>OY970835.1:2915833-4365000 GCA_963853835.1 Calendula officinalis
TTACGGAAATGTGAAAGTGATAAGGATTTTGTCGAAAACCTAATCCTAAAAAAATCCTTCATTTTGTTTTCTGAATCATGAATTTGGAAAATAAAATGTTCGAGTAACTTTTTTATTAATTCAATTTCAGGAGTTCTAATCGTTTAAATCTGTGTTTGATTTTACACCAATTTGGCTTCAAAACTTGATAATATGAAGAAAAAAAATTGTTTGATTGCTAAATTGTGTATCTTCAGCTGATATAAGTTTTGTGTGTGTGTGGGTAGTCTGGAACAAAGGATGTGTTTTTAACTGCTACTCAAACCAGTGATTCATTAATCGAAGAACTCAAAATTAAAGATTGGGAAATTGGGGCTCTAAAAGACGAAATTGCTGCAAATCAAGGAATTCGAATAAGAAGAAAACCCCCAAGTGGGCCCCCTTTGGATTATGTTGGTCCTTTTGAGTTTCAATTACAGAATGAAGGGAATACCCCTAGGAACATTCTAGAAGAAATTGTATGGAACAAAGATGTAGAGGTTACTAAGGTCCGTTTTCTTTAAATTTGATTTTTAAATAATGTAAACAGTAATTTACAACAAAAAAATAATCTAATATTGTGTTGAAACTTGAAATTATGAATTGTTTTTCAGATGAAAGAGAAATATCCAATATTTTCTTTAAAAAAGGGTCTTGAAAATGCTCCTATTTCTAGAGACTTTGTTGGAGCTCTTAAGGCGTCTTATTTAAGAACAGGATTTCCTGGTTTAATTGCTGAAGTGAAAAAAGCCTCACCTAGTAGAGGTGTTTTGAGACAAGATTTTAATCCTGTAAGTATACATACATACATATGATTATGTACCTATAATTTTTAAAGACAAATGTGGTGCAACTTTTTTGACCAAACGGCAAACACCATCTTTTTGACATTTTATACCAAATTTGGTTCAACTCCATTTCTCATATTTAATATGCTTATCATGTTTTAATTCATTCACATAATTGTTACATATTCAAAATGAAACTTTAAAATTTGTTTATACAAAATAAATTATCAATATAATTATATAAAGCAGTGTATTATTGTTCATTTAAATTATTAAAAAAATGATATAATTAGTTAATCTTTTTATATAATTAGCTTAGAAGCACGTCATATCTCCAAAGCCAATTTTTAATCTTTCTAATAAATAATGTTTCTAGCTCTATAAATAAAAATAATGTTTTAGAATTAAACTACTATGTAAGTATAATTTAATTAATATGTATAATTTAATTCAATTTTGTGTAATTATTAAGATTGTTCATTTGTTCTCATGACAGGTTGAAGTAGCAAAAGCTTATGAGAAAGGTGGTGCAGCATGCCTTAGTGTTTTGACCGATTCGAAATATTTTCAGGTAAATATTAATCATTTTTTTAATTTAAGTAATATTTATTGATGGTTTAAATTATTTTATTTTATTACTAAAGGGAAGCTTTGAGAATCTAGAGGCTATACGGAATGCTGGAGTCAAGGTACAGTTTTTCTTGATCTTTCTGATGCAAATTGTGAATTTTAGCAGGTTTAGGAGGATTTTATATTATTTTATTATTTTTTAATGCAGTGTCCTCTTTTGTGCAAAGAGTTCATTGTGGATGTATGGCAGCTGTATTATGCAAGAACAAAAGGTGCTGATGCTGTTCTGTTAATTGCAGCTGTTTTACCAGATCTTGATATCAAATATATGCTTAAAATATGCAAAATCATTGGACTCACTGCACTCGTTGAGGTACAATCGAGCTTTAAATATTTTTTATTTTATTATTTTAATTATCATTATTTATTAGACAAATAGTTTATATTAGAGGGTTTACTATGTAATTATGTAATCTATATATACTCCTTGTACATGACATATTCAGTATTCAATACAATATACAATTACCCTAATTAACTTTATTAATATTAATATTAATTTTAAGATTTTCTTACCCAATTTATAATAAATATTAAGAACTTTTTAATACTTATTAAATTATCTTATTATTTATACTTTATGCAATTGATGTTGCAATTTAATTTCATCCTTGCTTTTAAATATTTTAATATTTTTACACCTTTTAAATATTTTTTATTATTATATTTAAATTATCTTATCTTATTATTTACACCTTGTAAATATTTTAAGTTGATATTGATAACACAAAAAAGTTAAATTTGATTTTTTACACTTTTTTTTATTTTATAGAAAAGTTTAAATCTTTATATTTTGGTCGAGTATATTAATTATTTTTCTTGGGGATATTGTTCTTGTTCTTAGGTACATGATGAAAATGAAATGGATCGTATGCTGGCAATTGATGGAATTGAACTCATTGGCATCAATAATCGTAGCCTTGGTATATCTCACTCTCTCTTTTTTTTAATATCAATTATAATAATATTGTTTTTCATGAATTTATACAGTTTTTAACAAATTTAATGTCACACGTGCAGAAACATTTAAAGTTGATATTGGTAACACAAAAAAGTTGCTTCAAGGCGAGCGTGGGGAGAAACTCAGGCAGAAAGACATAATTGTGAGTGGGTCGTTGGGTCGGGTTGTAAACGGGTCGACCCGCCCAAACCTGAAATGAATTTTGTTTTCGGCTTGAAATGTTTTTAATTTATTTGTTTTGTTTCTTGTTCTGAATTTGGCAGGTGGTCGGTGAGTCTGGACTGTTCACTCCTGCTGACATTGCCTATGTACAAGAAGCTGGCGTGAAAGCGGTAACGTGCTCTAGTTTGACTTTTTTGTTTGACTTTTTTGTTGTTGACTTTTTTTGGTTGAATTTGGTTGTTTAATATGCAGATATTGGTTGGTGAATCGATTGTGAAGCAGAAAGATCCAACAAAAGGAATCGGGCAACTATTTGGAAAAGATATATCGGTTTAGAAACCGAATGTTTAATAAAACTGAATTTTGTTTGTATTACTGTTTAAACTTATTATAGCGGTTTGCTTCTGTCAACTGGATTTATAATCAGTTTCCTAGTTGATTTATATTAGTTCTCGCAAGTCAACTTTTGTGTCTAGTTTTTTTCATGTTTTACATTTTCATTTAATAAAAACGGACATGTTTTAATTTTGTCCCCAACAGGCGCTATATTTTAAAAAGACAACTTATATAGTGAAGTTTTGATTCTGTGTTTGGAATTGTCTATTGAAAAGATTATATATTTTAAAAAGGTATAATTTCATATACATCTTTGCATACTTGTAATATTATGTATATATCATTGCAAACTTTATTAATACGAATACATTATTCCAAAAACTCAAAATTCTCACATAACCTTAAAGGTCAACGTTTTTTCACTAGTCAAGGGTATATTTTTGTCAAATTGGACAACTATATTTTCTTTCGTCAAAGGTATTTATCATTAATCTATATTAAGATTTATGTTTTATATATTATAAAAGATTTAAATATTATTAAATTAGGTAAAAAAGATATATGTGAGAAATATGAAGTTTTGGAACAATATATACATAATAACGAAGTTTGCAAAGATATATACGTAATATTGAAAGTTTGCAAGGACATATATGAAATTATTTATTTTAAAAATGACTATTAGATCATTAGTGGTTACAATATAAGATTATAAAAAATAGTGTTTAGATTTTATTATAGTGTTTGAAATCGTAAAAATCAGATAATCAATTCTTTTAGTGTTTGATAAATTTTATTATTTATTTAATTAATATATAAAATGAAAATAATCAACTTTCAAAATAAAATAAAGGTTTTTAAAACTGTGTTTTGAGGAATTCAAAATGCAAATAAATAAGTTTTTTATTCTTTTTGTTAATTACTTATCTTAATTCCTCTATATATACACTAGGTTAAAGCCCGTGAAAAATCACGGGTCGTCATTTTTTATTTTGAAATTAAAGAACAAAGAAAAAAATAAATTGTCAATTTCATGACTACATTGAGTTCAAAAAAATATACAAAAATATAAAACAACAATGTTTAAAAATGTTAAATAGTAAAAACAATGTTTTCTTCATGTGCATCAATGGAGTCCATGTTTTCTTTAGTGCAGTAGATTGTTGTACATTTGATCTATTACAAATTCGATTTGATTTCCTTGTATCCAAATATTGTCTTCTAGCTTTTTTCTAGATTTATAATCTTGCAAAATCATGTTGTAATATGAACCTACGATGAACATATTGCTGATAAACAATGACCAAACAAAATTCTTATACAATAACAGTTTAAAACCCATGATAATAATAGAATATATTTTTTTCTAAATATTTTCAACTTGCAAAAAAAAGGCATAGGCCTGAAATTTTTTATAACAACCAATAATAGGAAATAACTTCTTTTTTTTTAATTTTATTTTACCTAAAGAAAAGAATAAATGTAGCCGATGATCAAAAAGGTTTATGATTTGATGAATGTAAACTTGTTAAATTAAGATGTATTCTTTAAAAGGGGTATTACTATTGTGGGAAAGAAATATTTTTAAAAGATGAAGAGCTGCAGAAAAGGGATTGAAAGGTAAATAAGCTTGAAATATAGAATGTAAGTATAAAATCGTGGGGTAATTGTTGTTTTCACCGGTTATGTGCAATAATTTCGTAAACCGAAATGGGATTTAAATAGGGTTACTGATTTAGGTTTATATTACATCTACTACGTATATTGGGCTAAATATATTCTTCAAAAATAGGGGTTTAAGAAAAGTATGTTTTGTTAAAACCTAAATTTTATATTAATAATAGTTTGTGGTATTTTTCTTGCTAATTACATGTCTAAGTTTGAAAATTGACATTGCATATAAATTATTCTTGCTATTACATGTCTAAGATTGAAAACTGACATTACATATAAATTATATGTATTGCATATAAAAGTATTTTTATTCTATATAAAAGTAATCCAATAATTAAATTTTGAAATAATATTAAGATTTTTCACTAAACGAATTGAATTAGTAAATTAACTTTAAAATAAATAAATAAAAATTTGCAGGTATCTAGAAGATGATGATGGAATATATAGTGTGGATTATGCTAATCACTCATTTATAAGGTCATTATTGTTTACTTTTATTCCCAAATGTTTTGTTTAACGTGAGTGAAACGAATATGTGCAAATTCATAGTAAATTAAAAATATATTGGAAATATATCATACAGAAAAAGTGAAATTAATTTTACTCACATCGGATGATAATATGTATTGTAAACTAATTAGTTGAGTAAACTAATTTACTCACGTGCATGATTAGTGTTAGAACTAACAGATTGCAGTATCTGAAACTGTCTCAGAAAAAATGTCAAATTATAAAAAAAACATATTTACATTGCCCAAATAAATAATGCATCAAATACTGATGAAATTAGAGTAACCCAATCACTGCAGTATTTGAATATGAATTACAAAAAAATTTAAATAATTTATAGAAAATTTAATAAAGAAAGATATAGAACATTAGGGATTATGGTTTAGATTTGCATGTTAATTTATTTATTTAATTGCCTATACCTGCATGATTAGGGTTAGAACTAAAAGACTGCAGTATTTGAGAAAAAATTTAAAAAATTATGGAGAATTTAGAACATATTTACATTGCCCAAATAAATAATGCTCCAAATATTGCAGAAATTAGAGTTAAACCTAATGCACCAGGTAGCTTAAGTTTTAAATTTTCAAAACTACTTATTTGAAAGAAATATAAGCAATAAACTGTATATATGCTAATACAGGAGAAAGGTTTGTTTAAAACATAATAATTTACTTACTTGCTGATTCAAGAGGATTTATTCTTCGATTTCCTGCATCGTTTTAAAAATATATTATATTATGCTAATACAGAACTGTGTATCATTAAAAAATAAAAAAAACAGAACTATATTGGCCAATAAAAAAATCCTACTGTATATGCTAATTTATAGATTTCTGCACACCAGTTAAATGTAATTATCCAAAATTACGTATTAATTGTTAATCTTATTGTGGATCTTTATTTATAGGAATTGAAGCATTAAGAATTATGAGGTGGAATCATGGCTTCACCTAAAATGAAGGAAACAGCAGTTATATCAAAGCAATCCAGGAATGCAGTTAAAATTAGCGGCAATCAATTGAAGGCGTGAGATGCAGTTGATTTTGAATTAAAAGGAAAAAGAAAAATTCCTGGAAATTATGACATGTATCTCTCTGGATTATTAAGGGGGCCACGTGGGCTTTGTTTTATTAGATATATAAATTTAGCATAGAAATGTACTGTTCATTAAGATTAAAACGGTGTTAAGAAAGAAACGGAACGAACCACTAAGTACAAATGAGATTTACACGTAATGAACCCACTAACTCCAAATGAAATTACTCTATAAATACAAAGTTTTAAAATAATCCCTAGAATAGGGTCTTATTTGTATATATTTATTAAATTTTAGTTTTTAACCCTTAAACTATTTACTAATGGCAAAAATATTATAACTGCTATTTTAATTTAGTATATACATAAACCAGATGAAATATTTAATTTCTAAATATTATATCATTAAAAAGTTTACTGAAATACGATTCGAATAAGCCCAATATTATAATATTTCTTACAAATAGGTTTATTTTAATATAACTTATAAATTAAAATGACATATACTATGCATAATTCATGATGAAATGGCATTAGAATTCATAATATATATTAATATGTAATCAAAATTTAACATGTTTTTAGTGGCTATAGATTTATGTGGGAGGCGAAGACATAACTTTTTATGACTAAGGTGCTGTTTGTTTTTTGACAAAAGGTATTCCTGGGATCTTTTGTCTTCGCGACGCAGACCACGCGCAGAAAAAGCCTCCCGCAGATGTTTATTTTTTGGAAGCTCGCAGATCTTTTTATGTCTGCAGAAGGTCTTCTCCAAGAAGCTTTGGGCATTAGCTTCTTGGGTCTTCCAAACCTAAAAAAACATATTTCCTCCAAACAACATAATATATTGTTGTATGGATTATTTTAATGTTGTTAGACGTAGGATATATTAAACTTTTATTCATTTAAGCAAGTGTACAGATGTTAAAAAACAAACAACAGCTTTCTTGCAGACTGCAGACCTTCGGACCACCCAGAAGCTGCAGCAGTTGGCAGATGTGGTCCGCAGACAGCAGATCTTTTTGCTCTAAAAAAATAAACAGCACCTTAAAGGCTTATATTCTTCTTTCCTCCCAAACATGTTTTTTATAGGACTGGATATTGAATTAATTTTATATTGAATTAAAAAATTGTACTTTCTAACCACTCAGTGTATTCATATTATATCTTTTATTGGTAAATTTTAAAACCTCGATCAAAATCTATGAACTTATATAAAATCTTTATCAAATAATTCTTAAAATTATATGAAATATAAACATATTCCGCCTACATTTTTGACAATAATATATGTTACTATTATTATTGTTTTTTTATTAGACCAATTAAAATTTATTTTAATTCGAATCACAATAAATCACATCAATTAGCATAGAAATCAAAACCGATTAAAATAATAATTGACTCTTTACGTCAAAATAGTTAGTTCAAAAAATAAATTTGAAATTCCGCTGCAACACGCGGGGTGGAACATTCCTTGTTAGCTACATTCTCAAAATGCAATAAGCACTTAGAGCAAGGGGTGTGGTGGCTTAAGCCACTTCGCCACCTCTGCGTCACCTATGCGCCACATCACCATTTCACATTTCACATTCAAAACCCCCAAATACCCCCTCTACCATCACTTAAGCCATTTGGGCCCCACCACCATTTTCTTCTTTTTTCTTTTTTTAAAAACATAATACTTCATTTAAATAAAAATTACAAAATACAAAATAAAAATACCTAAAAAATAAAAAAAATTACCGAAAAAAAAAAATTACCGAAAAAATTAAAAAAATACCGAAAATTAAACAAAAAAAAAACTACTCGTCGTCCACGTCAAAGTCATCTTCGTCGACGGGGTATTTTTCGCGGATCGCCTTTTTTTCTTTGACGATTCTCGCCTTATCTTCGCTCCCCAAACCGTAGGTGTTAGTGCTTAGGAATCGCAATTCTTCCAACCGCACGAACCGGTCATCCCGCGCCTTTGCCCTTTCGTAAGCCGATTGAGCGGCTTCACTTTTCCGCCTAAACTCGGCCATCATAGCCTCGCCAAGGTCCGGCGGTGCGGCACTTCCGGCGGTGTTAGCGCCGGATGAACTTTCCGACCTACTTTTCTTTGCCTTACGAGACTTTCCCGCCGGACGTGGTCTCGTATCTTCCCCGAAAAGTTCTTCGTTATCGGAGAGCGAAATGGGTGCGGGGGCGTCCCATTTCGGGCAATGGCGAAAAACTTCCCACGCACCTTCGTTGTTAAATTGTTTTTTTTGCCGCCGACTCGTCACGGTACGCTTGTCGGACACGGGCCATAAAGTCGACCTCATTTTCACCGCTTCGGCTTGTACGTTGTAGACGTTTGTAGATACCGTTGAATTTTTGACAATTACCATTTAAGGTCGTCCACTTCCCCGTCAACATGTCTTTGGTACGCGGCGTACCAACATCCTTGTTGAACTCAACAAGGATTTTGTTCCAAAAACATTCATCGGATTGGTCGGCGCCCTTTTCGCGGTCTTCGGAAACGCTAACCCAACACTCCGCCAATAACGCATGACCTTCCGACTTAAGTTGACGGCAACTTTTTTCCCCTTTCGTCTCGCCTTTTCAACGGCGTCGGTGTCTTGAGGGGGTTGGTTTTGTTGAGATTGTTGTGGTTGAAAAGGTTGTGGTTGTGACCATTGGTGTTGTGACCACATTTGAGGAGGGGGTTGAAATTGTTGTGGTTGTTGTTGAAGGTTTTGAAACTGTTGTTGAAGCATAAAGTGGTTGTATTGCTCTTGAGAAAATGTCGGCATCACGGTGTTTTGGGTGGACGATACCGATTGTTGGGACGAAGGTGTTGACGGGTTGGACGGCGATGAGCCGGAACCTCCCCATCCGAAAATACCGTTCATCCAATCGGGGTGTGGTGGTTGAGACATTTTGGAGAGGTTTTGAGAGTGAAAGGGTAAGAAATTGTAGAGAGTTTTAGAGAGTGAAAGTGTAAGAAATGGTGTGAAAAAAGGTTATGGTAAATGGGTTATTTATAATAGAGTTTATTTAAAAAATAAAAAATTAAAAAAAAAGTAAAAATTCTGGAAACTAGCCGTTGCCAACGGCTAGTACACGTGGCACTCGCTCATTGGCTCGTTGGATTCGTGGTCGTCCGGCGCAAGGGGCCGCTCGCGTAGCGGGCGGTGCAATGTCGGAGCCGGCGAGCCTGCGTGGCGTCCGGCGGACCCCCCTCTCGCCACTACACCCCTTCCTCTTACCATAAAAAGGGAGGTGATATTGACAATATGACATGGTAGTCAAATGAGTTGACTCGTTGGCTACTCAGTGAACCTCGTGCTCGCCAAAACCCCCACCATAACCAACCTGGTTAGGCGTGGTCCAAATTGTGCATGTTCTGGAAGGAGCGACACCACCTTGAATCACCGGCAACAATGGCGATCGTCAACGGCGACAACGTATCGTACAATATCGAGTACTTATCAAGGAGGGATGAGGCATGGTACACTTGCGGTCTCGTTCTCAAAGACGGAAAACAGCTCCTACTGAAGTACGCGGATTTCGTGGAGAGTGAATATGACGAGATATTCTCCATCGATGATTTCTCCAATCAAGATCAAATCGAAGAATTCGTCCGTAGATTCCGTCCGCTGTCGGAGCCGATCGAGGATTATGAGTGTTCCAGAGTGCTAGAAGGCATGCTGGTGTGTGCTGTGTATAAAGACGATGGATCGTTTCGATACTTTGACGCGATTGTTGATGATGTATGTATCTTATCTCAAATTAGGGCAAAAATGCAAAATAAATCGTAATTTCACAAAATTAGCATTAATTTTACATCAATTGTTCATCCGGACCCTTATTATCTCAAATTTTGCGTTCTAGTTTTTACTTAATTTGATTAAAATTAAACATTAGACTATTAAGTATTGACATGATCATGGAAATTTGTTATTTCTAGCAAATTATCTAAAATTGTAGTGTGGCAGAACATGAATTCTGATTTGAATTTTGAATTCAATTGCATATTACTCATCACTGTCCCAAATTATGCATTTAATAGTTTATTTTGAAAAAAAATTCTGCTCTCTACTTAATAGGTGGTTTCTGTAGAACATACAGCTGAGAATTGTTTATGCAACTATTTGTTATTCTGGCAACATGGTCCTGAAGTGGGCAATATTACAGCAACAGATCTTAAGGATTTATGTTTCATAAGGCATGGTGATATCAAACAGATCCTGGATTTCACAGCTCTTGTGAAGGAAAAAATCATAAGGGAATCTACTGAATTTTTTCTGATTCCCAAGACTCATTTTTTGTCCAAATTAACAAGTTTAAAGAAAACTATCCATAAATCACAGGCTAGTTTTTTCAGTTCTTGTGGTTATATTATTTGGTGATTTCTGTTAGTTGTCTATAAATTGTTGGTTTCTTGATTTCTAGGAATTTGGCAGTGTGGAAGACATTGAACTCTCTGAAGGTTCTTTTTTAAATGTTTTGTAAGCTTCATTTCGTTTATAATAATGATTTTAATTATTTTTTTTTCATGGATAGTGAGGAGAAGATTTTACCATCAAGACAGAGAAATGGGAGGATTTAGAGAAACCGCTTATAATCATTACATAATACTAGAAAATTTGGAAAAAGATTTATGCCCGATGATAATGATGAAATTCATACACGAGCAAACTTCAATCACAACAAAATCATATGTTTTTCCAAGCTTATTGGTGGAAACTTATGCAAGAGGAGTAATCATGGTGGATAGTAGATCAAATCTTAAGAAAATTTGTGATTTTATAAACAATCCAAATCACTTTATTGTATCTTTATCTGGAAGGTTAGCATTATTATATTATACGATAGCTTATGTTAATAAGCTTATGTTAATATATAGAGTAAATTACAGATATTGTCCCTGTGGTCTTCCAAATTTTATGATTTTGTCCCTAAAACTTTTTTTTCGTGATTTTTGTCCCTATGGTTTTCGATTTTCCGGTTTCTTGTCCTTCCATCAATGACCGTCTAAATTAGTCCGTTAAACTCCCTCACGTGCCAAGCACATGAGGGTATTTTGGTCATTTTCCCTAAATATTAGTTACTTGTACCCTACGCTTAAAAACATGCACATTCATATGAAGAGTTAATATGAATGTGCAAGTTTTTAAGCGTGTTGTACAATTAACTGATATTTGGGGAAAATGACCAAAATAGCCTCATATGCTTGGCCATTGACGGAAAGACATAAATCCGGGAAATCGAAAACCATAGGGACAAAAATCACGAAAAAAAAGTTTAGGGACAAATCCGTAGAATTTGGAAGACCACAAGGACAATTTCTGTAAATTTACTGTAATATATATAAATTTTGTGTTTATTTTATGTAGGCCATGGGTAATAGCTGAAGACACACTTAGAACTGGAACTTTCAGCATAAACCTGCAGAGTTTGCAGCTAAAGTCTGAGGTAAAATATCTATAATTATTTTGTATTAAAAACATGGCAAATGACATTTATGCCCTTTGCACTCCCAATTTCAGAAAATAAATACAGGGCGTGAGTTGATGGTTATTCGGTTAGGAACAGAAGAATACAAAAGAGCTGAACAACAAAAAGATTTATATTTGGAATTTCGCCATCATCTAAATGGAGTTTTTCAGAGGTTAGAAACAGAGGAGAAGAATTAGTTTTTTTTTTTAAGTTGTAATTATGCAGTTTCTAATGCACAGGTAAATTATTAAATCTGTTAATAAAAAATCTCGTGAGAAAAAACAAAATAATAGATAAGAGTAAATTACATAAATCATCCTTATGGTTTATATGAAATTCCGGTTTCTGTCCCTTGATTTTTTTCATCACATCAACAGTCCCTAATTTTGAAACGTGTAAAAGTTAATGGCTTTATTTGCTTTTGGGAACATTGGTGACTTTGTGTTCAAGTTTCAAATTTAGGGACTATTCATGTAATGGAAAGAAGTCGAGGGATGAAATTCGTAAGTTTCATTTTAAACCACAGGGATGATTTATGTAATTTACTCTAATAGATGTGAGAAAATAATGCTTGTTTTTCAAAAAATTATATTTTTTGTTGCAGGTTTTGTTAGGTGCAAGAAATGTGTTGTATATTTGTGAAGTTGGAGACTTTGAGATAGCAATTTGACGTTAGACGAAAACTGACAAACCCGTAGTGAATTTACAACTTTCATTGCGTTATGTACAAGTTAATATTAGCATTTTCCACTCTAGATTTTGGCCTTTGAAAGCAAAGTGCCGGTGGGTTTTTTACGGTTGCTAACCAAACAAGTAATTGGACCTTGTGTTTTGATATTTTAACGTAACATTTGGTTTACTTATGTATAATTGCATACCTTAACCCTTTAAAAGTTGTTAATGGGTGTTAGATGTTAGTTTTGAATGTAATTATATATTAAGTTAGATAATAGCTAAAAATAGAATGAGGTGTTAGGTTGTAAAATAAGATAATAAGTTATAGAGTGTGTAACATACTTTTTTAATCCTTCAAGAAACTAATATATTAAATGATCAAAAAAATACATTCATGTTATAAAGAAGTCGTTTTGTGAATAAAAGTTATAGTCTTTTAGTTTATTTTATTAAAACATGAGGTAAACACATAATTTCATTTTAATGTTAAGTAATCAGATGTGTTGTACTAATATAAAATCAAGAGCAAATAGCACAAAAAGGTATCCAATCTTTCCTTTTCCAAAATGTAAGATATCATTTTTTAAATAATAAAAGGCATGTAAATATGAAAAACTAAAAATAAAAAAAATGCATTTTTACCTTTACTCTCGGTTTTGCATTTTTACCTTTACTCCAAGTTTAGCAGTTTTGAAAAGATATCACAGAGAAACTTGCAAAACCTATAAATGTAAAAATACATTTCTTTTTATCATTTTGAAACTTACATGTCTTTTATTGCTAAAAAAAAGAAGATACCTTACATTTATTCAAAGGTAAAGTTGGATACCTTTTGTGCTATTTGCCCTGAAACCAACTACCAACGTTCAAATAATTGGATGCTCTAAAACACTTGTTTATTCATACATTAAAAACAACTATTCCAACTTAAAATCATAAAAATTAAAATAATCAATTACAAAATCAGATTTTCACCCGGAGATAAAACTTTATCACATTCCATAGATCTATCCATGCATATCTCTTCTATAATCACATGAATTCAAATTCAATAACGCGAATTTTGTAAAAACCTTTGAATGCCAAGATTATGATCATGTTTCATACAATTTTAACGGTTGTTGTTGTGTCATCTTTGTTAATAAACAATGTTATAGGAATTAGATTTGTGATCGATAGAGAAGAATGTTTGTCTCATAAAATTGAATCCGAAGGCGATACAGTTCATGTCTCTTTCGTTGTAATTAAGGCGGAATCCCCATGGCATTTCTCTGAAGATGGCGTTGATCTTGTGGTAATTTCACGTTTCTTCAATTTATATTTTCATTTTTCTCTCGTAAAATATTGTTTTCAGAAGAATTAGTTTGTCTTCTTCCTCCACGTAAAAAAATCTTTATTTATGCAAAAATATATATTTTCGTCGTTTATATAACGTGTATTATTATTACAATTTGATTGTTAAATATTACTTTTTAATCTTCAGATAGAAGGCCCGTCGGGAGAATTAGTATACGATGTATATGATAGAACTAGCGAAAAACACGAATTTATAGTTAAAACAAAAGGTTTATACCATTTTTGCTTCAGAAACAAGTCACCGTATCACGAGACGGTTGACTTTGATGTTCAAGTCAGCCATTTTGCATACTACGATCACGATCAACATGCAAAGGACGGTATGCAATGATTTTTAATGTTTTTTTGGTCAATTAACGCAACGTTTTTCATTTTGTGGGTCTCGTTTATATATACTTACATATTTGTGTATGGTTTCGTGCATGCAGAGCATTTCAAACCGTTATTTGAACAAATAGCGAAATTAGAGGAAGCTCTTTACAATATTCAGTTTGAACAACATTGGTTACAAGCGGAAAATGATCGACAAGCAGTTGGTAATTAATCATACGAAGTATATATTTTCAGGGTCGGTCCAATCAATTTTGGGTACAGAATCTTAAAAAAAAAAAAAAAAAACCCTAAATAAAATATTATTTCCAAATAAGTAAAATTCTTCCGATAAATTAAAAGTGTTATCTTATATACATAGCCTGAGTTTTGAAAATGGACATCTAAGTTTTGTGGGGGCCTAAAAGTCATGAAAAAACACATACATTTGGACTTTTGAGGCCAGTAATTACGGTGGTTAATTTTTTATTTTTTAATTTCAGTAAATGAGAAAATTAGTAAAAGAGCAATCCACAAGGCACTGATTGAATCAGCAGCTCTGATTGGGGCTAGTGTTCTTCAGGTTTATCTTTTGCAACGACTTTTTGAGCGAAAGCTCGGTACTTCAAGAGTGTAAAAAAAGACACAACGTGTATTATACTTATACAAGATATTTTTTTATTTGTGACATTTTGAAGTTATAGTGTCACTTGTACTTGTTATGTAAAATGGATGTACCTTTTTTAATTGCCTTTTTGTACCTTTTTTTGCTCTTCAAAAGTGTACATTTGTATATTGTCAAGTATATATGAAAAAAATGATATTTTAGTCCTTATTTTAGACGGGTTGACAGTATGAACCACCCAAAAGTCCCAAACATTTTTCTATATTTCCAATATTATAAATTCATGGTCTTATATTGCTTTAATCAATAAATTACATTTCATTTCATATTTGGCTTAAACATTATATTATAAAAAATAATAAAATAAATCATACCAAAACTCAAATCAAACAAGAGAATATGAAGAAGCCAAAAAAAAGGAATTCCAGATTTACCCTTCACAGCTTCACTTAGGCTCCAGCTCTCTGGAAAAAAAGAAAAAAGAAAACCCGCAACAGAGTGTTCTTTTTGTCCCATTTATGCAATGCAGCAAAACCATTTCTTCTGCACACAAAAAAAAAAAAAAATCCTTAAATCTCTATGTTTATCTTTATTACTCTGTACTAGCAGGGTACCCGCGCAATGCGGCGGCGGGTACCCGTAACTATATTTCAAAGTGACGATAGTAACGGTGGTGGTGGCAATAGCGATGGTGATGAGTGGTGGTGCGTAGTGATGGTAGGTGCCGACATTAGTGTGGTCAAATGTAGTGATGGTAGGTGCCGACATTGGTAAGAGTTGATGATTTACACCGTCGTATATTTAATGTTATTGAGATAAATGGTTATAATAACAGCCTAATGTATTAAGTGTGAGTGGTTTGACATAAAGTGTAATGTATAGCAAGTGGTTAACACATAGTGATAACTTAGGAGAGGTCCTGGATTCGAATCTTATAAGCCGCGATTTAATTTTTTTTAAGTTAAAGAACTAACTAACAAAAGTGGAAAGGTCCTTAAAATTAAGTTTAAGGAGCTCCTTAAACTTTCTTAATGTGGTAGGCCTAAATGCTTTATATAGTAGTAAGATAATTTATATATAACAGAGCAGAATAATTATGTCACTAATTGATCAAACTGGACATGTGACAGTTAATTAGGCATAAATTGACATTTAGTTGGAAAATCAATTAGGCTTAAATTAATGCTTTATATGACACAAATTTAAAAAATAAAGCATAACTTACAGATTGAGGTTTTCAAAAAGTAGCTGTCCCGTTGTTATTATATGTGGACTCCTTTTTTGGTGGAGATTGTGTTGATCCACCTGTCTTTTTCTCATTTCTGGCTTTATTAAAAATAACTGTAAATCCCTCAGCTGATGCAGGATCATTCACATCCCAATCACCAAACTTTGGCAACGGTGGGCCCTTGTCCTGTAAAAGTTATTAAAAAAACATTTAATCAATCATTTTATCAGATCACAACTGCTGGAAATCGGTTATAAAAATTTCATTTATTTTACACGAAATCTGCTATTTAGGCTTCATAATATTGGAGGTCAAATTTGACAGATCAATTCATAGGCATCAAGTCAAGAACCTCCATTTATATTCAAATGTTACAGTTACAGCTATGATATTGAGACAGATTATAGGATAATTTCAATTTTCAAGCAAATAATCTATAACGTGAAAAACATATGATCAATTGTAGCTGAGGTTAATCAAAATCAGAATTATCTTAGAAATTAAATAATAAACAGTATTATATCGATAAACAAGTTTATTAGAAAATTAGGTCTAATTTCATATAAATTAAGTAAAAATCATATTGCTTATAAGGAAAGCCTGAAATCCGGCCTAAATTGCTTCTAGTAAATTCATAAAAATCAAATTATTGAAATTAACTAACAGCAAAATTTCTGAAAAATAAGCAGCAGCAACCAAATGAGTTGACAGTTAATCAAATAATTAAGCAGCAGCAGCAACTAACATAAGTTAACAGTTAATCGACGCATAATTGATGTTCATAGAATACAATCTCAATAAATTAATCATAAGATTCATCGGAACAACAAACAAATTTCCACTATCTAGGTCATGATAACAATTACCACTACCGATCATAATCATTATTGGTAAAATCGAATACTAGAACAAACAGAGTGACTTCAATGTCAGATAAAAAGCACAAATCAATTGAGAGAGACATACCGACATGATTATGATATTAGCAGAGAGATGGAGATGAATTAGATGTTTAATTTGAGAATGAAGTGTGAATTGGTGTGTGCTTCACCTTTTAAACTTCAATTGGAGAGAGATTTGGTGGAATTTGAAAGAACCGGTTGGAATATAAAACCTAATTTTGTTTAGCAGAAAGAGAAAGAAAGATTTGGGGAAGACGTACAGGTACAGCTGGACCTTTGCAGTGCATCCTTCAATATCACAGGTGTTTTTTTATTTTATTTTTTAATTTATAAATGTTTTTAGAGAAAAAATTTAATAAGAAAATTAATATTCAAAATAAATACAATATTGTTCAAAGCCTCTCTTGATATTTTTTGTTATAATAAGAAAATAATTCTTCTAAAAGGATATTCCTGTTTTTAACGGGATCTCTATGTTAATCTCTGTTCGTGATGTACGCAATCTAATAATTGCCATGACCGTTTCTAAAACTTTCTCTCATCATTTGATGAAAGGATTGAACTCTTAACCTCTATGAGGTTATTTCAAATACCCTTACTACTAGATTATAATCACATTAGTCAGATGATTATCATAAAGAAAATGATACGAACCGGTAGTTAAAGACACAAACAATCGAATGCTTTATTGATAATCCTGGAATTGGAGAACCAGGTTTCTCCCTAAGAACAATAAACGACAAGATAAACAAATAAACTGACTCAATTTCTCAATGACCAAAACGAAAGACCTGATCTATGTTTATATAGACTCGGCTCCTAACCCTAACCTAATCCTAACAGGAAACGAATTCAAAAATAAAGGGATAAGCATTCGACATTTAAATATTATCTATTTGATAATGATACTTATCTAATTTTAATTAATTAGGATCGTATCATTACTCCGCCCCAAAACACACCTTGTCCTCAAGGTGTGTAACTTCTACGGTCTTGATTCCGGGATCCCATGTCTTGACTTGTAGATCCATCTTTCGTGGATGAAAGTAATACCGCAAAACAGTCACAAACACATGTTGGCAGCATTGGCAGATATTGAATGTTTTGTGATACGATGCCTCCCTAGTAAAAAACAGACCAAAAGAGTCACCAGCCCAAATTGGAGCTGGAAAATTTTGTGAGTTGAATTCAAGGCCAGAAACACTCGTGTACACCGCGGAGGAAGGCAGCTTTGGCTGATGTTGTGGCTGTCCGATTGGCGGCGGTGGTATTGTGACCGCTGTCCTTGGTGGTGGTATTGTGACTGCTGCCCTTGGCGGCGGTATTGTGACTGCTGCCCTTGGCGGCGGAATGGTGGTCGTGTCTGCTGCCACAATTTTTGGTGCTAAAACAGAGGTCGACACATGTAGTTGCTGTGACGGCTGTGCTGACTTTATCATGTTATTCAGTAGGTTCATAAGTTCCTCGTAACCGTTCATAAGTTCCTCGTGACGCCGTGTGTGTTTCTGATCGGCTTCCTCGAACCTCTGTTGCGCCTCCGTTCGCATGGCAGTCATGCTCTGCTCGAGTTGCGTCAATTTTGCGGCTGTCTCAGATTTGTGCTGAGCCAAATCTGCGTCGGCATCAACTATTTTTCTAGACATGGTGATTTGGTGAGCTGATACCAGGAATGAACTGCTCTGATACCAATTTGATACGAACCGGTAGTTAAAGACACAAACAATCGAATGCTTTATTGATAATCCTGGAATTGGAGAACTAGGTTTCTCCCTAAGAACAATAAACGACAAGATAAACAAATAAACTGACTCAATTTCTCAATGACCAAAACGAAAGACCTGATCTATGTTTATATAGACTCGGCTCCTAACCCTAACCTAATCCTAACAGGAAACGAATTCAAAAATAAAGGGATAAGCATTCGACATTTAAATATTATCTATTTGATAATGATACTTATCTAATTTTAATTAATTAGGATCGTATCAGAAAACAATATATAAAAAGAAATCATATTGTGCTTTCATATATTTTTAGTTAAATAATTGGATTTTTTTTTCTTATGGCTAAAAAATGAAATCATTTCATTGATTTAGCCTTTTGGAATAAATAAAAAGTTGAACTAACAACTTTATGTATTAAATAACCACTTGACAGATAGATTAATTAGTACCAACTTGCTACACATCTTATGACTAATAATAGTAAAGATAATATCATAAAATAGGTCACACAAATCACACTAAATTGGCAAATAGGGGTTGCAAGTTGTATGAGCCTAACATTACCATCTAACAAACTTAGCATTTTACAACCCAACTTAGAAACCGTTTTCTTAAGAAAAAGAAGAAAAAACAATAACCTAAGTATCTAAATACTAGATACACAATAAATACGTTTATTCAATGGGATTAATAATCAAAAAAAAAAAAAAAAAAAAAAAAAGAAAAAGAAGATGCTGCAACAACATTTCGAGACTCAACAAAAACAATTAAAGTAGTTCAACAACAAACGCGGATGCACCACCTCCTCCATTGCACACACCTGCAGCTCCATATTTGCCACCTTTCTGCTTTAAAACCTGCATTAATTATAACAAGATTTAATTAACATAAATACACAAATCACAAGCATATATACATTTAAATGAAAATATTAAAAAAAAAACATTAATTAATATACTTATAAAACATACATACCCCTAAAAGAGTGACCAGTATACGGGCACCACTGCAACCTAGAGGATGACCCAATGATACACCACCACCATGTACATTAAGCTTTGCCTGTAACAAAAAATCATTAAATAAAGTTTGATTAAATTAAGGAAAAAATGTGTGTGTGTGTGTGTGTGTGTGAGAGAGAGAGAGAGAGCTGACAGAATCTAAACCAAGAAGTTTCTGGTTTGCAAGAGCTACAACCTGCATTCATGACACAAAAAGTATGAAAAAATGGGCATATAATATGCAAATGTGGTATAAAGTTTGATTAAATTAAGGAAAAAAAAGTTACTGCAAATGCTTCATTAATTTCATAAAAATCAATTTGAGAAGCATCCAATCCAGCTCTAGAAATAGCCTTGGGTATAGCAAGGGCTGGGGTAGTTGTAAATAGCTCAGGTGCCTACATCAATCATAAATAATTCCTTCAATTTAATAATTTAATAATTAAATAATTAAAAAAACACAAAAAACATTTAATTACCTGTTCAGCATCAGCATATCCAGAAACCTTTGCAATTACATGCAACCCAAGCTTAAGTGCCTTCTCACCACTAACCAAAACAAGTGCAGCAGCACCATCACTGTTCAAAAATGCAATTTAATGATTAATTATTAATTATTAATCAAATAATTAATTATTAATTATCCATTCTAATTTGAGAGAAAAATGCTTACTTTATACCAGATGAATTTCCAGCAGTAACACTTCCACCATTCTCCTTGAAAGCTGGACGCAACTTTCTCAACTTTGCAGCATCAAACTGGAAATTTTTTTTAAAAGAATTAAAATAATAAAAATTCATTTTTAATTTAGCATATGTAGCATTGTTATGACATGTCACCTTTGCTAGGTCATCATCTTTGTCAACAATTGTTGATGGTCTTCCTCTTGGGCCAGGAACTTCAACCTGTAAAATTTTAGAAAATGGTCAATTACGGTGTTGACCAAGAAAGTCAAATACTTTGACCATTATTATAGCTAGTAATCTTACAGGGGCAATTTCCCATGCAAATGCACCACTATCTCGGGCAGCAATACCACGTTCAAAACTTTGAATTGCATAGTCATCCTGCATGCAGTAATTACTATAATTAATTTATGATATTTATATTTATTTTATTAGAATAATACTCTAGATCTTAATTGAGAGGCTGCACCTGTTGTTCTCTTGTAATTCCATGTGTATCTGCACATATTTCAGCACAATTTCCCATTTTACAATCATTAAAAACATCCCACAAACCGTCTTTCAAGATTCCATCAACAAGACTATCATGTCCGAATTTAGATCCTTTTCTGCAGTTAGAAGAAATTACAATTTACTTTAACATTAATTAAATAAAATGCTCAACTGAAACTCTGAAGAAAAGACTAAACTAACCTTGCTTCTGCAACATATTTGGGAACATTAGACATGCTTTCCATACCACCAGCCACAACTATATCATTTTGACCCAATTGAATACTCTGTGCTGCCAACATGGTTGCTGCAATATCAACAAAAATATGTTATAATTTCAATCTTAAATAAAAGATAATTAAATATTATTATTTTGAAAGAAATTTGGCATACCTTTCATTCCTGATGCACAAACTTTATTAACAGATGTAGAAACCACTGTATTGGGAATTCCTGCACCTAATGCTGCTTGTCTGGCGGGACCCTGCCCCAAATTGGCACCAAGAACATTTCCAAAATAAACTTCTTCTACAAGTGATGGATCAACATTTGCCCTCTTTAGAGCACCTAAAATTTGACATAAATGAGAATTAGGAAAAATTGAAAATTAATCCAAAAAATAAAATAAAAAGTGAACTTACATTCAATTGCTATGGACCCAAGTTTAGTGGCTGGTAAAGACGAAAGAGAACCGAGAAATCCACCAAGTGGTGTGCGTGCAACACCAACAATACATACATCTGTACACGCAAAAGGAAAAAAAAGTGTAATTTAATAAAAAACATGAGCCTGCTAGAATTTTTTTATTATTGTAATTATTTATTTTTTATTACGCGGGATATTACTATGAAATAAAAGGTATCCTTGTTATACATAAATGCAACCCTGTTGTTTTTGTCTAATAATTATACTAGGCTACTAGCAAATTCTAGATTACTCGTATTTATATATTCAGTGATAAGTTGATAATGATACGATCTAATTAGATAAGTATCATCATTATTTAAATATTAGGATTAATCTTTTATTAGGAAATAATATTAGGTGATGTTTATCTTTTCCTATTAGGTTTAGGATTTGTGGATCCTCTATTTAAAGAGGCCACCGATTCCAATAACTCAGTCATTGAGAAATTGAGAATTTAGTCATTTAGTTGTTCTTTGTTTTAGGGAGAACACCGGGGTCTCTAATTTCCCGGATTATCTTAATAAACATTCGATCAGTGACATTCTGTCACCGACTCTTTCGTTACTTGTTTCGGGTCGTATCAAATTGGTATCAGTGCAGTTCGTTCCCGTTACCTGCATACCGATTCAATATGTCAAAAAAAATAGCCGACGTCGACTCGGATTTGGCTCAGCACAAATCAGAGACGGCTGAAAAATTATCCCAGCTCGAACAAAACATGTTAGCCATGCGCACGGAGGCGCAACAACGCTTCGAGGAAGCAGACCAGAAACACGCGAAGCGATTCGAAGAAGCAGATCGGAAGCATGCAGAATTAATGGCAATTCTGTTAAATATGACAAAAACCCTACCACCCCCGCCACCAATGACAGTCGCCACCACCACTGTTCCACCCCGCATGCAAACATCGACGGCCGCCACCGCTCCCCAGTTCGCTCCAATACCCACCACAAAATCGCCACAGTCACCACCACCGATGATATCAACCAGTCACATGCTATTAGATGAAGAAGGGTTCCCGAATTTTGGGAACAACAGGACTGATACTCGCGGTAAGAACAAACAGCAACAGCCCCAAAGTTCCGATTATTCACAGCCACGTGTGCCCTACTACGCGTCACGGGGCATGCCAACCTGGCTCAACGGGTCAGGATCCGGTACGACTCCTACGGGGGATAAGATGTGGGCACCCAGTGCGGACCATCGTTTGCGCAAATTAAAGATGCCTGAATTCGATGGGGAGGACGCGTATGGGTGGGTGTACCGAGCAGAAAGGTTTTTTGACGTGCAGGGGTTTGCAAATTCTGCTGATCGATTAAGGGCCGCGGTCATTTGCCTCGAGGGACCAGCACTCGCGTGGTATAGGTGGAGCGACCGGAGAGACCCGTTTAGAGGATGGGATCACCTGAAGGTTAAGCTATTAGAACGGTTCCAACCCTCCCAAAACGGGAACGTGCACGAGCAATTTCTGAATATTACCCAAACCGGAACAGCACGAGAATATGTCGCACAATTCGAATCCATGGCGGCACAACTAGAAGGCATATCCGAACAAGTACTCGAGGGAACATTCATCAAAGGCCTTAAAACGGACCTGAGAAACTCAGTCCGTGTACTACAACCCGTGGGATTAAATCAGGTTATGAGACTAACCCTAATGATTGATGAATCACGGTCCGATTACACGGGTGATAAAAGTGGTAGCAAGCAAATTGAGGCGCGAACCGACGACGGGGAAATTAAATCAGCAGTACTTCCGGCAACCGAGGCGACCCGACCACCAACAACAGAGGGTAAACAACCACTTAGGAGGATGACCGAAACCGAGTACGCCGAAAAAAGGGCAAAAGGAATTTGTTTTCGTTGTGACGGAAGATTCACGCCGGGCCACCGATGCCCAGAAAAAACATTGCAAGTCCTTATGGTCACCGAGGTGGACGAGATGGAGGCACAAGCTCCACCATGGGATCCAGGACTCAAGATTGATTGAGATGAGATTCAAAGCCACACCTTGAGGACAAGGTGTGTTTTTTGGCGGGGAGTAATGATACGATCTAATTAGATAAGTATCATCATTATTTAAATATTAGGATTAATCTTTTATTAGGAAATAATATTAGGTGATGTTTATCTTTTATTAGGTGATGTTTATCTTTTCCTATTAGGTTTAGGATTTGTGGATCCTCTATTTAAAGAGGCCACCGATTCCAATAACTCAGTCATTGAGAAATTGAGAATTTAGTCATTTAGTTGTTCTTTGTTTTAGGGAGAACACCGGGGTCTCTAATTTCCCGGATTATCTTAATAAACATTCGATCAGTGACATTCTGTCACCGACTCTTTCGTTACTTGTTTCGGGTCGTATCAGATAACTATGAAATTTTAAATATTCATTGCTGAGATGAAGTTGAAATATTATACTGCAAAATTGCAATCAAACTTTTTAGCATGTGAACAAACACAAGTATGAACATAAAAGTTTCACCTTGATGATTAATCAACTATGATATTTAATTATCACAATTACCAAAAAAAAGTACAAATGGTGAAATATCAAAATTACCTCTAGGTTTGATCTTGCCAGAACCATCTGCTACTGCAACTGGAGCCATCACGATATGTAAGCAGATATCTGTTCTTCATTTACGTACAAACATTCAGATTTCAAACTCATCGCTAAAATCCGTTAAATCACAATTCACACAGTACATAAATTATGATATCTGAAAGATGAGAAATGACTACGATTCACAAATAAACAACTCAGCTAGTAGAGTTCGCAGATCGAATCGAGCAAATCACAACGATTAATCATCCCAAACTAGATCCGAATAAAAACAAATGAATAACGAAAACTAAACACATAGAACATGAAATTTTTACATGAATTGAAGTATGCTGAGATGAAATCGATAAAACCATGCGAAAGTACCTTCGAAATCGGAATCGGAATGGTAATGCTTGTGTAGTGTGTGTGATAGTGAGATGCTTCGGGAATATCGGAATGAAGAAGTGGTTATTTATATGCAGCGAGAGATGGTGTTTTAAAGATTGGCAGCACATGCTCATTGCCAGAAATTGTAAAAACGTTTATTTCCCCTTAAATACAAAAGTAATTTTTTCATTATTTTATTAAATATAGTTTTTTATTAGATGTGTTTCATTTCGTAAACTGTGAAGATATATCAACTTATCAACTTTATTACTCCCTCCGTCCCTGAATAAAGCTTTCATTTCTCTTGAGCACAATATTTTAGAAAAAAGTTAGTGGTGAGATATTTGATATTACTTTTGATTAAAATATAAGGTTTGATTGGAGAGAGAAAGTATTTTAAGAGATAATTAGTGGTGAATGTATTGATAATAATATTATTATAATAAATGGACCCCTTAAGTTTCAGAAATGAGAATTTTATTTAGGGACAAAACTTGAAGGGGAAATGAGAACTTTATTTAGGGAGGGAGTATATTATAAATAAGTTTTAACAATTTTATATGTAGTTTAACATTTTGTTTTTATAAAAAGCAAAAAGTTTTAAGTCGGCTTTAGAGATAAAATGACAAGACACATAACATATTTTGTTGATTCGTGTATGAAAAATAGCAATTATAACGGATATTAAACGAAATTGAATTTATGAACTATTGATTTTTATTTGCTTATACCAAATTGGCTAAAATTTTAAAATAAGGAGATTTAAATAAAGGCTTGTTAATGATATTTAAAAACAAGGGTAAAATTATCATTTAACTTTCTTAAAGCAGACACTTATAGTGGGTAGTCCTCACAACTTTTTTCCAAATAAAGTAAATTATTAAAATGTACCAGAAGTAATAATAATATAAAACGGATAGGAAGGATTAGGAAATACTTCCTCCGTCCCTAAAAAAGTTTACATTTCATATGGGCACAATCTTTTACGAGATAGTTAGTGGGGGTCCTTTGTAATACTTTTGATTAAAATATAAGGTTAGATTGGAGAGAGAAAGTGTCTTATTGTTAGAATGGTTGGTAATAATATTATTTTATTAGGTGGACCCCAAAAATTTAAGAAATATAAACTTTTTTGTGGGACAAAATTTTAAGAAGAAATGTAAATTTTTTTGTGGGACGGAGGGATTACATTACAATCATTATTATAAAGTCATCAAATTAAATATAGACTACACGTCGTAATATATAGTGGATTACATAATAAAGTACTCCCTCCGTCCCACAAAAAAGTTCTCATTTCAAATTGGCACAAGTATTTAGGAGATAATTATTGGTGGGGTCCATGGTGATTAAAATATAAGGTTTTTTGGAGAGAGAATGTGTTTTTAAAGATAATTATTGATGGGGTCCATAGTTTTAATATTATTTTATTAAGTGGTCCCCCACCATTTGAGAAATGGGAACTTTTTTGTGGGACAAGATTTAGAGGGGAAATGAGAACTTTTTTGTGGGACGGATGGAGTATTATATTTGTTAGGAAAATGATAATGACAGCCCTAAGGGCTGTCAATAAGAAGACAAAAATAAAGTAAAAATTACCCTCTGAATTTTAGGAACGCTACTCTATCAATGAATGTACAAGCCTTTTATGCACGTTAGAGACAACCCTAAGGGCTGTCATTAACAAAACCCTGTTTATTAATACGATTCAAAAAGTTGTTTCATTTAATGGGTGTGAAAGTAGGCAACTTCGGACACCTCTAAAACTACTTATCGATGCCCCTTCTTGACTTTTTCTCTGTGTGTGTTTTTATAAAATCTCGTGCATACCTAACTCATAATAAATCTACATACACACACATATATGACTTTCGAAGTTTCAAATATATATATAAATATCGTATTCAATCTATAATTTCTTTTCTATACATTTTTGTGCATACACATACATAATAAAAGTTATAAAAAAATGGTATAAAAAATAGGAACTTTTAACTTGAGAAGCTAAATAATAATTAATATGCTAAATAATAATTAATATATGTAAAGTTAAATCATCTTTTCAAAATTATCAAGCTCTTTCGCCCATCGCATGGCTTTTAGAAGTAGGGCTATGAAAACACCTGCATTTATCGATTTTTTTTTTAAGATAGAATATAAATTGCAAAATGAAGAATATATACACAATATTGAAGTTAATTAGTTAGTTAGTTAGTTAGTTACCTGCAGCAACAAATGAGCCATTTGCTATAAGTTGACTGCCTTGACTGGTCAATGTGACCCCCATGTTTACAAGGGTGCCCCCGATGACTGTGTACAAGGTTGCCATTTGTAATGTTGTTGCCTTCCGAGCTGCTCGTTCTGACTGATACATTTTCAGAATATTAAATGATTTCTAAAAAAAAATTAATTTAAAAAAAAAGAAGAAGAATAAATGTGAATAATGGAACACAAAAACATCTCTAAATGACCCTATTGCAGAAATTTGTACAATTACTAAACAGGGACAAATGTAAAACAACACGTTATTTTAGACAAGAAAACCTGAAAAATAGTTAGGGTATCAGATTATATTCAGTTAATAATGTAATTTTTGAAGTAAATATTTTAGGAGATTTTATGCATTGAAAAAAGGCCAAAATACATTTTAATACCCTAAACTTGGTTGATCGGGTCATCTATTACCCAAAATTATTATTTGTGCAATATGATACCCTGAACTTAGAAAAATAGTCAATTTAATACCCCGACTCACTAATTAGATCTTGAATTCTCAAGTCTTTTGCTTCTAATTTCAATATATTGAGGTCAACTTATATTATTTTAGTTCGTCAAACATTATAGGGAAGTGAGTCATGTAAGAAAACATGATCAAATTAATGAGTCAGGGTACTAAATTGACCATTTTTACAAGTTTAGGGTACCATGTTACATGTTACACTTTTAATAGTTCAGACTTCAAAGTAGTAGAGGATCTAGTCAAGCAAAATTTAGGGAACTAAAATGCATTTTGGCCTTGAAAAAACACTATGACATGTTTGAAACGTGTTTGATCCATTTGACCTATTTCCTTTGCAGGTAATATTTTTTATTGACCCGTTATAGGTAAAATATAGCCCAAACGGGCCAATTCTTAAGCAAAATGAGTGGAAATTGATAGTTTAAAAACTAAGCAAAAAAATGTTAACTACCTCAAGAACTCTGACACGAAGTTTAAGGTCTCCTGCTTCTAACTGTTTCACAAACTTTTCAATCTGCTGAACTCTGTAAGGCATCGACATGGTGTTTGCTCTTGCCTAAAAGTTTTCATAAGACATAATGTTTTTAGCATATTAAATAAATCATCATTTCAATATTTTAAAAATAAGATATTAATGTTCTATATATATATATCAGGTTACATCATCAGCTTGTTTTCTCATTTCTGCCACAATTTGTGTTCCACTGGGCTGCTGTTCTTTGAGATCTAACAGCTCCTGCAAGCCATTTTAATAAATTAATAATCTGGCCCTAAAATGGATTAAAATACTTTTATTTTTTATATGCTGAAAAGTGTATACAAAATAATCTAACCTGTGCATAAGGTGCAGCAATCTTGAGGAATGAAAAATCTGGATCAAGTGAGTACCCAATTCCTGTAAACATAAATAATTACAATAAGTGAGGTAGGTTATTTCACTCATACACACATACATAATATATATATATATACTTATCTGTATGTATATAGCTAAAGGAAGGATAAGATAAATTAATAAATTATATCCAGTCACCTTCAAGAGTGGAAAATGCCCGCATAACAAATGTGAAAGTGGATGGGAACCGAAATGACTGATCTGTTGCTATAGCAAATAAATCCTGCACAAAACAAAAAAAAAAATCAATTTTTAAAAATTAAATAAAAAATAAAAAAATTGGAAGAATTATTATGTACCTCTCCTATTGCAGCAAAAGTTTGCTCCTGATCAGGTGTCTGAATTAACATATTATCCAAAAAGAACTGAACAGATCTCCTAACCTATCATTTTAAATTTACAATCAAGTATGAATCACATATATAATTTTCCATTTTAATAAAATAAAAAAATATCATAGTTTAGTTTCAGATACCGATGACATGTCTCTAGTAGGTTGAAGTGCTTCAAGAGTTATTAAAGTGTTCATAACCTGCATCATATCAGATACTAAATCAGGTATATGGTATGATTACTTTATGATATAACCATAAAATTAAAAAATATATATATAGACCTTTTTTGCATCTTTTTCATAAATTCCATAAAAAAGATCCATTAATCTTTCTCTTGTTATGGATTTAATCTCCCCCATCATGCCAAAATCATAGTAGATTAATGATTCATCCACATCAATAGCAAGATTTCCAGGATGAGGATCAGCATGAAAGAAACCTGTTTTCAGTATCTGCATGCATAATAATATAATATACACTAATATAATAAAAAAATATATAATAAAAAATACTAAATATTAAAGATTAAAAGTAAACCTGAATCAAGTATGATTCAATTGCACGTGAAGAGATTCGGGATCGACTAAACCGTCTCTCTTTTATCATATCTAAATCATTGATCTTGATGCCTGTTTCACATACACAAAGTAAAAAGCACTTTTAACCATGGTTAACTGTTGATAACTCCAAAGGTTAACAGAATTTAGATTTAAACCTGGAACATACTCCAATGTTAGCACCTTCTTTGCACTATAATCCCAGAATACTTGCTGTTCGATCGGTTACCATGATTATCAAATAAGGAAAGAGATTTTATTTTATTTTATTTTAATTGCCTAAAGTAAAAGTGTACTTTTACATTTGACAATGTTTAGTCATTGTATAATGTTTTGCCCAATTCGGTCATTAGAAGATTTTTTTGTAAAAGTTGATAAAATTATATATAAAAATGTTGGAAACTTGGAATTATATATAATCCATAATTGTTGTATAAAAACAATTGAATTAAAAAGTTTTTATTAGCCCTTTTGGGACGCATAACCATCTTTTAATGATACAATTGGACAAAAATCTGTACAAATGTAAGAGGTCGTTATTTAAAAAAAAAAAAAAATAAGCGAGTATTTTAGGAAGAAACGTACAGGCACTCGGACCCATTTTATATTACGAAAATCTCGACGAAATATATCAGCATTTTTCCCTTCATTTATATAATCAATCTCTTGGTACAAGATCCTGCAAAAAGATTGCAAATAATAATAATAATAAATTGATCAGCATATAACAAATAAAACTCATACACATAAGTGACATAACAATATGCTTCTTTTTCTTCCCCATTTTAAGTTTTATACAAACCATCTGGTGATGGCCTAGCAGTATTTTAAGTACTTACTTTTTGCATTCATCATAGATACCTATCCAATCTCTTGTTGGCCCACCAAGTGTTTCACTTTTTTGAAAATACTCTGCAACTAGCTTCAAATTTCCTGTATGAAAATAAAAATAATAATAATAATAATAATAATAAAATGCATGATTGAGTTATGGTAAAAAGTAAAAACCATAAAAACGGTAGGTAATTATGTAATAGGTGTACTCACGTAAATCAATGTCAAAAAGTTTCTTCAAACCAGGTCTTTGAACTTTAACAACTACTTTCTCTCCATTATGTAATATTGCACGATGTACCTAAAGTAAAATCTCAATTAGATCCGTATCAAAAATGACAACATACATTTACATTTGTCATTTTTTAGTCATTGTATAAATTTCTGTTAAGTTGGTCAATTAAAAGACGGTTTTATATCCCATTTGGGACATTCAGCAACCTTATATAAATTGGTAACCTACTGAGGTGGCAAGTGCCATGTCATCAATTTTTGTCATGGTTGGGTTATTCAGTTACCGCCACGTCATCGCTTCATCAGGTTGTTCAATGACCCATATGGAACAGAAAACCATCTTTTAGTGACCCAATTGGACTATAATTTGTGCAAATGACTAACAACGATAAATGTAAAAGTAGGATGTTATTTTGGGCAAATTAGAATCAATGTAAAGATTTGTTCTTTCTGAGTTTCTGTTTCTTCCTTTAATTTTTAAATAATTTTTTTAATATAAAAATAAATTATAGATATGGACTTACTTGACCAAGACTAGCAGCTGCAATTGGCTGTTCTTCAAACTCCTTGAATAATATATTAACTGGAGCTCCCAATTCTTTCTGAATGAAGCCTTTAGCTTTTGCAGGTGAGAAGGCTGGTACTCTGTCCTGAACAATATAATTTCCATAATCCAACAAATAAATAAATAAAAAATTAAAACCTGAAATCATTTATTCACATAACAACAGAGAAATGAAGCTATACTTGTAATTTTGCCAGCTCATCAACAAATTCACGTGGAAATAGATCTGATCTTGTTGAAGATAACTGACCAAGTTTAATAAAAGTTGGACCGAGTTGAAGCACGCGTTGTCTTAACCATGCAGCTGTTTTTCTTCTTCTGCTTTTCTAACAACACATAAAGATTTTAGTAAATTGTAATAGATATCATGGTATATTTTGATAGTTGGTATTTATATATTGCAATATTTGGACTATAAAACTTAAATTTTGATGTAACCAACTTCTGCAACAACTTTTAGATGTAAATTTGTTGCATCAATTAGTAAAAAATGACAGTAAGTTGGTCACATCAAAAATGGTATAAAATGAAGGTTAGTTACAAGTTAGTTATTGAAACCTGTTTGTCTTCTGTGAAGCCTCTAGGATATGCCCATTTTGCATTATCCAATAATACACGAACACGTAAAGAAAGAACAAACGACCACACATCTATTGATCTTTGAACCGAATTATAATTATCATTCGCCCAACTGAAACTTTCATCTGAGGGCAAAACTGTCAATTTTTCAGCAGGTGGAAATCCTGCAGATTCGTTAACTTTAACAGAATTAACTAACGGTTGTGTGGTTTCTCTCTTGATAATACTCGTTCCGTTAACAATTTGTGTTGATCCGTTAACTTTTCCTGGCTTTTGTCTCATTATCTCACTGGTGGGAACCATTGTGATTGTTTGACCTCTGCTTCCCAATATCACGGGTTGACCGTTTGCACCAATATTCACTGGTTTACCATTGGCGCCTAGTTTGACTGGTTGACCATTTGTGTTGACTTTTCCAGGTTGACCGTTGGTCCCGTATTTCATTGGTGATTCTGTTTGTCGCATTTTGATTTGAAATCTGCGAGATCTCTCATTTTTAGGTGAATTACAGTCGTGTATATCTAATTTCTGGATAGAAACAGATCTCGAGAAGCTGAGATTGTCGGTATTTCTTCCTTGATTTACCAATTGCACATTACGGCAATAGCAGCTGTTTGAAGCCAATATTGCCGCCATTCCTGAGATTTTACACAATTGTGAGACATATATAAAATCACATAAGCTACAAAATGCAGTTAGTTCTAATGATTTGTTATGAAAAATCCAGCTGGAGAAAATATTGAACAAAATCAACTTTGACCTTCATAGTATCCCCAAATATACCTAACTATTACTCAGCAGGAGAACGTAAACCTAATTTGTACGATCGAAATCGAATTGAAGTAAGATATTTAACGTAACTCGGTTTGATAACAAATTGATCATCTAACCTTTGATCTAATCATCAAATCAAAGAATAATCGAAGAATGTAGAATTTCACATGCATTAACTGACGGATTTAATCTGAACAAGCAAGAACAAGCTACACAAAACACATACTGCTTACCGAAATTGAAATTGAAACCGAAATGATGATGATGATGATGATGCTTACCGATGAATGAAGAAAGGAGATTCAGGTAATCGGATCGAATTTAGCATCATCGAAAAGTGAAGTATGTATAAAGATAGTGAGCAATTGAATTAAGGAAGTAGAACAGTAGCGTGCAGAACTGTTACTTTCTGTTTCAATTTTTTCATGAGTATTGAACATGCAAAAACGACAAATGATGATGCTGAACCGGGGGTGGTGTTCGTTTAACGACCACTGCACCGCCAATATTATTATTATTATCTTTTATTATTAGCAAAAATGCATTTTAATACCCTGAACTTGTCGAACTAGATCCTCTACTACCTTGAACTATTAAAGGTGCAACATAGTACCCTGAACTTGATAAAATGGTCAATATAGTACCGTGACTCATTAATTTGATCATATTTTCTCACTTGACTTATTTTCGTTGGAGCTTTTGACGGACTAAAAAATATAAGTTCATATCAATATATTGATATTAGAAGCAAATCTCGTGAGAAAACAATACTAAATTAGTGAGTTAGTGTACTAAAACGACCATTTTGTTAAGTTCATGGTACCATACTACATTTTTAATAATTCAAGATAGTAGAAAACTCAGTTAACTAAGTTTAGGTACTAAAATACATTTTAACCTTTATTATTTATTTACAGTTTAATTTTTATTTGTGGTAGTAGAGTACTAAGGTATTGTGTTTGTTGATTGATTTGTTCACCATTGGATAAGTATCTTTCTCCAATATTATTATTATTTTTTATTTTTTATTTACACTTATTAGTATAACTCTTTATATTCTTCCATTATCTTCTACACCTAAATTTTTTTCTATTATTTAGTCATACTCTAACCCAAATGTCACATAACTCATATCACCTTTAATCTCAATGAAACCTATTCTAAACTGCCACATCTTTTTCCGTCAAGACTCACATTCCCAAACGAACAAATGTCATGTTTTGGTCAACATTACCATATCACAAGTCAAGTCTCACAAACACAACTCTATCACAATACTATCAAACGTAATTTAACCACCACAATAAATGTATAATTTTTCGCCCGATGATTTTAACCAATTTCTTTTATGATCTAAAAACAACCAAACCGACATACAATCACAAAATGATACAAAACCAAAACCAACTTCAATACAAAGAAATTAGGATTTTTAAAATTATGTTTTTGTTTTCACCATTAACAACTTTTAAAAAAGTTTAAACTAGGTAAAGTTTCCCTTAAAATAAATTTGACGTGGTCTAATAAAAAATAATTAAATCATGGATCTTGAACACTAGGGGGCATTTGGTTGAAACCAAAATTTGGCGTGATCTAAAAACTATCATTGCTATTGTTTGGTTCATATAAGTTTCATCATTTAATTAATGGTATCAGGTGATAGTGGTGGTAGTGTGGTGATTGTCCGGCGGATTACAATAGAGTGGTGGTTGTGGTTGGTGGTGGTGGCGACGGAGGCGGTCGGTGGTGGCAGAGGTGGAGGCGGTCCTTGGTAGAAGGAGGTGGTGGAGGTCTGTGGCGATGGAGGCGACAGTCGGCGGCGGCGGTGGCCGGTGGTGGTAGCAATAGTAGTGGTGGTCGGTGAGGACACACATACCCAAATTCATTACCTTGAATCTATTACCCTCAATTTATTAAGTAATGGTTCAAGACCTAATAATAAGGGTGAGCATAAAAACCGAAAAACCGAACCGAAAAACCCGAAAAAACCGAACCGAAAAAACCGAACCATTTGAAAAACCGATATCAACGGTTTTGATTTATGAAAAACCCGAATGTTTGGGGCGGTTTTCGGGGGCATATGAAAACCCAAACCGAAAAACCCGCCCCGCCCCGCCATTATATATATTTCAAGTTTTATAAAAATATTCCTATATTTTTAAAAGATTTGATATAGATTTGTTTGTAAAATGAAAGCAACCATGCAATGAAACTTTTATAGATGAAGACATGGACTAAGATTGTTACGAAGGATTGTTATATATTTTTCTATTATTAATCTTATTCAAATTATGTTAGTTGAATTTATTATTACATTAACTTAAACTTACTAGTTATTTTTTATTTATAACAAAATGAGTTAAGGTTTGGGAGTTTGAATCATAATATTAATTATTAAGGTAATAAATTAGTAAATTTAAAGGAAACTAAAAAAACGAAAAAACCCCGAAACCGAACCGGAAAACCCGAAAAAACCGAAACCGAACGGGGTGTAATTCTCAAAACCCGAACTTTCGGGGCGAGGTTTGGTTTTAGTTAAAAACCGCCTCAAACCGCCTCATGCTCACCCCTACCTAATAATGGGTAATGATTAATTTTATACTCCTTAACCAAACATCATTTATCATTCTCATTACCATTTTTACCCCCTAAACCTCACGTATTTTAGGCTATGTGATATGAGTATCACTGATCACATCATACCATTTTGGAGGAAATACTCACCACACCCACTAAAATATGAAGGGAGTCCCACCACATATGGAGAAAATACCCTACTAAATCAGTGATCGACCATGGCCATGGCCACCCCAGCCCATAAAACCCCCAACGATATGAGAGGGGTGGTGTTTTACTTGCTTCCATAGCCATATGGCCACCTTCCACCATCCCACGGCGTGAATGAGCCCATATACCATTCAGCATTACCAAGAATACTCGTGGCTGATAACCAAATTGGTCATCCACCTAGACATAAGTCTTTAATGAACATATGTATAAGAGTTAGGTTTACATCCACCTAACCGTACATGATTGTTTACGACTATTTTAGCTATGCACATGCAACAATTATAACAATCACCCAAAAAAATCAACTACTATACGTGACATGGTGATATTCGTTAATTGTAGGGGGTGAAATTGAATGTTGTAACAACCTTGAAGAAAGAAAAGGACTTAATTAGATATATTTTAAGTGAAATAAGTTATAATAGCACCAACTAAACCGTGGTCCATTGTACTCCTGACGCTTGATATGTTTGGACCATAGTTTTCGGTATCCTTCACCATCATTATCGTCCTTTAAGTACATTTTGTCAAATGATACGGAACAAGATGTTACAATAGTTAGGTTACGATTTAATTTGATTTAACAATAAACATAAGCGTGTTGAGTTTAGTTGTAGCAATCGGATGTTTTAGAAGACGATACACGTTTTTGTTATTTTCATTTTCAAGGTTTTTTACACACGTGTGTAGCTTAACATTAGTAACTCTGAGATGGGCGCGCGTTAGAGGGTTTTTGGGGGAGCCGTTCCTAAGATTAGTAGTTGAGTTTAATGTGTGGATAATAGATTGACTATGTGCCTGATTATGAGTGTGGAGAAAAAAGGCTGTCCAAATGACTTTTCTAGATGTTACAGATTTGATCACTTTCTGAGTAAAATTTAATAGATGGTCAGGAAATGTTCGTAAATAACCATAACGGTTAGGTTGCGTACACCACAAGCAAAATTTGACCACCTTGAAAGATACCGTTATAAATTGGAATACTCTTTAAAGAAAGGAAAAAAAGATAGAAAATGAATATTTTAGACAAAAATCAAAGACACGCCATTATGCTTGTTTGGGCGTACAAGATTTTTTTTTTAAGTGGTTGTACTATTCGGCGGAGTAATTAAGAGGATTCATGAAAGGACTAGATATTAAAGTGTTCAACAACATGCTTGTTCGGTAACTTTTTTAGATTGGACAACGAATTGAATTTAATATTTGTTATGGTTCGTAGACAAAGTCATGAACTTGTATATATAAGTCATATATATACATACTAGCTACAAAACCCGCCCGATGGGCGGGTATGCTGTAAATTTTAGTATGTAGAAAAATGTCCAAAAACTTTATATACTTCTAAATGACATAATAATCGATAGATGTGATGATGATTTTGTACAAAAAAACGGTAAATGAAGAAATGTTACATATAAATGTTACATATAGTTATTTGTTTCCTTCGCTGATTGATCTTTTAAATATTTATTTGTTTCCTTGTATGTAGGATCTTTTAAATAGTTATTTGTATGTACGATCTTTTAAATAGTTATTTGTTTCCTTGTATGTAGGAAGCCGTATATGGAGCATATGAATGTAGACCGTAAGCCGTACCAGATTCGTTTGCCGTATATGGAGCATATGAATATGAATGTAGACCGTAAGCCGTACCAGATTCGTTTGTATTAGTGCAAATGACGTGGACCAATCAGGGAATTCCAAGTGGCATTATGGACGAATAGGAATGCTTAGAATTGCCATGGTGTCAAACCCACTTCAAATTTAGGCCTCATATATAGGGTAGGATACCAAAAACCATAATACACACCAATGTCTCCAAATATGTAAATAAAATATAAAAAACACCTTTACTTAATCCTGGTACCTCCTAAAAACACCCCTGGAATTTCGACATAAACAAAAAAGTGTGAGAGTTTGTTGTAAAGTTAAGAGAACCAAAACAATAGGAAGCAATAAACATGATTTCTAATGAGTTGACCGTCAAACTGTAAAAGTTGAAGAAATGGTAGTTACAACAAACGCAAATACTGTTTTGCGCCTGAAAACTAAAATTATTTTTAGTGACACATGAAATATTTTCACGTACTAACAGTAAAATAATGTGTTATTTAAGTTCGAAAGTGTTACTAAGTTACAAAATCAGTTATAAAAATGTCGAATTATATTTTACACTTTCACTTAGGGGTGTTTGTTTTAGCTTATTTACCCAACTTATTAGTTTAGATAATATTTGAAAAGTTCGTAAGTTTTTTTTTCCGGCTTATGAACTTGTGATTATGAGCTTAAATAAGCCAATAATTTCAAGTTCATAAGCTGGAAAAAATGGGTTTATAAGTTTTTTAAAAGTTATATAAACCAATAAGCCAAGTAAAAATAAGTTAATATATAAGTTAGACCAAATACGAGAAGAATTAGTAGTTAGAAGTTATAACAAACCCAATTACTGTTTGCACGTAAAAGTTGTGAAAAACGCTTTCATCGTGTTTGCCAGTCACATTCTTAGCATTTTTTTCTTAGAATTCGCATGTAATTTGCATATTTACTTTAAAAAGGGTAAATTGCCTCTTTTTTATCGATCCAAACGTGGCAAGTTAATTTTTAAACATTAGAGTTTTAGACTTAAATTTGACTCTCTCAAAGGTACATAACTTGTTCAATATTCAAAAAGGGCGTTTTGACCATTATTTGGTTCATATGCATATAATCTAATTTTTCTCTTTCTATACATGCTATAATTACTGATGTAGAGTAAAAAAAAAAAACCTAGATTATTTACGTTTATTCTTAGATTACATAAGATAATCTAATCCAAAACCTAATTGACATTAACACGAAAATTGATCAATATATGGCGCATTTACCGTTTATGCAGATCAATCAATAAATACTGCAAAAAATTCACACACGATCATCACAACCGAAGCAAACTGGTTGAGCATGAGAAGACATGTATCGTGGGTAATCTATGTTTTTATTTAATCGACCAGTATTGTGATTATTGTTTGTAATTGATCAATTTAGATGAAATTCATGTATGAGATGCAACTAATTGCCGAAGAGAAAGAGGAAGAGGGTTGTTGAGATGAAGGAAAAAAAGCAACAGAGGAGATAGAAGTGTGAGATTGAATGAAGTAATGGTAGAAAATGGGTGGAGGAGGTACGACAACTTTTATGCATATTTCATATTAGTAGTTTTAAAAAGTCAGTGGCTCGATTGAGACTTTGAGTTGATTATCATGTTGTGAATTTTGTTATTTTGAAACCATCAAAACTCGTTATGAGACCTATATAATTTGATTTTTTGTCTGGTAGTGCAATTTGGATCTTTTAGGCCTCTCCCAACCCTTACCCATCACTAAATCCATCACTAGCGCCACGTCATCACATCCTTACTGACACGGTCGTGTCAACCCTACACATCACTAAACTCATCACTAACACATCTTTTCCACATCATCTTTTTTAATTAAATTAATTAATTATAAAATAAATACATTACATTAATTAAAAAATACATTGTTTAAATTAAAAAATATATATATATATCAATTTAATATTTTTTTTACATTTATTAGAATTTTAAAAATAAAAAAAACGTAATTTTTGGAAAAAAAAAGTAATATTTTTATTATTAAAACAGATATATATAAAAAAGATTAAAATTTAAAAAAAAAAGACAAAAAAAGAAGATTTTTTTATTAAAAAACACAAATGGTACAAGTCCTAATGCACAAGGTACAACTCCCCAACCCCCACCCTCCCCCTTCCTCTTCCCCCTGCAACGACGCCATGCCCTCCCACGTCCTACTGACGACGGAATTTCACGATGCCGGCTACCGACGCCGGCGTGCCAACGGCGTCAAGCCCCCAACGGATTTTGACGTGCTCCCGACGTGCCCACAGGTCTTACACCATATAATTTAGCTAGATGTCAAGGTCTTTTCAATAATAAAATTATGTTTGTGCCCACCGGAAAGAAAGTATTTTTTAATACCACATAAATCAATTTAAAGGGAATTAATTTATGTGCCATAAATTTTGACGTTTGTACAACACTGTACAAATATTTCTGCATACCGTACAACTATATAATGCAAATGTTGTGGTAGATACCTTAAAAGATGTGGTGTAAAAATCATCACCTTAGCAATCGGAAGGAACCTGTCTTGTTCTCTCGCCGATAACTCGCCACCGGCATTGTGACCTCCTGATTCGTTATCCGAATCCGCCATAACCGGATCTCAATTATTGATTTGCTAAAGAAGAATTCGAATTATTTAGCGCGAAGGTTTGGTAAACTTCCGGCAGTGATGAGGTCGTCGGAGCTCCGGGGAAGCTGGGGTCTGTGAGAATATGAAGCGTTGATTTGGGGTGAAAATTGAAATAAAACGACGGTCGTTGGATCGAGATAGTAATAACGAAATCGGTAGTGACACGTGGTGGAATGAGAGTTGTTTGTTTAATGATAAGAAAAATATGACGTGGGAGTTGTAGGTGCCGTTGGATAAAGAAATTTGGATGGCTGGATGATGATGTGACTCTTTGCTCGTATGAAATTACACGAGAATCTTTAGTGAATTTATATAAATAGTCCCTGGACTGAACTCTTTGCTCCCTAGGTACGAAAACTGGTTCCAGATCTAAAACCGGTTCTAAACCGTATCAGAATCGAACTGAAACTTGGAACGGATTTGAAAACGCAAGATTGGGTCCGGTTTGAGTATCTGTTGGGCAAACCGCTTTGAAACTGGATTGGAAAAAATTGGTCTAAAAATCAGATTCAAAACCTGATTCAAAACCTGATATAAAACCAGATTCGGGTATTTATAGGTGATTTAAGGTAGTAAATGTACCAAAAACAGTTCCAATCAGGTTTCTACCGGATCCAATATCTTTAGCCCAAATCTGGTTTAAATCTGAAACGGTTTCAAACCATACCGGTTTTGACCTGCATTAGCCGTATCTGATCTAGCTTTAAAACCGGGTCAATTTTTTTTTAAATCGGTTTGCCCACCTTTAGTCGCGGAGAGTGACTCAACTATCAGATTACCTGTTTTTATGAAGGTTGGTATCCTTTGGGCTACATTATACTTTCATGACCTAATATTGGTCAGTGATACGAGTACATAAAACAGGCTTGTTATTGGGCTTCATTTATCATTATGGGCCCATGATCTGGTCCTTTGTTTGTATAAATAAGCCCAAATACAGATACACCATTGTTATTTAAATTATGCAATGCAAAGATTTTATGTTTCCAATTTGTACAGCACTAATCTTTTATTAATCGGTTCGACTCTTTTTGCAAACCGACTAATTTTAGGACGACCATCCGCTTTGTGGGTAGCTTGCAGGCAGCGCATATAAACCCTCGTGGCTATAATAGAGTATTTAACATGTAGCATTTGTTGTATAATAGTAGAATATATGATCGAATTTAACTTGTCAACTTCCATGATTAAACATCAACATATGCGGAAAATGATGACAAAAGATAAAAAATGAAGCTGTTACCTTTGTCTCTATTTACTAGAGGTGATTTTTACACAACAGAAGTTACTTGACAGATTAAATACCACAATCATTGATTTACAGTGCTTATATAATTAAATACTTTTCGTGGTAAAAATCACCCTCACCCCCTTTGTTTGTTAACGCCTTTGCATTTGGCACTTATAATAAGTAAGATAGAAACTACAAGTCCAAGTGACTCACAATACATGAATCAATCATGTAAATTTTACTCTTATCATTTTTCTCATACATATATGTAAATCAATACAAACATATTCATGCCGTGAAACTCGATAAAAACAAATACTATGCATGATCTTAACTAATTCGATATTGTTTCGATCAATCATCGAATAGGCGCCTTGATCCAACCGTTGAGAAAAGCAATGGCTAAGATGATAAACGGTGTAGACATGCCGAATATGATAATGTACGGTAGAGGTGTCTGCATAGGATTCTCCCCTTCCCTTTCCCCAGCCGTTTGCCAATACCTACAAAAATCCGTCGCAAAAACTTCAATTCCGTCGCTAAATAATAAAAAAATGAATATTGTCAATTGCTTACTGTTCTGGTTCTTGTTCTTTAGTAATGAACTTTTTCTTCCCATCTTTACTGACTTCCCCATCTTCACCTCCTTCAAAATAACAAAAAACCCATTTCAAGAACAATAAAAACGAATGATAACTGAATTTTAATAGAATATGTTAATTGAGGTGAAAAAAAAGGACCGATATTGACCTAGTTTTGCATGCAGTTTGAATCGATGATTTGGGGTTGTTCTTGGAGGGCAGATGGATTGAGATGAAGAGGGTGTTAGTGGTATATGAAATTTGGTCGCTAATGAAGTTGCAGAATGATAACAAGTGATAAAAAAGGATTACTTTGTATTGTATATTCGTATCTTTTAACATTACAGGGAAATCTCTTTTTATACACAAAGTAGGAAAAAGAATAAAGAAAAAGGTCTTGATGGTGGTTCCGGAAAACAAGCATAGCCGTTGGAGACATGAGCTGTAAAGAGGTGGTGACCAACCTTTTCCTCAATTATTTTATTTCTATGTTTAACACTCCCCCTCAAGTTGAATGGTGGGATCACCAAAATTCAACTTGTCTAGAACTTCTTGTAGCGATTTTCCGCTAACTGCTTTGGTTAAGATATCAGCGAGTTGGTCGTCAGACCACACAAATGGAAGAGTGATGATTTTGGCCTCTAATTTTTCTTTAATGAAATGTCGATCCACTTCCACATGTTTTGTTCGATCATGTTGAACAGGGTTTTCAGATATTTGAATTGCAGCTTCGTTGTCACTAAATACTTCACTAGGTTTTCGTGGAGAATACCCTATCTCGGTAAGGAGTCGTCTTACCCATAGTACCTCAGTTATCCCTCTTGCGATTCCTCTAAATTCCGCCTCTGCACTAGATAGGGAAACTACTTTTTGTTTCTTGCTGCGCCATGTTACAAGGTTTCCACCAACAAGAGTGAAGTATCCTGCGGTTGATCTCCTGTCGTTTTTGTCTCCTGCCCAATCTGCATCTGTATATAGCTGAGTTTCAAGGTGACCGTTTGTCCTAAACAAGATCCCATGTCCTACTGTTCCTTTGAGATATCTTACGATTCTTAAGACTGCGTCCATGTGGGGTTTTTGTGGTTTATGCATGTACTGACTCACTACTCCTACAGCATATGATATATCTGGACGAGTGTGTGAGAGATATATTAATTTTCCCACCATTCGTTGGTATCTCATTTTGTCAGCTAGATCAGTTTTTTCGTTGATAAGAAGTTTCTGGTTCATTATCATTGGTGTTTCAGCGGGTTTGCAATCAATCATACCAGTCTCTGCCAATAAGTCAAGAATATATTTTTTCTGGTGCATAAAGATTCCTTGCTTTGACCTTAGGACTTCGATTCCGAGGAAGTATTTGAGGTTTCCTAAGTCTTTCATTTCGAACTCTGAGAACAATCTTCCTTTTAACTTTGCTATTTCTTCTTTGTCATTACCTGTAATGATCATATCATCAACATAAATTATTAGACATGTTATTAGTTTTCCTCTTTTTTTTAGAAATAAAGTGTGATCAGAGTTGCTTTGTTTGAACCCATAGCTTTTCATAGCTATGGTGAATCTCCCAAACCAAGCTCTAGGTGATTGTTTTAAACCATAAAGAGATTTTTTAAGGCGACACACTTCCCTTTCTTTGAAGTTGTTTGTGAAACCATGTGGAGCTTCCATGTACACTTCTTCTTGTAGTTCTCCGTGTAAGAAAGCATTTTTTACATCGAACTGGTACAGGGGCCATTCTTGGTTTGCAGCTATGGAACAGAGAACTCTGATAGTGTTGATTTTCGCTACAGGTGAGAAGGTTTCTGAGTAGTCAATCCCATATGTTTGTGTGTAACCCTTTGCCACTAGTCTTGCTTTGTGCCTTTCAATTGTTCCATCGGGTTTATATTTGATTGTGAATACCCATCGACACCCAACACTTTTCTTTCCTGGTGGTAGGGTACATTTGATCCAAGTATTGTTCTTTTCTAGGGCTTTCATTTCTTCTTCCATTGCATTTTTCCATTGTTTGGATTTGAGTGCTTGTTCAACGTTTGTAGGGATTGATTCTGAACATAGAGCTACAGTGAAGGCTTTAGCTTGTTCAGATAAGTTTCCTTTGGCAATGTTGGCCATTGGATACCTACCCCTTTTTGTCTCCCTTTCTGGTGAATATTTGTTAGGTGGAATGCCTCGGTTTGATCTAGGAGGTAAAGTATATTGTTCAGGTTCGCCTTCCTGGATTGTTGTGAATTCTTCATCTTCTTGAGCTAATCCCTGCATATTTTCTTGTTCATATAGATTGTTAGTAGGGGACGGGTCACTTACCTCGGGTACCAGGGTAGGAGTCGATTCTTGGGGGGCACTGTCTTCAGTTTGCTGAGGAGATTGGGTCACTGTTGTAGTATCTTCAGTACTTTGGGCTTCTGTTAATGGGTTGTTTTGGTTGATTGTTGTTGTGTCTGTTGTTTCGAGCCAAGTCAGTGTGTCGTTCGTATTATTTGTGCTCTCCCCCTGACCACTGATGTTGGCTGTGTAGTAGTATTCGGTCTCAAGGAAGTCACAATTCATAGTGGTAAACATGCGTCGGGTTTTAGGGTTGTAGCATCGGTACCCTTTCTGGTTAATCCCGTACCCTACAAAGACACACTTTTCCGCACATGGGTCGAGTTTAGATCGAATAGACTTTGGTATGTGAACGAAAACAGTACAACCAAAGATGCGTGGTTCTAGAGTGAGAGTGTGGGGAACGTTAGTGTATTCGGTAAGAACTTGCAGCGGACTTTTTAATTCTAAAATTTTGGTTGGGAGACGATTAATCAGGTAGGCAGCTGTAACAAGAGCTTCAGGCCAGAAAGATTTTGGGACTTGAGATTCTATGAGGAGTGCTCGAGTAATTTCGAGAAGTATACGATTTTTCCGTTTCGCGACACCATTTTGTTCAGGGGTGTATGAGCACGAAGTTTGGTGAATTAAACCTTTTTCTTGACAAAAAAGTTTCATATCGGAGTTAATAAATTCTCCACCATTGTCGGATCTAAGCGTTTGGATGGTTTTATTAAACTGGGTTTGGATCATAGCATAAAACGACTTGAATTTTTCAAAAACTTCGTTTTTATTTTTTAATAAGTATACCCAAGTCATACGGGTACAATCGTCAACAAACATGACAAAAAAACGAAAATTTTGCCCCCCAGCGATTGGAGCCGGTCCCCAAACATCGGAATGAATTAATGAAAAAGGTTGATCCACTTTTGTAAAATTTGGTTTAAACGTTTTTCGATGACTTTTGGCAAACACACATGTTTCACAATGTGACTTACCATTTAAAGGAAAAAGTTTCGGATGTAAAATATGTAAATAATTGATAGATGGGTGACCTAGTCTTCTGTGCCACAACCACGCTTCCCTTGTTGTCGTTCCGTGAGATAACATTGCACTCCCATTTTGAGTAACTTCATCCACATAATATAGACCGTTTTTTTCAGTGCCACGCCCAATTATCGCTCCCGTCCTGATATCTTGTAAGATACAAAAGGTCGGTTGCATGAGCACCGAACAATTTAATTCTTTGGTGACATGACTAACAGACAAAAGTTTATGTGATAGGTCGGGAATATAGAGACATTTAGAAAGTTTTAACATTGGAGAGATCTCAATATTCCCTCCTAATTTCACATTTAACTTTTCCCCATTTGCGGTTTGTATATATGATTTCGTTGGTTTATTAGTGGTCGTAAAATCGGATAAGTCGTGGGTCATGGTGTCTGTGGCCCCGCAATCAAATATCCATAAGTGTTCCTTATCTCTAGTAGTTTTAACCATATTGACTGAACCCCCTTTATTTAAGTTTTTATCATTTTTAAAAGGGTTACACATTTTATGGCTTTTGTTCAAAAAATAGTTAAATGAAACAAAAGGTAATTGGTTTACTATTTTAACACTGTTTGGATTTTTGTGCAAAAAGTTTTCCACAGACGTGGTCTTTTTACGAAAATTTAAAACATTGGTGTTTAAAGGGAATTTTAAATTAGAATAAGGGGTATTTTTATATAAAGCAGGGAAAGAGTGGGGAATCGGGTGTTTTACCCTTTCACCCCCTGTACCTTCCATCACCGAGTGTGTGAAATTAGTCGAGAAACCTAACTCCTCCCTTAAATCAGTCGTCGTTGTCGCAACACCACCAAATCCCGAGCTGCTTTTCCGATCAGAGTTGTTACATGTGGTCGTTTTTCGTCCCCGTTCTTGTCCCTTATCTGATTCGAGACTTTTGTTGTTCTTCTTGTGGTCGTCCGTCCACCAATCGGGGTAACCTACAATCTGAAAACATTGCTCTTTGGTATGTTTACTCATGCCGCAATTATCACAAATCAGGTGGGATTTATCTTCTCTCATTGTTGAACCGTTCGCCTTCGTAGCGGGAAGCAATTCTGACCGGAGAATTTCTCGTTTTATATGTTCATATTTTCGATCCAAAGAATTCAGAAATTGGAACATTTTGGGGTTTTGAGGCTGCTGGTTTATGATATTTCTTAGCAAATTGGCTAGTTGTAGTGACAAGTTTGTATCCGAGCTACCGTCTGCGGACATGGCGGCTCGACAAAATTGATCACACACGCTAGTTTAGAAGCACGGTAGAATCGGTAGATGATGAAATACCATGCTCTGATACCATGATAACAAGTGATAAAAAATGATTACTTTGTATTGTATATTCGTATCTTTTAACATTACAGGGAAATCTCTTTTTATACACAAAGTAGGAAAAAGAATAAAGAAAAAGGTCTTGATGGTGGTTCCGGAAAACAAGCATAGCCGTTGGAGACATGAGCTGTAAAGAGGTGGTGACCAACCTTTTCCTCAATTATTTTATTTCTATGTTTAACACAGAAGAAGTGGAAATGGCGATTTTGGTAGCCATTGTTTGGTAGGGTTTTGAAAGGGGAATTGTGTTTCTGATATATCTATTGGATTTTGGATATGGAAGTAGTGGCAGTGAAGCCTTGAATCTTATTTCTCTTTTTTTTTCTTTCTTTTTTCAATTCTAATTATTTTTTCTTCTTCTTTTTTAATTTTAATTTTAAAGTAATAAAATTTACCATTGTTTCGGTTGAGACTTTAATACATAATAATTTGATTAATATACACCTAAAATACACTTTTGATAAACACGACATGGAAAATACGATGAAGTTAAAGACAATAACATCACATTAGGTATGTGTATGTTTTCATTTTTTAAATGTTTTCCTATCAAACAAATAAAATATTAGACAATTAACTAATGATCCTCACTTTTCAATAACCTTTTATTGTACGAAAAAACGAAGTTCTTGTGTAGCTTAAATTGATGCATCAAAATGTTAAAGTAGCGCATTAGATTTTTCCATTAGTTATTTTTTAAAGTGACATGTATTAGCACACGATAGGGGTGAGCATAAAAACCGAAAAACCGAAATCAATCCGTTAAAACCGACAAAACCGAACCGTTAAAACCGAAATCATTTCAAAACCAACGGTTCGGTTTTAAATTTTGAAAAAACTGATGGTTTCGGTTTTAACTATAAACCGCCCCACTAATATTCAATATTATATATATTTTTAAAATTTTATAGTTATTAAATAGAAATCAACTCAATTAAATATTTGAATGTCCAACTAATACATAATCTATTAACTTTTTATTCCATTAACTATTAGATTCTATAAATTATTAAAACCTATCATCTTATTCACATGTCCTAAAGAAGAGTCTGCAACAAATTAAGATAACATTCATTTGTTTATAACTTTATCTGTACGCATACTGCATACAAAATGTTCATTAGTGTTCTTTTTTAACAAATAGATTATTTATTAGTTAACTATTGAAAGTTTGTTACTTATTAAACTAAATTCATGTAGTTCATGTGTTTATATGTATATATTAATATTAATATTGAAAACTAGGTGGTTTCGGTTTTAAAACCGAAATCGAACTGTTTATGGCCAGAACCCGCTAAAACCAAAACCGATAGAAACCGGATCCATTGGGTTTGAAAATCATAAAACCGAAATTAGCGGATTGTATTCGGTTTGAGACTAAAACCGCCTCATGCACACCCCTGGCACACGAAAGGTTTGTATACTTTATACGTTGTGAAGCTTTATAATTGGGTAGTGATTTTTACACCACAAAAGTTATACCGCACACCACAACATATGTATCAATATACTTGTACAATCTGCTTTAATACTTGTAAACTGTGATGGATGAAGTAAGTTTTGTGGTATAGATATCACATCTCTTTATAATTTATATAGGAACCATACCCTATATTTTAGAATCTATAATTTGCAAACGTGTATATTTATTTTAAATAATAATTTTAGAAGAAAAAAAAACTTTTTTGCTAAATATAGTCTAATTTTAATAAAATTTTCTTATATTAAATAATTTGAGATTTTTAGTTATATACATAATTTTGATAACAACTTCTTTAAAAGTTGTATTTAAAAATATATATATTTCATATTTAAAATTATTCTCCTTCATTTAAAATTGTAACTTATAAGTTGTAAATGAGCTTTATACTATGCAGTACCAGGAAATTATTTTGGTACATAAGCATAACATTTGTTGCTTCATTGATTAAGCTTAAGATAATTGATTTTTGTTCACAATGATTGCCATAAATTAATTTCAAAATTCAATATAAAACCTATGAAGGTTGGGTGGGTTGTACATGGTAATTACATGTTTCCAATCATTATAACAATTGACAAAATATTTGGTAATATATATGTAAGTTTATAATATAGTCTTTCAATAAACATGAGTTCAAAGAGTTCTACAAAGTTTATGTATATATAACAATGATTTTCTTAGTTTATGTGTAAGAGCATAAAAATTTAAGAAGTGAAGAAATACATGCTTACGATTTCCTTACAATTCGGGATGAGTACATCTATCACTTTTCCATATACAATAGAGAAATACGTTTCATAGGTTAAAAAATAAAAAGCCATTGCACCAGCGTTGACCGTTGATTTATTGACTTATTCAGCATCTTGAGTCCCCATTTTTTATTTTTCCACTTCTTGAAGTTTCCGAACTTTTGATTAACATCTACTGTTTCACAAATCACAATCGATCAATTCATCAATGCCTCATCCATTCCCCCGATCTCATCGAATGTTTAGTCTTGAATGCAAAATCCAATTTTATGATCTCGAAGAACACCAGTTTCTCGCATAAACCCTAATTCACCTTCATGGCTTTTGTGATTTGAGCTGTAATCAACGGACAACATGATTTCAGGTTTTTAACACTTACCTTTTCACTCGTTTATTAGCTACCTCGATGGGTTGGATTCAGTTTTCAATCCTGTCCAGTTAGAAATAAACTGTTAGATCTTGTACTTTTGCCCACCAACTGTTTGATAAAATGTCAAGAAGTTATATTGATAGAACCATGGGTTCTTACAAGAAATCACGAATTCGAGATGGTGCAGTGCGTTGGTTTCTTTTGGTAGCATCGTTAACTTCAGCTGGGGTTTTTTTGTTATTTTTTCTTGTTGGGATGAATTCAAGTAGCGAAATTGAAATTGATAATAGTAGCGAACTTAGCTTTAGCATCACTAATTTGATAGAAAGTATTAAGCTTCCTGAACATAATCATTTGTCAAAAATGTTGGAGAATAAAAACCAGTTACCCCCAAAAAACAAGGATTTGTACCCAATTCTAGCTAAAGACCGTATTATAATCGTTCTTTACGTTCATAATCGGCCTCAATATCTCAAATTAGTAGTCAATAGTCTTTCGCGTGTAACGGGTATTAATGAAACTTTATTAATCGTAAGTCATGATGGATATTTTGAAGAAATGAACAAAATTATAGAGGGAATTAGATTTTGTCAAGTGAAACAAATATTCGCGCCATTTTCGCCTCATATTTTTTCCAATAATTTCCCGGGCGTTTCACCGAACGATTGTAAAGAAAAAGACAACCCGATCGAGAAAAAATGCGAAGGAAATACCGACCAATACGGAAACCATCGGTCACCAAAAATCGTGTCATTAAAGCATCATTGGTGGTGGATGATGAACACAATATGGGACGGTTTAAAAGAAACAACCGGTCATTCGGGTGATATTCTTTTCATAGAAGAAGATCATTTCATTTTCCCTAACGCATACCACAATTTAAAAATATTAACTAAACTAAAACCAACAAAATGTCCCGATTGTTACGCGTCAAATCTCGCCCCGAGTAACGTCAAATCCCGAGGCGAAGGGTGGGAAAATTTGATAGCCGAGAGAATGGGTAACATCGGGTACACATTTAACCGAACAATTTGGAGGAAAATACACCATAAAGCTAAAGAATTTTGTTTTTTTGATGATTATAATTGGGATATAACAATGTGGTCAACCGTTTATCCTTCATTTGGTGGTCCGGTTTACTCGATCCGTGGACCTAGGGCTAGTGCGGTTCATTTTGGGAAATGCGGGTTGCATCAAGGTCAAAGTGAAAACGTTGCGTGTGTCGATAACGGTTTGGTGAATATTGAAACCGACGAAATTGATAAAGTTGTGAATATTAAACCCGAATGGGGTGTTCATGTGGTTACGAATCAAGAAGGGTATAAAGCGGGATTTAGGGGGTGGGGTGGGTGGGGTGATAAAAGAGATCATCAATTATGTTTGGATTTTGCGAGAATGTATCATGTAAGGAGCAAAACGTATTAAATGGTGTGTGTTTATGTTACGATTTAGAATCTTTTTGTTGTATGTAGTTTAGAAATATTAGCCGTCATAGGTGGTTTGTAATATTCCATTAGCACGCAACGTATATGTTATTTTTCGTTTTATTGAAATATAATAAGGTTTGTGTTGAGATTTATAATGTATAGATTTAGCCGTGATAATGAAATAAAATGAGGTATGGAACGAGTTTTTTTACCCGTACGGTGTTTCAATATTAGAGAACGATTGCACCTATGTATAGCGGGGACCCATAGTAGAAAAGTTTTATTGTATTCCCCTAAAAAAGGTATGTTCAAAAAATGCATAATGTTCGTTTGGGATGTCACTGCATATGTCGAACCACTAATTTACTAACTTGTCATTAAAAAAAAAGATACATATTCATCCTGTTACTTAGAATTAATCAATTTAGGTTGTAATTAAAAAGAAAATGAGTCTAGCGGTTGAAATGCATAATCTCCCATCTTTCAGTTATATATGGGGTAAGGACTTAAAAATTGCATGATAATTGGACAATGCCGACTGGTCCTATGCAGTCAATCACAATGCCTCAAAATGATGAGCCATTTGCTGACTCAAAGGGTATTTTGGTCAATAATATGATGAATTTTCAAAAAAACCGAACTGATTACATTTTTTTAGCTTCGGTTCTGTTTTTACAGCCTAAATGGTCACCTTTATCTGAAGACCGGACCAAACTGTACCGAAACTGAAAATAATAAAATTACAAAACCAAAAATTGAACCTATTACATGTTTTTTGTTTTAATTCAGTTAGTTTCAGTTGATTTTCGATTAACCCTATAGAGATGTTATACAAAGTAGGGTAAAGGATTTTCGCAAAGTAAACGAGTAATGTTAGCGTAAGAATTAAAATAAAGTCAATTAAAATACGAGTACACAATCCATCCTCAAGTCTCCGTCGATCCTCTTATCTTCATATTATTTTCGCTGGAAAGATGGTGTCTTTTGATTTATGCAGTCAACGTCAAATGCCTCAAATTATTCCCAACATAAAAGACGACAATTTATTAAAAGAAAAAGAAAAACCATTTTTGTTACTTTAAGTTATATCCTTATTCATTGAATTTATTAACTACACCAAATTTCCACCGAATCCACCTTACAATCTCGCCAAATCTCCAAAAATAGAAAGAAAATAATGTTAAATAATCCAAGTCGGCCTCAAATTCACGTGTAACCCTGCAAATTTCATGGGTCTGTTCATGGTCCCATCACTGTTTCCTAATTATTATTTTAATATTAAAAATTATTATCACAAACAAAAGTTAGGAATTTTATATTCTTGGGTTCTTTCCCTTTTCAAGTTTCTTGCTGATACTGAAGTAAATTGTCTTCAAAGTTGTGGGTTTTTACTTTTTAGTGGCGGTTAGGGAGGAATTATAGAAAAATTAAATCAAGATTTTTATTTTCTTGAAAAGAATATAATTCTATATTGACCCTTATCTTGATTTTGCTTAAAGTTGCAAACTTTCTCAAGAACAGAATCAAATCATGAGGTGAGCTGTTCCAATTCATGATCTTTAATTCAGCATCTCTATCTCTTTCTTTTTTTCCAATTGGGTATTAAATCTTTATTACATACATGTTCTTGAATTATTAAATTATAAAGTTTCAAGATTTCTATTTGATTCAAGGGACCAAAAATGTCATCAAAATCAACAACTAGCAAAACCCATGGTTCCAAAACCAGTTCTTCAAGATTAAAACATGACGCACGTGTCGTTTCGCAAACCCCAATCGATGCAAAACTTCATGACGATTTCGAAGAATCGGAGACACAATTCGATTACTCGACTTCGATTGACGTCATCAATAATGTATCCACGTCAGCATCATCTGTTTCGGCTTACCTTCAGAAAATGCAAAGAGGAAATCAAATCCAACCGTTTGGTTGTCTAATCGCGATCGATGATCAAACGTTAACGGTTTTAGCGTACAGCGAAAACGCACTCGAAATGCTCGATTTATCCCCGCACGCAGTCCCAAGCATCGGTCAACAAGAAGCGTTGACTTTCGGTACGGATGTCCGTACGCTTTTTATATCTTCAAGTGCTTCTGCTCTTCAAAAAGCCGCTAATTACCCTGAGGTTAATTTACTTAATCCTATATTAGTTCATTGTAAAACTTCGGGTAAACCGTTTTACGCGATTTTACATAGAAATGATGTAGGTTTAGGTATAGATTTAGAGCCCGTAAATCCATCGGATGTACCCGTAACGGCAGCCGGTGCGTTAAAATCGTATAAACTGGCTGCAAAATCAATTTCAAGATTACAATCTTTACAAAGTGGGAATGTAACGAGATTATGTGATGTGTTAGTTAAAGAAGTTAGTGAGTTAACCGGGTATGATCGAGTTATGGTCTATAAATTTCATGAAGATGAGCACGGTGAAGTTATAGCCGAATGTCGAAAAGATGATCTCGAACCGTATTTAGGGTTACATTATCCGGCTACGGATATTCCACAAGCTTCAAGATTTCTTTTTATGAAAAATAAAGTTAGAATGATTTGTGATTGTTATGCTCGATCCGTGAAAGTGGTTCAATCCAAGAATTTATCTCAACCGTTGAATATTTCGGGGTCGGCTTTGAGATCGCCTCATGGATGTCATGCGCAGTATATGGCAAATATGGGTTCGATTGCGTCTTTAGTAATGTCGGTTACAATTAATGATGATGAAGATGATGATGATAATGATAACGAGTCGGAAAGTGGGATTAATCAACAAAAACAAAAGGGAAAAAGATTATGGGGTTTAGTTGTTTGTCATCATTCGAGTGCTCGATTTGTACCGTTTCCGTTACGGTACGCGTGCGAGTTTTTAATTCAAGTTTTCAGTGTTCAAATAAACAAAGAAGTCGAGTTGACCAGTCAAACCCGCGAAAAAGATATATTGAAAACGCAAACCGTACTTTGCGATATGCTTTTACGAGATGCACCGATCGGGATTATGACACAATCACCAAACGTTATGGATCTCGTTACGTGTGATGGTGCGGCACTTTTTTACAAAAGCCAAATTTGGTTGTTGGGAATCACACCAACCGAATCACAAATTCGAGATATTGTAAATTGGCTCCAAGAAGAACATAACGGGAGTACGGGTTTAAGTACCGATAGTTTAACGGATGCCGGATATCCAAACGCGTTCATTTTCGGGAAAACCGTTTGTGGAATGGCAGCTGTAAAAATAACCTCAAAAGATTTCCTTTTTTGGTTCCGGTCCCACACGGCAAAAGAAATAAAATGGGGCGGGGCAAAACACGACCCGCATGATAAAGATGACGGGCGAAAAATGCACCCGAGATCATCTTTTAAAGTGTTTCTAGAAGTTGTTAAAAACCGTAGTTTACCATGGGAAGATGTTGAAATGGATGCAATTCATTCTTTGCAATTGATTTTAAGAGGATCTTTACAAGATAATGATGATGATAACGATAATAATGATGATGATAATAATGATAAAAAGATTGTGAGTGTTCAGCCCGTTGATATGAGTATACAACGGGTTGATGAGTTACGGGTTGTTGCTAATGAAATGGTTCGGTTAATTGAGACCGCTTCGGTACCGATATTTGCGGTTGATGCTAATGGGGATATTAGTGGTTGGAATGATAAAATTGTTGAGATTACGGGATTGCCATTGGATCAAGCGGTTGGTGTACCGTTAGTTAATTTAGTTGTTGATGGTTCGGTTAATGAAGTTAAAGTTATGCTTGCCTCTGCTTTACAAGGTGATTTTTTGTGTAGATGTGTTTATGGTTTTAGTGGAGGTGAGAAGCAAGGATGTCTTTGAGGAGGTGCAGCCACACAAGGCCCATATTTTATAAGGGCCCAATTTTTATATGTATCTTATATATATAATATTAAAATTTAAGCCAACTTAATAATTTAATAGAAAAAAATTAGAAATTCTAAATTTTTATAAAAATCTTGTATTCAGGGGGCCCATTTTCGTGTTTTCGCACAGGGCACTCGAAATCTCGGAGACGCCCCTGGTGAGAAGATGGGTGGGTCAAACGGGTTAAAATTGGTAAATTTTGGTACGGGTCGTGTTTGGTTGACCCGTAATAATTTTTGTCCATATTTATTTTTTTTCTCTTCTAATATAACTAATCTGTGAGATAAGATTACAAAAGTTATATTCTTACAATAACAATTAATTTTTTTTGAATAAAACGAGTTGGAGTGATTTATGTATTAAAAATCAGAATTAATTTTTGTACTAATTTTTTAATTCCTATATCACAATATATAAGTATTCACATATGGTATATAGATAAAAAAAAATGTGGTGTAAAAATCACCACCTATTAAAAATACACTTCGGGCGAATATTGACCCATTTCCTTGTAAGCTAATTTTTTAATTAAATCCTAAGCTCTAAACCCTTAATCCGTTCATAAGTAAACGTGTCGAAATTAGAATTCGGGTTAACTTCTTTTCTTTTTTTTGTAACCTTTGCTTATTTAAAAATGCATGTTATTTAATGGCAGGCATAGAGGAAAAAAATGTTGAAATCAACCTTAAACGTTTCGGTAATCAAGAAGCAAATGACCATATTACCCTCGTTACAAACGCTTGTTGTAGCCGTGATGTAAAGGAAACAATCGTAGGGGTATGCTTTGTTGGACAAGATCTAACGGCTCAAAAGTTAATAACAGACAAATATACAAAAGTCAAAGGTGATTACACAAGTATCATACGTAGCCCGTGTGCACTAATTCCACCAATTTTCATGATGGATGAAAACGGTAAATGTTTAGAATGGAACGATGCAATGGTAAAATTAACCGGTTTTCCAAGAGAAGAAGCCAACGGTAAAATACTTCTCGGTGAAGTTTTTACGGTTGGCAGTTATGGTTGTCGGGTCAAAGAAGATACTTTGACCCGACTCAGAATACTACTAAATCAAGTCATTTCGGGGTTGGATTCGGATCCATTATTATTTGGACTTTTTGACCAAAATGGTAAGTTTGTCGAAGCGTTACTTTCTGCTAATAAACGGGTTGATGAAGATGGAAAAGTTATCGGAGTTTTGTGTTTTTTACATGTAACGAGCCCCGAGTTGCAACATGCAATGATGGTGCAAAGAATGTCGGAACAAGCGGCTTTTAATAGTCTTACGAAAGTGAGTTATTTGAGGCATGAACTAAAATCCGGTTTAAATGGGATTAAATTTGTTGAGGATTTGATGGAATCTTTAGAGTTGGGTAGAGAACAAAGACATATTTTGAGAAAGAGTCATTTGTGTCGAGAACAATTAGCACAAATCGTTGATGATGCTGATATCGAAAGTATCGAACAATGGTATGTTTTTTTAAATATTTTTATAGGTTTTTGTTAATGACAGTCTTTAGGCTGACTTTAACATGCATAAAATGATTGTACATTCATTGATAGAGTAGTGTTCCTAAAATTCAGGAGGCAGTTTTTATATTAATTTTGTCTTATTATTGACAGCCTTAAGAGTTGTCATTATCATTTTTCATTTTTATATTGTTTTCTTTTTCGTTAAATTTTGTTACATAATCATTTTACGAATATATGATATTTTCAGTTATTTGGAAATGAAATGTGCGGAATTCAAACTCGGGGAATCTCTAGAGGTGGTTTTAAACCAAATCGCGATTTTGAGCCGTGAAAAAAAAGTGGAGATTGTTTACGATGCACCCGAACAAGTTTTATCATTGTCGGTTTTTGGTGACAATTTGAGACTTCAACAAGTTCTTTCTGATTTCTTATCAAACGCACTTAATTTCACCCCTGAATTTGAAGGAGCTTCGGTTTTACTTCGTGTAACTCACACGATGGAAAACATTGGGGCGAAAATACAAGTTGCACATCTTGAATTCAGGTAAATTGTTTTATTTCATCTTTACTCTCGTGTTTAGGGGTCTCTTTAGTTATGGAAAAAATGTGTCACTTTTATTGGAAAATTTCAAAGGAAAACTTGAAAAACAGAAAACATGTTCAAAATGGTTTTCTAAGGAAAAACATTCATTAAAAAGACAACTAGACAAGTCATTTTTCAATTCTAAAAATTGACTTTTATAATTTCCATATGTATTTTTCTTACCAAAGATAGAAACTCTTATTTTACTAGAAATTGAAAACTTTTGAACATTTTCAGATTATGATAGTTTTCTAGAAAGTGAAAACATTTTAGAACGTGAAGAACGGAAAACGTGTTAAAATTGGATATTTTTTTTAGGAGAAATTTCTTAGGAAAGAGAAAACCCACTTTTCATTTTTATAAATCAAATTTCTAAAACCGAATTTTATAGTTTTCCCATTTTTTTCATTTTCAGAGATAGAAAACTCCTATTGGATTCTACACTAGAAAATGAAAACATTTGAAAACGTTCTAATAACTTCCGGTAGTTTTCTAGACATAAAAAAAATACTTTATTTTTATATCGAGTGTTAACACGAAAAGTGGTTGTGAAATGACAGAATTACCCATCCGGCACCCGGGATACCCGAGAGATTAATTCAAGACATGTTTCACACGAGCCGAAATGTCTCAAGAGAAGGCCTTGGACTTTACATAAGTCAAAAACTCGTTAAAATCATGAACGGGACCGTACAATATCTTAGGGAAGCCGAGAGAGTTTCTTTCCTTGTTTTGATTGAATTTCCGGTTTCGCCCTCATTGACTTCTGACACCAAACGCACAAAAAGAACATGATAAATCAATTTTTTCAAGATTTTGATGAAGAAATCGGGAAGTTTTATGGATCGAATGTGTGTGTAATCTGTTATGTTTTTTGTACAGTAAAAGGGAAAGATGTGATGGGAGAGTTATAACGGTTGAGCATCAGAATTTTATAAAATTTATTTGTTTGTAGATTTTTGAATGTTAATTGTATCACGTTATACATAGTCTTGTAACCTGCATAATCTGTTAACTAAACGATTATAGATATTGTTTTAGTAATATATATGAATAATTAAATCCGGGTAAATGATTATAGACATTGTTTAAGTAATCTTATCTAATTAGGTTTGCAAGTTTAAAGTTGACGGATTTGTACTCATTTAACCCGAACACGATCCCTACAGTTTACTACTTTACTTTACTAAACAAGTCAAATACTACCTCCGTATCAAAATAAGTGATACGTTTGAAGAAAAACGGTTTTTGAGGCAAAAGATTAAAAGGTAGTTTAAGATAGATTAAAGTGGGTAGTTATTGGAGAATGAGTCCCACTTATTTTGAAAAAAATGATATTAATGATGTTTAAAAGTAAAAGTAAGGGTAAAAGGATAATTTCACTTTATTAAAGTAAATAGTTAGTGGAGAAAGGATCCCACTTTTTTACCAAATAAAGTAAATTTTAGAAGTGTATCACTTATTTTGTTCCACCCCTAAATAGAAAATATATTACTTATTTTGATACGGAGGTAGTAAGTTGGCGTCAAGTGTTTTTGAACATGATCCATATAGCTCAATTAACTTAACAAGTCAAACTAGTTGGCGGGCTAAATGTTGGACCAATAATTAATGCATATTTTTTAAGCATGTCCAAAACATATAATTGACAAACTTAGGGCTTGTTTAATACGCGTGAGTGTGGTCCATAAAACGAACCGAACCGCATCAAAACCGATAAGACCGAAACTGACAACGATGAATTTTCAAAACCGAAAACCAAACTGATTATATGTTTTTTGTTTCTTTTCGGTTCAGTTTTTTCAGCCCAAATGCTCACCCCTATCTGAGGACCGGACCTGACCGAAACCGAAAATCATGAAATTACAAAACCAAAACCGAATCGGTTACATGTTTTCGGTTTCATATTAAACTTATTTTTATTACAAGAAAAACTCATCTGGTTAATTTCGTGTATGGTGGATATTCTTGAACGGGTTGGCGAGATTGATATAATGAAGGATTTTTTGAAGCAAACTCACTGAGTGTGCTTATTTGGCGAACTGTACTTGGAGCTTGTTGTAGAGAAAACGGCGAACGGGCCATGGGTTTGGGGAAACGGGCCATGTCAAAATCCAGATGCAATATAAAAATTATTACCTTATTTAATTTAATAACAAATAAAATAAAATAAAATAAAATAAAGAAACTTCATTGTAACCAAACCGAACAAAAAAGATCAACTTATGACTTAAGTGTGATTGAGATCTACCGTATCTGATGTGCTCGAGAGATAAACCACCATATTTTGTAAGTAGCATTGGCAATAAAACAAGGAACCATGAATGCACAGATAAACTTCATGGCTCTCTGCATAGATCAACAATCACGTTGTCAATTTAAACATTTCAATAACAAAAATCCATGTCAAACCGGTTGGACCGTGACCAAGACATACAGCGAATCCAAAATAACCAACAAAAACTCAACCAATAAAAAAAACGGCCATTAGTCAAGCGTCTGCATTAATCATCATCTTGATCAGAAATAATTATGGACCTGCATAAAAATCAAAGATGATGCGTAGTTTTATCAGCAATAGAGAAATTAGGTCAAATAAGTTATAGAATCCTTTCTAGTTCTAACTGCACTACATAAATCATATGAGTAATTCAAACAGAATTTCAGTTTCGTGAATCAACCGTTAATGCCGTAGACAATCTTTGAGTTTAATTAAGTGAAGTATAGCTCACTAAACAAATACTGCTAGTAGTTCAGTTGGTTGAGGCTCTCGCTAATAACTTTAAGGTCGTGTGTTCGAATCCCGTGTTTAGCTTTTTTATTAAACACAAATGTTTCCCGATTTAGCAACTATTTGGCTGAATTTCGAACCAGCTATTTAAGGAAATGTCCCAAATGCATTATAAGTAGTAGAGATACTATATCTCTTATTCAAAGGGTCTAATAATGTTTATATCTGATTTGTCGTGCTACGTGGTTGTTTTATACGCTACTTGTTTAGGGTTGTAGGTCCCACATGTTTTCTTTGGGGCTTCTAGAGTTTTAGGTATTTTAAGGGGGTGAGATAGTCTCTAAGGATGTGGGGTATGGGTATTACACCAACATCCAATTTTTCTGCCACATCATCTGCCAACTCAGTAATCACACCAACCCACATCATTTCTAGGAAATACCACCACACCACACAAATTTTTTAATATATATTTCCCCCTAACAACTCTTTTTCCATCAAAAATCGCACCCCACAGGCGTTATGTCTGTTGCATGTGGCCCCTTCCCACCACGCCAACCCCCCACGCCGTTGGGGGGGGGGGGGGGGGGTGTTCGCTCATTACCCCACGTCTTTGCCGTCCACCTCACACCCCACGCCCTCTTGCCGTGGTACCCGTTCCAAGTAGTCTAATTGAAGGGGTCCGAAACAAGCACCATCTCCCAAAATGATCTAATTACTTAGTGATATACTATCGGTTTCGACCGAAATTAGAACCTTTAATACTGATTCTTCAAATTTCAGAATCAAAATCAAAACCTTTAATACCACCGATCCCTCAATTATTGGAACCAAAATTGTAAAAGTAAAATAAGATGTAAATTTTTGAATAATCAAATTTTTAAATACTTAAACACGTGATTATCTGATTACATCGCTAAACATTATCTTTAAAATAAATAATGACTAAACTCATTCAAAATGACACCAAATTTATCATATTATTCAAATCTTAAATCATAATATGCATTCTCATAAGATACCATTGTTAATAGAGAACTAATTGAGAACATATTAACATTGGCCATTAAATTGTCCGAAATAAGGATAATATAATGGCTATTAAAATTTTCATAATCGAGTAATCGTCGGACATACGTGTAAAAATAAATAAATAAAAGATAATTTTGCAACATTATGGGGCTAGAATATTCTTCTTGTATAATGATAATATATGCTGACTTCAATAATACCAAGACTTGGAGTCTTCTCCCCAAAATTACCACCAAATTTAGATCTCTTTTCCCCTTACAAGCATTATTTTTTTAATCAAAATTAAGATGCATTCCCAATTTCCCATCGTATATATACACATGCATCTTCATATCACAATATACAAAACCACATATTCATCCTCTCTCTCTCTCTCTCTCCACATTTTCTCTCTCTATATATATAGACAAACACATATTATTACACTTAAAGAAGAGAAACATCCTCAAGAACAATGGAGAAGATAGCATATGATGCAACAGGACAATTTAGTAGACTTCAAATATCAAAGAAACCACTCTACACTCTTTTCATACTCATCATCATATTCATTTCCACTTTGTCTATCCCTTTTCGAGTTCACTCTTTTGGTTTCAAATTCACAAACTTTCTTGATGCCAATGATAGACACTACATATTTCTACTATGCAATGGAATTCTATTCTTCCTATTTCTTGATTCCGGCTCAAATCGCATTTTTCAGGCTCATTCACATGAACACAATCTAGTGGAAGTAGAACGAAAACAGATCGAACGTAATGAGATTTTGAATACCAATGATCAAATTGATGATTTGGATACCAAAAGGTTTTGTCATGTTCATGATGAACAAGAAATCGAAACGGAAGTGAAACAAATTTGTGTATATGATCATGAAGATCATGAAATAGTAGAAAAAGAAGAGTATGATAATGATAGTGATGATGAAGAAGATGTAAATGAATTTAACATGAAATGTGAAGCATTTATAAAGAAAGTGAGACAAAGCATTCATGATGAAGGTCCTTTGCCTATTTGTTGATCTTTAATTTGTTTGTGTGTCGAAATCCATCATCACCTTAATTTGTCGTCTTAGCTTTTAATTAAGGTTTCCAATTGGCTTATGTTGTAAATAAAGTAAATCCATTTTTCGTTAAAATGATAGTTCAATTAAAATATGCATTCTTATTAAAGATTTTTTATATATCAAGTTATTTTTCACTCGGCAAATTAAGGTCTGAAAATCGAACTTTGTTGTATATCCATATAAATAACTTTATTATATTCATGTATGTAATTTTTTAGAATTTTTTGATGTTTTTGTGCATATATGTTTTCAATATTTTGATTTTTTTTAAGTATATGTTTGATTTAGGTTAAACGTTATTGGTTTGTATATGTATTTACTAAATTTTGATTGGCTAAGAAGGGTTCTGTTAGGTTTTACGCAAAAAATGGGTTCTTAATATAACTCACCGCGTCATATGTATATATATAATATAACAAATATAATAAACCTAATTGACTCAAAAGTCAAACCTAAATAATTGAGTTGGGCCCTTTAATACTAACATTTCATACTGAGTTAAGCTCTCTTTCCTATATAAATAGAGTACCCTATGTAAGTGGATCGGGCCTCTATCAATGTGCAAGTGGATCGGACCTTTATCGAATTATTCAAGCTCAAAATTAAATCGAGTTTAAGGAGGGTCGGTATGGGTCACTTATATAGCACTAGCAGGGTACCCGCGCAATGCGGCGGCGGGTATCCAGAAACCATATTTCGTGGCGAGCAAGTGTTGTTCGTTTACACGGTAATAATTGTTGCTAGAAATAAATAATTAAACGGAAATGTGGATTTTGGTAAGAGTTGATGATTTACAGCGTCGTATATTTAATGTTATTGGGTAAAATGGTTTACGAGTAACAGACTTTTGTTATTAAGTGTGGGTGGTGTTACCAAAGTGTAATGTATAGCAAGTGGTTAACACATAGTGATAAGTTAGGAGAGGTCTTGGGTTCGAATCTTATTAGCCGCGATTTATTTTTTTTAAGTTAGAGAACTAACTAACAAAAGTGGAAATGTTCTTAAAATCAAGTTTAAGGAGCTCCTTAAACTTGCCTAATAGGGTAGGCCTAAATGATTTATATAGTAGTAAGATAAACTGAACCCAATATTCAAACTTTTGGCTACTGATAATTTGAAACAACTCAGTTAGGGAATTTCGGTTGTGTTATTCGGTTAACAATTTCCAACGTTTCGGTTTTCAGCCAATTAGGTAATTGACCAAAATTATGGATTTGCACTTTGGGCTAACATATACCTTTCCATTTGAAATACATTATTGGGTTTGGACAATTGGACCTCACAAATAATGCTTGTTTTGGTTGTGGCAAATAGTCCAATCATGAAAAAAAGTGGGGTATTCTATTATTTTGGTTGATTTATTTCGGTTATGATTACCCATTTACCCTTACAAATAGGGGTGTCCTCGGGTCGGGATAGAGCTCTTATATGTCTGGTTTTGTTGGAGTTGAGGTAAAAAAATCCTAACCTGAAATACCTGATAAGGAATTGAGTTTGTCGGATTCATGTTTCAGGTTTGTCTTGTTGACCCGGTCTGGTTAGTCGGGTTACACATAGGATACGTTTTTTATGTAAAAATGAAAAAAAATGTCTAATATATTAAAGTTTATGTGCTTTGATTTATCACTTATAATTGTTAATTACTTTTTTATTGAACGATTTATAGTTTTTAATGGGGTAAATAATTGATATAATGGTAAATATATATCAAATTTAAAGGAAAAACTTTAAACTCAATCAGGTCAACCCAATATAGGTACGTAATTCTAACCTGATATCTTACCCAATAAGAAATCAGATCGGTCGGTTCAGGTTTAAAAAACCCGGTATTAACATAAGACCTGAATACACTGAATCGACTAGCATAATCGAGTTTGGGTCAGATTTATTTGACCCACCCTTTGACACCCCTACTTGGCTACTTACAAATATGAACCGGAACATATAATAAGTCGACACGACTCGAATTTTCAAGAAACTTTTAGAGTGAAGATTTGGTATATATGTTTGGGTCGAGATTGTATAATTGATATAATGGATATGTTCTAGTTATTCATCATACTCTTTATAAGATTTCTTGTTGAGAGAAGTAATGTATCAAACAAGGTATTAATCCGCGCAATACTGCGGGTTTTAAATCGTATGTTTTTTATAGTTTGAAATTAATATCTGATTTTAATTGAATTTGAATTCTTTATCTTAATATGTACAAAATGTGATATAGACGCATATAAATTATCCTTACAATAACAATATGGGAAAAGTGAGTGTGTGGCTGTCATATACCTAAACTTATGTGTGGAACCACTTAAAATTAAATAATTTTGTTTAAAAAATCTTATAACTCATTATATAAACTCATTAGTATATCAAACCCCATTTAAAACTCATCAATTATCTTAAATCTTAATTGTGTTTTTGTTAAATTGGTGTTTCAAGTTTCATATTCTTGAAATGGTGTTTATATTGAACACATGTCATATTTTTGAAATGGTGTTGAATTGGTGTTGAATTGATGTTTTTTTATTGTCCAAGTGTTCTAATATGATGAGAAAGTGACAAGATATTGTAAAAATAATCATTTTGAGTTTTTTTAACCAAAACTATGTAGTTATAGGTGGTTCCACACCTAACCTTAGGTACGTGACAGCCACACACTCACTATCTCTAACAATATTATTATAATTGGTTTTTTAAAAATTTAAAAATATAATATAAAATAGTTGAAAATGCATATTTTATATAACTTTAAGAGTATAGATAAATAATTTAAAAAACTTAAACTTGGATTGATATTTGATATTGTATTCTTTATTCAAGATCATATATATATATTTTTATTTATGCTATATTATACAAATTATGGTAATAATATTATTATGTGTTAGTAATGATTTTAAAATCGGCATTGTCGGAGATGGGTGTTTCATTTAGGGAATATATTTTAGGGTTCACTTTTGAATGTTCGGCAACTATAACATAACACATGTGATGGGCTAATCGTTATTCTTAAATTAACTTTGTAAATATGATAGTAATAATAACAATAACTATGATAACAACATCATATGTCAAATTAGTGCCAAAATCATCAAATATCATATGTGGTGTGTAAATAAACACTTAACATGGTGAATATATGTTACATTGGCTATTTTAGAAAGTCAATCAAAGCTAAAGATAAATATACCCAAGGTTTGTAAGCAAGTAATATTGGTGTAAGATGTTGATCATAACTTATAGGTCATGGCTTCAAATCCCGTTATCGATAAATTAGAGTTAGTTAATTAGGTGAGGTTAAAGAAAACGTTAAAGATAAAAATATTACAAAAGAAGTTAAAGGATTAAAACGTAAATGAAATCAAAGTTTGTAATCAAAAATTATTAACCGCATGCCAAATTATCAAATATGTGACATGTACATAGACATTTAACCCGATGAATCAAAATGCTAGTAATCAATGAAAAAGACACCATGATGTATTGTAAATGTTTTCTATTTTTCTATTTTGTGTTTTTGGTTGGCATAATTTGCAGATTATCTATTCAAGAAAAAAATATCTTGAGTATGTTCATATTTGATGCGATAAATCATGTATCTATTTAATAAAGATAATAAAGTAATATAAATAGCAATTAAAAAATAAAAAAAGACAAAAAGAGTGTTACTTTGATTTGAACACTGGTGGCCTTGGAGATTTGGCAGTGCCTTAGCCACTTTGGCAGTGAAGTATTATTCTATATAAATGACTTATATACAATAAATAAATACCAAAAAATTTAAAAAATCCTCCTACGAACAGTAACTTTTATATGCTTAATGTATATATAAGTAATATGCTTAATGTATATATAAGTAATATGATTAATCGAGTCACGCCATAGTTAGCTAAATGTACAATACGTAGAAAAGATTTTTAATAAATCAAAATTAGATATGAAATGTAGATAAATTCTTGTGAAAATATGGGATTTTTACTAACGCTGGAAATAGTTATTGTAAGAAAATTGATAATTAATGACATCCGTTTAATTACACGCAGAAAATGACACGCAGAAATATCACTATAAATGGGTTTAGTAACAATGTTTCAAAAGTGTAGTAAGGTTCTATTTTTTACCTATACTTTAAAAAAATCCATGTTTCATTCACTATGAAATGAAGATAATTGTTCTACTCTAATAGAAAATAATTATTAATCATTCATTTCGTTTTCAAAATTGTTCAATGTAGTTCTTTGAAAATTATAAAAAAAGATTTCACGGCGATATAAATTCCGTCATATCTGAAAGAAATTCCTGAAATAAATAAAGAATTATGTCACTTCAAGAATTTTTCAGTCATTCATTGAATGATAAATCACTACAAGTGACGGAGATACGCGATTTAAATAACGGATTTTAAGCTAATTCTTCACATAATATCGCATGTTTCATAAAGAAATTTTGAACATAACTTTGCATCAAGTTGGATTAGCCCTAGATTCGAGCCCGGAGGCCTCATTTTCATACTTGAAGGATTGCAATGCAAAAGTTTCATAATATCGTTATTGGTATATCCTTATTTCTACAACACAACTCTCATGTGTACTTTTGCAATGACGTTTACTAGTTGACAAAATATTCACTTTTCTTAAAATACGGAATTTGCATGTAAAAACATTATCACGTAATATCAGAAATATACATCCAACACTTGTAGTTTACTCGTATTGATATTTAGTATTACTCATAACCTATATTACGGGTTTAAGTTTTATTATAAACAAAGGTAATTATTTAATATTCCTTTATTTTCTTACAGTTTTAAAAGATAAATCCAACATTTGTAGTTTACTCGTATTGATATTTATTAACAGATAATAATTAATGATAAAAATTAATTATATACTTTTTACATGAGGAAGTATTTTGGTGATTATTTGATACTTATATAAATTTTAACCTAATTTTTTTAATTATTTATTATTATTTACATAAAAAATAATATTATGTGATAATCACATGTGATTAAATAATTAATTACATGTGATGTTTTTGTTTAATCATATGTGATATTTTGTACAGTCATATATGATTATCATATGATGTTTAGTGACCATAGTTTTGTGAAATGTATGTTTGTTGTAGACTTGTAGTATGAACAAAATGTTGTATCTTATGCGTTAATAATAAATTTATGTGAGTTTGGTCTGAAAAGAGAAACTAACATGACGCTAATGAACCACTACATGACATCACGGATAGTCTAAATATTATAAAAATCTCAGAAAAGAAAAGGAAAAAGTATAATTAGTCTTTCCTGAATCATAGATTAGTTTAAAAATAGTATGTAAAACATGAATTAAAAGATATAAAAGTGTATGAATAAAAGAATGATAAGAAAATGATGTTTATGTGTGGGTGCAGGGTCCAGCTTGCATCATTAAATGGAGGGGGGCAGTAGAGTCATAAGTCATATGGTTGTACTTCTGATACAGATTCAGCTATCTATGTCTACTATCTATATATGTCTATGCACCCAAATCTATATATGTACCATCATAAATTTTCATTCTTGTCTTCTTTTCTTTCTCTCTGAAATGACTTGAGAGAACTCATCCAACCTTTCCTTTCTTCTCATTACTCTCTGCTTTTAAAACCCACATAAATATATATAAATATTTTTTACTTGCTCTGATTCAAAATTAAGTGATACACTTTTATTTAGGTTAATTTAAAATAAGTGATATATTTTAAAAGTTAACTTATTTGTTAAAAAATAGTGGGCTTCACACCTACTAAATATCTACTTTAATATATTGAAATTACATATTTACCCTTACTTTTACGTTTAAAAATCATTAACTTCACTTTATTCAAAAGGTGTGGAACTTATTCCCTGATAAGTATTAAATTTAATCTACTATAATCATCATTATAATATTTTGTGTAAAAAACTATGAAATTAACAACGTATCACTTATTTTGGATCGGGTGAAGTATATATATAACAACCACTATTAAATTTAATAAAATGCCAATTCTTTTAAGTGTAAAAGATATTTAATTGGATCACCGGGTTTGGGGACTCATGGGAACGATATAGGAACAAAACGGCTTTTGGTCCAAGCTTAACTTAGAGTCAACTTAGAAGATCAAACATGAGTTCAAGTAGATTTGCACATAAAATCCGGTTTTTTGGTTGCGAGTTACTTACAAATATTATCAACGGTTTGAGTAATTTGTATGAACAAGACCACAATTAGCAGAAAAAGAGTGACAATTTTCATGAGGTTTTTAAAACTTATTTGACGCTTACTTGGTAAAGTATAGTCCAACAACACACGTTTATACCATGATGCAAGAGGGGATATTGGATTCGGGTTCAGATAATCAGGATGATGATGAAACATTTAGACGTTATAACACTTTGAGAAATGAAAATATGAAACGAATTTCGGCTAACACCATTTGTAGCAAACTCGGGAGTTATACAATGAAGTCTTCCTACAACTGAAGTCTTCCACCTTCTCTCTCCAACTAAAGAGGTCGTGTCAATGGGGACGGCATTAGTTGCCAACCGAAACCTCTCATTGGCACACGTCTAAAAGTTCTATAAACAAAAATTAACCAAATTGACAAAAATAGCATTTAAAGGTTCTAATAAACAAAAATTTAACTAAATTTATAGTTTGCAAATAACTTACCTACAATCCAATTATTTGATAGATAACTTAACGGTAAAGGTTTTAAATAGACTTATTAAAAGTCACAAGTGTAATTGGATACTGAGTAAATATTTATCAGATTAACAAGATAATATTTAAAATGATCATAGTAATAATTAGACCATATATATCATAAGAAAAACTTAACTACCCTAAAAAAATCTGTTATTAACAATAAATATACCTTTTTGAATTGTCTACCCACAACCAAAGCCCGGAGATGTATAAAAGGAATAGGATAGAGACAACAGGAAGATAACTTGATACTAAAGACGTGGCATAAAAAACCTCACCTGAAAAGTTCACTTTGTGTTTCCTGTCACAGCAAATAAAACAACAAACCATAAAAAGTTCGGTAATTCCACTTCTTTAATAAACGATTTTAGTTTTTCAATGTTATGCAAGACTCAGGAGTTTAATATAATTAACCGGCTTCGAAGAGAAAAATAGAAATTTTTGCACTACAAAAGCCGATTCTTCAAAGAACACAATGATATTAACACAATTTAATTGAAGTTCGGGCTCATAAACGAGTTCTAAGTCAAACTTAAATTCTGCTTAAGTTCGTTTAACTCTTAAGTTTTATTAAATTTTTAATGAAACGAGCTCAAATAAGTCTCGAACAGTTTAGCCAATTTGTACCACTATACACATGTAAACAACTCATTATCTTCGAAATCATTTTTTGGTTTTAGGTGTACAGACGTAAAAATCTCACGTGATCATTTAACACATCTTTTGAGAAAACTTTTATATGAAAATTTTTGTGTGAACATGTCAATTTGATATTGTTCACTTGTGTTATTTTTTGTGCACAAGTGAATAATATGTTTTCTTCTATTTTTGTGAGTGTGCCTAACAACTACTTCGTTATCTTCAGAGGTGCATGATCGTGTTCGTCGTGTGCACATGTGAGTAATTTATGCAGCATTGTTTGTATTACTATTTATTACGAGTACAAATTTGTGTAACATTTAACCTCAACTTCATGTGTAGCTTTGTAAACGAGCCAAACATTCAATAAACTTTTCGACGAGAGTTCATTTATATTAATTCATTTAGTTAACTGAACACGAACAAGATTGATTTCTCAACCAGCTGCTAAATCACGGGTTCGAATCCCCTTTCCACCGGAAATAACCCTTGGCAACCTATTATTTAAGGAATAGCTAAAATTAGGCTGTGTTATGTTTCTAAAGTGATTATCTTTACCCAAGTTTGAACTTCGTTTTGTATTCGTTAAATTAAACGAACGAACACGAAAAGGGATCATGTTCGTGAACGTTGGTAAATGTTTGTACGTTAGTTAATGTATGTTCGTTAATGCTAGTTTACATTCATTTATATTTAAATTCTATATAAAATATTAATTTTTTATAATTGTTCGTTTATATTTTTATACTTCCTCCGTTTCAAAATAAGTGATACACTTTGTAGTTCACGGTTTTTTAGGCATATATGATAATCAGGGTTAATTAGATTAAATTAGATAGTTAGTTCCCACATATATTGATTAAAGTGAATTTAATGATGTTTAAAAATAAAATAAGAGTAAATGTGCATTTTCACTATATTAAAAGAGATAATTAGTGGTGTGAGCGTCACTACCTTTTATCTAATATGTTAAGTTTTTAAAATATATTATTTATTTTGAAATACCTCAAAATAGAAAGTTATCACTTATTTTGAAACGGAGGAAGTATATGTTTGTTTTTTTAACCAAAGTTGAATTTTTTTGGTACGAATTCACTAAATCCGTAGCATAAAAAGCCCATTTCATATTAATACATTTTAAAATATTATTAACTAACTTAAATGGTAAATGCACGCTTACTAAAAAAGTTTTAAATAAAAACTATCCGTAATTGTTTATTTGATATATATATAACAACATATCATACATGTACACGCAAAACGGCAAAAGGCTATTCTCTTTGGGGTCCTACTTGTTTCTCTCGAGTAAAAATTTCCATCTTTTTTTTTCCGTTACTAAACTGTGTAACCGAAATTAAACAAACTTCAATTCCACATGTCAACAACCTCGTCTTCTTCGTCACATGACGACGGAGGAGACGGTGGAAATGGCGGCGGTGGTGGTGACTTTGAAGAACCCTCACATTCCCGTCAACGTTTCAACACCGCCGTTTGGCCGGAGCCTTTTCTTGAAGCTCTCGCTACTCAAATCGCTATCGACGCCGTGGCCTCATTTGGCCGGCTCGCCGCTGCTCCGGCACTCTTTAATCTTTTCCAGGTAAGATTAATTCGTTATTTTTTATATTTTAAATGTTTATTAAAACGACTGCATTATGGCTTAGTATTCATGCAACTTCTTAATTGTTATTTCTGAATTTGAATTATCATATTCTTCTTGTTTTATTTGATAAAACAAGTGTTTAATTAGCATGGTTAGGTTTGTTTAGTTCAACATTGTTTCTTGAATTTTCAATTTTATATACTAAGATAATTAAGATTAGGGATTTAAAATGAATTTTTCCATTTGGATTTATTTTGCATTTGATAATTTATTGTAAACGTTTTTACCATTTACTATTAAATCTTCATAACTCATAATCATACTCATCGTAAAATGATCAATATTTGAAATTTTGAAATTTTAGTAGGAATAATATCATCTCTTTTATGATAGCCTATGTAATTTGGAACTTATTATTCTTTTTAAGGATTAAAAAACAACTTATTTTAGTACCAATAAACCGTTAAATTATGAAGTATTTGGATACTTAAAATAGTTATTACATTTAAAAGTAATTTGTAAATAAAAAGAATATTTAATGATGGTGATACTGAAAGCATTTGTCATATCAGCAAGTACTCCGTAGGTCTTTGTAAAGTATCGAAGCAAGTACTCGGTAGGTCTTTGCTAACAAGTAAATTCTAGTAATACGTCTGAGCCCACATACCAGATTCTGCTAGTGATCTATATATATTCACTATTTTTATTCTGAGATTATTTTCAATATATATTAAAATTACATTTTTTTAGTATAAAACGTATTAAAAAATTTTGCTCCGATTTATGTACTAAATTTTACACACAAATATTAATTAAATGTGTTAAAAACCATTATTCAACAATATAATTTATTATTTTATTTTAATGTTATATTTTTATGTAGTATAAAAATTATAAGTTAATTTTTTCTTTAAAGAAATATTTACTTATAAAACAATTTAATTATGAAAAGTATATATTTAAGATAGCTTTCAAGTTTCATTGTGAATAAAGTTTTCAAGTTTCATTGTGAATACAATGTAAAACATACTAATATCTATTGATTCTAAAATATTAAATTCAAATTTATACAAAAAATATACTTCGTATATGTATTAATATATTTCTGTTAGTAAAAAGTTTAAGCAGTAATGAATAATATTACACTAAATTATTTGGTGTGATATTTAATATACATATTGGAATAGACTTTGTGTACTTAATACGATAAAATAACATGAAAGAATATTAATGCCTGTTTACATTCTTTTGGATGTTTAGAAAAAAACATATAAGTTCCTTTTTTTTAGGATTTGATTGTATAGTATCAAAATTCAAAATAAATACTTTGTGGTACAACATTATTACAACGTATGGATACATGGTTAGTAATGGTGTTCTTCATATATGTGTACAAAATTTTATTGGTTGAAATTATTTTATGTTTAAACATGTTGATTTGAAAAGAATACGGACAAAATATATTTGCTACATTTTTTTGTTACATGTTACTATGTTAGTAGTGGTGTTCTTCATATATGTGTGATATTTAGAGGGTTAATTAATTAATAATTAATTACAAGTTGATAGATGGAAGGTGCTGGTTTGTGTCTTCTTTCCAAAAGTAAATTGACCACTACTTTCTTGGGAATGAAAGAATAAAAAAGTCTTTCAAAAAGCCTTTTCACAATATAGTTTTTGGCCATTTCGGTTCAGTATAGACACTTGTCTTTTTCATAATTTTATTTTGTACAACTTTATAATAACATTAAATTTCATTTAAAAAAGCTCAGAACCTGAACTAAAAATATGTACAACTGACGCTATTAAAAGCTTCAAACAAAATTGAAACAGAAAAATACAAACCCGAAAACTATACGAAATACAAAATAAGCAAATAAAAACCATGTAAGTCAATGTACCGAAGATATCTAATTTAAAGGAATTAAAAAGAGAAAAAGTATTAGAACTTTTAGAAAGTGGGTCTCTATCCAAAGCCAAGTTCAAGTCAAACTTTGACCATCAATCTATGTCCGACACAAAATAAGACCCACACCTTGTCGCTTTCATATTTTTCTTTTTGGCTTTTATTACGTTTTGTTGTCTACACTTTTTACCTTTATATATATAAACATAATATTAGATAGGATTTTGATAAGAAGAAGGATTCATTAGATAGGATTTTTATTCTAATTCAAGGTTTGTCTTCCTTTTGAATTAATACTAGGAGAAAATTAAAACATAGACTAGATTGGTCCATTTGGAGTTGTTCTCCTTTTTCTATTTTCTTGTAATTGTTTGTACCGTTTTTATTTGCTAGCTCCTTGCTAGTATTTTTATTTTACCCGCTGCCGTTCAAAAAAAAAAAATATATAAACATAATATTGATTCATATTAAAATATATACTTATTCAACCAATTTAAATGTTTAAATCAAATTATTAAAAACAAAATTTAATTGATTTAATATATCAATCATTTTATATATATTAGAATAGAGTAAGAAAATAAGTCAGAAGTAATACAAGTTTATATATATATACACTATTGTTTTCTTAGCAATCTTATACACCCTTCAAAAAATATATATACTGTATTGGTATAGATGAAAGCTAAGTGTTCTGTGTGGTGGTACTTTTTTGTACCTTGTTCTTTAGTCCCTACATCCTTCATTTTCTAATATAGTACTCATGTACTGTATACTTCCAACATTGAAAACTAAAAACAAAGTGACATCTGGTTTGTAAACGAATTTGGTAATTGATGTAAATAAATAAAAGTAAGAGAGAGAATGAGAGAAAATTTCAAAATGTGTTGCAAATCAACTATACGTGGCGCTTTTAAGACCATTGCCAACGGCAATATCAGTTGGTGTCATTTTCTTCTACAATTTAGAGGCACAAATGGTACTCTGCCGTTGTTGTCTATGCCGGTTATTCTCTTCGCTTTTCCAAAATGTAAACGGACAAGGAAGAAGTTATTTTTGTGAGTATGTATTTTTTGTGTATTTTATTAATAAAATATTAAGTGAATAAGTATTGTTGACATGAGTTTATCAGTTAATGATATGACACTCATTTGATAAAAACTAAAATATCATGAGTTGGTTATGTCATGGTTGAGAGTGGTTTAAAGCTGTAGGTTTTAACCAGTAATCATGATTACCACTGCCACTTCAGCTTTTCTATCTACGACCAAACATATGACTAAATGTCTGTAATTTTGACCAGATTTTACAAAAGTCTGGTCGCTAAATTGACCGAACATATATAGTGGGGGACGCACGATTTAGTCAACCTATTACACATAGCCTATGAATAGCATGTGGTGGGAATACGAGTATTGAATAGTTAGGGCAGGAGGAAGATGAGTACTACTGTTGATGGTAGTTAATGTATAAATAAGAAGCAGTATGTTAAGAGGACAAGACGCAACGAGAACGTTAATTAATAATGTTTTCTTTTTCTTTTCCTTTTATTTTTAATAAAAAAGAAAAAAGAAAAGGTTAATTAATTAATGTGCAGTAAGAGTAGGAGTAGAATAGGTGTAGGCATTACAAATGTATACAGAGCAAGAAAGCTGTGTCTTTCTTATTCTCCGAGCATTGATTCTGACCATTTTCTGACATGGTAATTTATACTTATATAATTTATAAAGTAAGTATTTAAAATATAATATTATATTATATTTGCGTAACACAAGAAGAGAGTGAAGAATTTGTTTGTTTTGTTTGTTTGTATGGAGTGAGATAAAGTGTGTTGTCTGCGTGTCCTTTTTTCTCTTACTAGCTTTCTGCATGCCTGTTGTTAATAATAATATATAGCGCATGAATCTCTCATGTGTCATAGGATGGATATATCTATCCTATCCCCCATGCCTTTCTATCTTATCAATTCCACTTTTGTTTATTCCACTATTCATTAATCTATTATTTTCCTTAAACTATGTATAATATGAACTTTATATAAAACCTCAACCAATATTTATAATGTGTACCACAACTTTACAAAATCTTAATAATTAATATTTTATGGCTAATTATAGTAGTCCGTAAATACAAGAGTCGCACTAGGAACACATCAACACGTATGTCACTAAATTCTCGTTAACCTCAAACTTATAACGAGCGGGTAAATGGTGAGTGTTGTTTTAGGATATCGGGGTAAATTTGAGTCTTTGGCTTTGATTTACATGGCCTAATAAGTATTAATCTCATGACTAATTCTAGATTTTTTTAATAAACGTTTATATAAGTATCGATCGGAGAAGAATTTTAGTTTCATGCACTATTTTAACAAAAACTTAAGACGAGACCCAAAATATATAAAAGAATTAAAGAGAGGTCCACTAAAACAAAGTTAAACTTTACTAAACTACAATGTTAAAACATAAATGTTACATATAGATAAATAAAGTACATTTTGTTGTATTTCTAGATTTATTAACGTGGGTCCCGTTTCAGGTTTGTCGAACATGGCGAACCGTATCCCAATCTGACCTACTTTGGCAAACCCTAACAAGACGTATATGGAACCGAAACAACCTCCTCAATGCCACGTGGCATGATGAATACATTTACCGCCACCAAACCGCTAGAAACTTCCGTTCCCGGAGATACATCTACACCGCCCTCAACTTCCCTCCAAATGACAACAACAACAATGACCGCCTGATTTGCCGCCGCCTAGCACTATCCGACTACCACGTTGCCGCCGGGTTTTCTGACGGGTCGGTTCGGTTATTTCACATCCCGACCCGGCTCCATTTGTCCACTTTCCACCCGCACCAACGCAATCATTTGGGCCCGTTTTCACGGGCGGTAAGTGGGATCTTTTTTGTGGGTAATAGGATTGTGTTTGCTTCACTTGATGGTGATATTCATGTGGCGTCTATTAATGTTCCGGGAGCTACACGGAGGGCTCATTTGGGTGATGTGGTTACCGATGGAGTTCTTGTGGATTTCACCGGGTGTGACCGGTGGTGGGTCGGGCTTTATGCAGGTGCTTTATATATTTTTTGATCGTACAAAACAAATTATAATAACGTTTAAGTAGTGGACTAGTGGTGGCATAATATATAAATAGGTTTGATGGGTTGGGTAATGAGTTAAAATGGGCTCTAGGTTTGGCCCAAAATGCCTATTTTCCACCAAAGAACGAATTTTTTTTTAAACCACAAAGACATACACAACCTTAGCTTACACATTTGTCTCATTTGCACTTTTTTCCACACATTTTCAAAAAATGCACAAAGATTTAGTCAATATAAAATGTGAAAAGAGATGAAAAGTAAACAAAAAGCTTGCTCTTATTAGCATTTAGAAATATAAAATGTGTACACTTTAAATATTCATGTGTAGGTATAAATTCGTTACACGTGATCAATTTATACGCGTTTTGTTTGTGTGAAAAAACAAGGTGTAACCAATTTATTAAATAAAAGGGTCGAAATTGCCACCAAGATTTTTTTATCATACTTATGCTTCTTGAAACTAAACTAGATACAACTTGTTGGTTATGCATTGTTTTTTTTCTTTTAATTTTTGTTTTCTAGGTGTTCCAAACCGTGCATTCCATGTAAGAAATGGAAACACCGAGGAACTCGTATTCATCGGTGGCACATTAACCGACCCAGATGCAGTCATCGGTTGGCACTTACTAACCGACCTAACCGAACACGTTGGTCGAATCCGCATCACAAACAACGATCTAGCCGTCGGTTTCACAAGCAGCCGTTTTATCGTATTCGATTTAACAAACCAAATGATATTAGGAGAAGAAGAATTTGCAAGAAGGATAAACGTTGGTACATCCGATGCGTACGATAAGGCTATCGTGTATGTAAATAGTAGGGGTGTAGCTAACGTGCGCCATGTTGATGGGTTGGGTGAAATTTGTAGGTTTATGGCACGTGGTGGGATGTTGGGTTGCATGAATGGTGGCTACGTTGTTATGTGCACTAATGGTGGGATTAGGGTTTGGGAATTGGATCATGGTGAGTATTTGTACGTTTTACGAGAAAGGATAGTGGATGTAACTGCGGTTGTTGCCGATGAAAGATATGTGGCGGCTTGTAATGGTGACAATATGGTTCATTTGTGGGATTTTGGGGCACACTTATAGTGGGTGTAGAGTTGTACATGGCGTATGTTAGTCTAACACAATTGGAAAAGCGTTTGGTCTTGGAACAATATATTGGTGGTTGAAGGTTGACGGTTAATTGATAGAAGGTGTTTGATACATTTTGTTACGTTATGCACGGTTTCACAATGGGTTTTTAAGACATTTGATATTTGTTTGTTGGGATGGAAATGATTCTACATTGGATACTAATTGGGTATAGTGAATGTTGTAGGGGTTTTTTTGCATGTAAATTCAGTTTACAGAATTGCTTGCTTTATTAGTTCATTGTAATGTTATTTTGAATGTTTAGCATTGATCATGCAAATTTTCATTTCCGAGTGTTGTTTAACAATTGATAATAGGTTTTAAAATTTTTAAAAATGAAATGACATTCTATATCCAATTACAAAACTATCAAAAAATGTGAAAATACATTATTGTTAATCTATATTTACACTTTTTAAGTAATAAACTATGTGGTGATCGAGTGATAAATAGCGTACGTACAATATCATCTTAAAGCATGAGTTAGTACTGTATGGATTTAATGATAGTTGTTACATGTGACATTTGTATGCAGTTGGGTTATTTATACTCAATAGTGCTGATTAAGCTTCAAAGGACAACCAAAATATTACTAGAATTTCGATAACCAATTTGAGGCGTCAGATTGTTTAATTAGTAAGGATGACAATTTAGTAATTACATGAACAAGAAGCTAACATCTCTGTTCACATGTTCTCCAATGATAATTATGTTACATCCAGTGGCGGACCCAGAAAAAAATTTGAGGGGTTGCACAATTTTTTATTCATACTATATAAAAAACATAAAAGAAATTAGAAAATACGATTTCAGCTGGCATTATGCTTGGAATCAAGGTGATTGTGTTTCCTTTTTTCTTGATTTCCTAGTTTAACACTCCCCCTCAAGTTGAATGGTGGGATTGCCAAAATTCAACTTGCCTAGGACTTCGTATAGAGACTTCGCGTTGACGGCTTTGGTTAAGATATCAGCTAGTTGATCTCCAGACCATACAAACGGAAGTGTGATGATTTTTTATTCTAATTTTTCTTTGATGAAATGTCGGTCCACCTCTACATGCTTGGTTCGATCATGTTGGACCGGGTTTTCAGATATTTGAATTGCTGCTTCGTTGTCGCTGAATACCTTACTGGGAATCTTGGGAGGATACCCTATCTCTGTCAGTAATTGTCTTACCCATAGCACCTCATTTATTCCCCTTGCGATTCCACGGAACTCTGCTTCGGCACTTGACAGGGCTACTACTTTCTGTTTTTTGCTACGCCATGTCACGAGGTTTCCACCTACAAGAGTAAAATATCCTGCGGTTGATCTTCGGTCGTTTTTGTCTCCTGCCCAATCTGCATCGGTATATAATTGGGTCTCAAGATGGCCATTTGGTTTAAACAGGATTCCATGCCCCACTGTTCCTTTGAGGTATCTCACGATTCTTAGGACTGCTTCCATATGGGGTTTTTGAGGCATGTGCATGTGTTGGCTTACCACACCCACGGCGTATGATATGTCTGGTCGAGTGTGTGATAGATAGATTAGTTTCCCGACCATTCGTTGATATCTCATTTTGTCAACCGGGTCTTCATTTTCTTCATTGAGAAGTTTCCGGTTCATAATCATTGGTGTTTCAGCTGGCTTGCAATCGATCATACCAGTCTCTGCCAACAAGTCAAGAATGTACTTTTTCTGGTGCATGAAGATTCCTTGCTTTGATCTTAGAACTTCGATCCCTAGAAAGTATTTGAGATTTCCTAGATCCTTCATTTCAAATTCAGAGAACATGCTTCTTTTCAACTTTGTTATTTCTTCTTTGTCATCACATGTAATTATCATATCATCAACATAAATTATTAGACATGTAATCAATTTTCCTCTTCGTTTAAGAAAATAAAGTGTGGTCAGAGTTGCTTTGTTTGAACCCATAGCTTTTCATAGCTATGGTGAATCTCCCAAACCAAGCTCTTGGTGATTGTTTTAAACCATATAGAGATTTTTTAAGGCGACAAACTTCCCTTTCTTTAAATTCATTCTTGAATCCGTGTGGAGCTTCCATGTAGACCTCCTCTTGTAGCTCTCCGTGTAAGAATGCATTTTTTACATCAAATTGGTGTAGTGGTCATCCTTTATTTGCAGCTATGGAGCAGAGAACTCTGATTGTGTTGATTTTTGCAACGGGAGAGAAGGTTTCTGAGTAGTCAATTCCGTATGTCTGTGTGTAGCCTTTGGCCACTAACCTTGCTTTATGTCGTTCAATCGTTCCATCAGGTTTATATTTGATTGTAAACACCCACCGACAACCAACGGTCTTCTTTCCTCTTGGTAGGATACATTTATCCCACGTTTTGTTTTTTTCAAGGGCTTTCATTTCTTCTTCCATTGCATTTTTCTATTGTCTTGAGTTTAAAGCTTGTTCAGTATTCGTAGGTATCTCCTCAGAACATAATGCTACAACGAACGCTTTGGCTTGTTTAGATAAATCTCCTATGGCTATGTTGGCCGTTGGATATATGCCTTTTCTTGTCTCCTTTTCCGGTGAATATCTTTTTTGGAAGGATGCCTCGATTTGTTCTCGGGGGTAAAGTATATTGTTGAGATCCGTCCTCTTGGATGGGACCAGGTTCTCCTTCACCACCTGTTTCCTGTATAGTTTCATCTTGTACTGAAGTGTTGTCAGTTTCAATGGGAGAGAGATTACTTACCTCGGGTATCAGGCTAGGAGTCGATTCTTGGGGGGCACTGTCTTCAGTGTCTTCAGTATTTCCAGAAACCTCTGTTTCTCTTTCTTGTGGTTCGTGGAGTTCTGTTTCTTGTGGTTCGTGGGTTGTTGTTGTGTCTGCTATTTCAAGCCAACTCAGTGTGTCACTTGTGTTATTATTCTCTTCCTCCCCCTGACGACTGAGGTTGGATGTATAGTAGTATTCTGTTTCAAGGAAGTCACAATTCATAGTAGTGAACATGCGTCGGGTTTTGGGGTTATAGCACCGGTATCCTTTTTTATTTAGTCCGTACCCAACAAAAACACATTTTTCCGCACATGGATCAAGTTTAGTTCTAGTGGTTTTAGGTATGTGAACGAAAACAGTACAACCAAAAATTCGGGGTTCTAGAGTGAGGATAGGAGGAGGTTTTGTATATTCGGTTAGGGCTTGCAACGAGGTTTTCGTTTTTAAGATTTTTGTTGGCAGACGATTGATGAGGTAGGCAGCGGTGACAAGGGCCTCTGGCCAGAAAGATTTTGGAACCTGTGATTCTAGTAAGAGTGCTCGAGTGATTTCAAGAAGAATTCGATTCTTTCGCTCAGCGACACCATTTTGTTCGGGGGTATAAGGACAGGAGGTTTGGTGAATTATGCCATTAGTTTGACAAAAAAATTTCACATCTGAGTTATCGAATTCCCCACCATTATCTGACCTAAGGATTTGGATATTTTTTTGAAATTGAGTTTGGACCATGGCATAGAAAATAGTGAATTTTTCAACAACTTCACTTTTGTTTTTTAATAAATATATCCAGGTCATACGAGTGCAATCATCTACGAATATAACAAAAAAACGATAATTTTGGCCCCCGATAATTGGAGCTGGACCCCACACATCAGAATGAATTAACGAAAAAGGTAAGTCAACTCTTGTGTTATTTGGTTTAAGAGTTTTCCGGTGACTTTTAGCAAACACGCATGTCTCACAATGTGACTTACAATTTAAAGGAAAGAGTTTTGGAAATAAAGTATGTAAATAACTGATAGATGGGTGACCTAGTCTCCTATGCCATAACCATGCTTCTCGTTCAACCGTTCCGTGAGAAAGCATTGCATTCCCATTTTTAGCAACTTCATCCACATAGTATAGCCCATCTCTTTCAGTGCCACGCCCAATTATCGCTCCCGTCCTGATATCCTGTAATATACAAAAAGTGGGATGCATGAGAACAGAACAATTTAATTCTTTGGTGACATGGCTAACCGACAAAAGCTTATGAGATAAATCTGGAATGTATAGGCATTTGGAGAGTTTAAGAGTCGGGGAGATCTCGATAACACCTCCCGTTTTTACGTGTAATTTTTCTCCATTTTCCGTATGAATATAAGCTTTTGTTGGTTTAGTTGTTGTGATCCAAAGTTCTTCAAGAGAACTTTCATTTTGTTTGATGTCGTTTGCCTTGACATGGAGATTGAAAGTTTGTAACTTATCTCTCCCACTACTGTAAGTAACCACCAAGGCGTCCCACAAGCTTTTCGCGGTGGGATACTCGGTTAGGTTGCCTGCTAATGTGGGTTCGATATTCTGAATTAGCCATGAAAAGACAATTAAGTCTTCCTGTTCCCATTTTTCATAAGACTCGTCTCCTTGATTTGGAGGATTCGAGCTTAAGTGAGACAATAAAGCCTTTGATTTTCCGCCTATAGCGACACGAATCATTCGGGTCCATAGAGCGTAATTTTGGTTGTGTAATTTGAGATTGATTTGAAGATTATCAGAGAGTTTCGGGTTTTGGGGCTGAGAATTGATACTGTTTCTCAGCAGATTTGCTAATTGTAATGATAAATTCGTTTTCGAGTTACCGTCTGTTGACATGGTTGGCTCGGTAGGAATTTGATCAAAACGAATTAGATCAGAAGTTAAGCGAGTAACCTGGTATATGATGAGAAACCCGCTCTGATACCATGATGTTTAAGAGAGAAGCTTGTTATTTTATATATTTGTGTGTTTTACATTGTAGTGATGAATGATATTTATAACCAAAACAAGAAACAAATAAAGGAAAGCATTGATGTTAATTCCCCAAATCGTGGCTATGACAGCCAAGGGATCGGCTGGCATTATGCTTGGAATCAAGGTGATTGTGTTTCCTTTTTTCTTGATTTCCTAGTTTAACAAAAATATTTATAAATTACATTTTAAAGTTGATATCTTCGTTCTTTCATTTTCTGAAAATATTTGATAACACTTTTAATTGTAAAATCAAAAAGTGTTTTTTTCTACTACACAAATCAACGCTTGATTCAAAAAATCATCGCCCATTTTAGTGCGTAAATCAGTCTTTAGAAGCTTCATTGCAGAAAATATATAGCAAAGAGAAAATCCATGGTTATATCATGATCCTTTCAACGTTCAATAAAAGCCATTGCTTTAAGTTTAGCTAGCACTTAAAAGGCTAATCCTAGTAGAAGTGGTAGAATTATTTCAAAAATTTCAGCTAGAACTACTATGTACATTTTACATTTTATATTCACTCATGATACCTACCTGGTGGAGCCAATCATGATAATGTAGGACGGACCTTTTCTCAAGAAAGAAAACGAGTTTCTATTTCTTCTTCCAAGCCCTTATTAGAAGATGGTGTCTCTAACTTCTCATTGATCTATACGTTATTTGTCGATTGTTATTTTTTTTATATGTAGTTTTTATTGGATAGGAACAATGTAGATATTACATATATAAGACTAATTGTAATGGACGATTTATGGGGACCGCGATCACAACCGGCAACACATCCCTCCATTACAGGGATTATCGATTGCGACCAAACCTGTTTCCCCACTTCTATTTGGTCGTCCAGACAATCGATGATGGTTGTGTATACCGCGTAATGGTCGCTTGTACTGTATGAGGAGCATATGTCAGCGTTTCTCGACGAGTTTGCAAAAATGTAAATTATATTATTAACTAACTTATTAATAGCACTATATTTTATAAATAAAAAACCTGTTTATTAAAAAAAATTATTTATAAAAAAGCACTATTGGTTAAAAGTAAATTACACTTTGATATATATTTGGGCCTCAATATATTTTTATAAATAAAAAACCTATTTATAGATTTGGGCCTCAAAAAGTAAATTATTAATAAAAAAATTAATTTAATGCCACAAGTCCACAACATTGGTATAGATTTGGGCCTCAAAATATCTTATTTTGTAGCCCATTGAAGGTGAATACAAGGCAGGCTCCCTCAGGAAAAAAAAATCAAAATTAAAGCCCATTAACCTAACTTACCGATAGATCATATCAGCTCTAATGACTATAGAACCCTAATTCTTCATTTCTTACCGGAGCTCCATTGTGTCCCTTCCTCGCCGGTAGGATTTCCGATATCAAACATTTTTGTGAACTCTATAATCATAACCGTACGTTTCTAAATCATTTGTCGCATCATTCTATGTTTAATTTATGCATGTTTAATCACATTGTTCATTTGCTTTTAATATGATTCAGTTCATAACAGGTAGTTTTTGTATGTTTATATATTAGGTTTTATGTTGTTAAGAACTTCAATTCACCAAATTTGCCCTAATATCTGACTCAGTCGTGACTCGAGACTCGTTTCTGCTCACTTTCCACTCTCGCCGTTTCTTCCTCTGCATCAACCGGCCGTTTACGTCACAAGGTAAGGTTTCTGGATTTCTGCTTTGTGTCTTGCTGCTCGATTTGATTTTGCGTCTTGCATCAACCGGCCGTTTCGATTTGTTTGCTGAATCAACCGGCCACCATTTGTTTGCTGCTCAGATTCATTCAACCGGCTGTTTCTATTTGTTGAATTAATCAGCTTGTATCTAATTTGTTTAGGAGCTGGAATCTCTTTTTCTCATTTTCATTCGATATTTTGTGACGGAATGCATTTTGAGCCCTAATTTCTGTAAATGAAGTTAAATCAAGGATATAACTAAAATCATTTGAGGTTTAATTAAGAGCATGTGTGTTTACAGTACAACTGGTTCCTTTTGACTATGAATTTACTTTTCAAATTCACGTTTGAATTTTATATTCGAGCTTTAATTCCAGTCACCTACTTAATTGATTAGTTACCTCTTAATTCAACTTTCAGTGTTTACTTCTCAAAATTCAACAATTGTGTTTAATTTAACATTTAATTCAACAATGAAGGTTGCGCATGTGTTTGTTAAGACATTTACCTGCTTAGCATTTTTTTGAGTAATTTGGACATATGTTTATGTACAGTAATGGTGGGATTATCTATTGGAGAAAAACATTTTATTCAAGGTGGAATTGCTCAAGATCTTCGCACTGATGGTCGTAAACGGTTAACTTACCGGCCCATATTTGTGGAAACTGGAGTCATTGCTCAAGTAATAAATAAATTTTTATTTATTTTACAATTTTTAAAATATTTTATGCGTGCTTACTTAGCTTAATGACAGGCAAATGGTTCAGCAAGAGTAAAGATGGGTAGAACTGAAGTCATAGCTAGTGTCAAGGTATTATTATTACTATTATCATTATTTTGGTATTATATTTTATTTATATATATGTTATGTGATTTATATGATCTTGAGTGCAGGCTGAGATAGGAAGACCAAGTTCTTCAGCACCTGATAAAGGAAAAGTTTCCATATTTATTGATTGCAGTCCAACAGCCGCACCACAATTCGAGGTTTAAAAAATATGATTACTTTATAATTATTTCTATTCATAATTATCACTTTAATAATTTATTAATTTAACCACACAAAAATCCTACCTTTTTGTATATACAGGGTAGAGGCGGTGAAGAATTTTCAATGGAATTATCTGCAGCCCTGAGACAATGTCTTTTGGGAGGTAAAAGTGGAGCAGGTATATTATTTATATAAAGATTTAAATTCTCATAATTCTTGTAGCTATTAAACAATTTTATAAAAATATACTAATTATGTTTTATAATTTGTATTTTAGGGGCTGGAATTAATCTTTCGTCTCTGTCAATAGTTGATGGGAAAGTTTGTTGGGATTTATATATTGATGGTCTTGTGATTAGTATGGATGGAAATATACTCGATGCCTTAGGTGCTGCAGTTAAGGTAATTACTTTTTGGTATAATTAAGGTTAATTTGGTAAAAAGGGTAATATTTTATTTTATTTTATAATCATTAATAATTTAATATTTTGGTATTTATAGGCTGCTTTAAGCAATACTGGCATACCAAAAGTCAACGTGGCTTCAGCTACCCCTTCTGATGAACAACCAGAAGTTGATGTGAGTGATGAAGAGTTTCTACAATTTGACACAACCGCGGTTCCAGTCATAGTTACTTTAACTAAGGTAAAGTTAATTACAGATTTAATATTCGAAAGGGCAAAATGGTCTTATTACTATTTGTATGTATAGGTTGGAAGGCATTATATTGTGGATGCAACTTCAGAGGAAGAATCACAAATGAGTTCTGCGGTCTCGGTTTCGGTCAACCGTCAAGGACTTATTTGCGGGTTGACCAAACGGGGTGGGTCGGGTTTAGACCCGAGTGTGGTACTTGATATGATTTCTGTTGCTAAACATGTTAGTGAACAGTTGATGAATACATTGGATTCTGAGATTGCTGCAGCTGAAGATATGGAACAAGATTTGTGACATTTTTAGTGATTAGATTGTACTAATTATGTTAATGTAATCAGTTTATGATGGATCATGTGTTTGTTTATACAATTGACATTAGATTGATAGACACTACTTCATTACAAACTCCAGATAACAACATATTATGAAACTATTCCACCGACTGATTTGAGATTTCGAGATAATGTCACTGTTCAATTGCTGCTGGATCCGGATCTAGGTGAGTTTGTGTGATTAGATATTAGATTCTGTTCAGTCAAATTAAATCTTTATTTAAAGATTTTGAAACTGTTTGATATATGTTCGCATTTGCGTGGTTTTCAATTACCGGATTAATTTGTTCGTTCGTTTTGGCTATCGAAATCATACGATGCTAAATTCTAGTTGACTGACAATTGAATTTAATTTGGGGGAATTTAGTTGGGGTTTCGGTAACTAAGCTTGATTAGGTAAAATATTCCAGTTTAGGTGTAAATTAAGCATGAATTTGAAGCTTCAAAAATTGAAACTTGTGTACTTTCTCCGTATTATGATAATCGAAGTCATTATATGGTTAGCAAATGTGTTTGAATTTGCCATTTTTCTATAATGCGCTCTGAATTCTGATATTATTATTTTTTAATAAATTTCTTATCTTTTATTTTATAGATATGTAGTAAGACAAAATTCGACTATTTCGAGATGGAATTGAACATACGAGAAGCAATCTGAGCAAAAGAAAATGCAGAAAAACTATTTTCAGTAAACGATTTTGAAATATTTGCAGCCACAATTTCAAAAATAAACGGAGAAATTGATTTATACTCTGTTTTTGGATTAAATCCGACATCCGTATTTAAAAAGAAATACAAAAAAATGGCGGTTCTTCTTCATCCCGATAAGAATAAAACAACTGGAGCTGATGAAGCTTTCAAGCTCGTTTCAGAAGCATGGAGTGTGTTATCCGATAATGTGAAAAGAAATTTGTATGATATTAGGATAAATGATAATTTATTAGCGACGCTTTCTCAATCTGTTGGTAATAAGCTTGATACTTTTTGGACTGTTTGTACTTCATGTCGTGTTCAGTATGAATATTTGAGAAAATATGTGAATAAGCGGCTTTCGTGTAAGAATTGTCGTGGGGTTTTTGTTGCAGTTGAAACGGGTGCGGTTCCGGTTACGTATTGCCCGTGGTCGTATACGGGTCAAAATAACGGGTATACGGGTCGGGTAAATGGTGGTAGTTATGGGTCGGGTAAATGGTGGTAGTTATGGGACGGTTTTTCAATCTTCAAACGGGCCTGAGAACACGGGCAATGTATTGTTCCGATGGGATAGTTCTTCGGGTATTTCCGATCATCATCTCATTCGTAAACCAAATGGAAGAATAAAAGGGTACAAGAAGCACCAAAGCCCGCCCGTTAGGCTCGGGAGGCCTCCTAAGAAGAGAAAGATTGAAGTGGGAAACGGGGTTCAAAACCCGAACGGTCAAATGTTGTTTCAAACCGATGCTGATGTGGCGTTTACTGAGACGTCCACTAGATGGTATCCCGCACCCCCGGTTTTTGATGCCCGAAAGTTCTGAATCGATAAAGCTAGATCGGTGATTCGGTGTAAGTTAGAAGAAATGAAATTAGCCACAAAAGACAAGAAGATGGTGATGAAAACGGGCCCGGGATCGGGTTCGGGCCCGGGCCCGATCACAGTCCCGGGCCCGGATTTCCATGATTTTGACGCCGATAGATCGGAAGAAGTATTTAAACCAAAACAAATATGGGCAATATACGATGAAGAAGACGGGATGCCTCGTCTTTACTGTTTGATTCGCCAGGTCATCTCTGTAAAACCGTTTCAGTTGTATATCAGTTACCTAAACTCAAAAACCGACACCGAATTCGGTTGTGTAAAATGGGTCGAATCGGGCTTCACTAAATCATGTGGAAGCTTCCGCGTTTTCCATTCCGAGACCATTGACCAAGTCAACATCTTCTCTCATCTCTTGGGCCGAGAAAAAGCGGGCAGAGGAGGTTGCGTTAAAATCTACCAGAAAACGGGCGACGTTTGGTGGTTTACCGAAACTGGTCGGAAAATTGGAACCGAAAAATACCAAAAGAAGTGAGACATGAATACGATATGGTTGAAATTATTGACGGTTATTCCGAAGATGTTGGAGTTTGTGTAACTCCTTTGGTTAAATTAGACGGTTACAAAACCGTGTACCAACGGGCCCCAAATAGCCCGGCCCGTGTGATCCCGAGGAGGGAAATGTTGCGGTTTTCCCATCAAGTGCCGTCTTGTTTGCTCAGAGGTCAAGCACTTAATTTGCCCGATGGGTGTTGGGATCTTGACCCGGCTGCAACCCCGGAAGGATTGTTACGGGCTGCAAAGGAGCCCGAGCCCGATAGATTGATTAATAGATGATATTGTAGAAACCGTAAACACATAGTGAATGCGTGAAAATTTTAGGTTAGAGCGGTTATCTATTGGTTGAGCTACTTGTATGATCTTTTAAAATACTCTTAAAGAATGCAGTTTTAACACTTAAGTTCAATAGTTCATACCTTGATGATATTTCTAGCTAATACCATTAAACACTTTTGGTGTTTAAAAATGGCCCGTTTGTGAGGTCCTATGCTGACTTCGGGCTGGCCCGAAAAAGCTTGGGACTCCAGTCTTGTTTCCAAATGTAAATCTTGGTTTGTGTTACATGTTATCCGGATTCCTCGGTTAACATTATATCTATTTTTTAATAAAATTAAAAGAGAGATTATATAGATAAATATATAAAATGTTGTGGACATTATTAATATTTTTAGAATGGTCCGGACTTGTTTGTTGAGTTCAGAGTTTATGAGTTTATTTTTAAGACTAACTTTTTTAGAACATATGAAAATCAAGAAATCATAAGTTTAAATGTCTAAACCCAAATCACTTTGACTTCCATTTCCAATTTTTTTTAATTATTTTTTTGGTTTTTATTTTATTTTCCTAATTCGGTTCTAGGATGAGCATAAAAACCGAAAACCAAAATCAATACGTTAAAACTGACAAAATCAAATCGATAATTAAAATAACTTTAAAACCAACGGTTCGTATTGGAAAATAGTAAAATAATGATTAAGGTATTAACTTTTACGGTTATTGTTATGGGTGAAAACGAGCCGAGCCGTTCGTGAGCTACTCGGGATCGGCTCGTTAAAAGCTCGAAAAGAGCCGAGCTTAAACGAGTATGAGCCGAGTCTGAGCTTAACTAAGACCTCGTTTATTAAACGAGCCCGAGCCCGAACTTGATCCACTAAGATTGATTAGGCTCGCGAGCCTAAACGAGCAAATATATATTAATTATTACAAAAATATAATTATATATTATATATTTTTATAATTATGTGTGTATGTATACTATACATATACATATATATGTATATAACATAATATAAAAATGAAGTTTACATAATATATTAAACATTATAATTAAATAAAAAGATTTATATATTTTGTGTATATGGGAGCTTAAATAAGCCTAATCGAGCCGAGCGCGAACCTGCGAAAACCTAAACGAACCGAGCCCGAACTTTTCATATAAGGCTCGAAACGAGCCGAGTTCCTCAAAACTTAAACGAGCCGAGTTCGAACCTAGTCGAGCTCGGGCTCGACTCGGCTCATTTACACGCCTAGTTATTGTCTTACAAGTTACATTAGTAAGCGAACTTAAAAGATTAAAAAAAAGATACCAAAAAGTTAAGAAATAACAAAGCTTTTCTACAAACGAAGTGAGGTATCGACTTCTGATTTCGAATCAACCGAGCAAAAATCGGTTAACGGTACAGATTTCACACCTCTTTGTGGTTCCGGTTTCTTGTTATGCAAGTTAAGTCCAAGAAATAGAGAATCTTGAAAACACGATCTTGTAGTCGTTGTAACCGTTGTTGTAGTTTGCTTGTGTAACAATTCACAACGGTTCGTTTCGGGGTGCACCAACGAGTCCAATGGTGGCTCATAACGGTTCGGTTGATATACGGTTTCAGGGTCGGGGAACAACTTTAAAAGCTCCATTTCTTGTCTTTTTTCCCTCATTTTCTGTAGCTGCCGGAATCTTTCTTGCAAGAGAGCAATAGATGAACCACCACCACCGCCGCCGCCGCCTGCCGCCAATGAGTTGCCGCCTTGCCTTCCCATGGAATGAAGAGCCATGACTTACTACAAAACCTGCTTTCTTTGGTGTATTTTAGATTCTTTCATATAGGTGACTCTTATATTATAACACATAGTTGTATTGTAATATTGTATGTATATTATATAATTTACGAAAACGGGTGTCCTTTTTTCGATTCATGATGATGTAATCAGGGTCTAGGATCGGCGATTTGTAACACAAGATCCAACGAGAAACGAGATTTGTGAATGCAAAAGGACTTTTTGAATGAGGAAAATGGTGAGCGAATGAGAACAAAAACATTTGGAATGTTGTGTTTGTAAGAATAATAGGTTAGGTTTGATACTGTTGTCGCTTTTCGGAACGCTTTAATGCGTCATAAAAGATTTTTCGTCTGTTGTTGATGAAAATAATGTGTTTTATACTGATTGTTGGGTATTTTTAGAGTTAGTGTTTAACGTTTTGAAATTGGGATTTGGTGTGTGTTTGGGTCCTTTGGGATTACTATTCATATCTATTTATCCGGCTTAATAATCAGTTTGAAATAAACGAGTATCTAACTGCTTTAAAGTGTTTAAAAATGTAATAGCCAAATAATCAGTTTAAGCACCTCCGATCCTGAAAGTGTACATAAAAGTGTAAAACAAAGGGTGGAATAACATATTCTATGTCTTACTATGGGTGTTCATTTGTTGAGAAATGATATTTTTTCCTATTAAATCTTATTATTTATATTCCTACTTATTTGATCATTACAAATATTTGGATTAAATGATGAGATTATGATTAAAAAAATTGATGTATTTAATATTACAATAATTTTATGAATACAATGATTAAATATTAAAATTTAGTAAGAAAATACAATTTTTTCTTGTTTATATATCCTACATTCAAGAAATGACGTACGCATCTAATAAATAATACTTCCTCCGTATCAAAATAAGTGACACACTTTCCATTTTGGGGTGTATCAAAATAAGTGACACACTTTGAAAACTTTCCTTATTTGGTAAAAATAGTGGGACCCATACCCACTAACTATCCACTTTAATAAATTGAAATTACCCTTATACCCTTACTTTTACTTTTAAAACTCATTAATATCAGTTTATTCAAGAAAAGTGGGACCCATTCTCCACTAACTATGTACTTTAATCTATTTTAACCTCTACTTTAATCTTTTACCTCAAAAAATGTGTAAATAAATTTGTGTCACTTATTTTGGTACGGAGGAAGTAAATATATACATATTTATTTTTATTTTATGTGCCCATTTGTTTTTTCTAGAATTATTTGTAGGGTTCCCACCTTCTCATATATTTGAAAAGGTGTAACAAGTTACATATAATGTTGTCAATTTTGTGATGTATATTTTATTCAAAAAATCATGTTAAATAACTAATTAAAATTTCATTCCAGCTAAGGTTCTGATTCAGAATCCATGTGAGTTAGAAAAGCGTTTTTTCCCTCATGAGTTAATATCATTTGATATTACTATAATCATAAACATAATTTAGCTATCAACAAGAGTATATGTCGTTTAATCTCAAAAAGAGAAGTTATAATATTTATATTATCTTCTAGAGATAAGATGAGGTGGCATTGATTCCCTAAATTTATGATTATTATTCACACTTTCGTAGATTCATACATAAATTAAATTTATGTCTAAGGATATAGAATAATACTAAGCAAATTCTAGAAGCAGTATGTCTTACGGTGGTGTGGATTCTTTGGAGATATAGAAATGCGGTAATTTTTAATAACGGTGATATTCGAAAATGCATGTTGATCGATTCAATAAAGGAGGTAGCTTTTTTTTTTGAACGGCTAGTTAGTAAGTTAGTGGTTCGAGCCTAGACAGTGACATCCACAAGGGGCCGTATGCCTTCCCTCGAACCTTCCACCTTTTTGTCCTCGACGGGACTCGAACCCATAACCAATAGGTCATAGTCAACACCTTAAATCCTCCTTGAATACCACTAGGCTACAAGTCTTGGGTGCAAATGAGGTAGCTTATAATTGGATTTGTAATATGAATAACAAATTTAAAGTTAACTATTCTGAGTAGCTTATTTTTTCATGTAATTGATGAATTGTTTTTTTTTTTTTCCTAGTTTCTCGCTAATTTTTTAAGTTTAATTCAAAGATGTTTAAAAAAAAGGATATAGAATCCGATTAAAATATGAGGCAAAATTACAAACTTAGTGGAATCGGTGATACTTATCATTTTAAAAAGGTAAAAAGACATGTGATATTTGTACCATATATACTTATTCATACACAATAACTTATTTTTTTGTATATTTATATAATTCGTTTTAAATCATGTAAAGTATAACGGAAGACCATATTACATTTCTAAGGCTTATTATCTACTTTTTGATCATCTTCTATATTATCCAAAGATAACTTAAGAAAACTACGAAATGAATATGACATATACCCGGCCCAGCCCAGACCAGCAGAGCCCGTCTTATGGCACATTGATATAATTTTGTAGATCATCAAAATTGTCCAATAACAAGTATTGTGGTCACCCGCACGTTGTTGCGGATTTTTAGACGTAATTTTTTTCTGTTGAGATTAAGATTCGCTTTTTTATCAAATTTAATTTCTTTGTTTTTATTTATGTACAAATAAAATGATGTAGGATCATGTCTACTGTAATAACAACACCAACAGTACTATTATGAGTGGTTTCTTAAAATTCAAAATATAGTGCATAATACGTTGAAATGCATATTGTATAACGCTATAAGGTTGCTATTAGTAAAAATTATTAAGTTTTGTAAGTTATAACTATAAAATATAAACATTTAAAGACATCTTTTTAGTAATTAAGTATAAACATAATATACGTGAATTAAATAATTTTAGATGTATAATTTATAAAAATTAGAGGTTAAAAATAAAAACTAAAAAAGTTTAGGATGGAGCGTAAAAACATGAACATAATGATCATTATATAGAGTTTACAAATTAGAATGCAAAAATTAAATTGTCAGAAGGAAGGATCGAACTTTAGTGGAATAAATGAATAATGTACCGTTATAATTTGCGAAGCTACCATTAGAACTTTTAAAATGTTCTAAAAAAGAGACGCAAAAACTGTAAAATTATTAAAATGGCAGAAGAGTGGCTACTCATTTTAAACTAATAAAAAATCAACAAAAAAAAGTAATGGCTATGGGCAGAAACTCCGTTCCGTTTTCTAGCCTCATTTCTAATGAACAGTAGCAATGTTTATGGGAATTGTATTATAAGTACAATAAGAATCAAAACTTCAAACAATCAAATGTTTATTTACTTTGTTTTTTTAAGTAAAGTATCAACCTCAAACATTATAATAGCTCGCAATAGGGGTGAGCATAGCAGGGTACCCGCGGTTCCGACTGGAACCGGAACCGCAACCTCTTGTACCGGTTCCTCAATTTTCGGAACCGGAACCTCCGGTTCCGATTACCCTGTCTCTAAAATCGTAAAATTAAAATAAGATGCAAAACTTAGTTATTAATATTTTTTATCATTTTATCTATTAATCTTTGAATAATTATAAATTTTAAACACTTAAACATATGATTGTCTAATTATTATATTGTTAAAACACTATATTTAGACTAATTAATAATTAAACTCATTCAAAATTACATAAAATTTATCAGATTGTTAGATTTGGACATTAAATTTCTCAAATACATAATATTTTAACAAAAATAGACCAAATAATCGTCGGTTCCGGTTATCCACCGGTTACCGGTTCCTAAATTTTGAGAACCGGAACCGGAACCTCTTAGGGCGGTCCCATAATTTTAGGAACCGAAACCGGCGGTTCCAAAGCGGTTCCGGTTCCAATTCCGGTTACCCGCTTTTTCTGCTCACCCCTAGCTCGCAATAGTAAGTTGTATGCAGTAATTTATAAAAGAAAAAGAAAGTACTAACATTATCGTTACACCTCTAATTGCGTAATTAGTAATAACACTTCTCGAAGAGAAAAATAGAGACACATGCTTCTCGTATACAAACAACTATCACACAAACTTTATTCAATGATTTTTTATCGAAAATAAAAGATGTGAAGTTTATTCAAAGTTTTTGTGGTTTTTCTTTTTCCAACCAGATTTCCGACTCGCTTTGTGAATCGCTTAGTCCCAATGTGACCACCCGTTTTTTTGGTAGCTCGGGGGTCGTCACGGGAGAACCTCTGTAACCACAAGAATACAAGATGATATATTTTATTGATACATAAGAATTGAACTTGTAAACTTATGATAAATTTTACAATTTTCAGAAATCAAAGTCGTATTCACTGGCACGGTACACCACAAATTAGGGGTGTGCATGGGGCGGTTTGGGGCGGTTTTAGGTTTAAACCGAACACGATCCGCTAATTTCGGTTTTAGGATTTTCAAACCCAATGGTTTCGGTTTCTAACGGTTTTGGTTTTAGCGGTTTTTAGCCTTTAACGGTTCGGTTTCGGTTTTAAAACCGAATCCACCTCGTTTAAAACATTGATATATAATTTCATGTACTAATATTCATTTTTCAAAAATTACATACAAATTTCAGTAACAATATCTAATTTATAGCATTAACTTCAATGTCTAATAATATATTTCAATAATGAATACTATTTTCTAGCCCAAAATTCAAATTATAAACGTATTTTGTAGCATATAATAATGATATAAACATTAATGAACCATGGTAGATGGACTTTTAAATATTTAAATAGGTCGACTTCTATTTAATAAATATAAAATTAAAAAATATATATAATATATTAAATATTAGCGGAGCGGTTTCTTAATGGAGCGGTTTTTGGTTAAAACCGAAACCAAACCGAATCCATCGGTTTTTTCAAAATCTAAAACCAAACCGTCGGTTTTGAAATGGTTTCGGTGTTAACGGTTTGGTTTTGTCGGTTTTAACGGTTTGGTTTCGGTTTTTCGGTTTTTATGCTCACCCCTACCACAAATGATTTAAGTTTTTCTGGTTTTGTGTTGAGGTTAAGTTGTTAAAGGCACGTGGAAATACGACAACGTTTTAAACACGAAACAATGGGTCAAGCTAATAACTCCAAACGAGGGTTACAAGACCACTACTATTCACACCCACCAAGGTTTCCTTACACTTCACTTGTTCCAAACTCATCTTTTAACTTTAACCGTATTATTATTAAACTTGCTAATATGTATTGCTAATTTGAATTAAGATCAAAATAATAAGTTGATACCATCTTGATAAATGCATTTTGTTTATATTCTTGACATAATTTAAAGTAGGGAGTTAATTTTGATACCATATCTTTTGATGCAATGCACCTCGCAGTACAAGTAAAATTGCGGATTGTATAAACATACGATGCAACTATTGTAGTATATGCATCAAAAGATGTGGTGTAATAATCACCCCCTTTTAAAGTAGATAATCAGTTTTATGTCTGTAAAACATAGCTGATTATCAGACAAAAATACATTAGCATTTTTAACTATTCGTTTAACCTAAATTGAGATATTTTTTATTTTACTATAATGAAACATGCTCAAAAATACTTAATAAATTTAACACAAATATATTAAGGGTTGATTAATTTTATTCTAAGTAAAGATGTGTTGCATACTTGCATTCAAACTAACAATCAACTTTCAATGTATTATTATACGGCTAATTATTGTTTATTAAATTAATTGGCAATTAATATTTTATGGCTAAATGGTTTCATAATACGGAGTATATAATACTGCGTAATAAATATAATATAAGTTAATTACGGATTGCACACTTACGTGCTAGTGTTTAATAACTTAAATAATATGGATAATGTTAGGTTAGTTAAATATGATTTGGTGGAGTTTGTTTAGACTATGGGGTATGGGCAACACCACCACACCATTTTTTCTGCCACTTCAGCAACCACACCACACCATTTATCCAGGAAATACCCACCACACCAACCACACCATTACCATTCAATTAAATTAAATTAAATTAAATTTTAAATATAAATAAAATATAACTTAACTTTTTAACCAATCAAAGCAAAGATACCCCTTGAAATTACCCACCACGCCCGTTGTGGCTAGTGGCCGTGGCCACACAACACCACGTGAATATCACCACTAGTGGGAGGGGGTGGTGTTCCCCTCTCCACCACACCGTTAAAACATGCCACCTTAGCACCACCACCACGCCTAACTTGCCCATACCGTTTAGTCTTAGAAATATTGTATTTGGCGTTTCAATTGGTTAAAAAATTCACGAGTAAATTACACGGAAGGTCCCTGTGGTATACCACTTATTACACCCTTAGTCCTTTAACTTCGTTTATTACACTGGACGTCCCTGATGTATACACTTTGTTACACCCAAGGTCCTCACCGTCAACTGACCATTCATTTTAAACGCCAAGAGTGTCACATGCTTCTCACATGATGGGCATAAATGTCATTTTGCAACCCTTCTTCCTTCACCCCTTTCTCCTCCATTTTCTCTTCCCTGACATAAAAAATTCTCTTTCACGGTGGTAGAAGACTAAGGGGGAATGATGAGACCGGAAGAAGAGGCGGAGGCCGGAAGTTTGCAACCGGAGCAGAGACACAGTCTCTATACGACACCAACAATGCCGCAATAGATATCGGCTTTTGATTCTGGTGACGGATTCCGGCGTGGTAGCGGTTGTTTGTTCAGATTGTCCGTCGATTTAAGACGGTTCTTCCGTCGTTCTTGGGAGACGGTTGTTTCTGCCCTAGTTTTGAATCGATGATTTCTCATTCTTTTCTGGCGGCGATTTGATCGGCGATGGTTGCTTCGATTGATCGATTGACTGTTGACCGATGATCCTTTGTTCGTTGCCTTGGGAGATGATGAATTTATGTGCCCTAATTCGAAGTTATGTGGTTCTGATTCTTCGATTTGCTTCGTCGATTGTCTTCTACGATGAGGTATGTGGTATAGATCCATGAGGTCGTACACAAGTGATAAAAAAAACCACATATTCATCATCGAATTAGCGCACAAATCAAATGATATTTTAACATTAAGCCCAAAATAATCTCATTAGAAAGAAATGGATTAGATCTTTTATGCAAGTGAAATCGATGGTGAAGAAGACGATACATGGATGTGAGTAGTAGGTAGGATTTTTTAATTTTTTAATATATTAATTTACCAGGGGTGTGTAATTTTATGAAGGGTAGATTTGTCATTTAACATGTTTTAACAGCCCAATTTAACGGAGGTTGACGGCAAGGACATTGGGTGTAACAAAGTGTATACACTAGGGACATCCAGTGTAATAAACAAAGTTCAAGGACTAAGGGTGTAATAAGTGGTATATCACAGGAACCTTCGGTGTAATTTACTTAAAAATTCACACACCCAATGAATTAAAATATCATCTTATTAGCGTATATTTATATGAAGTAAATCGAGGATAAAAATTCTAGTAGTATATGATTTAGGTTAGAGTTAGAATTCTCAATTAATCTCTAACTAGTTAATCTGTTTAGAAATACAATTTTTTTAAAATCATACATGATACATTCAAAAAACGAAATGAATCTACAACAAATGTCACTTTTTTATTTTATGAATAAATATACTTAAACAAAATATAGTGGTATAGTTATTTTAATTTATGAATATGATCGGTATGATGGGCGATAAGGAATTTACTTTTTCACTATAATTTTTATATAATACATCACACAGTATAAATTTTTATACTTGATTATATAATTATATTAAGCAATAATTATAATAGATACATTAAAATTAGAGAAATAATATTTATGTCTATCATTTGTACCTATTCACATACTCACCCACTTCTAAATTTGACATGTGTTATCCACTAATTCTCTTTCTCCCTATCATCTCTTGATTTTGACACTTGTAATCATCAAATTAATATGTACATTAGTAGGACCAAATGATAAACACAAATATCATTACTATTAAAATTGTGATGTGAAAATCACCCTTTACGATAACATATCCTCCTAGAAAATAAGAAAAAGACACCGCTGACGTTATACATGACGAGCCCAAATAACGTAAGGGACCCAGCGAAACTCAGAATAACATTATAGCCACAGGATTAGCAGTCTAGGATTTTGTCTTATCCGAATTTATCTCAATTGCACACTAAACTTGCGGAAGTCCAGACTGTATTTCATTGCGCACATAATTCTTGCAACTGCCACGTGTTAAACATGCAATATATAGCCTTTTAGCGGTTGTTTCATGAGAAAATGTTCTAAAACCGAACTTTTTGATCCAGTACGATAGCGGGTTTTGGTTCAAACTCGCAGGTCAACTTGAGTCAAATCGTATAATTTCTCGTGATTTGGTTTCTAAAATCGACTAATCACTTTCAAATCGCATAGTTTCTCATGATTCCGTTTCCAAAATCGTTGTATCATTTTCCAAATCGTTCGATCCGGTTTCCAATTTGGACGAATCAACTTTGAAAATTAAAGTTCAAGCGAGATATATGGCCACAACTGGTTTACAAACGGTTTCCAAGTCGGCTGGATCACTGGGCTCCACAAAAACCTATCGGATCACAATGAGAGATTAATGAAAAAAACTAGATACTTTTTATGCATTCTCTTCACCAGATCTCATTTTAACTTGTTGAATCAACCGGTTCTGAGTTTTAAAACATTGAAATGAAGTTTTTGAGCTTAAAATGATATTAATTGAAAACTTATTTTAAAGCAAATCAACTATAAATATCTTTTTAACGCCATCTAAATTCACCTTAATTTTGTTTACAATGAAATTTAAAGTGATGACCTTAAGCCAAGACTAGTGTCAATGACATTTTCATTTTCCACTTTTTTCCCCTTCACTTGATCAAACCATCGACAACATGACTTCAATTGGAGAGAGAATTAATGGTTAATGCTTCGCTTAAAAAAGCGGGGAAGAAAATATGATGTAATTTATATAAGTTTTTTTTTTGAACAACATGTATTATATATAAGTATTAGTGTTTTGTATGTCTATATTTTATAATGTGTGGAGTCTAAAAATAAAAGTGAAGAGATACTGTTAACATGTTGGTGCCAATTGAGTTTTGAAAAATGATAATGACAACCCTAAGGGCTGTCACTAAGATATCAAGATATGCATCAAAAACTTATACAATAATCAATAACCGCCCCCTGCATTTTAGAAATCAACCCCCAATACTAAAAGTAAAAACGATTTATGCACGTAGCTGTCATTAACAAAGCCCTTTGAGTTTAGGCTTATAATAGATTTTTTTATATATATAAAAAGGGTTTTGTTAATGACAGCCCTAAGGGCTGTCTCTAACATGCATAAAACGCTTGTACATTCATTGATGGAGTAATGTTCCTAAAATTCAGGGGGTGGTTTTTACCTTGTTTTTGCCTTCTTATTGACAGTCCTAAAGGCTGTAATTATCATTTTCCATATAAAAAAATTGTAGTCTTTAACTCTTAACATATTATATACCAATAGGCTCTCTCTTTGGGAGCTAAAAGCAAATTATGATCATAAAATTGCTTTCCATAATAAATGCGCAATTATTTTCACAGTTAATAATTTTATCAACTTAAAAAACCATTTCAAAAGTTTGTTAATCCAAATTTAGAAACACCCAACTTTAAAAATAAAAAAAAAGTACATAGATAATAATCATAATATAATACTATTACCACCTTCGTATCAAAATAAGTGATACATTTGGGAAATTGTGGTTTTTGAGGCAAAAGATTGGAAAGTGATTTAAAATATTTTAAAGTGGATAGTTAGTGGATAATGGGACCCACTTCTTTTGGATGTAGTGAAATTAATGATGTTTAAAAGTAAAAGTAAGGGTAAAAGAGTAATTTTACTTTATTAAAGTAGATAGTTAGTGGAGAAGGGGTCTTACTTTTTTGCCAAATAAGAAAAGATTTTGAAGTGTATCACTTATTTTGTTCCACCCCTTTTAGGAAAGTGTATCACTTATTTTGATACGGAGGTAGTATTATATTTTTAAATTTCTCCTGTGAAACTGTCGCCTCTATAATCTCCTACATTTTAGTTTTTTAACCACTAAAATAGTCACAGTAGCATATTCAACACTGTAACTTCCTCCTAACCCCCTCTCTCTCTATCTTTCTCTCTCTAAAATTCAAATTCACCACAAGATTTACAGCTTTCAATTAACCCTCTTCCATTGATGACCCGAACCCATATTCCAAGTTTTCATTTTTAAGGTAACCCAATTTCTTATTTTCAGTTTTAAATTCTGTAAATTTAGTCTTATATGTGCATAATAAACGAATTTATTTCAGGAGATACTGGTTGGATTTTGTGTCTTTTTTTAATTAAATGTCAATATTTTGAGTGAGTTGAGAGTTGCTTTGAATTAAAGACAATCGGCACCCTTTAAAGCCCCATCCTTGCTGTCATTTATATTTTTTTATGAATATGTCGTTTTTGCGGAGAATTGAGGGCATAGTCTTTTAGGATAAATATATAAACAATTAATTTTTTATTATAAATTAGTAAAAACAACAACAAGAGCAAGATAGACATATACATTCAGATAGATAGAGATAGAGAGAGAAAATAAAATATATGGGTTTTTAGAGAGAGAGAGAATGGTGTAGTTCAGTCAATCAATCATGGAGGAGATTTTGAGGTTTTTTTGAGCTTGTTCTTGTTCAGAAGCCTGATAATTTGGTGGGTATTTCAGATCTTTAATTTTTTCACCATTTTTTTTCATAAAGTTTTAAAATTTATGTTCTTCAATTGGCAAGTGTTATTGTAGAAATTAAAAAGATTTGATTTTTATAAAAGTTCAAGAAATTAGACAAAAAAATGTTTTTCTGTGTTCTTCTGGTATATAAATTGAACCAAACCCTTTGAAGCTTGCATGTTTTATGCTTATTTTGCTCTATTTTATGGTCATTTTACATTTTCTTTTTCAAAGTATTTAAATTTAATCTTGAATTTCTACTCATATGCTACTTGTGTAGTTGTGTTGTGTGTAATTCCCTTTTGTGCTGAAGATGTGAAACTTTATTTTATTTTTCTTTAATTTGTCATTTATTTATTTGTTAATTTAAGGGTTAAATGGGATTTGTGGATATAGATGTGTTTTTGCTAATTAAGGTAGTAAATCATTTTTGGTCTATTATTCATTTTGGTACTTTTTCAATCATGCTTTTCATGATGGAATCTTGTTCATGCCATTTTTGCTAATAAAAGTTACTTCCTCCGATTCAAAATAAGTGATACACTTGAGGTTTCACGGTTTTTTAGGCAAAAGATTATAATGATGCTTAAATTAGATTAATTGGATGGTTAGTGGGGAACGGGTCCCACACCTTTTGAATAAAGTAATGTTAATGATGTTTAAAAGTAAAAAGTAAGGGTAAAGGGGTCATTTCACTTTGTTAAAGTAGATAGTGAGTGTGGGTCCCATTTTTTTTGCCAAATAAGGAAACTTTTTAAAGTGTATCACTTATTTTGAATCACCCCAAAAAGGATAGTGTATCACTTATTTTGAATCGGAGGAAGTATAATTATGCTTTGTTTTTATTATTTATTTTTAATCTATTTTGAGCTTCATCTGTACAGCAACTCCTTTGTGTTTTTGTGCTTACTGGCCATCATCTTGCAAGTCCTTTTTGTAATCTAATCTAATTTAATTTATTTATTTTGATAGTACACTTTTTCTTCAATTATATCTAATCATGTGTCTAGATGTCCAAAAAGTTACCTTTTCTGGGTAACAAAATTTTTTCCTTATATTATGATCATAAATTAATTTAATGCATATTGTTACTTATTATGATCTAACCACAAGGGTGGGCGCGGTTGGTAAGACTTGGGCCTCCTATGTGGGAGGTCCCGGGTTCGAACCCCGTGAAACCCTCCTTGTGGCCACCAGCCTACGTTGAAACGTGGGTCCCCCTCTGTGCTGAAAATGTTGGGTCTCGTATATCGAGCCCAAGCAGAGGTGTGGATATCATTGTTAGGTGATTTACCGGGGAATGCACCTGTTGCTGGGTCGGGTGTCCGGTCACAATATGTGGCCAGTGTCAATGGTACACTCCTTTACCATTTTTTTTTTTTTTTACTTATTATGATCTATTTTCTTTTAGGTTATAAACTAAGATGGACTTACCCGAATCAACAAAAATCGTATACGATAGAATCCAAAAAATCGAACCCGAAAACGTGACCAAAATTATCGGGTATCTTCTTTTACAAGATCATGGTGAACGAGAAATGATACGATTAGCATTCGGTCCCGATAATTTAATTCACTCGTTAATCAATAAAGCAAAAACCAACCTCATATTACCATCAAATAACACAACCAGTGGTCAACCAATTTCACCCCCTCGGGTCAACTCACTTCCGGAAATACCCCTACAATTTACACCATTTTCTCCTTCACACAGTCACTCCCCGTTAACTATACAAGTCCCTAATCGTTGTTGTGATCCCCATGGTCAACTGGTTGACTTTTTTCCCGTGAATTATCCGGCTTCATATCCTGATCATGATAATTACCGACTTCATAACCACCTTCGTTTCATGTCGTTAGAAGACCAAATCGACCCGATAAACAGCCCGGATTGTGTGGGCCCGAGAGCCAATAGGAGGTCGCCAAGTTTACCCGAATTCCCGTTTAAAGTTTATCATTACTTTATTAAAGGATTTTGTAGACATGGAAATAATTGTAGGTATTTACATCCTACCCATGAAAACTTGTCACAAATCATTAGCCCAAATATGAGTGAGGACGATAACGTCTTTTCACCGGGATCACTCGAGAAACTAGAGATAGAACTCACCGAGCTTTTGAAATCACGAAGAGGATTTCCCGTATCTATAGCTTCTTTACCAATGATTTATTATGAAAAATTCGGTAAAACGTTACAAGCGGAAGGATATTTGACCGAAAGTCAACGGCACGGGAAAGCTGGTTATAGTTTGACCAAACTTCTTGCACGCCTTGAGAGTATTTGTCTCATCGATAGGTCAAATTCTTCAACCGTTGTAACTTACTTTTTTATGTGTTTTTTTCTTCAATCGTTATTATTTAATTTGTTGATATCGTTTTAATTAATAGGCCGCATGGACAACACGCGGTTGTGTTGGCTGATGACCTGGCGAAATGTATGGATCACAATGGAGATAGAAATGAACACGGTGGTATTGTTGCGGGCTCTAGACAAATATATTTAACTTTTCCGGCTGAGAGTACATTCAACGAACGTGATGTTTTCAACTATTTTAGGTAAGAAGTATGCAAAATAGAAACTATATATATAACATATATAAATAAATATGATATATGATAAGTCAAAGTCACTTAAGTGTTACGTACTTTCACAAAGTGTTCATTTTACGTGTTGTACTCATTTTTTGTCATTTAAGTCACTGTACTGGTTTTAACTTTTAAGAGTACAGTGACTTAAATAACCTAAAAAAAGTTCAACACCTAAAATAAACATATTTGGAAAATACATTACAGTTTGATGACTATAACCCTATATATGATCAACTTGAAAAGATTTATTTTTTACTATTTTATTTAATACTTTATTATTACAGCAAATTTGGGCAGGTTCATGACGTGAGAATTCCATGTCAACAAAAGAGAATGTTTGGATTCGTGACGTTTGTTTATGCGGATACCGTTAGGCATATTTTGAACAAGGGAAACCCTCATTTTGTTAGTGGTGCACGTGTTTTGGTCAAACCGTACCGTGAAAAATGTAAACTTGATGATAGGTACATAAATTTTGACCTTTTTTTTCCGTATCCGTTGACGTATACAAAATATTAAATTATTTGTCGTTTTTGTACGTCATACGTTTCATGATTACATTTTCATTTATTATTATTTTTTTATATCCTAGTTTGCCCTATTTTTGATGTAGGAAACATGGAGATACATATCAACATCATATGTACCAAGGTGGTCACTGTCTTGAAGCTGAATTTGGGCTGCAGTCAAGTGAGGAAAATACACAAAATTCTTGACGTATTTTATGTAGTATTTAAAACATATTTTTTTAATTATTAAATTTGCAGTGCCCAAAAGTTGTGATAATTCAAGGTTTATCAAGAAACAATTTATTGACGAAAATCAAGAACAAGCATTTGAATTTGAAAGAAGGCGTTTTTCAGAGATGAATTTTACAACAGATCACAATAACCATATGCCATGTTTTGGAAACTCACTTGAAGAGTTAATGCAATCAGAAAGTACGTTTTTCTTATATTTATATTTATTTTAATTCCTTTTTACTGATTATTTTCCTTTTTTGTTTGTATATTTCCTTAGGTAACGCTAAAGCACAACAAATGGATTTCCCTTCGACTGAACGTTTTAATTATTTTCTAGACGTTTTCAACAATGGTAGCACTAGCGACGAAAATATTAGGCAGATCAATACAAAATACCACGAGGAGAGGTACATTTTTTATAACAAATCTTTATCTTGAAAAATAAAATTTTACGTTTTTGATTTTTTTTTTCATATTTAGTTTTTTTTTTTCTTTTTTCTTTAGCAGTAGTCAGGGATTGAATCTACCAGACAGCCCGTTTGCATCTGGATTAGGGGGTGAAATATCGACAGTTATATAGCTTCTTCACTGATAACAACATAATCAGGTTTATAGAGTTAGAGATGATGGAGTATAAAAAAAGGACATTTGAAAGGGTTCGACAATTAATATAATACAACGACAACAAAGTTTATATAGAGAAAATGTTTTTAGGTTGGGAAAAAAGGGTACAGAAATATCACAATCATGAAATGTAACTAAGTTATTACTTTTTTAAGTTTTTTTTAGAAGTATAGCAAAGCCTGCGGAAAATAGGTGGCTTAAAATAGAAAGAAACAAAGTAAGGTGGTCAATAGTTAAAAGTGCAGAAAAGGATTCTGTGTCTGTCAGGATCGATTAACTATAGAGAAGTTAATAAAGACCTTTAGATCTAATTGAATATAGAAGTTGCAGCGGATCAACATTATATCAATGTAATTAAGAACAATGAACTGTAAATAATATGCGAAAGTAATAAGAACACAGTTTCACAAAAAGCTTCAATGTATATTATCAAGTTAACAATACACACGTACGTTTACAATTCGTAAGGAACTATTTATAATAGTCCTTGAAGCTAAACTATTTACCCTAGTTATTCTAGGACTTTGATTTACATCGATTAATAAAATATACATTGATTTACATTCTATAACTATCTCTACGAAGATCTCGGACTTGATATGTTCCATAAACGCATATCAGTAGTAAAACTCATCACCAGTAGTAAATATGTAATATCAGTAGTAAGTCTGTTGATCAGTAGTAAGTCCAGAAACCATCGTCAGTAGTAACTACTAAGATCAGTAGTATCTTCAGTCTTTGCATGATCAGTAGTAACTAAGTTATAGTATTACCAGTATCAACTCATCAGTAGTAATATGTTCTGCCCCATCAGTACTAAGTATGATCAGTACTAACTGCAGCATCAGTATCAAGTTGATCTGTGTTTTGCTCTAACAGTGTCTTTGGGATATTTACTTTACTATATATGCGGATAATAAAATCTTGGGTTTTATACGATGTTTTGTTGTTTTCACTGTTTTTTAGTTATTTATTTGTTTTTTATGAAGTTGCAACGTGTAATGGTTAATTGCAGCGAAGACATGAAATGTGATCTGATATTTGCGTCTGATTGTTGGTTAATAGTTTAGTATTAAAGACAGTTTGGTTGTTTATGTCTTCTTGTAAAGTTTGTACATTGTGCAGTGGCAGTTGTGCATCATGCAATTTGCTCTAGTGGGTGTTTAGTTTAGCTTATTTAAAACAACACATGTTTTTTTAGATGATAAATTATTGTCAAAACACAGTGTAAGAGGTATGTTTTATCCAATCATGGTAACCTAGAGGTATGTTTGGCTTAACTTATGTTTAAATGCGTCACGGTAAAAGTTATAAAAAAACGTGTTATGGTAGTGTCATGAGGCGTGATTCCACCGTTACAAAATATGTGGTTAGGTGGTTTATTATAGTCTTATTTTTGACACGTGAGCTAAATAATTGTAAACAAAACTTTTTGAGAATTATAATGAACCAGAATATTTATACTTTCATTGTTTCAAAGATGCAATGTATAATGAAAACTTCAACTCCTATAAGTTCTATAACTACCCATGATCTTGGGATATTGATATTGTGCAAATTACCCACTACTTAGCATAATTGCCTTCTTTATTTATTATTTTTATAAACAGCACGTAATTCATATTAATGTAACTTTAACTCATAACCTAATAAAATTAAGGTCTTGTTTGGTAACATCTGAATGATACAGAGGTCTGAATAATTCAGACTTCCCCTTATATATGTCCGATTAAGAGGCAGAAAATATTCAATTTTTTATTCAGAGGCTAATTAAAAGGCAATTACCAAACGCTCTGAATCTATCTGATTAAGAGATTGTCCTCTTAACTTATTCTTACCACGTACCAAAACATGCGACTGAATTTAAGCTGTGCTGCATAACAATTCAAAACTCGTAAACTTCTTCTGGTTGCTGATTATTCTTCATAATGGACTGGCCTATTTGTGATTCGATTGAGCATGCGAATTGGACTGAAATGTTGGTCTTCTGAATTCAGTTGTTTGAGCTGTTTAAGGTGTTGGTGTATTCAAATTGGAATCACGAACGTTTGACAATCGGTTTACGAATTCAACACGAGAAACATTCAAATCGATGGAAGAACCGACATACTCAAAGATGAAGAACCGACATAATCAGAATTGTAACCACTAATTCCCGTTCCTAAAGTCTAAGAAGCTCGTAACGAAAATCGGTAATTTTTTAGTTTATTTTTGTTAAAACATTACTATTACTATTATCTTAACGAGGTCTAGGTTTGATTTTATTTTGCCAACTTTAAAGCTATCTCATTAGTCCATAATACCACTTCGGATATTAACTGTCACTGAATTGATTTGTGATTATACAGGTAACTGTATAAAGGTATAATAATCTCAAATTGACTTGTTAATCCAAGATAAAACTTCTAACTCATTATATTAAATAAAGTTAGATTATTATCATACATCTTGAGACAAATTTTTTTTTTTGGTCATACAGGTACCTCTTGCATTCTTTTTTGTCATAAAACGAAAACTCTGATGCATTATTCCAGCTAGCAGCATTTGCATTTGTTTGCCTTATTGGATTGCGTAAGTTTCAAAATTAATCTGTTATTATTCTGAATTCAAGTTGACTTTTTTAAAGTTAAATATGTAATTTGTTCCTGATCATCATTGCTTGAAGCATCCGTAATTTGTTAACAGTAGTTTACTGAAGTGAATTTAATTTAATTTTAGTTAATTTGATGTAGCAAGGAGGTAATGGTTCAGTTTTTTAAATTTCATATCAGGTCGAACAACACCCCTTGCCAGTATATTGTTTGGATTCTGGTTGATTGTGATACATTTGCTTTGGTTCAATGGTAATGTATTTTTTTACATGATTATTATATATTTAATCATTTATTGAATATTGATTATCCCATGAACAGTTGTTCAGTCTCATTTTGCAGCTTTTAAAAGTGGTTCATTTGACTCTCCATGGGTAACAATGCTATTGCATATGTGTATCCGTCACTCAAATGCTTTCTTAGGTCAACATTGTTAACTTAATCCCTATTTTTATTATGTCAAATTGTTTCTTAAATGTTGATTTAGTGTAATTACATCTGTTTGATATGGTCATTGACTCATTCAATCTGATGATGTATCCGATGAACAGAAAACAAGAATATGCAAGAAGTTCGGCATAAATGCACTATTTTGAATTGCAACATTGGGAGAGACTCATTAAATAATAACGGTACCTAATCAATGTCAATAACAATCATGAATCACCAGTTTAGCTGATGAAGTAGAAGCAACAGCAAAGAGGAATAAAGCTTCAGTTGATCGCACTATTAGCTGGCTTGATCAATGCATTGAGGCTCAAATCGGTAAATAATTGAACAGATTTGTTGACATTTGTGGAGGATGTTACCATTTAGGCTGCTGCTGCATTAAATCCTGTGGGGCCCGTTAGATCAGCTGCTACATCTAATCATAAAAATGTACAAGGAAAAATGTTGAAATTTATAGTCCTTTTGGATTAAGTTCTTCATCTTCCTCAATGGGCAATAATCTTGAAGATAGTTGTGGGCCATCGATTGAATCTCATGATTTAATTCTTAATTCTCCTGGGAGCATACTACGGGTTAGTTTGAATTTGATGATTTGATCATGTTCTGTTATATTTGGTAGTAATTTATTTATTTATTTTTGTTGTAGGATATGAAAACTATTTTTGTTCCTGGAAATCGGTTGCTTTCGCCACTAAATGAGAGCTTATTTCACTTAAAGAAAATGGAAATAAAAACAAATTCTTCCATTTTTGTTGATGAAAAGAAGCAAATGGAAAAAAAGATGGCAAATTTAGAAGATAAAAAGGGTTTGACCAATGACTGTAAAGTCAAACTGTCATCTGATGCAGTTAAAAAAGTCTTAGCTGTAAAGAAACGAGAAACACAAAGAGAATTAATTGATTCGTGATTGTTTACAAGTAAGGATTAGATGGAAATTTAGAGCAGAAAAATGTCAAAAATTTAATTTGTAAAAATGGGTCTGATGTTATTAAGCATGAAACTAGGGGTGAGCTCGGTCCAAAAACCGAACCCAAACCGATAGAACCGAAACTGATAACGATGAATTTTCAAAACCGAAACCAAACCGATAACATGTTATTGGTTTTGGTTCGGCTTTTTCAGGCCAAATGTTTATCCTTTTCCGGAACCGAACCGAACCGAAACCGATAGAGCCAAAACACGAAAACGATGAATTTCCAAACCGAAACCGAACCGATAACATGTTATCGGTTTTGGTTCGATTCAGTTTCGATCGGTTTTCGGTTCGGTTTGGATTTTTCGGTCCAAATGCTCACCCCTACATGAGACCGATATTTTTGAAAAAAAAGCCGGCCCTAAAACTGCCACAAATCATGAACATAAAGTAAAAGTACCTCAAAGTGTTGATAAACAATCATTTGAAAGGAAAAGTAGGTTAATTGGCAGCCTGCAGCCAAAGCAGTAACATGTCAAATGAAAAGTCAAAGTTTAGTCTTTCTGGAGTAATGAAAGACAAAAAGATCGCTCTAAAAGATATTATGAAGGTGTGTAATAGCTATAAAGATATACTTGACACACATGTGGATGAGGTGGTAAAAGGAACACATGTAAAGTGCATGAATCCAAACTTGACTGCAGTTTTCAAGTGTAACTTAAGCCAACAAGGTTAAATTTTCTTACATATGTAAAATGTTAAATTTTGTGCTTAATTAGTGATGCCTATACTTGCTACCTGATTTATAACTTCCAGTTTCAAACTTATATACCATCTTACTGGCTGTTGTTTCCTTCATTTATATATATATATATATATATATATATATATATATATATATATATATATATATATATATATATATATATATATATATATATATATATATATATATATATATGTATATACATATATATATATTGTGAACAGTGAAGGGATCCCGTATTGCTTCCCACAATTTGGACCTGGCCCAATGCAACATGTGCACTTTTATTATGCCAATTTCCACATCTGTACTTAACTACTTATCATATTCATGGATGTTGACTTATGTCAAGAATAAATCGAGTGTCAACTCTAGAAAATAATTTTGACAGCATGGATTTGCAAGGAATTGTGAGAGGTCAGTTATTGATTCTGAAAATGTGGACGGATTGCCTGTTATCACTTTAGAGCTTAAAAATAGTCCTTAGAGTCGGGTTATGTGGGATTACAATTTTCAAGCATTGTATATTGTAAGCTCATTATTTTTCTTTTAAAAAAACTAATATTTTTCTTTAAGAGTCCAAAGGGTAAAGAAGAAAGGTACCACACCTTTTTTGCAAAATCATCATTGCTCATTTGTGTTTATTGTAATCATACATATAATTATAATAACAATAATGTATTAAACTTTAATTTGCAAAATTCAGAGAAGTGGTAAACATGTCATGAATTCGTTGATTTTGTGTATCTAGGTGCTGCTAATGAGTTATAACTAGATAAAGGTTTGGGTGATATCATTTCCATGAAGAATACAAAGTAAGTTGATGATCATCTTTTTGTTAATTATCTCCTTCTGGTTATATATATATATATATATATATATATATATATATATATATATAGGGGTGAATTCCATACAGAACCCATTTTATTTGCAGAACCCGTAGAACTATTTTCAACCAATCATATTAAAGATAAATCATTTTAGTTTATTTAATTGTTTTAAATATAGAAGGGCATATCCGGTATTTTACTTTTATGGTTTTTATATGGTAACCGATTACATTTAAACTCATCCTTAATTCATGCAAATGTAGTTTCCTTATTGGCATTTTTCTCTCTCATTAATTTTAGAAGCAGTCCCCCAATTAAACGTGTTTTCTTATTCTCCATCATCGCAAAAATATTTAATAATAGAAATGCATATTAATTAATAGTTGCTGTAATATTATGGGAGTAATTTTATTTGTTGATGTACATCATTAATTGTAAAGAATTTAATATTGAGTTTGTTGGCTATGAGGATGTTGTACATATGTGGTTTGCATACATTAATTAATTGTTGCAATAATAATTTATTATTGTTTTTATTTCGAATATTTTTATACATTTGTTCATCTTATTACTATCATCGTCCTACCACCATACTAAGGTTACACAGTTTAACATCCAATGTAATTTATTCTATGTCTATATGTTGAAAACACAGTTTAGCTTTTTATATTAATTTAGTTTCTACATTTATGTATACATTGTTTTATATGGATAATTAATACAAACTATATACATCGATGTACATTTGTAAAGAAAACCAAGTCAACCTACTTACATCAATGTATCTACTACATTCATGTATCAATTGCATTTATGTATGTGCATTTATACGTGGAGCATACTTATTCTTCAAACAATCTAATTGCTTATTGAGCTTCACTTTAATGTCGTCTTGCTCAATCATCCACACAGCTCCTTGCCAAAGTACATCCTACATCTCAACATACAAACATTAAGAAATTGACCATCATATACATGCATGTTTGAACAAAATTGTATGCTTGTCGAATCCTACTACTTCACCTCCTACTATAAAAGACCCAAAGTAATACTTATTAATAGCCATTATATTAACCTACATTCATGCATCAGAACTTCTTAACATATTAAATTACCAAAACCTTTTTTGAATCCCATTTATGAGCAACCAAATGCAAATGTCGTCGTAATTTTAGAAACCATGTTAAGCATTCCTGAATTCCATTAATGACACAGTCAAAACAATTAGTCTGAAAATTAGTCTAACACATCCAAATGAAATTCCCATGGCAGATAATTAAACGACAAACCCTAAATTCATTACTTGAACTGTACCCAAATAAAAATCTATAGTAAAATCTTGCATACCCACACAAATACATGTATGCATTTCACTTTTTATCACATAATATCACGTTTATAACTTACGTTATATCAAATTTCAAGAAACAACAAGATATCCATGAAATACATTTATGTTTTCACCAATCTTCAATTTATTACTAACCCTTTAATCAACATACACACATGCACTTCAAAAAACCAGTTTTGCTCACATTCAATCAAAATATCATCTTATACATTAATGAATTCAGCTATATAAACAATCAATAAAAGAGAAAAACATTCATTGACATCTAAATCAACTTCCAATGGCATAAAAATTGTCGCTAAGCCTAAACGTATTTACCTTAACCATACCCTATTCAAAATAAATAATTAAATATTTCCTTACTAAACAATTACATGTATGTATTCAACCATTCCGTTTACCTTAAAACAAAATTTCAACAAACAGCAAAAATCCATGAAATACATGTATGTTTCCACCAATCTTTAATTTATTACTAGCCCTTTAATCACCATACATACATGCACTTCAAGAAGACAGCAAAATTTCATTTTTACGCACATTTAATCAACATAGCATCTTATACATTAATAATTTCAAGTACATAAGCAACTAATAAAACATAATACTAATCGATTACATCAAAATTAACTTCCATGGGACAAAAAATTGTAGACACACACGACTGTAGTTAAATTCACCGCTTCGCACCATATTCACTATTAACACATAAATCTTTCCTATTCAAACAAATACATAGAAGTATTTGACTTTTAATAACAGAAATTGTAAAAAGTTACCTTGCCTTGTTCTTCACAGTCGATATCAATAGTTCGCTCGTCGCCTTCAAAACCTGAATGTAATTGAAGCTTTACACCTTCAATTTATAACTAATATAGTCGACTCTTCAGCAATTTCAAGAGATTTTTTGAAATTGTGATAAAATCTTGGTGATATCATCTCAATTTTGGATGTTCCGGATTTCATGGGATTGTGATTTCGTAAATCTTCAAGTTCCCCCTTTTTAATCATCTTTAATTTAAATGTTATATGCAGTTTACCGATTATACCCTTCACCTTTAAAATAACGTGTTTTTAACTTCCATAATTTTACAGATTTGCCATCCGGATTATAAACCTTTGATTTAAAAATTTAATGGTTAAGATCTATTTTAAAATAGTTCTACGAGTTCTGTACTTAAAACCGGTTCTGTATGGAATCCATCACTATATATATATATATATATATATATATATATATATATATATATATATATATATATATATATATATATATATATATATATATAGTGAAGAGTTATATTGAGAACTCTGATTTCAAAAAGAACTCTGAGAACTTTTTATTAACTAATCTAGGCCATTGGATTTAAAATCAACAGTTAAGATTAAATATGAAAATTTCCTAAATTATGCAAATTATTTTTTGGTAAGAATTAATTCAAAAGGGTATGATAGTAAATTATAAATAAAATAATCATTAAAAACCGTGTCTCTCCATTATTAATAATTTAAAACCCTCCCTCTCCCTAAAATTCGCCCATCTCTCTCCCACTTTGTTAAAAACAGTTTTTCTTTAAGCCCTCTTTATCCATACGCAATCACAAAAAATCAAATCATCTACCGATCTTGCTGATGGATGTGGTTGTGGTTTTATCGTGATTGGATCGCACTTTTTTCCGGTCAATCAGAATTTCGTTGGTTGGATCTTCGTACAGCAGCAGCGGTGGTTGGATCTGGGTGCGGCGGCGTCGATTGTATCTGGGTGCGGAATAGGGATGACGGACAATCATTATCACCACCGGTAAGTGAATAAAATTTCTTGATATTTTCATAAGTTGAACAATAGCCATTCGTAAATTATTATTTTTTCGAATATGTTAAAGGAGAAATTTGAATGACTTATATATTTTGGTTTGATCTGTGTATATATTTAAAATTGAGGCCATGTGATTTTAAACTTTGGAAAATTATAAATCTTTTTATATTAAAGGTTTAGTGAAATCGAGCTACTTACTGACGATTTTTAACATTTCCAACATTTTGATTTATCCTCTTTAAATCAAAACATTTTGAACGAAAAGATAAAACCTTTAATTTTTATGAGACCCATTTAACTTACTGATAATTTTGACATATCCTTGTTACATAGATATATATTTCCAACATTTCTTACTTGTTAATTTTATTTTACTTACTGACGATTTTAATACATTGGAATTAGACTGAATTTTGTATTCAATTTGACACTGAACGTTTACTTACATTGGAATTAGACTGAATTTAGGGTGGATGTAATATTCTAATTGCAAGGCTGATGTACAAAAGCAACATGCAATGTGGACAGATAAAAACAATTATGGATGCATAGGCGCAAATTGCAAGGCGGACATATCAAAGCATACGTGTTCGTTTGTTTCAAGAATTTTGTAGAATTTAGATATAGATCTTGTTTGTTGTTCAACATGCATGTTTTATGTTACATATACAAAACCGTAAAATTTGTATGTTACATACGTTATTAAGATAAATTTTGTAGAATTTTGATATAGATTTCGTTTGTTAAACATGTATGTTTTATGTTGCATATATATCAACATATATGCAAAACAGTAAAATAACATATATGTATAACCTTAAATACTATAAATTATGAAATTAATGTCAAAAAAACATATATGCACATCTGTAAAAAAAAACATTTATATATAATCGTAAAATAACGTAAACGCAAAACCGTAAAATAACATATATGTAACGAAACAATTCTGAAATCAATGCCTATCTTTTAGGAAATTTTAAAAAAGGAAACAAAAAAATAAAATGTAAAATGACCAAAATACCCCTGAACAATTAATATGAATTAAATAAATCAAAATTAATTTCTAAATTCTGATTGGTTAATAATAGTTCTCAGAGTTCTTTTTGAAATCAGGGTTCTCAATATAACTTGAATTATCTTATCTCAATAGTCAACTGTATGTCGTTGTCTCAAAAGTGAAGAGCAGGAAAGGCTTGGAAATTATTTGTTGAGACAAAGACGACAACTACACTAATTCAACGATAAACATAGTATACAAAGAAGTTTTATTTCGTTTATATGATTTCATTCACTTATTTATTTATTTATTGTTATACATTAACTCAACAACATGTTTAGCATCATCTCAATAATAGGTTACTATATATATTTATTTCTTAAGTTTTTCTTTTTCGGTATTTTCTTTTTATCTCTCGAAGTATGCCCTATGAAGCTAGTATATATATATGAGAAATTAATTACAACAATTTAACAAATAAAAAATTTTTGATTAATTTTAATGAGATAAGTAATTACTTAATCTAAATATACTATTTTAACAATAATATAATTAGACAATTATTTGTTTAAGTATTTAATATTCTATTTATTCAAATATTAATAGGTAAAGTGATCAAAAGTGATTAATATTTAAATTTTACTTCTGATTTTAATTTTACGGTTTCAGAAACAGAATAACCAGAAACCAGAAACAGCACCAAAATTGAATGTTCCAATTCCAAAAATCGAAGAACTAGTATTAAAAGTGCCGGTTCCAGTCCAAACCAGTGGATACCCGGCTCTATTCATAAAACAACATATCCATAATCCATACACCTATTAACGAGTCCATATTGATGTTTTTTAAATTTGTCAAATTTTTTACGAACGAGCATAGCTATTCCGACAAATTCATAAAACAACATATCCATAATCCATACACCTATTAACGAGTCCATATTGATGTTTTTTAAATTTGTCAAATTTTTTACGAACGAGCATAGCTATTCCGACAAATTCATAAAACAACATATCCATAATCCAAATGACTTTAAATTTGGTATATGAGCAATTCATAAGGTCTACCACAAATGCTCAGAAAACACTTATTTTGGAAATGAACAAAAATATAAATCTTTACAAGAGTGGTGTGCTAAATTATTGAAGTAACGATTATGGTTTAATTTCCGATAGAGTAGTGTTTAAAAGAGCAATGTATTTAGTAAATACTAGTTAAAACATTCAAACGATGAAGATTCCAGTAGCCAACAGAAAAAACTCTTTTAGTACAAATTCTATCCATTAAAATGCCTTTTTTAATTATAATCAAACAAAATAAAAAAAACTTCATATTACAAAGCCTCAGAATTGCAGAATGAACATCAAGACCTTTAATAAGGTCATTTCAGTCCCGAAAGATGGTGTTCTTTTATACAGATTTCCTCACTGGCCAAAAACTTAAAAATAAAATAGAAAAATTAATTTTATAAATAAATGTTATTCTCACGGCCAATCCCAAGAGGTAATTGCAGAGACTCTGCTCCCCAAGGCGATAGGATGTGACAAGGCCTTCTCCGGCCGCCGGGATCCTGACGGATCGACCAACGACGGAGACGGCTTGATTTCCGACGATCTAAATTGAGCTTTACGAATACCAAATTATTTCGCCCCAAATTTTTGTAAATCGTCGAGATAAACATGTGTTTGAAAATTGTAGAATCGCTAATTTGATAAATCAAATAAAAAATTTGAAGAAAACACGAAAATTGAACAAATTACAATTGAAACGTAATACGCTGTGATGAAGGGTTGAAGTATGAAGCCCTGATATAGGATATGGTGATGTGTTGCTAGCCGTCCGATTATGTTAGGGTGAGATTAGGTCTGCCGTTTAAACCCTAGGGAAATTACATGGGCTTCTTTTGGTGGGCTGGTAAGCGTCGTCAGGCTTTTGCTGCAAAAATCGTTTTTTTTTTTAAAATGGATCGGTTAAAAAACCGGTTTGGTTTTAGGTAAACATAGATTAAAACCGGTTCGTATCTAAAACAGTTTTCGGTAAGTAGGGGTACATCCGATCGAAACTGTTCGGACCGGTTTAAAATAGTTTTTTTAGTTTTTAAACCGGTTTTATGGATAGATTAACTAAAAACCGGTTTCAAACCGGTTCATTCCCAAAACATCAATCCGATCCAAATCGACTATTTACGAACCGATCTGATCCGAAAATGCAAAAAACTGTTTGAACCCATTTTTAAATCAAGCCGGATAAATTTTTTTTTTTTTCATCTCTACTTTGCTTAACCCACAATCCCACATGTTATCCGATTATAAGGGTAGTAAAATCTAAGTGAATATTGAATACTACTCCGTAAAAAGTTTTAGGCTACCCGTAAGAGGTGATCTTATCTAGTTTAGACTTTAGAGCATCCCCAATGGTTAAGTCTTTTCAATTACTTATTAGAATTGTCACATAGATTTTCCATTTACTATTTACAAAAAAACTTTCAAAAAAACTTTTGCTCCAATGCATTAAATGTAGATAAAAGTTTTTTGTGTGTCTTGAGAAAGATTTATGAAAGAATAAGCTTTTGAAGTAAAAGCTTTTTGCTAGAAGGTCATATGCATTTAAATGACCTTCTCAAAAGGTAAACATCTTTTGAATAACCTCTCATTAGAGATGCTCTTTGTTTGATTACCGTTGTTACATCAGTTTTTCTCATTTGACCAAATACATGACAAATCATGACTAACTTCACGTAGGAGTGACCAAACTCACAACCAAACCTAAATTTTAGTTTTATTAATACATATACCACTTACAATGCATAATTAACAAACGACCATTGGATGTTGCAGCAACCTCTATCAGTTGCCCAGACGACCAAACATTTGTCACATGTGCGCGGGGATGAGTCACTCAAAAGTCACATCGTATGTAAAAGGTAGGACGTGCCGCGAAGGGAGTGACGGATTGCGAACGGGTAGTCTAAATAGTCTCACTAATTGTATATACTATTTGTTAATTGTTTAAATATTTCTTTTTTTTTACAAAAATTTCCTATGATGTTATATGTATTACACTAATTATTAATTTGAGTTATCAATCTCATTTGCAGTTGTCCCCTATCGAATCGATGACTTGGACTTATTTCTATACTAATGCATGACGAGGAAATATTTGCCTAATGTGTAATAGTCCATAACATTGACAAAACTAGGATATAAATTTACGAATGTTTTAAAAATCGGTTTATACATTGAACTGACTACGACTTACAGTGGCGGACCCAGGAAAAAAATTGAGGGGTGTCACCGGTTGCATTTTTTTTTCTTCAGGGGTGTCACATACACTAACAAAAATAAATTAAATTTTTTAACACTATTTTAATATTATTCGGAAAAAATTTCAGGGGTTGTATTGGCAACCCCGTACACCATACTAGGTCCACCCCTGACGACTTGACTGATTTAACTGGGAAGTTGAACTGGATGCTTGTTGAGTAGGCTAGCGGAGTAGGGTGGAGGACGGTGGTGGTTACAGGCGGATGAGGGTTCGACAACAGGTTAATCACGTTTTGCCAGTTTGTGAATAATGATACAAAATTTAAAGTGTTAACAATAGCCCAACGATAATGAATGAGCAGTGATTAATTATGACTTAATATTATTATTGAACTTTAAGTTTTTATAATTTAAAAATATATTCAAACAACCATTTTTTATGGGTTGCGATATATACTGCTTCTTGAGAAAATTGGCTGCTTCTCATCGATTCATTATCGTCAATCAAACCGCCTCCATCCATTTAACCACCCTGTCAGGATCGAATAACTCAGATGATTATTAGAATCACAGATCTACTCACAATGAGAAGTTACAGAGGATTAACACTGTTGAGATTGAGAAGAACGATAAAACTGTAAATTATATGAGAATAATAAGAACAACAGTTTTTGACAAAAAAAGCTTCAATGTATATTAATTTGATCGATCAATACACACGTATGTTTACAATTCATATGGAACTATAGATAATAGTCCTTGAAGCCTAACTATTTACCCTAGTTATTCTAGGATACGATTACAATTGATTCACAAAAGATATAATCTTTTAACTAACTTCCCTAAGATCTCAGACTCGATTTATTCTCCAAATAAGCTTCATCAGTATCAAATTGATCGAGTAGTAGTAAATGCTTAGATTAGTAGTAAACACGAGTTCAGTAGGAAATAGCGGCAATAACTCTTGATCAGTAGTATTCACATTTAGCAGTATCAATCTTCACAACCTTCACAATCTTAACATCAGCACTAGATTTGATCAGTACTAAACGTTTATATCCCAACACACCTCCTCGATTCCAATTTCGATCAGTCAAACCAACCAACATCATTAGCACAATACAAATTTTTTACATACATCATTACCACAATACAATATTTTGTCTGTTACTTTCAATATGCTTAAGACCATTGTCAACGGTACCGTCACTTTCTATTTCTCCCCAACCGACAGAATGCAACCATTGGAACAAAGGGTTCACTTGATGGCGTCGGTTGGGAGCCGTGAGTTAGGGGATGGGAAGGAGGGGAGGGATCGGTTGGTGAGGTGGGGCCCAAATGGGTATTTTGTGTGCGTGTATTTTGTAATGGTGAGCCCCAAAAAACTGAAGGAAGATGTATTATTGGCATATGTATATCAGTTTAGAGTCGATTGGAGGGTGAGCTGACGTGATGTTGATTTGACGAAAATTAACGGTGTCAGTTTATGTGATTATTAATAGTGGTCTAAATGTAGATCATAATTTATATACAGAACAGAATTTAATTTAGCATGTGTTGTATCAATATACTGTACAATTTATTGAAATAGTCCAAAAGCAATACAAACTGACAGTTTGGCCGAGTTGTCTAAGATTAGTCCCAACGGGGCGTCGTGGGAACGTCAAAGAGCCGTCAATGGGTGATGCCTTTGGCACCACCCCGTCGTGGGAACCGTCACCAAAAACACGTCGTGGTGGAGACGTGATAAATGTGCGTCACTAGCTTTTTTGTGTGTGGGGGAGGGGGTTAAATGTAATATTTTAAGGGTTATTGATGTGTTAGTGATGAGTTATGGTTGGCACGACCGTGTCAGTAGCGTGTCGGTAAGGATGTGATGATGTGGCGCTACTGACGGGTTTAGTGACGCGTCACTGTTGGGAGAGGCCTAAGGCGCCAGATTTAGGCTCTGGTCCGAAAGGGCGTGGGTTCAAATCCCACAGCTGTCAATTTGTGTTTTAATTGCATATTTTTCTTTTCGATTTTTGTTTTCAGATTTTTTCTTTTTTCTTTTTGATTTTTCTGTGTTTTTTATTTATTCAAACAAAATTGAAAAATATGAACGCAACCGACTCAAGCAAAAAAGGATCAAAAATATATCCGAGCAACCATTCTTCCCCGTTTTTGCCATCGCCGCCGTTGCTGCCGCCCTCAACCACCGTATACAAAGCCGTGTTTCTCTATAATTCCTAAATTCGGACTCCACAAACCCCTAATTTCACAGATTTCAATCTATCCTAATTTGACGAACTCCACAAACCTAAACCATGTTGCTATCCCCTGGCCACTCACCGCGCCGGCTCTCTTCTCCGTCACCGTCGTTTTCCGAAACTCCGATTCATCAAGCCCCAGGATCCTCCAATTCCTTAATCACCACAACTCCAAAAAACCCTAGGAAACGATCTTCTTCAACCATACTCATTCATACGTCGCAGCGATCGAAAAAATCATCGAACGCGACTTCTTCCCTGACCTCCCGAAGCTCCGGGACCGACTCGATTGGCTGGAAGCTAGTCGCACCGGTGATCCGATGCTAATGCGCGACGCACAGTTGAAGATTATGGAACGGCGATCTGGAAAAACACCGGTTACTGATACCGAAGGTAGAATTCGTACACCTGGTTCAACGTTTTTTAGAAATACTACACCCTTAGATCTCGATAATACTCCTGGAACTGTTAATATTGCGAAAGTAGATCTATTGAATGCTGCTATGGAGATAGTTAAGGATAACGGATCTGTAGATGCTGAATCGTTAACTCTAGATGAGTTTTTTAGAAAGTATACTAGTGAAGATAATGATAGTTTTTCAAAACTGATTGAGAAAGTTAACAGAAAAAAGCGAGAGAGATTCGAGTTCTTACTCGAAGGTGAGAATCAACGTACAGGATTGATCGAAGATGCAAAAATGGACAGGATTACAGATGATTTCGGGACATCTGATCAGACATTAGCAACTTTAGAAAGCTGGAAATACACAGCAAAAAACCTGTTAATGTATCATCCAGCTGATAGAGGTGAAGCACCATTAACACAAGAAGAAATTGCAAACAGATTAAAAGGAATGACAAAGGAAATCAATAAAACAAACACACGATTTCATGGCAAAACAGTTGATTCAAGACCTAAAGAGGATGATGAAATTGAAATATCAGTTTTGTACAATCCGGTTGCTGGTGGAACACCGATTCCATGGTCAATTTCAGATGACAAGATGAAAAGGTATGATCTAGAAGATTTGAAAAAAACGCCTAATCCGTTTTATGTCGAATCGAATAAGAAATCGGATAATGGATATAATTTTGTTAAAACTCCATCTCCTGCACCTGGTGTAGATGAATCACCGTTTATAACATGGGGTGAGATTGAAGGAACACCTTTGAGATTGGAACCCGAAGATACGCCTATAGATATAGGCGGTAGTTCAAACGGGCCACATTTCAATATCCCGCACCCGCCTTCACGGGATATAAAAGCCCATTCTTTATCCCGGGAAGCTTCTAGGAAGGTTCGGGATCGTTCTAGAATGTTCCGGAAACCGCCACTGCCAGGTGGTAGTGCTAGTCCGGGTGCACGGATTTTATCCCCTGCTCGTCAGAAGTTTGTTAGGAATGCAATTGCTAAATCTTCTAATTTCGGGTACGGTTGATGAATCGCTTCGGGCCAGTTATCGCGGGTCGAGTCCCGGGTCGGGTTTTACACCAAAATTGGGTAGAAGTTCATCGAGGTTTGGTAGAGATGGTAGTTTGAGTTTGGGGTCACCTTCGGTTAGGGAGGGATCTAATCCTCCTTGGTAATAAATGTATGTATTTTTTTTAACTTATGATATATTTCCATAAGTATGATGATATATGGTTGTAATTAATCATACTTTTGTAAGACATTTGTATTTGAATATAATTTTCTTAATTTGTGACTTATGTAAACCATTGTTTTAAATTCCGGATCGATCGGGCTGGTTAAACTGGGACCCGAGGAAGATAACGGGTCAAAAGTAACCGGATTTTTGCTTATTAATGACCCATTGCGACCTGGCGTGTTTTTGTGTAACCCGGCTGACGCGGAAAATGTTAGTGACCCGGTTGAAGTATGTAATCTCGTTTGAAAATGTTAGTGACACGGTTGAAGAATGTAATCTCGTTTAAACTTCAATATTGAAAGATGATTCATCTGGAAACCGAATCACGCGATTTGGAAGATAATACGACGACTTTAGAAACCGAATCAGGTGATTACATGATGAGTTTCCAAAACATTTCGGTTTTGGTTTGGTTTCGGGGTTTTTTAGCACAAATGTTCATCCCTATCCAAAGTCCGGACCGAACCGATAGAACCCAAATAGAAAATGATAAATTTTCAAAACCGATCGTTTTCATGTTTTCGGTTCGGGTTTTTTATAGCACAAATGCTCATCCCTATCCAAAGTTCGGACCGAATCAATAGAACCGAAATAGTGTATGATAAATTTTCAAAACCAATCCGATTACATATTTTCAGTTCGGTTGATTTTAGTATGAAGGCAATTTGAAAGGTGATTACTTGACCCGACCCGAGTTGAGCCGCTGGTTCAACCGGATGAATCGTGACCCGGTCATATCATACCGGGTCGACCATAAAACTGGGTTTAAACATTGATGCAAAATATATCATTATAAAAGCTCAAATATCTAAACTCTTAACACAACTACACATGGGTTCATTAGACGAGTTGTGATGGGGAAGTCGACCGTTCGGTTGGTCAACCATACGAGCGCGACTCTCCCTACACGACTCCTGACAGAACGTGTTCTTTTGTTTTTGATTTGGTTTGGTGAGAGAAAGCTAGCTTGGCTGCCCCAAACACACTTTTTGGTAAACATTATGGATATTTGGTCATGTGTTTTGTCTAAAAGATAGAGTGATGACCAAATTATATTTGTTAACTATTACTACTAGTCTTATAGGTAAATAATTTGTATTTGAAGTTTGTTATCTTTTTCACATGACTCCACATGGGTTCACTAACTTTAACTGTTCTTGAATTGCAATGAAAGAGTTTGCTTTAAAGTCATGATGGAAATGTATTCAAGATTACATCTTTTTCGCTTTTGCTTAAAGCCGAGTCCGATACACCTTTTCTTTTTGTTTAATTCTACTACCTGACAATAATCACATGCCTCAAGATGAAGTTGAAGTCAAGTTGCTTAAAATTTGTAAGCGACATACGATACTTGTGATTGAGAAGTAGAGTCTTGAAGGAACTCGTAACTAAGGTGGCAATTCAATTCGGGTTCGGGTTCACAGGTTGTCGGGTCAAAAACATTCAACTCGAACCCGACATGTTTATATAATTGGGTTAAAAATCTCAAATCTAACATGTTTACTTTTAATCTGAATCTGAACCATAACCCGTTTAGTTAAACGGGTTAACTTGGTTACCGGTTTGAACATGTCAAACATGTAGATTATTCAAATGTGTATCCATAACTACTAAAGCATAACTATTTCTTAAATATATCTATTTTTCGGATATATATAAATTATTAAAGTATAAACATATCTATTTATATACACGTTTTAATTTTAATCGGGTTGGTAGGTTGACCTATTAAAATTATCTTCAACCTGAACCTAACCCATTTAATAAATAAGTCATTAAGTCGACCTAAACCAACCCGGAACTTGTTTGCCTCAACCCTAACTTGTTTATTTTCGTGTTGGTTTCAGATCTGGTTTTGGGTGAGATCAGAAATTACCACCCCTACTTGTAATTATATGATTTTCCATTTGAAGATTTGGGTCGTCTTAGTATGATTCGTGTGGGATGGGTACACTTGATATTTGGTTCAATGTATAAGCTTTTTGGTGAATAATTGAATGTGTTCAATTGTGTTAGTACATATGGGTTTCACATGAATTTTGCTTTGCTTTTTTCCATCTTCTTTATTACAACCGTGACAGCCACGGGTGTCACTAGTATTCCATATAGGTCGATCGTGAACTCTAGGCAGGACTATACTGTTTAAATTTCGAGAACAATGTGATTGTAATTATAATCAAATTTAATGATAATTTTGTTACATATGTTGTTCTCGTTAACCATTTGGGCTTTACTTTGAGATTATCATGGTTAATGGCATACGTTAGAGGTGGCAATGTGAGCGTAGCGGGCTAGTTGACGAGTTTCAACAAATAGTTTTGTACTACGGTTCGAAACATGTTGGGCAGATGTACGTGTAAACACATAATTTCTTCCATTTTTTAGGGTTTATTTTATTTTATATAATAGCTTAAGGATTTATTTATAGAGGAAGTGGACGAAGGGTTGTGTAATTAAATCGAGTAAACATAACGATGAGCTACAGTTTGAGTTAATGATATAGATTTGAAGCTAGATTTTATTTTGAAAATTAAGTTCAGCTCAACTTAGAATCGGATATGAAAATATAAATGATAGTACTTCCTCTGTTTCAAAATAAGTGACACAAATTGGGTTATACATTTTTTGAGGCAAAATATTGTAATGAAGATTTAATGAGTCATGAGTCCCACGTATTATGAGTAAAGTGAATTTAATAATGTTTAAAAGTAAAAGTAAAGATAAATAAGTAATTTTACTTTAATAAAGAAGATAGTTAGTGGGTACGAGTCTCACTATTTTTTACCAAATAAAAAAGATAGTTAGTAGGTATGAGTCTCACTATTTTTTACCAAATAAGAAAAGTTTCAAAGCGTGTCACTTATTTTGAAACATCCTAAATTGAAAATGTGTCACTTATTTTGAAATGAAGTATTAAAAAAAAAAAAAAATCATTACACGTAATGACAGACTTGTCACAGTCCCGTGATATTTCAAAATCTAAATATTTGATTAAACCCTACAATATTATTTTTATTTTATACATTAAAAATATATTTTATTCAAACTTTAGATATAACAAACAATTTGACCAGTCTTATTTTATTTTTGCCGTTTGTCACATTTATAATAAAAATTGTTATCCCTAATATATTTGTTGTGTTAAAATGCCATTAAAATATACTTTAAAAATTCTAATTGCAAATGACGTCGTATTCATAACACTAATCTACAAGTTAATTCACACGTGCACCTCACAAGTTATCGTCATCCCACGCATCTCGTATATGTATAAAACCACAACTTGCTACAATTCATACTTCTCCCATGCTATTGCAATCTCCTCTCTGAAACCCTAACAAATTCAAGGATCTGAAGAACTTTTTGTCGATTTCTGCATTCTTCGAGGTAACTAACAATTGTTTTCGGTATTTTTTGTTCGTTATTGGCTTTATTTTTACTCTAAGCTCGAAGTTTGATTTGATTCGATTGATTATCAATATATCACTGAATAAGTGAATAATGTTAATCAGGTGTTAGAATTTTGATATTTTAACTAAATTTCATGCTTATCGGATTTGATTGATGATTTTTTTTAATCAATTTGCGTAAAGGATGGTATAAATCGCGGCCTATTTGAGTAACGATAATATATTTTGAAAGTTCACGCAAGGTGTTAATTTACGTCATTGTAAGGTAAATTTGGCATGTTCATGTTTGTATGAGTTTATTTTAGCAATTTAACTAGATCATCTATCCGCTTTAACTAATGAAGTATTAAAATCGATCATCATGTAAAGTAATGTTTCCTGGCCTTATAGATTAACGATTATGCATTTTGAATGCTCGCATAATTATATACACAATTAAGGATATATGTGATGAACTGTTCATATGAATTGCTTGAATATGCATATTAATCCTGTTTGTATGAGGTTATTTCAGCAATTAAACTTGATCATCATTAATAAATCATAAAATAAATTAATTCCTGTAGTTAAAAATATTTTTTTATGGGTAATATGAGACTCAAACATACCTGTTCTGTTTTATTCTTTTTACTCAGCTTTTGGAAGAAAAACAAATCATTACAATGCCATCTGCAAATCCTGAAACATCTGATCAAGACAGAGAGCCATTTGTTGAAGTGGATCCTTCCGGAAGATTCGGTAGGTACAGTGATCTGCTAGGTGCAGGTGCAGTAAAAAAAGTCTACAGAGGGTTTGACCAAGAAGAAGGCAGAGATGTAGCATGGAATCAAGTCAAACTAAGGAATTTTAGTGAAGATCCATCTGTTCTCAAAAGACTTTTATCAGAAATCGAATTGTTGCAAACACTCGAAAACGAAAACATCATTGTTCTTTACAGTTTCTGGAGAGATATTGAAAACAGTACTTTGAATTTCATCACTGAAGCATGTGCTTCTGGTAATTTGAGGGATTATAGGAAGAAACATAGACGTGTTTCACTTAAGGCTTTGAAAAATTGGTCAAGACAGATTTTGAGAGGATTGGAGTATTTGCATAATCATGATCCATGTATTATTCATAGGGATCTTAATTGCAGTAATATCTTCATCAATGGAAATATTGGAAAGGTATGTTTGTTTTTTTGAAGTTTATAATGTTTGGTTATAGTGAGTGATATGATTCTGATTAAATGGTTATTTAGGGGTCATATAATCTGTTTATGATTTTAAATTTCATAAACAAAATTTCATTGCTCATCAAAAGGAGTGGAAGTTTAATTTTTGGCAAATTTAGGAGTGAAAGTTTAATTTTTGACAAATTTAGGAGTGGAAGTTTAATTTTTTTGACATATTTAGTATAAGTTAATCTGTGGCAAACTTAGGGACAAATTTATGAATATAACTTTATTAAAAAGTTTATAATGACCCAAAATTAGGGTTTATTTGAAAACTATGTCTTAAACACATAAGTCTTATAATTTTGGTTCCTCACATTGTCAAATTTGCAACCTTTAATCACCTTTCTTGACAATTTTCCATTTTACATATAAATACCTTAAATAATCAGAAGAGTAAATTACATAAATCGTCTATATGGTTTGTATATAGTAATGGTTTTTGTCCCTCAACCTTTTTTATTACATGAATAGTCCCTAATTTTTTAAACTTGTAACATGAATAGTCCCAAATATGAAGCTTGTAACATCAATGGTCCAAATTTTGAAATTTGTAACATCAACGGTCCCTAAAAAATTAATATTTTATTTTTGGTTTGGAGACTTTTAGTGTTTCAAGTTTTAAAATTAAGGACTAGGCGTGTAATGTAATTTCCTAGAAACCACACAGACGATTTATGTAATTTACTCTTTATAGTTGATTATGTGATTATCGCGCTATCCTTGCATACCCTTTTGTTTCCAAAACACAATACTAAATACCATAATCTTCTCCTTAATTACAGGTTAAGATTGGCGACTTAGGTTTAGCAGCAGTAGTAGGAAAAAACCACGCGGCCCACACATTACTAGGAACACCCGAATACATGGCTCCCGAGCTTTACGAAGAAGATTACAACGAATTAGTCGATATTTACTCATTTGGAATGTGTTTACTAGAAATGGCAACAATGGAAATCCCATATAGTGAGTGTGATAGTATTGCTAAAATATATAGAAAAGTTACAAGTGGCACAATGCCTCAAGCGTTTAATAAAGTCAACGATTTGGAATTAAAAGCGTTTATTGAACGATGTATTGGTCAACCGCGGGCTCGGCCTTCGGCTTCGGATCTTCTAAAAGATGTGTTTCTTGTTGAGATTAATAGTGAAGAAAGTGATGGTAGTGTGTAAGTAGGTGTATATGTTTGGTATATCTTATTCTTTGATTTTTGGGTTTATATTTGGTTAGTTGATGTAAAAAAAATAAAGGCTTTCTATTCATTAGTCGCGTGCATTGTAAATGGTTAGTTGTTACTATAACATATGTTTTAGAAAATAGTTATTGTAGAAAAAACTTTATAAGTTTTAATAAACAAAATAAATTTATTAAGTGGAAGTCAAAACTGAAAAGCATACATAATGATTAATAATCTTGTGCTTGAAAAGGGTAAAAACTAAAAAGCATGGTTAAAGGGTGTTTGGTGAGCCTTCTTTAACGGTCTCATAAAGAGACAGTCTCTTAATCGACCATATCTATGTTGTTTGATAAATCTTTTTAATTAATATTTGAATAAAAAAAAAAAAACACATATAACTGGATCTTGTGCTTCCAGAAACCCTAGCGCCGGCGATTTTTGTTCTCTGCCTTGATCTCCGTCGCAAATCGGGGTGAGGGTCGGGGGGTTGGGCGTGGTGTTTTACGCAGTTCTCAATGGGAAGATTCTCTTCTCAAACAGATGCTGAGGGTTGGACGTGGCGTATTGGAAAAAACGATCGGAAAAAATTCATTGAAAAGCCAATTTCCAATCCGTTTCATAAAGAGGTAGATCGGATCGCTTCCTCCTTCTTTATCACGAATTTTCCTTCTGATTTGGACGAGAATGAATTATGGAAGTGGTGCGAGCGATATGGCCATGTTGCGGATGTTTACATTGCGAAAAAACTAACTAAGTACGGAAAACGTTTTGGGTTCATTAGGTTTTTGCGAATTCAGGATGATGAGAAGTTTGCACGGAAGTTGTCGACTCAGTGGATGGGTTCCTATCACGTCTATGTTTCGGTGGCTCGGTTTGTCAGACCTAAACCGGAACGTAAAATGCATGTGAATCAACATACTGAAAAGCCTCGATTGAATATGCAATCTTCATATGCTAGTGTAGTTGCAGGTGCCGGGTCACGACCAGTTCCAACGAAGAATAATGTAAGTGTGGCAACGAAGGACAAGGTTTTGAAATCCCTTGTTCTAAATGACAATGACTTAGTTGTTATTGAAGATGCTGAGGTTATTGCCCTTGCGAAGGTGAGAAATATTCATCATATGTCACAATTGTATGTTATTTTGGAGAATGAAGGATTTAGTGACGTAGATATTCACCATATTGGTGGATATTGGGTATGGATTGAATTCAAATCAGCTAAGGCGTGTAGAAGATTTAAAAATGCTAATTTGAAAAGTTATTTTACTCATGTTCAACACGTAACTAGTAACTTTGTGGTGGAGGAAAGAATTAGTTGGATTGAAGTTGATGGCCTTCCACTATGTGCATGGGATTCAGATGTGTACAAAAAGGTTGCGGGACTATGGGGTAAGTTTCTGTGTTTTGATGAGTTTGAGGATAACCCGAGCCGGGGAAAAATATGTATTAGCACTAATGAGAAGCTGATTATAAATGAGAATATTAATGTGGAAGTGGAAGAGGTGTCATATGTAGTTCGGGTTCGTGAAACAGGTCTTTGGTCAATTACGATTGCCAAACCTAAATCGAACGCTGTATCTATTTTAAGTGATGATGATGGGGAAGAAGATGCATTAGTGCAGAATATTTTTACCGAACCATATGATACTGGTGATGACGCTAGAGTTGATAATGTGATAGTTGACTCGCAAGAGTTTGACAATGGAGATAGTGAGAGTTCTGATTTTGACAAGGCGGCTGATAAAAATGACAATGGGATAGGGCAGGATTCGGTCCAGAATATAGAGCGGAGTGACCGGATTGTTGATGAGCCGGAAATCAACATCGATGAAGTGGCTAGTTTTGATGCGGGTTCAGTGAGCTGCCCTCCGGGGTTCGAAAATTGTGAAAGGCGGTTCCCTAGTAAAAATCCAGAACACTTGACAACATCTTCGTGCGACACTTTTTTTGGGAGAAAGAAGAGTAAGAAGAAGTTAATTAATCAGGAGAAAAGTATTGGTGTTGATCATGTTAATGATGAAGATAATGTCCTTAAATGTTAGAGGAATTGGGGATGCGGATAAAAGAAGGTGGGTTAAAAAGTTGTGTTACCAAAATGCGGTTTCCTTCCTTGGGGTTCAAGAAACGTTGATGTCTCAAGTTGATCTTTTTAAGATCAAATCGCTATGGGGAAATTACCAATTTGATTTTGCTTGTAGTTCGGCCCGAGGCCATTCCGGTGGTATTGTATCTATATGGGATAAAGCGGTTTTTGAGAAGTCGAATATACATTGCGGGAGTCATTTTGTTATTGTAGAAGGTCGTTGGATGGGTGTTCAAGGGATGCTTTATTTGATAAATGTGTATGCGCCTCAAGATGTGGAAGCTAGACATGTTATTTGGGAGGAACTTAGTTCTTTTATGAATGGTAAGATCGGAAACTTTATTATATTTGGTGATTTTAATGAAGTTCGGTGTGAGGAGGAACGTTTTGGTTCAGTTTTTAATGCTATTGGGGCAAGGTACTTCAATCAATTCATTGATCAAAATGAGTTAGTTGATTTACCGATTGGTGGAAGAAAATATACTTGGATGAATAAACATGCTTCGAAGATGAGTAAGTTAGATAGATTCCTTATCTCCGGAAACTTATTTCAACAAATTACATCTTTAAAAGTTGTGGCTTTGGAACGAAAATTATCCGATCATATTCCAATCTTACTACATTCTAATAAAGTTGATTTTGGGCCGATTCCTTTTCGTATAGCCCATTCATGGTTAGAAGATGGCGAGTTTATTGATATGATTAATTCTTCCTGTTTAGAACATGTGAAGGTGGTAGAATCGTGTTTAGTGAACTTAAAAGATAAGTTTAAATTCATTAAACAAAAGTGTAAAAGATGGAGTGGTGATAAAAAAGATCATTCCCATGTTCGATCTTCTTGGTTGAATAATCAACTTGAGGTGATTGGTAAAAAGATAGACAATTGTAGTGCTACCTCTGAAGAGAAGTCCCAAAGGTTAATGTGGTTAAAAGAGTTAAAGGAGATAGAAAATCATGAGAATATTGATTTGATGCAAAAACTAAAATTGAAATGGGATGTTGAAGGAGACGAAAATTCTTCGTTTTTTCATGCTTTGTTGAATCAAAGAAGGCGATCTCAATTGATTCAAGGGATCATGGAGGATGGGGAGTGGATTGATAACCCGCAAGGTATTAAAAATGTTTTTTTGGAATTTTATAAAAGTAAGTTTCATAGTATCGAAACTTGTACACCGGATTTTGGTCCGGATTGTTTTAAAGTTCTCTCCGATACGGATGTTGTCTCTCTTGAAAAATTCTGTTCTATGGAGGAATTGAAAGGTGCGGTATGGAGTTGCGGTAGTGATAAAGCACCGGGTCCGGATGGTATTACGTTTAAATTTATTAAAAAATTTTGGTTATTGTTGAAAGATGACCTGTTAAATTCGGTAGAAGAATTTTTATCGAAAGGTATTTTACCGCCAGGGTGTAATTCATCTTTTATTACGCTTATCCCGAAAGTTTCTAACCCGACAATGGTGAAAGATTTCCGGCCTATATCGCTTATTGGCATCCAATATAAAATTATTGCAAAAGTATTAGCTATTCGGTTAGCTAAAGTTGTTGACAAATTGATTAGTAACGAACAATCGGCGTTTATAAAGGGTAGACAAATTCTTGATGGACCGTTAGTGATTGGTGAAATTATGGAGTGGTATAAATTGAAGAAGAAGAAACTTTTACTTTTTAAAGTCGACTTTGAAAAGGCGTATGATTCTCTAAGTTGGGAATATCTTGATTTTATTATGATGAATATGGGGTTCGGTTATAAATGGAGAGGATGGATACGTGAGTGTCTAGCTTCGTCTAGACTTTCGGTTCTTATTAATGGAAGTCCTACGAAGGAATTTCGTTCTTCTCGCGGTTTACGTCAAGGTGACCCTCTTTCTCCGTTTTTGTTTATTATAGCGATGGAGGGCCTTCATGTTTTGATTAATAATGCGGTTCAAAGTAATCGTTTTATTGGTGCTTCGGTTGGTGATTCTAATTTGCCCGTGTCGCATTTGTTTTACGCGGATGATGTGATGTTTGTTTCCGATTGGAAACAATCGAATATTGAAGGGATTCTTTGGATTTTGGACGAGTTCTTTAAGCAATCGGGTCTTAAAATTAATATTCATAAGTCTAGCTTGTATGGTATTAATGTAACGGATATAGAACAGGAGATGGTTTGCTCGGCCAATGGTTGTAATAAAGGGGTTTTTCCTTTTACTTATCTTGGTTTTCGGTTGGGTGGTAACACAAATGTCCGGAATTGGGATGTGATTATTGATAGAGTTCGTAGTAGGTTAACTCGGTGGAAGGCCAATTTGTTGTCTATTGGAGGTCGGCTAACGTTGATCAAATCAGTCCTTGGTAGTTTGGGTATATATTGGATGTCTCTTTTAAGAGCACCGGAAAGTGTTATAAAGAAGATTGAACAACTTCGTGCTCAATTTTTTTGGGGAGGTAATGGTGTCAACAAGAAAATGAGTTGGGTAAAATGGGACATATGTTTGGCGGATAAAGAAAAAGGTGGGTTAGGTATTGCTAGCCTTGATGCTTTAAATCTTGCACTTTTATATAAGTGGAGGTGGCGGTTCTTTAATGAAGAAGATTCTATTTGGTGTCGGGTTATTAGATCAATTTATGGTCGTGATGGTGGTTTCTCAAATCCGTCACATCCACGGCATCAAAAAGGTAATTGGTTTAAAATCATTGGTTCCGCTAAATTGTTACATGAAAAAAACATTATTGATTTTAACGTTATTCAATATAAACTTGTGAGTGGGGAGAGTATTCATTTTTGGTTGGATAGATGGAAAGGTACGGTCCCGTTTGCTCAATGTTTTAACCGTCTTTTCCGGTTGGAATTGAACACTTGTTGTAAGGTGCAAGATAGATGGAGAAATGGTGATTGGTTTTTTAATTGGAGGAGAAATATTCGAGGTGGAGTTGAACAAGAACAATTTGATAACCTCATTTCTATTATTAATGGATCTTCGTTCGGAGAAGGTAAAGATAAAGTTACTTGGAATTTAGGAGATCAATGTGAGTTTACAGTAGGTGAAACAAGGAGATATATTAATTCGGTTTTGTACCCCGGAGTTCGTTCGGACTTTATTTGGTATAAATCGTTACCAATTAAAGTTAATGTTTTTATGTGGAGACTTTATTTAGATCGATTACCGACTAGATTTAATTTATCAAGACGGGGAATGGAAATTAACTCCATTTTATGTCCTGTTTGTAACTCTTTTGTGGAATCTAGTTCGCATATCATGTTCACGTGTCTCGTGGCTAGACAAGTCTGGGAAATGGTTTTTAAATGGTGTGATACAGGAGATTTCGCAAGTAATTCCTTTAGTGATTGGTGGGTGTTTGGAGATCACTTGTCCAATGTTAATGTCCGTAGAGATAAATTTCGGATGATCGGTTTCACCACATGTTGGATGTTATGGAGATATAGGAATGCACTTGTATTTGATAGTAGTAGAATTAGTAAGTCGGAGTTGTTTGATAAAATACGTTTATTTTCGTATTCGTGGATCACTCATAGGAATCAAAAAATTAAGATTCCTTGGGTCGATTGGTTGAGACTTCCTTTGTAATGTGTCTTGGTTGTTTTAGTCTAGTACTTTGCTAGACTCTAGTTTTTATAAAGTGTGAAGGTCCTCGGGCGGGTGATGGCATTGCCGAAGCTCTATCCGTTGCCTTCTTTTTGCTGTTCAAAAAAAAATATTTGAATAAAAAATTGAACATATTTTACCTTTTAATCTCATATATAAATGTGAAAGAAAATTTGAAATTATTTATAACTCTGATATTAAATAAAATAGAAAAATAGATTTGTGGGGATTAAGTAACGTGGGAAACAAAGCAAAGAATAAGGAATTAAGAAATGGAGGAATTTAAGAGCCGTGCCGTCCTGGTTGTTAACTTATGCTACAAACAATACAAAGACTTCATCTTTACTTCATACACATTCTTTGACATTCCACCTTTTTTAATTAATGTATTTTAATTTTATTTTATGCTTAGTCAAATTACTATTAGTCAAATTAACTCTTCTACCCTTTTCAATTGTGACTCAACCAGAGTCTCATAACTACTGTATTAGATTAATTTTCAAGTGCTTAACCCTTAAGTTAAACAATTCTAACGTATATTTTGAACATTTTTATTTGACGATCTTTTATTTTCATTTGTCCATTTTGCTCTTCGAAAACTACCGGGTATCTAATCTTATAAAAAACCTATTCTAATTATAATGAGTTCCCTCGAGATAACAGAGCTTTTACGTGACCTAATCGTTTTTTATAACGGCAAGTTAGTAAGTTAGTGATTCGACATATGCAGCGACATCCAAGCAAGAGTATGCATTCCTCGAACATATCTTATTTTTTGGGGAATAAACCCCACCTCCTTTCTTATCTCATGAGGTATGCCCCCCGCAAGTCTTGAATCCAAGACATTTTTTAAGACAAACCCACCAAGGCAACCCTTGATGGCCAATTGATCTAGATCAATTGGTTACGTACCTAACCGTTGTTAACCTTTTTCCGAATCTTTTCATTAGTCATCTGGTAAATGTTTACACAGAGAGGGATCGAACATGAGATATTTAAGAAATTATTCGAAAGCTCTTACCACCAAGTTGTCACGGATGGTTAGTAACTACCTGATATATCATTGTTAAATAGTAAAATGTTTGTTATATACTTAAAAAGGAAAACTTATTATATTTCTCAACCTCAATACTCCAATGGATTCACCATTTGAATCTCTACCAAACTCATGATTAATGCCTTTTTGGATTTTTGCTTAACATAAAGTCAGAATTTTGCACATATTTAGTATTTAATATATAAATAAAACAAGTTGAGGTGATTTGTAGGTGAATTGGGACACAAAAAGTGTAGAGATTGCCAAAAAGGTCACATGTAAAAAGGGTAGAAAAGTATACACCCTTATTCTACTGTCCAAGGCTTTGATAACATTTTCCAACTTCCCAAAATTCAAGAAACGAACTTTGAATGAAACCGTAAATAATAACCATTTCTTCCACTACACACGTGTGCACCTTATTCTTACTTTGACCAACACACACCCTTATGCTTCTACATAATTCAAGCATCCAATGGCTTAAATTCATTCGAAATCATCTGGTTTTCTGGATTCTAGAAGTACTACCAATGTACTATTTTCATTATTATAATATGAGGAGATCCGGATCTAGCAATTATATCCATGAAAAGACTCAAAACTTAATGGTTAAATTCTCAGTTTGTTTGTAAAGTTTGCAGAATCACAACTTCTTGTTCTTTTAGTAGCAAATTAAATGGATGGCTCTACACCAAAAGACATTAATGCTAATTCCGTGCTTTCAAGTCCTTTGTCATGTCCAAATGTCAATGCTCTCCTTAAGATCAAGATCATTTCATGGTAAACAAATTATGGAAAAGATCACAACTTTTTTGATATTTCATTCGTTTAATTCATTCTTACATCGAATTCAATCATACCCATTTGATGTTTGTCTTTCTTTTCGGTTATATCTCCTGTAGGAGCCAAGAAACTGGCTTGCCAGCTTCGGTTTGTGTACGTGTTGCTAATAGAACTTTCAATCTTCACAAGGTCAGTTTGTTAAATATTAGCAAAACGTTTTAGGGGCGGTCTAGAAAAGTTTTCAAGAAACATAAAAGCATCCATTTTCTAGAAAATTGGAGATGTAAAATTAAACAATTATGATTTCTAACACATAAGTTTTCTCTTGATCATTTTTGTAGTATCCTTTGTTTTCAAAAAGCGGCTACTTTAACCGAAAACTAAGTGAATCAAATGAAGTTGAGCTACCACAAGAATTCCCGGGCGGGCCCGAGACTTTTGAAATGATCTCACTCTTTATCTACGGGTCGTCCACCTTAGTCGACCCTTTCAACGTTGCATCTTTAAGATGTGCGGCCGAGTTTCTTGAAATGACCGAAGATTACACCTCGGGAAACCTATGTGAACGGTTCGATATATACTTAAACCAAGTTGTGTTACAAAGTTGGGAGGACACACTCATTGTCCTCCAAAGATGTCAATCACTTGACCCGTGGGCCGAAGAGCTCTTAATTGTGAGCCGATGTATTGAATCTTTAGCCTTCATGGCTTGCATGGAGATTCTTGATCCCGAAAGACGAAGAGACCAACCCGTTGTGACACTTGAAACATTAAGCATGCGAAAATGGAGCCATGAGATGGTTCAAGAAATTATGAGTCAAGATGTTTGGATCAAGGATTTGATCGCTCTCCCGTTCGGGTTTTTTAAACGGGTAATCGGGTCTTTAAGAAGACAAGGAATGAAAGAAAAGTATGTTAGCCCGGTCGTATTATTTTACGCGAATTCGATACTTTTTGGCGAAAATTGTAGCCAAGAAGATGTAGCTATGTTATTAAAAGGGGTTCTTGATTTACTTCAAATGGGAGAAAAGGGTAGTAGAGTCATTCCGGTTGGATTTTACTTCACTTTGCTCTCTAGATCACTAAAACTCAATCTAGATAAAGAGTATACTCTAAGGTTACAAAATCAAATTTCGGGAGTGTTACATATGGCTCGAGTTGAAGATTTTATGCTCCCGGAAAGTGGGATAGATGATGTTTCGAGTAGCATTGAGATGGAAATAATGGAGAACATATTTTCGACTTATGTCGCGTTTAATATGTGTGCAAACAACAATAGTCCTTTGCCTTATCATTCTATTGTTGCCGAATTGTGGGACTCGTATCTCACACGTGTAGCTAGTGACCCGAAAATGGGGTCAAAAAGATTCATGGAACTCATTGAAATCGTGCCAATATCGTCTAGGCAAAACCATGATCATCTTTATAAAGCATTGAATATTTTTCTACAAGTAAGATTCTTTACTTCTTGTATCATAGTTTATTTGAACATTTTTTCCAAAACTTGTGCAAAAATAAATATTAGGGGTGAGTATGGGACGGTTTTTGTTTTTTATAACTAAAACCAAACCTTAAACCGAAGACTTCGGTTTTTTAGAATTGCAAACTGTTCAGTTTCAATTTTTTCGGTTTTAATTTTTCAGTTTTACTCAATAAATCGGTTCGATTTCGGTTTTCTTTTTGGTTTTTTGGTTTTCTTAAAATTATGAACCAAACTTTAACTCATTTCGTTTATAAATAAAACAAATAAGTAGTAAGTTTTCATATGATATGAAATATAGGAGTAAGTCATGTGAAAAGATCCAAATGATATACTCAATTTTTGTAAGAAAAACAATTAAAAATCAAATCTTTTACTCGTATTTAAACAAGAATATTTTTTCAAATTTCAAAAGATATATAATGATGGGGCGGGGCGGGGCGGGTTTTTGGGTCCGGTTTTTCATATGCACCAAAAAACAGTCCCAAACATTTAGGTCCAGTTTTTTCAATGCAAATTTTTCAGTTTATTTCTGTTTCGATTCAGTTTATAGTTTATGTGCTCACCCCTAAAGTATATGGCTGCATTTGTATATAACAACAACCCCTAAGCAAAATCTTGATTATGTTGAAACCTTTTGTTTTGCAGTTACATACCGAATTGTCACAAGACGAAAAGAGTACGGTATGCAAATACCTTAATTGTCAAAAATTATCAAATGAGGTTTGTGTAGAAGCGGTTCAAAATGAATTAATGCCTCTACGATTAATAGTACAAGCACTTTTCGTTCAACAATTAAGTACACACAAAGCTTTAAAAGAATGCTCGGATTCGTTTAGATACGCACATTGTGGAGACTTCTCGGGAAGCCTTCCGAGTTCACGATATGCAAATTCAAGAAGTCAAAACCTTCTAGAAAGCCCGTGTGTCGATTTAGAAGACACAAGAAACCAACCGTTAAGTTTCTTGCTACAAAAAGATTTAGCAAGTGATCAAAAACCCGAGTTTTGCAAAAAAGAATACGAGTCTACAAGCTTTAGGATCCACACACTTGAACAACAATTGATGACCTTAAAAAGAAGCCTTCAATTACAAAACACGTCCAAGAAAAGAGATCAAGATTCCAAGAAAGGTGAGCCCGTTAGACTTAACGGGCTAGATGGAAGAACAACGAGTAAAAAGAGAACCCCTCTTGGTCAAGTAACTAGTTGTATAGGGACTGTGAATTTTGCTTCACAAAGGAAATATGCAAGTAGGTTATTGAAGGTGTTTAGGAGATTTAGTTTGTTTGGTAGAACAAAAGCCAAGAGAAAACAAAGTGTAACGGGTGTAAGGCCAAAATCTGTGTAGAATGTTTATTTTTATGTCGTTTCAATGTATGTTTTAATCGTAGTGTAATGAGACTTAACATATGACATGCGATGCAAAACAGATTATGTAATACTAGGAGCGCACGCCTTTTTCACTAGAAATTTCGGTTTAATTTTAGATTAGGTGTATAAGGCCCGTCCCAACAATAGTTCTAGAACTGGTGGCTTCGTCACCGGGTTCGGCGGAAATCTAACGAGTTTGAGGATGCGTCAGTGTCAGCTTTTCAGGTACGGGTGTGTCAGGCAACCGCTCCAAAGGAAATTCAAATTTTTTTTTTTTTAATTGCATTTTTGTCATCATAAATAGATCTCAATCCTACATTTTTTTAACAACTACAACACACATGGTGATGTCACAAACGTTTACCGCTGATGGCATCAATGATGAAGACAGACTAGTAAAATTTTTTAGTATAGTAATTTGTTTTTAATGTAATATCCTTTTAATTTATGTATAGATTTTTAAATTAATAAAATGTATTTATTTTATAACTATTTTGTTTAACTAAAAAATTATAATATGATAAAACTGATGAATTAGGAATGAGATATTGACAGTGTTGTAAAAAGTGGTCTAGATGCTAGGCAACCATTCACCACTAGATTTAAAGCTAGGGTGTCAAATTAAGCGGAAATGTCAAAAGTAAGCGGGCCTAGGCGGTCAAAGAAGCCAAAGAAGTCAACATTTTTTAAACTAAAATTAAGGTTTTTTCTTCTTAGTATATCTAAACCATATTTAGTTTTGGCTTTTATCCGAAATTGAATACCAATTAATGGTTTTTAATTCTGAAATTTAAATTTTTAGTAGTTTGAATTTGTTTTGGGTTTGATTTGAAGTATTATGTTATATTATACTCCCTCCGTCCCTTAATAAAGTTCTCATTTCACCTTCAAGTTTTGTCCCTAAATAAAGTTCCCATTTCTCAAACTTAAGGAACCCACTTAATATAATAATATTATTACCAATACTTTCACCACTAACTATCTCTTAAAACACTTTCTCTCTCCAATCAAAATTTATATTTTATTCAAAAGTAATACCAAATACCCCACCACTAACCATCTCCTAAAATGTTGTGCCCAACACAAATGGGAACTTTATTTAGGGACGGAGGGAGTACATATTATCTATAAAAGTTATATACAAAATTTCAATCTTGTCTGTAGAGAGTAGGGTGATATATTATGATACTAATATGACAAACTGACAATTTATGGATAAGTTAACTAGGAGAGGTCTTAACTCAATAGCAAACACAAACACATTAAGTTAGTGGAGAAATACAATAAGCTAATAGACAATGTAAACAAACAATCTAACCAAAAACCCCCAAAAAAATCAAACCAAAATCATAGTTCATAACTTCTCGTATACTAACACAAACACAAGACAACACTAACTTAGTTACAATACATCAAACCAACCTTGTAAATCAGACACTACTTATAATACCACATAATTAATAACTTATAACTTAATGTTTTGTTGAGGTCACTATATCAGTTTTAATCACCATTTGTCTATTAACATAATGTTGTCGACAAACAGGTATATAAATATCCGCCCCACCAACTAATTCAATTTTTGTCTCGTTATTCTTCCTTAGGGTAAAATGAGCTCGTTTTCCACATATCTCACAACGAGCGGTTAGTTTAGTTATGGAATCAGCAATAGGAACTATATCTAGTACTGGACCAAAATTCCTTCTGCAAAATTTAACAATTTTAAAAGGAAAAAAATATTAATAATTGATGAAGAAAAGATTATGATAAATAACATGATTTATAATGTTAATTAGTACAATACCTTAAGTAATCACCATCAAGACCAGCAACTATGACAATTTTCCCATCATGGTCAGCAGCTTTAGAACAAAAGTCATATAAATCATCAAAGAATTGTGCTTCATCAATGCCAATAACATCCACCTGCCAAACATACAAGACTAATAAATCAAGTATTCAAATTGATAAAACAATACAAATTTATTTTTGAAGAGTTGGTCAAAGTCAAGGTCAAGTATATATGTAAACATTTGACCCTAAATAAGTGTGGTTTAGTGGTTCACCAATATAAGATGGGAATTTAAAAAAAGCTTCTCATTTAATTATGGAATTTTATTATTTGCTTAATTAATCATTAAAATTATAAAATTTTGACAGTTGTGCTACTATCAGTCTTGTTATTTTTCTCGGATTTGATAATATCACCTTTTTATTATTATAAACAATATCATTTTCCCCTAAAATTTGTGAAAAGGTATAACTTGTATATTTGTCAAGAGGGAATTTAAAAGTGGAGATTTGTACATGATTTTTTGACGATTTTACCCTCGCATAATAAACACCTACAAGGGCAAAGTCGTAAAAATCAAAATCTCAGCTATGATCATACCTTGTCATAAGCTTCTTCTCCAAGTTTCTGTTTGAAAGAAGACAGATCTGGCAGTGGCCAACAAGGATACTTAGTTCCGTCATGTGTCACAACTGAATCAATTGCATATCTGTTATCCTTACTTGATTTTATCATCGCTATTTTCCTGTAAAATAACGAAATTACATACATCGTTATATCATTAAAATTAATTAACAAACGGTCACCAAATCGATCAAAACAGTATAGGTTTTTTCGAAATTGAATTACCTGCCATTAGTAGCTTCAGATTTGATCCTGCGAAGAAGAGCTGTCGTTTTACCGGCGAACATTGGGCCGACGATTACATGAATCTCGCCGGAAGGACGATTAGGTTTTGCCATCAGATCGCGATCGCTGTGATTAACAGATGGTGTCAGCGACATCTTTTGGGGAATTGATGTGTGTTGAAAACTGCGATCGGATATAAATATAGGATGAAATTAGTGGAAGTGTGATTGTGAATTTGGGGTTTTGATTTTGGGAATTTGGAGGGAAGATGAGTTTGAAATATTTTGGTAGGAAATGACAAATTTTGGGGGAAGAGTACGAGACAAGTTTCCTGATGGAGCGTATTGTCGTTTTTTATTTTAATTGGTGGTCCTTGTTGTTTTGATTTATGTCATTTTGACCCTTTAATTTCACTTATAAATAGTTAAAGGCTTTGTATTATTTAGATGGGTCTGGCCCAGGAATTATTGGGCCGAGCCGTTTAAAATTAACGTCCTTCTATCTTTACAAAGCCCGATTGAGATATATCACCGTTTCAGATTGGTTAGATTATACATAGATTGTTTTTCAAATTCATCTCTATATTTTAGGGATGTGATAATTTATGGGTGGCAACTCCGAGTTCATGTTGGTGAGTTGGTCTCATTTAACCCGAACACAACTCATTTAACCAGTTTGCTTAACTGACCCAAATGAGTTGGCTGGTAAGCTGGTCATAAACGGGTTGGCAAGTAGAAATTAAAATTAAACTATTTTTATTAGTTAGATGAGTCGACCCATTTATCCACAACTCAACCTGAACACAACTCGTTTATTAGACGAGTTAGACGATCGACTACTGTATGACCTAAATACATTTAGACTCAACTCTAATCAATTTATTTATGATATGCCGAGGATTGTCACCTTAATGTTATGCAGCTTAAACAATATGCAAACAATATATTTTGGAAATTTTTTAAGTAATCTTTAAAAACAAAGTTGATTAACTCAAATCAAGTTTATTTATTTATTTTTATATACTTAAAAATACTCTCTAATGACTCAATCAAACAAAGTTGTTAAAGTGGTATGGTAGCTCAAAAGTTATTCCAAGATTAACCAAAAGATTAGAAAGGGTTCAAATTAGCCCAAAAGTAATGTGCATTAATACATTGTCTCATGTTAATAGGAAAAGTGATAGAACTTGTTCGGAATCGCTATGTCTACCTAGAAGTGGAATCACATTTTGATTAGTCTTTTTGTAGGCTAATGTGCTCGGGTTGGGAATTAGTTTTCACACTAAAAACACATATTTATAAAGGGATTTTTTAATATGTGTCCCAGAGACATACCATAGTAATATTAATTACCTTTTATACCCTTGCATTTAATGTATCAAAAAACTTTATTTTTAATTATATACTAAGGTTAAAATCAGTATAATACAAAAATATAATGACCCATCTATATCATTTTACTCTAATTAATAAAATTTTGATTTATTAAATGTTCGTTAGTATATGTTTATTGTACACATAATAGTAAAACTCATTTATAATTCACAACCTATCTTTTAATATACTTATATAACTTAAAACTTGTACAATGTGAGAACAAAATTTTTATGATGTAGTCATGTAGATATCATTTTTATTTATCTTAGGTAAGTTTTGTGCATCTTTAAATAGATCGTACGATAAATGGAATCAAAAGTACTTTTGTTCGGTGTATCCACGTGATTCATGTAAAAGTACAAGGATAATTATAAAAAAGCTTACTGACTTCCATCATGTTTATAGTTTCTAATATACGTATTAAAATTTTGTACTTACTCTTGAAATAAATTATACTACCTCCGTATCAAAATAAGTGATACACTTTTCTAAAATGGGTGGAACAAAATAAGTGATACACTTCTAATATTTACCTTTTTTGGAAAATTTTAGCATATGAAATTACCCTTTTAACCTTAATTAATTTTCTTAAACATCATTATCTACTAAGTTAATCCTTCCCACCTACCCCTAAATTAAACCCATCTCCAAACCATCCTAATTAAAAATCGTGACTGCCATAGCCTTTACAACCACTCGATCATTTAGGGTTTTCTATGTCTTCGTCATTCTCGATGAATCTCTGATCTAGGGTTTTCATATCTTCAAATCTTCTTCAATTCTTCTTCATTTTCTTTTAATCGGTTCCCGATTTGAAACCATTTGTTGGTTCAGTCATTCAAACTGTCCGATTTATGATGTTATCCAGTCATTCTCGATGAACAAGAAGGCTTGTTTATTTATGATGTTATCCAGTCATTCTAACTGTCCGATTTTCTGGAAATGAAGAAGATTTGAAACCCTTGGTTGATACTCACTCTCGAACAAAAATGAAGAAAATAAAAAAGATGAAGAGAACCTTAGATCTATGGGTGTTCAGATTGTTGTACCCTAAATTAAAAAGATGAAGAAAACCCTAAATCAAAAGGATGAAGAAAATCAAAAAGATGAAGAAAACCCAAAATCAAAAAGTGAAAAATGAAGAAAATCAAATGATTGTTGTTCTTCATCTATGGGTGTTCTGATTGTTGGTTGTACCCTGGATTGTTGGTTGTTTTTCTGAATTTAAATTCCAAATGATGTTGGACTCGCAATTGAGCTTCAAGCCAATGTGCTCGGCACAAATTGTGCCTTGAGGTGTCATTGATTGTTGTTCATGTACAAATTGTCCCTGATGGATTAACAATGTAATTGTTGGCTGCTTGTTCGATGATTGTTGGCTGCTTGTTTGATGAATGTTGGCTATTTTTAGAATATGTATGCAGTCATGATACCCTCAAAATATTTGAATTTCTCTTTCTTAATTAAAGGTGTTTAAAAGTAAGTGGGACCAAGTTAATTCATGTTAATCCCCTCTTAAAAGTTTTGCCTCAAAAACCGTGTTTTGAGAAGTGTATCACTTATTTTGATACGTAGGTAGTATATAAGAAAACTCGTCGGTTGTGGCGATGAACCCTAACACGTGCCAATGAACACTTTCTTGCCCTCGTCATGAGCCCAGTTTCTCATCGTGCCCTCGTCACCAATGGCTCAGATCTCGTCCTTGGCTGCCCTGGTTGGTAGGAGGAAGTCTAGCACCACTCGTCGTAAGGTATTTATAATGATAGATAGAGAGGAATAGACAGAGGGATGGAAGAGATATGATTGACACGACCTTTTCAGTAACTGTTTGGTATGGAAGAGGGTGATGTGACGCTACTGACGAGTTACGAAACGCGTCACGATTGATACGGTGATTACTCATTTGATCAATACATATTAAAATCAATGATAATATAAAGAAAGATAATTAATAAATTACATATGTTATTTCTAATAAACACAAATGATATAAATGAATATAAGGTTTTGATAATAACAGTACTCAGGGCTGTCTCTAAGCGCATAAAAGTTTTACATTAAATAATGAGAGGAAGTGGTTCCTAAAATTCAGAGGATGATTATAGATTGATGTTTTAAGCTTCTGATACGTATTTATTGACAGTCCTAAGAACTGTAATTATCAAAACCCATGAATATAATGTATGATGTTCTTTTTGAGTATTTAAAACAGCCACACAACAACCTTACCTAAATCAAATGAACGAAATCTATGCAAACATTTTTGAGAAAAATACGTATAGGGAGAAAATAAAGCGCTCATCGTCAGTCATGTGTGTCTAACAATCAATAATAACCGTCGATCGATCCCCAATCAGCTGTAATAGTTCGAAACGTCGACGATCCAGGAGGGTCCACACTACCTACCCATGCACTCACATACATCAGATTAAACCAGAAGTTTTTCCCAATAAGTATATAAAGCTCGAATTTGCTAACAAGCAATCCTTCCATTTATCAGATCAAACGCCCCGAAAAGTTTATCTTTTTTTTTTTATTTCCCCTTTTTCTCATCACACACACTACCACACACACATTCACCATACCCAACAAATTTATCAAAAACAAAATTAATTAAATTTCCCCAAATTATTCATCATTAATTATATATGTAGAAGAACAACAGACTCACATCGAAGATTTCGACATATATAGATACGTTTTTTTCTGTAATTATTTACGAACAATTTTTGAACTTTGAATCACAAAAAAAACAAAGGGGGGCAGTATTGAGGAGGATGAACGTGCCCTCGGTTCTTATTGTACCTCCTCTCAGATCTTAGTTTTTCGTCAGATTCATCATCTGGCTGTTTTTTCAATTAGGTGGGTTTTCATTTTGGTTTACAGATTTGGGAAATTTTGTATTTTTTCGAATGATCGGTTGATTGATTTTGAGCCCTTTTCAGGATCCGATGATTTCTGATTGAATCCCCAATTTGCTTGTTTTGTCGAATCAAGGTATATAGCTTTCAATCTGCAATCCTGATCTATATTGAACTCTGAATTTTGATTTTATTTTAATATTTTTGACCTATTTTTATTGATGATGAAATGATTAGTAAAATTATTGGAATTAGGGTTTTTTTCGGTGTGTAGAAAATGCAATCGGACCTTGGTAAGCTGTTTATCGGTGGGATATCATGGGATACAAATGAAGAACGATTAAAAGAGTATTTTAGTAGTTATGGTGAGATATTAGAAGCTGTGATCATGAAGGATCATACAACGGGTCGGGCCCGTGGGTTCGGGTTCATTGTGTTCTCGGATCCTGTTGTTGCAGAAAGAGTCACAAAAGAGAAACACAACATCGATGGCAGAATGGTAATTTATTGAAAACTATAATTTGTTGTATAAATTGTAATTAACTAGTAGGTTTTTAGCCCGCGCGGATTTTCATATGATACTCAAATGGATGTTTACTGATATTCGTACAATTATAAATTCGTATTCTCAATAATTTGAGCTGTATAATCAAGTTGGTAAATGTTATATTACTAATTTGCACGTTACATGTTTTGGACAAAAAAATCAACATATTAAAGTAAAGGAGGTTAAGATATAAGTATTTATAACCTAAATGTCAAAATTTTTAAAAGGTTAAAATTATATAAAGAAAAAAGAAAGTCAAGTAGATGGCTAAGAACAAAAATAAAAAAATAATTTTTTTTAACTGTTCACCAAATTTGTAAATGTATATATATAATTGGTATTTTATTATTGTAGGTTGAGGCAAAAAAAGCTGTTCCTAGAGACGATCAGAGCCCGATTAGTAGAAACAGCCTTAGCATTCAGGGCTCACCGGGCCCGGGTCCGGGTCGAACCCGGAAGATTTTTGTGGGCGGGTTAGCATCAACTGTAACCGAAACCGATTTCAAATGTTATTTTGAACAATATGGTACAATTACAGATGTTGTGGTTATGTATGATCATAGTACTCAAAGACCTCGAGGTTTCGGGTTCATCACATTTGATTCAGAAGAAGCAGTAGAAAAAGTATTATTGAAAACGTTTCACGAATTAAACGGTAAAATGGTGGAAGTCAAACGGGCCGTCCCGAAAGAGCTCTCACCTGGCCCGATCCGAAGCCCGATTGGTCCGTATCCGTACGGGTTGACCTGTGCTAGTAACTTGTTTAATGGTAGATTCAGCCCGATTCCGAGTGGTAGAAATGGGTTTGCTGCGTTTGGTTCCGGGTATGGAATGGGGTTGAACTTTGAGCCCGGAGTGATTGGTAATGGGTATAATAGTATTCCGGGTTATGGCAGGGAAATGGGAATGGGAATGGGAATGGGCCCGTATTATGTCGGGAATTCGGGCCGGTTCGGGAATCCAGTCGGGTTTGAAAATGGAAATGGAGTGAATACAAATACGTCTTTTTTTAGTTCGAATAATCGGAATTTATGGAGTAATAATAACGGGCTTAATTACACATCAAATTCAACGGGCTCAACTGGGGTTATCGGTGGCGGAATTTTGGGTAACACCGGGCTCAATTGGGGCCCGTCTCCAATTTCACCTCATGGTTCGGTCAATGGTTTGGTCAACGGTTCGGTCAATGGGTTGGTCAACGGGTCAACACAGAGTGGTAATTTCGGTTATGGTGGTACTGATGGTAGTTACGGGTTACGGGGTTCGGTTTATGGGAGAAATGGTAGTAATAATAGTGTGGGCCCGACATCATCATTTGGTGGATCTAATGTAGGTTTAGACGGGCCTTTTTCAGATTTTTATGGTGGGAACGGGTCGGATTATGGTGGTGACCCGAGTTGGCAGGAGGGATCGGGCTCGTTTGGTGGGTATGGGCTAGGTGATGTTCAGAGTAAAAATTCTTCTGGTTATGTTGGTGGTTATAGTGTTGCTAAGAGACAGGAAAACAGAGGTATGATTGCTTGTTACGAGATACGTATTTGATAATAAATTATTAAATTATTATATCATGTTGTGTTAAAGTTGGTGATATTTGAAAGGATTTTTCTAATATATGAAGTGATTATTTCCTAAGAATCTCTTGAATAATAAATTAATAATGTTAACAAACTATAATTGTTACCATTTTAAAAGATGCGTTAAATACGATTATTTATTTAAATGGGAATTTTTATGCTCGTTAACTTATAGTAGTGTTGTTATGATATATTTCCTCCGATTCAAAATAAGTGATACATTTATTATTTTTGTTTATTACAGGAATTGCTGGTTAGTAGGACGCATGACGTTATAGTTGAAGTTTGGTTCATAAGTTGTTTTTATTTTGTTCGGTTTTTATGGTTTAAATTTCTGAGTTACATTTTTGAGTGAGATGTAAAATTGGTTGCGGCATATAGTCAAGAAATTGTGTCATCTTTTGGGAGACAAAAAAAAGGATGTTTTGCAGTGGCAAAAAATGGGGTTATTTTGTTCTTTTAATTCCTTGTTATGGTGAAAACTTCAAAGTTTCACGTTTGTTTTTAGGGATGGGTTTTTGGTTAAACTCAGAAATTGTATCAGGATTTTTGTTACTAGTGATAAACATTAGAGGGATACCTATCTAGGGTTTCCATGAATAAGTTGCTGTATATTTCTTATTTTGTTTTGTTTGCATGAAAATTGTTCATTAAGTAGATAAGTGCAAGGCATCGAACCTCTTACATGTGTTTAAAAAACGTAATAAACAGATTAAATAGCAAATATAAACACCCTAATTTATGAGTTAGTTAAACTTATTGTTGTAAACTTGATCTAGATTTGAAAATTTATAAAACTAGGGTTTGTAGTTTGGTTTATGGTTTGTTGCATTGATATGGGTTTGTTGCATTGATATGGCTGGTAGGGTTGGCAAAAACCTCCTAAAAAAATAAATATATTCAAGGAATGCATAATGTCCATTTAGATGTTACCGCATGACTCAAATCACTAATTTACTAACTTGCCGTTATAAAATAACATAACCTTATGGGAAATCTAACACTAAATACTGCTAAGGTCTAAGCACTTTAGTTTCCCATGACGTAAATGATAAAACAAAAAGTTTATGTCGCATTTTTTGGAAAAAGAAAAAAAAAAGCTTCGACGCCGATAATGCAAAGTAGGGGTGAGCTCGGTCCAAAAACCAAACCGAACCAAAACCGATAGAAACGAAACCGATAACAATGAATTTTCAAAACCGAACCGATAAAAATGTTATCGTTTTTGGTTTGGTTCGGTTTCAGCCCGGTTCGGTTTCGGTTCGGTTTTTTAAGGCCAAATGTTCATCCTTTCCCGAAAACCGAACCGAACTGAACCGAAACCGAAAACGATGGATTTTCAAAACCGAAACGAACCGATTACATGTTATCGGTTTTGGTTCGGTTCGGTTTAATCTGTTTTCGGCTTGGTTCGATTTTTTCGGTCCAAATGCTCACCCCTAATGGAAAGATCCGGACAGGGACAATAATGCAAACTTGTGTGGTGATTTTGTAAAACTGAAAACTTTTAATAATATACAAAGGGGCAAAAAGGAAAAAGGAGAAAGTAATATTTCCCTCGCCGTTGCCGGCCACTCCTCAGCCGGTCACTTATTCCTCTACTCCGGCGAAAAATATTATCGAATTCCGGCGTCAAATAAGTTAGATACAGTTGTACCGACCAGGATACAATCAAATTCAATATTTCTCATTCTGTCAGGTAATCATCAACTAATTCAGCAGAAATTTGTGAACGTTTATTTCCAGTTAATTTCTTTCAACTTTAGGGTTTGGAACTTAAGGTTTGGATACAATTGAAATCATGTGTTGTTAATTATTAATTTCTTATTTCTCATCTCTAAATCAGAAACCGAATGGCTCATTTCGAATTCTGAAACCCTAGAGGCTGTTTACAACTATGGATCATCTTATTTTTATATAATTTAAATCCTACAATATAGAAAAATTAAATTCCCTTGAATTTAGATCCTCATCAGCTAAATCTGCGTTATTTGACCGTGGATCCAAAATCCATGAATTTAGGCCTTCCAAAATGTGGAATTGAGCTGCAATTCAGCTATTCATTATGTTCCTTCATAGTTTTGATAACTTAGTTTTAACTTATAATATAAGATATTTTAATGATATCATACAATAGGAGTTTACTAATTTACAGAAAATGCAACTAATTCCTCTTGATGCAGTTCAAGATCAACAGCTGTTTTCTACTTGTAGTTTGTAATTTCATTTGTGCAACTTAAATCGAACGAGATGGAAAGCAGTAATAACCAATTTGAATCCAAAAGAATTGTTTTTGTAACTGTCGGCACAACATCTTTCGATTCACTTATTAAAACCGTTGACACCGATCAAGTTAAACAAACATTATCAAAAAAAGGTTACACTCATCTTCTCATTCAAATGGGCCGTGGATCCTATTTCCCTATAAAGGTATCTTTATTCGATAAAGTTTTATATTATAGTGATCGAATCAACTAAGAAATTAAACTTTATCTCATAAAAATGCAGTCTACTGGTGAAGACGGATCATTGGTTGTAGATTACTTTACTTTTTCATCAAGCATTGCAGACTATTTAAAATCAGCATCTCTTGTTATAAGCCATGCAGGTATTATACTATTATTAAGATTATTTTTTGTTTAATTTATATTTATTGATATTTTTCATTTGTTTTGGCAGGTTCTGGGAGTATATTTGAGACACTAAGGCTGGTCAAACCTTTAATAGTGGTGGTCAATGAAGATCTTATGGATAACCATCAAAGTGAGCTGGCTGAAGAATTAGCAGATAGAAAACATTTATTTTGTGCTCGCCCTCAAACACTTTACAAAATCATCGAATCACTAGATTTGGATTCGATTGTCCCGTATGAGTCAGGTGATGCTACTCCTGTTGCTAAATTAATCAATAAGCATCTCGGTTTTCCTGTTGATTAATCACAATTTATTGATAGTTACATGAATTTTTCATTTTTCTTGTTTTTTGTTATTATGATCTGCTTATTTATGTGCAATGTTTAATATTTATATTAAAATTTTAAATGCTAGTAATTTGATGTAGACTCGAAAACGATTACACAGATTGGACCCGTTGATTCCACGAATACCGGGACAATCTAACCAAAAACCACGTTGTCAGGACTCAAGAATACCGTGGATTATCATCAAATACTGTTCAACACAAAGAACATGAATTTGGGAGCAATAACTCATTTTTCATATAATCAAAAACTAATCATTCCAGTCACAAAAAACACACTTTAAATAAAGCCTATAATTTTGAATGGGTGAAAAAAGACAAACGGGCTATAAACTGAGGCTAAAACAAAGTTCAAAATAATAAACAAAAAACATAAAAATGTAAATAAGTCACCAAAAACAACGTTTTTGGGCCGGAAAGTTCGGTAAACCGCTTTGTCGATACAGAGCTTTTGACGTGTCACTCCCCTGAAACAGACTGAAACGGAGACCCGAGACAAAAGTTATGTCATTTTCAATAAAGCTCATTTCTTAACACGATCATGAACTTCCATAAATAAAAAGGTTGTACATTTGGGCCAGCATCAAATTTCTAGTGAGACAAGAAATCAAACTCCCCAGTTGATTGTAGATGTTGCTGAGAAATATCATGCATTTGAGGCACATCATCCAAAACCAAATTCCCACTTTGCCATACTTGATTAACAAGCGACCCACCCGCAAACGGGCCAACGGTTGCATAAACCGTAATCTCATTATTTGAAAACTCGGCCGAAAGGCCCGAAACCGGGAAACTAAGATCTCCGGGCAACATTGACGGGCTATAACTTGTTATCAAAGTTGGATAAACGGTCATACTCCCGTTACCATTATTGAAAGCCACTATTGCTTCTGACCCGACCATGCCTATTTGGTTCGGGTTGATGGCCCATGCAACCCAACCACGGGGCCCTTGTCGGGCCCGGTACGCGATGTCGGCTATGCCCGTTGATAAGTTGAAGGTCCAGTGGAGATGGGCTGATAAATGGGGGAGTTGTTTACAAGAAGTGTAGACTCTTGTAGATGTGAATTTGTGATTTGAGCATGTTCGGGCATATGATTCGTTGAAATGAGATGCGAGTAAGTGAATTGATATGATTAGGGTTGAGGTTATGGTTATGGTTTTAGCCATTGATGGAATGATAACCGTTTTTAAGTTCATTGATTTTAAAATATTAATTGATACTTATATGATAATAAGTCACGACTCACGTATCATGTGTGATGAACCAACTCCTTGAAGGCATCATAAAAGTGTTTGGAGTGTGTAAATGAGTGAGTTTTGTAGCACCGAGTGTTTTTTAAAGAATATTTGCGTATATAACTGACTCACTGAGTCACTGGGGTAGCTGAGATTTGCTCGTAATGTTTTCCGTGAATATTTAGTAAATGTTTACCATCTATGAGATCGAATATGTGATATCTATGAGATCGTTTCATGTGTCTTTAGCACTAGGCAATTCACAAGTTGGTGGCGTGATGATTATTGTTACATACGAAAAGCAATGAAAAGTAAGGTATAATTTGATGCAATGTTTGTTCTTTTAGGAGAGCACATATTGAATGTAATCTTGAAAATAGCCAAAACTAAAGTCGCGTATATCTCAAGTATAAGCTTAACCACTCATCCGTTTTGGTATGGAACTTGAGCTACGAATAAATTGCAAGTATTCTATATGTTTTAGAAACTCAGTTTTCAAATATTAATGTTTGGCAATTGAAATGACATTTTTAGGTAAAACTTACCTTAGCACGAGTTTCAAAAGACTATTTTGCGGCTCCAAAGAGTCCTGAACTGATTATACAATAGCATCACCTACCGTGACTCAAGCCACTTAACCATCTGAGCGCCACATTAACATTTCACATTCAAACCCTAAATGACTATTTATTCATAACTCAACCCAAAATACTCCTTTTTGAAACCCATTAAAATACACCTCACTTACACCACACATAGAGAGAGAATGGTGACACGTTGGATCACACGACACTTACGGTTACCATATCTAATCCTATAAGAACAGTTTTCAATGTATTTTATTTATGAGTCTTTCTATTGTATGCCCCTAGGCATACATTAACCAACATTTAATACCCCAAAGTTGCCTTTTATATTTCTTATTTCGTATAAATGACTCATTAAACATCTTGTAATACCTATTTTACCCTTACTATAATTAGAAAATGAGGAGTTTTTATGAAATTAAATGCATGGGCATAAAAATCTTTTAATTTTTGATATTATTTACCCAACCAAAATGTTATATATGCATCAGTAGAGGTGAGTAAACAACAAAATGTGGTTAAAAATGAAAGTTATAAGGAAATCAAGGACTTAACGTAGATATTCAATAACTTCTTAATAGAAATAGTTGAATATAGTTTACTTGTTTGAAATTGATCAATCTATCTCCCGTGAAGTATAATTTTTTAAAGGGTGATTTCTTTATATAGACAGGATGAAATAATAGTTCCCTTATACTGTGTTTTAGAGGAATGATTTAGAGGGAAAAGAAAAGAATTAGAAAGAAGAGAAAAAGAAATTTGTGTTCCAAAATATTTTTTAAAAAGAAAGGAAGAGAAAAGGAAAGAAATTTTGGGCATTTTTTCTCTCATAATCTTCCTCCCAAAAGTGGGAAGATTTGGAGAGAAGAGAAATCTTAATTAATTAAAACTATTTGCAATTAATAAATTACCCTTGATATTACATAATTTGTTTATATTTAAAGGATAAAATTATAAATGTGCTAATTTTTTTCCTTTCTCTTCAACTCGGGAACACAAAAAATTAAAGATTTTCTTTTCTTTTCTATTCGATTCGGGAACACAAGAAAGGAAAATATTTTCTTCTTAATATCTCTTCTTTTTTTCTTCTATTCTCTTACTTTCTTTTCTTTTCTTTTCTTTTCTTTTCTTTTCTTTTCTTTTATTTAAATTTTGTGGAACACGGTGTTAGAAAAGACTTGTATTTTGAATACTTATCAAAATAGATCGTGCGATCATGAGACCGTGCTACTCCACTAGAACGCCGCCACGTGTCCGAGTTAGTGCTGCTTAACCTTGTTACTACTGCTCGTTAGTACTGCCCAACCTTGTTACTACTGCTCTCAACCTTGTTACTACTACTCGTTGATACTGCTCAACCTTGCTACTACTGTTAGTTAGTACTGCTCAACACTTAGTGCTGCTTCAGTTAGTGCTGCTCACCACTTAGTGCTACTCCAGTTAGTGTTGCTCACCACTTAGTGTTGTTCAAAGTTACTGCTGCTCTTTGAAGTCTCCAAGTCGCACGAGGTATTTTAGGATGATTGAAGTCTATCAGTCTTAAAGGAAGTTGCTCATTAAAATTGATTTATTTTAATAATTAATTCCTTTTTAAATATATACAAAAGAAGAATAATTTAGTATAATACAAAACTTTTATATTAAAACTAGTAATTCAACTAACAATTTTGAAAACTTTTGCAACAAATAAGAAAATCTTTAACTAAAAGCAACTAGTACAAAACTATCTTTTATATGTTCCATTTTTCTAATAGATCGACTAACCTTAAAACTTGATAGTAAACCAAAGATAAGAAAACTACAATTAATATGACACTTGCCTAAAAATGTTTGGTAATAGTGAAAGAATAGTTCCCCAAAGTAACTTAATTGTTAGCAGGGGTATCATAGAAATTTTGAAAGGTGTGCAAAATTTGTAATGTAAGTTAGAATTTTGAGTGGTTTTTTCTTTAAGGTCAAATTGTAAAACAAATCAAACTTCATAAACTAAATTAATCAAAAATCTAATTTCACGTTCTTAGTTATTTCGAGAATAATTTTTTTTTAAATATAGAAGTATGAAAAATATAATATAATTTTTTATAGTCGTAGATTTTGTATATAAAGTTTGTATTCTTATTTAATCTATATTCATATTCAGTTTTGTTATTTTATTCAAATAATTTATTTAAATTGTTCATATATAGAATATGTGGACTATTATGTCGCTATTCAAAATACATGTGTAACCGAATAAATGATAAACATAAAAAAATTTACACCGAGAAAAATATGGAGGAAATGGTAAAAAAAAATTAATAGGAAATAGAGAAAAAAAATGTTAAAACGGGAAGAAAGAAAAAAGAGAATAAAAAAAGTTGCATATAGAAGTGCCTCGAACCGAAAGTTACATGTGTAAAGATACCATTAATTAACCAGTAAGCTAAGATATGATTTATACTTTCTCCGTATCACAATAAGTGATACATTTGGAGTTTCATGAATTTTGAGGCAAAAGATTAAAGTAGGGTTAAAATATATTAAAGTTGATAGTTAGTGGATGATGAGTCTCACATTTCTTGAATAAAATGATATTAATAATGTTTAAAAGTAAAAGTAAGGGTAAAAAGGTAATCCTACTATATTAAAGTGGAGAGTTAATGGAGGATGTGACATATTTTTTTACCAAATAAGGTAAATTTGAAAGTGTATCACTTATTGTGAAACACCTCTAAAAGGAAAGTGTATCACTTATTGTGATTCTGAGGAATTTTTTTTTTTTTTTTTTTTTTTTTTTTAAACAGCTAGTTAGTAAGTTATACTAACTGGAAAATCTCGTTACCCACCGTTGTTACCACCCCTGATAGCTAGCTTCCTCTATTTCACATCTCCAATAAATAGCCTTGTTTATTTATTTACCATATGCAACTCTAATTTTCATTGAGAAACCAGAAATAATGGGTGAAAATAGCTACATTCGGAGAGCAGTACGTTGCTTGTTTCTTATGGCGTGGCTTGCAAGGAACCATGCTGCTGTCGTTAATATAAAAGCTAAAGGTGCAAAGGGTGATGGCGTAACCGATGATAGCAAGGTAATAATTACATTAATATAATTCATGTCACTAGATTAAATATTTCGATGATGCAATGTCGTTTCTTTTATGGGAATGCACTTTTTTTTTTTTTTTTGTGATGCGATTTTTGTTAATCCCACTAAATAAAAATTACCCTTTGCACCAATAAATGTCTTCTCTACTAGTGATAAGTGTGAAAAAACTATACAAAATCATTAGAATTTCCGTAGTATAGACATGTTCCCACTTATAATAGTGTACAAAAGAAAAATTGACACATGAAGGCTTTTGCAAACATTACCCGAGAAACGATCTTTCTGATGGAAATATCCGTTGGTAAATTTCAACCGTAAATTTCAACCGTTTTACCGACATAATAAGGTTTCATAAATCCGCGACGGGTTTTTTAAATTTATTTGTTCTTATAAATGTACTCATATTGTATGCTTAAGTGCAAATAATTTGACATATGTAAGCTTAAGTGTAAACAATTTGACATAAAACTTTCTGATTTATATTTAAGTTTATAGAAAAAAGAGTGCAAATGATATATTTGTGCTACTTTTATATATATATACGTATCAATGATTCAGTGTTGATGTTATACTGCGTTACTTTATTGATATTATTACAATGATCGGGTTGAAATTAGGTGATAATGACCGCTTGGAAAGAAGTATGTGGAGGAGCACCACCGAGCACGTTGGTGATTCCGGCAGGGACATATCTGGCGGGTCCGATAACTATGAATGGTCCATGCAAGGGTCCGATTGAGATCAAGGCCACCGGAGCCACCCTAAAGGCCCCACCGGATCAAGCTATTTTCAAAGATAATTATTGGGTTGTGATTAGGGATGTTGATAAATTAACTATGACCGGTGGTAATTTCGATGGTCAAGGCCACCAAACATGGAAAAATAATAAATGTGCAGCAACTGCATCATGCGTGTTACCACCGGTAAGTTTTTGAAATGAAGCCTTGTTGATTTTAGTTGTGGACAAAAAAATAAGGCTTTGCGGCGATAAAAAGACGCCGCAAAAACTCAGAATTTCGCTTTAAAAGGTTTTTTGAGGCGAGAGTTCGCCGCAAAAGGTTTGACGAATTACATTAACACAATCAAATATTTCAAACTTAACCATTTCATACAAAACATTTAGCGAGGTAACAAAACGTTCATGTATCAAAGTTAACAACATTAAAGTTTAACGTAATCAAATATTTAACAAACTAGTTATCATCATCACTATCGCTATGCTCTTCATCGCGATCCAAATCGGGGGTAGGAATGAATTGAGAAGAGGAAGAAGGAGGATTTAAGTTAATTAAACCTGCTTTAGATAAGACTTGACGGATTACTCGGTTCTGATCTCGTATAGCACATAATTCGTTTTGTACTTTAGAATGTTGAGCCACAAGCAGGGCATTTACCTCAGCATGTGTGTACATACGTTGGCTACTTTCTGAAGCTGAAGACGAAGATGTAGAACTTACCATTCTACCTACTCCACGAACATGTTCAGGATGTTCGCCCGACACAACTTTCAAGATTTCCTCTTCGTTCAACGGATGTTGGCTCCCGGGTTGAGCATCCTTCAACTCAACCATACGAAGCTGTGTAGTTATAACTTATAAGACAATAATAGTCGTTATGACAAATATTATTTCGTATGTTAAGTATAAAACAAGTATAAATAACTAGTTACATGATTTTCGGCAAGATCCGGGTGAGTAAAGACGCCACCACGTGAATGTTTCTGAGCATACACGTCGAGCATGCTAGGGGGTTGCGACGAAACCGGGTCTCGCTATAAACAAATGAAATGAATGTATACTTAATAACAATCAAACAAACAGGTCGACCGTTACCAATATTGCCAAACAAATCAACCAATAACCAAATCACCACTAATGGGTCAACCCTTATACAAATCACCACTAACGGGTCAACCCTTACCCAAATGACACTAACGGGTCAACCCATAGTTACCAGATACGCGGTACGCTCCGGTACGGGAACGCGTACCGGGTACGCGGTACGCCATATTAGCCGTATCTGATACGTTGGGGGTAGGTTCATTCCGGTATGACTCGGTACGGTGTACCATGTGGTCTGGTACAGTGTACCTGTTTTAGTTATAAAAAGCCATAAAGTTTTAAATATGTACGTAAAGACCAAAGAATTTGGATTAAAAAAACATGTAATGGGCTTAGTCCATTACAAACACATTTAGTTAAGTGGACTTAATGTAATGGGCTTAGTCAACAAATCTTCAAACATCAACAGTCCGTCTTCTCCCCTAAACTAAACAGTCGTCGTCTCTCAACTCCTAACCCTAGAACAAACTATCGGTGTTGCAATGTTAAAATTAAAGTTCCAATCGTGTTTCTTAGGTGGAATCGACCACCAAATCGTCGATTTCAAACATGAATTGACTCTGATTTGGAACGAATTGCATCTTCGTTCGGGTACGGAAAAAATCGATTTCGCTCGCGATTTCTGTCACGATCGGTACCGCGATTCGGTACCCCGCGTACCATTCGCAATTCGTGGCCATATGCACGAATCTGGTAACTATGGGTTGACCGTCAACCCTTAACCAAATCACACTAACGGGTCAACCCTTATACAAATCACCACTAACGGGTCAACCCTTACCCAAATCACCAAAACATGTCAATTTTTACACGTATTAGATCACATAAATTTAGAGATAAAGCAACTTACATTCATGATGTGATACCGTGCGTATGCTGTCCTACTATGCAAGCTTTGATGTACTTGCTTAGCTCGAACCTGTGTGTTCACTTCCGATCGTCTAATGGTATTTCCACTCATATAGTAATCTATATATTGAGTGTCATCGAACTCAATAGGAAAGGGTAGCTTCCTATTCTTCTTCCACAACTTCCTCATTTCCACATTTCTAGATTCTTCACGTCTTTTCCTGCGGCCTATAAATTCAAGCGAACAAATTAAAAATACAAGTAATTAAATTAAATTAAGAAAACCATCCCAAAGTTTTTGAATACCGCCACTGCCGTCTGGACGTGACTGTTGATCACCGCCTCCTGGAGGATCACCACCAGAATCTCCACCATGTCCAGGTGCTACGGATGCCATATGTGAATAAAAAAAATACAAATATACAAACAAACCCTGAAAACGAGCATTAATATTTTTTTGCAAATAACAACTGAAAATAATAGAATATTTAACTATAATAACTAACCTCACAACTATCTAAATATGGTCATATCTAAAGTTACAAGTAGCCATAGATCAGCATATAATTCAACGAAATGTCTATAACATGAATCGTCCAACCAAATATTAGTTTTCCAAGTTCTAAACATATGAAATCTAAATTAAGATCAGTTGTCAAGCCCATGTGCAATCACAAATGATACATCCTAAGTCACACATTTAGTCAAACACCTAAAACAGTGGTCACAGATGATGCATCCTAAATCACAAATGATAATCAGCAGTCAACAAGCTCCCATCATTCTGGCTTTTAGCACAAAATTATGAAGGTATCCAAAAATTGTTTCAGATATAGTTGACACAGCATAATTATGAGCAGATAATCACCAACAAGATTCACAAAAGCCCTAACTCAAACTGTACAAACAAACACAAGGCATTAATTAATCATTTAATCTATCAATAAATTTGCAAAAAAATAAAATAAAACTATGCTATCAAATAATGAAATTCACACATATCAACGAGATCTATAGAAATAACCTGACGTATTGAAGAGACCAATACAAGTATTGGCAAATTTTCTTGTGGTGGAACTTATCGCCGGGAAAGTCAATTCGATCTCGATGTTCAGCCGGAGAATGAAACAGCCGGCGTATGCAACGTCGTTCTCGTACCCCGTCGATCGCAAGTCGTTTTTGGTGGTGGCGGTGGTGCTCCGGTGTTGAATTTTTTAAAAATCTCCGGTGGTGGTGCTCGCGTACGTCTCTGTGTAGCTTTGGGCGTTAGGCTGTAAAAGTGAAAGCACAGGAAGGAAATAGGCAACCCTAGATCGTAAAGTTTTTTTTTGCGGCGACATCGGACCTTTTCCGGCGACGCCCCGAAAATTTGGGGGAAATTAGTCGGCCTATTTTTTCGTGCGGGGAAAAAGAAACAGTTTATTGCAAGAATGGTCTGGTGGTTTGGTCAAATTGCATGCTTGGTCACCGTAGTTCAGTAAGTATATCAGTAGTTTGCATTTTTTACATGTTTTGATCCTTCCGTCTTAACGCTGTTAGTATCCGTCCGTTAGTGACCGCATGTGCCCTGCACACAAGCTAGGGCGGGGCACATGCGTTCACTAACAAACGGATACTAAATGCACTTACTGAACCATGGTGACCAAACATGTAATTTGACAAAATCACAGGGACTATTCTTACAATTAATTGGAAAAGAAATTAAAAACCATATATTTCGTCGCAAAATCCAATTTTTCTTGTAGTGATATTTATCTTGTACATGTTTATAAGTGCGAACAAATTTGATAAATTATCACACACTTCTAAAATAATTGAGTAGATCCAATATATATCCACTGTAGTGATACTAACTTCGTGTCAACTTTTCTCGTTGATATTTCAGAATCTTGCATTTACTAGAATCAACAATTCGGTCATCAAAGATGTAACATCCACAAATAGCAAATTCTTCCACATAAACATTTTGGGTTGTGACAATTCCAAATTCGACCACATAACAATTAATGCACCGGGCGATAGCAAAAACACCGACGGAATCCACATCGGGCGGTTAAAAGGGGTGAACATCACAAACTCAGACATAAAAACGGGCGATGATTGCATTTCTTTTGGCGACGGAAGCAAAAATGTTCGTGTTGAGAAGGTGACATGTGGGCCAGGACATGGCATTAGTATCGGGAGTTTGGGTCGGTACCAGAATGAAGAGCCTTTGCAAGGAATCTATGTCAAGAATTGCACCATTACGGGCACGCAGAATGGCGTGAGGATCAAGAGCTGGCCCCCGGGTACCCCGGGAATTGCTAACGATATGCATTTTGAAGATATTATTATGGATAAAGTGGGGAATCCGATATTGATCGATCATGCGTACTGCCCTAATTACAATTGCCTGGTATGGTTAATTATATATCAACGTTACAAGAAAGTTGTCATTTAGTAACCAGATAAAATCAGTGAGTGTGAATAAAATGTATTTTCTGTAAAGATATAGTGACACAATAAAAAAGGAGTTAAATAGACTTTTAAACTTTTGTTACAAATATTTTTCATAAAAAAGTACCATAAAAACTACGGGGTTTAAAACTGGATTTTCAGATGTCTAGATGGTGGATTTTTACTATCTGAATTCGGTATCTGAAACTTCAGATATTCAGAATTTGGATATCCGCTATCCGGTAAAAGCTAATTATTTAAATATATTTGGGATATTTTAGATATTGTGGAATATATACATCATTCGTTTCAAAATAAGTGAATCACTTTCCTTTTCATCGTGTTTCAAAATAAGTGAACCACTTTAATAATTTACATTATTTGGTAAGTTTTTATATTTAAAATTACTTATTTACCCTTTATTATCTCTCTTTGAACATCATTAAATGTATGAGGACCCATCTATTTTTGTCATCTTCCTATATTTAACTTTCACCATTTAGAATAGTACTCCCTCCGTCCCATTTTTAGTGTCCACCTTACTATTTTAGTTTGTCCCAAAATAATTGTCAATTTCAAATTACAACAAATCATATGAATTATAAGTGGGTAAATATGAGATTTGATTGGTGGACAGTGCAATAATTGCACTTTCTTAAAACTGTGTGCCTTTTGTCTAGTGGACAATTAATTTGGGATGGAGGGAGTAAAAGGTGTGAGGACCATCCATTCTAATTACCCCAATTAATTTCACGAATCTCGTATTACTTTATTTTGAGTAAAAATCGTAAACTTCAAAGTGATTAACTTATTTTGAAATGCAGGAAGTGTATATATATCCGGATCCAGTATTTAAATTTTGGATATCTAGATTTTCAGATACCTGGATCTTCAGATATCCGGATTTTGAATATTTTTTCGGATACTCGGATTTTATATATTTTTGAACACCATAATAAAAATAAAAAATATATCTTTTTCTTAACTCCTTACTAGATGTCAATTTATTAAGTCGTATACAATCACCCTTTTCATTGTTATACTAATAGACAGTGGGAGAATTCAATATTTACCACAAAAAGTCAATTTTCTGAATTTGTCAAGTTAAACTATTCAAATTTAAAATTCTAAATGTTTTAGCACTGTTGCTATCTATATTTGAAAACTTGGCCAATGATGCACTCACCGACACTTATACAGATGACATTTGTTTGTGCGAAAAAAGTTATTTTTATTTAACGGGGTTATAAAAAAAACCCGCATCATAAAAAAAAAAAAACAAACTATTTTCGCATATAAAAAAATTATAAACCGCACCATTTGAAGTGTTCATTGATGCGATTAAGGCTTAGGCACCAAAACAACACCATTTGTTGATGTGGTTTCTTACCCGCACCATTTAATTGTATTCCCTCCGTCCCATAAAAAAATTTACATTTCATTTGCGCACAATCTTTTAGTAGATAATTAGTGGCGAGGTCCTTTGTAATATTTTTGATTAAAATATAAGGTTAGATTGGAGAGAAAAAATGTTTTATTGGTGGAATGATTGGTAATAATATTATTTTATTAGGTGGGCCACCTAAATTTGAGAAATGTAAACTTTTTTGTGGGACAGAATTTGAAGGAGAATTGTAAACTTTTTTGTGGGACGAAGGGAGTATTACTATTAACCGAACCAATAAATGCCATCTATGCTAGCGCTATTTTACAATTTATTGAATTATGTTTTTTTATATATGATTGCTAGAAAGGACCGACAAAAGTGAAGATGACGAACATAAGCTTTAAAAAGATCAGAGGAACATCAACAACAAAGGTGGTAGTGAAGCTTAATTGCAGCCCGGGATTTTGCGAGAAAGTGGAGCTTGCTGATATCAACTTAACGTTCCCAGGAGGAGCCGCCACCTCTGAATGCGCTAACATCGTACCAAAGTTGTGGGTCAAGTCGTCCCTGCGGCTTGTGCTGGTGGGGTACCAAAAACTCATACACCATAAGTTGTTATACAATTCGATCACTTTGAAAATAATTAAGTGGATGCAATCATTTATCGAAACATAAATATACATATATGTACATGTATATTGATCAAATATTTCTTATTTTGTATTTGTGATGTTAGCTATTATTTATGTGTGTATTAATTAATGCGTCATAAACAGACTTTTGATCACTAGTGATCAAGAGAACAATACTGGCCTCCAATTTTGAAATAGATAAAGTATAATGTGATTTTCAAAAATAAATCTAGTAAAAATCAAAATTAAAAAAAAAATCACTTTTAAATCTTTCCAAAATACGAATATGCGACTTGTACAATTTCACATAAAAATTGACAAATATGGCGTGATCACAAAAATAGCTTGTTCGCACATAAATATGGTCTTGTCCTACATCAGTTACGTACCCAAAAAATGGTCTGGTCGCACAAAAAATTCGGGGCGCACAAAAAACATGTACCTACGATATGGAGTCGCACAAGCGCGTAAAAAAAATCAAGTCGCATGGTATATTTTGGGAAATCCGGACAAATTGTTTTTGGGAAAAATGTATATTTATTTTGATAAATACCTCTAAAGAAGTGGGATCCTGTGAGGACTCAAAAAACGTTGAAGACTCGCGAGGACACCTCAAAAGAATTCTAAAAAATTCCGAAAAAAAATATATAACTCCCCATGATTATTACTACATTTGACCAAAAAAAAAATTTAAAAAAAAAATTATGATCCACTTTTTTTGTGGATCGTAATAATGATCCATATTTTTTTTTGTGGATCAAAATTATGATCCATATTTATTTTTATGGATCATTTTTTAATTTTTTTTAAATTTTTTGATCTTATATGCTGCGATTTTAATATTTAAAAAAGAATTTTTTTGAAAAACGTTATTTTGGATCATTTTTTGAGATTTTTTTGGAGTTCTCGCAGTCCTCACCGGATCCGGACCCTACCTCTAAAAATATATTGGATAGTAACAAACTATAAGAATATAAGTATTCTTATTTTAATTGGCCTAGCTTCAAATGCAGTCCATCAACCACCAGGCCAAGTTATGGGCTTCATTAGCTTATGGCCCAAATCATTCAGGCCCAGTGCCTCCCTCTATTCGATAACTTGTAACGATAACTGAACGATCGAATAATTTTGAGTGATAACCCGGTCGATAACTTCAAGCCATAACCCGATCAATAAATAGAAGTGAAAGCCGATCAATAACTTCAAGTGATAACTGGATCGATAACTAGAAGTTCAATGTCTACAATTGCCTAAACTTTCCTTTATATACCTGGCCATATACTTATTAGCTAATTATATTTAGAGCCCTTCACTATTGATATAAGGAAATGATGATTACAGATTTACAGTCCTTTAAGGCTGTCAATAACAAGGTAAAACTAATATAAAAACCGCCCCCTGAATTTTGGGAACAGTATTCTATCAATAAATGTACAATCATTTTATGCATGTTATAGACAACCCTAAGAGCTGTCATTAACCAAACCCTTGATATAATTAGATTAGACCTAACAAAATAAATATACAAAAGGGCAAATTTCTAAAATGATTTACCCTCAATAAGGCTCTCAAGCTTTTTGAGCCGGGCATTTTAATACTCGAAGTCGACTCGAAAGTTTACTTGAGTAATTCGAGCTCGAAATCGGCTCGGCTTAAAGCGAGTCGATTTCGATCAGTTTCGAATAGCTCGCGTGTTTGCTTGACTCAATTAAACACTCCTTTTTTTTCTTTTTCTTTTTTTGAACGGCAAGTTAGTAAGTTAGTGGTTCGATATATGCAGTGACATCCAAAAGGGTAGTATGTATTCCTCGAACATATCTCTTTTTTGGGAAATAAACTCCACCACCTTTTTTCCTCCCAAAGAATGCTCTCAACAAGTCTTGAACCCAAGACCTCTTAAAGTTAAACTCCCCAAGGCCGTAACTTGACTTGTAGAAATTTAATGTAAGTGCACTCTTCCGTTCAAGAAAAAAGTTATGTGAGGATGTGTTTGAAGAAAGCGAGAAAAGGAGATACCTATTTTCAAACGAGGCAGGAACCTTAATTTGTGTCAAAAAGTTAAATCATTTCTCAAGTGAATTCTGATTGCAATATTCTTAGAAGAGAAATGATATTTGTTTCTACCCATCTCTAAACTTGATATGTGTATTTCACTAATTCTCTTTCTCTATATCATTCCTTGATTTTTACACTTGTCATCATCAAATGGATAGACACCAATACCATTTCTCTTCTTATAAATGTACGTCCGTAAAAAAACCGATCACCCACGCATGATGTGTTGTGTCTGTGTTTGTTTCTTTTTAAAAGATAGATTTTTAAAATTAGACTTAGTAAAAACTAAAATCCTCAAAAAAGAATTAATTTTCAAATATTTCAAAAGTAGACCATACGACTATCCTACTTGTGCGATTTCATACAAAATTTGACAAGTATGGTTTGGTCACACAAAAAATGGTTTGGTCGTATATCAGTCACACAAAAAATTATTTAGTAACACAAAAAAAAAAATCTACCTATTATATGGAGTCACACACTCGCGGAAAAAACATCAAGTCGATCGTCGGTTATTTTGGGAAAGCCAAGTCGCACAAGTTGTTTCGGGTGAAAAAGTTTATTCTGGTAAATACATTATTTTTAAATCATGAAACAGAAAGTGTCAATTTATTCTACAAGATTCTACTAAACTTGTAATCCATTAGTGATTTGATCAATAAGTTGTTAAAAAGTGAACTTTATTCCCGAGTAATCGGCATATCTCACCAGTCTTGCTAAGATGCTATGGTTCTTTAATAAAGGGTTGATGTGATAATGGTATCCAGCTCGGATGCACGGATACACCTGCAAGGGAGCCGCTCCCGTATCGGATACACCAAGGATACGGATACGCGGTGGATACGGCCGGATACGTATTGGTGATATAGGATACGTATCGGTTGAAGTATCCGAGGACTTTCCGTCGAGTTTCCAAAATGTTTCGTTTCTATTTTCGGTGATGGGCTTTTTAAGTCTACAAAAACTAATGGGCTAAAGCCTTAACTTAAATTAATCCCTAAAAAAACACACGTTTGATTCCCCTTAGGCCTACAAATCGTCGATTTCATACCCTCGTCAGTCGTCCCACGTCTATTTTGGAATTTCTTTAATATATATATATTTTTTATATTTTCCGTATCTCTGCCGTATCCGTATCCTGAATTTTCTATTTTTACCGTTTCCCGTATCCGTAGCGTATCCGTTTCCCGGTGCCGTATCCGTATCCGTGCAACCTAGGTATCCAGTAATGGTATCCAGTAATGGAGTTGGTTGAACTACTAAGACCATTAGTGGAGGACCCAATGAAATTAATTATGGGTGTACAATGTACATGGATGGTTTGGAGTGGTTTTAAGCGGGTTGTAGATTCAAACCGAATTAAATCTGCTAATTTCGGTTTTAAGATTTTGAAACCCAATGATTTCAGTTTCTATAAGTTTTGGTTCTGGCATCTAACAATTCGGTTTCAGTTTTAGAACCGAATTCATCTGGTTTTCAACAATAATGTATCATTCGTACACTAACCTTTATTTTTCCAATATTACATACATAAATTCAATGTCTAATAACATATTTCAACATTCATTTTTAGCATAAAAAATCAAAATATAGATGTATATTGTAACACTAGTAGGGTACCCGCGCAATGCAGCGGGCGGGTACCCTGCTACCTCTTTTCCGCGATGATGTTCATGGTGTTCGTTGACATGTTATTTTATAACGATTATTATACAAATGACTTATAGTTGGGAATGTAATATGGATAAAGACTACATTGATAACTTTTCAGGCTTTAAAATTTGTTAAATTACATGTGTTGACAAAAAAAAAAGTTCAGACATGGCGATGAACTAAAATCGTTTGTTAAAAACGTTTTTCCTTAACACATTTTCCTTAATGATGATCATTTGACCAAAATAATAGGAGATAAAAATGTTTTTCTAATAACGTTTTTCTAATAAAGTTTTTAAAGATTCAACCATTAAATAGTGAACCATTTAATGTAATAACTGGAGCTTATTAAACGTTTTTATCAATTCCTCCAAATCAGCCTAAGATTTGGACCCTCTTCTAATGTGTGTAACGTACAAGAACCCTAAAAAAAGCAAATTCTGATCCAGAAACCCCTGATTTCGCCTTCACACCGACATTCACGCATTGCGATTCGGGGGTATTGTACGGCAACGTACATTGTTTCATCAGAGGAAATTCAATGTATTTTCACACTTTATGTGCATTATCATTATCAATCGGTTTTGTAACGACCCGAAATTTGTAGATAAAAAAATTTTATAAAAATATGATAAATAAGGATAAATCATTTAAAGAACGTAGGAATTGGTTTCGTGTCGTTTGGAGTCCGTATGAGAAAGTTATGGACGAAACCGGGTTGAAACCTAGACCGAAAAGTGCAGCCCTGCTGCACTGGCAAGTTCGTGGCGCGAGTTAGGCGCGAGCGAAACGCGAGGTTGAGCAGAGGGACCAGAGCTGAAACGCGAGAATCTCGCGAGAACTTCGCGTCGACTTCGCGGCGCGAGCCAGGCGCGAGCCTGGCTCGAAGTCTGGTAAAAGCGGCGACTAGTGGGCAGACCCGCGTCTTCTCGCGACGCGAGCTCGGCGCGAGCGGGGCGCAAGCTCTTCCGACCAGTGCATTAAATTGGGGTTTTTAGCCATAAATGCATTTCCAAAACCCTAGTTCCTTCCATTGGCGATTTTGGAGTGCAAGAGCTGATTTGGGTCGATTTCTCTATCAAAGCTTGATAGATTTCACTCCTAAGTGAAGATTAAAGGTATATCTTCAATCCTTTGTAGTTGTAGCTTTAGATCTATGGGTTTAGAAGCTTGGGTTGAAACCCTAGTTCTTGGGGTTATGAATTATGGTGATTTAAATGGTGTATACACTTAATAGATGGTATATTAACAAAGGAAACAAGTGTATGATTATGATTTGTAAGAATCTTAAGGGTTGGTTAAACCTAGGGTTTGGTAAATCACCATATTTGGGGGAAATGGATTGATGGGTGTTATCTAGAGGTAGATGAACACATTGATAGTAGATTGTGATGTTGAACATTGTATGATCATTGTTTTAGGCTTTCGGTGACATCTTGGAAAGTCGGTGAAATTGTGAAGCAAGAGTTTTGGTGTCAAGAACACGGTTGGAGCATTTATTGCTAAGGTGAGTACGTGTGGAATTTACTGAGTACATAGCCCTTATAAATACTTTCCTTACTTGTGATACGGTCTATTTGCTTATTTGTGTAGACTAGTAGTTTATAGTTAGTTATACCGATGATAGTATTGAACTAACTTGTTTGATGATGAAAGTGATAGCCGAGAGCTAGATTGGCATAACCATAGGGTTATGGTGAGAACGAGATGACGTGATGCTAGTTAGTCCGGGGGCAACCCGATAACTAGACATGGTGATATTTCTAACTAGTTCGGGGGCAACCCGATAGTTAGATAGGATAGTGTTTCCAGCTGGTTCGGGGGCAACCCGATAGTTGGATTTAAGGGTGCTTTTAGCTAGTTCGGGGGCAACCCGATAGTTGGGCACGTTAGAGTTGCTAGTTAGCTCGGGGGTAACCCGATAACTAGATATGTGTTGCTAGGAAAGCAAGGTTTGAAGCCACCATAGGGTGACTATATAGATGGATGATATTACTTGTTTGTTGATTACTTGGATAAACGATTATTATTATTAATGGGTCTAAACCCACGTAACTCACGAGACGTTTTTTGTCTCACGTACTCCCTCGTCTTGTTTTTCTATGTACTCAGGTTCGGGATCGAAGGCTTAGGTACGCATGGATAGAGATGCGGGACCTAGATTAGAAGAACACTAGATTGGATTTAGTCTTAGCTTGGTTATAATATATTTTGTAACACCTACTTTTATACTCTGATTTCATACCAAGGTTTTTGTAAATCTAAATTTGAGGATGTTCTTCTATTTATAAAATGTTTTATTTTGGCCAATATTTGGTGTTAAAATTTGAGGTGTTACAACTTGGTATCAGAGCTATAGTTTAAGTGAATTAGGCTGGATGACCATCCTAGTCTTAGACTGTAGCATTAGGAATATAAGATTCCTTGAGAACATAGGTTGACCTTGAGACTTTATATTAAGTTTAGGGTTGAACCTAGGGGACCGATGAATTTGATATGATTTTGGGTATTGAGTCTTATGAGACTAATGGGTTGTACACAAGGTACTAAATGTTTAATGTCTTTCGTTTAGTCTTGATCGAAAGAAATGGTGACCACGCATAGAAGTGGTAAAGCCCCGGAGGGCCGGGAGGAAGAGATACCTCATGTAGAGGTTGTGGTTGAACAAGAAAGTCAACCGTCGATGCATCGAGTTGATGAATCGGAGGTCGGAGCTAATAGAACTCCGGTGACCATGGCGGACCTCCAAACTATTATTGAACAACTCAAGGGAGTGGTGGCCGATGAGGTGCACCACATCATTGGGGACCGTGAGAGGTCGGGTGGAGATCGTGTATCCGAAGCTAGATCGGATGAGAAAACCAGGGATGGTGGCACTCGAGTGGAGAAATCCTCCACAGGTGGTTGTAGTGATGCAAGGGCGAGACCCGATGAAAATTATGGTTGTTCTTTTAAGACCTTCATGGCTTGTAAGCCAAATGTGTATTCGGGTAGTTCGGACCCGAAAGTAACTATGAGGTGGATCCGAGAGACCGAGAGGGTTATCGGTAGTAGTAAGTGTAAGGATGCCGATATGGTGACGTATGCGTCACAACTATTGAAAGAAGATGCCATGGTGTGGTGGGATATCGTGTATGAGACCCTCGGGAGGGAGGTGATTGAGAAAATGTCATGGGACGACTTTACCACGAGGTTGAAGAGAAAGTTTTGCCCCGACAGGGATTTGGAGAAGATGCATGAGAGGTTTGTAAACCTAAAGAAGGGTGATAGGTCGGTAGAGGAGTACTCAAGGGAATTCACGGGATTGCTCCCGTTTGTTGCAAGAACTTATTTTGAGGAAGGATCGAGGGTAGTCCGGTATGCTTGTGGGCTACCTTGGGATTACCAATTGGAGGTAAGGAGAGCGGTCACACTCGATGAGGCCATTGGTGCCGCCCGGGGTGTGGAAGAGGTAGATGCGACAAGGAATGCCAAGAGGGCCCATGTGATCGAGAAGAGGAAAGCCGAGAGTGGCTCGGGTACTTATAAGAAGGGGAAGTTCACATCGAGCTTCTCTAAACAAGGAAGTGTAAGCTCTTGCAAGAAATGCGGGAGGAATCATACCGGCGCGTGCCGAGGAGAGTCGAAATCTTGTTATAATTGTGGAAGGGCGGGGCACATAGCCCGAGATTGTAGGGCCAAGTCGTTGGCTGATGTGGAGTGTTTCTCGTGTCACGAGAAGGGACACTATAGCAATGTGTGCCCAAAGAAGGGAATCGAGTCGATGGTGTCCACGGCTCAAAGGAAAGTGGAACCGGCGAAGGTGAAGGGGCGATCCTTCCAACTCACTCGAGAGGAGGCGAAGGAGGCACATGATGTGGTGACAGGTACTTTACTTCTTAACTCCTTGCCAACTTATATCTTGTTTGATTCGGGTTCCAATTATTCGTTTGTGTCTTATGAGTTCGGTTGTAAATTGAATGTGCCGTCCGAGATGTTAAATGAGGTTTATGAGATAGAAGTAGCCGACGGGAAAACGTCTATTGTTGAATGTGTTTATAGAAATTTTGAAATAGAAATAGACGGTAGAAAGTTTAAGGTGGATTTGTTGCCCATGGGAATTAGGGCGTTCGATGTGGTTATCGGTATGGATTGGTTGGGTATGCACCAAGCCGAGATATTGTGTGACTATAGCTTAATGTTCGTGCGGATTGGTGGTTATAGGAATTGGAGGTAAGTTGTATGACGTGGATATTTATTTTGGGGAATGATTTTCCCGGATAGTTATGTGTATGGAAGTTATATTTTTAGAAAGGAATATGGTTCGGTGTGTCGCAGATAGATATAGGGGTTGATGTTATTATATGGTATCAAAAGATGAACCGCAAGGACGGTAAATGTTTCCAATAAATGGATAGTAGTACAATGAAGTACTAAGCTTTGGTAAGAATTGTAGTAAGGATGGAAATTTGGAAATAGAAATCTTGGAATTGAAACTTGAGTATTTGACGGGAATCTGGATAAGTAATGTAATGTTAATATATGTAAATGGGAAAGAAAAGAATGAATTAAAGGTATAGTGATGCCTTGGAACAAATAAATGTAACATAGGTGGAAAGGAGTAAGTGTCAGGAATGGCATATTTTAATTGTTAGAAAGAATGGAGTAAAAAAAAAAAAAAAAAAAAAAAAAAGAAATTTGGCATGTAACCATAACAAGTTTCGTGACAAGGGATGATCGATTTGATATTAAGGGTAAAATGACGATTATGGGCAAATGTCATGATGATGATGTGATAAAATATGACATAGTGTGTGTGAGACTACGATTGAGAAATAAATATTTCAAAGTATCGCGATGTAGAAAGACGAGAACATGGAATGTTGGGCTAATGGGTGCCAAGTCATGGGTTACAAATGTAGACCGGAGTCGATTGGTTGGCTCAAGGGTGACCAGGTTGGCCGGTGAACTTTGGTTAAAGGAATGGATTAGCGATTTCCCCGGTGGTAATAAAAGGATTGGAAATCGGTAATAAGGAAATGGACCGGTTAAGGGTGGTTGATGTGTAAGTGAAACGGTAAACGACAATCGGAGATTTTATTGGTATACCCGCGGGGTACAATGCATGCGCATTATGTGATGGCCTTGGAAGGCATATGATAATGAAAAGGTAATATTATATGAAATGTGCTAAGTAATATGTTCGATGGGAGACATATGAATAGGGAAGAAAACGATAATGTGATTTTTATGGGAGAGGTGCTAGAACACACGATGAGCGATTGGATGATCGAATGGGTAAGATAGTAGCAAGGCTACGCGATGCGAAAGGATGGATGTCAGATGACATTGGCGTGGCATATACATATGGTTGTATATGCGCATGATGATGATGCTTGGATGGTATTGGTGCATATACATATGATTGTATATGTGCACAATGGATACGTTTGGATTGAGTTGGCGTGATATATATGTATATATATATATAAGTATATATATATGTAGGTGTGTATGCTTATGCGTTTATATGACGAAGATAGCACCATGTGGTTAATGAGTATTGCTATTATGTTATGGTAAATGAAAATTTGGTTGGAAATGCGGGATGCATTAGGTCATGTATAGGTATGGGATGCCTACGACTTCTCGAATAGGAGAAAAAGGATGCTGTTAGAAAACAATTGTTATTGAGAACCAGGATATGGTCAACTTGTGTGAAATTTTGGTATGTGAGGCGAAGATGATTGAAATGGTACTAAGAAATAGTATAGGTGACCAAATGAAAGTTAAGAAACGGTAAAGGGTTGATGTGACCATAAGGGAATGTGAGAACTTGGGGAAATTTGAAAAGATTTGAAATTTGGAGATATGAACGATTGTTAAGGGAACAATTATGAGTATGATTGGAAGTGATAAGTCGAGAATGATATCTCGAGGGTAGGGAATCTGTTAATTGGAAAAAGTATGGTTAACTTTAGGCAAAAGTCAAGATTAGTCAACATGTAATTAGTTGATTTGGTTAGGGATGGGTTTTGACTTCCGTTTCGGATGACTCGCGATGATGAGAGTATAATGTATTAGTTGTGTGTATGAGAAAGGGGTAATGACATAATTAAGAGAGTTATGGTCAAATTATGTGACTTTGACCCGTTGGGCGTTTTCAAGTTGAATTTGGGAATTGGGTATCTAATGGTTGATAAATCATAATTAGAGGTCGATGGTAAAGGAAATTGTTAAAGTATAGTTGACTTTGTTCTTAAGTCAAGGGTTAGACGAGGTTGGAATATGGTAACTTGGTCGAAGCTAGACTTTGACATTGGTGTTGGTCAATTAGTTGATTATAATGCGTGGGGCATGTCATTTCTATGTGTATAAGATGATCGGTTAAAGGATTGAAAGTCTGTGGTCAAAATTGTGCAAGTTTGGCCCATTTGGGCACTAAAGGCTTAAGATTGATTTTTGACCCGTTTGGATCTAACGGGATTAATTGAGTGTTTACATCCATGTTGTTGACTAATTCGGGATGAGAAAAGTTTAACGGTAATAACCGCGGGAGAATGAGAATGGATACTCGGTAGAATGTGGATTGGAATTTTTGAGTGATTCCGAGGACGGAATCCTTTTAAGGGGTAGATAGTTGTAACGACCCGAAATTTGTAGATAAAAATTTTTTATAAAAATATGATAAATAAGGATAAATCATTTAAAGAACGTAGGAATTGGTTTCGTGTCGTTTGGAGTCCGTATGAGAAAGTTATGGACGAAACCGGGTTGAAACCTAGACCGAAAAGTGCAGCCCTGCTGCACTGGCAAGTTCGCGGCGCGAGTCAGGCGCGAGCGAAACGCGAGGTTGAGCAGAGGGACCAGAGCTGAAACGCGAGAATCTCGCGAGAACTTCGCGTCGACTTCGCGGTGCGAGCCAGGCGCGAGCCAGGCGCGAGCCAGGCGCGAGCCTGGCGCGAAGTCTGGTAAAAGCGGCGACTAGTGGGCAGACCCGCGTCTTCTCGCGACGCGAGCTCGGCGCGAGCGGGGCGCGAGCTCTTCCGACCAGTGCATTAAATTGGGGTTTTTAGCCATAAATGCATTTCCAAAACCCTAGTTCCTTCCATTGGCGATTTTGGAGTGCAAGAGCTGATTTGGGTCGATTTCTCTATCAAAGCTTGATAGATTTCACTCCTAAGTGAAGATTAAAGGTATATCTTCAATCCTTTGTAGTTGTAGCTTTAGATCTATGGGTTTAGAAGCTTGGGTTGAAACCCTAGTTCTTGGGGTTATGGATTATGGTAATTTAAATGGTGTATACACTTAATAGATGGTATATTAACAAAGGAAACAAGTGTATGATTATGATTTGTAAGAATCTTAAGGGTTGGTTAAACCTAGGGTTTGGTAAATCACCATATTTGGGGGAAATGGATTGATGGGTGTTATCTAGAGGTAGATGAACACATTGATAGTAGATTGTGATGTTGAACATTGTATGATCATTGTTTTAGGCTTTCGGTGACATCTTGGAAAGTCGGTGAAATTGTGAAGCAAGAGTTTTGGTGTCAAGAACACGGTTGGAGCATTTATTGCTAAGGTGAGTACGTGTGGAATTTACTGAGTACATAGCCCTTATAAATACTTTCCTTACTTGTGATACGGTCTATTTGCTTATTTGTGTAGACTAGTAGTTTATAGTTAGTTATACCGATGATAGTATTGAACTAACTTGTTTGATGATGAAAGTGATAGCCGAGAGCTAGATTGGCATAACCATAGGGTTATGGTGAGAACGAGATGACGTGATGCTAGTTAGTCCGGGGGCAACCCGATAACTAGACATGGTGATATTTCTAACTAGTTCGGGGGCAACCCGATAGTTAGATAGGATAGTGTTTCCAGCTGGTTCGGGGGCAACCCGATAGTTGGATTTAAGGGTGCTTTTAGCTAGTTCGGGGGCAACCCGATAGTTGGGCACGTTAGAGTTGCTAGTTAGCTCGGGGGTAACCCGATAACTAGATATGTGTTGCTAGGAAAGCAATGTTTGAAGCCACCATAGGGTGACTATATAGATGGATGATATTACTTGTTTGTTGATTACTTGGATAAACGATTATTATTATTAATGGGTCTAAACCCACGTAACTCACGAGACGTTTTTGTCTCACGTACTCCTCGTCTTGTTTTGCTATGTACTCAGGTTCGGGATCGAAGGCTTAGGTACGCATGGATAGAGATGCGGGACCTAGATTAGAAGAACACTAGATTGGATTTAGTCTTAGCTTGGTTATGATCTATTTTGTAACACCTACTTTTATACTCTGATTTCATACCAAGGTTTTTGTAAATCTAAATTTGAGGATGTTCTTCTATTTATAAAATGTTTTATTTTGGCTAATATTTGGTGTTAAAATTTGAGGTGTTACAGGTTTGTTTCTGATTCGACTCGGTTTCGTGTGTGTTTGTGTTAATTATCGATGTTTTGTTAGTTTTTATATATTGCAAGTCATTTTGAGGAATTGTTTGTTGAATAAATGTCATTTATTGAGCATCAAAAATAAGGGATTCAATTCAAGAGAAAGTCTTTAATCCACCATAAAAAAGTAATAAGAGAATGGAGATGAAAAGAGGCAACCATTAAATGATGAAAACGTAATTGGAGTGGTCCATAATTAATCCTAGAAGGGAGATAAAAACGTTTTTGGTAATTACGTTTTTAAATAGTCAACCATTAAAGAGTGAACCATTTAATGTAATAACTGGACGTTATTAAATTATGAAAACGTCAAAAGAGTCAACCTCGGACTTTCTAGTTGAGTTGCCTACCACTGCCGAACTATAATTAATTGCATCATTAAATGGTGAAAACGTTTTAAAACGTAATAAGAGAAGGGAGAAAAAAACGAAATGAGATCGGAACCATAACTGTCATTTATTGAATGATGAAAATAAGAGAAGTCAATTCAAGAAAGTCTTTAATCCACCATAAAAACGTTTAAATGGTTTGATTGGTATGACTTACAATGCGTATATAGAAATCAAATAATTGCAGCATTATTAGAATTCCATCATTTGTTGAAGATGTTGACGAATTAATTGTTGAGGTGTTTATAATTTATTTGTCATATTAGTGCTGGATTTTATCATAAATACCATACAAATTTTAGCGTAAATCATGGTAAACAGAGTTATTGGGAATAGATAAGTAATATGGTGTGACAAATCAGATAATTCAACCAACAGAGTTATTGGGAAATGAGTAATTTATATAATTAAAGCAAGACATAATATAATATGAAAAAAAAGAACCATTTTTGTTACATAAATGATATAATGATGCAATTAATTATTGGTGTTCCATCTGTATTCCTTTGTTTAGACGTTTCGTGGGTAAGTCGAGAGACGCTTATTTCCAGGGAGGCGAGTTCGTAAGCGTGTGAAAAAACTTTTTGGTTGAGTGTCGGGTGCAACTTCGGGTTCTTCATCACACATAACGACGGAATCATCATATTGTACTATCGGATGAATGCTTTGTAGTGCAAATGCTTCTGGCATTACCGGGTTGAACTCAATGTTTGTAACGTCGGTCGAAACAAGATGGTTGACTGAAACATAACCAAATCAAACGAGGTATCAAGATTTTATGGGTAAATACCATGTCAGGTAATTGGGTATGCCCAATTATGGAAAGTAGAATGAATATCGAAATAATGGAATTAACCTGTTTGTGTTCTTATCAGTTTCACGCGAGCTGCGTACACGGTTATGTTTTCAGAAGCAGATCTTCCAATCATTGTAGCTGTGGCTGCCGGTATATGATACAAGATGAGCTTGATCCGGTTGCCCCTGACGAATGTTACATTTTAAATGGGTTAATTCCTAATTGAGGTCATCATGTAAATTAGGTATAAAGACTTACCGACAATCATGCAGGAGCATTGCACACGATATCCGACCGGATGTAAAAAAAAACAATCGTTCGACATGTTTCCAGCAACGTCTGTGACAGGGTTAGTAAATAAGCAGAAACGTTAAATAATAATTTTTTTAAGTTACACATTGACAAATCTAACATTGTAAGGGGAAAAAGGTAAAACAACGCGTAGATGTACCAATCAACATTTGACGACTTGTGTGATCATCCAAGAGCCATGTGGGAGATCTGACCAATGGGTACCTGGGAAACCAGACATCTCTCCATTCGTAGTCTCGGAAAGCTCGGATTTAGTGTTGAATATTATTGCCATTTCATTACGAACAAAGGTATAGTTGTCAAAGCGTGGATAGTATTCGAGATCGTTGTAATCAATTTTGAAATACTTTAAAGAAAAGACACCACCTTGTAATTTTCGTCCTTGGTATGCATTAACTAACCGGGGGGGGGGGGGGGGGGGGGGGGAATCATCGCTTCAAATTTGTGCCTCTGCAATAAATGATTATTAGTTACAAAATAAGTAAAGATAATAATAAATTTCACTAAATGTAATTAATAAATGATTATCACATTTAATATTTTAGTGAAGACAAAATTAAAACGTAAATTATAATGAGTCAAACTATAAGTTTCCGCCAATATAGTAGTAACTTACAAATCTGTCAAGTAGAAACAAATATTGTTTGTTATGTGTTCGGTCAAGCCAAACATATTCAACGCGTACAAATCTGCATTTGTACCAGAATTGAGGATAACAGAGGTCTTCAAAGTTTTCAATCGGAATATATCCATCAAATTCCTTCAAAAGACAGGCCGAAAAATATGAGATAAATCCCAAAATTAATGATTTGTAAAGTAAGAATGCTGAACAATGAATTTAGTCAAATAGATTTTACCTCTACTTCTTCATCCGGTCGTGGTGGTGCCTCGAGCACTGAAGTAGCATATTGGGTGATTGAAGCCATGAAAGATTTCGTCTTTGGTTGAAGATGTAGTATATATATTCTGTTAGAAGATAAGTTACATATAGAGGGGGGACGAAATCAATGGGTCGTACTAATTCCATGGAAATGCGTTTGGAAGAAGAGAGGAAATCTTGGAAATGCGGTTTCTTCCACTACTCATAGAAAAAAAACGTGTATCATTGAAACCAAGTAAATAGTAAATTTAGGGAACGTTTAAAGTGTAACTTTGAAACCAAGTAAATTTAGGGAACGTTTTTCTTCTAATCTTAGAAAGGAATTTAATAAATACGTTTAGGAGCATTAATTAAATTGCTTACTCGTTTTTACTTCCAATGAAACAATGATGACATAAATAATATATATTTTTTCCAATAATATCTATAATTCCAAACACAAAAGGATTTAGGAGCATTAAAAATACAGTTTGGGCTAGTAACCATCAAAGAGTTGTTATTGTTGGTGAATTTGAGAAGGGTTTAAATGAGGGTCTGAAGTTGGAGGTATGGTCAAAGGGTTGACTCCGAAGTGGTTTTGTTTGGAATTACTGATAATGTTTCTTCCACTCCTTTATTTCAGCAATTTAAATAACTAAATTTAGGGAGGAAACACATCTTAGAATTAAACACTCCTTTATTTCAGCAATTTAAAGAACTAAATTTAGGGAGGAAACACATCTTAGAAATAAAAAAACGTTCAAATTCCATGAATGAAGGGCGTCAAAAAGGTAGCTTCGAATTAAATGTACAAAGGTGAAGTTAATTTATCATGAAAAAAAAAACGTTTTTATTCCACTCATTATTTACTGCACGCATGGCGATTTAAGTAGGTAGTTACCCGAAAGTGTAACCAAACCTGTTACTTAGCCTAGTGGTAAGAGGTTTACCTATGGATCCTATAAACCCGGGTTCGAACCTCGTTGGAAGCTGGTTTTTAATTAATTAGGCAAATGGGAGGTTGCTAATTAAGGAAGGTTTGAATTCAGACATTCCTTTTTTAGAAAAGTGCAATCTGCATTATAAAGTACACTACAACAAAAATGGGCTTTTAGGACCCTTTTTTGTGGTACACTTTTATAGTGATGTCCTAAAAACATATCTAATAGGACTAACTAGTTTTTGAGTCCTGATATGATATAATCTAATAGGACATTTTATATGTGGATCCTACAAAACTATATTATAGGACCTTTATCCACTGGAGTTTTATTATGATTCGATGTAATAGGACATTTGATATGCATGTCCTATTATATTAAGCTTTATAAGACATTTATTCATTGATGTCCTATAATATTGTAGCCTAAAAAGGCAATTAATATGTGGGTCCTATTATATTATGTTTTATAGGACATTTATTCGTATAGGTCCTATTATAATGTTACATAATAGGACATTGATACATAAGTCGTATTACATTAGTTTTTATAGGTCACTTAACCAATAATGTCCTATTATAATGTAATCTAATAAGACGCTTGTTCCTCGGGGTTGTATTATGATGACATCTAATAGGACACTCGATATATTGGTCTTATTATATCAAATTTCATAGAACTTCTATTTTATGGGGTATTATTATGAAAATCTAATATAACACTTGATGTGTTGGTCCTATTACATTATGTTTAAACAATGCTTAATTGTTAGGATCTTATTATCGTACAATCAGGTTGTGGGTGACTGTGTATCTGATCCTCATCATCTCACTACACTCTTTGAACAATTAATGAAGTAATAATCAATTTCCCGTGTGGAATTAGAGAGTGATCAACCATTCATATGGTTGTAGTAGGTCCAGTGTGTATCTGACGATGACACACTGACTCCAGAACATAAATGCATGACTAACTTTCAATCTTAGTGAAAGTCAATGAAGCAAGCCCAGTCGCTGAAGAACCATGAGTCGCTGAAGGATCATCAGTTTGAAAACTCATGAGTAGCTGAACACTCAGGAGTTGTTGAAGGTCATGGGTACCTGAACATTACTTAGTCATTGGAGCTTCAGTTTCCAATGAAAGATACAAGTTTAGTACAAGGTCACTGAAGAAGGAAGATTCGCTAAAAAAAAGGAATTTCATTCATATCTTCTGGAAGATCTAGCGACCACTCAAACATGTGACCTTCATGTTGTTAGTAAGGTCTACCAAACTGAGCTATTAGAGTGATATTGATACTTGACTGTAATTACCTATGTGACCATTACCACTCACTACTAATATCCACCACTACTCACGACGATACCCATCGCCGCTTCCGCCTCCCACCACTACCCACTTCCACAATCATTATCACTGACACCCACCATCACTACGCACCACCACCCACCACCCAACAAATATTGATTAGTTGAGTCGAATTACTTATGTATATTATTATTTTTATTAACCCGGCCAGCTCATAATATTTTATTAACCAACACCTACAACCACCATCACTACTCACACTGACACCCACCACCACCACCAACCACTGTCACCCACCAACATTCACCAACACCCACCACCATAATCATTACTGCTGACACTCACCAGCATTCACCAACACCCACCACCACAATCATTACTGCTGACACCCACCATCACTAAGCAACACCACCCACCATCATCACTACTGGCACCACCATTACTATCATCACCACAAAATATAGTTACGGAATACTCATCCGCTACTTTTATTATATCTATCATTTTTCTTATTTGTTTTAATTTTTAATTAAGAGAAATGATATTTGTAACTACCATTTATGCCTGCTTATGTGACTACTCACTTCTAAACTTGACATGTGAAATCCACTAATTTCATTCCTCATATCATCTCTTGGTTTTGACACTTGTCATCATCAAATGGGTAGACACATGAGTATGCACAAATAGTAGGCACGAATACCATTCCTCTTAATTTAATAATATTTAATATCTATTTTTTAAAACAATCATATATTTTATCATACATATTTTTTTTCAAACATATGTAAATTCATCAAAATTTTGCAAATCGAACGTATCTTTAATCTTATATTATCATAAAATTTTAATGAATAAAAGGTTGAAAGTGTTAAATAAATATTGGAGGTTAAGTAAAAGGTTAAAACTGAAACTAGAGATGGGCAGTTACATGAATCCGTTTTGGATCGTAAATCCAGATTTTTCTGTCAAGCATTCCGATATATGTCACACGAACCTGTTGGTATCCTCACGTTTCAAACTCGACGAACCCTAGTGCCTTAAAGTTATCGTATGGAAGGCGGAAGCAGGAGAAAATGAAGCTTTGATTATAGGTCCGGGGAAGGCGAGAAGCTGTTTGTGGAGGTAAGCTTAAACTTCGAATTTTCTCATTAGGGTCTTTAAATTCATTATATATATACATCTTGTGTTTGTTCACATCATCTTTCGGTGTTTTCAAATCTGAGAATTAGTATTCCTTTTGAAAAAAAAGGGCATAACTTTGTAAACACACATGCACGCACACACAAAGAAGCTTTGGTGTTATCGGTCGCTGATTATTGGAGCTATTATTCAATTCTTTTGAATCGGTTTCTGTTTTCGTCAAAGGTTAGTCAAAATTCTCTTTAATTTTGGTTTAAATTGATGTTTTCTTGCTAACAATTTGATGTTCATTATGATTAGCAATGAATTATTGTAATTCCTTTATTATTTATGACTTTTGCAAAATATGTGATTCAGAGAATTGAATTGATCCGCTCCTCCACCACTCCATATCTATTGTATCAAAAGCCAAGGGTACGTGTAGGGTTTTTCTAATTTTGTGAAAAATTGGCAAGTTCTATGTTTTGGGCTTATTCATTGCCCTGTATTCATTACTATTAGTATATAGAAATGGTATGAGTTTCAAATCTATAATTAGTTGATTCAAGTCATTCAACCAACAAATTCAAGAAGATGCAAGTCATGCACGGTCTCAATATCCTATTAACGATCTAATTACTTGAATTGGATATGTGTATATTTAAAAGCTATTATGATTCTGTCTTAGAGAAATTTAATTTTGTTTTTGCCATTATATTTGTTTGTAGGTGTTGATGGAAACCCATGCCTAAAACTTAAAGGTCTTACATGATTCAAAGCATTTGATCAGGAGAAGAATGTAATCGAATTCATGTTTGTTCATACCAACCTATCAAATATTATTTACATCTTAACCTATTTGATTTATTTGGATCAGTGAACATATATACAACCTCACAAGAATTCTTTCAACATAAGTGATGAATGAGGACGGTGCTTGATTTCGAGAGTTGCAATTTATATATGTTTAATAAATAATGACATTTCTTGTATTTACTAGAAGTTTTTATGTGTTTTGCTTCGCCTCTTTATTCTTTTGGGGTTCATATCAAATTCTGGACGAGTTATTAAATAAAGTGCCTTATTAGATTTTGCTTTATTATTTCTAATTGTTCAATATTCACATTTATGATGATACTAATTAAGATTATAATTTTTGGATGAAATTTATTAGTTATCCATCTGTTTTAAGCATCCTATTAGACCAAGCGGTACAATTTTGTTAAATGTTGAAATTCATCTTGCAACCCCAAATTTGGTCCCAACAACATATCTTTGTATTAGGATCCTTTTCTTGGTATTCAAAAAAGAGTTTATGCATTACAATTACGTCTTATAAAGATATTTTTTAGGACACATGAAGTTGTCGCAATACATAATAGATTGGTGAGCACATATTAAAACGCCATAAAACGTCCTACTACATAGTCTATTAGGACGTCATATATGTTGTATGAAAATAATTTTTAAGACACTTGAATATGTCCCAAAACATAAAAGAAAGATAAACATATATTAGAACACCTTAGAACATCCTATTACGTGGTCTATTAGGACGCCTTTTGTGTCCTAAAAACAACTTTACGAGACTAAATAATTAGTTTCATAATGTTGGTGTCTATTAGGACCCTTATATGTGTCCTAGTTTTCTATTACAACCCTCTTATATGTGACACTTTTATTCAGGTCCTATTAAGTTAAAGGTCCTATAAACTAATTTGATAGGACACTAATTGGAGTCCCATAAAGCTAATTTTGTTGTAGTGGTAGTAAGATATAAACATAATATAGAGCATAAACCACAATCGGTGGGGCAGTTTCTGGTTAAAACAAAACCGAACCGAACCCATTGGTTTTTTTCAAAATTTAAAATCGAACCGTTGATTTTGAATTGGTTTTGGTTTGTATGGGTTTGGTTTTGTCATTTTAATGGATTGGTTCGGTTTTTCAATTTTTATGCTTACCCCAAAAATTAACCTATTGAAAAGGAAACTTGTGGTCTGAGTATATCCAAGATGGGTCAATCCCAATCTTGAATAGTACTCATGGTAGGTGCTGCTTGTATGGCTCCCATTTCTTGAACATGCTGGCCTTTGCCTTTGACTTTTTGATTTGTGTGGGTGTTGACTTTTTGTCTCTAATATAGTCCACTTTCATCACTAACCCTCTTTCCTCCTCATCTGTAGAATCATGTGCAGATAAGGTAATAATGCAATCAAAGATCCTGTTTCCCCACTTCTTTTTACAGGTGAAGAACGTGTTGGCTTGTTTGAATATTATTGATGTAGAGTCACAAACAATAACATAGATTGGCAGGGCCGGTCCAGAACTTTCAGAGGCCCGGTGCATTTTCTGAAAAATTAGGCCTTGAAACTTAGACGATCGAAAATTATAATTAAAAAAATTCTAACGTTTGGTTTCCCGGCTCGCTTATGATTCCCCTTGGTTGTTAATAATATAAGTATATAACCTAATATTATTTATGTAAATAATAAGGTTAGTCATAATACTAGTATAGTAGCATTATCTTTTTACATACATACATTATTTGATCAGGATATCGACTGGTTCACTTTCATGGGACAACATCAACGGCAAGATACGGGACATATATGTGCAAACAAAACCACAAAAAGGTAGGGAATATTTACATGCCTTGTGAAGTGCATAGCTTTATCGAAAATAAAGAAGCAATAGATAGGAGGAAGTGAAGCAATTCGAAAGATACTTAGAATTGAATTGATTCTTTAACGAAATTATTGGTCACTAAACCAAAAACAATATATAAATCAGAAAAAGCAATATCATTATATCTATTATATAAGTCCAATTTTAGATTAAATTATGTTATGGCAGATATCATATTTTAATATTTTGTGCCTGTTTTTGTAAATATAAAAGTGATCATGTATCAAACACGCTTATAGGCGGCAGGTTTCGCTTTGAACGAAGACCCGCACAACATAAAATAAAGAATCTAAAAAACACTTTGAGAAGTGATATTGATTACTACTCGATTTTCCTACTTATCTTATAACTCATTTGATTAATACAAATATTTAAATTAACGAATAAGGTTAAAAAAATAGAATTATTAGATTCCACATGTCAATTATTTTATAGGTAGAATGATGAAGTAAGAAGATTTAGTAAGAAATAATACAATTTTTTTTTTTCAAACACTCACATAAACATTTTTATGACAAGTACTAGCACTAACAAGGCTATTATGACATGCCACTATCCTAGCTAGCTACACCATTAGCTGAAGGATTTATGTGGACAGTTAGTCAACCTATGATTATACATCCATGCCTACGAAACACTTAAGGGTCACACCGGTGAGTGCATGTAATACGAGCAAGATACGCAATGATACTACGAAGAGGAGTGATTCATAATAGTCATTATGAATCAAGTTAAGTACTAAGTCAAGTTTGACTTATTACTAGATTAGTTTAACTAACTAATTAATACAAGTATTTGTGCATTTACTAGTTGAGTAAATTTACAATGTGTTAATTATATATTATCCATGATATGATTTAAAGCTATTAAATCATATAGTAATTGGATAATATTGTTGTATAAATTATATAAAAGTTATTATATAATTAATTATTAAAAGTATAAATACAAGTATATAATTCGTGTATATGGGTGCCGAATTATTAAGTGTAATTAATACTAGACATTTAATAGTTAAGTGCAACAATAATAAACTAGTTAAAACTATAAGGGATGGAAGTGTAAAAAGGAAGTTTAATTAAGAAGTTAATCTTAATTAAACTAGAAGGGTTTTAAGTGTAAGATCTTTTCCTATAAATAGGAGGCTTATGTAACACCTCAATTTTTAATACAAAACGTTTAGCCAAAATATATCATTTTCTTTAAATAGAAGAACGGTTCCAAAATATGGATTTACAAAAACCTTTGGTATAAAAATCAGAGTATGAGGTTTGGTGTTACAAAGTATATCAAAACCAAAGCTAAGCACAAATCCACTCTAATGTTCTTCTATTCTAGGCCCCGCATCTCTATCCATGCGAACCTAAATCTTCGATCCCGAACCTGAGTACATAGCAAAACAACAAGGAGTACGTGAGACAAAAACGTCTCGTGAGCTACATGGGTTTAGACCCGACAATAAAATGAAATGTCACGTTTCATATAACCAATCAATATACATATATATATCCAACTATCCAGTCTAGTCACCTTAGTGTGACCCTATCAACCTTGCTTACCTAGCAATCACGTCTAGCTATCGGGTCGCCCCCGAACTAGCTAGAACCACCTACATATCTAGTTATCGGGTCGCCCCCGAACTAACTAGAAACAAGGTACCGGCAATAGGATCGCCCACGCTACCGATACCTGCCTTGCCCACCGGAATATGTCCAATGAGTAAGACTACTAACGTGGAAGAGTCAATGGGAAATCCGTCCCAACTGCTCCTCAATCCACACCTCATGACCGGGGAGTCTCCCGTATCATCACATCATCTCAACCTCATCATAACCCTATGGTTATGTCAATCTAGCTCTCGGCTATCACTTTCATCATCAAGCAAGTTAGTTCAATACTATCATCGGTATAACTAACTATCAACTATTAGTCTACACAATTAAGCAAATAGACCATAATACAAGTAATGAAAATATTTAAAAGGGCTATGTACTCAGTAAATTCCACACGTACTCACCTTAGCAATAAATGCTCCAACAGTGTTCTTGACACCCAATCTCTTGCTTCTCAATCCAATCAACTTTCCAAGACTTCACCAAAAGCCTAATACAAAGATCATATAATATTCAACATCACAATCTACTAATAATGTGTTCATCTACCTCTAGATAACACTCATCAATCCATTTCCCCCAAATATGGTGATTTACCAAACCCTAGGTTTAACCAACCCTTAAGATTCTTACAAATCATAATCATACACTTGTTTCCTTTGTTAATATACCATCTATTAAGTGTATACACCAATTATATCACCATAACTCATACCCCAAGATCTAGGGTTTCAATCCCAAGCTTCTAAATCCATAGATCTAAAGCTACAACTACAAAGGATTGAAGATATACCTTTAATCTTCAATTAGGAGTGAAATCTATCAAGCTTTGATGGAGAAATCGACCCAAATCAGCCCTTACACTCGAAAATCGCCAATGGAAGGAACTAGGGTTTTGGAAATGCATTTATGGCTAAAAATCCCAATTTAATGCACTGGTCGGAAGAGCTCGTGCCCCGCTCGCGCCGAGCTCGCGTCGCGAAGTGACGCGGATCTGCCCCTTAGTCGCCGCTTTTACTAGACTTCGCGCCAGGCTCGCGCTTGGCTCGCGCCGCGAAGTCGACGCGAAGTCGACGCGAGATGCTCGCTTTTCAGCTCTGGTCCCTCTGCTCAACCTCGCGTTTCGCTCGCGCCAGGCTCGCGCCGCGAGCCTGCCTTTGCAGCAGGGCTGCACTTTTCGGTCTAGGTTTCAACCCGGTTTCGTCCATAACTTTCTCATACGATGTCCAAATGACACGAAACCAATTCCTACGTTCTTTAAATGATTTATCCATAATTATCATATTTTTACATATTTTATTTATTTACAAATTTTGGGTCGTTACAACTATCTACCCCTTAAAAGGATTCCGTCCTCGGAATCACTCAAAAAAATTCCAATCCACATTCTACCGAGTATCCATTTTCATTCTCCCGCGGTTATTACCGTCAAACTTTTTCTCATCCCGAATTAGTCAACAATATGTATGTAAACATTCAATTAATCCCGTTAGATCCAAACGGGTCAAAAATCAATCTTAAGCCTTTAGTGCCCAAATGGGCCAAACTTGCACAATTTTGACCACAAGACTTTCAATCCTTTAACCGATCATCTTATACTCATAGAAATGACATGACCCACGCATTATAATCAACTAATTGACCAACACCAATGTCAAAGTCTAGCTTCGACCAAGTTACCATATTCCAACCTCGTCTAACCCTTGACTTAAGAACAAAGTCAACTATACTTTAACAATTTCCTTTACCATCGACCTCTAATTATGATTTATCAACCATTAGATACCCAATTCCCAAATTCAACTTGAAAACGCCCAACGGGTCAAAGTCACATAATTTGACCATAACTCTCTTAATTATGTCATTACCCCTTTCTCATACACACAACTAATACATTATATTCTCATCATCGCGAGTCATTCGAAACGAAAGTCAAAACCCATCCTTAACCAAGTCAACTAATCACATGTTGACTAATCTTGACTTTTGCCTAAAGTCAACCATACTTTTTCCAATTAACAGATTCCCTACCCTCGAAATCTCATTCTCGACTTATCACTCCCGATCATACCCACAATTGTTCCCTTAACAATCGTTCATAACTCTAAAATTTCAAATCTTTTCAAATTTCCCCAAGTTCTCACATTCCCTTATGGTCACATCAACCCTTTACCGCTTCTTAACTTTCATTTGGTCACCTATACCATTTTTTAGTACCATTCCAATCATCTTCGCCTCACATACCATAATTTCTCACAAGTTGACCATATCCTGATTCCCAATAACAATTGCTTTCTAACAGCATCCTTTTTTCATATTCTAGAAGTCGTAGGCATCCCATACCTATACATAACCTAATGCAACCCGCATTTCCAACCAAATTTTCATTTACCATAACATAATAGCAATACTCATTAACCCCTTGGTTCTATCTTCGTCATATAAACGCATAAGCATACACACCTACATATATATATACATATATATATATATATATATATATATATATATATATATATATATATATATATATATATATATATATATATATATATATATATATATATATATATATATATATATATATATATATATATCACGCCAACTCAATCTAAACGTATCCATTGTACACATATACAATCGTATGTATATGTTACCAATACCATCCAAGCATCATCATCATGCGCATATACAACCACATGTATATGCCACGCCAATGTCATCTGACACCCATCCTTTAGCATCGCGTAGCCTTGCTACTATCTTACCCATTCGATCATCCAATCGCTCATAGTGCGTTCTAGCACCTCTCCCATAAAAATCGCATTATCTTTTTCTTCCCTATTCATATGTCTCCCATCGAACATAGTACTTAGCACATTTCATATAATATTATCTTTCCATTATCATATGCCTTCCAAGGCCATCACATAATGCGCATGCATTGTACCCCGCGGGTATACCAATAAGATCTCCGATTGTCATTTACCGTTTCACTTACACGTTAATCACCCTTAACCGGTCCATTTCCTTGTTACCGATTTCCAAACCCTTTATTACCACCGGGGTAACCACCAATCTATTCCTTTAACCAAAGTTCACCGGCCAACCCGGTCACCTTTGAGTCAACCAATCGACTCCGGCCTACATTTGTAACCCATGACTTGGCACCCATTAGCCCAACATTCCATGTTCCCGTCTTTCTACATCGCGATACCTCGAAATATTTATTTCCCAGTCGTAGTCTCACACACGCTATGTCATATTATATCACATCATTATTATGACATTTTGCCCATAATCGTCATCTTACCCTTAATATCGAATCGATCATCCCTGTCACGAAACTTGTTATGGCTACATGCCAATATTTTATTATTTTTTTTTTTACTCACCCATTTCTAACAATTAAAATATGCCATTCCTGACACTTACTCCTTTCCACCTATGTTACATTTATTTGTTCCAAGGCATCACCATACCTTTAATCATTCTTTTCTTTCCCATTTACATATATTAACATTACATTACTTATCCGGATTCCCACCAAATACTCAAGTTTCAATTCCAAGATTTCTATTTCCAAATTTCCATCCTTACTACAATTCTTACCAACACTTAGTACTTCATTGTACTACTATCCATTTATTGGAAACATTTACCGTCCTTGCGGTTCATCTTTTGATACCCTATAATAACATCAACCCTTAAATCCTTACTATCTGCGACACACCGAACCATATTTCTTTCAAAAAAAATATCCACGTCACACAGCTTACCTCCAATTCCTATAACCACCCGACCATTAAACTATAGTCACACAATATCTTGGCTTGGTGCATACCCAACCAATCTATACCGATAATCACATTAGAATCCTTCTTTCTCATGGACATAAATCAAATTTTTTTCTTTTTATTTTAAACTTTTTCCCATCTATTTCTAAGTCACAACTCCTATAAACAAATTCGACCGTTGGGATTTTCCCATTGGCTACCACTATTCATATTTTTCATCTAACAACATCGGTCGGCACATTTAACTTTCTACCAAACTCGTGAGACACAACGAATAAGTAGAACCCGAATCAAATAATATAGAAGATGGCATGAAGTCAATGAATAAAGTACCTGATACTACATCGTGCACCTCTTTTGCCTCCTCTCGAGTCACCTGAAAGGAACGCCCCTTCGCTTTAGCCGGTTCCTCTTTCTTTTGAGCCGCGGGCACCTTTGGCTCGATCCTCTTTTTCGGGCACCCATTGCTATAGTGTCCCATTTCATGGCACGAGTAACACTCCACCTCGGAAAACGCCTTGGATCTACAATCCCGAATTATATGTCCCGTCTTTCCACAATTATAGCACACCTTCGAAGCTCCTCGGCACTCGCCGGTATGGTTCTTCCCGCATCTCTTGCACGGGACAACGCTTCCTTGCTTGAAGGAATTTGATGTGAACTTCCCCTTTTTAGAAGTTCCCGAGTCACTCTCGGCTTTCCTTTTCTCGATCACATGGGCCCTCTCGGCATTCCTTGTCGCATCCACCTCTTCCACACCCCGGGCGGTACCAATGGCCTCATCGAGTGTGACCGCTCTCCTTACCTCCAATTGGTAATCCCAAGGTAGCCCACAAGCATATCGGACTACCCTCGATCTTTCCTCAAAATAAGTTCTTGCAACAAACGGGAGCAATCCCGTGAACTCCCTTGAGTACTCCTCAACCGACCTATCACCCTTCTTTAGGTTTATAAACCTCTCATGTATCTTCTCCAAATCCTCTTCGGGACAAAATTTCTTCCTTAACCTCGCGGTGAACTCATCCCATGACATTTTCTCTATCACCTCCCTCCCGAGGGTCTCATAAACTATGTCCCACCAGACCATAGCATCCCCTCTTAGCAATTGCGATGCATACAACACCATATCAGCTTTCTTGCACTTGCTACTTCCGATGACCCGCTCGGTCTCTCGGATCCACCTCATAGTTACCTTCGGGTCCGAACTACCCATATACATGTTTGGCTCACAAGCCATGAATGTCTTAAAAGAACAACCATTATTTTCATCGGGTTGCGCCCTTGCATCACTACAACCACCTGTGGATGATTTCTCCACTCGAGTGCCACCATCCCTGGTTTTCTCATCCGATCTAGCCTCAGATACACGATCTCCACCCGACCTCTCACGGTCCCCAATGATGCGGTGCACCTCGTCGGCCACCACTCCCTTGAGTTGTTCAATAACAGTTTGGAGGTCCGCCATGGTCACCGGAGTTCTATTAGCTCCGACCTCCGATTCACCCATCCGATGCATCGACGGTTGACTTTCCTGTTCAACCAAAACCTCGACATGAGGTATTTCTTCCTCCCGCCCCTCCGGGGCTTTACCACTTCTATGCATGGTCGCCATTTCTTTCGACCAAGACTAAACGAAAGACATTAAACATTTAGTACCTTGTGTACAACCCATTAGTCGCATAAGACTCAATATCCATAATCATATCAATTCTCATCGGTCCCCCTAGGTTCAACCCTAAACTTAATATAAAGTCTCGAGGTCAACCTATCGATCTCAAGGAATCTTACATTCCTAATGCTACAGTCTAAGACTAGGATGGTTATCCAACCTAATTCACTTAAACTATAGCTCTGATACCAAGTTGTAACACCTCAATTTTTAATACAAAACGTTTAGCCAAAATATATCATTTTCTTTAAATAGAAGAACGGTTCCAAAATATGGATTTACAAAAACCTTTGGTATAAAAATCAGAGTATGAGGTTTGGTGTTACAAAGTATATCAAAACCAAAGCTAAGCACAAATCCACTCTAATGTTCTTCTATTCTAGGCCCCGCATCTCTATCCATGCGAACCTAAATCTTCGATCCCGAACCTGAGTACATAGCAAAACAACAAGGAGTACGTGAGACAAAAACGTCTCGTGAGCTACATGGGTTTAGACCCGACAATAAAATGAAATGTCACGTTTCATATAACCAATCAATATACATATATATATATCCAACTATCCAGTCTAGTCACCTTAGTGTGACCCTATCAACCTTGCTTACCTAGCAATCACGTCTAGCTATCGGGTCGCCCCCGAACTAGCTAGAACCACCTACATATCTAGTTATCGGGTCGCCCCCGAGCTAACTAGAAACAAGGTACCGGCAATAGGATCGCCCACGCTACCGATACCTGCCTTGCCCACCGGAATATGTCCAATGAGTAAGACTACTAACGTGGAAGAGTCAATGGGAAATCCGTCCCAACTGCTCCTCAATCCACACCTCATGACCGGGGAGTCTCCCGTATCATCACATCATCTCAACCTCATCATAACCCTATGGTTATGTCAATCTAGCTCTCGGCTATCACTTTCATCATCAAGCAAGTTAGTTCAATACTATCATCGGTATAACTAACTATCAACTATTAGTCTACACAATTAAGCAAATAGACCATAATACAAGTAATGAAAATATTTAAAAGGGCTATGTACTCAGTAAATTCCACACGTACTCACCTTAGCAATAAATGCTCCAACCGTGTTCTTGACACTCAATCTCTTGCTTCTCAATCCAATCAACTTTCCAAGACTTCACCAAAAGCCTAATACAAAGATCATACAATATTCAACATCACAATCTACTAATAATGTGTTCATCTACCTCTAGATAACACCCATCAATCCATTTCCCCCAAATATGGTGATTTACCAAACCCTAGGTTTAACCAACCCTTAAGATTCTTACAAATCATAATCATACACTTGTTTCCTTTGTTAATATACAATCTATTAAGTGTATACACCAATTATATCACCATAACTCATACCCCAAGATCTAGGGTTTCAACCCCAAGCTTCTAAATCCATAGATCTAAAGCTACAACTACAAAGGATTGAAGATATACCTTTAATCTTCAATTAGGAGTGAAATCTATCAAGCTTTGATGGAGAAATCGACCCAAATCAGCCCTTACACTCGAAAATCGCCAATGGAAGGAACTAGGGTTTTGGAAATGCATTTATGGCTAAAAATCCCAATTTAATGCACTGGTCAGAAGAGCTCGCGCCCCGCTCGCGCCGAGCTCGCGTCGCGAAGTGACGCGGATCTGCCCCTTAGTCGCCGCTTTTACCAGACTTCGCGCCAGGCTCGCGCTTGGCTCGCGCCGCGAAGTCGACGCGAAGTCGACGCGAGATGCTCGCGTTTCAGCTCTGGTCCCTCTGCTCAACCTCGCGTTTCGCTCGCGCCAGGCTCGCGCCGCGAGCCTGCCTTTGCAGCAGGGCTGCACTTTTCGGTATAGGTTTCAACCCGGTTTCGTCCATAACTTTCTCATACGATGTCCAAATGACACGAAACCAATTCCTACGTTCTTTAAATGATTTATCCATAATTATCATATTTTTACATATTTTATTTATTTACAAATTTTGGGTCGTTACAGCTTATGACTTAACCCTAGATGTTGATTCCTTGCCTCTTTACACGAAATCCCTCCCCCCTATTCCCTCCATTCGGCCGAACCTAGAGCAACACCAAGTTTTGGTGTTCTTCGTTCTTCGTTCTTCGTGTTCTTCGTGTTCTTCAAGTCTTGAAGATTCGAAGATCAAGTTCATTGCTTAGATCAACTAGAAGATCGCTCGATTTGTTCAATATCAGTGGATCTATCTTAAGCAAACAACAAGGTATGTTTTGAGAAAACCCTTTTCTCTCTTCTCCCCTCTTGGACGATTTCGACCAAAGAACCCAAGGGTTCTTTGGTGTTGGTCGAAACACACACAAGTGTGTGTGTGTGTTTGGGATTTCGTACAAGGTTTCTTCTATTGTTAATCTAATCTAGATTTCCAAGATCCCAATCCTTTAGGGTTTAAGGATTAGGTTTAATCTCAGTTCCGCATTTAGGGAATAAATCAGCTAGTTGGTTTTAACCGGTCAAGAACAAGTTCATGTTCTTGGTCAGTATGGTTCGAACCAAATGACTAGGAGGTTGACCCTTATGGTCAATCAGTTTCAATGAAACCCTTCATTAGCCATATACAATAGTTATTCCTTATATAAAGCTATTTCTTTTCACTTCATTTCCACACAACTCTAGCTCATTATAAGTTTATAACCTTAAAACTTGTCTTCCTATCAAAGAACACCACTCTAAGGTAAGGCAAATATTGGTGGTTCGTGATTAATCGATGAGGCTAAACACGAGGAAGAGCCCTAAAGTGGCTGATGAAAGCATGTTTGGAGAAGGGAATAATGGACCCGAGTCTCCAAACATAACTCATCGTACAACGGAAGGGTTCTCGAGCGGTTTTTCTCTTATATACAACATCATAAGAGCTCCACTTTCACTTCTATCATGCTTATCATCACACTCTCATATAAATGGTACTACCGATGGAGTGTGGGTGTCCGGAGAGTTTTCACGGATGTCTGAGGTCAATCATCTTGTGGTCAACGATAGCATGCGCTATGCTATTTTGATGTAGATAAAGAGAAGTAAGTAGTACAAAGAATCCATAGAAGGGATATATTTGGGCCATAGATTCTTCACGTTGTGTCTTATTGTATCTTTATCTATTCTCTCATGAAGGTTTTAGAAACTTAGATATGAATACGAAATAGTCAAATAGATAAGTGTTTGGCTAGGTTTTATCTTCCCTTTTACTATATAGTGTACTAGTTTTAAAGCCCGCCCATTGGCGGACATGATTCAAGAGAAATGTAGGAAAATAACAAAATAGTGACACTGTTGAAATAATATAACAATCAATAATTGAAATGATAATAAATAATTTTCTTTATAATATTTTCATTAATTTCATAATGTTTTATTTTTCATTGAAGACCTAATTAGTGACTCATTAATCTTTTGTCTTTCATCTTTTGACTTGAATCGTGATGTGTTCACAAGAACCACCCAAACCTCGCTATAAGTATTATAAATATAAAAATATAAGTTAGAAGCATGAAAGAATACTAAAAAAAAAAAAAAAACGCATTTGCATATATAGGCATTAACTACATCAATGGTACATATTGTTGCAAAAAGACATCTAGTGGGGAGATTTCTGAAGCTTTCAATATAAATAGCAGGAAGCTCTTTTGATTAACTTTGAGCTATAATTAACTACTCTACAATACATAAAAACTTAATCGTATAGATTTATAATTTATCTGAACTAAAAACAAATTAGTTGAATTTCAACTCATTTGACCTGTTTGATTTTTATAACATTTTAGATTTAACCCATTGCATAAAATACAACTTTGATGTAAATGAGTCAAAAGTGTCATATATAGTGGTCATGGGAGTAAAAAGTAATTATCATTAATCCACATTCAATTATGCTATAATCCTCCATTAAACCACATAAAACTTTCAACTTCGTGGTCGAACATACGTCTTTCTCATGCAAAACAATTAATCCAACATTAATGATATTCTCAAGCAAGCTAATCAATCGATCATATTGATATCATCCAGCTTAGCTTCAAATAATCACAGTTGATATAACAAACATACAACACTCGACTGAAACACATAATTGAGTTGCTTTACTCTTATAAAATTTAAAATAATACCAGGCAAGTCGAAATCATTTTTAAAAGTTACGCCTCCGTACGGAGTACCAATTGGAACGGGACTTGAAATACATGTGCTTGGATGTACATATACACTCTTTTATTTTCAAAAGAACTGTTATTAGTGAAGCACATGTGCTTCTAGCTTACAAACACATGTGCTTCATTACTTGAAACACATGTGCTTGACTGTACATATACACTCATTTATTTTCAAAACAACTGTTATTAGTGAAACACATGTGCTTCTAGTAACGAAACACATGTGTTTCAAGTCATGAAACACATGTGCTTGGCTGTACATATACACTCCTTTATTTTCAAAACAACTGTTATTAGCGAAACACATGTGATTCTAGTAACGAAACACATGTGTTTCAAGTCATGAAACACATGTGCTTGGCTGTACATATACACTCCTTTATTTTTAAAACAACTGTTATTTAGTGAAACACATGTTTTTCAAGTCACGCAACACATGTGTTTCAAGTCACTAAAAACATTAGTTTATAAAATACAGGGGAGCATACGAAGCACATGTGTTTCAAGTCACAACCACCACCGCCGGTCACCACCGCCGGCGACCACCTCCGGCCGCCGGTGGTGGGTGGGGTATTGATGTATTGAAGCACATGTGTTTGTATGGTTTGAATCTTGATCTTGACCTTTGACTTTTTCTTGATCCAATGGCTAATAATTGTCCCTTGGGACTAGCTAAAGTCCTTGGACTACCTTGACATTTACCCATATTCTATACATCAGAAGTTGAACTCATGATTACAAGTATAAGTGTTATCGAGTTAAGACATCGTGAGCTACTTTAGACCGACTCAAAAAATATTCAGAATCGACTCATTGTAAACCTAGTCGAGCCCGAGCTACTCGAGTATGGTTTCAAGCTGAGTTCGAATTCCATAATACTCAATTCACCCCGCTCGCTAGTCTAATTGAGCTTCTATCAAATTACCTTTTTTACTTTTTCTATAATCTATACACATAATTACTTATCTATCTTTTGTATATAAGGAGAAAGAAAATAAACCTACCATATTTCTCAATTCTACTCTTCCAATCAACTTATTAATACATTTTTAAAAAATCAAATAATTTCGAGCCGAGTCGAGCTGAGCTTAAAATTATAGATACTTTCACCGAGCTCGATCGAATTTAAATGATTTCTTATTCAAACAAATTTATTGCAACGTTAAAAAGAACTTCATCTGTTCCATAATAAAGTTTTAATTTCTTTTAATTTTTTTTCTCAAATAAATTTACAATTTTTCAAAATTTGATGTAGTCTACTCAATAAAATAATACTTTTTATACAAAGGGTCCACGACTAACTATTTTCTCTTTTTTTAATCTAACGTTATATTTAAATCAAAATTATTATCAAAGATTCATTAATAACTATATTCTAAAAACTTGTGCAAAATAAAAACAATACTTCATTATGGGACAGATGGAGTATTAGACTTCTAATAGAAGTAGAGAACGAAAACTCTTGTTTTCACGCATTTTAAAATACTGACATTTTTATTTTTACAAGAGTATGTTTAATTAGTCAAGACAATACATTTGTCGTTTTCTTTTAAGAGAGAAGATACCATTGACAGAGTCAACGTATTTGTGGTTGATTTAATGCGTCAATGTATAGTCAAACTTCTTTAAAGCAAGAATATTTATTATGACAATTGAGTCAGCACATGGGGTGCTTCTTGTTTAATTAGTCAAGACACTTGTCAGTGACTGTCATCTCGGAGAATAGGGACCTTCGGTATTTAGATATAATTGGATTCTCTAACAACTTGGACCGGATAATTTGTATTGGAAAAGTTTCATAGATAGATTTAGACTTAAACCAAATTAATTGATTGATTTTAGATTGAATTCAGTTTCTCATTTTAAAAACTGAATTGTCCAAAACAACCGAATCCACATATAGACACAACCGACACTTGATTCACACTTTGATAGTTCAACAGATCCAAAATCATAAACACACCCATAATCTTAGGTCTTTCACAACAGTCGATAGTCCATATTTTCCTTGATGCTCTTTGTATATGAGTTGATGCAAAGACCATGCATAAAGTAGTTTGTCATTCTTGAATTGTAAATTTCAAACTTAATATTATTTATATTATATATTTTTAGACATGTACTCTTGTTCAATGTGAAATGTATTAAAGGTTAAACCAGATTGTAAAAACCGGACTACCAAATTGTAACTTGGTTCGGATCGGTATGGTTTTTGAATTAATTTGGACAATTGGTTTCAACTTTTAAGAATGAGACATTATTTAGTTTCACCTATCTGATTCAGATAAAATAATTCCAACCAAACGAACACCCTATCCTCCGCTAGAACTCCGCCACATCCGCCATCAACTATATATGTCGCTACCACCTTTGTATATGTTTGCATAGAAATGAAAGTCTATAGTAACAACATCTTCACATAGACCTATATAGTATGATTCAAAAGTCCACTTTTATTTCATACATACTAAATACATGTTTCTTTCAAAAGAAGCCATGCCAATTATTACATATATAACAAGTACGTAATGCATGATTGCAAGCTGAACCACCATATTCTTAGCACGTGACATAATAATATATGGTTCAGCTTCAATGTTTCCGTACTCAGTTTTGAGTTTGTTTGTAAGCAGTTGCCTCTTCAAAGGTGGAGCAACACTTGCAACCTCCTCCATTGTTGTAACGTCCACCACCACAACAACCATACCGGCAACCTCCATGTCCACCACCACGACCACCACCGTTGTCACGCCCTCCACCACCACGACCACCGCCGTTGTTATATCCGCCACGTCCACCACCGTTGTCGTATCCTCCACGACCACCATGGCCATCAAGCTCAGCTGCATTATTAACCATTTTACTTATAAGTTGCATGATTTCTATACAGTCAATCTTATTATATAACCTAGGATTAGGATTTGTTTGGAATATATATATGGCCGGGTTTTATTCTACAGTTATTGCAGCGACGTACCATGAAAAAAACTGAGAGGTGTCACATGTGGTACATTTTAATTCTTAGGAGTGTCACATATACTATCAAAAAGAAAATTTGAAAACTTTTTAACACTATTTCAATACTATTCGAAAAAGATTCAGGAGTTGCACGGACAATTTCGTGCACGTACCACATATACTAGTTCCTCCCCTAAATTGTTGTATTGTGTGTATCTAATGATAAAAGTAAAAGAGTGTTTATAATTAGTGCTATTTCACACGTTGAAAGTGCTATTCCGGGTAAATTCAGAATTAATTTTTTACACAAAATTTTACGAAAGTGTCAGACTTCAGTTATTGATAGATATTTTTTGAAAGGGTGTGACTTTTCGTAACTGATTTGTTGGTTGAAATTAACTGCCCGAATCCATTTATAAAAGGAATGGTTGTGACATATTATCAATACGCACGGAATTCGAATCATACATACAAAATGCAAACACCCGATGTTCATATGAACACACTTTTATATACGATGCATAAATTAACATCTGTAGTTTAAGGTCGAATTCTAAGAAGAAATTAACATAAGGACTAATATTCTTTAAGGATAGTGATCATCACGTCCTCAATTTTAGTTTATTCATTATATTGGAAGTATAATAACAAAATTTGTCAATTTACAGTTACATAACTAGAGACTCATGCAACAATCAATTTATAACACAAATGAACATAAGACGGAAAATTTACTTACTTTCCTTAGCAGCAGCAACTTCGGATGCAACGAGAAGAACAACAGCAAAAGCTAGGGCAAGAAGAACAAATGTTTTTGAAGCCATTTTTAATTTAGAAAATATAATTAAGGAGGAGGGATGAGGAAACTAGTGTGATTAAGCTCTCTATTTATAGAAGTATTTCATGCATATTGATGATTACTTAATGATTATTGCTATGGTCCCATGTTGGTTGGCTGGTGAGTGGATCCGGATTCCGGGCCATATTTCATTTTCTTTGACATTTGGCAACACATTCTTATCCTCTAGTACTCCATCAAAATTATTTTAGTTTTGGAGTACATTCTACCTTTAATACATTAGTGATAGTCATTTCACTATTCATTAGGATTGCATAATCCCGTTCACTATAGGCTGTTTTCCGTTATTTATATTTTAACTTTTTCAAAAACACCCATTTAAGTTTGAAATAAAGCTATAATATACATGCAAACCGTCCAAACATAATTTTAGATGTCTCATGCCAAAAAGAATAAATAAATAAAAACAAAATTGAACAGATTTTTTGTTTAACATGTTTACAAGACTCCATTTAGTTCTAGAAGGCGAATTTTGAATAACAAATTTCAAATAACCATTAGACTTTAAATTTTTTAAAACTATTTACACTTTAACAATATTAAAATATTATAAAATATGTTTCTTTTCTAAATATCGTATAGATAAAAAATTTAAACTCCTAAAACGATTAGTCATTAATTGAGTCGAAACATGAACGGAAACATTTTATATTTCTAACTTTATTCAAATATTACATAAACATGTTATAAACCCAAAACAATAAAAAGTAGACTTATATTGCATTAATTTGATTGACATCCATATAAATAAATATATGAGAAAATTTTACAATTAAAAGAGTTTAGTAACAAACTTTACTATATGATTTCATAAATAATGACGAAGAGTCATAACCAAATAAGTAAATTCTTATTAAATATACGCTTATTTGTAACCAATCAAATAAATTAAAGGAAAAAAATCCCGCAGTGGAACGCGGGTTTCACTACCCTCGTTGCCATATATTGCTTAAGATTGGATTTTATTATTGATTGATATATTTGTAATTTTGTATCATTAAATACTTTTAAGTTTGACTTAGTCTCCCATATCAGAACGGCAGAATCTGTTTAAATCAAAGTAGAGTGTAAAAGTTAATGTCTCGGTTCTCGGTCATTCAAAATGTAATTTTTCGGTTCTTGGTTCTTGACGGTTGCAGGTGATTCGGTTCAGTTCTTAGATTGCGCACATGACAAATTTGTTCGTTTAATACCGCATTGTTTGTGATATGTATATGTTTATTCCAAAATAAAGAACTAACTATTCTTGAGCTTAAAGATCGAATTATAGAGTTAAAACAAACTCAACATGTGGTATCAGAGCAGGTGGCTCCAGATCTGGAATGAAACAAGGATCTATCAACGATCACAATGGATCAAAGATCTGTTAATACGGAAATTTTGACGCCGAATTATTATTAGTGCTGATCAAGGAAACGTTGTTTCTACTGAATTTTAATACTGATCATGAATTATTATATTGTTCTACGAATACTTATCATGCAGAAAAGGTTACATATATTCATCAATCTTCTAAGCAGTATTAATATGAATATATATGTAGCATTAATGTGAAACGAATTGAATCACATTATTTTTCTTATTCGAGATTCGTTTGGTTCTCGGGTAAAGAAAGTGTACACACACAAAATCTACACACAGGTTTGAAGGTTTGATCGATCAAATACTTAAAAGAAATATATTTTTTTGATCGTCATCTATTGATTACAAAGAAGATTAATTAAAGTCGATTTGAAGAAAAAGTGGAGTTTCTCACTTAGTGTTCTTATCATATCTTTAAATGGGTTTGGGGGACCTTTAAAGATAACTTGTTTGTTCTTCATGGTGTGACTACAATTTGGCAAAATCTAGCAATTGATATTTGCTATCATTAGCGGAAGTTGCATTAAAGCACCCGGTGTCTCATTAACGAAAATGAGGATGTTTGTCAAAAGATTACGATCTACTTATACATTGATATAACTTTGGAGTCACGTGGCTAGTACAAGATATAAGACACAAGGTTGATTTTCTACTTCAACATCAAAGAGATAATAGTTAATTTTTCTTTATCAAAGTAATCAATATAGCCTTCTAAAGATTCAAGAAGGATTTATACAATTTGAGGGGAAGCTCGGGTGTAATCCTTAAAGGGAAGTTCAATGTGCTTACTTCAATCACCATTTGATTATGAAAAAAAGGGGAAGAAGAAATGCAACTTGAAGTTCTCCGTATTACTAATACATATATTTAAAGTTTTGTCATCATCAAATAGGGGACGATTGTTGGGTATTAACAAGTTATTAATTTGATGAGTCAAAACTTGGAAAGAAGAAAAGTACAAGGATCTAAATCAAAGATATGGAATACGAATTTTAAATAAAGATTTAGAAGATATTGATAAAGCTGAAAAGATTTAGTTTATTAAGTCATCAATATCCTTGTAGAATTTAAAAGTTTTACTTTACTATTTTGTGTTTATCCTTATAGATCTTAGGTTCTCTATATAAAGAGACCTAATGATATTGTATTAGTTGTCGAAAAGACGCACGTTAAGAAAAACTTGAATGTGTGTGTTTAAGAGCCCCAAGGTCATTAGTTTGATCATGTTAGAAAAGTAAAATCGTTCTACATATTTTATGTAGAATTAGTGCTTCTTGTAATGATAATGATGAAAACCTTGTTTAACAATACAAATCTGTTCATTTAATTCCGCATTGTTTTTGATTTGTATATTTTTATGATTTATATATATTTATTCCAAGATCAAGAATTAACTATTCTTGTAGTGAGATTTGAATTTTAAGAAAGTTCATGAAATAGAAAGAATGTAGAACGAGGTCATCCAATGTGGTTGGGGATTATTCAAAACAACACTCTCTTACGAGGTGAATAGAACGAGGTTTAATATACCCGGCTTCGCTCGGGATTGAAATTTTTACTTTTTGAAAACCAAATTTTTCCGTTGTGTTAGATCGTCTATTAACTATAGCTAAATAAGTAAAAAAAAATAATATAACTTTAAACAAAAAAGAGTTAAAAAATATATAATTTTAAAGTTAACAATATAAAACTTTAAGGCTTCAATTTATTAATTAGAAAAATTAGGTGTGATTTTTTTGTTAAAAATAGATAGTTAAAGGTTTGTAATAAAAATGTATTAAACTTAAGGGTGTTTGTGAAACTTCTTGGTAATTATGAAAAGAATAAAAATATAATATTGCATTGTAGTTACCAATATTCGACCTTGGGATGCTAGGTTAGAAGCCAAGTGCATTTACTAACTGAACAATCATCTAATTTGATTAGAATTCCACATAGTAATTCCACATTTTAATTTGTTTTCACGGTATACATAACTTGTGGATAACATGTGTTACTTATGTTCATTAAGTTAAAAACCATAATAATAAGACTAATGATAATAATAATGCTAATATTTTATAATTCCTTCGTCCCATAAAAAAATTCACATCTCCTTCAAATTTTGTTTTGCAAAAAAGTTATAATTTCTCAAATTTAAAGGGTCAGCTTAATAACGTAATATCATTACCAATGACATCACCACTAATTATTTTTTAAAAACATTTTTTCTCTCCAATCTAAACATATATTTTAATCAAAATTATTATCAATGACCTCACCACTAACAATATCTAACCATATAGTATTTAATATAAAATATGAAATATGTAGATATAAAGGTTTTAGTACAATTGTTTCAGTTTTAGCAAAAAAAACTATTTTTTTAAGAAAATTAAAAATGATAAATAATACACTAACATTAAGCAACTAAAAAGTTAATATTGATAAAAATGGGTTTAGTAGAATATCGCGGGTAATTCAAAAATCAGAAATTGAGCTATAGAAACAAATTTACATATTTATTATTATATGTATATAAGTGAAGGGGTTGTGATTGTCAAGTTCTTAAAGAAGGGGACTTGACTATCAAAATTAATTTAACATTGAATAGAAAACAAAAGTCAAGCTGCATTAAAAACCATGAGTATTCTTGAATCAAGAAACGGAACGCCGTTTTATAATCCTTAATGAACAGTAAACTTTAAATGGTAATTATATATATAAGGAAATTATATTAAATCATCATGTAATTTTGAATAATATTTCATAATAGGGTACAAAAGATCAAAATTATATACCGAAAATTGGAACATCCAATGTGGAGGGTGAATTCTATCTAGCTACTTTTTTTCATACAATTTATAATAAGTTTTGAAAAATGAAAATTAAATAAAATATGTAGGATTCGATAGAACTCATAAGATGTTATATGACAAAATCAAATTATAGCATTCGATGTAGTATGTTATAGCCAAACATCTTTAACATGTTTTAACACCGTACTGATACTTGTGTTAAATACATGTTAAAAGATAAATATTAAAGATCTGACTGTATTATAAAAGAATTCAAGGTATGTGTTGAACCCACTTTTATAGTTTAACATGCATGATTTTTATCTCTTTAACACCACACTACCATTTATGTTAAACTCATACTTCATCCGATTTAAAATAAATGATACATTGTTGATTTCACGCTTTTTAAGATAAAAGATTATAATGAAGGTTACATTAGATTAATTGGATGGTTAGTGAAGAATGAGTTCCACAATCTTTGAATAAAGTATGATTAATAATGTTTAAAAATAAAAGTAAGGGTAAATGAGTCATTTCACTTTATTAAAGTAGATAGTTAGTCGGTGTGGTCTCACTACTCTTTACCAAATAATGTAAATTTTTAAAGTATAGCACTTATATTTTAATACATCCAAATATGAAAATTATATCACTTATTTAAAATCGGACGAAATATTAAAAAACTAAAATAACTTTAACTTTAACATAGGAACTATATACCTTTTTGCTCTAATAACATATTTATCATCTCAAGTAAGACAAATACTATAACTAAAGGTGTATGAATAGCACTTAATACGGAAATGAAAGTCAAAAAGTATTTCTTAACCCATTAATTCGTCTTCCAGCCCGTGACAAGCTATTGACTTATCGACATGTACGTGGCCAAACTTGAATTGTTCACAGCGTCTATTGATAATTTATTGAAAAGAAACATTCACATGGATATTATTAATTAATGGTCCGCACCCATTAATATATTCTTGTCGTCGCAATAATTAAAAATAAGAAAACAAAAATCACAAAATGATACGTTTTATACGGGTACGGGGTACCTAACCATCATTTTTCAGCTCAACATGCACAAATGATAAGAGAGATGACCTAGCGACATCCAAGATGTGTAATACAATGTTTCATCAAGCAAAATAGTTATTGACTGGAATTAATTATAATTGAACAAATTAATGTAAAAACAATAATATCTAATCCTGTTAATGTAAGATGAATATGAGAGATGTAAATAGTTATATACTTATATCTCTACCTAAGCGTTCCCAAAAAACCTACAGAAAAAAAGGTATGTGAGCTTCGTGTTAAGAAATTCCTTTATACTTGAAAAATGCTCCTCAAGGATAATATTATTGGGTCAATTTTGTCGTCGGTAATACATATTGTTATTAAAAACTATAACCGGACTTTGCAACTAAATTACCTCCGCTACTTTTGGTTTGTAGTAAACAATACTAATTTGGTTTGCAAAGTCACGATGGAGTGGACAGTAAGTAATACAATTCTTATATTATTTATGAATAATTAATTAATAAAAAGTATTTTGGGACGTTGTGTGTTAAAAAAGGGATTGAAATGTTGCGACATGTGAAAAAAACGTTAGCGGCAAATCAAATAGTCATTTTCTGGTGATGAGGAGCGCATATGACATATCAACGATAAGCATAGCGATGACCTATTAACGGTGCAATTGATATATAGTTAGTGACAAAAGTGTTGTAACTATTCAAATAGTGGTTAATGAAGAACGCATGTGACTATTCAAAGGGGTGCACTTCAAGAAAAATCACCAAATGCGACAACATAAGTCGCCGATGTAGGTTCAAATGTCGTCGGAGAATGTTTTTTGTGACAAAAGTTCGTCGGAGAAGTGATGTTGCAAATAACTAATAATAAGAAACCTTTTGCGACGACAAATATAACAACCATTGACCAATATATTTTGCACCCTTTAGACACCAATTCCGAACACTCACTAACCTCTTCTAGCATTATAGATATATACTTTTTGACCACACATAAATTCTAAGTGGGCGTTTGGTTCAAAGTAGATAATAGGAAAGAGAAAGGTAATAGAAATACTAAGGAATACACTGGGCATTCCTTAGTATTCTCTTAATCATTAATGTTGCATTTTATCAAGGCTATAATATAATATAATATAATATAATATAATATAATATAATATAATATAATATAATATAATATAATATAATATAATATAATATAATATAATATAATATAATATAATATAATATAATATAATATAATATAATATAATATAATATAATATAATATAATATAATAAGATGTCGGTACTTCGTAAAGATACCTATGACTAAAAGAAAAAGAATTTATAATATTCCACCTTCAAGAAATCCTCTTAAATTTACTTATTGGGATTATGTTGAAAGCTTTCATAAAGCATTTTTATATGAAAATCCACAAAGAAAACACACTTGGTTTTTTAAAATTTGTGAAACTATTTATAAGCAGAATAAAGATATTCCAAATTGGGTTATTAATTGGTGGTCTTCATATGGACCTAGTATTGATATATTACCAGAGGAACCATTCAGAAAATTATATGGAGAATGGTTACCAATTTCTCCAAGATATTTAAAACATTCAAATGAGAAACTAAATAATTTAGAAGTTATATCTTCTTTACACTTTTTTATGAAATTTTCAATTCCCTGGATTTGGATTAGCTAAAGATAAACATGGTAAAGTTTTTACTTTATTTTTTATTGTTTTGACTGCTTGTGTATGATTATTTGTCCATGCACAAGGATTCTTTTTTAATCTGTCATAAAGAATAGCACTATCTACGGATAAATCTTTATAAAAAGGTGAAATATAATTTAGACTTTCTAAAAATCTCTGTAATTGAGTTTTATCTTTAATTTCATCTGGAAATTTATCAGCGAATTCCATACTTCTTTGTATAGGAATAATTTGACCTTTTTCACTATTATGACCTAAAAATCTTATCTTGGTTTGGAATAACGACATTTTTGTTTGTGATAAAACTAAACCATTTTTAATAATTATCTTTTCAAATAAATATAAGTGTTGAAAATGAGCTTCAATATTTTTTGAAAATACTAAAATATCATCTATATAAACAATGATAAAATCACTATATGGATAAAATATATCATTCATAATATTTTGAAATTCTGAAGGAGCATTTTTTAGACCAAATGGCATTACATTCCACTCATATTGGCCAAAAGGGACATTAAAGGCAGTTTTATATCTGTCTTTTTCATTAATCTGAATTTGCCAATATCCTGATTTTAAGTCAAATTTTGAAAATATTATTGAATCATGTAATCTATCTAATAAATCTTTTTTATTTGGTATTGGGTATCTAATCCATTTTAAAACTTTATTTAATGGTTTATAATTTATAACTAACCTGGGTACACCTCTTTCTTGTTCTGCATGTTTATTAACATAGAAAGCAGTACAGGACCATGGAGATTTTGATGGTTGAATTAACCTTTTGTTTAATAATGAGTTTATTTCATTTTTACATAGATCTAGATAATTATCATTCATCTGACAGGGTCTTGCTTTCGTAGGAATCTGTCTTTCATTAAAATCTTCTTCATATGGGAGAGTAACAATATGTTTTTTTCTTTCCCAAAATGCATTAGGGTGGTCATTACATATATTTAAAGAAAATCTATTTGTCATTAATTTAATTTTTTCTTGTAATTTATTATTCTTAAGTTGTTCATCTATTTGAACTGTAAGAATTTCTTCTTTAAGGAAATTTATTTGATTTCTCTTAAAGTTTAAAGAATTCTTTACTTCATTCACCCATATAGAGTATGGGTGTGAAATAAATTCAAAGCATATCTTTTGATTTTGGTAATAACCAATAATTTTATCTTTTTCTATCGAGATTGGTAGAATCATTTCTAAAAAGGGATTACCTAAAATCATTTCATTACTTGACATGTTTTTTATTATTGTAAAATTAACAGGTATACATGTATTATTTTTACAAATTTTTGCATTTGTTAATTTATATTGAATATCAAGTTTTCTACCAGATACTTCTCTCAAAGTATGGGTAGATTTTTGAAAATATTTTGTTGGAATTAATCCTTCTTGTATACAATTTAAATCTGCTCCACTATCTATTAAAGCTATAAATTCTTTTTGATAATTATATGTTATAAATAATTTTATCTTTACATGCCATTTTCTAGAGATTACTAATTCCATAGATTGGAGAAATGTATTATTAGTTTCATCATTTATCTTTGAATAATCCTGATATTTTTCTTTTTATTTTTCTAATTCGTTAATACGTTGATCATAAATAATCTGATTATTTTTAATATTATGTATATCTGTTTTTAATATTTGTATTTCATTCTGCAAATCATTAATTGTAATACTAGAACTAGAAGAAGCCTTATTTCTTCTTTCTTTTAACATATCTTGTAAATGTTTCATAGAATAATGTTCCTTATTTTCCATTACATCTTCTTTAATATTTATATTATCAATTATTTTATTTCTAATTTCAGGATCTTCAACATCTTTTAGTAATTTTGCCATATCATTACTAATAACATTTATGGAAAGGTCCTCTTGAAATTGACTCCTAATTTGATATAACTGATGTTCCATTTCACAAGAATATTGATCTTTATTATCACATTTACAATCTAATTCTTTTGAATTTAAAGAATCATTTGAACTACTTGATTCATATTCATCATCAGAATCACTTTGTGATATATCTTCTTCACTAGTGGAATTATCTATCAGATTAATAAGGTGAGCTTTTACTTCATCCTCAATATCTAAGTTGTTAATTTGCTTTTTTATTTGTTTATTCTTACATTTATTAGCATAATGACCAGTTTTACCACATTTAAAACAGATTATAGATTTTTTATCTGAATTTTCCTTTCTTTGATTTTTCTTCTGGATTTTGTTTTCTTTTCTATTACGATTGAAATTCTTCTTTTTATAAGATTTTCTTCTATTATCAAATTCTTTTTTATGTTTTTTCTTAATTTGAGGAGTTGTGCCCATACCAAATTGGTCACAAAATTCTCCTAATTGTTTTTGTTCATTTAATCGTTGAGTTTTTATTTGGTGATTTAATTTTATTTCACTACATAAAGCTAAACCTTCCTGAATACAAGTTCCTATTAACTTTCCATAAGTATAGTATTCATAAGGTATAGTACTATCAACTTTTAGTTGTTTTTTTACTCTTTCTGCAAATAAATTTGGTAACCCATCAATAAATTTAGATTTCCAATATACACTATTACAATCATCCAATTCCATAACTCTACTTAAAAAAGTATCTTTATACCATCTAAATGATGTTAGAGTTTTGCAAAATAATCCATTTAATAATGTTCTAATGTTTTCAGAATTATCTGACCATCTACCAGTGAAATGTTCTATTATAGTTAAAGTAAGTGTATATACTACGTTTGATTAAGCTATATTATTTTCTATTTTTACAGTATTTAGTATTGATTGTTGATTTTCTGGTGTAAGATAATTATCCCACCATCCTTTTAATTGGCCTGTAAAACCAGCTATTAACATAGTTGCTACTGCCTTATCATTATTTCCTGCATTTTTAGCAATAGTACTGTACATAAGCATTCTATGTACCATATTATATATTTGTCTTTCAGTAAAACCATCTAAATTCCATTCGTATATATTCCTTCCACTATAACTATTATTACCATATTCTACTTCTTCATGTAAAACATCTTGAGGTGTTGGTCTAGGATAATAAAATTGTCTTTGAGCAGGTCTAGAAGCATATTTACTGTCGTAATTAATTTTATTTATAATAGTTTCTTCTGTTTCATTATCAGAATTTTTATTTAAAGTATTAATTTGTAGTTTTTTCATTTGACTTTGGATTAATTCTACCATAACATCATAATTTTTTAATTTATATCCTGAAATATTAGGTGGAGGTTGAATAGTGGCTATAATTTGTTTTTCTTTTTCTTTACTTTCTTTTGGTAATTGTATCTTATTATCTTCTTTTAGGATATTTATTATTTTATCTACTTTTTTCTGTAAATCCGTTAAATGTTCTCCTAATATCATTGAGTAAAGATTATGATAATTTAATTGTTATATTATGTTATTTGTTTGTTCTACATTAATTGGAGAATTTTTATCAAAAAGTTTTTGATAGGCACAAAATTTCAAAGTAATATCATTGTTTGTAATTGAAAAGAGAATTTGAGGCGGAAATATACTTTTTATTATTTGGTTATTTGGTAAGGTGTATTCTCTTTCAATAATTTGAATACTTTGTAGAAAAGTATATATGAACCAAGGAATAAAATGTATTATTCTATTTATTGAAGATAAATTTTCATAATAATTTTCTTGAATTTCTTTTAATTGATTTTTAGAATATTGTTCAAATAACCATTTTCTAAAAGTTTCCCATTTAGATAAATAAAACTCATCACATATTAATTACCTTGCCTGTGAACCAGGACTAAAATCATTTTTTTCTGTAAAATCCATTAAAGTGTGAAATTCATTTCAGAGGGAGTAACCTCCTCCGTTTGATAAACAATGTTATCATATATATTTAAATTATTAATTTTTTCTGGATTATGTGAAACAGAAGCACGTGATAAAGGAATTTCTACTTTATAATCTACTGGTGAAATATAAGAGTGTGAAGATCTTACTGATCTAGTTCTTCTTAATAAAGGATTTTCATCTTCGAATTCTTTTTCTTTATTAAATTCTATTGTAACTATTCCATCTGATGTTTGTGTAATATTTTCAATATTATTATTTATTAAAGGCTTAGGGGGAGTATTATTTTCCAGTATCCAATTTTCTGGAAATATAATTTCATCCCATTTAATGGCCCTTCTGGTAGTAATTTTTGACATATTAAAATTACTTTCTATTAAAATTGTTTCGTTTATGGGTTTGTTTATTCTTTTACATCTAGGGTTCATTGTTTTTAGTGGTTTATAATAAATACGATAACATATACATATAACTTCTGAACCAGCTAAATAATTATAACCATGAGTTTTAACATTTAATGTTAAAGCTTGAAAAATGTTTTTATCTGATAAAGATAATTGTAAATTTGGATAAACATTAAAATAAACTGGTCCATGAGATAAACTTGATTCTATTATACCCATTAAAGATTGTTTCCAATTTCGATTCCTAGCATCTCTAAGAACAGCTAAGAAACTTTCAGGTAAACCTTGTAATGTTAAAGGTTTAAAAGCAATTTGTACTAAACCAATATGTACATAATTATACATATCTTTGTATTTGTTTATATCATGTTGGGTTATTAATTGAATATTCATGTCATCTTCATTCATTGTTAAATTTTCTTCTGTAGTTTTTATTGTTTGTATAAAACCTAATTCTTCAAAAGTTCCTAATTCATATGTTAATTTAGGATTAATATTTGGTATAGTCCATTTATTTAAAAGATCTAAATTTTTTGGTATTTCATATTCTTCTATTAATTGATTCTTTATTAGTTGTTTTTTATGACTCTTAAATTTGCTAAACAACTTCATATAGAATAAAAAGTTAAATACCACATACTACTCCACATGGCTCTGATACCATTTAAGACAGGACCTTGTCAAGCTTTTTAAACATAACCAGGATATTCTTTAATATTAACAATATAAAAGTTTTTATTTAATATTAAAAATATCAGTTTTTAAAAATATAAAAGTTTTAGAAAGAATTTTCTTTTAGTCATAGGTATCTTTACGAAGTACCGACATCTTATTAAGAATTTGCAGTATGGCGAGTCAATGAATATTATAGCCTTGATAAAATAGTAACAGAATTTATAATTCCACCTTCAAGAAATCCTCTTAAATTTACTTATTGGGATTATGTTGAAAGCTTTCATAAAGCATTTTTATTTAATATTATAATTATTAATATATTATATTAATATAAATATTAATGATATATTTTTAATATTATAATATTAATATTATTATATTATTTTAATACTATAATATTATATTAATATTATAATATTAAAAATAATATTATTAATAATTATAATTATTAATATATTATATTAGTATAATCTAACATATATATATATATATATATATATATATATATATATATATATATATATATATATATATATATATATATATATACATATATATGGAGCAAGGACATGAATTTGTTTTGCTGACGTGTCTTACCTAGCCAATCACAGCACTCCTTAATGATGAGTCACACGCTGACTCAAAGGGTAACAACGTAATTTTGCGATATGCCAGCTACATCTCACGCATTTTCATTCTAGAGTTTTTTTTTTCTGGAACACTCACACATTCTCTCCCCCACCGATCTCATCCTCAGCCTCCATACGCATCCGGCACTTCCAGACATACTGCTTCATCACCGTATCTTCTCACACCATCGACCAACGATCTCACCGTGAAGAATCAAGGCGGCGGCTACAACCACCAATGATCGCGGAGCAAGGCGGCGACTTCAATTTTAACCGGCGGCGGCTACAACCACCGATTATCGCGGATTAAGACGGTGACTTCAATTTTAACCGATCGCTTCTCGCAACAGGTACGTTGCCTTCAATCCATCGCAATTATTTCGAGATATAGAATGCACAAAAATGAAAATAATGTAGGAAATCATTAATCTTCATGCTAGCATGTTGTTTCGTTAAGTTTATGTTTATCAATACCATACCCGTTTTTAAAATTAACAAATATTTTGAAGATGGTCCATTGTATGTATGGCACATGTCAAAAATTAACATCTTTTAAGTTGATGCATTACTTTTTTGTCTTCATTTCAGAAAAAATAGGTGCCTGAGACAAATTCAGCATTGATGCTTAATACTGATGCTGCATTGAGACTGAAAGTTTTTAGTGTTCTTAATTTGTGTATTCAAGACAAATTAGAAAATCTGTTTGGTAAAATGGTGAATATTTGTTGGACTTTTCCAATTTTATTATTAAATTCCCACATATTAGAAACGTTTGGTGATACACCTACTTGTCTGTTCTTACAATGCGATTCCAGGGTATTTGCTGACTATATTATGCGATGCATTTTGATACTGACCAAGTGGTTGAAGGCAATACACCAATTTTGATTCAGTAAAGATTAACAGTCTCCAAAACATTTTCATGTTCATTTGAAGGTGAGTCAATCAAAATGCATCATGATTTGTGGTTCTTTTTTGGTATTTCAATATAATGGTCATTGTTGTGGTTCTTTTTCAACATAAACTGGTGCGGTGTTGTGGTTTTTTTTTTTGTAGGATCATCTTTGTGATGGATCATGATCGAAGTTGGCCATCTAGGTGACTTCAAATTGGTATTCTTAATCTCTTTAATTGTGCAATTTAACAAACATGGTTTTTTTTATCATTGATTCAAAATATTTACAAGTCTAGGTTGGTGTCGGGATAAACATGATATAGCAAATGGACTTACTTTGCTATTTGATCCATGTAATCTGCTGCCTAAAATTTTTACCAAATATTTATACAAAAATGCCTTTCAATAAATGTTTATACAAAAATGGCTAAGCTGTTACAAAGTTGAGGATCATTCCAGTTGAACTCTCAATATCTGCACTATTCAATTGTTGTTTGGTAGTTATGTTATATGACATTTTGCCTCTTAGTTCGTAGGCAACATCTATTGTTTTCCATGATCGATTTGGTGACAATATGACATGCACTGTTAGGAATTATGGCCTGTGTGTCGATTATCACTCCGACTAAATGACTTTTTCGTGCAGACTTTCAAGCATATAAATGAATACATTTTTTGGTATTACATACTTCCCCATATTATAGGTATATTTCTTAGTTAAATGATTGAAGTTTTTATCTTTAGGTGGTTGATTATAAAACTCAACAAAGTAGACTGGACTGTCCCTGTTGTTGGCTCTGCTTATGCTATCAGATTTGTTGGGGAGTGGCTAAAATCTTTATACTAAGATTAGCAGTTAATGACTTTTCAACTTCGCGTGACGCCCATGCATGTACTGCGTGAATGAAATCCTTTACAAGAGTTGTGAGTGTTTGATTCATCAAATACATACATATAATATGCATGTCAGCATGTGAAATCGATGTTGTACACGATGGAATTGAGGAATTTTCAAGTTGAGGTTATGCGATTCATCAAAAGGCTCAATGCAAAAAAAAATTATTTATTTGTTGATGTTCATCCAAATGCATTAACATAATAAATTGGTGTCATATTAATACATTTTTTGATGTGAAATATGTCACAAAAGTATATATGATTGATCAATTTGGTGTATGGTAAATTTCACAGGAGATGATCCTCAACAAGGTAACACAAAGTTGAGGCAATGAGCTCAAGTCGTTGATTGTTCGGTTATACAGTCTTCTTGAAAATTTTGTGATCCTCAACATGGTATTGCTTACACCAAAAGACATGGCGTAATTGTGAGACCCGGTTGCAAAAATGTTGCTTATGTGAGTTGTCTTGTCGATTTACTTTCGGTGTCTATGTATAATTTAGGATCTCAGGGATATGAGGACGGTATACTAACTATTGTAACAATCAGCAAAATCAAAAATTTTATAAAAGGAAAATAACAATGAGAATGAAATTGTGTTTTGCTCTATGCTTTTCTTTCATTCAAACTATTGATCATCCTAAGTTGTATTCATTTGGCATGGAACTCTGTTCCTTCTTTCTAAAAAGTCACACCATCATTGGCAAATGCAACGAGAATTGCACTAGAAGATATTGAGAAAACCAATTTCAGTAGTATAAATCTATAATTGCAACAGGGGTGAAGGCGTGAAGCTGTGAAGGATCAAAAACACTTTTTGACGGCTGGAGTTAAAGTTATAAGGTTGCACCGTAATGTCAATGCTTTACTAAGGTTGTTAAGATCAGCAAAAATTGCTTAAGGACTTGTCCCATATACAGGTGGTAGATGTATAAAATTTTCTTTTACTAAATTCAAAATTTTCCAAATTTTGACCGTTCACAAAGAAGTTTTATTTCATCTTTAATTTTTTTAACAGATTATTCATGTATAACAAAACGTTTATTCATCATTTTAATAATAATAGACTATATGATTTCCTACATTATTTTCATTTTTGTGCATTCTACATTATTTTCCTACGTTTCGTCTTTAACCAAACGTTGTATTCATCCTTGCAATAATAAATGTTTCATGATTTCATACGTTTGAAATGTACTTTTGTTTTTTGGTTTTCGAAGCATGCCCGCCCATCAGGCGGGTTATGAGACTAGTATATATATATAATATTACAATATTCCATAGTATTAATAATATTATGATACTAATAAATAATAATACCTCCGTATCAAAATAAGTGATACACTTTCTATTTAGAGGTGGAACAAAACAAGTGATACACTTCTAAAACTTACTTTATTTGGAAAAAAAGTGGGACCCTTTCTCCACTAACTATCTACTTTAATAAAGTGACATTACCCTTTTACCCTTACTTTTACTATTAAACATCATTAATATCACTTTATCCAAAGGATGTGGGACCCTTTCTCCACTAACTACCCACTTTAATCTATCTTAAACCACATTTTAATCTTTTGCCTCAAAAATCGTGTTTTCTCAAATGTATCACTTATTTGATACGGAGGTAGTAATATTATAATATTAATAATATAATTATTAATATATTATATTAATATAATATAACATATATATAACACTATAATATAATATTCCATAATATTAATAATATTATGGTATTAATAATATATTATTAATAATTATAATTATTAATATATTATATTAATATAATATAATATTAATATATATATATATATATATATATAATATTAATATATATATATATATATATATATATATATATATATATATATATATATATATATATATATATATATATATATATATATATATATATATATATATATATATATATATATAGTGTAGAGTTATATTGAGAACCCTGATTTTAAAAAGAACTTAAAAGAACTATTCAATTTCAATCTGGTTCATTGAATTTTAAAATCAACGGTTAAGATTGGTTATGGTATTTTTGTAAATAAGTTTTAGTATATTTTTAGAAAAAATAAAATAAGAAGGGGTATTTTGCTAAAAAATGTCATTATTAAAACCGTTTCTCTCCCTTACAAATCGGATCTCTATCTATCCCCTTTTTTTTTTAAACCCACCTTCCTGCTAAACAAAACCTCCACAAACAATATCTAACATCGTCTCATGCCTGTGACAACGCCGGGGATGTTGCACCGGTGATATTTTCATCACGCCTGCCCCCATAACATAGCTGATGCTCCATCACTGATTTAGGGCTTCTCTCAGGCGATTTAGGTGGCGATTTCTTCTTTCTCCGGTGATATATTTTTTTTTAAAATCGGCTGCTGATACTAGTGAGATATCAATTGAGGAAGGTTCTGGTGAATGTTTGTGGGAAGGGATATCCGCTGGCACTATATTGGAGTGTTTTAAAAGGTATGTTTGCTAGTTTATTTATTTAAAGTATATATCAGGGGCTGTTCGTTTGGAATTTGATTATGTGATCTTGAGTAAAGAATTAAACTATCGACTGTAATATTTGGGGATTGCTTTTGGCTTTCCAAGTTGTAATAGTCTACAGTTCATGTGCAAAAATATGTTAAATTGTTGTAGAACTATCTTCAAACATGTGATACATGGCGACAGTTAATTGGCATTTTGTTAGTATTAAGTACTAACATGTGATGCATGGCGAATTGGTGTTTTTAACAAGTAAACTAAAATAGGGATAAAACCAATGCCAAAAATATTTTAAGGGTTTAAACATTAAATAGTAAAAGTTTGAGATCAAAACATAATTAACTTAAAAATTATTGTTTATAATGTTAGTTTATACTAAACATGAACATTGAAACATATATGTGTTTGCAGGTACCAACTGATTTGATTAAACTCAAGCAACTTTGGAAACAATTGTAAATGGTTAAACATGTTTGCAGACATTCACCTCATTTTCTATTGTTTAATTTTTCATGATCCGATACTTTTATTGCCATTGTCAAAGTGTCAAAATGACTAATTGGGGAGTTTAAGATTCTTACATAAAAATATATTATTTGTTAGCTAATAAGTAAAATAAAAATATTTTGTTTTTTAAACACGATAAGTGTCTCTTCATCTATTTTTCCAACATTTTGTTTCCAACAATAACTGTCATTTTGTTTTGAGGGGTAACATTATTGTTTTTGATTATGTTGCATATATGTTCTTGATTAATTTATATATATGTTCTTGATTAATCATATATGTTTTTTTATGTTTTGTAGTGGGCGAACAATGAAAAATGACAAGTTATACAAGGAGGAAATGAATATTTTGTGTTAGGGTGTATAAAGAAGAAAATTATTTCAAAAGGGGACACAATTGCACACTAGCAACCATTTGGATGCATATATGTTATTGCTTGAATATATAAATGTGTTTTTTGAATTAATATTTGACTTTTTATATGAATAAGTTCATAATGTATGTATTTTGTTTGTTCTAACAATTTTGTATAGTTTGGATTTAGATTTCGTTTGTTAAACATGTATAACCCTAAATAACATATATGTATAACCGTAAATAAAATATATTTTTGAATTAATGTCAAAAAAACATATATGCATAATCGTAAAATAAAATAAACGTTGAATCGTAATCGTAATAACATATATGCAACAACTGATATCTAAAATTAATGCCCAAATTTTAGGGAATTTTCAAAAAAGGAAATAGAAATATTAAATGTAAAATGTCCTAAATACCCCTGAATAATTAATATGAATTAAATTAATCAAAATCAATTTACTAAATTCTGATTGGTTAATAAGAGTTCTCTTTTTGAAATCAGGGTTCTCAATATAACTCGACCATATATATATATATATATATATATATATATATATATATATATATATATATAGGGTTGAATTAAAATCATAACCAATTAAGGCTACAGAAGCGGAAGAACTCAATCTAAACCATTAATTTTTGAAATGAAATGATCATGAAAGACACATTAATGTATTTGATGAGGGACCCCCAAATATTGGTTTGCATGGATTTCATTCATGCATGTATACATATATGTATATGTTTTCATGTACGTATACATAAGTGTTATCTATACATATAGCAGTAGCAGTAGCAGTAGCAGTAGCAGTAGCAGTAGCAGTAGCAGTAGCAGTAGTAGGAGTAGCAGTAGCAGTAGCAGTAGCAGCAGCAGCAGCAGCAGCAGTAGCAGTAGTAGGAGTAGGAGTAGTAGGAGTAGTAGTAGCAGTAGGAGCAGCAGGAGCAGGAGCAGCAGGATCAGGAGCAGGAGCAGCAGCAGCAGGACCAGCAGGAGCAGCAGCGGCGGCATGGTAGTAGTGGTGGTGGTGGTGGTGGTGGTCGTGGTGGTGGTGGTGGTAGTGGTGGTGGTGGTAGTAGTGGTGGTAGTAGTGGTGGTAGTAGTGGTAGTGGTAGTGGTAGTGGTAGTGGTAGTGATAGTGGTAGTAGTGGTGGAGTTAAGCATTATATAGTCCATTCTCCCCAATTTGGTGGATAATGATGTATTACCTAGAAGTGGGTAATGATTGATTACCTTGAAACAAATCAAGCATATTCAATGATAATCAATCTCATTACCCACCCATCAATACCTCCAACGAAGCATGCCCTAACTTTTTAATAAAAGATTGCTAAGAAGTCATGTGACGCATTTCGCCACACATGGGCATGGGACGTAAAAAGGGGATCCTATCAACTTGTTCCATCCTGAGATAATAAGTTCATGAGCTTGGTCTTACTTCACTGTTGGGAAACGAAAGAAGATCTCCATCTCCAAGTTTAACTCAGACGTTGCTCCTTTTTTTTAAGGTGTGAAGTAGTGTCAAACCAAAATACCCAACAAGCATTAGCTCTCCCTGAAAAGGAGGTGATCCAGCCGCACCTTCCAGTACGGCTACCTTGTTACCACGTCACTCCAGCGCCCTGCCTTCAGAATCCCCCTCCTTGCGGTTAAGGTAACGAACACGAACACGAACACGACACGACACGAACACGAACACGACACGATTTCGTGTTAATCTCTGAACACGAACACGACACGACACGACACGACACGATTTCATGTTTGTTTTACACAACACGAACACGAATTCAAATTTCAATTTCGTCCTAATTTTATTTCGTTTCATGTATTTTATCGTGTCGTGTCAGGTTTTGACAGTCCATTAGGTATTTAGGGAAGTGATTCATCAAAAAGCAAGAAAGCACACGTTCTGACGTATATACATGGTGGGAGTCAAATTTATTAATGATAGAGAGTACTCGCTACATAATAAGAAATAAGTTGTAGTGTTAATTGATGTTTTTAATTTACTTTAGACGCTACTTTGGAGCCCGACAACCAAAATAATCTAACATAACACCTCCACGACTAGTGCGAAACCGAATGAAAAACCTAAAAAATCTTCTTAGCCTTTGGGACCCAAAAATATATGACTAAAAAAGGTAGTCGTGTTTAAAATATGATTTTCAGGTTATTAATGTAGCTTAGTTGTATTGATGTTTGATGTTAGACCATGTTTAAAGTTATACGTTCTAACTCCCGTGGGGATAACACCCGAGTAGATTTAAAAGTGGCTAAAATTTTTACTTTTGTTGGGACTTTCATTCTGTATTTGAGAAGCAATAATTGAAATTTGAAAGTGGTTTTATAAATTCATCGTTCCTCAAATGTTGACTGGACCCATCACATTTAAGCCCATTAGGGCACGCCCCACCCGTGATCTGCATATCTAAACGCGCCGTAAATATTGACTGTTCCATAATTTTGTATACCATATACTTTCTCCGTATCAAAATAAGTGAATCACTTTTTTTTTTTGGAGTGTATTAAAATAAGTGAATCACTTTAACAATTTACCTTATTTGGTAAGTTTTTATTTTTAAAATTACGCATTTACCCTTACTTATCACTCTTTAAACATCATTAAAGGTGTGAGGCCCCATCCATTTTTGTCATCTTCCTATATTTGATTTTTTTCACCATTTAGAAAAAGCAACAGATAGTAAAAGGTGTGGGGTTCATCCATTCTAATTACCCCATTTAATTTAACTAATCTTTTATTACCTTATTTTACCTCAAAAAACGTAAACTTCAAAATGATTCACTTATTTTGATACAGAGGATGTATTAATTAAAAGTTAATTTATATTTTTAACTCTCTTTTTATTAATCTGGTTCTGACTCGTTTTGTGAGTCTACTAATTTCAAGACATCCAATCACTTTGTGGGTACCCGAAGTCGGTGCAAGTGAACTTAGGTAGCCACAAAGGACTATTTCTATTGCTTTTAGTATGGGTTGAATTTGAAACCTCCTAATAATTTCATATTTATGAAGACTAAATTCAACTAATAGGTCATCACCTTTGGTTTAATTTTCTCTTATTATCATATGAATATTTATTAAAGTTCCAAAACTTATATGAGAAAAAGAATTGAAAAGTTGACAAATTGATGAAAAGTTATGGATTTACATAATTAAGTTATCAACCATTAATAATATATTTTTAGTACACATATTAACTTATTAACCATTCATTATTGTGTAGAAAGTTTGTGATAAACTATTTTTATCACAATATTTTATTCAAACACTATTGTTATTGTTAATTAGTATTGTATATAACCAATTAGGCAATTAGCCATAGTAGTATGTTTTCGTAAGGTGGTTAGATTAGCAATACGACATTCTTTTGGTATTCATAATTTTGCAACAAAGAGACCAACGAGATTGTACCAACTTATGCTCATTGAACCTAAACTTCTCTTTTATTATAAAAACGATTATTAAGGGCATAGTTGAAACACTAATGCCCTAATTGCACATACATATAATAAGCGAAGTAACAACATTGCTCGATCACGATCCTTAGATCAGTTATGAGTTTGAGCTTCATGAGCTTGTTTGTATGTGGTTGCCTCTCCTAAAGTGCTGCAACACCTGCACCCACCGTTGTAGTAACGTCCGCCACCACAGCAACCATACCTGCAGTAATTTCCTCTGCGGCCACCGCCATTGTTATAACCGCCGCCACGACCACCACCGTTATGGTACCCCCCACGGCCGCCGTTGTAGTATCCACGGTCATCACGACCATACTTGGCATCTTCTACCTCATCTTCATCATTCAACAAAAAAAGATTTATCATACTTACATAAGTGATACACTTTCAGTTATTGGCAGTTTCAAAATAATTGATATACTTTGATAATTTACTTTATTTGGTAAAAAGTAGTAGCTCACACACCTACTAACTATATCTTCTAATATACTCCCCCCGTCCCATTTTTATTGTCCACCTTACTATTTTAGTTTGTTCCAAAATAATTGTCAATTTCAAATTACAACCAATCATATGAATTATAAGTGGGTAAATATGAGATTTGATTGGTGGACAGTGCAATAATTGCACTTTCTTAAAACTGTGTGTCTTTTGTCTGGTGGACAATTAATTTGGGACGGAGGGAGTAGTAAAATGACGCATCTATCTTTATTTTTACTTTTAAACATTATTAAACTCACTTTATTCGAAAAGTTTAAGACTTATTCTTCGCTGACTATCCGATATAATTTTTTTCCTAAAAAACCGTGAAACCAACTTATTTTGAAATGATGGAAATATTAAAACATAATGTTTTTAAAGAGATGAAATTAGTTAACTCACTGTCAGGGTTGGAGTCCAATTCCTTAGCAGCAGCAATTTCGGAGGTAATTAGGAGAACCGTAGCAAAAACAAGGGCAAGAAGAAGGAATGTCTTTGAAACCATTTTTAATTTTTTTTAAAAAGGGGAGTATATGGCAGAAGTGTGAAAAACCCTTGTGTTCCCTACTCAATTTATACTGATTATGAAATTTATTTGCAGATTGGTTGGTTGGTGAGGAGTTTTGGCCAAGCTTTCATTGCCTTTCACATGGATTCTGAATCATTCTTATCCTTTACACTTATTTGTAAATGTTTTCTTTAACAACTCTTAGGACCGTCTTTAAAAAATTATTGCGTACATTAAAATTTAGATGTTCGGTTGATGTAGGGGTGAAACCTAAAATACAGGAGGTGTACTATTTATTGATTGATGTACTAGTTTTTAGTGCATGTTATCTTAATATCTTAATATCAGACTTTAAAGTTGTCATGATCATTATCCTTCTTAAATTTACTAAAATACAACATATAAATATAACTAGAATGGAAAATGGTCGAAAGAACTAAAACATTAACCTAATAATTGGCATAGTAACGAGAATAAAACACAATGTTTCATTAAAAGGTATTTAAAAGAGAGATTTTTTCCACTATTTTGAATGGATGATAATTTTTTTAAATGTGTAAACCATAATTGTCATATGATTATTATGGATTAGATGATTCTTCAAAATGTGGAATTATAACTAGCAAATGATTGTGATTGTTAAAAATGGTTGTTACCTTAAAATGGTAATAAAAGATTTTATATTCTTATAACAACATTTGTGGTAATTTCTAAAAATAGAAGTAGTAAAATCCCAAATTTTCAAGGAAATTTTCACTTTCAAATCTTCCCGGCCAATGGTGGTGTCGGTTGGAGACTTCTCCAAAAGTGACGGCATCCCACCATTGGCGTGAGTTTGGGGACGGGAGGAGAGGAGGAATCGATTGGTGAGGTGGGCCCCAAAGGGATATTTTGTGTGTGTATTTTATATTAGTGGGTTCCAAAAAATTGAAGGGAAGGGGTATTGTTGGCATAAATATGTCAGTTTAATGTTGGTTGGAGGTTGAGCTGACATGACGCTGATTTGGAAAAAACTAACGGCATTAGTTTATGTAATGGTTGGGAGTGGTCTATTATTTGGAACTAAGTTTCTAATTTTTCTGTTCGTTTTAAATCACATGAATCTTAATTTGGTATCAGCAATCTTTAATTCAAGCAATATATCTTCAGAGGCCAGTGCTACCGAGACCTGACTCTCTCTCTCTATACTAATTTTTCGTTCCTACTTGTATGTAAATGTTTATTTCTTTAAATCCATTATATAAATTCATTGAATTTTGAAAAGTCAATGTGATTAATATTGACTTATCTTCTGAAACCCAGCATGTGGTGCATTTAACATCAGGTATGGAGTTTTGTTTTTAACTATTATCGTCCATTCCCTTGGAAATCTCCTATCCGACAAATTAGATCTCTTGCGATCTACTGCATACGTGTAAGCTCAACTCGTTTAATTTTAGATCTTAGAGAGTTTAAATCCGAGCTTGGATCATTTTGAGTCTTACGTGTAAATATCGAGCTCAGCTATTATGGTTTTTATAGAACTCAATTTGGCTTATTTAAGCTCTCATACATGTAATTAAATATATAATCACATATAATTATCACATAATATCGTTTTTCTTAAAAAAATAAAAATAATAATAATAATTAACGAAATTTAAAAAAAAATGGATTAAAATTTATGTGGGTGTCAATGATCAAAATACTCATCCATGTATAAAATACATAATTAATTTTAACCATCAATTATTATTGATCGAGAGTTGTCTTTTTGGGCTACAAATAAATTAAAAACTACCTTAAACAATTCTATAGTAACTAATCTATATTAGCTTATTTAGGCTTGCGGATTTTTTTTTTTGACAACACCTAATTTACTCCACTTTGTCCCCATCGAGGCTTGAACCCATGACCTTTAGGGCATATGTGATACCATATACTCTAATACCACTAGGCTACAAGATCTTGAGTAGGCTTGCGGATTAACATCACTCTTTGTTTAAAGCTTACTCCTCTAAATTACCGCATCTAGGTTTTCAATATATGGAAAATCGCACTGTGTAGGTAGATAAACTGAATACTATGATTTGATTTTTTTGTTTAAATAGCTAAATTACTATTTAGATTGAAGTTCAAAATTCAGAACCACCTATCTCGGTTCAATATATTTATGCACTTTCATAGTAAACTAGCTTTATAATCCGTCTGATTGGCGGACATGCTTCGAAAAATAAAAAAGAAAATATCAAATATTATAGTAATCTATTATCGAAATAATGATAAACGTGTTTTTGATACATATCACAAATGGTACACAAAATTTACAGACGAAATAAAATTTCTTTGTATACGACATTTGTTGTTGATTTAGTGTAATTGTCATCTTTATTGCAACAAATAACTTTCAATCATATTTGCTCTTAACTTTCATTAATTTTGAATGCATTTTAATTCGGAAATATCATAAAGGAGGAAATCTCACATTTCCTTTTAAATTTCGGAAATTTAACTGTATGCTTGCATTGTAATATTTATTAGAAACTTTAATATTATTCTATTTTAGAGAAATTCTTAAAATCTTTACTATATTTTAGGAAATTAAACCGTTAAAATTTAAATTCTATTCAAATTTTAATTCATTCAAATTTCTGTATCTTAAATTTTTTTTTAAAATATAGTAAAGATTCTAATAGGAATTCCAGTCATATATTTAGGAATTCTATTCAAATTTAATTTTGAAATCGCCCAAAAGACTAAAAGGCCAATTAAGTCACCATTACACTTCATCAAAAAGGACCAGTTAAACGATGGGGAATGGACATGTCATCATTAAGTTGTCATGCTTAGCTCCATATATAAGTGGTAGATATGTGCTAAAAGAATTCAAAATAATTTTTATAATAGTTTTTCATTAACAATTATGAAAAATGTTACATCAACGCAAAGGGTTCATCATTAGTTACTTATAAGGCTGCTACACACACACACACACACACACACATATATATATATATATATATATATATATATATATATATATATATATATATATATATATATATATATATAGGGTCCGGATCCGGTGAGTACTCTTTTCCCGGTGAGGACTGCGAGGACTCCAAAAAAAACACTAAAAATGATCCAAAACAAACTTTTTTAAAAAAAAAATTCTTTTTTAAATATCTAAATCGCAGCCTATAAGATAAAAAAAACGTTTTTCAAAAATGATCCAAAAAAAAATATGGATCATAATAATGATCCACAAAAAAAATATGGATCACTGTTATGATCCGCAAAAAAAAAGTGGATCATAATTTTTTTTTTTGAAATTTTTTTTGGGTCAAATGTAGTAATTATCATGGTGAGTTATATATATTTTTTTCAGAATTTTTCGGAATTTTTATGAGGTGTCCTCGCGAGTCCTCACAGGAATGTTAACAGGTAGATACCAAAATTATAACTCACCATGATAATTACTACAATTTAAGAAAACACTAAATTTTAAGAAAATTACAAAAAAAATTACAAAATTAAATATTAGTTGTATACCTATATAGCAATGGTATAATAAAAATGAAACACTAACATTAATAAAAGAACTTGTAAAGATCAATAGTCCTCATAGGAATATATATATATATATATATATATATATATATATATATATATATATATATATATATATATATATATATATATATATATATATCAATGCAAAAACACTATATTTTAAGAAAATTACAAAAAAATTAGAAAATTAAATATTAGTTGTATACCTATATAGCAATGGTATAATAAAAATGAAACACTAACATTAATAAAAGAACTTGTAAAGATCAATAACCTATAATAATAACAGGAATGTTAACAGGTAGATACCAAAAAATTGATTTAATTATATAAATAAAAAGTGGTTGCATGCATGAAAAGATATGACTTTTATAGACAAAATATGAAAATTAATAATTAAAAGGTAGCACTTTTAAAACTTTAACTTGTATTCTCAATAACATGTAGTTGGCATTATTTGAAAAAAATAGTAATTAAATCAAAAGTGTATTGTTTTTCATAAAGAATAATTGAACTATCTGTTTGTAGAAAATCATCAAGTTTTTTTAAAAATTGAATATTGTGTTAAGATGGAGACTGCTGCAGTTTTGTTTCAAAAACGTACAATTACTATTTCGGTTATATAAAACCTCAAATCCGCAACTCTCGATTTTAATTTGGTTTGAAATTATGTATATATTTAATCTGATTTATCTTTCTTAAAATTTATGTGATAATAATGAAAATGTTACCAAATTAATAAATAATGCTATATACTTGGCCCGATATTTACAGTCAATAAGAATAGTTATCTGAAACTTTCAAACCAAGATACCCAGTAATTAAACATCTAATTAATAACCATTTTTTAATTGAATCATGTTGGATCATTACATCTTTAAATCATAATATGTTTTAATCATAACATTATTTTTTCAAAATTTCAAGACCGTACTCATTTGATAAAGAATTTAATTTTAAGAATTTTGATATTTTTAGAATTTTTTGTTACGAAAAAACAAAGTTATGATCAAAAAACGAAGTAGGAGACTTACAAAATTACTATAATTAAATTCAAATTTAAATTTTGAAATCGCCTAAATGACTAAAAGGCCCTTTGAGTAAGCATTATAAAAAAGGACCAATCAAACGATGGGGAATGAACCTGGGTTCCGACTCGCTTTGCAAGCCGACTAATCCCAGGGCGACCACCCGCTTTGCAGGTAGCCTGGAGTCGGCGCAGGTGAACCTCCGTGGCCACAAGGGGGTATATTTTTTGCTCCAAGTGGGATTCGAACTTGGGACCTCCAAGCAATTTCGCCAATGGAGACCAAGCTCTTACCACTAGGACACCCCCTTATGGTTTTTTTTAGAAATTTTTTGTTTACAAAGAAGAAACAAAGTGATGATCAAAATAACAAAGTAGGGGCACTTACAAAAATTACTATAATTAAATTCAAATCTAAATTTTGAAATCGTCCAAATAACTAAAATGCCCTTTGAGTCAACATTACACGTCATAAAAAGGATCAATCAAACGATGGGAAATGAATATGTTATCATGAAATTGTCATGCTTAGCTTTATATATTGATGGTGAAATTATCATGCTTAGCTCCATATATAATGGTAGAGTAGAATAACAATACAAGAAAAATTAGAGATAAAGAGTTGGGACGAAATACCCACATAGACCAAAAGACATTATTACATTCCGCTTACAGCTCCACTTGGAATCTTGGATACCCGATGCTAAGAAAGATGAGTTGTTTAAAAACATTTTGTTCCAGTGAACAACATGATCAGAAGGCACCCTAAGGCCCAAACTAACGGGCCCACATTAAACCCAATTTGATTTGAGCTATTTGAGTAGCAGAACCCTTTACTTAACACCTACTAGTGATCCAAACAAGAGTAAATTAAATTTCTATAAACTTAATGTTATAGCTATTTAAAATATTATGATTAATATATAGAAGTACAATGAAAATACATATAGCACGATCTCATATACCCAAAATGCATCTAAACATAAATCGGTCATTAAAATTAAGAGTTGCGATTAAATTTGTTAAAACAATCACATCAAGTGAATTAAATATAACTAGTATGCAAACAAATATGATTAAAACGGGGTGACTTGTAATTTTAAGGTAGCTATCGGTCTAACACCGAGTTAAATATTTTTTTAAGTGTGATATATCGATTAGTTTGAATTATTTTTTATGAATCTCATAGCTAGGGATGTTAAAGAATGTTATGCGAGAGAGGATGATTTTAAGTTGGTGTTAAAACTATATTAAAAAGGTAAAAATATCTTTTAACATATCTTTTACACAATATTATACCTTGTGCTTTAAATCAAAATACAAAATACAACTAGAAACCGAAAGTATAAAACACATATTCCTTCTTTTTCTTATTATATATGCATTGGGTTGGAGATTTATGAGGTGGGTGATTAAGAACCCATCAACAAATATAAGATACACCAAGTCAAATACCACAAAACTGGCCCCGCGTTGTTTGAACGCACACATCAATTATAGCACCATGAAACAAACCATTACGAATAAACATATACACTTTATGCTCTATATATCACTTAACCAAAAATCACAACTAAACACCAACTAAACCATATCAAACCTACAAAAATGAGTGTGGAGTTATTAGATGGTTCCATTATTCTCGGCTTCATCGAAGATGATGAAGCGTTCAACGACTCGGTTCAAGACCGTTTCACTAACCTAGACACAAACCATGATGGTCTTTTGTCCTATTCGGAGATGTTGAAAGAACTACAATCATTAAGAATGATTGAAACACATTTCGGGATTGATGTGAAAACCGACCCCAAAGAGCTTTCTCATGTATACGATTCGTTGTTTTTGCAGTTTGATCGGGATTCGAATGGAACGGTGGATTTGGAGGAGTTTAAAGCCGAGACCAAGAGAATGATGATTGATATGGCTAATGATCTTGGTTTCTTGCCGGTCCAAATGATTCTAGAGAAAGACGGTTTCCTCAAGAAGGCCGTCGATAGAGAACTCACAAAGTTTTCGGATACATCAACCTAACATCTTTATCGTCGTATATTCTACAAATTTTGTTTTTCGCGTTATATATAATTATGTGTGTACTTGTTGAAAAGAAATAAAGAAATACTCCGTATGTAATATCGGGAATAATATGATGTTACAATCATAGACGACTTCAAAAGGTGTTTAGATAATAAACGTACATACCATGAAACTTTTTTAATGAGTAGATAAAATGTATCATCCAAAACGAAGATTAAAGCTTAATATATTGTTTTGTAACATCTCGAGATGTGGAATTTAATTGGTAATATTATTGTCTTCTTACGTTGACATGCTGTAATTTATAGATTTTCTCAGTGTTGAGATAAATGATATGTTGAGTAGTAAATAAATTATATTGGGTGTATTTTTCAAAATTATTTTTAAGAAAGACCTCGAGGGAGGAACTTTGGTAATAGCTTCTTTTTTTTTCTTTCTTCTGGAAGGGTATTCTTATTTATAAATAAGCTTCTCTAGGTGGCCGAACTTATGTTCGAAATGTACGTAACCTAATTATTGTCGTGTCTGTTTCCGAACCTTATCATAATCATCTGATAAATGTTTACCAAGTAAAGATCAAACTCATAACCTTTAGGAAGTCATTTGGGAGGTCTTACCTTAGAGCATCATCAAAAGAAGATAGTGGATGAGATATTGTCAAGGTGCAAAAACGAAATTTTCTATAGATAAGGACCGGTTTGCAATGTGCAAAAACATGTGAAAAAGGATCGAATTTGAGTTTCTTAATGAAAGCGGTTTGAACACGACTTTTTGCTATGTACACCACTGCTTTTTAGCAATCGACTATAATGCCCATACATGTGCAATTGTCCAAAACAAAGTATTTAGTGGACTCAAAACCAATGATTTTATGGAAAAATATGTAGTGGTGTATGCAGTTGTCCAATTTTATGGCTTACAAATTAACTATAATCGAGCTTTAATGGTTAATCAAAACTAAAAATTGTCCAATTTTATGGTATCAAGTTCTTGTTATTTCATAATTGGAGTATCGGTTTTTGCAATTTGGCCACAAGAGTTTGTAGAAAAAAGTTTATTTAATTATTTAAACTTCAATCATCTATTATTGAAAGTAGTACAAATTAATCATACAGTTTCACTTAATTACTGTCCTACGATTTAGATTTTTCTTGATTAAAGAACTAAATGTATTATGATTGTTGTGTAGAGGGACCGAAACTAAAAGTGTACCAACAATTAAAAAAAGGGGGGTTGCAGAATAGACATTACCCTAATAACAAGAAAACTTTATGGAACTCCAATCTGCTACCAACCATGTGCTAAAAAGCAGCACCATCAAAAATAAAAAATAAAAGTGTAAAAAAGAAACGTACTTGATAATTCTTATATGCCCGTTGCTTTTTACATATGTCTATCACTTCCTTGATCTAAAGTTTATCACTTCCAGCTCTAAAGTTTTCTAACCCTTACCTAATCCAGGCTATTATCTACTTTTTTTTATTAATTAATTTAGTAATTGCCATCGTAATTTTCCACTTTTGACAATAAAGATAAAAGAGTAAATTACATGAATGGTCCTTTAGGTTTATAGCAAATTTAACCAATAGTCCTTTACTTTCAAAAATTACACTGATGGTCCTTATTTTTGAAAGGTTTTTCACCGATGATCCTTTACGAAAAAAGTCCGTCTATTTTTAAAGTTAACTAACATCACATGTGATGCACATGGGAGTATTTTGGTCAATTTGTCTTTCCCTTTCTCAATTAAATTACACAGATGGTCCTTAAAGTTTATACCAAATTTCACCAATGGTCCTTTAGGAAAGATAAATTGACCAAAATACCCCCATGTGCATCACATGTGATGTTAGTTAACTTGAAAAATAGACGGACTTTTTCGTAAAGGACCATCGGTGAAAAACCTTTCAAAAATAAGGACCATCGGTGTAATTTTTGAAACTAAAGGACCATTGGTGAAATTTGCTATAAACCTAAAGGACTATTCATGTAATTTACTCAAGATAAAATTACCAAAATGTAACATCTTTTTTAAATTACGCATTTTTGTATCATTTAAGTTGTTGAACTCTTATAAATGTTAAGGGTTAGGACATACATTAAAAAAACCTAAATATTAATTACCTAACAAGTAACCTGCAAATTAAACCGCTGGTTAAAAAACCATGACTAAGCAAAATTAGAAAATTTTAAATTCCCAAGTTAATTGATTTTGAAAGTATATGAAGTTAAATAACCAAAAAGAAAAATGCATCACCTAAAATGACAATTTCAGAAAGTACTTTACCCTACTTTCAAAATCCATTATTTGCTATGAAGTTTTGAGTTTTCTTTTCGATGTTTTAAAAACTTAGTTGAACCAGCGGGTTGAATCGACTGGTAAAATGGGAATGAGAAGATAATTGGTCAGAATGAGCCGGTAAGATCGATAGTTTAAACCGGTTGAACTGGAAAAACTACTTTTTTTATAAAAAAGTACATTAATAAAATAGATATATGGACTATTTATAAATGTTTATGGAACTAAAAAAAGATAAATTTAATTGAAAATATGTTTTGAATTTATTTTTTTATGGTTATTTTGTATTTTTCTATTTTTTGACATTTATATATCATTTACATAATTACTACTCCCTCCGTCCCTAAATGAAGTTCTCATTTATCTTGGCCACTACTTTTTAGGAGATAGTTAGTGGTGGAGTATTTAGTATTATTTTTAATTAAAATATAAGGTTTGATTGGAGAGAGAAAGTGTTTGAGGGGATAGTTAGTGGTGAAAGTATTAGTAATAGTATTATTATATTAAGTGTATCTCTTAAGTTTGAGAAATGAGAACTTTATTTAGGGACAAAACTTGAATGAAAAATGAGAACTTTAATTAGGGACGGAGGGAGTATATTATAAATACTCAACAGTATTATCTTCAACCATATTTAAGACATTAACAAATTGAATGAAAAAAAACTGGTTTTAAAAAAAATATTTTTACCTCAATTTATTTGTAGATCAAACCACTTACCTGACTTTTTTTATTTAACAAACTATTGTAGTACCTCCGTCCCTAAATAAAGTTCCCATTTGTGTTGGGCACAACATTTTAGGAGATAATTGGTGGTGGGGTATTTGGTATTACCTTTGATTAAAATATAAGGTTTGATTGGAGGGAGAAAGTGTTTTAAGAGATAGTTAGTGGTGAAAGTATTGGTAATAATATTATTATATTAAGCGGGCCCCTTATGTTTGAGAAATGAGAACTTTATTTATGGACAAAACTTGAAGGAGAAATGAGAACTTTATTTAGGGATTTAGGGACGGAGGGAGTAATAGATTTTACCGTTTAAATTAAAAAAATTGTTACAACTTACAAGTGGACCGTATATCATTGTTCTTTCGTACAATAAGCATGTGGGGCGCATCTTTTTTCTTCTTTTATTCTTCTGATATAACTAAACCAACCTCATTCAATTAATTCAATCAAATTATAGAAAATGGGCATCACTGGAGAACTAGTAAGAAGTGTTTTCTCCAAAAATCGATCTTTCGGAACCGCCAACGACACAAATGTAAGTTTTGAATCGATCTCGTGTTAATCATCTCAATAAACCGTTACTAATCGTTTTTTTTTTTTTTTGGGTTTTGAATGATTTAGGTGATGAGAAACAATGCAGCAGAAAGAAAGAGATGGACTTCGGTTAGATCGTATCTTTGTGGGGACGAATTTAACTCGGTTTTAGCCGAAGAAGATTATAATTCGAGAATTGATGAAAATAATAATCATTTTGGTTCTACGAGAACGTCGAAAGCGACTATTTTTAGTTCGAGAATTGATGATGATTCAACATCGGTTAATTTTTCGGAAGTTACCGTCACACAACCGGTTTTGGATGACACGAGTGACACCCTAGAGGCCGTTGAAAAGACCGATTTGTCCTCGAGACATGATGCGGCAGTTGTCATTCAGTCGGCATTTAGAAGTTTTGTGGTCATTTTACAAATTTTTTTTTAAATGTTTTCTTGATCTTTTTTGAGTAAATGGTTATTATAATTAATTTTTTTTTTAATTAATTATCAGGCGAGAAGTCGAAATGAAAGAGTTGAACGGGTGAATAATGGTGACTTAGAGTCGATAGCAACATCGGTGGAAGTTCAAACCGGGAACTCGGTGGTGGAAGTGAAAGAGGGTAGTGAGAGTTTTGGTCGTATGCAACAACACAAGGGCGCGAAAGTACAACCCATGAAGCTAAAGGTACAAATGGTGTTAATTTTACTTCTTTTATTAATTTAATGAATCGATTTGGGTTATGTTCGTTTAAACTTTAAAACATCATTTTTAACCGCATACATATATAAAACCAAACAGTGTCAATCACTAATTATTTGGGAGGGCAATTCCGGAGATGACTCTGAATCCGACTGCAAATAATCAGGTTTGGTTGAGCGTAAACGTGTTCGTATTAAAAATAGATCAACCCGTCCAACAATTTCTAAATTGGGATGTTGTTACCTTTACAAAATGAACTTGAGATTTTGATTTATGTTAGCACTTAATTTACTGAAATTCTGTAACGATTAGCCACTTATAGTAGTATTTGTGTTCATTTTCTATTTCTGACCTGTTAACCCATTTGAATCACCAACCTCCTAAGTTTTATGGGTTAGACGAGTCATGTATAGGTTACAAAATGGTTTAAATGTGTTCAGGTTATGGTTGATTTTTCTGACCTAAAATACCACACATGTCTGGTATTTCACCCGCTAACCCAAACACGACACAATTGCCACCCCCTACTAATTATGTAAAATTGTTTTGTTTTATTTTAGCAGGAAGATTGGGACGATAGCACAGTGAGTAGCAACATATCAAAAATGCGGATTCAAAATAGACTCGAGGCATCTACTAGACGTGAAAGGGCACTCGCCTATGCTTTCTCGCAACAAGTAACATTCGACTTTACAAATATCAAATGAGTGATTTTGAAAAAAATAGACCTACTAAAATCTAAAATTCCTACAAAAAACTTCACTTTCAAATTTTCTCAAGATAGACTGTGCAACTCCACTTAAAATTTGACAATTGTGGTCTGATCGCACAAAAAAAAATTGGTTTTGTCGTACATCAGTGTCACAAAAAATGGTCTGGTCGCACAAAAAACATCTGGTCACACACTAAAAATCCAGAGTCGCACAAAAAACTCAAAGTTGCATGGTCTATTTTCGGAAGATTTGAGTCAGTGAGTTGTTTTTGGGAAAATGATGCATGTTTTTTAATCTATTTTGGTAATATCTCATATCAAATAACTGGTTTAAAGTTATAAATATCCAAACATCCTCTTAAGTAACTCTTGAATCATGGATTTTGTTTATATAGCTAAGGATCTGCTCAAAGAAAAAACAAAATGTGAAATCCGGTAACGAAGCGAACATGAGTTGGAGTTGGCTCGAGAGATGGATGGCGACCCGACAACACGATACATCTTTTGGTGACATAAGCAAACAGTTTGAAATAAATGGGAATAAAAAACTTATGGTAAAAAGTAAAGTTATATCAGATTTAGCAGGGCCAGAAGAGAAGGAAAGTTGTGGATCAAATTCTACACATTTCGATACCATTTCTTTGAGTTCAAAAACAGGCGAAAAAGCGTATTATAAACCTACTCGAAACCGCCTCAAAGCTACAAGTGTCTCGAGGCGGAAAACGTCACCTGGTTACAATTTCACAAAGGAGCATTTTAAGGTAAAAAACAGTTAAAAACCACCTATTTTGGTTTAAAAAAGGTAAAAAAATTGTCATTTTAGTCGCAAAAATTCGTTGATAACTATAATTGACAAAAAAAAAAAAAGGTTTAATATCTCGAAAAGAAATTTTTTAATCAGTTTGTGATATTTAGTAATTGATAATTATACTATTGAATTTAATTGGCAGGTGAACAAAGGAGGAGAAAGAGAAATTAGATGTGAAGATCAACAATAACTAGTTAACTACTACTATAGCTAGTTTTAATTTAAATAATTAATATGTAATGTTTTGAGTCCATTAGTGGTGTGGTAAATTTGTAAAATGAGTTTAAATTAAATTAGTTTGGGTTTTAAAATGCATGTATCTGATATTGAAATAAAAATATCTTGAGGATTATTAAATTAGATTGGTCACTTTTAATATGTAATAGTAGTAATAATATTGGATTAATGTAACGAAGATTAATTAACACCACTATTTAATCAACTAATTTGAATCAACCAATTTCTAAGTTGTGTTAGCTTTTTTAGTTATGAACAACAAACTTACATTAACAACATCTCAATATCAACTTATTACTTTTTCATAGCTAGTTTCACAAACAAAAATCAAGATAAATTAACAAGATATATTTAGATTCGTAAAAGAACCAAACGTCCAACAAACTGTTCATAAACACATAATCAAGCTTTTCAAATCTTGTTAAAATTCTTGTGCGTATATAGAATTTTGAAATTCGATTAGTGAAAAGTGAACTATTGAATCAAAGAAGAGTTTATAGTCAAGATTTATAAATTTAAACATTAATTTGATTTCTAATTTAACAAAAATTTTGCTTACAAACTTGCAAACAAAAGTGCAGCATTTGTTCCTCCGAAACCAAAAGCATTTGATAAAGCTGCTCTAATTTGCATCTCTTTTGAAACAGTTAATGGCATGAAATTTTCTTTGAAAACGGGATCAGGGTTGTTGAGATTAAGTGATAAAGGAGCTATTTGCTGCAAAAAGCACAAAACTTTATGTTATTATTTATTAACAGTTAATTAATATTAATTATACCAAGATTTTGTATTTACATTATGTATTGCGAGAATGGTGAATATTGCCTCAACAGCTCCAGCAGCCCCAAGAAGATGCCCAATTGCACCCTAAACAATTCAAAAATATTAAATACAACATTTTAATGATTAAATATTAAAAATGTTGAATTTCTTAATTTATGTAATTGATGAAAGATTACCTTTGTGGATGAAAAAGCCAAAGCACCAGATGTTGCATGTCTAGAAAACAAAGATCTAATTGCATGAGCTTCTACCATGTCACCTAATAAACCAATAAATTAAATGTTAATATTTTTAATTAATTAATACTGACAAATCATGTCACCTAATAAACCAATAAATTAAATGTTAATATTTTTAATTAATTAAAACTGATTAATTAAAAGTATTTACCAAGAGGCGTAGATGTAGCATGAGCGTTCACATAGTCCACTTGATCAGGGCAAAGACCCGACTGTAAGCAATAATTTATAAATGAATTACTTGAAATTAAATAATTTATAATTACTTGAAAATATAAACGATAAATACTTGAAATTTAATAATTTATAATTCAGTTGAACACCTGCTTTATAGCGCGTAACATGGCAAGAATTGCGCCTCTTCCATCCGCGTGCGGTTGTGTGATGTGATGCGCGTCACCTTCATAAGAAATACATGCATCAATGACTTGTACCATTGTGGCATGGGTGTTGTACTTTATGTGTATCAATCAATTAATTTCTTTACCAGAACTTTTTATACATTTAAACATCAAACACTATTTTCCTGATTATAATCATTTCCAGAACGCACATCCAAACAACCTCCCAACAATATCACAGTCAAGGGTCAACAAAGTCAAACCTGACATCCCATACCCACGAAGCTCGGCATAAATATTTGCTCCTCTCTTTTTTGCATGTTCAAGTTCCTATGACAAATGCAATTACAAAAATATAACAAATATATAAACGAATAATAAAATATTTAAAAAAAGAACGACACTAATTACTCACTTCCAAAACAAGAACACCAGCACCTTCGCCTATGCTACATTTAAAATCGTGTAGAATTTTTGTTATATTTTCATAACATAAACAAATTTATATAATAAAATTATTTACAAACATACACAAATCCATCTCGATCACAATCAAAAGGCCTTGAAGCTTCTTGAGGACTAGAGTTGTACTTTGTAGTTAGTGCCCTCAACCTATATTCAATAAATCATATCACATAACTCAAAAATTAATAAAAATTTAACAAATTAATATAAACAAGAATAATAATTTATATATTACTTGCAAAACCCTGCAATCGATAAAGCATCAATACTGGCCTCTGTTCCTCCAGCCAACATGACATCAGCATCACCAAACTGAATCATTCTTGCTGCATCACCAATTGAATTTGCACCTGTCGCACAAGCTGTAACTGCAGCATGATTTGGTCCCTAAAATTCAAAAATTAATATAAAAATGACACATTTAATAGTGAAAAAATATAATTTTGTTTTACTGATTACACACCTGAAAGCCATACTTCATGCTTACATGACCAGCTGCCATGTTGATTAATATCCGAGGTACAAAAAAAGGACTCAGACGACGAGTTCTCTGAATTAATTTTAAATTTGATTAAGAAATCGATAAATTAAACAAATGAAAGGGAATTAATGTAGAAAATTGCACAAAAACAAACCTTTTCACATATTAATTGTGATGCATCGAGTATATCACCGATGCTTCCAATTCCTCCACCTATAGAAACTCCCTGATTTCTTCAAGTTAGAAACTATATAAAATCAGCAAATAACAAGAAGCTCATGAAAAATATGTGAAATTACGGTTTTCTCCTTATCCTCCTGCTCAGTAGGTATCCATTTTGCATCCTTAAGTGCTTCATCAGCTGCACATAATGCAAAGCTTATAAACCTTGCAATTGATTTACCATGCTGCAAAAAAGTAACATCCGAAAACAATTGAATATTGATTATACTAAAATTCAGTTCCTGGCAAAGATTATTAGTTATTATGACATAATACTTTAGAATCGAGCCACAGTTGTTCATCAAATTCGCCGGATTTAGTACCGGAAGGTACAATTGCAGCTACTTTGGAAGTCAATTGATCAAATGTATACAATTGAGTATCATTATCAAATTGATTCATTTTTAGGTCTTCAATCGATAAAGCCCTAATTCCACTTTCTCCTTTGATTAATCGTTTCCATGTAGATTCCACTCCACAACCTAATGGCGTAACCATACCTAAACCTACACCAATCGAATATCAAACACAACAATTCATTAATTTCATCAAAATATAAAAATTGAGCCCTAATGTTCGATTGGAGAAGAAATTACCAGTGACGACAACTCTTCTTTGAGGGGAAAATGGTGGAGGTTTGAAGGGTTCGATAGTGCCACCGGAAGATGAGAATGGACGATGAATTTGGCGGCATAATTGTGCAGATTTACACCACCGGCGTCTGTTCATGGCTGCAGGGTTTTGATTGGGGTTTTGCAGGAGTTTGCTGATGATGTTTATTTGTTAATCTTGTTGTTTTTGGTCCCTCATGTATGGATAGTATGTCGTTTCATGCCCTTAAACTATTGATTTTGACATACTTATTGGAGATTATGTTACTTTATGACATTAAAGATCCTTAACAAATAGTTAAATCAAACAAGAAAATTAAGAAAACAAATATTTTACCGAAGATTATTAAATTAATCAATTATATGAATATAATAACTAAAGATAATATTAGTTATCTAATAATTAATCTTATAATTAATATTAACTAAATAATATCTCAATTATCCTCAAATGACAATCGAGTCTCTTTAATTTCAACTATTACAGTTTAGTTCATATACCATTACATTACAACACTTAATTAATTTTCTACTTAATTATATTCAAAACTAACCTCCATCTTTAAGTTTATTTAAATAATACCCAACATTATTTATTTAGGTGATCTTACTTTATTTAGGTGATCTTACTTTATTACGCGCATCAGTATGACCATCTAAAATATTTTATAATATAATCATGATATATAGCATTGATATCATCTTGCACATAATATTCTAATATAAATCTCCTTGTTCAAGTGAAAAGTATGTTCCAAAGTAAGAAGAGTAAACAATCACTACTAACAATCAAATTAATGACTATTATTACATATTTTACAATGTGTTGACTGAATTCACAGCCCGTTTTCGTTCTCAATACATGTACAATTTCAAACACTCGAATATACATATACAGTATATGTATATATCTATACACGAGAAACAAACACGCACACCAATCTACGACTGAAAATCTTAATTTTAAACAATTGTTTAGAAAGAAATGCAAGTTTCCAAAGAGGATTTAGCCAACCACAACAATCCCAGATCATTTCTTTTTAAGACTAAATAAGCTTCTGCTCTACCAATTTCATCTTGAATAACATCTTCACAAAAACCGATTAAAAACAGTATCTCCATTGCACCTGAAATAATAATACAAGAAAATTAAGTTATAAACTTTAATCGTTTATAATATTATTATTATGTTGATGGAAATTGTAATTAAAGAAAGATGCTTACCGTTGTAACTTGCTATGTTTTTCTGGATTACAGGATTAGCCTGCAGATGTAAATCCGAAAATTATTAGTTAAAATTAAAAAAATTAGTTTAAAAATAATTTTAAATTCTTAAAACAATTATAAAAACTAACCTTTCGTAATTTCTTGAACTTGATTTCATCCGGGTGTTCAATGACATTCCTGACAATCTTAACAAGAGTCTGAAAAACCATAACAGCATCTGAATGACTAACTTCTGATTGCAGCCTCAGAATGGATTCATTCAGACGATTACAAGCAATCATAACAGGATCTTGAATTCTTTGCAATTCTTCATCATTATCCAAGATCCCGTCATCCGGGTCGGGCTCATTGCTCTCATTTTCTTCAAAATTAAGCCCGTTTCGGGCCGATTCTTCACACGGGTCGGTTTCTGTATGTTCAGTGTCAATAACGTCATCCGGGTCGGGCTCATTACTTTCGTTCTTAACCTCATTTTCTTCAAAATTAAGATCGTTTCGGGCCGATTCTTCACACGGGTCGGCTTCCATAGGCTCATTGGCAACGCTGTCATCCGGGTCGGGCTCGTTTATATTGTTAGCAACCTCATGGTCATCTGGGTCGGGTTTTTTATGTGATTCGGGTATTGTTGACGGGTTATTTGATGCGATTATTAAACGTTGGTAAGCAGCAGCAACCGAAGATGATCGGGCATCAGCCAGTGAATCGGGCTTTTGGGTTCGGGTTCCACCAAGTTTATGAGACAAACTATTAGCATTACTGTTACTATAACTATTACTGTTGGAAACATGAAACTCGGGTTCATATTGTTGGGACTTCTGGGGCCCGTTTAAGGTGTGGCCCGTGGATCTAGTCCAATCTAGAGCATTGGCTTCCTTGTTAAGCTGTTGTTTATAGTATAATACGGGTTACTAATTAGGGTTTTGAATTATAATAGAAGAAAAATGATTTGGAAATTATTTGAATTACCTGACTGTCTAAAGCATAGAATTTTGCATCATGTTCAGAGAAAACCATATGGGCCTGAAGAAAAAAACGAGTTAGTGAAAAACTAAATTACTATTCACATAATATGACTTTTTTAATAATATTTCAAACACTAATTATATAACTTGTTTGTGAAACATATTTAGAGGAATAAAAAAGGTTTTGAATGAAATAAAAGCTTACAAGTTCATGCAAAAGAGTCTTCTTAATACTCTGATATTTTCTGAAACCCTTGAGATCATCGGTACGAAGACGCAAAGATATCTCCTCACCATGATTCTGTAAAACCAATTGGAGTATTAAAATAAAAATAATAAAAAATAAATACCAGATTTTTTTATATTATGATTGTAAGTGAAGTTTACCTTGTTAAAACCAAGAATACATACAGGACTCACACCAACATAACCCTCTGGAGCCATCTCAGTCATGATTCCCACACGCCATTTATGCTTTAGATATATATTAATAAAAGAGATCATAATTAGAAATATAATTTAATTGTAGAAGAAACTAATTAATTTTAATACTTTAATTATCAATTAAATGGCAGTGTTTTTAACACTAGAAATACCTTATTCATAATAGCAACAATCCCTCGATCTGCAGCAAGTGTATGCATTAGTCTCAATGCCTCTGAAGCAGGAGGATTTAACTATAAAACACATATAAACATGTCATTTTTCATGAAAATTCACAATTTACCATCAAGAAATCTAGAATAAATAAATATTAAATACCTGAATCCCGGGAAGATCGAGCGTTTTAAAATCACCAAATACATAATTTCCTGTAGGAAGCTTTAATGAAGTATCGAATCCATTTGACATTCTTTGTCTAATTCGTTTTTCCTCTTCATCAAATCCAGCTATTCTCATGTTCATCTTTTCATTTTTTAGAATTTCATCAATTTCTTCTTTTGGCACTCCCATCATCCGTATAGGTTTCCCCTAAAATAGGCAACAGATAATTAAAAATCCAAAAATATTAAACAAAACAAGTATTTGAATTTTGAAAGAATATATTGGTACCTCAATGATGGAAGTTTCCTGCAAAGTAAGATGAGAGTGTTCATCAGAGAAAGGAGATAACAATTTTGATGATTTATGAGATTGAACAATCAGCTTCAAAGTATCTGATTTCACTGCAGTTAGTTTCTGTAATTCGTGCCCTAATTTTTCAAGAGTGGCACCTGAATTCATAGTCAAAACATACTTATTTCCCCTCCATGTAACCGATATCTCATTATTATTGCTCACTTTCTCCATTTTTAGTTTTGACCTGCTGCAAAAAGCAGGTGACTATTACTAACAATAAAACTTGACAAATCCAAAGATAAGTAGATTTTATTCACTTCTATATGCATGATCAAGTTATTTGAATCCAATTATCCAACAGCTAAACATTATGAAGTAACATTTGGAGGTTAATTTTTCAAATTCAAAATTCAGTATACTCGCCATAAATACTAAGGGAATAGCTTAGGGCTCCAAATTGAATAGACAGAGGACTCAATTCAATCTCAATTTCATATATGATATATCAATCAGCTACAAAATTAAGGTTTCGATCATCGAAAAAATGTAAAATCATAAAGCCACACAATAGCTAGATCAATAAGCAACGGAATTCTAAATTTCTGTAACAAATTACAGGGCTAATGAGAAAAAAATGCGTAATTAACAACATTGAACCACAAATACACCGAAATACATCAAAAAACTTAATTAGAACAAACGATTATCACTGAATTTCTTACAAGCGTAAGTATCATGCTTATATAAAACAGGGGAAACCAAACTGTAAACGATCAATTGCAGATTGACAGAATTAAAAGAAATTACCTTAATGCTGGTGTTAGAATCACGATGAATTGTGCGAATTGTATGGAAAATCGTAGGTAGCTAAATTCACGAGATATTTGAAAATTGATGTGAGGAGGATTGAAGATGATGTATATATGCATGTAACTTGAAGAAGGGGTAAGTATGCGTACGTCAATGCTGACGTAAGCGGGAATTGTTCCAGATGGTTTGGTTTGACTTTGACTTGTTTGAACGCGTTCCTCTACTTTCCAACATGTGATGATTTGTGATTATTTTATTCATATTGGAATTTTATGAATTGTTATTAAAGGATGAGTAAATTAAGTGCTCTTAAAAAAATTAAAGGTGGATATACCATTATAAATTATAACTAAGGGTTTTTCATTTAATAAAATGTAAATTTTTGATTAAATAGAATATCGTATTTAATACATAGTTTAAAATGATAGGAATTAAGTTCTATTAATATTATTCAATATATATTTAGGAAATAATCTTTTATTAAATTAGCCATAATATATATTATTTGTGTATAAGTTAGAAAAACTCAAATAACAATTATTTGCGTGCAACAAAAATAAGTGAATGTGTTGTGGTGGATAACCTAATAATCTGTATACTTGTTTAGTAAGACTTGAATACATCTTGCCTGGTGGATAATTTACAAATTACTGAACTAGGAGTCTTTGATAATTTAGGTTTAACTTAAATTCACCTTATCTAAATTAATTTAATTTGGCTTTTTCTTTTTTTATGCTAAAATTAATTTTAACAAACTCACAAGCAAGTCTAACATGTTATAACGCATCAACATAGTAAATGACATTTTAAACTTCGTTTTACAACTAAATCAACAATACATGTTAGGAACATATAAAACTTAACAATTCGAACTCCTATGTCTAAACTCAAATGTAACATTGTTATGGACCTTCAGGAGAGGCCTAATAAGAGATTATTCAATTTAAATCCGTACCACTAGAGGCAGCGAACAGTAAAATCAACACCACAGCTTAACGTGTGATCAGTCTTGCTCCTGTTTTCTTTTCTTGGGAAACTGCAATTAGAGCATTGAGTGTCGTGGCTTGAACAGACTCCCAACTCGGCTAGGGCTTGAAATCGATATTTGAATTCGTGTTCGTGTCGTGTAAAACATACACGATGTCGTTTCGTGTTCGGGTTTAGAAATTAACACGAAATTGACACGTGGTTATAATTTTAGGAACAGTTAGTAGTAATTCATGTTTTATTTTGTCGTGTATGTCGGTTTCAAAGTATTTACAAAGTAAGCAATTTAATATTTTGTAATTATTCTCGTGTTGTCGTGTTTCTAGTTTTTTAATTGGGTCGTGTTCGTGTTAACAAAAAAAAAACACAACTTCATGCCTTGTTGTGTTCAGTTTGAAAAAATAGAATTCGTGCAGTGTCGTGTTACCCAAAAACGAAATAATAGCACTATTTGACAGTTCTAACTTTAGTGTCACCTCAATATTCATCATTGATATTTATGTCATAACAAATCAATCAATATATATTGTTCACTTTTATAAGATTTTGATGGTTTTCGGATTTATGTTTTGTTCTATATTTTGTCCTCGAAGGACTACCATAAAAGTAAAAAGTACAAATAAACTACAAGAAGATGTATTCAAATACAATCAACCTCTATGTTGTACACACAATCTAACCACTTATTAGCTGAATTACAAGAGAATTTATTTTTAATCAAAAAAAGAAAAGAAAAAAGAAGAGGATACTTAAATTTGTTATTAACAATTCATATCAGATGCATAAACGTTATAGGAGATGAATGTCAATATAACATGTCAATTACGTCAAGATATATATCATCTTTGATATTAAGGGAATGATTGAAAAAACTTATAAGCTCTTGTATAAGCTTAGATAAGCTTTCTCAAACATGAGCAAAGACTAATTAATTAAAAAAAACATGTATTTACTTTAAAAGAAACTACAAAGATTATTAAATCCATTGTGGTTGGTATTTTTAAAAACATAAACAATGTGATTATGAAAACCGGAAATATGTACTTTATGCACGTTTCAAAATTCAGAAAACAAAATGTTATTTAGCTAAGAAATTAAATAAAAAAGTTGTTGGGAATTTGGGATCTGAATTTGTAAGCAATGTGTTGCTTCTCTTAATTCAGAAAAAAGTCAAATCGGTGTCTTCTAATAAGATATTGAACCGCCTTTACACTTCTAATCTCAGCCTCCATTTTAGTTGGGGATGGAATCTCACACTAAATATTTATTTTCATTAATATTAAAAATAAAAAAATAACATATATCTGCTATATATCAAGTTGTAAATAACGTGCATAGTCACAAAAAATCAAACTTCAAGTCTTCAAAATCATATTGAACAGTAATTCACAATCACTAGCACAAAATACATAACCACTTTTTTTAATCTCAAAGTTGTAAATTTTGAAGATGGTTTTGAAGAGAAGTAATTTAGTATCGGATATTTGGTACTTTCTCTAATTCAAAATAAGTGATACACTTTTTTTATTAGGGTAATTCAAAATAAGTGATATATATTGAAAAATTATTTTATTTGGCATAAAAATAGTGTCATCTAAACCCACTAACTATTACTTTAACAAAATAAAATAACTCATTTACCCTCTTTTTTTGGGTCGATCTAAATCTACCAAGTTTTTTTACTACTCCCACCAAATTACTTTTTGGAAACGACAAATATATTAAAAAAACCGAGTTTAGCAAGATACTAAAACGGAAATTACAAACTCCCACCAAATTACTACAAGTCACACATCACTCAATCCTCTTTTCATTAAATAATAATCTAATTTAGTACAAATTTCTTGGGTCCCGCGGTATATTATTTTCATTTCTAAAAATACAAAAAGTGAAAGTACATTACGTGAAAAGATAGAAAACACGAGAGACTTTTTTTTAATGGTGATCAGAGACTTTCTTTTTGAAAGACATAAGGTGAAATTAACACAAATTTTATAGGCTCCTAATAAGTGATACACCTGAGTTTCATTATTAAACTCACTTGAATTAAAATGTGCCACCACCGACCATCGCCGATAGCCACCGTTGAGCACCGCCGCGGACCACTGCCGCATGTCGCCGCCGCAATCACATGTGATTGGATACGCAATCACATGTGACTAAAAGCAGCCAACGGTGACGAAGGGTTGTCGATGGTGGAGATGGTGGCCGGCAGAGGTTGGTAATGGTGGTCGACGGTGTCAAATCACATGTCATTTAATACACATGAGGTGGTGGCGGTGGTGGTCGGCAGTGTGCAATCAGATGTGATTTAATACACATGGGATGGTGATGGTGTTGATGTATTGAATCACATGTAATTTATTGTTTGATGTATTTTTAATTTTAAGGTACAAATAATAAATAATATTAAAATTACATAATTTTATAGTTTTAAATAGTGAAATCATCTTTTTCTCGTATAGAGTATTTGAGGAGTACACTTAAATAGCCAAGATAATTTTTTAAAATATATTATGTAAAATTAAAATAAAAAAAATCTATTAAAACGTGAGGGTAGTTATATCTTTTTACCTAAATCATTTGTACCACATGCTCTAATGATTGTACCCAAATTTTCTTCTCTTTCTTCATCCCTGTTCACTAATTGTAACACCGCGAATTTTAGAAACCATTTTTTTTAAATAAGTACGGGAGCGTATAGATAATAAATAAGTTTTAGGTTTAGGTTACAATCCAAACGTTACAAAATAAACTCCAAAATAACAATGTTTAAACGGTGTTAATAAACGGCATGACTTAAATTACAAAATACGTTTTAAAATACCGAGCTTGGTCTCATCTCGTTCAATGCACCAATCAACCTGAAAAGAGTCAACCAGAGAGAGATTAACACAAGGCTAAGTGAATGAATATAATCTACAATTCTGTTAAGCACAACAAGCAAGTAATAACATTTCCACAAACGTAAAGCCACATAACCTTTGTTTTGTTTTGAGAAGATCGGTGGTCGTGCCGGAGCCCAAAACCATCGTTGCCCTGACGATGGTACCCGATAGCCCTGTATCCAACAGCCCGGAACGCATGCAGGTAAGGTCCGCATACTGCGATCGTCGATACATTATGCTCAACCTTTATCCTTCCGACACTGACTTCTCAAACCTCGGCTACTAATCAAACTGAGTTGTCGCTACCAATCAAGCTAAGCCTCCTCAGATATGTGCACATATTCCATTTAACATAACACCTATTAAATTTTTAAATTTTTTTTTTTTGGTAACCAGAGTTCTAACTCGCAATGAATGATCATGAGCAGGATAATGTGGTGACCGCATGACTACGAGCCAACACGGGTGCTCTTAAGGAACTCACCAATGGTAATAAGTTTTTTATATCGCTCAGTTTCATAGAATATATTTTCATGACATCTGATATTAAACATAATTTTTCGCTTAAAATATATTTTTTGTGGATTTGACATAGAAATACATTAGCACAACTCCTCCCATATGGTTCTTGAATACTTAATCATAAATGATATTATACTTAGTATTTGTGGCTATTTATGGTGCCTACTAATCTTTTTTTTAACAGCAAAAAGAAGGCAACAGATCGAGCTTTGGCAATGCCATCACCCGCCCGAAGACCTCCAAAAAAATTTATAAAAACCATTAGAGTTTAGCAATTTGCTAAACAAACAAAAAAAGTCAATACAAGGGATTTCTTAACCAATCAACCCAAGAGATCTTACAATTTTGACCTCGTTGGGTTAACCAGTTAAAAGAACAAACTATAATAAAATCAACAATATCACATTTTCTAAAACTCCCATCAACAAAAAGAAAAGCATTTCTAAATCGCCAAATCGACCAACACGTAGCTATACCAATCGTTCTTAACCTCAAAGTCGACTGCCTTCTATTCGAAGCCACCGCACACCAGGACCACCATTCTTCAAAATTACACCCTTGGAATCCCACAATATCACACCAATTATAGATGGATCTCCACACTTGCATGGCTATATTACACGAGTAAAACAAATGCGCCATGGACTCCGGACGACATTGACACAGAGGACACATTATAGAATTAATATACATACCTCTCCGAGATAAATTCAAACGCGATGGCAATCTGTCAAGTCTAACCCTCCAAACGAAGACATTAACTTTTAATGGAAAAATCTTCTCCCATGATGTAATTGAATCAATACCTGGATGTAGATCTTTATCAATAATGCGCCGAGCTCCCGCAACCGTAAAGCCAGAAGTCTTATCATGAGCCCACATAAGCTGATCATTCCCATCCTCCACCCGAACCATCGCTAATCTCGCCATTAGAATTGTAAATTGTTCTAATTCAGCACCCCCTCTAATGTCTCTTCTCCAATTCCAACTCCATGAACTCCCATTCCATTTATCTTTAACCAAACCATGATTTTCTACATCTAATCTGAATAACCGATTAAATATTTCACTTAACGGTTGAATGTCTACCCAAGAATCTTCCCAAAATTTTAACTTATCTCCGCTTCTTAACTCAAATCTAATATCATTATAAGCAATCATATTCTTTTCGTGGAGGAATTTAACTGTATCTAAAATTCTAGACCAAGTAGGATTTAACCTACGAATATGATTAATATTAGAAAAGCCTCCATCATCACCATAAATCGCCTTTATAACTTGACACCACAACATATTTGGTTCATTGAAAAAACGCCATTTCCACTTCAATAGTAAAGCTAAATTCATAGCTTGTAAACTTGCGATATCTAACCCCCCTTTCTCTTTTATAGCCATTGTATTTTTCCACGAAACCCAATTAACTTTATTTTCTCGATCATTAGAACCCCAGAAAAATCTAGCTCTCATGCGTTCCAATTTTTTAATTACCGACTCCGGAACACGAAAAATAGACATCCAATATATGCCAACACTACCAAGGACCGATTTTATAAGAGTTAAACGGCCCCCTATGGATAGCATCTTAACCTTCCAATTTGAAAGACGTTTACGAAATGCTTGAATAATATGATTCCAATTACTTGTTTTACACATGATACCTCCTGCCATAATACCAAGATATGAAAAAGGAGTAGAAGCAGCGGCACAACCTGAACGAGTAGCCATATGATTTACGTCTTCCGGTTGCACTCCGATCCCGTAAAGGTTAGATTTATTAACATTTATTTTAAGCCCGGAATTATCAAAAAATACATTAAAAATATTTAAAATTTCATCCAACTCTTCCTCTTTCCACTTTGTAATCATAATTACATCATCGGCATAAAAAAGATGAGAAATATTTAAATTGCTATTACCGATATAAGCTCCTTTGATACGATTTTCTTCCACCGCTTTTACAATTGAAATGTGGAGCCCTTCCATCGCTAGAATGAAAAGAAAAGGGGAAAGTGGGTCTCCTTGTCTTAACCCTCTTTGCATGGCAAATTCATCCGTAGGGCTCCCATTTACCAACACCGATAATCTAGACGACGAGAGACAAGAATTAATCCATTTTCTCCAATTTTCACCAAAACCCATATGAAGCATAATATGATCTAAATAGTCCCAACTTAGAGAGTCATATGCCTTCTCAAAGTCAATTTTAAAAATAAGAAGCTTTTTTCGTTTTTTCCTATACCAATCCATTATCTCGTTTAATATTAACGGACCGTCAAGGATTTGCCTCCCTTTTATGAAAGCAGACTGTTCGCGGCTAACCAAATTTCAATCACCTTTGCCAACCGAAGAGCCAATAATTTCGCTATAATTTTATATTGTAACCCAATGAGAGAAATAGGACGATAATCTTTAACCAATGAAGGATTACTAACCTTAGGAATTAACGTGATAAACGAAGAGTTACTGTAACACCTCATTTTTCAAAACGCCTTTTAAACATATTTTTAAATAAAAATAATGCAATGTCCAATGTTCCCAAAATACGGTTTAACCAAAAAACATTAAAACATTTATCAGAGTTATAAAATCCGGTGTTACAAAGATAATATCATAACCATAGGATAAACGAGAACTACCTACGAGCTCCCGAGCTAACCAACACTAGGCCACTTCTAACGCGACCCTCTAATCCATCGATCCTGAACCTGAGTACATAGCCAAAAACAAAGTAGTACGTGAGACAAAATAGTCTCGTGAGATACATGGGTTTTCGACCCGTTCTCAAAAGATTTATAAAATAATATTTATAACATTATAAATACTTATCCTTATCATTTCTTATTAATTCATAAATCATTTTCTATTCATTTAACCGTTTAAACTAATAAGCTTACCATAAGCTTACTTATCATCTAATCACATACTTGTAAGCTATCTCCAAGCTTACACTTTCTTTATCACATATGCAACGGACCTCTCCGAAGCCAACTCTCCCGATATGGGACGTCATAGGTAACTATCAAGGTAATTGGGAACCCCCATCTTACCGAGATTCATAAGCTCTCCCGTTCCCGGGCCGTCATGCTCACTCATCATTGAGTGTCGTAAACTGTGACATTCTACTCTTTGCGCAGGGAGGTACCACCCCAAGTAGACGTCTCATGCTCCCCCATTTCTGGGCGGTCTTATTCCGGATTGTTCATTTCACATATGAGCCTCAGCTCCTTTCATCAAATATGAGCATCAGCTCCTTTCATCACTTATTAGAATACATCTATTCTAATTTATCATACTATTCTCTTTATTATTTCATTTTAAATCTTGACTTTACCAAGTCCTTTACTAATTTAAAACATATTTATCTTTTATCAAAAATCATATTACTTTAACTCTTCTTTGACTAGAATACACGTCTATTACTAGTCACTTTATACTTATTCTCTTAGTAATTCAATAATTACTCTCATTAGTATAATATACTAATCAATTCTTATTACTTAAAAATCATTGTCTCAAGCTTTATTAATTTATATTATAAATAAACCGATTATCAATCTCTTTTAAACCATCATCTTTATTCATACATCTTATTTATGAAAACTCATTGATTACTTTTCATTATTATAATCTCTTTCAAAATCAACAATTGTTTAGATATACTAAAACAGTCTAATACTAGCATTTTCTCATCATATCAATCATATCTTTATTAAAAACATTTATTAATAAAGACTCTTAGAACATCATAGTTTTCAAAATCATTTGCTATGTACCCAGTAAAAGTCTCATGTACTCACCTTAGCCAAGCTAACTCCAAATCGTGTCCAACAACACGAATCCTTGCTTTCCAACTTGTGAAATATTACCAATCTTTAGGCCTTCTTGACCTATCATCCATATCATCATAAAATCTAGTTATTATCCATAACTAGTTACCAATAAACCCATAACAACATTCTTAACCACCAAGTTCATCCAACTTGGTGAAATCTCAAACCCTAGCTCAAGATTTCCATCAATAATCCCAAATCCAACTTGTACACATCGATTACAAGTTTACAATGAGTGTTCTACACCCATAATTAGTCATCTTCCCCAAAGATGACATGGATGGTTCCCCCAAACCACCATTTCTACCCATACAAAGTTCATAACTAGCTAGATAACATCAACAATCAAGAAATCTTACCTTTGATGTTTAGATCCTTCAAGATGGTGAAGATTTGAGCTTGGAATCACCAAAATCGCCACTTCTCTCTCTAGAATCGGCTGCAAGTGTTTTGGAGGTGAAAATGAGCAAACCCTAGCTCAAACCCGATTTTATTCTGCTCGCCCCAAGTTCGCGTCGCGAACATAACTTCGCGTCGCGAAGTTCCCGAGTCGTGACCCCTTCGCGATCGCTAACTGGTCGTGAACTCTGGTCGTCAGATACCCCAATTCTCTGCTTGATGTTCCCGATCGGGAACACCTAGTTCGCGTCGCGAACTCTAGCAGCCAGCAGGGCTGCACTTTTCGGTCTTCGCCTCGACCCGGTTTCGTCCATAACTTTCTCATACGGTGTCCAAACGACACGAAACCAATTCCTACGGTTCTGAAATGAATTATCCTTATTTGTCATATTTTTCCCACATTTTGTTTTATTCAAATTTCGGGTCGTTACAACTATCCACCCCTTAAAAGGATTCCGTCCTCGGAATCAACTCAAAGATTTCCCATCCTCATTCCGCTTACCATTTATCATCCAATAATACTTATACATTTTAATTGTCCACTTGTTTCCGTTATACCCCAATTGGGTCAAAGGTCCATCTCGGTTTCCAATACCCGAACGGGTCAAAATTTCGCAATTTGACCTTAGCATTTCCCATCATCTACCCAAACTCTATATCCCCGTTGGGATGATATGACTCGATCATTAGTAATAACCATTTGACCAAAATGATAGTCAACCTCTAACCTTGACCAAATTGTCAACATTGACCCATCTTTGACTTAAACATAAAGTCAACCATATCTCAAATATTTCATTACCCATTAGTGGTTCTACCAATCCTTAATTCCTTAACAGTCAACTTTACATTCATGGTCCAACAACAATCACATTCGATTCTTAGATCCAACTTGAAACTCAACGGTCAAAGTCGTACCCTTTGACTACCATTATTTCCATAAATCCATTACCCACTATATTACACATGAAGATGATACATTATGCCCTTATACTTGACTAACCAATTTTAAACGAAAGTCAAAAATCCAATTTTTGACCAAAGTCAACAATCTACAAGTTGACTAACCTTGACTTATGAATAAAGTCAACTTACCTTGCTAAATTCCACATATTCTTTATTACTAAGGCATCGCTTCTCAAGCTCTACATTTCCGTTTTCATATTTACATTTCCTTTCTCAATTGTTCCCTTTTTTCCTTCGATTTCTATTTCCCCAATCGATTAACCATTTCCACTTGAATCAATACCAAATCTCTATTACTTTTTAACTTTCATCCAATTACTTATACCTTTTATAATTTCCTTCAAACATCCTTATACCATACTTGAATTTCCCGACTACAGGCTCTAGAGTCTCAATCATATCCAATTGTGGTCTAGCCACCCATTATATCTTTCACTACTCATCGGCTGCAAATAAATTCTTGCTTTCTAGAAGCATCCATTTTCATAATCTATAAACTTGTAGGCATCATCTACACCTACACTTTAAACACAACCTGTGTTTTCAATCCAATTTTCTCACTTACCATGTAATTATAATAATTACTTAACCATGCAGTTCTACATTCGTCAGATACAAACATCACATTCCTTATATAACAATCCATACTTCAACTATCTTATCGAGATGATCGGAAAGCCTCCAATCCATCTCGACTCCAAACTGTCACCATGATCGGAAAGCCTCCAATCCAAAGTGACTCATACAAAACTATTCCATCTTGCATGCAATCCATGTATACATCATTACACTTAGCATCATGCTATCATTTTCTTTCACAATCAATCACATTTTCTATCCAAATTTTCACTTTTCCACTTTCCACATAACATTATCTCTCTAAAACACCATGCCATCCAAGGCCATTATTTCTACTTACACACAATACCACACGGTATGCACAAATTTACTAACCAATTTATTTATCAATCGACCTTTACTAAACATGCTTTCCCAACATTCATATTTTCCAATCTTTCCTTTACCACCGAGGTAACCACTAATATTTTTTAAATTATCCATACTTTACCGATTCACCCGGTCTTTATGAGTCAACCCATTGACTCTGATTGGTACCCATACATACGCTATCATACTTCTCCTATAAACCCTTACCAAAAATAAATTATCCACTATTGATGTCACACCCGACATCTCCGACAAAACCATTTGCCATGGCTACCTACCAACACTCCATCAATCATATCCAATGACTAAGGTTCCATTTCATACATACATATTTTTGTACTTCACGATTTTCACCAATACCTCGTACTTCATTGTACTACCATTTTCATGATCTAACTTTAAATATTCTAAGACAACATAATCCTTCCTATTCTTATTTCTCGCGACATACCGGTCGCCAACCCATTCTACTATACACATAATAATCCGGGGAGGTTATCTCCCAAACTTATTTTTCACATCATATATTCCATCTATAATCATTTCCATACTTATATCACATAAGCACCAATTTGTGCGACATGAAAGCAATTAAATTCCGATTATCTATCAAAATTTCATAAACGAATTACCTGAAGCGGCCCCACGAGTTCCCTTCACCCGATTCCTGTTGGCGGTTGATGCCGACGTGTCGGTTCTCTTCCTTGGACACGCACTACTAAAGTGCCCCACCTCGTGACAAGTGTAGCATTCCACTTCATCGAGGTTCCTTACTTTGCAATCCTTTGCTCGGTGTCCTACTCGACCACACTTGAAGCATATAGCCGAATTTGCCTTACATTCCCCACGGTGATTCTTTCCACAACTTTGGCAACTTCCAATACCACTATGCTTTGACGAACTCGACCCCAATCCTTCTTTCTTTGTCAATCCCCAGCTACTATCAAGCTTCTTCTTTTCTTTTCCCGATGCCGACTCTTGTGCCCTTCGCCGAAACACCCTTTCCACACTTCGAGCGGTACAAATGGCCTCATCCAACGTGGTCGCTCGCTTGACTTCCAATTCAAACTCCGGTGGTAGTCCATTCGCATACCGAACCACCTTCATACGCTCCGTCGGATAGGACTTGATTACAAACGGGAGTAATCCCGTAAACTTTTTGGTGTATTCTTCCACCGACATATCTCCCTTCTTGATGAACATGAACTCTTCTTGCAACTCTTCTAGGTCTCTCTCGGGACAAAACTTTTCCTTCAACCTTCTCGTGAACTCCTCCCACGACATCTTGTACACTTTCTTTCCCATAGTCTCATACATGGTATCCCACCATGTCAACGCTTCATCCTTCAACTGTCGGGATGCATAAATGACCATGTCTTTCTTTAAACACTTGCTACTTTCTAGCACTTGCTCGGTTTCCCGAATCCAACGCATCGTCACCTTCGGTTCCGAACTTCCATAATACACACCGGGGTTGCACGACATGAATGTCTTGTAGGTGCATCCTTCTCTTTCCTCAGAATCCGAATCGTCGGTCTCTTCAGTCAATGACTTCTCTGTACGGGTCTTGCTACCCGAAGACTTACTTCCACCGCGAGATTTAGAATCATCTCGCCTATCCACATTCAAACGGTTATCGATAATCCGGTTCATATCCACATTCACCTCATCCCTCATCTGATGAAACAAATTTCTGATCGCTTCCATAGTTACCGGGGTTTGGTTTGCATCCAAACCGGAACCTTCTCCAATATTACCGGGATGAGTCGGGATTCGATTTGAATCCGTCTCATGATCTCGTGGAATCTCTCCACTTCTTGGGTTCACCATTTTCTATATCAACATGTTAAACCGTTAAAATTCAAAGATTGACTTATTAGTCAAACATAACCCATAACACCCAAAACATTATCTCTTCACTTAGGGATCGACCCTAATATACCCATACTTTATTGTCTCAGCGGACTGATCATGGACATCCTATGGAAAACATATGGTCCTACTTAGCATAGCTTAAGACTAGGAAGGTCAAACCTACCTAATTCACTTAAACTATAGCTCTGATACCAAGTTGTAACACCTCATTTTTCAAAACGCCTTTTAAACATATTTTTAAATAAAAATAATGCAATGTCCAATGTTCCCAAAATACGGTTTAACCAAAAAACATTAAAACATTTATCAGAGTTATAAAATCCGGTGTTACAAAGATAATATCATAACCATAGGATAAACGAGAACTACCTACGAGCTCCCGAGCTAACCAACACTAGGCCACTTCTAACGCGACCCTCTAATCCATCGATCCTGAACCTGAGTACATAGCCAAAAACAAAGTAGTACGTGAGACAAAATAGTCTCGTGAGATACATGGGTTTTCGACCCGTTCTCAAAAGATTTATAAAATAATATTTATAACATTATAAATACTTATCCTTATCATTTCTTATTAATTCATAAATCATTTTCTATTCATTTAACCGTTTAAACTAATAAGCTTACCATAAGCTTACTTATCATCTAATCACATACTTGTAAGCTATCTCCAAGCTTACACTTTCTTTATCACATATGCAACGGACCTCTCCGAAGCCAACTCTCCCGATATGGGACGTCATAGGTAACTATCAAGGTAATTGGGAACCCCCATCTTACCGAGATTCATAAGCTCTCCCGTTCCCGGGCCGTCATGCTCACTCATCATTGAGTGTCGTAAACTGTGACATTCTACTCTTTGCGCAGGGAGGTACCACCCCAAGTAGACGTCTCATGCTCCCCCATTTCTGGGCGGTCTTATTCCGGATTGTTCATTTCACATATGAGCCTCAGCTCCTTTCATCAAATATGAGCATCAGCTCCTTTCATCACTTATTAGAATACATCTATTCTAATTTATCATACTATTCTCTTTATTATTTCATTTTAAATCTTGACTTTACCAAGTCCTTTACTAATTTAAAACATATTTATCTTTTATCAAAAATCATATTACTTTAACTCTTCTTTGACTAGAATACACGTCTATTACTAGTCACTTTATACTTATTCTCTTAGTAATTCAATAATTACTCTCATTAGTATAATATACTAATCAATTCTTATTACTTAAAAATCATTGTCTCAAGCTTTATTAATTTATATTATAAATAAACCGATTATCAATCTCTTTTAAACCATCATCTTTATTCATACATCTTATTTATGAAAACTCATTGATTACTTTTCATTATTATAATCTCTTTCAAAATCAACAATTGTTTAGATATACTAAAACAGTCTAATACTAGCATTTTCTCATCATATCAATCATATCTTTATTAAAAACATTTATTAATAAAGACTCTTAGAACATCATAGTTTTCAAAATCATTTGCTATGTACCCAGTAAAAGTCTCATGTACTCACCTTAGCCAAGCTAACTCCAAATCGTGTCCAACAACACGAATCCTTGCTTTCCAACTTGTGAAATATTACCAATCTTTAGGCCTTCTTGACCTATCATCCATATCATCATAAAATCTAGTTATTATCCATAACTAGTTACCAATAAACCCATAACAACATTCTTAACCACCAAGTTCATCCAACTTGGTGAAATCTCAAACCCTAGCTCAAGATTTCCATCAATAATCCCAAATCCAACTTGTACACATCGATTACAAGTTTACAATGAGTGTTCTACACCCATAATTAGTCATCTTCCCCAAAGATGACATGGATGGTTCCCCCAAACCACCATTTCTACCCATACAAAGTTCATAACTAGCTAGATAACATCAACAATCAAGAAATCTTACCTTTGATGTTTAGATCCTTCAAGATGGTGAAGATTTGAGCTTGGAATCACCAAAATCGCCACTTCTCTCTCTAGAATCGGCTGCAAGTGTTTTGGAGGTGAAAATGAGCAAACCCTAGCTCAAACCCGATTTTATTCTGCTCGCCCCAAGTTCGCGTCGCGAACATAACTTCGCGTCGCGAAGTTCCCGAGTCGTGACCCCTTCGCGATCGCTAACTGGTCGTGAACTCTGGTCGTCAGATACCCCAATTCTCTGCTTGATGTTCCCGATCGGGAACACCTAGTTCGCGTCGCGAACTCTAGCAGCCAGCAGGGCTGCACTTTTCGGTCTTCGCCTCGACCCGGTTTCGTCCATAACTTTCTCATACGGTGTCCAAACGACACGAAACCAATTCCTACGGTTCTGAAATGAATTATCCTTATTTGTCATATTTTTCCCACATTTTGTTTTATTCAAATTTCGGGTCGTTACAGTTACAACCGGGCGGAATGCGACCCGACTTAAGAAATTCCTCAACCGATTGAAAAATATCATTTTTTAATAATTCCCAATATCTCTTAACAAATTTAAAATTAAACCCATCGGGACCCGGCGTTTTGTCACTCCCACAACTCCAAACAACATGTTTTAATTCTTCCATAAGACAAGGTTTCTCGAGATCTAACACTTGGTTAGCATCCAACGTTTTAAAACGAGATTGTTCAAAATTCGGAGCCACTGTTTGAATTGCCTGGAATTTATTTTTGAAATACTCAAAAAATATCGATTTAACTTTAGAAGGATGAGTATGCCATTCCCCATCTTCCATAACGCCTTGTACCGTTTGATTTCTCCGTCTTTGTTTTAACATACCATGAAAAAAGGCCGAATTTTCATCCCCATCTACATTCCATTTAATTTTTACCTTTTGCATAACGTCTAAGATCCGATTTCTTTCTATCTCTTAATCTGATTAAGAAAAATATCAAAATTAATGAATTATACGAATAAAGAGAATTAGTGGATTACATATGTTATCTTGTGATGAGTAACAAATAAAGTAGATATAAATAATAGACATCAATATCAATTTTCGAACTTAATATGTGATGTGTTACGTTTCTTGAAAATGGTTGGTCTAAAATGCAACATGAATTATTTATTTTGCAATAATCAAAATTAAACATTGTTCTGTACGTGCAACAAATAACCATAAATAATGCCACCCCATTTTTCGGCATGGCATAAATGTAAGACTCCCAAAAAACGAAGGTACCTTACTATAGAACATATTTAGTACACTCAATCTTAACCTATATATGAGACTACATTTGAAATTGTTTTGACAACTAATCACTTACAAGCATTCTCATTGGTCCAAAATGCCATGTGTAAATCCCCTATTCGTCCAGGTGACATCTTCAAAACAAAACAAACCTAAAAATCTCTCTTCCTAATGTAGTATAACAAGAAACACGAGAAACCCTCCGCCGTCGCCGCCTCCCGAACCAGTCCGCCACAACCACCACCACCACCTCGACTACCTCCAGCACAATCATCTTCCGCCACTCTGCTCTCATTTTTTATGCTAATCAGATGGCCGCCGCCAGCTCTCCGGTGACGATATCCCCACCAGCCACCGTCAACCACCGCCAGATATTTGGCATCTATTTTTGGTAACTCATGTTCGCTCTCAAATTTGCTTACGCAAACGCAAAAAAAAACTCTTTTTTATCTGTACTAAATTAGTTTAGGTAAATCGATTAGCTAATATACACGAATCTGTTAATCGACTCCTTTCTCAAGGTTAAAATTCAATTTGTTTAATTAATATACTTCATTACCATATTTGAAAACTCTGGAACCCTAAATACTAATCGTGCATCTGTTCTGATTAAGGGTTTCGATTCGCGTAACTTTTAAATTATTATCTTATTTTGGTTTTTATGATGAAATAGTTGCAGGTAGACAACCGCATTATATTGTTAGTGATTTGGTTAAAGTTGCTTTATCTTAATATGTTTTCTTCTATTTAAGGGTATAATTGTTTCTTAACATCAATATTAACAATTCTTCGAACGTATTTGTGGTAGATGTTGCTAATTATATTTTTCAGTGATGCTTCAATGATGATTTACAGTTATACCACTTATTTGAGATGCGCATAGAAGATGTTGGATGAAATGTCTGAGAAAAACTCATCATACATATGTTTTATGATTTGTTTGTGTCAAAAGATGCTCTGGTATAGGTACCTTTAAGGACATTATAAAAAATGTTAGTTTTTGGTGTTTATCCATGGGCGAATTAATAGATTTCGAGGTTAAGCATATGGGTGTTTGTTGCAGATTACATGGTGCTGACATTGTCAAGCTCTAGGACCAACTTTCAGCCGCAAACACATTTGACATGATTTTGTGGTAATTTGCTTACTACATTTGTTTATAATATGCTCCGATAATCTTGGTAAAAAGGTTAGAATAACGTTTGTCTTTTGGCTATTTACTAATTTCTCTTCTTAAATTCATAATTTATTTATTATTTTAATGTCTTAGAAGACTTTGACATTTAATCAATCATATATCTAGAACTAGAATAAATAATTATGGAACTACTATGTTTTGATAGACAAAGTTCAAAAATATACTTATATGATACCTAAGGAGGTAATTTTTCCATGACAACTTTAGAAGATTTGAGTTTGTTTTGCCAACTCATCCATTTCAAGAAATCAAATTGGTTGTTAATGATGACATGTAATCATGTCAAATGAAAATTATATTAGCAACTTTAGAAGATTTTCAATGATATATTGGCAAAAAGAAAATTATATTAGCAACTTTAGAAGATTTTCAATCATATATAGGTTAAGATTGTTCTGTTTACAATTTAATGTTTCGATTGAGTCAACATACAATCGCATTTTTTTCTGAAAAAGTTAGCTCCAAAATTGTTTCTATTTATTGTAAATTGACTTAAAGCTCTAGAATTTTACCACTCAAATTAACGTCTATAAACCTCTTATAGAACAAACGGAATCCAATTGTATGATGGAAAGTTCTTTCCTTTTATTGTTCAGAATTAAAATAACTTTTATTATAGTCTCATACCATCGAAGCATGATGTAGAGTTTCAATTTGCTATAAAATGTAATATGATGTGAATTATGGTATAGGTTAAAGGTTGTAATATAGTGTCAATAGTTAATGTTGGATATTGATTCTATTTAGAAATCTCTGCACATTTAAGTCGTGTGAGCAGGCCTGACCCATAGCCTGTGCAGTCTCGGCTTGGGCCCAGAGCAGCAACTAAGAAGGGGGCAACCTGCATAATACGAGTAGACGACAGGGGATAGGATAAAAGAAGTCAACTGTCAACAATTGGGGACGAACTACAAATAGGAATCAACGAGCACAATTGGAGGGTTTTTGGACTGTAATCAATCCCAGGCCCTACTTATGTTTAGATTTGTTAATTAGTGTGTATGGGTTGTAATTAATCTCAATCATGTGCGTAATTTTTCAGTAATGCCCTCAAGGTTGTTTATCATTTATCAGTGTAATTTAGATTGATCTGATGATTGATTCAATTGGTTTATATGTTTATATCCCAGGCCCTACTTATGTTCTGTTTTGTTAATTTATGTTCCTCATTCTGCTTATAGGGTAACCCTTATATTTCTTCAGTATTTGTTAAAATGTGTAATATACTTACACAGAGATATAAGTGGACCAACTGATCTGCATAATGTGTAAGAAATGTATACTTTACCTTTTCGCCCCTTAGATTTGCTTCGGTTAATATTCTAAATTTTATATTATTTAAATCACTTCTAGATCATATACCTCTATATTTCATGTATAGCAGAATGTTTATTCATCACTTCAATAATAAATGAATCTATAATTTCATACATTTTTTTTCGTAGTTATGCATATTATTTCTTGAAGCTATCCCGCCCATTCGGACGGGTTTTGAAGCTATTCTCCATATATATGCAAGAGCACCCGGTAAAAATATTATTTAAATGTACAATTTTAATTAAAGACCATTTTATATTAAAATCTGGGCTTGAAAAAAGAAGGTAAATTAGTTGTGTTAGTTAGAGGAATTCAACGAAAAATCATACTTTTGGGTTACAATATGATTTTAACAGTATCTTCAAAAACCAGTATTCTCACATACTTTTGGGTTACAATATGGAGTGAAGGTTATTTTTTGTTACAAAGAAGGCAATTACACTAATTCAACAACAAATGTCGTTTACAAAGAAGTCTTATGTCGTCAATAAATTTTTTGAAACATTTATTCATGTATCATAATTAATACCAACTTATTATTATAACTATGGATTGTTATGTCATTTAAACTATATTAATATTTTTGTTACATTTCCTAATATCTCTTTTGAAGCATGCCCGCCCAGTCGGGCGGGCTTTGAAGCTAGTTTTAATATAAAACATTTCAAAATCAGGGATATTTGTTGATGGCTTACGAATTTGTATTTATGCTTATTTCTTCATTTTCTATTTTTCTTTGCATGTATTTATAAATGTAAGTGCTATCGACACCGAAAAAACTAGCTACTTCGCTCAAAACACTGTACAAATTTTAAAGCATACTTTAGAATTATATCAAAATATAGATTTATGTAAATAAATTTGTAGTCTTTTTATAAATTATACAAAAGAAAACAAACTGACACCTCCATTTTTAAAGACAAATGATTAGTATGTGTAAACATCAATCTAGAAGTACTTCTTACAATAACAAATTGTGATTTGTATTTGCAAAGAAAATGATCGCTGATTAGGGGGAAAAGGTTTAAATCATGTGCAAATATAGAATTTTTATTCATAATTTGGTGTCGATATTTTAAGCTCATGTATTATTCATGCTGATTAACATGCACAGTTAACAATTTTGGTCAGGTTAAAAAAAGATTAAATTTTAAAGAGCGCTAAAATATATATACGGAGTATAACAGAAGAGCAGGAAACATCACTAAAAAGCTAGTTCTCATACGACATTCTTGCTTTTATATAGCTGCTGTTAATGCTATTGTTATCATCACGAAACAATTATGTCGGAGTGCAGTTAGGTTGTTAAAAAGGGTAGAATGGATCAAAAGTAGTGTAAATTTTTCACAAGTGTATAATCTTCTATGTCATTTTCAAAAGTTCAATAGAACAATATGTCATTTTAAAGTTTAATAGAACAATTATTAATATTATCTTTATATAAGATAATAAACAAAAGGTTTAAAGCCACATGGCAACTCCTAAAGCCACATGGCAATTCTAAAAGCCACATGGCATATATAAAGCCACATAGGTCATAACAACCTTTTATGCACACCGTACAAGTTCTAATAGAATTTAACAAAATTGATTTTCACACCATGTTCTCTTTCTTCACATGGGTTTTCACTTTTCACAATCTCAATCCTTCGTCATCTCAATCCTTCGGCACAATCATTTTTTTTTGCTAATGTTTTAAAGGCTTGCATCATTTTACACCATCAGCCGATCACCTTTAACAATCAATCTTATTAATGATTTCCGTTTATCATCGCTTTCATCTACCGATCGTGAAAAACCCTAAATCGCCTTCAAACTTGTGTTCTTTCCCAATGGTAAACCATGTTGCGCTCCCCAGATTCACAATCGCCCTTAAACCCATTTCATTTCACATTTCAACCCTCAACCTTAGACACTCTCTACAGACTTTCATGTGTCTTTCTCTTCTGGTTGTCTGATATGTTGTCTACTTCACACAATTGAATAAGTGTTTCCTTATATTGTATTTTATGTGTTCAAAGATTGTTGATTTTAGGGATTTATCAGTTTTCAGATTTTAGGTAAATTTAATTAAATTTTAACTTTCAATAAAAACGATCCATTATGCACCAGGTGTTTGATAAAATATTCAACTCAATAGCATAGTTTTTCCTTTTCCATATAATGTAGTTTATGTGTTCATGATAAAGCATATTTTTTTAATTTGTAGTTTCGCAGATGTAAGTTGAAGCCAATTTTTGTATTTTTAACAGGTAATGATAGTCATTTTATGCACACCGTACAAGTTCTAATAGAATTTAACAAAATTGTACACATCCAACACAATTTATAAATTCAGACAAAAATTAATTAGAAAACATCTCTTTGTAGACAACATCTTTGGCCCCTTCACGTATGAAATCTGTTTTGGGTCATGCTCCAACCCATTCAATTGCCAAAAGTATTAGAAAAATAAGTATACTACCTTGTATAATTCTATCCTAAACACCATTGACTTTGAGTGTCTCTGTTTTTACCACCTCTGGGTGTTTGAGATATTTTGGCTCGCCTAATCTGAATACCGGATCTTTAGAGATATTTTTCATATGGAAGACTAATGAGACCATTTTGATTCTCATAGAATCTGCACATACCCAAATGATCTAACATCATATGATCATGTAATGCAACAAAGATCTCACCTACGAAATAACATTGAGATCATAATATTTAATACTCCTACTGTCCCACAAAAAACTTTCCATTTCACCTAAAAATTTGTCCCACAAAAAACTTCCCATATGAGAATTGGAGGGACCCACTTAATAAATTAATATTATCTCATTTTATTACCAAACACCCCACTACCAACTATCTCCTAAAAACATGTGCTCAAGTCAAATGAGAAGTTTTTTGTGGGACGGGGGGGGGGGGGGGGGGGGAGTATATATTTTAAAATATGTAAAAAGGGCATACTATATAAAAAATATTCAAAATTAATACAGACTTTCACGTGTCTTTCTCTTCTGGTTGTCTGGTATGTTGTCTACTTCACACAATTGAATCAGTGTTTCCTTATATTGTATTTTATGTGTTCAAAGATTGTTGATTTTAGGGATTAATCAGTTATCAGATTTTAGGTAAATTTAATTAAATTTTAACTTTCAACAAAAACGATCCATTGTCCACCAGGTGTTTGATAAAATATTCAACTCAATAGCATCGTTTTTCCTTTTCCATATAATGTATTTTATGTGTTCATGATAAAGCATATTTTTTAATTTGTAGTTTTGCAGATGTAAGTTGAAGCCAATTTTTGTATTTTTTACAGGTAATGATAGTCATTTTATGCACACCGTACAAGTTCTAATAGAATTTAACAAAATTGTACACATCCAACACAATTTATAAATTCAGACAAAAATTAATTAGAAAACATCTCTTTGTAGACAACATCTTTGGCCCCTTCACGTATGAAATCTGTTTTGGGTCATGCTCCAACCCATTCAATTGCCAAAAGTATTAGAAAAATAAGCATACTACCTTGTATGATTCTATCCTAAACACCATTGACTTTGAGTGTCTCTGTTTTTACCACCTCTGGGTGTTTGAGATATTTTGGCTCGCCTAATCTGATTACCGGATCTTTAGAGATATTTTTCATATGGAAGACTAATGAGACCATTTTGATTCTCATAGAATCTGCACATACCCAAATGATGTAACATCATATGATCATGTAATGCAACAAAGTTCTCACCTACAAAATAACATTGAGATCATAATATTTAATACTCCCTCCGTCCCACAAAAAACTTCCCATTTCACCTAAAAATTTTGTCCCACAAAAACTTCCCATATGAGAATTGGAGGGACCCACTTAATAAATTAATATTATCTCATTTTATTACCAAACACCCCACTACTAACTATCTCCTAAAAACATGTGCTCAAGTCAAATGAGAAGTTTTTTGTGGGACGGGGGGGAGTATATATTTTAAAATATGTAAAAGGGCATACTATATAAAAAAAATATTCAAAATTTCCCATCGGATGAATTTAGAATCATACAGGTTAAGGACTGACTCAACCAAAAGATTATCCGCAAATTCAGGGTAACCCGAAATGATGCTTAATTTGAAAAAGAAATTTATGATAAAATTACAAAAGTTTAATAGGGGAGTTTTAAATTTCCGAACATAAATCATGGCAGAATGAATCATTGTGTTCTGACCAACTCAGAACCATCTTTGACCGGAATTCTCAAAAGGTCAACTCTACCCGATATAATCAATTTACAATGCTGCATCATTTAAAGTATTAACTTCTTGTACATCTGTTTTTTTCTTGATTTATGAACTCATTTACACTCGAGTACTTCAGCAACTGCCATTGCAAATTCCTCAGCATGATTTTGACCCATACGAAAACCAGACCCGTTACTCAACCCGCCCATCTTACCATCTACTTAATAAGTTATTTTTACAAATATTAGACAGTTATTGTTGAAAAACAATAACAGTTATAATTTATCCCCAACCTTTAACATAAAAGAATCTATATGAATTGTACGCTATCTAAGACTACCCTAATGGTTCGTAGTTCGTACCCGAGATACTGAAATAACAATACAATTATAAATTTTAAGGGAAGTTATAATCTATATTTGTGCTTGAAAAAATTACTCACATTGATCGATAGTGTTGGCCAGGTTGCTTTTTACCGAGTACCCAAGGGACATACACCCTATCATTCACCCCATCATTTTATCAGGAGTTATTATACCACCATTATCTATCATTAAATATAAAAAAGTATTAGTGATATATTATTTTAATCACAAATTATGTATGTATTGTAAAATTAAGTGATATACCTTCAACCAACATCTTACAACCATATTTTTCGTTATTTAGTACGCCTACATTAACATAAGTATCAACGGTGATCAAACAAAATTCATGAGAATATCATGTAACAGAGTTTACTACCTTATCCAAAGGATTGTGAAGAAGCTCAGCCAAAGCTAAAAAGGAAAACAAATAACATAAAAATCAATCGTCAGTCATAAAACATATAATTGAATTCTCTCAATTACATAAAACTTTGATAATCAATAACAATTACTTCTTCAATCTCTAGAAAGCATAATGGAAACATGGATATCGGCTACCATTTGAGACACCCTCCTAAAAAATTATTATTCGTTTAAGTAAGAATCCTTCGAGCATTTCCTAAAAAAATGACTATCATTACCTGTAAAAAATACAAAAATTGGCTTCAACTTACATCTGAAAAACTACAAATTAAAAAAATATGCTTTATCATGAACACATAAACTACATTATATGGAAAAGGAAAAACTATGCTATTGAGTTGAATATTTTATCAAACACCTGGTGGACAATGGATCGTTTTTGTTGAAAGTTAAAATTTAATTAAATTTACCTAAAATCTGAAAACTGATAAATCCCTAAAATCAACAATGTTTGAACACATAAAATACAATAGAAGGAAACACTGATTCAATTGTGTGAAGTAGACAACATACCAGACAACCAGAAGAGAAAGGCACGTGAAAGTCTGTAGAGAGTGTCTAAGGTTGAGGGTTGACATGTGAAATGAAATGGGTTTAAGGGCGATTGTGAATCTGGGGAGCGCAACATGGTTTACCAATGGGAAAGAACACAAGTTTGAATTTTTCAAGCACAAATATAGATAATAACTTCTCGTAAAATTTATAATTGTATTGTTATTCCAGTATCTCGGGTACGAACTACGAACCATTAGGGTAGTCTTAGATAGCGTACAATTCATATAGATTCTTTTATGTTAAAGGTTGGGGATAAATTATAACTCTTATTGTTTTTCAACAATAACTGTCTAATATTTGTAAAAATAACTTCTTAAGTAGATGGTAGATGTTAAAGGTTCGTACCCGAGATACTGGAATAACAATACAATTATAAATTTTAAGGGAAGTTATAATCTATATTTGTGCTTGAAAAAATTACTCACATTGATCGATAGTGTTGGCTAGGTTGCTTTTTACCGAGTACCCAAGGGACATACACCCTATCATTCACCCCATCATTTTATCAGGAGTTATTACACCACCATTATCTATCATCAAATATAAAAAAGTATTAGTGATATATTATTTTAATCACAAATTATGTATGTATTGTAAAATTAAGTGATATACCTTCAACCAACATCTTACAACCATATTTTTCGTTATTTAGTACGCCTACATTAACATAAGTATCAACGGTGATCAAACAAAATTCATGAGAATATCATGTAACAGAGTTTAATACCTTATCCAAAGGATTGTGAAGAAGCTCAGCCAAAGCTAAAAAGGAAAACAAATAACATAAAAATCAATCGTCAGTCATAAAACATATAATTGAAATCTCTCAATTACATAAAACTTTGGTAATCAATAACAATTACTTCTTCAATCTCTAGAAAGCATAATGGAAACATGGATATTGGCTACCATTTGAGACACCCTCCTAAAAAATTGTTATTCGTTTAAGTAAGAATCCTTCGAGCATATCCTAAAAAAATGACTATCATTACCTGTAAATAATACAAAAATTGGCTTCAACTTACATCTGCAAAACTACAAATTAAAAAAATATGCTTTAACATGAACACATAAACTACAGTATATGGAAAAGGAAAAACTATGCTATTGAGTTGAGCATTTTATCAAACACCTGGTGGACAATGGATCGTTTTTGTTGAAAGTTAAAATTTAATTAAATTTACCTAAAATCTGAAAACTGATAAATCCCTAAAATCAACAATCTTTGAACACATAAAATACAATAGAAGGAAACACTGATTCAATTGTGTGAAGTAGACAACATACCAGACAACCAGAAGAGAAAGGCATGTGAAAGTCTGTAGAGAGTGTCTAAGGTTGAGGGTTGACATGTGAAATGAAATGGGTTTAAGGGCGATTGTGAATCTGGGGAGCGCAACATGGTTTACCAATGGGAAAGAACACAAGTTTGAATTTTTCAAGCACAAATATAGATTATAACTTCCCTTAAAATTTATAATTGTATTGTTATTCCAGTATCTCGGGTACGAACTACGAACCATTAGGGTAGTCTTAGATAGCGTACAATTCATATAGATTCTTTTATGTTAAAGGTTGGGGATAAATTATAACTGTTATTGTTTTTCAACAATAATTGTCTAATATTTGTAAAAATAACTTATTAAGTAGATGGTAAGATGGGCGGGTTGAGTAACGGGTCTGGTTTTCGTACGGGTCAAAATCATGCTTCGGAATTTGCAATGGCAGTTGCTGAAGTACTCGAGTGTAAATGAGTTCATTAATCAAGAAAAAAACAGATGTGCAAGAAGTTAATACTTTAAATGATGCAGCATTGAAAATTGATTATATCGGGTAGAGTTGACCTTTTGAGAATTTCGGTCAAAGATGGTTCTGAGTTGGTCAGAACACAATGATTCATTCTGCCATGATTTATGTTCGGTAATTTAAAACTCCCCTATTAAACTTTTGTAATTTTATCATAAATTTCTTTTTCAAATTAAGCATCATTTCGGGTTACCCTGAATTTGCGGATAATCTTTTGGTTGAGTCAGTCCTTAACCTGTATGATTCTAAATTCATCTGATGTGAAATTTTGAATATTTTTTTATATTGTATGCCCTTTTTACATATTTTAAAATATATACTTCCCCCGTCCCACAAAAAACTTCTCATTTGACTTGAGCACATGTTTTTAGGAGATAGTTGGTGGTGGGGTATTTGGTAATAAAATGAGATAATATTAATTTATTAAGTGGGTCCCTCCAATTCTCATATGGAAAGTTTTTTGTGGGACAAAATGTTTAGGTGAAATGGGAAGTTTTTGTGGGACGGAGGGAATATTAAATATTATGATCTCAATGTTATTTTGTAGGTGAGAACTTTGTTGCATTACATGATCATATGATGTTACATCATTTGGGTATGTGCAGATTCTATGAGAATCAAAATGGTCTCATTAGTCTTCCATATGAAAAATATCTCTAAAGATCCGGTAATCAGATTAGGCGAGCCAAAATATCTCAAACACCCAGAGGTGGTAAAAACATAGACACTCAAAGTCAATGGTATTTAGGATAGAATCATACAAGGTAGTATGCTTATTTTTCTAATACTTTTTGGCAATCGAATGGGTTGGAGCATGACCCAAAACAGATTTCATACGTGAAGGGGCCAAAGATGTTGTCTACAAAGAGATGTTATGTTTTCTAATTAATTTTTGTCTGAATTTATAAATTGTGTTGGATGTGTACAATTTTTGAGCTTGAGAGACTAGGGCACTTGCCACATATTTTTACGAGGTAATTATGCAGACTTCCTAATTATTTGTTGAGAAAGCCAATAGATATGACTATGTTTTCTTTTCAATTCGTTTGGAACTTATATTTAGGACACTAATTAGTTGCAAAAAGTTGGAAACTTTAAATAAAAATTGTATCATTTTAATCTGACCTGACCGGTTTAGAATCGTAAGATTTTATAAGCTACCCGTGATTTATCACGGGTTATAGGCTAGTAATAATATATACGCTACTTCTTCCATAATATATATAAAAAGATCACGAAAAATATAAAACCGTTGAGTAATGATAGACTTTCTAATTGTTTGTCTAATTCACTCATCAAATGACATAGTTTACATACCTCTTTCCTAGTATTGAAAGCGCTGGGTATAGGGGCGTTATGTTGGATTTAAACTAAACTTAGTTTAGTATTATGTTTGGTATTTGTATTAGTATTTAATTAGACTTAGGATAAAAAGATGAAAGGTTATAAAAGTGGGCAAGAGGCACCTCCAAAGAGGCACCACCGCTGGTAACCGCCGCCGGTAACTGCCACCCAACCGGTGCCACCAACAGTTGTGATGTTTCATCACACCCTTTCGATTAGTATATATATGTAACGAGTCATTCATTGTACTTTGACGAAATCTATGAATAATAGAAGAAATTGTTTTAATAATTCTGTGTTCTTAGTTTTCGATCCATCAATTGGTATCAGAGCCGATGGAATAATCGATCGGGAGAAGGAGCGACCAAGAATAAAACCGATAGAAAAAGAAACTTACTTTAATCAGAGAAGACAACCAGATCCTGTAAACGGCGAATCGAACGGAGTGACAACCGCCGATTCAAAAAAGTTAGGGCTCAGAAAGACGTAAACATCGTCGCCGAGAGAGACAAAAAAATAAGCATCAACCTTTATTTGATTCATCGGAGCAATATTCATCGGAGACCACTGCCGGAAATCAAACAGAGGAAAGAGAGACATAAACGGTAGTAGAAACTAGAAACGTACAGAGATGGTTGAAGGAGGAGACAAGAAAGTATTTTTTTTCCCCAAATTAAAAGGAACATAAAGTGTAGTAAACGTTTGTTGACTAAAAATAACGGTCAAAGTGACGTTTTATCAAAAAAATTGAAGGCGGTAATGTTTTGCCTGGGAAAAGAAAAGGAAAATTAATATTAATAAATTTTAATATAACTTTGTTTTTAGAAATAGACTACAATCGTTTTTGAAGATAATAAAGTTTTATTATCAAATTTTAATTAATTAATAAATGTTTTAAAAAAGGAGAAAGATTTTTAAAGAAAGATAGTTTTGCCAGGTTAAAAAAGAACCGGTGGACTGTTAGAGACAGTTGGTTTGATTTGCCCAGCAAAACAAGAACAGAGAGTAGTTTTGTCAGGTTAAAAAAAGAACCGGTGGACTGTTAGAAACAGTCGGTTTGATTCGCCCCGCAAAAGTGAAGAAAGAAGGAAGTTTGTCCGGTGAAAAAAAGAACCAGTGGACTGTTGGAAGCAGTTAGTTTGATTCACCTCGCAAACAAGAAAGAAAGATTTTTTTTGTCCGATGAAAAAAGAACTAGGGGACTGTTAGATGCAGTTGGTTTGATTCACCCCGCAAAAAAAAAGGAAGAAATAATTTTTCCGCTCAATAAGAAGAAGCCGAAAAATTGGAATAAATAAGAAATGATTAAAGATCCCGAATCACTTAAAGACAATAAAGGAGGAATGGATTCCGGATCGATGAAGAAAATTGAAGAAGGGATGCCAATAATATTTCATGAAGCTGTTGGAAGATTAAAAGCATATGAAGAACGCATCAAGAAGCCAAACAAAGAAGAATATACGCATGATGGACTTCTATACACCGAAACATACGAAAAAGAAGAAGACAAAAGGCATAGTTGTGAATGTTACGGTTTAAGAAGTCAATTCAAGATATCAAAGGAAGATGACAATGAAGAACTTGGAAATCATGGAGGAACAAAGATCGTAACCAACACCGACAAGACAAGCCTTGAAGTAAAAGAAGACCTCGCTTAAACTATGTTTAGTTTAAGGGGGAGTGTTGGATTTAAACTAAACTTAGTTTAGTATTATGTTTGGTATTTGTATTAGTATTTAATTAGACTTAGGATAAAAAGATGAAAGGTTATAAAAGTGGGCAAGAGGCACCTCCAAAGAGGCACCACCGCTGGTAACCGCCGCCGGTAACTGCCGGTAACCGCCACCCAACCGGTGCCACCAACAGTTGTGATGTTTCATCACACCCTTTCGATTAGTATATATATGTAACGAGTCATTCATTGTACTTTGACGAAATCTATGAATAATAGAAGAAATTGTTTTAATAATTCTGTGTTCTTAGTTTTCGATCCATCACGTTAAACCCCTGTTAAACCCAATAACCTCGCCAAACCCATACCCCCATCTCGTCATTTGGTCACCAAAAACCCAAAATCGCTATGGCTTTGGCGTTTCGTTAAATGGTTTTATGCTTGAAAACACCCTCTATAACCCAAACCCACGTACACCACCATACCAAGTGCATGTTAAAGCTATGTTAAAACCCAAAAGCTCTATAACATGGCTATAACTAAGCCTCCATACATATGGAACCTTTGTTATAGCCATGTTAAAGGCTTTTTGCCCATTTAACATAGTTTTAACATCCACCTCGAAATCATTCTCTTTGGTTTAACATTCTAAATATCCCTGTAGGACCCACACAAATACCCAAAACCAATCACAATTTATAAAACTAAAAAAACAAAAAAAAATAAAATTGACGTCCATTGTAACTATGGAGAAATGCCCTATGGCACCCTTAAAGCGGTGTTATAAGGCGTATAAAATTATTTTAAGGGGGCCACACCCCCTCCTCCAATGTTGAGTTTTTTTTTTCTCTCTTAATGGTACCTAATATTATCATTTGCCCTTACCGGGACATGAATCCATTACCATCATATAGACTAATACCACTAGACTACAAGTTTTGGGTTAACGTATTAATTTGATAAGCTAATCATATTTCCTAATAGAACCAAAACCCGAACTGTATAAAAATCTAAGTGTTTTTAACATTTCTTCAACTCGATCATCGCACAAAAAATTTATAAAATGATAAGAACAGCAATATTTAGTCCTTTTAAATGGGGGTATATATAAAAAAGATGTAACTAGATAACAAAAGGAGTATAATATTGATGTGTTAAATGAGGCAAAAATAAAAGTAAAGCTAAATAACCAAATCTTATATTTACATAGGACAACAACATATTCCGCTTTTATAAAAAAAATCTCTATTGGTCACTAATTTCTATCTAAAGAGTGCAATAAATATCATTTTGTCATTTATTATTTTCAACAAACTCCTTGCTCTCCAACGCCAATCCTCTTTCTTCTTATTTATAATCACATTTCTGCTGTCACTCTTCTCTAAGCATTCCTCATTCCAAATCCAAAAAAAAAAACAAAAAATGGGATTCTTCATTGTTTTTGCTATGATCTTCATGCAAATCTACTCCACCGGAGCTAAGGTTCCGGCAGTGATTGTGTTCGGTGACTCATCTGTTGATTCCGGAAACAACAACCACCTCCGAACGGTTTTAAAGAGCAATTTCCGGCCATACGGTCGTGATTTTTTCGGTGGAAAAGCCACCGGAAGATTCTCGAATGGACGTGTTCCGCCTGATTTTATATCGGAGTCATTTGGTCTCCGGCCGTTTGTGCCGGCTTACTTTGATCCGGCTTACAATATGTCGGATTTTGTTACCGGAGTTTGTTTTGCATCGGCTGGTACCGGTTACGATAACGCTACATCCGATGTGCTTGTAAGTTTCTGTGATTACCTTTTTACTTAATTTTTAGTTAGTTGAAGAAAAATAAGCATTATTTATTTGTAACATAATGTAATGTAATTTTCATAAAAAAAATTATATGCCAAGTTACTTTAAAGTAAATGCAATATCTGATTATTACATTTTAAAAATATAAATAAATTGAAATGAGTTTTTGACTAAAATGGCTAAAAAATAAATTATTTACATTTTGTGTCATCCAAAACAGAGTTGGACTAAAACGGAGTGTTGGGAAAGTAAGTGCATTAACCATTTTCAGAATTATGTATTGTAACATAGAATTATTTAATTATCTAAGTATAATAAAATTGGAGTGAATATAACCATACTATTTTTAATGAAATCACATGCAATACAATTATTTAGGAATAAAATCGGCATTAATCTCTATTTATTACTTATTTAATGCTTTGTTTTTTTTAAAATTATTATCTAAGTTATGGATTTAATTCTTTCTGTATGTCTGCTTTATCAAATAACTAATTGATTCAGACTTAAATGACAAGATGACTTAATATTATGAAGGAAATGTTAGTTAAGCTTACAATTAAAAGTCTACAAATCAATTGGTGTTCTATGTAATTTTCAACATTTTGTTTCCATCTTTATTTATTTTGCCAAATATTATGATAATATCAAATTATAAATAGGTTGATTTATATTGTAATCTAAATCAGATTTCGTTGTTCTCTTTTTTTAGAAACGGCAAATATATATAAAGAACTTAGCAAGTAGCTAAGAGAGTAGCACAATTACAAATTATACCAAATACAAAAAGGAGAAAAACACCCCAATCGAACCAATTACAAGACAATTTACTCCTATGTTTCATCCATAAAAACGATGATGAAATTACGTCTCCTGCAATAGCCGTATAAGACTGAAACCTGTTGTTGAAAATCACATCGTTTCTTGCCTTCCAAATATGCCAAATCATACACTGAATTATCATTGTAAGTAGTTTCTTTTTCTTTGGACAATTCCCCCAAGTTAGACCAAATTCTATGAGATCTACCACCGAATTGAATACCGGTAATGAAATTCCACACCAATTAAAAATCCATAAGGTAACATCTTTCGTAATGGGGCACCGTAAAAAGATGTGATCAACATCTTCATCCGACTGGTTACAAATTTTACATATGGTGGAGCCAACATTTACACCTCTTTTCTCCAAACACGTGGCTACCGGAATGCGACCCAATCCGACCTTCCAAACAAAACATTTTACCTTTAGAGGTACGATCTCCAGCCAAGGCTGTTCTCAACCAGTAAAAGACAAGCGCATGAAAAAGTAGATACAAATAACGACCCCTAACTGTTTAATTAATAAGGGGTCAATTTGTGAAGAAGTGCTAAAAGTTTGTACTTTATATTTTAATGATACATACTTTTAATAAATATGTCTATAAAACTTTTTAATATCACATAATATTAATGCATTAGAGTTATAGAAAGACAAACTTCCATAATCCTTTAAACAAGTAAATGAAATGTTTTTAAACGAAAAAAGGAAGAAGATAAGAGAAGCTTTGGTAATGTCATCACTCATCTCTCAATCCCTAAAAACAGAAATATATTACTCCCCCATCTCAATTTTATTGCCCATAATTCTATTTTGGTTTCTCCCAAAATAATTGTATACTCCTAAGTTTCAGCCAATCAAAAAATATTTAAATGGAAAAGAGAAAAATTTGATTGGTGATGTAATGCAATTAATATACTTTCTTAAACTATTTGTTTTAGTCTGATGGACAATAATATTGAGACGGATGGAGTAATAAACTAGCAAGATGGTAGAATAGTATACAAGACAAATTAAAAGAAAATATATGGACATAAACACAATAAGTATCACAAAATATGTTTCCAATGAGCTCTATAGTTCGGTCAAAAAAACCCACATTTTAATCCTTTGCGTAAAAAATCATGAAATTTCAAATGTATCACGTATTTTGATACGGATGTAGTATAAGTTAAATGTGTAAATTAGTAGGTTTGTGAGTGGATATTTATAAATGTTATATAGTATAAATACTATTGGATGTGTAATTATAACCTTTTGATATCTGTGTTGGTATACACATTTGGATATATTATCTTACGTATTTTAATAAAATATTAGCGATTTTGATATTCTTTAAATGCAGGAAGTAATACCTCTATGGAGAGAGGTGGACTACTATAAGGAATACCAAAAGAAACTAAGAGAGCATTTGGGTGACCAAAAAGCCAATAACATTATTTCTGAAGCAGTGTACCTTATAAGCGTGGGCACCAATGACTTCCTTGAGAACTACTATACACTTCCAAACAGGAGATCACAATATAGTGTTAACCAATATCAAGATTTCTTAGTCAAAATAGCCGAGTGGCTCGTTAAGGAGCTTTATACCCTCGGTGCCCGAAAAGTTTCACTCGGGGGTCTTCCACCAATGGGTTGTTTGCCATTGGAACGAACCACGAGTTTTATTACTGGAAATGGAGATACATGTAATGATGATTATAATAAGGTGGCATTGACGTTTAATGAGAAGTTGGGTGGTTTGGTGAAGCGGTTAAATGGCGAGCTTTCGGGGAGCAAAATTGTGTTTTCTAATCCGTATGCCATTTTCCAGCAAATTGTTCGAAAACCTTCCGCTTATGGTAATTTTGCTTATCTTTATAATTTTTTGCTTATTTGAATTAATCTTGATAACAAAAGTGAGCTACCAAAATGAATGGGTTTTGTATTGGGTTAAAATATTGGGGAATTGATTTGTTCAACGCACAATGTATCAAATTCAAACTATTTGACATTTATACCTTTACATTCAATTATGGGATGTGATAAAAAAAATCATTAAGTGTGGGTATAAATGTACAATAACTTTTTTTATTGGTCGAGATGCGTCATGTTGGCTGGGCTGACCTAAAACCCTTTTCGCTATATCTTTTATACTCCGTAAAATAGTTATGTCTAACTATGATTACAAACATCACATTATTTACACTAATTTAAGAAGTTTCACACATTAAAAATACATTTTAATTCACTTTCGACTAAGTAATCTTTGTATATACCCGAATCAACTTATTTATAAACTCCTAAAAAGAATAATATATAATATAATATTATTTTAAAGGTTCTAATAAATACTTGGCGAAATTTCATAAATGTGATAGATCAGATTTTACATATTATGACACAAGTTTAGAAACATTAAATTGAGAAAGCATTGCAGTGAAACAAATGCGAGTTTTTTTTACTTATATGGTGTTTTGAAAATAAATATTTACTAAATAGGTGTGATTTGAGAAATATTTACCTAATATGTGTTTTTGTACTCTTTTCTCATTTTTTGAGTTTTTTTCAAATTTTATAATTTTTACATGTCTCTTATATAACTACAAACAAACTATATCTCATATTATGATCATAAGTTCAAGATAAATCATTAGAATCAATAAATGTCACTGTTCAAAGATGTAACACCTCAATTTTCAAAACGTCATTTAAATCATATTTTTAAATAAAAATATTACAAAGTCAAATATCCCAAAATACGGTTTAACCAAAACCATTTAAAAGTTATCAGAGTATTAAAACCGGTGTTACAAAACAATATCATAACCATAGGATAAACGGGATCTACCTACGAGCTCCCGAGCTGATCAACACTAGGCCACTTCTAACGGGACATTCTAATCCAACGATCCTGAACCTGAGTACATAGCCACAAAAACAAAGTAGTACGTGAGACAAAATAGTCTCGTGAGATACATGGGTTTTCGACCCATTCTCAAAAGGTTTATAAATAAAATTTATAACAATATAAGTACTTATCTTTTGTCAACATTATAAACTCATATATCGTTTTCTACTCATTTAATTGTACAAACTAATAAGCTTACCATAAGCTTATTCAACATTTAATCACATACCTGTAAGCTATCTCCAAGCTCACACTTTTTTTTATCACATATGCAACGAACATCTCCGAAGCAAACTCTCCCGATATGGGACGTCATAGGTAAACTATCAAGGTAATTGGGATCCCCCATCTTACCGAGATTCATAAGCTCTCCCCGTTCCCGGGTCGTCATGCTCACCCAACACTGGGTGTCGTAAATTGTGACATTCTACTCTTTGCGCAGGGAGGTACCACCCCAAGTAGACGTCTCGTGCTCCCCCATTTCTGGGCGGTCTTATTTCGGATATCTTATTCATCACATATGAGCCTCAGCTCCATTCATCAAATTCATCTTTAATTAGAATACATCTATTCTAATTATCACATCGTTCTCATTACTTAATCATTCTCATTATTGACTATACCAAGTCCTTTAATAAATAAAATATATTTATTATTTATCAGAAATCATAATACTTTAACTTTACTTTGACTAGAACACTTATCTCTTACTAGTCACTTTATACTTATTCTCTTAGTATTTCAATATCTACTTTTATTAGTATCTTTATATATAATAAACCAAAAGATTTTTAAATATATGATGACTCAATGATGACTCATCATTGAAGTGTCTACCCTTATGTGTTGCCACGTTGCAAGGTTATTTTAAGATACAGTTTTTGGGTTACAGAAGTTTTATTTTAACTCCCCATTATCAGGTAAATCCCGAATCTCCAGCGGCATTCAATTTTTTTAACTCCTCATTTTAAAGTGAATCCCAATAATTCGGCTAATCTATACCGTTTTTATACATTGTGACTCTAAAAAACAAGCATATTTACTATCCCCACTATATGTATATAATAATACATATCAGAAACTGCAAGCATACGAACACTAAACGACTCCACCATTGCAAGGTTTGCTCACACATTATTATTCCAAAATTATATAAGGTATGTTTTCATAATGCTTATGCTTTCTATTTCCCCTTAACTTTTTAATGTTCATTCATTCTATTGACATGAAAATACCACTTAGCCTGCACACCTAAAAATCTCCATTAACCATTCACCAGCATGTTGTTCATTTCTTCATAACTCCCCTTCCTTCTACTTTTGCATTCTGTATTACAAGAAAATTATGCTTAAATAAACTATATAATGGCAAAGTTTACAACAATGCTTAAATACATTTGGACATTAAATTTACCATATGATAAAGTAGAATGTCAGTTGCTTTAATTTTAAACATCTAATGTGACAACTCGATTTTATGTTTTGGCAGTATCCACAATTAAATAGATACATCGAACACAGTTTGCTATATAAGAGAAATATCCAAATTAAAGGTTAGTGAAAGACTAAAGGTAAGAATAACCCGTTTGTGGAAACTGATGGACTTTAAAAACCCATTGGTTACATACAAAATTGATATGATACTCCAAGCCGAAGGAGGTACTTCATCATATATTTTTTAAAATCTTACACAATGTAACTTTTCATAATATATTGATTTATATACATTAAATCATTTGCTTAAATACACAATTGACACGAAGAAGGACAATCCATATTTCTATCAAATTTTAAAACCGGTTCAGTCATAAAACATCCTTTTATTGGAGAAAATGAATATAAGATTAATTTTAATCCTACAACCGTTGTTAAAGATTGCAACAACTACAGGGGCCCAATGTTTGGTTTTAGTTTTGAGGAATTTGAGACCATTAATCGGGCAAGGATTCTTCAAGGTCGTACGGTATGAATGTAATTTATGTTTACCTTAGTTTGTGAGGTTATTAATTAAATTATAGCTTAAAATTAACATGAGATTATTTTATATAACTATTCCCTGGATTATCGACCTGTTTCAAAATTATACACATTGAATACATCATGATTAATAAAATCAGTTAGGGTTAACAGAGTTCACGAAATTTATTATAGCTGATTCTGTTTTATTTACAGTCGACACAAAAACTCGATATTCTGCTATAATATCGTCCTATACCCAAAATTCCATCTGAAATTAAAGAAAAAAAACTTAATTTTCGGATGCATCAGATGATATAACGGTTATTAAAGATCATAACTGTTCGATCCACTACCCCTGTAAATATAATTTCGTTTATAAATACTACTACAACGATCATATTTGTAACTTGAAATATGAAGAACCAAGAACGCACCAGAGTAGTAGACACAACGATTATTGATTAGCACCAATTCCATTGAGCAGAAGATTGTAAATTCGGTCCGTACGAATCGTAAGTTGAATACAACGATCTTCCGCCCGAAAGCTTTCAGGCCACTGCTAGATTTATGCGGCCGGTATATTCTAGGGTTTATAAAATTACGATGTTTGTAAATATGAAATAACGACCAACAAAATGTAATACCAGTGAAGTCCTTGAGCATGTATGAGTTTTCAATAATGGGCCGAGCAAATTTTCATTTGATAGTTGCAAAAGGGCTACTTATTATAACTTCAAATTATTAAAAGTACAATTTTATTTAAATAATCTGAATTTTAATTATAAATCATTAATCTTTATAAATGAATTACCTGAAGCGGCTCCATGAGCTCCCTTTACCCGATTCCTGTTGGCGGTCGATGCTGATGTGTCGGTTCTCTTTCTCGGGCACGCACTACTATAGTGTCCCACCTCGTGACAAGTGTAGCATTCCACTTCGTCGAGGTTCCTTACTTTACAATCTTTTGCTCGGTGCCCAACACGACCACACTTGAAGCATGTAGCCGTATTTGCCTTGCATTCCCCACGGTGATTCTTCCCACAATTTTGACAACTTCCAATACCACTATGCTTTGATGAACTCGACCCCAATCCTTCTTTCTTTGATGATCCCAAGCTATTATCGAGCTTCTTCTTTTCCTTTCCCGATGCCGACTCTTGTGCCCTTCGACGAAACACCCCTTCAACACCTCGAGCGGTACAAATGGCCTCATCTAACGTGGCCACTCGTTTGACTTCCAATTCAAATTCTGATGGTAGCTCATTAGCATACCTAACCACTTTCGAACGTTCAGTCGGATAAGCCTTGATTACAAACAGAAGCAATCCCGTGAACTTTTTGGTGTATTCCTCCACCGACATATTACCCTTCTTGATAAACACGAACTCCTCTTGCAGTTCCTCTAGATCTCTTTCAGGACAAAACTTTTCCTTCAATCTACTCGTGAACTCCTTCCACGACATCTTGTACAACACCCTCCTACCCAAAGTCTCATACATGGTATCCCACCATGTCAACGCTTCATCCTTCAACTGTCGGGATGCATAAGCAACCATATCTTTCTTCGAACACTTGCTACTTTCTAGTACTTGTTCAGTTTCACGAATCCAACGCATTGTCACCTTCGGTTCCAAGCGCCCATAATACACTCCGGGGTTGCACGACATGAATGTCTTGTAGGTGCATCCTTCTCTTTCCTCCGACTCCGAATCATCAGTCTCTTCAGTCAATGACTTCTCTGTACGGGTCTTGCTACCCGAAGACTTACTTCCACCGCGAGATTTAGAATCATCCCGCCTATCCACATTCAAACGGTTATCGATAATCCGGTTCATATTCACATTCACCTCATCCCTCATCTGATGAAACAAATTTCTGATCGCTTCCATAGTTACCGGAGTTTGGTTTGCATCAAAACCGAAACCCTCTCCATTATTACCGGGATGAGTCGGGATTCGATTTGAATCCACCTCATTATCTCGTGGAGCTTCTCCACTTCTTGGGTTCACCATTTGCTATACCAATATATTAAACCATTAGAACTCGAACGATTGACTCAAAGGTCAATCATAACCCAATTAGCCCAAAACATTAACTTTCCACTTAGGGACCAACCCTAATATACTCATATTTTTACGGTCTCAAAAGATCAAACAAGGACATCCTATGGAAACATACGGTCCTACTAGCATAGCTTAAGACTAGGGAGGTCAAACCTACCTAATTCACTTAAACTATAGCTCTGATACTAAGTTGTAACACCTCAATTTTCAAAACGTCATTTAAATCATATTTTTAAATAAAAATATTACAAAGTCAAATATCCCAAAATACGGTTTAACCAAAACCATTTAAAAGTTATCAGAGTATTAAAACCAGTGTTATAAAACAATATCATAACCATAGGATAAACGGGATCTACCTACGAGCTCCCGAGCTGATCAACACTAGGCCACTTCTAACGGGACCTTCTAATCCAACGATCCTGAACCTGAGTACATAGCCACAAAAATAAAGTAGTACGTGAGACAAAATAGTCTCGTGAGATACATGGGTTTTCGACCAATTCTCAAAAGGCTTATAAATAAAATTTATAACAATATAAGTACTTATCTTTTGTCAACATTATAAACTCATATATCGTTTTCTACTCATTTAATTGTACAAACTAATAAGCTTACAATAAGCTTATTTAACATTTAATCACATACTTGTAAGCTATCTCCAAGCTCACACTTTTCTTTATCACATATGCAACGGACCTCTCCGAAGCCAACTCTTCCGATATGGGACGTCATAGGTAAACTATCAAGGTAATTGGGATCCCCCATCTTACCGAGATTCATAAGCTCTCCCCGTTCCCGGGTCGTCATGCTCACCCAACACTGGGTGTCCTAAATTGTGACATTCTACTCTTTGCGCAGGGAGGTACCACCCCAAGTAGACGTCTCGTGCTCTCCCATTTCTGGGCGGTCTTATTCCGGATATCTTATTCATCACATATGAGCCTCAGCTCCATTCATCAAATTCATCTTTAATTAGAATACATCTATTCTAATTATCACATCATTCTCATTACTTAATCATTCTCATTATTGACTTTACAAAGTCCTTTAATAAATAAAATATATTTTTTATTTATCAGAAATCATAATACTTTAACTTTACTTTGACAAGAACACTTATCTCTTACTAGTCACTTTATACTTATTTTCTTAGTATTTCAATATCTACTTTTATTAGTATAATATATTAATCGATACTCATTACTTAAAGGTCATTGTCTCAAGCTTTATTAATACATATTATTAATAAACCGATTATCAAACTCTTTTAAATCATTATCTTCATTCATACAACTTATTTTCAAAAACTCAATAATTACTTTTCATTATCAAAATCTCTTTAAAAATCATTAATCATGTAGACATACTTAAATAGTCTAATACTAGCATTTCCTCATCTTATCAATCATATCCTTATTAAAAATGTTTATTAATAAAGACTCCTAAAACATCATAGTTTTCAAAATCATTTGATATGTACTCAGCAAAAGTCTCATGTACTCACCTTAGCCAAGCTAAATCCCAAACCGTGTTTATCAACACGAATCCTTGCTCTTCAACTTGTGAAATATCACCAATCTTTAGGTCTTCTTGACCTACCATCAATATCATCACAATAAGTAGTTATTATCCATAACTAATCACTAATCAATCCATATCCACATTCCTAACCACCAAGTTCATCCAACTTGGTGGAAATCTCAAACCCTAGTTCAAGGTTCCATCAATAAACCCAAATCCAACTTGTACACATCGATTACAAGCTTATAATGAGTGTTCTACACCCATGATTAGTCATCTTCTCCCAAGATAACTTGATAGGTTACCCAAACCACCAAATTTCCCCAAATAAAGTTCATAACTAGCTAGATAACATCAACAATCAAGAAATCTTACCTTTGATGTTTAGATCCTTCAAGATGATGAAGATTTGAGCTCAAGAACACCAAAATCGCCCACTTTCTCTCTCTAAAACGGCTACACAAATGTTGGGTGAAAAATAAAGAAACCCTAGTTCAAACCCGATTTTATTCTGGCAGATAAGAGTTCGCGCCGTGAACCCCATCTTCGCGCCGCGATCTATCGCGGGAATGACGTCATTGAGCCGCTCAAACTCAAATTCGCGACCAACCTCGCGACCAGTTCGCGTCGCGAACCCTTGTTCGCGTCTGACCTCGCGTCCGCTAGCTTCTCGCGATCAAGCCCCCGAGTCTCTGTTCAATGTTCGCGAACGCGAACTAATGTTCGCGCCGCGAACCATGCCTGGCAGCTAAGGCTGCAATTTTTGTTATCCAATTCGACCCGGTTTCGACCTTAACCATATCAAACGGTGTCCAAATGACACGAAACTAATTCCCACGTCTTTTAAACGATTTATCCTTATTTATCATATTTTTCCCATAATTTATTTGATTCAAATTTCGGGTCGTTACAAAAGACAATACTAATAGTCATACTAAAGTTAAAATCATCCAACCTATAATGAATTTTAAGTACAAATTATATTTTTCTTAAAAAATGAAAAGAAAAAATATAATATTTTGATTAGCTTCACATAGACGTACAAATTAAGCCTTAAGCACCTCGTTCCATAAACCTTCTCGCTGAACACTGAACAGACTCGATTTAAAACTCCTCCCCACTTCGTGAAGTCCCTAACGCCTGCAAATAAGCAGATAGCTAATTAATTAATACATAACAATTGAAAAGTCTTCATGCAAATATATAAATACATCAAATTTATACTTGAGCACATGTGGACATATCAAGACTTCATTGCAGAGAATATCTATGTGAATAAATACATAATTCTCCGGGCAAAAAGAAAGGAACGCACGAGAAACTATTGACAATACACATAGCGACGAAAGAGAGGCAAGTCCCGATACGTCTGATGGCGTGTAGCGGAATTCAAGGAAGTCGGCGCAACGTAACAGGCGCATTTAATGCGAACGGCGTCAACACGCCTTTCGTAGCAGCGGACTTGCCACAAACTGCTAGGTAATAGGTTCTGTCGCAACGTATTGTCCGGAAGACACAAGCATATCGCAGATTTCTCCCGCCCATTCAATCGTGTATAAGTACTCGCACTTAGCGTCTGTTCAAGGGACGATCACTCATCCCTATTACTCTTATTCAATCCCTTCCTATTACATTCCATATAGTACAGATCACATTAAGCACTCACCATTGAATACTCGTCTTACACCTCACATCCTCCTTTACTTACCCTACGATTCGAATACTGACTTGAGCGTCGGAGTGTCTTTACGAGGTGACCCTCGTAAGGCTCTTGACTAGAGTTTCCTTCGTGGTTGTTCTGACGCCGGAACGCATCATCCTAACGGTCCGGAAGAATCAGGAACTAACAATAATTAATAAGGATTTAATATGAATACAATATATACACCTTTCAATGGTCATAATTTTTTAAGTCTATAGGAAAATTTCAAAGACGAAATAGTGTAATTATAATATTATGAGATATAGCATGTTTGTAGTTATATAAGAAACATATAAAAAATTATAAAATCTAGAGAAAAAAACTGGAAAAAATGAAAAAATGAAAAAAGGGTAAAAAATAGAAAATATGTAAATATTTCTCAAATCACACCTATTTGGTAAATAGTTATTTTTAAAACACTATTTAAGTAAAAAACTCAAACAAATGCACTGTAAAACAGTTTGAATTACATTTAATTTAAATTTAAACTAATATATTTACATAAAATAAAAATTAATTGTCGTTGACAGGATTCGAGACAGCAGCAGTGGCATGTTGTTCAACAGGACTATTCGAGATGGGATATATGTGCGATCAGTACAACCCGTTTACATGTTCAGATTCCAGTCGATATGTTTTCTGGGATTCTTTTCATCCTACCGAAAAAACCAACCGTATTATCTCCGAGCATTTGTTTAAAACCGTCCTTTCGAAACTGTTATAAATCAAACCAAACGAATGAAAGATTAAATTTTAAAATGTGGGGTGGTGTGTTATAATGTATACACCTTGTTATATTTATGATGGTATGTATGATGTACAAAAAGATTGTATGTTGTTAATTTAGAGTTCTAAGTGAATTGTTTCTTTCGTTTTGCAGCAGGGGCGGAACTAGAAATTTCCACCAGCGGTAGCACCCTTTAGTGTTATAAAGATTTTTTTTGAAATATATAGGGTTAAAAAGAAAAAGGTTGAAATATATGGGCTGAGAAAAAAAAACCCATTGTAATATAAAGGCTAAGAAAGGAAAAAAAAAAGTTGATTTATAAAAATAAGAAAGACAAGATTAGAACTCTAGACCTCCTCTACACATGCACAAGGTGTTAGCGAGCTGTGCTAGCCAACATAAATGTATTATTATGCCTATACGGATATATATTAATGTATTCAAAATACAATAACAAAAAAATGTTCCGAAAATTTACCGTACCGAAATTTTTCGAGTAGTAGCACGTGCCACCGTGTGCTATATACTACGTCCGCCCCTGTTTTGCAGTATCTATATGTGTTGATTAAAACTTATTAGTGTAGTATTTGTATTTGGTGTTTGCTCATGACCTAAATTCATAAGTTCAACTCTTGTTATGACTAAAATTTAGGTAGAGGTGTTCAAACCCGGATATCCAGATTTTTGGATATTTGGATTTTCAGATATTCGGATATCCGAATCCGGTATCTGAAAAGTTGGATATCTGGATATTTCAGATATTTCAGATATCCGTGATCTGAAAAAATAAATTATTTGGATATTTGGATATTTTTTTCGGTTAATAGTAAATATTGAAAACATATTTTGATCCGGTATCCAAAATTCGGATATCCCGAGTTTTTTTCTAGATATCTGGTTTTTCAGAGTTTTTAAACACTCGTTCATTTACTGCACGGGCTAAAATCGGATTATCCTATATCATAGATGAGAAAAAATAAGTCTAATAGAAAAGTAAAATTAAATTGGAAATAGATTAGGAGGTTTTTAAATGGTTTACTAACGGTTATTAGCTTTGTAAAGAGTGGTGTTTAATTTAAGGGAATTAGTTTTCATACCACAATTTTATATTCCCCTACTACAATATACAAATATTTCTGCACATTGTACAAGTATATAAAGCACTTATTGTGGTACAATGCTTAAAAGATGTGGTATGAAAATCATCCCCTTTAATTTAAGGGTTTTGATAATGACAACCCTAATACCTGTCTCTAAATACATTAAAAGTGGTACGAAAAAGGAATGCCTAAAATTCAGGAGTCGGTTATTAATAAATATAGTACCTTTTTATTCATGTCAAAGTGCTATCATTATCAAACTCTTAATTTAAATTTATTAAAACCAATAAATTTTGGAAGAAAAAGAAACATTTTTGAAGAAAAACAATAATTCAAAATCGAAATTAAATCTTCATCCCCCTTTTTTTCTTCTCAATTTCCACCCAGAAATTACACATACAATTTCATGATTCCTTCGTAATATTATGCTAAAATTCAACATGATGAAGTTGAAACAGAATTCAAATCATACAATGGCCTCACATTACACTAATCTACAAATATAATCAACATTTATCATCATGAATTTACACAAATCGAATTCTTTAACAGTAATTCACCAGAAAATCATAAGCAAAGAGTGGTGATGGGATCATCGTTACAATTTGAGCAAAATCCGATTTCATCGATGAGTGGAGGGAGATTCAGATCGAAAAACAAGGGTTTATGAGACATCGACGCAACTTCACCGGAAAAATCATCGACTGCCGTTGACGAGGAATCACAGTTGCTGTGGCAATCAGCGTCATCGGAAGGATCCGCCGGAGGTTTTAAAGGTTGGTAAGTTTTAACTGACGCCGGATTAGACACGGTGCTACTCAGGCTGCTCGTCGTCGGCCGAGATTGATACGCCGGATTTGACACGGTGGCACGATCGGGGTTTTCGTCTACAGGTAGGGGTAAAACTGGAAAATTGGTTTTCGCCTTTGAGCCTGTGAGAGCGCGTGCAGCGGTGTCGTAAGCGCGTGCAGCGTCCTCGGCGGTGTTGAAGGTGCCTAACCAAACACGAGCTTTCTTATTCGGGTCTCGGATCTCGGCGGCGAACCGACCCGTTGGTCTCTTTCTCACCCCACGGTATCGAGGCTCGTGGTTCTCTTGCGGCTGAGCCTCCGTCATCGGGTTTGATCCGGTTACTTCACCGGCAGTGATCTTAGCTCTGCTTCCTCGTCGCATGGAGCTAATTTTCCGGTAGATCGGAGATGACCGGAGACGGTAATTTGATATTTTTTTTTTTTTCCTGTTTTATGAATATGATTTTGAAATCTTTCTTGGGGGAATCCTATTATCACCTATTTTGATTGTTTTTGCTGGTAATTTTTTCTTGGGGCTCCATCGGTGATTTTCCGATGGTCTGTTTTCTCTCTCTTTTATGTATTTTTTATTTCTCTTTCTAAAATGTCCACAACGAAGAAAGGAAAATGGTAATCATTTGCTTCCTATCATTATTTATTTTACTTTTTTTAACACAATATTTAACGATTTATATATTTTATGAAAATATGTCTCAATGTTAAAACGACTTTGAAGTCAGAAAAAAATCTTTCTCCTATATATGAGCCTACATTTGTTTTTAGTTTGACAACTCAGCAGTTTGGAGTTCTTTCATTGGTCGAATATGCCACGTGTAATTACACCATTGGTCAACGAATTCCTCAGCACTGTATTCGGGACTCTTCAATCTTCATATATATACGCACATCTTAGTATCTCACAATTTTCAATTCCACCACATCTTCACCAATTTCATACAACAATTCTCTCACATCATCAAAATACGAGTTTCAATCCCTCATTTCTACTTCTAATCATCAATGTAGACTATGAATGTTTGTTGCGATCACATTAAATCCCCAAATTCCAAAGAGTTACATTTTCTCGCCGTCGATGACAGCAACATCGATCGAAAAGTTATCGAGAGGCTTTTCAAAGTCTCATCCTTCAAAGGTACGATTTGCGGATTTTGATTCGTTTTATACCTTCAAAGGTACGATTTGCGGATTTTGAATCCTTTATAAAATTTCGTAGGAGGTTTATCTGAAGAAGAGGTTCTAACCTCTTCAATTGGAGGTTTCTAACCCTAATTTCGTAGGAGGTTTATCTCAAGAATAATTAGCAATCGTGAACTTAATTATAGTGAGGCTGGGTATTACGGTAACGTCAATCTGGACAGTTGCGAGTTTTTTTTCTTTATTTTATGCCTAATGTTGTGTTTTCGTTGTCATATGGGAGCAATATGTTCATACAATTGAAACGGTTCCTCAAAATCTTCACCTTCAATCAAGCCTCTGATTTGATTGAAGGTAAGCTTTCTCTCTCAATTTATTTCAATTGTATACTATTTGATGAAAAGCCCATGAAGGTAAACCTCCGAATTTAGGTTTTTTTAGTTTTTGATGATTTTGATTTAGAGTTTTTGATGATTTTGAAGATGATGGTCTGCTTCAGCTTAAACCCTAATTTAGCAAATGTTTTAATTTTGTTATTAACCCTAATTTAGATTAATTTGACATTAGGGTATTCAGGCAAAGTGTTTTTAAATCAATAATACGTTTTGCTGCTGTTGATGCAGAACTTATGTCGTATGGATTTGACAATAAGTAAATTAAATTGTGAGTCGGTCCGGTAACGGGTCAAAATGGACAGGGCCAGATTGACTTGACTGTTGAGACACAATAAGTGCTGTTCATTATTATTGGTTTATAAATAGTTAGATCGTTAAGTATGTCTACTGTAAGGACTATACTTCAAAAAGACCACTTTAAACATCTTTTACATCCAAACTTTCCAAATTAACCAAAAGACAAGTTTTAAACATAATTACCAAAAGAAAATATATATGTCATGAACCGACTAACTATACCAGATACAAACCAACTATTCAACCCCAAAAGATATACATCAAAATACCACCAAAACTATACCAAAAGAGAAGCTTTCCCAAGCTTCAAGCAAATCCAACTCCAACTATCTACTCACACTTGCCCTTGCCTTTATCTATACCTGAAAATGATGACAACTAAACGTATAAGCTATAACGCTTAGTGAGTTCCACAATGTATAATGTTATACTAAATAATTATATAAATCATCATAAATAAACAAACCAATAGTAACGAGTCAAAGTACCGGGTTAGCATGACAACATCATCACAAAGCATCACATGACAATACCGGGTCAACAATGATCAAAGTAGAATTCCAGATTTAACAAAGTGCGTCATTCCCTCTTAGGCCATTAGGGAATGAGGCCGATGAAGGTGACCATGGCACCCCTAACCGAGTCCATGATCCAGCTTCACCACCACGGTCCATACCACTCCTCCGCCAGGTACTCCCGCGTCCACCGCCCGACATATTACACAAAGTAATACTCGAGCCGCCATGGGTCCTCACGAAATGAAATGTCACTCAAGGCAATCCACCCAAACGGGTCAAGTAAAACAAGATTTGTCAAAAGGATCTCAATGTTCCAAGCAACCGAATAATAATCAAGGATGTCAAATGATACAAAAACCCACTAACTATAGTGCATATAAACATAAATAAATACATATATAATTATAAGTATACACATTACACATAGTGAACTCACAGGGGATTAAACACTTGCCAACACGAGCCAAACACTTCCTTTAATCACAATTTCAATATCACCGATCGATGTAATCACCAAAATCTCCCAATTGTTTACCTAACACAAGCATACACAACTCAAAAACAATTCTGAACCATAATCATATCTAGGATAAACCTTAGTCATCAATTTCCCCCAATTTGGTGATGAACCATAACCCTAGACTACCAATTTATCTAAAATTTGAGTACAATCACATGCTAACTACAACTCTCATGGCTAGAAACCTGCTACACATAACATACATTTCAAAATTTCATACTTGTGACCCAAACCCTAACTAAGATTCTTGATTCTTCTCCAATTTTTTTAACCCTAAATCACTTGCATGAACAAAAACTAAGCATCATACCTTTATAGCTTGATTTTATGATGAAAACCCCTTTGATTTGCACCAATATTCGACCTTGATTCACCAAAATCGCCCAGAGCAGTCACCAACTCGATCTATGAAGAAAATGAGTTGAATTGGGTCAAAAACCCGATTTTATGTCTGACAACACGAGATAGCGCCGCTATCTGCCCAAGATAGCGCCGCTATCTCTACCCCGTGCTTTTTAGCGCCGCTATCTTTCAAGATAGCACCGCTATCTCCCAATTTTTCGCGTTTTACCCTTCGCTAAAACGAGCTGCTGTTCCAATTTTCACAAGATAGCGCCGCTATCTCTAAGATAGCGCCGCTATCTCCCAAAATGCTGCAAAATTTTCAACTTTTCTTCCTTCTAACTTATACCACTTTCCTATACCCAAAATCACAGATTTCTAGAAATATTTTCAACTACAAAGTCCATTATCTTATCATTTACCAATTATTATCTATTTTTAATAATTAAAAATACTAAATTTAAAACACGTATGTTACATCTAAAAAAGCTACAATATTGTAAAACAATATTGGGAAGCTGAGATAGATAGGATCATAGGAAGCTTAGATAGCTTCATCAATGAGCTCTAGGGCTAACAGAAATTTGGATTCTGCATCAAAGAGAGGATCTACCATGCTCCATTTGAAATGTGTAGATGTTCAGATCTGTTTGTAATCCTTAATTGCAATCATAAGCTGCATTATTCCCCCCTAAAATAAAGCAAAACTGAATCTTTAATTTATTTATTAATAGTTCATAACTTTTTTCATTTGATACCAGAAATGCTGGAACATAGTAAAATTGAATCTTCAATGTGTGGGACCACTGACTATATGGCTCCTGAAATTTTATTGTCTAAATGACATAAAAAATGCAGATTGGAGGAGTGTGGGGAACTTGGGAAGTTGGGATACTCTTTTATGAATCGCTAACCGGAAAGGTAAATCATATATGCTTGTGTGTGTCTGAATTTTTTTCCTTAAAGCTGCATCATAAAGTGTCTTGACTCTTTATCAAAATCAGTGGCTAATAAGTAAAGCTTTTCCAATAAATGTTTAACGAGTTTTGTTGTTAGTAAGTTGTGATTTAGGGGTTTTACATCTGGGTTCTTTTCAACTTGACTTTTTTTACACTTTCTTGACTTGATATTAGCATGTATTTCCCTTGGTTCATTTCAGACCGAGGAGGTCAGTCAGGTCACAAATGGATAATTTAAATGTGATATAAATCAAGAACCAGATTAGAGTTATGCTACAAAAAATGTGTCTGTCAATGGACACTGATCAATAGTGGATGTTTGAAAATGTTTTACATCTTCATAATAGTTTTTAGGGTATATACAACTCAGATATGTTTCTTTCTGAGGCGTCTGAAGGGTTTGAAAACGACAAATCAAGTTATGTGTCATCTACAAACATGGTGGTATGATCTGTAATATTGTATTAAGACTTAAGAGAATATAATAGTTAACAAAGGGTGGAAATTAAGTAGAGATGTGAATCAGGAGCTAGAACAAAAAAAATTCATATATGGAGGTAACACAGGAAGATGGATTTCCATGAAGGATTGGTTTCGGTTGTCTGCAAATATTTCATCAGTTTGTGGTTGTGGTGGTCCACCAACATCTCAAACTCAAAGACCACAAATCACAAAAATGAAGTGAGTTTAGGTAGCTTTGATACATATGCTTTAAATTAGTGGCTAAAAAGAGACCATGTGAGTTAGATTTTCTTAAATTTACAGTGTATGAATGCTTAATTTTTAATATGGGATCGAATTATTTCGAAAGTTTTTATATATTATATCATCTTTTATGCTATATTTGAAGTTTAACTGTAATATTGGATGCAAGAAGTGGAAAATATCATGAATTTGGTGTACAAAAGGTTTCCAAAACTTGAAAATCTATAGAAACTTACTAAGAACATCGCGTACCCGCTTCACCCCACTTCTTGAAGAACGAGTATTATTTATTGCAAATATCATGAATGCAGTTGAAGTATTTGAGCATTTTGGTAAATCTTGAGAGTTAAATCTAATTTTATTTTATGGTATTCTCAATAAAATATAAATATATGTTTTTACTACGATATTTTTAAAGGGATAAAATTTTTAATGAGTAAAATATTCCTACAGAAGTAAAATAGTATTAAAATTTGTACAAAATAATCATTACAGTTATCGATTCTTATATCATTTTTAAAATTATTAATATTTGTTGGTATTTTTCTATAATATAAATCTTGAAGCATGTCCGCCCGACTGGCGGGCTATGAAGCTAGTTTGTTTAATAAGACCCGTGCCAACGGTACGTCGGGGGAGCCCGTCGAGGGCGTTTTTTTGCCGTCGCCCCACGACGGCGTTGGCACCGTGCCGTCGTGGGTGCCATCGTGAGGGGGGATCAAATGATCACTTCCAAAATTTGTTAAGCACTCGTATCACGTCACCAGCATATTCGTCAATTGCTGGACAGACTAGCCAGCCCACCCCGAGCAACGTAGCATCTGGTTCGGGTTCTGCTTTTCTTCCATTCTACTCATCTCCCGGCGGTTTCCCGAACCAAGGCGTTGTTCAACCCGGTTTTCAACCGGGTTATCAACCCGGTTACCAACACGGTTTCCAACCCGGTTTCTGTGGCGGCGGTTATTATCCCGGGTCGGGTTCTTCCTTTTCTAGATCGTGATTCGCGCAGAAATTCCGCAATTATAGCCCTAGTTAACCCGGCGAGACTCGACTTCCCCTTGGTAGCATGGCTATGTAATGTTTTTTAAGTTTAATGTTTTTTTTCTATGTCTAATGTTTTTTTTTCTTAGGTCTAATGTTTTTTTTTTTAAGTTTAATGTTTTTTTTTATGTTTTAATGTCTTTTTTTAATTTAATGTAATGTTTTTTTTAATTTAATGTAATGTTTTTTTATTTAATGTAGTGTGTTTTTTATTAATTAAAATGATAATGTGGAAAGGATGATGTGGAAAGGATGGATTTAGTGATGGGTAGGGTTGGCACGACCGTGTCAGTAGCGTGTCAGTAAGGATGTGATGACGTAGCGCTACTGATGGGTTTAGTGATGGGTAAGGGTTGGGAGAGGCCTAAAAACTCTGCCAACGGAGGTTTCACTTCCTCTCCACAATCGAAGATAAGACCCCATTGGTACAATTTTTTTCTTCGGAGACATCGGTTGTACTCATCGGTTGAAGGAAGAAGTGAAAAATGATTTTGGTAAGGGCCATGACAATTTAATATTGTATTTGGTATTTTATGTGTATATATATTTTATAATAATGAGGTCCATAAAAACTAGGGGTGTTCAAAACCGGGTACCCGGAAATCCGGGTACCCTAAAACCGGGTACCCGAAAATTCAGGTAGTAGATTTAGGTACCCGTATCAGTACCTGAATTTTCGGGTACCCGGTTTTCGGGTACCCGGATTTTCGGATACCCGGTTTCGGGTACCCGGTACCCGAAAATATAATTTCTTTATCACAAAAATTACATAAATGGAAGTCGTCATTGTTTATATATTTAATTTCTTTAAATCGTATTAATAAATTTGTTATTAAAAATTTTCGTTATGATTTTTTTTAAAGAAAAATCATTACTAGTAATGAATCTGACCAAATCTTTAAAGACATCCAATGATTCAAAACCATGATTCAACGACGGATGTGAGAATTAGATGGTTTGTACGTGAGAATTGAGACAGGTTTTTAAATTTTAGACATTTATCAAAATGAGCCAAGCATATGCCCATATCTAATGATAATTAATGTCTAATAATATATAAAAATATATAAACATAAGTTAAAAAATAAAATTCGGGTACCGGGTACCCAATTACCCGGTTTTTTAGAAAAACACTACCCGTATTTGATACCCGGAAACCGGTTACCCGAAATCCGGGTATCCGGATTTTCGGGTACCCGGATTTTCGGGTATCCGGATTTCGGATATCGGATATTTTTTCGGGTACCCGTTTTTTCGGTTATTTTTGAACACCCCTAGTAATATGTCTTATAATTTTGCTATTTCTAGTGCAGTAGGGGCTTCGGGTGGTATTATGTCTGTATGGGATCCAGCTCTATTTAGGAGTACCCGTATAGTTAGTTTTCAAAATGTTTTGTTTGTACATGGAGAATGGAAGGTGAATAATTTGTCCTGTATCATGGGGAATGTGTATGCGCCACAAAGTAACGTGGACAAAAGGCATCTGTGGGAGTTGATCTCTAATTATATGCAAATGAATGAAGGTAATTTTATATTGTTTGGTAATTTTAATGCGGTTCGGGGAGAGGATGAAAGGTGGGGTTGTTCGAAAGATGAGCGTGAAATAACTGACTTTAATGGGTTCATCGGTTCGAATAGTCTGGTGGAAGTTCCTATGGGTGGGTCAGCTTTTTCTAGAATTAGTTCGGACTGGCGAAAAATGAGTAAATTAGACAGGTTTTTGGCTAATGAGGGGGTGTTTGCGGTTTGTACGGATTTAGTTGCCTCGGTCATGACTGATATAATTTCTGATCATCGGCCAATCGTGTTATCGTAACATGCGGTTGATTATGGACCTCGGGTATTTCGTTTTTTTAATTCTTGGATGGACGATGACTCTTTTGCGGATGTTGTCGCAAGAGCTTGGGTGGTACCGGTGACTAATGCAAGTGATAGTAAATTTATTCAATTTAAAGACAAATTAAAGATGGTGAAAGATAAAGTCAAAGAGTGGTGGAAGGTAAAGAATTTAGATATGATCGAAAGAAGGAAAGATTTGGTGGCTAAAGTGGCCACTATCGAAAAAAAGAGGGAGATGCATACGGTTTTGGGGGATGAGTTGGCGGATCGACAAGCGGCAAAAATAGAGCTATATAAATTTGATGCCAAAGAATGGAAGGATTTGTCTCAAAAAGCCAAGATAAAATGGTGTATTGAGGGGGATGAAAATTCTAAATATTTTCATGGTATTATCAATAGCAAAAGAAGGCATTCGATGCTGCGAGGAGTGAAACATGATGGTGTTTGGATCACGTCGCCTCAGGAGGTAAAACATGTATTTTTTAATTATTATTCTACTAAGTTTAAAAGTGTTTCAGGTGTGCACGTTGTGAGGCGAAGTGATAAATTCAAAACATTGTCTGAGGCTGAAAATTTGATGTTGACAGCTCCTATTTCTATGGGGGAGTTGAAGAAGGCGGTGTGGAGCTGCGGAAATGACAAGGCGCCAGGGCCTGACGGGTTCACGTTTGCCTTTATTAAAAAGTTTTGGGACATTATTAATGTTGATATGCTTAATTTTGTGGTTGAGTTTTTTGATACAGGATTCATGCCGACAGGATGTAATTCTTCGTTCATAACGTTAATTCCAAAAGTTATTAACCCGGTGTCTGTGAATGATTATAGGCCGATTAGTCTCATTGGGGTGCAGTATAAGATCATTGCAAAAGTGCTAGCTTTAAGGTTAGCGGCGGTAGTGGACTCAGTGGTTAGTAACGAACAATCGGCGTTTGTGAAGGGGCGTCAAATTCTTGACGGGCCAATGATTGTGAACGAAATTATAGCTTGGTACAAAAAGAAAAAGAAAAAAGCCATGGTATTAAAAATTGATTTCGAAAAAGCTTATGATTCGATTAGTTGGGATTTTTTAGACAAGATGATGGAATTTATGCACTTCCTGGTTAACTGGCGAAAATGGATTAGCGCAATTTTGCGCTTGTCTAGGGCTTCAGTTTTGATAAACGGAAATGCTTCCAAAGAGTTTCGTCTTGAAAGAGGAGTAAGGCAAGGTGACCCTTTATCGCCTTTTCTTTTTATTATAGCCATGGAGGGTCTTCACGTGGCTATGGAAGACGCGGTTTCTCTTCATATATTTAAAGGTGTTAAGGTAAAGGTTGATTCGGCTACTATTTCTCACTTGTTTTACGCGGATGATGCTATTTTTATGGGAGAATGGTCTCTTGATAATATGGAAAAATTACTTATTCTGTTGCATCATTTTCATATGGCTTCCGGTTTAAAATTAAATTTACACAAGTCTAATCTTTATGGGGTGGGGGTTTCGGACCGTGACGTAGGGGAGATGGCGGGAAGTCTTGGGGTTAGTAGAGACAAGATTCCATTTATGTATCTTGGGTTACCGGTGGGCGAGAGTATGTCAAGACAAAAGAGTTGGGAGGGTTTAATAGATAAATTTAAGAAAAAATTATCGAATTGGAAAGTTAATACTTTGTCAATTGGTGGTAGATCTATGCTCCTAAAATCGGTGTTGGGTGGAATGGGTATATATTATATGTCGATTTTTGTTATGCCCAAGATTGTTGATAAATGTCTTGAACGGTTGAGGGCTTCGTTTTTTTGGGGAGGTACGGAAGAAATTAAAAAGATTCATTGGGTTAATTGGGAGACGGTCTTAGCTTCGAAGTCAAACGGTGGGCTCGATATTGGGAGCTTATTCTCGTTTAATATTGCTTTAGTATTGAAATGGGTGTGGCGGTTCTTAAAGGATCTTTATATGCTATGGGTCAAAGTGATTAAATCCATGTATGGTGAAAATGGGTCGTTGGATTTGGAGGCTATTGCCGTGGGCCGGGTTCTTCTCCGTGGGCCTCTATTTTAAAATTGATCAAAAAATTTAAAGATCGGGGGATTGATTTTATGGGGCATTTTAAAAAGATGGTGGGTGATGGCCATAATACACAGTTTTGGTTAGACAAGTGGATTGGGCCGAGACCTCTACGAGTTGAGTACCCCCGGATTTGGTTGATTGATAATGATAAATATTGCTCGGTGGCGGAAAGAATATATAATGGTGGAGTGGTTTGGTCGTGGAGCAGTGGTCATAGGGGTGGAAGAGAGGAAACTCAAATATCGGAGATCGCTAGTTTAGTTGAAGGCAAAATTCTAACAAATGAGCCGGATCGTTGGGTATGGGATATTGGGGATGACGGGAAGTATGAAGTCAAAGGTGCTAGGAAGTGGCTAGATAATCTGTTTCTTCCTTCATCTCCGATTTATACTAGATGGAACTCACTTATCCCTCGGAAAGTGAATATTTTGTTTTGGAAGGTGAATTTGAATAGGGTCCCGTCTAAAGTTAATTTGTCTTTTTGAGGAGTCCCTTTGGACGATCTCCAATGTGTGATGTGTAGGGATGGTATTGAAGATACGGACCATATTTTTTGGAGTTGTCGGGTTGCAAAAGAAGTGTGGCGAGCTATTGGCATTGGTTGCAAGTTGTGGATACGGGAGTTGAAGATCTGGATGATTTTATGTATATGCTTGATAACTAATTGTTGACCTCTCGCTCTAAGCTGGTGATCGAAGCGGTGGTTTTCACGGTGGTGTGGGTTTTATGACGTTTTCGTAACGCCATTACGTTTAATAATGGGGACATGCGGAAGAGCATCATTGTGGATACGATTAAAGAAGTCGCGTTTCTTTGGATTTGTAATCGTAGAGATAAATTTAAAGTTAGTTGGGCCGAATGACTAATTTTACCTTATAATAGCTAGATATTTTGTTTTGTTTGCCTAGCCTTTTGCTAGGTTTCGTGTTTTTAATAAAAGCCGTTTCCAAAAAAAAATACAACCACAACATACGATACCATGGACATGAGTCACGCAGTAGCATTCCCCACGCTTGACCCGCAAATCTTTCCCGGCATTATTCGAGGCATCTTTCTTTTTATAGCATTGACGGCGGCAGATGTCATCAGCAGTCTGAATTTACATGTTTACCCTCATCTTTCGTTTTCACTCATCAAAAGTCAAAACCTCGAACATTGCTTGTCTCTTACGTATAGTTAACGCAATCCGCAACGTAACTCATTTTTTTTATCCAATAATGTTCATCATTATCTGGTGGGTGTAATTTTGATCGATCTTTTTGTATTTGTGTAATCGTGTTTAGGCAGGGGTTTACATGAAGAAATCCGAAAATTGTTGACACTTTTTTCCCTTAACCAGTTTTCAAATCGGGTATGAATTAACCTTCCTTTTTCTGATCAAACGAGCCTGATATACAATAATGGTATTGGATTCCCTATAATTAAAATATTTTCATGAAGCCCATTGTACTTTATAGTTATCATGTTTTCCTCAAATTTCTTCATCTTGACAAAGTTGTTATGTTATTAACTTAGTTATTGCATATTTTCAGCGAATTTCAGTCACATCATTAGCCTTTATTTGGCTTCTGATAGCAAAGAGTTGTATGTATTGGTGGATAGTAGACCATGGCTTGAAGATTTGCCCTCACGTTTCTGGCAGCCCTCGTACTTGACGGTTACAAAGGTAATCCGCACAAATTATATCATCTCAACAATCATATTATATGATGTTATAAATTCATAATGAGTAATGATATTTAGTCCTACTATTTGGTCCGACTCATTAGATGATCATACATGTGTCAAAATCAATAGATAATATTAAAAGAGAGAATTAGTGGATTAGTAGGACTATGAATATGACTAAATGGTAAGACTAAATGTCATTTCTCATTCATAATGTAAGGTACGATTTATGTTTTCAGTTAAGGATGTCTCGTGGGCGAAAGGGGAAGAAAGAGACAGAAGAATTCGTTGCTAATAGCAAATTGCATACAACTTTGTTTGGGTTCATTGTCTTTCGAGTTGCATGGAAAGATGTCCGTGGTATCAATTACTTGAATGAGCTTCTGGTATTTCTAATTATGTTTTTTTTTAACGGTTAGTTAGTAAGTTAGTGGTTCGAGCCTAGACAGTGGCATGCACAAGGGGCAGTATGTCTTCCCTCGAACCTTTCACATATTTGTCAACGACGGGACTTGAACCCATGACCTATAAGTCATGGGCAACACCTTAAACTTTCCTCCAATATCACTAGGCTACAAGCCTTGGGTATCTTAACCTATATATGAGCCTACATTTGATCTAATTTTGGCAACTATCAATTTCGAGCTCTCTCATTCGTCCACAATGCCACGTGTAATTCTGCCATTGGTCATCTCATCCTCCCAATAGCCTCACAACCGTATAATCTCTCCTCCTCATGCAGCATTCCCAATAGCCTCACAACCGTAGTATCTCTTCCACTTCTCAATACATCCCCTTCACGATGCCCTAATTTTCGTTCAAACAGCCGCAATTGATTTTAGATTCATGTGGATTAACTGAATTCTGCTGGGTTTTTTCAACTATCCTTCTTCACGCTTTTATTTTTGACAGATTTTCAAAATATACAATCCCCTTTACGATGCCCTAATCAAACCTTCAACACGCCTCCACTCGTCCACATATCCCATTGAATCACGATTGATTTGATATCCCCAGTTTCAATAGCCATATTGTATTGTAACAGCTTCGGCAATCCCTGAAGAAATTATGATAAGAAGATCGTTGACGAAAAGCTTTCTCCGGCTACACTGATCAGGTTTGTATCCCTAATGTCTAACGTTGCCTTCAATTTTCCTAGCCACTATAGCTAAAAACAAGATCAAGGGTTTAATCTTTAACATTTTGCACTATGAAAGTTAATTACTTTGAAGGATTCGTGAATCCTGAGATATGCTGCAGTTATGTGATTGGAGGACGATGTAATTGACTTTCGTAATTACGGTACATCTATGATTTACAGTTATTCAGAAAACATGTATTATACTATTATAGTATTATACTATTGGCTAACCTAAATTTGTTTACTTGATTATTTTTTGGTGTTTAATTCCAAATACATTGTAATGGCAAGATTACAAGATACTTTTTTATTTATTTCATATTTCTATTTCATGTTTGTACATAGATGCTAAGATACAACTCCTGCAAGGCTGCAAGCAAATATTGGCGTGGCTGCAACCAAACATTGTTGATGGTCTCTCCGGCTGCTGCTATGTGGGTATTATACTATTATGGCTAAAAAAGTAACTATTATAATGTTTGGTCATGGGTTGCAGTTATATGTCTAATATGATTGTTTTTCTTAGTTTTAGGTTGGTTTAAATAGTTATCCTCTTTTTTGTTTCTTTAGTGAATATTTCAACAGCATGCCAACTATGCATTACTGGTACCAATGAATCTACGTGGTCTATACCTGAGATTAAACAAACTCTTTTTTATTCAGTAAACCACATGCGTCTACAACTAATTTTAGTGGGAAACAATCCTTAAATAAGGATGTTATTGTACCTAAAGATTCAGAAAATCATGTAATTCAGCAAGAATAAGATTTCCCAGAAGTCAAAGTTGACTATTAGGTGAGACTTGAGAGATCACTAATTTATTCTCATTATAATTATAATTCACACTTTTCATTATTTGTAATTCGGATTTTATTGTGTTTTGCAGGGGACCTTTTTGGGTCGCACAAGTCCAATTAGTTGCAGGTTTTCTACATCTGGTTATAATATCACAAGTCCAATGTTTTTGTTGTATAACTATTATTTTTTTTTCTTTTATTTTTTGTTTTATTTATCAATGGATAATGTGAATTACGTGATCGACAGTTGAAGAAAAACAAACATCAGGATAGCTCTGACTCAGTTGTCTCCTGAAGATCTTAGTAAGGCCCTCGAGATTGTAGCCCGAGTTTTCATTCAACAACAGTAGAAATCGACCTTGACATTGATGCTCAGGTCCTCACTATATCTTCACTCATTTTATTTTTGATCACAGATTATGTATCATCTCAACTCGACCTGACCTGACCCGTTTACCCATACACACAAATGACCCGTTTTGGCCGCCAGCTCTAAACTGAAGAGTTGCGGTATTTGTGCAGAGTGAAGTAACGTTATGGAGGTTAAAATATTTTGTAAAAGATGCTCTACAGGGTCATCATGCCGACAATAATACAACCCTTCAAACCAGCAACAGTCGCCCCACCCAAACCGCAAAGAAAAGGAACCCGAAACACTCTTCTTAAACATGGCATGTTTTCTTTAAGCTGACAGGAATAACACTTCACTTTTCGCTATAAAGTGAAATCGTTGTATACCCTTAAGTTTTACCCTTGAGTTAAACCATATTACGATTGTCATGATTGTTAACACAATTGTATATTTTAGCTATATATTTTAATGATTCCTAATTATAATATGAGAAATGATATTGGTGCCTATTATTTGTGCCTACCCGTGTGATCAAGACAAGTGTCAATATCAAGGGATATGAGGAAAGAGAATTAGTAGATGACACATGTCATCTTGTGGTGACATGGCACATGGAGTAGGCACAAATGGGTGGCATCAATACCATTTCTCTTATAATATAGAGCTGCTATTCATTGATTGCTTCGACAACATTTTTATTTTACTTATTGTTGTATTTTTGTGGATATTAACCTATCAGTTTGCTACTTAAATCTAATGAGAACCCTGGAGATCACTATCATACATATTAGACTTAAAAGCAACATTTTATTTTTCAGGTTAAAAAATGCAGACTTTTTTGGATCTGGAAGTGGTGAAAATTCAAGTTTTAAAAAGAGGCGTGTCTTCATTGACATGGATGAACTTGATAGTGACTCACAGGACAAGTTGGTGGGCTTGGTAACGGTGAAGTTGGTTACAAAAGATTATGATTTTCTTTACGTAACCATGGTTTTTGATACATTTTTATCTTTATGGGTGAACTTATTTGGATTATTTTTATCTTGGTTGATCATTGTTATTAGTGTTGGTTGAATATTTTAAACATTTTTGTTTGAATTTTTTTTTTTTGTAATTTTATGTTTATGTATTTAAGTATGTGTTCGATTCAGTGTTTTAAATATTTGTATGTTGGTTGATTAGTGTTGGTTGAATATTTGTGGAAATCTACCCAATTTCTTACATTTTAATGTTTTGCTACGATATAATTGACCCGTTACGAGTAAAACTAAAAAAACTGATGTGTTTACACATACTACTTTTTAAGCTCAGTGTGTTTTGTTTACATATGATGCTCTTTTAGCATAGAATGTTTCATTTGTAAGAAAGTAAGAAATTTTTTATCAATCTCCAACTAAAAAGTAAAAGTACTGATTTGTTTGACCTTTTCAAGTCAAATAAGAATTTGGTATATTCTTTAATTCAATCATTAAATTAAACAAACAGGCTTGGGCTTGGGTTGAAACGAGTCATTATTTTCCTCGGGTCAAACATGTTGGGTTGACTCATAAACACTTTTTGTTTTGTATAGAAAGGAAACTAATGCGTAGACCATTTATATAATTAATGCAATTTAGTGAGATGTGCTTTATTAAACGAATCATTTAATTTAGAAATATACATTACAGTGGTTTATTAATTGTTGTGATTGAAAAAAATTCTAACAAATTTATTTATTTTCCATTTACTAATTATTTGAAAAATGCAGATGGTGAGGGAAGTTGATCGTGCCACATTGAAGTTGCATAATCGCTATTGTGCAGCGTTGATGTCAACTTAATCTAGATGTCATCCATATATCAATATCTGTTAAGTATGCAATTTCAGTCTGTTTACTTGAAAATGGGTCAAGTTTCTTGCATTTATATTTTACTCCCTCCGTCCCACAAAAAACTTCCCATTTGACCTTAATTTTTTATCCCACAAAAAACTTCCCATTTCAATAAAATACTATTATTACTAAGGACCCCACCACTAACTATCCACTAATTATCTTTCTCTCTCCAAAACAATCTTATATTTTAATCAAAATTATTACCAATAACCCCACCACTAACTATCACCTTAAAACTTGTGCCCATGTCAAATGGAAAGTTTTTTGTGGGACGGAGGGAGTATTATTTATTATTTATATGTGATATTGTTATGTTATTTCAACACTATTACTATTTTGTTATTTTCCTACATCTTTTTCAAAGCATGCCCGCCCAATCAGGCGGGCTTTGAAGCTAGTTTCTAATTATGTGTTACGTGTTGACTGTTGAGTAACGTCCCACGTTTTATACCCATTGGTTTTAAGATGAAATCCTACAAACTTACATGATATCAGAGCAAGGATTTCCCGTAGTTGCTCAAAAGGTTACACGGGCTCCACCTAACTCATAAATATCTACGTGTTAGACGCGAAAAAAAAGGATGTCACACATGAGGGTGTTGAGTAATGTCCCACATTGGACAACGAATGAACCTCTAATGTGTTTATAAGGGTCATGTGCTACTAATCTTACAATTAATTATTTTTGAGATGAAACCCACAAACTTATTAATATATATGTGCGCGTTTATTCATTTTGGGATGGATTTCATAACTGAATTTGGTTATTTCATTTGCAGACTGACACTTCTCTTGCCACAGAGGCTAAACATATGACAATATGGGAATTTGATGGTGTTGCTCAAGCGGTTAATTGCATAAATTCATGGTTTTTAGGGACGGTACATGAACGGTGTTTATTAGAAGAACATCTCAATTCTATGCTAGGTATGCACTTATAACCCAATGTTATTTAACCCAATGTTATTTCTATAATCAATATTTAGGGTCTTTGGGAGGGCTTTTTAGTGAGTTTTTAAGCTTTTTAGCTTAGTTAAATTAGTTAAACACTGTTAAGTGTTTGTTTTAACTTTAAGAATAATCTTACTCCTTCTTAATGCATTTAGGCCTTCTAAGTTTATAAGGTCTTAATCTTAAATTTAATCTTAAATTTTACTTTGAGAAACATCTTAAACACCACAAAATAAAAAATATTGCTTAGGGGATTCGAACCAAAACCTTTTACGAGTACAGACTGTGTGTTAACCAATTGATCTACTTGATACTTTGTTTTATCCCAAAAAAACATCCAACATAACGTATAAACTTAAAACGCCCAGTCAACCAGCAGCCACTATCCGCACGACCACAACCAACAGCCACTATCACTACCGTCGTCACCACTCACTACTTGATCGCCGTCAAATTTAGTCACAGGGTACCCGACGCCGTATTGCGCGGGTAACCTGCTAGTTAATAGGAGTATATATTATTTTATTTTTTTTATTTAAAAATTAATATTTTTTATAATTTTTTATTTTTTCCATTAAAAACGTAAGATTTTCCCATTTAGTAATTTTATAATAAGCTTAAATAAGTTATTTCAAACACTTTATTTAAAAGAAAATATATAAACTTAAATAAACTAATAAGCTTATAAACTAGTAATAATCATAAGCCTCTTAATAGTTTCTTTTTATTGATGATGGATACAAAGTTTGTTTTATAACAAGAACACACCTTTACACGTGTCCATATTAGGTCATTTTATTTGTTAGTATAATCGGCAGTTTTGCAGTTTTGTTCCTCGTGAGTCATTCAATCAATCAATAATCAATAATCAAATAAGAAAAACCATTTGATGAGAATACTGTAAATTAATAAGAGAAATGATATTCATTCTTATTATATATTCTTATTATCTAAATTTTCCTACTTATTTGATAAGATAATATATATAATTAATTATTCACTTATTATTTGTTGTTATTATCTAAATTTTCCTACTTATTTAATAAAATAATATGTATAATCAATTATTATCTATTCTAATATTATCTCTTTAGAGAAACATTCAAGGAGGTCCATCATTTTTTGGAAGTCCCAAGGAACAAATCCCCACCATTGATTAATAGGATCTAATGGTCAACATTAATCACATATTTTATACATTGAGGGGTATTTTGGTCATTTTTTAAAAAATAAAAATATTTTTTTTTATTTTTTATTTTTTATTTTAAAATTTTATTTTTTTTTATTTTTTACTATGAAGGGGTATTTTGGTCATTTGGCACTTCAAAAAAATTTTGATTTTTTTTTATTTTTTATTTTTATTTTTTATTTTAAAATTTTAAATTTTTTTTATTTTTTTTTATTTTTTTTATTTTTTTTATTTTTTTATTAATTTTTTAATTACAAAATACTCCCTCCGTCCCACAAAAAACTTCCCATTTGGCTTTTGCACATGTTTTTAGGTAATAGTTAGTGGTGGGGTAATTGATAATACTTTTGATTAAAATATAATGTTAGATTGGAGAGAGAAAGATAGTTAGTGGATATTAGTGGTGGGGTTTTTAATAATAATAGTTTTTTATTGGGTGGAGCCCACCAAATATGGGAAATGGGAAGTTTTTTGTGGGACAAAAGTTTAGAGTGAAATGAGAAGTTTTTTGTGGGACGGAGGGAGTAATATTTATTTGATAATTACGTGTACAACTTAATCACATGTGATTTTAGTGTAAAATCACATGTGATTCAGAATGCAATCACATGTGATTCACTAAGCAATCACATGTGATTCACTTTGCAATCACAAGTGATTCACTATGCAATAACATTACGTGTTATTAATGAAAAATTAATAATTTTAAAAAAAAATTAATAATAAAAAATAAATTTTTTTTAAAAAAAGAAATTTTAAAAAAATTTAAAAATTTAAAATAAAAAATAAAAAAAATTCAAAATGACCAAAATACCCCTCAACTAAAAATTAAAAAATAAAAAAAATAAAAAAATTTTAAAATAAAAAATAAAAAATAAAATAAATAAATTTTTTTTTAGTGCCAAATGACCAAAATACCCCTCCATGTATAAAGTATGTGATTAATCTTGACCATTAGATCATATTGATCAATGGTTGAGATTTATTCTTCGGGACTTTGTAAAAATCATGGACCTCCTTGAACGCAACTCTATCTCTTTAATCTAATTAGTAGGAATAAATAATTGGAAACAATATCTTTACTCAATTAATAATACTGATGCCCGTTAAAAAATAATCACTTTAAATTTGTTAATAGACTATATAAATTCTACCAATAATTGAGAAGAGTAAATTACACTAATGGGCCTTTACGTTTTGACCATATTACATATTCGGTTATTTACTTTCATAAATTACACTGATGGTCCTTATTTTTAAACTATTGACACGTTTGATACTTTTACCTAAACATACGTTAACTTTTCACGTTACGTATGATCACGTGTGGTGCACGAGGGAATAAATCTTTCGTTTTCCTTTTCTCTTTATGGTCACGTGTGCATCTGTTGCAGGCCCAATGATAGAGGAGCGGGCCTTAATGTTTATGGAAGCCCATGATCGCGTGAGAAAAGGGGCTTTGGTAAAACGGGCATAACTTTCAGCTCGTGTCTCTGTTTCCGGCCCACGAGTAGCCAAATCGAAGCTCGAGACGAAGGCTACGACATGATAAATGGCTGTAGGAGGTTTACCCAACTTCCCGGCCCAAAAAGCCTTGTTTTGGACACTTTATTTACATTTTGTGTTTTTTCGTTAAATTTTCGAACTTTGTTTAGGCCCAGTTTTTGGCCCATTTGTCGTTTTTGGCCCGTTTGTCGATTTAGGCCCATTCTAAAATCTGGGCCATATTTAAAGTGTATTTTATCATATGGAATAATCAGTTGATGAATGTGCAAACTTTGAGTTTTCTCTCCCGAAATTGTGTTCTTCGTGTTAGAACAAGTTTTGAAGACCAATTCACGGTATTAATTTGAATCAACGTGTTTTGTGTTAGATTAATCCGGTATTCATTTGAATCAACGGATTCTAATCTTTTCTATCTTTTCAGTTCTACATCAGCATCACACATGACCATACTTGACGGGAAAAGTTAACATCTATTTAGGTAAACTGACCGCATGTGTCGATAGTTTTGAAAATAAGGACTACAACTGTAACTTATGAAGCTAAAGGGTCAAAAATTTAATATGGTACAAACCTAAATTACTACCACATATTTTTTTATTTATTTATTTTTACCGTTTTTGTTTGAAATATTATCGTTGCAGGAGGAGATGTATTTCATGATGCTCCTAAAGAATTTCCAAATTCCCACGATACTAATAATAATGAAAAACCATGGGATAATTCAATAAATATACTACAAACACCTCCTTCTGGTGGGCCCTACAGAAGAAGAAAACTAACGAGTCCTACACAAATCAATATTGAATTTGAACCCACACCAATTTCTTCAAGTGATTGTGATGAAACAACCTGTTGAAAATATAAGGTAAATGTCATACATGAAAATGTATTTTGTTTTAGTGTTGATTATTTATGCAGGAAAGACTTCAAGGTAGTAAAAGGTAAATGTTGTAACTGAAGTTGCAAGGATATTAAGAGTGTTGGGCATAAAAGGTAAATGAGGTAAAGTTTGTTTATTAGTTTGTAGTATAATTGTATTTGTACCAAGTGCAGGGGCTGAAATTGTAAAATGGTGAGTAAGTCGGTGAAGGTCTCTTACCTTGTATATATTTCATTTACTGCTCAATTTTCTAGAAGTTTTTTGTGTGTGTTTTCTATGGTGTTTTGTGCAGGTTTCTTCCCTCTCGTAATCTCTCTCGTTTTGTTCATAGTTTGTACTTAGGGTTTGTATTTTCTTGTAATCAATCTAATTCTTCTTTGTATAAAGAAGTTTAGATTTAGTTGTTTGTAGGTTGGGAGAGAGGATTTTGGTTTTGTTTTTGGTCTTTGACCGGTTGGTTTTGTGTCAATGGAAAGGAAGTTTATTGATATCTTTGTGTTCTTGTTTGATTCATGATTTTCTACACAACCGAACCTACGAAATACCGAGACTTATTACTTTTATTCAGGTTCAATGATCATGATTTCCCGTTTAAATTAAAAGAAATTATAATATCCGATTCACGGTTACTTAGAAGCAGGACTTCCGCCATGGGTTATTTTCGCTCAATCATATCCCGTTTTTTCTCATATTTATCGACCATGGATGTGTCCTTTAGCACGAGTTTTATACGTAATGGTTTCATTTATTACGGTTTTTATGATTTGTATAAAAACGTTCCCGTTTTAAAAGCGACTGTTTCTCCACTTTTTAAATGGATAGAAACATGGGAAATGGTAACCAGGATTAAGTATTTGGGCACTATGGTGTTTTTGCAAAATTCTGAAAAGGCGGTTAAGTGGTTTTTGATGATGTCACGATCTGTTATAAGGTCGTTTGTTTCGAAACCGTCCATTAATGGATTTTGTTGTTGACAAGGGTCGAGATTTATGTTCGTTTATCTGGACTTTGATGGAAAGTAGTTGGTATTTAGTAAAGAATTTAATTGGAGCTGTACTTGTTCTCGTGTGGTTCATTTTGTCTCTTACTTGGATGCTTTGTAAGTTAAGTTTAATTAGTGGGATGTGATTTTTACAGAATAATTTTTTATTAATGCAGAATAATTTTATATCAAAGGATAAATATGTACTTAGTGGGAAGGGTAAAATGTAAAATGTGGTAAAAAAAGAAAATGTATGATTGTCCTTTATGATGAAATTGTATTGCTCTACTGAATTCAAGCTCGAAGACCAAGAGAAGCGGGCTTTTCCAAAGAATTATTGCAGCTTTCCTATCCTTAATAGGTAGCCTTTGGTAGGTTGAAATCAAAAAAGGAAAGAAATGCGAAAAAAAAAACTGTTTGTTATAATCTTAATTGAGGTTACAACGAGCTTTATAATTATATTTAATTTATATATAAAAAGGGGGGAAAGGTAGAAAAAGCCAAGAAGGTACTTTATTTTTTTCTAAATTTTCCATAGGAACCAAAATGAGCACTTTTTAATAAAATAAAGTGGAGTAAAAAACGTTTCAAATAGGATAAAAAAAATCCTCATTTTGCTCGTAAAAGAACTGGAGAACCTTCAAATGGGTATTTTCATAAAGTCCAGTAAATAATATTTATTAAATAAGAAAAAAAAATCAATAATGCTCATTCTATTCTACAAGTCAACCAAATATGTTAACGGAATACAATTAACCATTCCATTACCTTCTCGGTTCCAACCAACCAAATATACCTAATTCATTAATCTCTTTGACATATTTTAATAGCATTATTTTCTTAGTATATATATTGAATTTTTTTTTCAACTTATTGTGGTTGCAGTTTCAATTGTTATGTACTCTATATTTTGGTGCATTGGGAAAATAATCTACTTTCCAATACGTCTTATTCTTAGACTATCCGATTTTGTGGGATTTTTATATAATTACATATACGATTTATTTAAAGATATATGTCATACTATAAGTGATATATTTAAATTTGCTTCAAGTGCTAAGTCAACAGTTAACACTTATGACGTTTCCATTTGGCGGTCTCTTTGGAACGACCTATTTTCCCAGGTATTTGGAACTTTAATAAATTTGTTTTCTTTCATTTTGTTTTTTTTTAATTTTTTTTACTTACAAACTATTCTTAGTACTCTAGGTTTTCCGTGCTATTCGGAATATTTTAAATGGATTTGTTGTATTTGTTGCAGCTTGCAATAGACATCGATTAAGGTTATATAAATCTATATCTTTTCTAGATGATCATTTTGTTGATGTAAGTTTTAGTGACTAGAGATGATTTGATAAAGTTTCAAATTTATTGAATTTTGCAGCATTTATAATCATTTACAGGAGTTTATTCGAACACTTAATCAGCCATCACAGAGGTCACAGTTGTTGAAACCTAGCCCTGGATTAATGAGATCTGGGAGTCGGATAATATCAGTAAGTTGCTATAATTACTCATCAGTTCATTGATCCAGACTAATTAGTAATTACTACAAACAAAACAAAACAAAACTAAGGTGATGTTTGGTAAGCCTCTTATTGATTAAGTTTGTCCGATTAAGAGGCAGAACATGTTGAATTATTAATTCAGAGACTGATTAATAGGACTTACCAAACACTCTGAATTTGTCCTATTAAGAGGCTGACCTCTTAATGGGGTTGTTGTGTGCACCACGAACAAAACAAAACTAAGGTGATGTTTGGTAAGCCTCTTATTGATTAAGTTAAGAATTCAGCCTCTTAATATGACAGATTCAGAGTGTTTGGTAAGTCCTATTGATCAGCCTCTGAATTAATAATTCAACACTTTCTACCTCTTAATCGGACAAACTTCAGGGAAAGTCTGAATCATTCAAACCCTAGAATCATTCAGATATTAATCATTCAGATGCTACCAAATAACACCTAATAGTTATATTTTCCAATGTTTTATAGGCGGAAGTCAAGAAACCAAAGGTACCACGCATGAAAAAAAATCAAACAGAGTTGACAACATAGTCTAATCGCGCCAAATATTGTATAGAAACACTAGTTATGTTATATAATGTGTATAGTGATACGTTGATGTTTGTTTATATAAAAAGTTAATATGTTTTTCAAACTTAAAAAGAGAATACAAGCTGCTGCATGTTAATTCTATATTTGAGACGTAAAAAGCATGATTTTGGATGCTTCACAAGCGAGATTAGATTTTTATTTTCTTTGGTCTAGCATAGTGAAGATGTAGTTTTCGAGGATAAAATTGACTGGTTAGAATTAATTCGCACACCAATTTTTTGGTTCATACACTACAATGTACAAGTAATAATGTACAAACATGTAAGCAAAGATTTGACGTGAATTCAAAACGTTTTATAAAAGATTTAGCGTGGTGCATAAATAACCCCCTTATTTATATCACTACATTTTATAAAAGAAATATTATTTATGGAAATAAAAAAAACATTTATAAATAGTTGAATAGTACATTGCGAGCAAAGTCCAGACACAACCGGATTCAGATATTTATAAGTGATTTTGGGTTTGCAAGAAAACTGTCACAGTTTCAGAAAGGGGAATTAATTTTGCCACCACATCTTTTGATGCTTATACCACTCTGTACAAGTATTTCTGCATACTGTACAAATAAGTAATGCAATTATTGTGGTAGATGTAATAAAATATGTGGTGTAAAAATCACTACCTTTCAGAAAATGCCATTTCACAGGAATACAAGAAAACATAAATTATAAATAACAGATGTCACATAAACATTACCAAATCAAAACAACAAAATTACCAACAAGATAGATTTAGATTCTAATTCATTCTCCTGATGAGTTCGTTGATATAATCTTCACGATTTCCAGCATCACCACCTTCAACATAATGGTTTCTCTTTTTCTTCATGCCACCCAACGGTGCTTTCAGTTTAAATGGCCATAAAAAGTTGTTAGCTTCCTTAAAATGTGGGCCAGCTGTCAAGATCTCGTGAATAAGATCTTCAACACAGATTAATCCGAATTTACCCAAACCCTGTAATAATCCAAAATCAAACGTTAGTTATCGTTAAAAAGGTGAAATAAGTAAATAATAATAATAATAAAATAAAAGAGACCTGTTCAACAATGGAATTATCTGTCAATGCAATTCTTTGTTTGTTGAGCTTGCCATAACCTCTCTTGTAAATCAACTCTTTCACACTCTTCAAGTTTGGATACCTGTTTAATAAATATGTATAAATAAATGTATAGATATACACACATTATATATTATATTATATACATACTATACTACACTTATGAAGATTCGTACCCGTAAGTAACATATGGTTCAACCCTGTGTAGCATGTTTAATGTTGCTTTGTTGACTTTCAAGAACACACCATTGAAGATCTAGTCAGAAAAAAAAATTAATTAAAAAAACTGATAAAAAATTAACAAAGATAATATTAAGCATTGTGAGATGAAGAATCAGTCACCTGTCTCAAACGTAAAAGTTGCAAAATCTTCTTTGACTTAGGGTCCATTGCATTGATACTAAGAATTAAGAAAATTAAGATTATTGGTACAAATTTGAAAAAAAGATATTAGTAATAAAAACCGAAAAAATAAGAAAATATATTTACCCACGAATACGAATGATGAACAACATCTTGGCTTCAGGATTCACATAAAATCCACCTTTTAATCTCGCTTCACGTTTCAATTGAATTAGCTCCTTTTGCTGCAATTAAAACAAAATTTATAAAAATCAGTGATATAAAACAAACAAATCGCTGTATAAATGAAATATTAAAATTTCATAATCGATTATACCTGATCTTCGTACTCTTTGGTGTACTGTTTGGCCCTATTGAAGATCAATTTCCTGTTTGCAGCATTCTTCTTTTTCAATTGTTCAGTCTCTTGTTTCTTTGCTAAATCCCATTCTTCCTTCCTTTTTTGTTTCTTCAAAACAGATTCAGGAACCAGTTGTCCTGCTTTGGAAGCTTCAACCATTTCTTATCACTGAAATAAGAAACTGCCGGATCATAAATTCAATAAACTACACCTTAATGATTATAAATATTAACATTTATGTGTGGGAGATTTAATCTTGCAGCTAAAAATAAATAATCTACACAAATCGACCTATAATTCAAGCTTGAATCTGAACACACTACTTGTAGTAATTCAGATGATAGAACACTGAATACACGTTTATTAACATCTGTACATTACAAACTCGATTATAAATTCGAAAAAATGATGTAAAAACTAAATCATGCGTTAATTACACAACGAGCAATGAGATCAAACAAACAGGGATAACCGAAATGATGATGCGATAGAAGATATGGAAGATTACGATGACGGATTTAGGGGTAGTACAAGCTTGATAACCGGAATCGTCACCGGTGGTAAATGAGCAGTCTCTTGTAAACTAATCGAGCTACAGATATTGGAATTAGGGTTTTTTGTAGGGTAGTTTGGAGATGGTCAGAATTTGGGCTTAAGATTGATACTATTAATTTGGTCTAAATGGACTAATAGAATTGGGCCAAATTTCTCCATTCTATTGGGCCGAAATCGTTATTTTATTAAATGAGTTAAGGTTCCTACTAATTTTGTTCACAATGTATTATTTTATGGGAATTCATTTGTACATCACAATTCTTATATTAATAATTACATAGTATAAGTTATACAATTAATTGTATAATTGTATTAAGCATCAGTCGTGTTTTTTTTTTTTTTGAAACGACAAATGATATCAACGGAAGCCGACTATTAATTTTCCAGCGAGCACCCCGGGTTTGAGCTCCTTTATTTTATATGTTGTTAAATGCTTTTGTGAAATATTATGATTTCATCCATTCAACTCATTCTTCTAAGCATCTACTTTTTGTTGGATTAACTAACTTATTACAAACGATAAACGAGTTATGAATTAATGAGCTTCCTAATGCATATCTGACTTGTCCTCATTTCAGCCTTAATCTCCTGCAAATTGTAACTCTAACCATCCGAAGCACAAAAACCAGAAAAACACGCAAAATTACTCAAAAAAGAGCAAAAAAATCGCATGAGCTCTTAGAGACAACGTAGAAAGATTAATGAAATTATAATATATATGAAGTTTATAGAACACATGTCGATGTTGGTGACATTATATCCTGGAAATATCATTGACTATGTGTTTTAGCGACCGTTAAACTTGCTATATTTGTTTATGAATGGGTTGTTTGGATGATCGATACAAACAAATGTTACAAAACTTCAAACTTTGGTAGTAACCATACAATTGTTAAATTGTATCTAACCATACAATTGTTTTACTTTAAGTTAGCGGCCAAACGAACTTCACTTTATATTATTTTCAAGAAATAAGTCAATAAGAATAAACCGCCATGTGTAAAGCACATGGCTTTATGCTAACAACAAATAAAAAAGACGAATTATCCAAAAGGGGGGACACACAAAGTAAAAGCGAATTTCAAAGAATAAACCAACGGAATCTTGTTTTTTTTGTAATGCAATGGTCAAGTTATCATATGTTTATGATATAATTTCACTTTATGAACAAAAAAAATATACCCGACAGGCCCATATTAGCCTTTCATTTGCTATACTAAAACAAAAAGAAGAGTTAGGATAGCGAGAGATTCATTACACTTGTTCGCATTTCATGCCATTTTGTTCATATTTAGAAAGTTTCATTACCGAAAGTAAAGATCTATATCTTAAAAAAACGTCGTTTTCATTATCGTTACAAAAATTAAGTGACCCCAACCACAAGCAAGAGACGTTATAATACGCTACACATCTTTGTAGGGTAAAAAGCTTTAGAAAGTGGAAAGTGTCATCATTCAAAAACTTAAACCGGATATTATGAGACATCAAACAGTGCTTTAAAACTCGGGTTGACCCGGCCGGTTCAACCGTGACCCGGTGTAAAAGACGGTTCAACCGTGACCGGGCTTTTGCTTAGAATTGACCTTGTTCGACCCGGCCGGGTATTGTGAAAACCGGGGACCCGGGTTGACCCGGTTTTTAATCTTTTTACTTCAAATGTACAAACTTTAATGCATGATTCACACATCTTTAATATAATATTATTTTTATATGTTATTAATTGACCCGCCGGTTGAACCGGTTGACCAGTGTCCTGGCCATTTTACCGGGCCGAGTAATAACCCGAGTTTAAAACAATGGAGAGAAGATATCTATATCACGTTTGAGTCATTTCTGATAACCTAATAAAGTGATCGATGTGACTAGTAAACTGCTGATGCAGCAAGTAACTTGTCATTTTTTGTGTCCAGTTTGGGTCATTCGACTACCGTCACCTCATCATTTTATTAGACCATCATGTTGCTGAATGACCCAAACATGAAGAAAAAAAACCCATCTTTAATGACACAATTAGAAAAATAAGGTATAATAATTAAACCAAATGTAAAAGTACGTTATTATTTTAGGTCAAAATAATAATATAATTGATTTGATGGTCAAAATAATAATATTATTTTATGCTCTATACAAATGACCCCTAATTGCCCAACCAATGATAATTACATGAAACACTAGCAGGGTACCAGCGTAATGCGGTGACGGGTACCCTGAAACTATATTTTGCGGCAAGCAAATTTTATACGGATACAAATTTTTCCTAAGAATAATTATACAAAGGAATGATGAATTAGGGAAAACGCATTTGCAGCCTTGATCTGGTCATAGGTAACCCTTCTTCCCAAGCCCTACAGTTAAGTCAAATATTGGTAGTTGGAACACGGAAAGCCATTCGCGTCATTTTCCTTGTATGGTTTTGGCAACACTTTGTCAACATACTACATGATTAAACAAAACATTTATTACTGATTTAAAGGTTTTCATTTAGCAGCACATAATCTAAGACCCTCAACAATCGTAAACTAATAATTCATAATCTAAAATTTATTTGAGTAGGCAAGCCACTGTTCATGTTTTTAGAAGCCAATCTCAAAAATAAACTCGGGTCCAAATGGGTAATTACTTTTGCAAGTGTCAAGTTTGATTGACACTTTTTGTCCAAATTATTTTCACAATCAATTAATTCCATCAATAATCTAATTTTTATATATCTATTGGTTATATACAATTATCAACCTATTTCATAAGTAAACGAGTCAAAATCACCTCCTTTATTATTCATATATTACAACTCTCTACCAATAGTGTCTATTTTGCATGTTGCACATTATTTTATGAGGTACTCACCACTTGATTTAAAATAGTATTCAATAGACCCACAAGTTTTTTTCACCTGCTAAGAGAATTAAACAGGTTCCCATAACTTTTTTCATGACAACATAAAAAATAGTAACAATTTAACATAAAAAAATGCGAGTAAATAACATGCAAACATGAAACATGGGTCAAATAACTTGTATAATTGTCGGGAGATATCTGTGCTCATTCATCTCTGATGAGAAAGTCACACATGAAACCTGCCCAAAAGCACCACCGGGTCAAAATCAAAGTAAAAACCATAAATTAGGTATTAGACAAATGAAGACAAATGACAGCTGAATTAAGACAAATGACAATCTTCTAATACTATAACAGCTGAATAAAGACAAATGTTTACCGTAAACATGCAAAAAGAAGTATTTTATAACTGAGTGGTAAAAAGATTATTAGCAAAGAAAATTTAAGTGGTTGCACTACATCTTAGTATGGGCGTATGACTTCAAAGATGGGTTCCTTTTTTGGCAAACTCAAAGTAAAGTGAGTGTAACTTACAACCACAAAAGTATTGAAACCTCATACACCAAAGGGCGTATAGCTCAATAGTATCCGGTGTTTATGGTATCTCAAAAGGTTGTAAGTTCAACTCGTTGAAAAAATTATGTAGAATTAGAGGGTGTGTGTGTTAGCCATTCAAACAAATTATACTTCGTAATTAAAACCTCATACATTTGTCCATTATTTCATACGACATGGATGTTGAACACATGAAAGGTGAGTTATGACATACTCGATTATGATTGTTCTACATTTCGAGTATGTAAAACTGTCTGGTGTATAGATTGAAACCGGAATAAGTGAATCATTGTTCTTATAGTAAAACAAGCAACTTCATCAAGTCTGACATTTAGGTGCTGTTTGTTTTTTTGCTAAAGGTCTTCCTGGGGTCTTTTGTCTTCGCGGCGCAGACCACGCGCAGAAAATGCCCGCATCAGATGTTTGTTTTTTGAAAGACAAAAGATCTTATTATAGCTGCGCAAAGTCTTCCCCAAAAAGCTTTGGGCAATAGCTTTTCCACCCACAGACATTTCCAAAATCCCCAAAACATAAAATGTAACATCCCGAGACCCGACCTATAGTATTTTATTATTTTTGGTAAGTAATATTTTATTGTTTATTGTTTTATTATTTTATATGATTTTATTTGATTTATTTGAATTAATTGTATTTTTAACCATGGGGTTAAAATATTAGTAAAACTGAGATATTTAAATGTTAAAATGATTTTTACATATTTGGGTTCATTTCTGAACCGGGGTTCTAAAAATATCTTCGTTGTTAAAATTGGAGTTAGTTAGGTCTTAATTAAATTATCTGCGAACCTAATATCATGTACTGTGTTTAAATGAAAATACATGTGATGGAGGGTTGGGGTGTACGTGTAAGTTAAAGGGCAGATGTCAATTTTACTCTTCCTTTTCTCTGGTCTCTCTCTCAGTCTCGACACATACACACACATACATTTTTCTTGAGTTTTCTCCCAAATTGAAGATCAATCCTTGTAGTTCTTGTCTTCCTTGTGTGATTTTCGGATTCTAGAAGCAAGATTAAGTAAGTTCTCTTCCTCCTTGAGCTAGGGTTCATGTTCTTGAAGTTTTGTTGAATTAGGGTTCTTGAGTTAAGTGGGTTTTTATGAATTTCTTGATGAATCTTGCTTGTAATCTGGAATTGATGCATGATTTGGTGTTTAATTGAGTTCTTGCAAGTATTGTATGAATTGTTGTTAGTTATAACTCATTTGGTGAAGCTTTCATAAAGCTCCATCAATGGTGGATTTGGGAAGAAGATGACTTTTTCCTTAATTTGTTGAATTGTGTATCTTGATGTTCTTAATGTTGTATTAGGCTAATTATGTTTGTTAAATGATGATTGTTATTTATGAAGAACTTCTAGTTACTTGATATGAAAATGCATAAAAGATGGTAGTGTTTGGCTAGATGGGAATTTAGCCATAAACTAGTTAAATTATATATTATTGACTTTAGTCAAACCTGGGAATTGACTTTTAGTCTTGTATGGCTTGTAAACTTTAATTATCAATTTCATGTTAGAAATGTGTTAGTTGAATGAATTGTAAGCTCAAGTGTGTAGGTTTCGTGTCTTGACCCGTTTGGTTGCTTAATTGTGCAATTGACTTAAGTAAAGTCAAAATTGGTAACACTTGCAATTGGATGCAAGAAGTATGTTGGTTATGTAATTTTGACGTTGATCATGTAGTCTAACTCATTGGATAATGTTGTGTGAATGCTCGACTCATGGTTCTTGTTTTGACCCGTTGGGCCTAAGGTGCCATTTGACCAATTGGCATAATGAATTGACTTGATGAAGTTTAGACTTTAGTAGTTGTTATGTGTAAAAATACAAGTAATTGGTTGTAAGTGGTGGTTGCAAGATGTGGTCTTAAGCTTGTATTACTTATTAAACATTTGGTGATTTCGGGTGACTAATTCGGTATTCATTTTGTACAGGAAAAGGGAAGGAGCCTCAGTGATATAAGATCATTGAGCTCGGCACGGAAAGGAAGCTAAGGTGAGTGGACTTAACCTTCTTTCTTGTGTGATGTACAAAAATTAGGGAATGGTAGAGTTTTGAGAAAAAGTGCAGGATTTGGGCATCTGGGGTAGTTCGCGACGCGAACTTGTGTTCGCGAAACGCGAACTCGGGCCAGTGAAGTTGGGGTTTGGTCGTGATGTCGTTCCCGATTCGTGAACTCTTAGTTCGCGACGCGAACTCTGAGTTCACGACGCGAACTTCGTCAGGAACAGATTTCTTGGCTGCAATTATTTTTACAAGTTTATTCTTGGTCTAGTGGTTAATGGTAGTATGTGCACATATTTTTAGAGGTTAGCTATGGTGGTTTTCGGCTACGCTTCGTTACTCTTGGTGGGGCCGATCGGACTCCTTCGTATTCGTTATGTAAGGAGGGATCACCGTGCCTCTAGTAAAGAAGCCATCGGTTGACTGTTGTTGGCCGACAACAGTTGAAGGTCCTCGCCCGACCGCCGATCCTCTTATAACGTCCAATTGCTTGTGGAAGTTTGGACGGGTTTCCCTATTGATTTCTCTTGATTTTCTAATTTGTTGTGGCTATGCAAATTGATGTTTATTTCTATTCACTTAGCTTTGTGCTAATCCCTCATTTGTTGACTCTTTTCAGGTTGTGGTTTAGGCTTGATTAGAGTCGGGTTTTGGAAGTCTGACCGCACTCTGATTTTGTATACCGGGTCGAGCCTGTTTTAGTAACACACCTTTAAATGTTTAAATATTTGGTTAATATGTAAAGTTTTTATGTTGTGTAATAATTTAGGATTTACAGTTTCTTAAATCGCTTCCGTATGCTTATTTTAAAAAAAATGGCTCTAGATTATGGTGTTACAATTTGGTATCAGAGCCTAAGTTTGGTAATGGTTGCACATTTAGGTGTACCATTCCCAAATCTTGGCTCGAATTGGTCAAACTTCCTTAATTATGGGAGTGGATTAGTCGAGTGAATATGAATTGTGTGTTAGTAGTAGTTAGTAGATAGGTACTAACGATTTAAACTAATAGTTCGTGAGATGTTGTGTTTGTTACAGATATGACAGATAACGATCTCAATCCGCCGATAACCATGCCGAACCCCGAACAAGGAATCATTGGTACTTCCCGGGATACGAATGAAGATAGAGAAGATTATATTATAAGAATGGAAAGTCGATTGGAACATCTTCAAAATCTGGTTGATAGCATGAGCCAGAACCAAAATAACCAACCACCAAACTTCCCTCCCGTGTTTACTCCATCAATGTCCGTTCCTACCATGCAAATTCCCACAACTTCCGCCTTTACCATGACGGTTCCCCTAATGTCAACCACATCCGAACCTCATCCTATAATGTCACAACCACAATACTTTTATGTTAATCCAAGCCAAGGTTTACCTCAATATCAATTTACTAATCAACCTTACCCATTCGGCATGAAACCAAGTTGCACTTTCAAACAATTTTTAGACTGTAAACCCCCTGAATTCAGTGGAAGCAGGGATCCCAATGTCACTATGAACTGGTTAAGAGAAATGGAGAGAACCTTAGATGCTTGTGGGTGTGATGACCAACACCGGGTGATGTATGCCACACGGAAGTTAGTAGGTGGTGCTATGAATTGGTGGGATACCTTGATTGAGCATTTACCCAAAGAAGTTAAAAGCAGTATAACATGGGATCAATTTAGGGAACAAGTGTGTAAACGTTACTGTAATTCATTCGAGATGGATAGAATTCGATCGGAATTCTTAAATTTGCGTATGACCGAGAGGATGACAGTTGATGATTTGATCGAGCAATTTAATGAGAAGCTAAGGTTTGTGCAACAATGGGTTCCCGATGAGTCGTCAAAAATAAAGCATTTTATTGGTGCTTTGCGACCCGAGTACCGAACTACTGCAAGACTTGCTACCACACTATCACAGGCTTTTGATTTGGCCAAAACTGTAGAAGGTGATTTAAATTCTCATAATTGGGTGACCCAAGATAGACCCGGGTATCAAAAGTTCAAGTCCACACAATCGGGTTCTCAACAAAGCAAGAAGGGGAAGGGAAATCAAAGGTTTACAAGTTCGAATCGTAATCAGTCGGGTGGGAATTCGGGTCAAAAGGCTCAGTGGTGTGTTAGATGTAGATCTTCTCATAACGAGGCTTGTACGGCCCAAACGATGCGGTGTGTCATGTGCGGTCAGTATGGGCACGAGATGAATGTTTGTAAATTCCCAAGAAGTGTTTGTTGGAATTGTCATAAAGAAGGTCACAGAGTCGGTGATTGTCCTTCGGAGAGGAGATTGGGTTCGGGTTCTGGGTCGGTTGTGGGATCGGTGGCATCATCTCCTCAAAAGAGGAAGAACCGTCCTACACCAGAGGGTCGAGCCTTCAAAATGACGGTCGAAGAGGCTACCAATATTGACGATGTCATCACTGGTATGTTCCCGATAAATAACATTAATGTTCGTGTGTTGTTTGATTCTGGAGCTAATCGCTCATTTATTTCTGTGGATTTTCATGCTAAGTTAAAATTGCCTACATCTGTGGTAACTACTCCATTGGAAGTGGAGGTAGCTGATGGTTATGTGGTGCCAGTCACAACATCTGTGACTGGGGCAAATATTGATATTGATGGGGCGTGTTTTAATATGTTTTTATTGTTAATGCCAATATCTGGTTTTGATGTGGTCCTTGGAATGGATTGGCTTAGTTTAAATAAAGCATTAATTAATTGTGATAAGAAATTGATTTCATTTCCATTGCCTGACGGGACACACGTAGTGGCCCGTGGGGATCGGGTTAATACATCTCTCCCTATTATTTCATTTATGAAAGCTAGAAAATCTCTAGTCAAAGGATGTGAATCGTTTCTTGCTTATGCCATTGATGTCAGAAAAGAAAAACAGGTTGTTAGAGACATCCGGGTGGTATCGGAATACCCGGAGGCCTTTCCCGATGAGTTGCCTGGGTTACCTCCTATTCAGGAGGTAGAGTTTAAAATTGATTTGGTTCCGGGAGCCAGTCCCGTGGCCAGGGCTCCGTACAGATTAGCACCGTCAGAAATTCGGGAGATGATGACTCAGATACAAGAATTATTGGATAAGGGTTTTATCAGACCGAGTTCTTCGCCTTGGGGTGCACCAGTTTTGTTTGTTAAAAAGAAAGACGGTACTATGAGAATGTGTATTGATTACCGCGAGTTGAACAAACGAACAACTAAGAATAAGTATCTGTTGCCGCGTATAGATGATTTGTTTGATCAGTTGCAAGGGGCTTCATACTTTTCAAAGATTGATTTAAGGTCGGGTTATCATCAAGTCCGGGTTCATGAGAACGATATCCCAAAAACCACGTTTCGAACGAGATACGGTCACTACGAATTTCTAGTCATGCCATTCGGTTTGACTAATGCTCCCGCTATATTCATGGATCTTATGAACCGGGTATGTCGACCGTTTCTCGATAAATTTGTAATTGTTTTTATTGATGATATACTAATATATTCCAAAACCGATTTGCATCATGTGAATCATTTAAGGCAAGTTTTAGACACTTTGAAACGGGAACAACTCTATGCTAAGTTCTCGAAGTGTGAGTTTTGGCTCCGTGAGGTACACTTTTTGGGGCATGTAATTTGTAAAGAAGGGGTGAAAGTGGACCCGTCTAAGATAACCGCGGTGATGAATTGGAGTGCCCCGAAGACTCCATCCGAAATTAAAAGCTTTTTAGGTTTGGCCGGTTATTATAGAAGGTTCATCAAGAATTTCTCAAAGATTGCTAGTCCGTTGACAAAGTTGACACGAAAAGATGTTCTATATCGGTGGGGTGATGAGCAAGAAAAGGCGTTTCAATTGTTAAAACAATTATTGTGTCAAGCTCCAATACTTGCCTTACCCGAGGGCTCAGATGACTTTATAGTTTATTGTGATGCATCTTATTCGGGTTTGGGTTGTGTATTAATGCAAAGAGACCGGGGGTGATTGCTTATGCCTCTCGTCAATTGAAATCCCATGAAAAGAATTACCCAACCCATGATTTAGAGCTCGCAGCGGTGATTTTCGCGTTAAAGTTGTGGAGGCATTATCTTTATGGAACCAAATGTGTTATATGTACCGATCATAAAATCTTCAATATGTTTTCACACAAAAAGATTTGAATGTAAGACAACGAAGGTGGTTAGAGCTCATTAAAGACTATGATTGTGAAATTCGGTACCACCCGGGGAAAGCTAATGTAGTTGCCGATGCCTTAAGCCGTAAGGGATCATCGGAAGTGATCCAATTCATGCGTATGGAAATCGTGTCAGATCTTGTTGACAGGTTAAGAATATGCCAAATAGAAGCTTTGAAAGATGAGAAATTGAAATCGGAAATTATGTATAAGCGAAAGGATGAGTTGGTTGATGATACTCGAAGATTGAAAACGTTTCGATCACGAATTTGGGTACCGTTACTTGGGGGATTGCGGGAATTAATATTGGAAGAATCACATAAATCACGTTTATCTATTCATCCGGGTTGTACAAAAATGTACAATGACTTGAAAGTTTTGTATTGGTGGCCCTCTATGAAGTTAGATATTGCCCGATTTGTTGAAAAATGCCATGTTTGTGCACAAGTCAAGGCCGAACATCAAAAACCGTACGGGTCGTTAAAACAGTTAGATATTCCCGAGTGGAAGTGAGATAATATTACAATGGATTTCGTCACGAAATTACCTCGTACTCAAAAGAATCACGATATGATTTGGGTAATTGTCGATCGGTTGACCAAAAGTGCTCACTTTTTGGCCACAAACGAACCGCATCACTCGACAAATTGGCTAAGTTGTATATTGATGAGATTGTTTCCCGACATGGTGTCCCATTATTTATTGTGTCCGATCGGGATCCTCGGTTTGTTTCTAACTTTTGGAAGAGTTTGCAAAGAGAATTAGGTTCTCGGGTGAATTTGAGCACGGCATATCATCCACAAACTGACGGTCAGACGGAGAGAACTATACAAACTTTGGAAGATATGTTACGGGCTTGTGTAATGGAATATGGTGGGTCGTGGGATTCCCATTTGCCTTTGATCGAATTTGCTTATAACAACTCGTATCATTCGAGTATTAAAATGCCTCCATATGAAATGTTGTATGGTAGGCGGTGTAGAACTCCCACATGTTGGCTTGAAGCGGGAGAAAAACAATTTGCGGGTCCCGAGATTGTTCAAATAACGGCCGATAAGGTGGCGATTGCACGTGAAAAGTTAAAAGCCGCTCGGGATAGACAGAAAATGTATGCGGATCCACGGCGTCGACCCGTAAATTTTGTTGAGGGTGAACGGGTTTATTTGAAAGTATCTCCATGGAAAGGGGTTATTCGTTTCGGGAAACGGGGAAAGTTGGCACCGAGATTTATTGGGCCATTTTCTATTCGTAAAGTGGTGAATGATCAAACCGTTACACTCGATCTTCCTCCGGAATTGTCGGGTATTCATGACACATTCAATGTTTGTTATTTGAGGAAATGTAATGCGGAAGATGAAATTCCGGTGCTACCGATCAAAGATTTAAAGGTGGATTCGAGAAAGCGGTTAATTGAGGAGCCGGTAGAAATTTTGGATCGTAAGGTAACAAAATTAAGAAAGAAACTGATACCGATGGTCTTGGTTAAGTGGAAACACAGTTTGGGTGCCGATATGACATGGGAAACCGAGGCGGATATGAGGAATCGATACCCGAGTTTATTTGATCAAGGTGAGATTCCGGGGACGGAATCTTTTTAAGGAGGGGAGATTTGTAACATCCCGAGACCCGACCTATAGTATTTTATTATTTTTGGTAAGTAATATTTTATTTTTTATTGTTTTATTATTTTATATGATTTTATTTGATTTATTTGAATTAATTGTATTTTTAACCATGGGGTTAAAATATTAGTAAAACTGAGATATTTAAATGTTAAAATGATTTTTACATATTTGGGTTCATTTCTGAACCGGGGTTCTAAAAATATCTTCGTTGTTAAAATTGGAGTTAGTTAGGTCTAATTAAATTATCTGCAAACCTAATATCCTGTACTGTGTTTAAATAAAAATACATGTGATGGAGGGTTGGGGTGTACGTGTAAGTTAAAGGGCAGATGTCAATTTTACTCTTCCTTTTCTCTGGTCTCTCTCTCAGTCTCGACACATACACACACATACATTTTTCTTGAGTTTTCTCCCAAATTGAAGATCAATCCTTGTAGTTCTTGTCTTCCTTGTGTGATTTTCGGATTCTAGAAGCAAGATTAAGTAAGTTCTCTTCCTCCTTGAGCTAGGGTTCATGTTCTTGAAGTTTTGTTGAATTAGGGTTCTTGAGTTAAGTGGGTTTTTATGAATTTCTTGATGAATCTTGCTTGTAATATGGAATTGATGCATGATGTGTTTAATTGAGTTCTTGCAAGTATTGTATGAATTGTTGTTAGTTATAACTCATTTGGTGAAGCTTTCATAAAGCTCCATCAATGGTGGATTTGGGAAGAAGATGGCTTTTTCATTAATTTGTTGAATTGTGTATCTTGATGTTCTTAATGTTGTATTAGGCTAATTATGTTTGTTAAATGATGATTGTTATTTATGAAGAACTTCTAGTTACTTGATATGAAAATGCATAAAAGATGGTAGTGTTTGGCTAGATGGGAATTTAGCCATAAACTAGTTAAATTATAGATTATTGACTTTAGTCAAACCTGGGAATTGACTTTTAGTCATGTATGGCTTGTAAACTTTAATTATCAATTTCATGTTAGAAATGTGTTAGTTGAATGAATTGTAAGCTCAAGTGTGTAGGTTTCGTGTCTTGACCCGTTTGGTTGCTTAATTGTGCAATTGACTTAAGTAAAGTCAAAATTGGTAACACTTGCAATTGGATGCAAGAAGTATGTTGGTTATGTAATTTTGATGTTGATCATGTAGTTTAACTCATTGGATAATGTTGTGTGAATGCCCGACTCATGGTTCTTGTTTTGACCCATTGGGCCTAAGGTGCAATTTGACCAATTGGCATAATGAATTGACTTGATGAAGTTTAGACCTTAGTAGTTGTTATGTGTAAAAATACAAGTAATTGGTTGTAAGTGGTGGTTGCAAGATGTGGCCTTAAGCTTGTATTACTTATTAAACATTTGGTGATTTCGGGTGACTAATTCGGTATTCATTTTGTACAGGAAAAGGGAAGGAGCCTCAGTGATATAAGATCATTGAGCTCGGCACGGAAAGGAAGATAAGGTGAGTGGACTTAACCTTCTTTCTTGTGTGATGTACAAAAATTAGGGAATGGTAGAGTTTTGAGAAAAAGTGCAGGATTTGGGCATCTGGGTAGTTCGCGACGTGAACTTGTGTTCGCGAAACGCGAACTCGGGCCAGTGAAGTTGGGGTTTGGTCGTGATGTCGTTCCCGATTCGTGAACTCTTAGTTCGCGACGCGAACTCTGAGTTCACGACGCGAACTTCTTCAGGAACAGATTTCTTGGCTGCAATTCTTTTTACAAGTTTATTCTTGGTCTAGTGGTTAATGGTAGTATGTGCACATGTTTTTAGAGGTTAGCTATGGTGGTTTTCGGCTACGCTTCGTTACTCTTGGTGGGGGCGATCGGACTCCTTCGTATTCGTTATGTAAGGAGGGATCACCGTGCCTCTAGTAAAGAAGCCATCGGTTGACTGTTGTTGGCCGACAACAGTTGAAGGTCCTCGCCCGACCGCCGATCCTCTTATAACGTCCAATTGCTTGTGGAAGTTTGGACGGGTTTCCCTATTGATTTCTCTTGATTTTCTAATTTGTTGTGGCTATGCAAATTGATGTTTATTTCTATTCACTTAGCTTTGTGCTAATCCCTCATTTGTTGACTCTTTTCAGGTTGTGGTTTAGGCTTGATTAGAATCGGGTTTTGGAAGTCTGACCGCACTCTGATTTTGTATACCGGGTCGAGCCTGTTTTAGTAACACCTTTAAATGTTTAAATATTTGGTTAATATGTAAAGTTTTTATGTTGTGTAATAATTTAGGATTTACAGTTTCTTAAATCGCTTCCGTATGCTTATTTTAAAAAAAAAATGGCTTTAGATTGTGGTGTTACATAAAATAAACCCCCAACAAATTAAAGTTCGTCGCCCTCCTCCCGAATCACCATCTCACCCTCCCGTCTCCTTCTCCGGTGCCACCTTCTCCGGCGTCTCCTTCTCCGGCGCAACCTTCTCCGGCGTCTCCTTCTCCGCCGACTGCTCATCTTCTCCGGCGAAGCTCCAAGAAGAGGAGATCGACATTTTTTGCCCGATGTTCATCTTCATCGACTGTGCATCTTCGCCGGCGGTGTTCATCTTCGTCGATTGTTCATCTTCGTCGGCGGTGTTCATCTTCTTCACCTTCTCCACCGCCGGCGTTGTTCATTTCCGGCATTGATCTTCTTCGATTTGTTGTCTCTGTTGCTTGGGTTGCCGGCGTGCTGTTCATATTCATCATACATGTCCATTTCAATTTTGAATTTGTGAGATATCAAGAAGAAGAGGAAATTGACGATTTGTCGCAGATTGCTTTGGAAGTTTACTGGGTTTTTTGGTGCTTGCTTTTGAAGCATCATACTCTCTCTCTATAATAGTTTGCTTTAATTGTGCTAAAAACAAATTTAATTGATTGTTTTTAATTGTGCTAAAAACGATACTAATTAGTTGGATTGTTGCTGTTCCAGAAAAAATTAGTTGGAGTTGTAATGCTTCATGTTTATATTTATTTGCTTCATAATTCAATTAAATTAAATTTAGTTGGTTATTTGTAATGGTTCAAGCTTGCAGATGTTAAAAAACAAACAACAGTTTTCTTGCAGACTGCAGATCTTTGGTCCGCCTCAGAAGCTGCAGCAGTTGGCAGATGTGTTCCGCAGACAGCAGATCTTCAGCCTCAGAAAAAAATAAACAGCACCTTAGAAATCATATCCTCTGGTTTGTCTCTGCATAAAAAAAATATTAAAAGATTAGAAGAAACCAACATAAATATCCATCTTCTTGTGAAGATTATAAGAAAGCACTAAATGATGTGTAAAACGTAGACGATGTGGTTACATCGGTTGATTTGGCCCAAAGTTAACATTACATGTTGGCAGAATCACCTACAAAAGTCAATTACACCAATCTTTCACAAATCATTTCTCAAGTTCTTAACCGATTCTAGCAATGGGAGAAGGAGCTAGGCGGGTGTGGTTGAATCTGCTAACTGGAGACACGGGAGGTTGGGTTAAGGGCGGCGAGGGTGGGCCTCGTGAAAGAGGTGGCGCACTGGCGCTTGCTAAGAGGTGGTTCGGGGGGATGGTGGTGGATCAGCAAGAGAGGGGACATAAATGCTAGCGTTAATATAAATTTGAACTGAATTCACAATCTTGACTCTTGGATTCATGTAAATAGCAGGACTTAAATCGAGGATTAATTGATGCTTGGGAATTCCCAATTTGCATGGACGTTTAAAACCTTGAGAGACATTAGTAGAATAGGAATTAGGAAGAGGCGACCGTTCAGTTATCCAAGAATTTTAGGGTTGAAAGGATGGTAATTATTATAGATTCAAAATTGGTTCAATCAACGTAGGTCCCGTGTTCGAGACCCCTGTGCCATTATTTTTATTAAACGCAAATTTGGCTGAATTTTCAAAATGGTATTTAGGGAAAGATCCTAAATACTTTATAAGTAGTAGAGATTAGTAGATCTAGTATAAAGCAGAAACATATATAATCTACAGATCGGGCTATAATAACAACAAAAAAAACGTGCATAATAACCCAATAAACTTTGATTTATAACTTTTTTGATTGGATACATTTGACAAATTTACTAAATTCCTTCCTAAAAGCGAGAAAAACTGTTAAAAGTAATCCTCAAGGAATGGTAAAAATCATTCCTTAACTGGTAAAAACATATTCTGACCGAACAAATGGACGAAAACGCCCTTCACCTTTACCATGTTTTACCTCTTAGAACATGAACATGGACATGGTGGAATATCTTTAAATCCAGAAGCATCAAATACTTCCATAAATCTTTGATCTGAAATTCTAGCTTTTGCAGCTGCAAACCGTTGGTACTCATCAAAAATAGATGTTAAACACCATCTTTGAATTTTTCTCATACATCCCACTAAACAACCCGTTCGATGCTGCAAATATAAGTATTACTGTTAAAATTTAAATTAAGAATTATATATATTTAATGTGTCCTACATAAAAAAAAGTATTTTATACCTTGCCTCTTTTGCAATGAATCAACAATGGGTGATTTCTCACATCTGATTAAAAATATAGGAAAATTATATAATAATAAGAAAATGAGCAAACATAAGTGTAGACTAAATAAATGATAATTATATATTTATATGTTGATTAGTGATTACGTACCGAGAACAACTTTTAATGCTTCACAAATTGTGTCCTCAGGAATATCGACAAAAGGTTCCTGTGTAGATAATGCCATGAAAATGTTATATACATGTGGTATGCATACAAAGTGTGGTATGGTGTGTATTAACACCGTGAATTTGTGGTGTACAAATCACTTTTTGTGGTGTACAAATCACCTATTTAAAACACTTATGCTTATTTACATTATTAGCTTAATGGAGATAATCTGTATGCACTCTGAATTTAATTTTAAGCACTAAACTGCATAATTTACAGTTATTGTATATTAGGAGATAAGAAATAATTGATTATTTACCAGCAACTACCAACTGTCTTCTATACTCCTATAAATTCCAGAGCACATAATTCGTTCATCAACTTATTGCCTTCAATTATAGCAATAGCAGCATAGTCAGTGTGACATTAAATTATTTAAGTTTCTAAATGAATGAATTCAGCATCTAAGATCACAGAATCTAAGCAATTTCCAAATCGAATCAACTAATTGTAAGACTGTAATCATTGGTTCAATACCTTAGTGCCTTCAATTCCAAATTGAAACAAATGAATCCGATTAGCCTTTAAAAATTCGACGTTATGCTCCGGATATGGTTCAGGACACAAATATCTAAAAACACAGAACACCGAAAACTTTCAGAATATGCAATAATTGATATGTAATCAGTTAATTACGCACAAATAGTGACTTACACAATAGAGCGTAAACCTAGGGTTTTGAGAAACGGAAAGTTGGCGGAATCAGGGAATCCAGAACGGAATATGCCATTATCGACCATGGAGAAATTGAATGGAGGTGTGTAAAGCTCCTCGCCATTCGAATCGAATTTATCATCAGCTATAGTTGATAATTTGGATACGGATTGAACGACTTCGATGGTTCGACACGTGTCAAGCTCCTGTTGGTTGAGTTCTTGGTGTAATTTCATTGCTAGTAGAGTTTAATTGAAGTTTTAGAGGGATGAAGAAAAGTGTCTGTGGAGGTTATAAATAATGCTTGCAGGAATGTGTTTCATTTATAGGGTGTGGAGGAAGGGGTAGACTGCATATGACACGTGGCGTTTGTTTATTGGCTAGTCAAAATTAGCTTAGAGGTGACTGCTTTCTACTTCCTTTTGCCCCTTTGGTACACCGTACATAGTAGTAAGTTTTTTTCTTTTTTACCATCAATTGTTGTAGTTAACAAAAACAAACCGGTTTTAAAACCCGGGTTCAACCGTTGGTTGGATTCAGTTTGACCGGGAAATAGAAGTATGTTTGACCAAATCGACCAGATTAGAAGTTTATTTATAAACCATTCAAACGAGCGGGTTAACTGTGAAGCCGGTCGGATCGAGATGGTTGAACCGGATTTGAACCGATTTTTTGTTCTTTTAATCTCACATTTATTAAAGTGAATATTTTATATAATTTTTTATATGTTTATTTTAACTCATATGTTTTTTAACTTGTATGTTTTGAATTTTGTAACACCAAGTTTAGTTTAATGTTAAGTGATTGTTAACATGTTTTTATAAATCACAAACTTAAAGTTCTTAAATTTTGTTGGAAAATTGTTTTTTGTAATTTTTTGGATTTGCTTTGATATCTATTTTACACTAATCTAACATACATACTCTATAATATTGTATCCGGTTCAATTGGTTGGATTTACTTTGACATTAAACTAACATACTCATGTCATCAATATCTCTTCTCTTTAGTTTTTTAGGCACCAAACATTTGTCCAAAATAAAACATTTTTCATAAATAGAAGAACTATTCCAAAATAGGGATTTACAAAAACCTTTGGTATGAAAATCAGAGTATAAAGTTTGGTGTTACAAAATAGATCAAAACCAAAGCTAAGCATAAATCCAATCTAAAGTTCTTCTATTCTAGGCCCCGCATCTCTATCCATGCGTACCTAAACCTTCGATCCCGAACCTGAGTACATAGCAAAACAAAACAAGGAGTACGTGAGACAAAAACGTCTCGTGAGCTACATGGGTTTAGACCCGATAATAAAATGAATGTCACATTTCATATAACCAATCAATATACATATATATATCCAACTATCCAGTCTAGTCACCTTAGTGTGACTCTATCAATCTTGCTTACTTAGCAATCACAACTAACGTGGATGAGTCGATGGGAATTCACCCCAACTGCCCCTCACTCCACACCTCATGACCGGGAGTATCCCGTGACATCGCATAACTAACGTGGATGAGTCGATGGGAATTCACATGGGAATTCACCCAACTGCCCCTCACTCCACACCTCATGACCGGGAGTTGCCCGTGTCATCTCATGACTAACGTGGAAGAGTCGATGGGAATACGCCCAACTGCCCCTCAATCCACAACTCATGATCGGGAGTAGCCCGTATCATCACATCATCTCAATCTCATCATAACCCTATGGTTATGCAAATCTAGCTCTTTGCTAGCACTTTCATCATCCTCAAGTTAGTTCAATACTATCATAGGTATAACTAACTATCAACTACTAGTCTATACAATTAAGCAAATAGACCATAACACATGTAATGAAAATATTTAACAGGGCTATGTACTCAGTAAATTCCACACGTACTCACCTTAGCAACAAAGATGCTCCAACTGTGTTCTTGACACCAAAGCTCTTGCTTCACAATTTCACCGACTTTCCAAGATGTCACCGAAAGCCTAAACAATGATCATACAATGATCAACATCACAATCTACTATCAATGTGTTCATCTACCTCTAGATAACACCCATCAATCCATTTCCCCCAATTATGATGATTACCAACCCTAGGTTTAACCAACCCTTAAGATTCTTACAAATCTTAACCATACACTTGATTTCCTTATTAATATACCATCTATTAAGTGTATACACCATTTATATCACCATAATCTATAACCCCAATAACTAGGGTTTCAACCCCAAGCTTCTAAACCCATAGATCTAAAGCTACAACTACAAAGGATTGAAGATATACCTTAAATCTTCAACTAGGATTGAAGAATCACAAGATTTGATGAAGAAATCGACTCCAAATGATGCTTGACACCCAAAATCGTTCACAAGTTCGAAGAGAGAAAAACTAGGGTTTCACTTGGCAATAAATGAGCCAAATCCCGACTTTAATGCTGCCAGACACAAGTTCACGACGCGACCACAGTTCGCGTCGCGAACTCTCCTTCTACACGCATACTTAGCGATCGTTATCTAGTCGCGAACTACTTAGCGACACATGGCCAAACTCCCTGGAGAAAGTTCCCGATCGGGAACTTATAGTTCGCGCCGCGAACTCCTGATGGCAGCAAGGCTGCACTTTTTCCAACTTGTCTCGACCCGGTTTCGCCCGTAACTTTCTCGTACGGTGTCCAAACGACACGAAACCAATTCCCACGTAATTTATATGATTTATCCATAATTATCATATTTTTATACAATTTATTTATTTACAAATTCGGGTCGTTACAACTATCTACCCCTTAAGAAGATTCCGTCCTCGGAATCTCATCATAGTTCACGAAATCCGGGTATCTTTTCCGAATCTCGTCCTTGACTTCCCAAGTCAAATTCGGCCCAAGTGAATGCTTCCACTTGACCAACACCAACTCGATCTCTTTATTCCGAAGCTTCTTTGTCTTCGTTTCTAATATAGCTTCGGGCTCCTCAATCAACCGGTTCGGGCCGTCAACCCGCAACTCTTGCAATGGAATAATATTTTCAACTTCCCCTATAAACTTCTTCAAATAACTCACGTGAAAGGTGTCATGCACACCTTGAAGTTCGGGTGGAAGTTCCAACTTAAAAGCTTGAAGCCCGACCCGTTTCAATATTTTAAACGGTCCAACATACCTTGGACTTAACTTTCCCTTTTTACCAAACCGCATCACACCTTTCCAAGGTGACACTTTCAACATCACCATATCACCGACATCCAAGTCGTATGGTCTTTTCTTTAAGCCCGAATAACTTCGTTGTCTATCTTGGGCGACTTTCATGTTGTTTTGAATAATACTAATCTTTTCATTTGTCACTCTCACGATCTCGGGACCCGTGAGTTTCGTCTCTCCCGCTTCCAACCAACAAGATGGAGTTCTACATTTTCTACCATACAATGCCTCATAAGGCGGCATCTTGATAGTCGAGTGATAGCTATTATTATATGAGAACTCGACTAACGGTAAATGTTCATCCCATTTACCACCGAAGTCTAACACACACGACCTCAACATGTCTTCAACCGTTTGAATTGTTCTTTCACTTTGACCGTCGGTTTGCGGGTGATAAGCCGTGCTCAACCGCAACTTTGTACCCAACTCTTCTTGTAATGACCGCCAAAATCTCGAGGTAAACCTCGCGTCTCTATCGGACACAATCGATAACGGAACCCCGTGGAGTCGAACCACTTCATCAACATACAACTTAGCCAACTTCTCAAGTGGCAATGTTTCCCGAATTGCTAAAAATAACGCACTTTTGGTCAACCGGTCAACTATGACCCAAATGGCATCGTGACCTCTACTCGTCTTCGGTAAGCCCACTATGAAATCCATAGTTATATCTTCCCACTTCCCGGCCGGTACAATCAATGATTGAGCTACCCCGTACGGTACTTGATGCTCGGCTTTCACTTGTGCACACGTGGCACACTTAGAGATATACTTGGCCACTCTCGCCTTCATTCCGGGCCACCAATAAACCCGTTTCATATCTTGGTACGTCTTTGTACTTCCCGGGTGAATCGAATACTTCGATTTGTGCACATCATACAACAACTCTTTTCGGATACCACCGAACTTAGGAACCCAAATACGGTCGCCTACGGTCTTCAACCCTTGTGCATTTTCGAGAAAATGTTGGTTTTTACCTAACCGTTCTTGTCTTAACTCGTCTTTTCCCATAACTTCTCGTTGGGCATTCTTGATCCTTTCAATAATGCTCGAGACGACTTCTATACGTGATAAAATTCCTCGGTTCGGGTTTTCATAAACCTTTCGACTTAAGGCATCGGCCACCACATTCGCCTTCCCCGCATGATACACAATCTCACAATCATAATCGGCAATCAACTCGATCCACCTTCTTTGTCGCATATTAAGGTCTTTTTGTGTAAACACATATTGCAAACTCTTATGATCCGTGTACAATGTACACCGAGTGCCATACAAATAATGCCTCCACAACTTCAAGGCAAAAATAATCGCCGCCAATTCCAAGTCGTGTGTCGTGTACCTTAATTCCGCATTCTTCAATTGTCGCGAGGCATACGCGATCACCTTTCCTCTTTGCATCAACACACAACCGAGCCCTTGATTCGAAGCATCACTATAAACCACAAAATCTTCCATACCATCCGGTAACGTAAGGATCGGCGCGTTACATAATTTTTCTTTTAACAACTTAAACGCCTCTTCTTGCTTCTTTTCCCACACAAACTTCTCACTTTTTCTCGTTAACTTCGTGAGTGGAATCGCGATTCTCGAGAAATCTTGTATAAATCTTCGGTAATAACCGGCTAATCCAAGAAAACTTCTAACCTCGGTAGGAGTCCTCGGAGGCTCCCAATTTGACACCGCTTCAATCTTGGACGGATCAACCTTAATACCATCACACGTCACCACGTGACCTAAGAATTGCACTTCCCGCAACCAAAACTCACACTTTGAAAATTTAGCATACAACTTCTCCCGTTTTAACACATCTAACACAAGTCTCAAATGACCTTCGTGTTCTTCTTCGGTTTTTGAATAAATCAAAATGTCGTCAATAAACACGATCAAAAACTTATCAAGAAACGGTTTACAAACCCGATTCATTAAATCCATAAAGATAGCCGGTGCGTTGGTAAGACCAAACGGCATCACTAGAAATTCATAATGACCATAACGTGTACGAAAAGCCGTCTTCTCGGTATCGCCTTCTTTCACCCGAACTTGGTGATAACCCGACCTCAAATCGATCTTCGAGAAATAACTAGCACCTTGCAATTGGTCAAATAAGTCATCAATTCTCGGCAACGGGTAACGATTCTTAATTGTTACCTTGTTCAACTCTCGGTAGTCGATACACATTCTCATCGAACCGTCTTTCTTTTTAACAAATAACACCGGTGCACCCCACGGTGACGAACTCGGACGGATAAAACCCTTATCTAACAATTCTTGCAATTGGGTCATCAATTCCCGCATCTCGGTGGGAGCTAAACGATATGGAGCACGAGCAATCGGCGTCGCCCCCGGCACTAAATCAATTTTAAACTCGACTTGTCTCTCCGGTGGTAAACCGGGCAAGTCATCGGGAAATACCTCGGGGAATTCCCGAATAATTTTTACACTATCCATTGTCTTCTTTTCTTTTCGGCCATCTAATACATATGCAATAAACGATGTACAACCTTTCGATATACTTTTTCTCGCCTTAATGGCGGTAATCACATTAGGCATGTGATGTCGTTTCTCCCCATACACATACACTTTCTCATTCTCGGGTGTCCTAATCGACACAATTTTCTTTCCACACAAAATCTTGGCTTGGTGCATACCCAACCAATCCATACCGATAACCACATCGAACGCCCTAATTCCCATGGGCAACAAATCCACCTTAAACCTTCTACCGTCTATCTCTAGTTCACAATTTCTATAAATACATTCAACCATAGACGTTTTCCCATCGGCTACTTCTATTTCATAAACCTCATCTAACATTTCGGACGGCACATTCAATTTACAACCGAACTCATAAGACACAAACGAATAATTTGAACCCGAATCAAACAAAATATGAGTTGGCAAGGAGTTAATGAATAGAGTACCTGACACCACATCGTGTGCCTCCTTCGCCTCCTCTCGGGTGAGTTGAAAGGATCGTCCCTTCACCTTGGCCGGTTCCACCTTCTTTTGAGCCGTGGACACCATCGACTCGATTCCCTTCTTTGGGCACACATTGCTATAGTGCCCCTTCTCGTGACACGAGAAGCATTCAACATCGGCCAACGACTTGGCCCTACAATCTCGGGCTATGTGCCCCGCCCTTCCACAATTAAAACAAGATTTCGACTCTCCTCGGCACCCGCCGGTATGAGTCTTCCCGCACTTCTTGCACGAGCCAACACTACCTTGCTTAGAGAAGCTCGAGGTGAACTTCCCTTTCTTGAACGAACTAGAGCCGCTCTCGGCTTTCCTTTTCTCGCCCACATGGGCCCTCTCGGCAACACGTGCCACATTCACCTCTTCCACACCCCGGGCGGCACTAATGGCCTCATCTAGAGAAGCCGCCCTCTTCACCTCCAATTGGTAGTCCCACGGTAACCCACTAGCATACCGGACCACCCTCAACCTCTCATCCGAGTAGGTTTTAGCAACAAACGGGAGCAATCCCGTGAATTCCCTCGAATATTCCTCCACCGACATATCACCCTTTTTGAGGGTCACGAACTTTTCGTGCATCTTTTCCAAATCCCTTTCGGGACAAAATTTCTTTTTCAACCTCGTGGTGAACTCGTCCCACGACATCTTCTCAATCACCTCCCTCCCTAGGGTCTCATATACGATGTCCCACCAAACCATCGCATCTTCTTTTAGCAATTGTGACGCATACGTCACCATATCGGCATCCTTACATTTACTACTACCGATCACCCTCTCGGTTTCCCGGATCCATCTCATGGTTACTTTCGGGTCCGAACTACCCGAATACACATTTGGCTTACAAGCCATGAATGATTTAAACGAACACCCTTCTTTCACAACGGGCTTAGCCCTTGCATCACTTTGGCCACCCGTGGAGGACTTCCCTTCCCCGGTGCCACTACCTCCGGTTTTCTCATCCGACTTAGCCTCGGATTCCCGGTCTCCACCCGACCTTTCACGGTCTCCAATAATTCGGTGCACTTCCTCGGCCACCGTTCCCTTGATTTGGTCGATAATAGTTTGGAGATCCGCCATGGTCACCGGAGTTCTATTAGCTCCGACCTCCGATTCGTCAACCCGATGCATTGACGGTTGACTTTCTTGCTCATCCACCCTCTCAATAGGAGGTACTTCCTCCTCCCGGTTCTCCGGGGCTTTCCCACTTCTACGAGTGTTCACCATTTCTTTCGATCAAGACTATACGAAAGACATTAAACATTTAGTACCTTGTGTACAACCCATTAGTCGCGTACGACTCAATACTCAAAATCATATCAAATTCTTCGGTCCCCTAGGTTCAACCCTAAACTTAATATAAAGTCTCAAGGTCAACCTATGATCTTAAGGAATCTCATATTCCTAATGCTACAGTCTAAGACTAGGATGGTCATCCAACCTAATTCACTTAAACTATAGCTCTGATACCAAGTTGTAACACCTCATATTTTAAACACAAAACATTTGTCCAAAATAAAACATTTTTCATAAATAGAAGAACTATTCCAAAATAGGGATTTACAAAAACCTTTGGTATGAAAATCAGAGTATAAAGTTTGGTGTTACAAAATAGATCAAAACCAAAGCTAAGCATAAATCCAATCTAAAGTTCTTCTATTCTAGGCCCCGCATCTCTATCCATGCGTACCTAAACCTTCGATCCCGAACCTGAGTACATAGCAAAACAAAACAAGGAGTACGTGAGACAAAAACGTCTCGTGAGCTACATGGGTTTAGACCCGATAATAAAATGAATGTCACATTTCATATAACCAATCAATATACATATATATATCCAACTATCCAGTCTAGTCACCTTAGTGTGACTCTATCAATCTTGCTTACTTAGCAATCACAACTAACGTGGATGAGTCGATGGGAATTCACCCCAACTGCCCCTCACTCCACACCTCATGACCGGGAGTATCCCGTGACATCGCATAACTAACGTGGATGAGTCGATGGGAATTCACATGGGAATTCACCCAACTGCCCCTCACTCCACACCTCATGACCGGGAGTTGCCCGTGTCATCTCATGACTAACGTGGAAGAGTCGATGGGAATACGCCCAACTGCCCCTCAATCCACAACTCATGATCGGGAGTAGCCCGTATCATCACATCATCTCAATCTCATCATAACCCTATGGTTATGCAAATCTAGCTCTTTGCTAGCACTTTCATCATCCTCAAGTTAGTTCAATACTATCATAGGTATAACTAACTATCAACTACTAGTCTATACAATTAAGCAAATAGACCATAACACATGTAATGAAAATATTTAACAGGGCTATGTACTCAGTAAATTCCACACGTACTCACCTTAGCAACAAAGATGCTCCAACTGTGTTCTTGACACCAAAGCTCTTGCTTCACAATTTCACCGACTTTCCAAGATGTCACCGAAAGCCTAAACAATGATCATACAATGATCAACATCACAATCTACTATCAATGTGTTCATCTACCTCTAGATAACACCCATCAATCCATTTCCCCCAATTATGATGATTACCAACCCTAGGTTTAACCAACCCTTAAGATTCTTACAAATCTTAACCATACACTTGATTTCCTTATTAATATACCATCTATTAAGTGTATACACCATTTATATCACCATAATCTATAACCCCAATAACTAGGGTTTCAACCCCAAGCTTCTAAACCCATAGATCTAAAGCTACAACTACAAAGGATTGAAGATATACCTTAAATCTTCAACTAGGATTGAAGAATCACAAGATTTGATGAAGAAATCGACTCCAAATGATGCTTGACACCCAAAATCGTTCACAAGTTCGAAGAGAGAAAAACTAGGGTTTCACTTGGCAATAAATGAGCCAAATCCCGACTTTAATGCTGCCAGACACAAGTTCACGACGCGACCACAGTTCGCGTCGCGAACTCTCCTTCTACACGCATACTTAGCGATCGTTATCTAGTCGCGAACTACTTAGCGACACATGGCCAAACTCCCTGGAGAAAGTTCCCGATCGGGAACTTATAGTTCGCGCCGCGAACTCCTGATGGCAGCAAGGCTGCACTTTTTCCAACTTGTCTCGACCCGGTTTCGCCCGTAACTTTCTCGTACGGTGTCCAAACGACACGAAACCAATTCCCACGTAATTTATATGATTTATCCATAATTATCATATTTTTATACAATTTATTTATTTACAAATTCGGGTCGTTACAACCATTATAACTAAAAAGTCACTAACATGCTCATGTCATCAATATCTCTTCTCAAAAATAGCAAGTACCGTATTAATTACCTTGGTCCTTGGGTCCACCCTTTCAACCTCCCCACTCTTCCTCTAACCGATGAGGTGAGCCTCTAACCTCTCAACTAGGGGTGAGCATAAAAACCGAAACCAATCCGTTAAAACCGATAAAACCAAACCGATAAAACCGAAATCATTTCAAAACCGACGGTTCTGTTTTAGATTTTGAAAAAACCGATGGATTCGGTTTGGTTTCGGTTTTAACTAGAAACCACCCCCACTAAGAAACCGCCCCACTACTATTGTTATATATTTTTTTAATTTTTTTAGTTATAAATAAAAGTCGTCTCATTTAAATATTTAAAACTCCATCCACTACAGTTCATTAATGTTTATATTGTTATTATATGCTAGAAAACACGTTTATAGCTTGAATATTTTTGGCTAAAGATGGTATTCATTGTTGAAATATGTTATTAAACATTAAATTTAATGATTTAAATTATACATTGTTGCTAAAATTTTTATGTAATTTTGGAAAAATAAGATTAGTGCATGAGATTATATATTTATGTTCAAAACAAGGTGGATTCGGTTTTAAAACCGAAACCGAACCGTTAATGGCCAAAAACCGTTAAAACCGAAACCGATAGAAACCGAAATCATTGGTTTTGAAAATCCTAAAACCGAAATTAGCGGATTCGGTTCGGTTTGAGCTTAAAACCGCCCCAAACCGCCTCATGCACACCCCTACTCTCAACCGACAAGGAGTGCCAATGGGGAAGGAAGGAGACGCCTTTGGTTGTATAATGACATCCCCGTTGACACCGGTCTAACACCAATAATAGAATAACAATTACAAACGCAATTAAAAAAAAATAAAAATAATTGTTTTAGCATTTATCTGTTTAAAAAATTGTCTGTTTATTTTAATTTTAAGAATTAAAATGTATGAATACATGTGATGTATTGGTAAATATTTAAGGTAGTCCTTAATTTTTTTTTAGTTATAAAGGACAAATTTCAATCATTGATCAATAATATTTAATATTCAAGATTAATCAAATATTTTATACGTACTACCTCCGTATCAAAATAAGTAATATACTTGAAGAATTGTGGTTTTTGAAGCAAAAGATTAAAAAGTGATTTAAAATAGATTAAAGTGGATAGTTAGTGGATAATGGGTCCCACGTTTTTTTGAATGAAGTGATATTAATAATGTTTAAAAGTAAAAGTAAAGGTAAAAGGGTAATTTTGCTTTAATAAAGTAGATAGTTAGTGGAGAATGAGTCCCACTTTTTTACCAAATAAGGTAAGTTTGGAAGTGTATCACTTATTTTGTTCCACCCCTAAATAGAAAGTGTTTCACTTATTTTGATACAGAGGTAGTATATGAAGGGTATTTTGGTCATTTGACACTTCCAAAATTTTATTTTGTTTTATTTTATTTTTTATTTAAAATATATATATTTTTTATTTTATTATTTAACATGATAATTAATGTTAAATGTCTTCAATGCCCTGGTATTAAATTCATAAAAACACTCTATTTATAATTACATTAAAGGTAAAATTAGTTTAACACAATTATTAGTGACTCATTAATGTTATTTTACATTGATTTAGAAAAAAATTAGTTTATTAAAATTTTGTTATATATACTAGAAAAACCTAATAGTAATAGTAATAAATATATATATTTCAATGATAACTATCTATTCTGAAAATGATGAAGAAAGTTTGAACATGTGAACATATTTTATACTGTTTCTTTAGCAAAACCTTTTGAAGTTTATGGAAGTAGTAGGTCATATATAATTCTTTTGCATCCGATTTGTCTGATCCTTGTTAAAAATTGTCGGACAAATGGTGCAATGACAGTCTTTAGATCCACAATCATATGATGTATATTTTAGTTGGTCATGGATCTATGTCCAAGGTTGGTATATTCTAATATATGACATTTATATACGACTAAAATAACAAAGTCCCTTTTAATTGATTATTACCTCTATTTCTATCCCTCAACTTAATGGCAAGAAACAAAATGTGTTTCTTAATCATCTGATGATGCCTAATAATAGGATTATTGAATAACTTAACTAGAAATCACAGATTCAATCCCTGTAAATATTACAATATGAATATGTAAATTTTTGAAAACGATCAAGACATTATGAAAATCGATTACCTTACGAAAACTCTTATAACGATAATACATTTAAAGAAAAAGAAAATTCTCTTTCTTATAAGTTCCCCTTGGTTCTTAATCCCATGTGAGAGTCATTTGTGTGGCCTTTTTTTTCTTTATTTTATTTTATCTGATGTACGTTAAACTCACATATGATTTTTTTATATTGCTTTTTCCCGAAAGAAATGATACATAACGTGCATCTAGGAAACAAAATACTAAAGTATAACGTATATTAATAAAATTATGCATCGAAGTCAAATTTTAACAATTTCAAAGTCCATTTATGAAACACTAATCTTTTTCTTACAAGCAAGGTTTCTTAAAAATGTCAAACTAGTTAAAGAACGAAAATTTGTACCTAAACTTGACTAACCTTATATTATGTTATCATTGTATATAAGAAATGAAACACATAATATCAAATTAGAAGTATTGATAATGTGACAAAATTAAATAGAAAACAAGTAAAAGAGAAGTGTTAGTTTGATGGCTTAGAAAACATTTTTGTAATGTACTTCTATAAAAAGGAGGATCAAAATAGAACATTCGAAGAATATGCTATTTGAAAGGAGGGCTATTTTTGTAATTTGGCAAAACTACAAGAGCTGCGCGCCACGTAATTCGAGTGCTACTTTAAATAAAGGCAAAAAGTGTAAGGTGGTAAGGTTCCTCAACGCATCGCATCGTATTTTAGAAAAATCCCACCCGCATGTTCAACCGAATCAACTCACATAATCCACGTCACAAGTGGGGTTGCTTATATGCAGGGATGTGCATTTTAACCGAAAAATTAAACTTAAACTAGAACCAGAACCAGTTGGACCCGGTTTTCAATTTTTAGTTCTTGATTCCCTTTTTTTTTGTCTATTTTTAGTGTCAATTTGAGTTTCTGAGTCACCTGTATAGTCAATAACTTTTCAAGTGTACATAATATCCCTAATAAAAATGTGCAATCAATTATACCACTCAGTTAAGTGTGTTATTGTTCCCAAATACACTAAAGCAAGTACTTTTGACATCTATCAATCACATTCTTTCAATAAAAAGGTGTTAATTTTTACACCACACTTTTTAACATATGCACCACGATAGTTGTTTAATACGAAGTATGTTTGTATAATCTGCAGTATTATTTGTTATTTGTACAGTGTGATATATACATTTTAAAATGTGGTATACAAATAATTCCCTCAATAAAAACTTCAAACAAACAAACCTTTAATCTTTTATTATAATAACATATATTCTGAATTTACATGATGCCAACCAAAATGGCATGATCCATAGCAAAAATATAAAAAAGGGAGTCAAATAGAGTCATTTCCACCGTACGAGTTGGACCGGGGGCTGTAAATCCCAAGTGGGCAGTGGGCCTCCCGCATTTCGGAATCAGCATAAAGGTTTCTAAAGTAACGTCGACCGGTCCGGTATGCGACAAGAAAACAAGATAAACTTCTTTTAATTCCTATAATAAAACTATAAAATGACTTAAGATTTTGTATACATAGTATGAGTAATGGTTTGTTTATTAGAAACTACGACCAAGTAGGGGTGAGTACAAACACTAAAAAACCGAATCGAAATTGAACAACTGAAAATTCAATGTCAATGGTTTTGATTTTTGGAAAAACTGAATGTTTGGGACGATTTTCGGGAGCATGCGAGAAACTGAACAGCCCCGCGATTTATATGTTCAAATTTTGTAAAAATATTCTTCTTTATAAAAAATTTGATCCCTAACTATTTAGAAAAGTATTTACGAAAGATTGTTGAATATTAGATGTTATACTAGTATTAGTTTTATTTGAGTTGTAATAGTTGAATTTATTTTTATATTATATGTAAACTTACTATTTGTTTGTTTTATTTATAGCCGAAACGAGTTAGCGTTTGGAAGTTGATCATAACTTTTAAGTTAACAAATTTGTAAATTTTAAGGAAAACAAAAAATCCAAAAGAAAACCAAAACTAAACCGATTAATTGAGAAACTGAAAATGTAAAAACCGAAACCACATGATTCACAATTCTTAAAAGCGGAAGTTTTCAGTTTGAGGTTTGGTTTTGATTAAAAGGGTGATCATATGTTAGTTATTTGTTTCACGTAAGTATCCCATAATTTAGACAAACAAAACAGTAATTAGACTCTAAACTCTGGTTTAGTACACTTTAAGTTATGAGAATTGATATTGGTACCACAATTTTTAATGATTATACCACACAGTACAGATTTTACAGCCACTTGTACAACCTCTTCCTTTTATTATTTTATTTTTTAGAAAGACAAATATTCACACTAACTCATATGTTTCCAAATCAAAATTTAAACATATAAGCTTTTAATAAGCAAGAGAACTTAGTTACTGCTAGATTAGAAGACATTTGATGCTTAATCCTCTAAGAAAAATCTCATTATGTTTTTGGAGAAGTGGGCCAACACCTAATACGGTTTGAAAATCACAATCTTTCAACTGCAAATTATATTCTTCACTAAAAATTGATGATTAGTGTTTGGCTGTTTGCATTATGTTATTTCTCTTAAGAGGTTATATCCATGTTAAATGCATATTTACCTCTTTTAACATGGTTTTAATACTCACCTTAAAATTAATCTCCCTAATTTAACATCATATAACACTCCTTTGGGACCCACAGAAAATATCTCAAACAAATCACAATTTACAAAATAAAAAAGCAAAAAGCAAAAACCCCCACTTTTCTATTTGGCTACCGTCGTGACCATGGCGAAACACTCTTTGGCGAGACACCTGATTTGGTTTAACGATGTTATAGGGCAAAAGTTGGTTTTGGCATAGCTTTAACGAAGCCCACACCCACCACTCTTATAGATTGACAAAAAAATTATGGCGTGATGTTTTTTTATAGGGTTTTGTTAATGACAGCCCTTAGGGCTGTCTCTAACATGCATAAAATGATTGTACATCATTGATAGAGTAGTGTTCCTAAAATTCAGACGGTGGTTTTTATAATAATTTTGTCTTGTTAATGACGACATCCCATCATTTTCCTTTTTTATATATCCTAAGTTAACATGTTTTCTAACAAACCATAAAAAGTGTTCAACTTAGATATTTTTGTCTCTTGCCTGAACATTTAGAAAGATGAAAATTTATGCCCGAATAAAGAAAGACATGTTTTTTTTTAGAATTAAGCTCCGTTTGCTCTTCAATTCTTTTTTTATTTTTAAAAAGGACAAATTTTAGTTAGTTAAAATCATGCGATACTTGCGTCAACACCATAATACAAAAGGTAAATATAAAAGGCCTGACACCATATTGAAGATTGTAGAAGTATTTGTTAAAGTTATACGTTATATTAATATCAATATATAGAATTACAGATATATCGTATTTACAAAAAACCATATACTATACAATGTAGACACAATTGATATTAATTCAAAAACCTAACTATTTAATAAGAATCGTGTATGATTGGTCACATTTGGTTTTTTGTGTCACCATCACCATTTGTGGCTTCGTGCATGTAACTATTTATGTGACAAGAATTTTGCTACCTTAGGACAGCTTGAACGTTTAAAGGCCTACATCCACACATCCATAGTTTTGTAGAAAGCCTAGTCCGGCCTTTATATATGGTAAAAATATATGGATAAGAACGATGTCTTTGTATTCATTCACGCCTCCAAATAACGTTTTCAGTTTTTTTTTTTTAAGTTTATCTCAACTGTAGATTTATTAAGATAGAAGTCTAATATGGTATTTATGATTTAATCATAAGTACGTAAACATCTTGTTGATATAAGGACTAAGGGGGCGTTTGGTTCAAAGTGGGTAATGAGAAAGAGAAAAATAATAGGAATACTAAAAAATATAATGGGCATACCTTAGTATTTCCTTGACCATTAATGTTGCTTGGTTTATCATATAATAATATATCTAATATAAATAATATTAATTAATATAATATTATATATAATAATACTAATTAATATAATAATAATATTAATTAATATATAATAATAATATTATATATTATATATTAATATATTAATATTATATATTAATATTATATATTATATATTAATATATTAATATTATATATTAATATAATAATAATATTAATTAATATATAATAATAATAATATTAATTAATATAAAAATAATATTAATTAATATAATAATATTATACATTAATATAATAATAATAATATATATTAATATAATAATATTATTAATTAATATAATAATAATATTAGTTAATATAATAATATTATATTGATATAATAATAATACTAGTTAATATAATAATAATATTAGTTATATTATATTGTATTTATATATAATAGTAATATATATAATATAAATATAGTAATATATAATTTAAATATATTTAAATATAATAATATATATAATTTAAATTTAATAATATATATTATTATCTAATAATATAATAATATTAATTAATATAATAATACTACATAATATTAATTAATATATAATAAGAATATTAATTAATATAGTAATGATATTATATATTAATATAATAATATTATATATTAATATAATAATATTAATTAATATATACTAATAATATTAATTATCATAATAATATTATATATTAATATAATAATAATATTAATTACTATAATAATATTACTTAATATAATAATATTATAATATATATATTTATATATAATAGTAATATAATTTAATATAATAATAGTGCGTTAAAGCATTATAAAGTTCATCACCCCAATTTGGTGGGAATGGTGTATTACTTAGTAGTAAGTAATGATTGATTACCTTAGAACAAACCAAGCATGTATAATGGTAATCAATCCCATTGCACACCCTTAAGACGGGTGCTAACGGCACCAAGCGACGTCGCCGATTTGGCCCGCTGGTTGTGGCGACCGTTGGCACGGCCCCGCCAGTTTGAAGACTAGAGCGAGGGTTGATGCCGGTTGAAAAATGTGGGGGGCCCCTCTGAGTTTCTAGCCGTTGGGGAAATAAAATATATTTTTTTTAAATTAACGGTAATATTTCGAAAAATAAACAGTAATATTTCGAAAAAATTCAAAAAAATTAAAAAAAAAATCAAAAAAAAAATTAATCTTTTTACGACTATAAATACTCACTCATTTCTTCTATATTTTTTACACCACATTTCACCTTCTTTATCTCTTAAAAAATTCATACTTCCTCCCAAACTTGACAAAAAGTCCAAAAAAGGTCAACAATCATCCAACGACGTGTGAGACCTATTTAATGATAACCCCATCGATTCCCCACACTCACCGGCCGGTTCTTCTTCGGTGCAAACAAGTACCCCGGCAATTTCATAAGGATTTGGCGAAAGTCGTAAGAAAATGCTTGAAGAAGCTCAACAATCAGTTGCAAGGAAATTTCATAAGGATTTGACGATTTTTAATGAGGATGACGATGAGGGTGACGGTGAGGGACCGGTTGACGAAGGCTGCGACGAAGAAGACGATCAATCTCTTCACTAGTAGTTTTTTTTTTTTTTTAATTAATGAATTTTTTTATGCAATGTTTTTTTTAATTATTGTCTTGTTTTTATGTAATGTCTTTTTTTAATTAATGTAATTTATTTTTATTAGTTATATATTTTAATTAGTTGTATATTTTTATTAGAAAAAGAAAAGTAAATGGTGGGGCCCAAATTTGGTGAAGAGAAAGGAGGGGGTGCTGTTGGCATAACTACGTCAGTTTAATGTTAGTTAGTTTGTCTGCTGACGTGGCGCTGAGTTGGCAGCAACTGATGGCGTCAATTGCAGTCACCATTAGGAGCGGTTTAATACCTCCAACCAATCACACCCTAATATGTTTAAACTTTGTGTACTTGCCATTTGTAGTACATATATCTAATATTTTATGTATACATGCAAATCAAAATAAGGGGTTCCGTTCAGTACAATTTTATTTATTGTTTATATGAACTCAAATATAATGTTATACTTTTTTCGTTTCAAAACAAGTGATTTATTTTTTTTTTCAAGGTATTTTAAAATATGTGATACATTTTGAAAACTTATTTTATTTGGTAAAAAGTTGTGGTCCCACATCCACTAACTATCTCATCTTAATAGTGAAATGACACATGTACCCTTACTTTTACATTTAAACATCATTAACCTCACTTTAATCAACATGTGTGGGACCGTTCCTCCACTAACTATCCAATTTAATCTAATTTAACTTTTATTATGATATTTTATCTCAAACAACGTGAAATTTAAAGTGTATCACTTATTTTGAAACGGAGGAAGTAGCTATGTATCTATAGTTATAACATCACATGAATACTAAAACTGGAAACCTTTAAATGAAGAAAAATGATTAGAAAACCTCGTTTATGTGCCTAAAAATCAATGTAACTAGGAGATTATGATAAGTGGCAAAATAAAAAATCAAGATGAGATTAGATTAGAGAAAATGACTAAGATATATGCTAAACTTTGAATAAATTAGGTTGATTTTTTAGGTTAATAAATTTGGTTATTTTATACTACGTCCTTGAATAAAACATAGAAAAACAAATTAACAATAAAGGTAAAAGTGTATCATTACACGCTTCTTCTTTTTTGTTCCATGTAGTTTTTGTGATGTTTGAAAATATCTCATCGCCAAATAGGGCTGTTTCATGCGGGGAACCAAACCCTTTAATAAAAGAGAGCATGCAAATGAACATCCCTTTTCAATTATAAAATTCATATCAACAAAATCAACAGCTAGATAATTTAATTTTTTAAAAGATATTCGCGTTATAACGGGCTCGTTGGGATGATTGATTATTGCTTGCAATATACACAATCTAACTATTGTTATAACCATTTTCAAATCTTCCCCGACTATTTGATATAAACGTTTGCACATAGAAAGATTGAACATTTGATTTCTAATAAGTTATTTAAGAGTCCTTACCACTAGCTCAAAAATATTAAAAATTATGTGGCTCACGTGCATATGTTAAATCCGTTGGAAATCTAGGTTATCCATTTCGTGGGATACCCGTTGCAAAAATTTAAGTTTGTTGTCGATGAATTTTCTTGCAATTTTATGAATGGAAATTGCCACTAATTTCCCACGGACTTCCCGTAGGAAACTTATGACCGTGGGAAAAAATTATGCACGCGTGTTTTTTCCACACCCGATCGCTGAAACATCGATTACCCGTGGATTTCTCACGCATTTTACCATAATGAGGTCATCTGATTTCTTTGTAGTGGATGGCTGAACTAAAAAACCACCCAATTCAAATCTCGCACCAATTTAGCAACTGTTATTAATAGTGGACTTAAAACTTAAAGTGACGAACGAAATAGCAAGCAAATTCAAGAACATGAAAAGCATTGTCTTTTAAGGATAACTAGCAGGGTACCCGCGCAATGCGGCGGCGGGTACCCGTAACCATATTTCGAAGTGACGACAGTACCGGTGGTGGTGACAATAGCGATGGTGATGAGTGGTGGTGCGTAGTGATGGTAGTTGCTGACATTAGTGATGGTAGGATCAGATCCGAAATTGGCCTTTTTTGTGAAAGTAAATATGGGTCTTTTAAATAGAGAAATAATTGTTGAGTTCTGGTGACGTTAAAACTTATATATATATATATATATATATATATATATATATATATATATATATATATATATATATATATATATATATATATATATATATATATATATATATATATATATATATATATATATATATATATATATATATATATATATAGGGGTGCATTATAGACAGAACCAAATTAGGAGAAGAACCCTCAGAACTGATTTCCACCAATCATATTTTAGTAAAATAGTTTTATTTTATTTTATTTTAAAGGGTATAAACGTAAATGCATATTTTTTTAAATTTGGTAAATGATCTTTATTTGGTAACTTCCGTATTAATGGGGAATCCCTACAATTATGGAATTTTGTTTATTGAAAAACTTTTGTATCATACATTCATGTACATTACGAATCTACATGTATGTATATTTACAAATACATTTATGAATGTAAGAAAACACATATGTTATTTTATGATTAACCAACTCAAAACAAGCACTTTAATATAACAAACAATTGAAAATACTGAAATATCATATATGTACAAAAAAAACTAAATAACATCTATGTACAAAAAAACTAACACCTATGTACAAAAAACTAAATAACACCAATGTACAAAAAATAAATAACACCTATGTACAACATTGACTCTTCTTTCTAAACTATTCTCTTCATCTTCATCTTTGTAGAGTTTAAACTCCGATTTGTCTCTCGAGTTTGACCGTGCAAGCTGGAAAACACGAAATAACTTATAATCAAACATAATTTTCGTTATATACATGTATGTATGTGGACTTACATCGATGTATATAGATACGCTAACATCGATTCATTGTAAAACCTTCACCACCATGTAAGCGCTGGAGGAATCGAGGCCGGAGGTCGGTTCATCTAGAAGTAGAATAATCAGATCGTGAATGATATCTATTCCGATTGAAACACGGCGGCGTTCTCCGCCGGATACTCCTCTGTGTACTTCGTCTCCGATGACGTAAGCAGAAATTACTTTTAGTAAACTGGAATCCAATTGCTCGCCGTTTAAAGTCACGTTCCCTTTCAAAATTCCTTTCGCAATTCGATTCGCTAACGCGTCAATCAGAGTAGACTTACCGGAGCCACTCGCTCCGAGCACCGCCAGCACCTCGCCGTCTCTCGCCTGACCGGAAATATCAGAGCAGTCTCTCTCCACCGCCGGCACCAAACACGGCCGGAATCTGAAGTTTTCTTCGAACCTTCACACTATAGGAATGAGATAAAAGAGGAAGAGAATAAGAGAACGAGGAATGGGAGTGGGTTAGGGTTAGTGGAGAGAGAGAGAATAGGAATGAGATAAAAGAGGGGAACGGTTTCTAAAAGATACCGATTTTACCCTTTTATTTATTTATTACTAAATTTAAATACCCATAAGTAATCTTAACCATCCAATTTAAAATCAATGGTTTAAGATTGAGTTCTTACAGTTCTAACGCTAAAAATGGTTCTGATTTTAATTCTACACTATATATATATACACACATATATATATATATATATATATATATATATATATATATATATATATATATATATATATATATATATATATATATATATATATATATATATATATATATATATATATATATATATATATATATATATCTAGAATAAATCAAAATAATCAAGTAGTTGAAGTGGTTAACACACAGTGACTACTTAGAAGAGGTCTTGTGTTCGAATCCTGTAAGCAACACTTTAATTTTGTAGTTAAAGAACTTACTAAAAGTGGAAAGCTCCTTAAACTTAAAATTAAGGAGCTACTTAAACTTACTAAAAGAGGTAGGCCTAAATGCATTAGTAAGTAGTAAGATTAGTCCCACTAGTGTAAACATTATCATGTGCATGTTTTTGGAAATATGCAGGGAAAAAGGATGAAGACTTCGGATGTATCAAAAGCATCACAATGACTTGTTGTGAGTTTGTGGGGTCCCAACTTAAAATTAATTGATTGTAAGAGGAGTAGCCCGGGACCCTTATAAGCACATCACATGTTCATTATTTGTCCAATGTGGGACATTACTCAACACGCCCCCTCACGTGTGACGTCATTTTTTTCGCGCCTAACACGTGGATATTTTATGGGTACGTGGGGTCCGTGTGACCGTTTGACAAACTACGGGTGAACCTTGCTCTGATACATGTTAGTTTGTTGGGTTCCATTCCATCTTAAAACCAAATGGTTGTAAGAGGAGTAGCCCAGGACCCTTATAAGCACATCACATGTTCAATTTTTATCCAATGTGGGACATTACTCAACACTTACGTTTATAATTGTTGATAAACAGTGGTTTGCGGTTGTAACAACCGGAATTACCCAACAAATATATTTTATATCCGTCAAAAATAAATTGTCAGATTTTATAAAAAAGAGTTTAAATATTGAAATTATAAGATTTAAGGTCACTTTAAAGGTTAAAGGTATGTTTGGATATGCTTATTTAACTTCAAAAGTGCTTTTAAGCAAAAGTCATTATTGACTTTTTGATATTAAAAAGTAATTATAGAAAAGTAGTGTTTGTTTTAACTTATTGACTTATTGTCTAACTTGTAGTGAAAAGTTAATAAGCTATTTGAAAAGTAAGGACCTCTTTACTGTTCAAAACCTCATTTTCAAGGCTTTTCCAAAAGCTATTTAAAAAGAGCTTTTTATCTTCTTAAAACAACTTATTAACTTATTGACTTCTAAAAGCAGCCAATAAATCAATAAAAACTTTTTAAATGAATTCTCAAACACCCTCTAAGTAACTCACTGGACTGGTGTACCTCTCCTATGTATTGTGTTTGTTTTCGTTTTGTTTCTCATGTCCAAATCCTGGCTAATTTTCTAATAATTTTTTTTTTGTTCTTAAAAAAGTATATAAATAAAAATATATATGATTGACGTGTAAAAGCTTTATATCCAATCACTAAAAATTAGGGACGGGTCGATCTATTCGTGATTGCTTGTACCAACAATTCAAAACTTCGAGAAAATGTCAAAATAATTGAAGAACGATAGTTATAAAAGTCAATGTATTGAATTAAAGAACCCACCCATGTGTCAAACGATGCGTTCAAAATTTGACTTTGGAGGTCATAACTCGTTACCTGAATATCTTCATTTGTTGCATATTTATTTATTATAATTTTAAAAAATGTGACGAAAGGATATTGAGTTATTGGTCAATACAGAATGTGCATCCACTAAATTACTAGACCAATATATTTGATTAAGTATATTATGAGATACAGATTATTAAATATACGTAGTATAACTAATAAAAAGGTCCATCAGCTTAAGTACAATGTCATTTTATGAGATTTTCGCTTTGTAAAGCTCAAGAAGAATATATACATCAACTATTTGATATTCTACTATTGAAAAAAAAGAAAAAAAGAAATAATAATAATAATAATAATAATAATAATAATAATAATAATAATAATAATAATAAATGTCACAAACATAACACAAGCAAACCATCTAGGGATAGCTTGATGGTAAAACATCTTCGTAGAGGCTACGAGTTTGATCCTTAATTTACTGGTTAAATATTACCAGATGATCTGAGAAATGTTGGGAAACGATCACGACAATAATTAGGTCGTGTATATCTCGAGCATAAGCTTGGCCATCCCAAGGAACTCGTTATAAACATTATGGTGCTGTTTGGTAAACCTCTTAATGATTCAGTTAAGATGACAGTCTTAATCGGACAGATTCAAAGTGTTTGGTAATACCTCTTAATCAGCATCTGAATCAAAAGTTGAACATGTTCTGCCTCTTAATCGGACAGATGTACGGGGAATTATGAATTATTCAGACATCTGCATCATTCAGATATTAATCATGTTGGGTCGCTGAAAAGCATCCCCCACTGAAGGAGATTTAATGAAGACAAAAAGGTAAATAGTTAGAAGACAATCTGAGGATCAATTCCTCAGATTGTGGGTAACTGAACCTGATCAGTTCGGATTTTAGTTACCCAGCTACACTATCTGATCACCATCTGAAACAACGACCAGTTCCCCGTGCGGAATCAGATACTGATCAACAGATCAGATAGTTGTAGCAGGTTCAGCGCACACTTGACAATAACGCTGAACCATATGAACAGATACCTCTCTAAGCAAAACTCTTAGTGAAGGTCACTGAAGCTGAATGCCATCTGAAGAAGCATGAGTATCCGAAGACTCATGGCGATCTGAAGCGTACAAAGGCCTGAAGTTTCAGTGTCACAGAAAGACACAAGTAAAGCACAAGTTTGTGTGTCGCCGACAAAGGGAATCCTATGCAAATCTTCTAGAAGATATCGACGATCACAAGACGATATAAAGTATTGTCAGAATTCCGTTAGTTGTGCTCGTCGCATGAAATATCCTCTACACCAACGGAATTCTCACACGTGGATTCGATCGATCATTCCTTTGGCACCACGTTCCCAATGCTATAAATTGAGGACTTAGCTATCAAATTCAGTGTGCACCCAACAAGTCTACACGCTGCTAAAACCTTCCCAGGATTTATTCTTTGAGCAGAGTGTAAACAACAAGTAATACCTTAGTTACTTGATTTGAGAATTGAATCTCTGTACCGAAGGTATCTGGTCTTGTGCCTGATCATTTGTTGATCAGAACTTGTCTTAGATAGTATCTGTTATTGTCTATCTTTTGCAAGTAGTTTAGTTAGGATTTGTTCTTAGCTATTCCGCAAACTACTTGTAGCTTTGTTATATCATTATTGATTAATAAAGAAAAGTTTAAAAAATGTTGAGTGTTGCCTTAAATTTTATTTGGTCAGTGAAAGTGTATAAGTGTGTTAATTTAAGCTTGGTCTATATTTGGCAATAAACCGGTTTGAATTAGCAGATAACTCAAATAGAAACATTTACGTGTTAAGACTATGTTTAATCTTCTACAAAAGTACCATGGCCTATGCAACCTAACATCGGCCCTCTGTTGCAATGTCTTCATCTTAGTTAAAGTGACAACGACCAAACAACATTTAAATTTAACTTACGACATTATCTATCTATGACAATTGACAACCATGTTACCTGATGATGTATTATCTAGGGGTATTCAAAACAGGGTATTCGGATTTTCGGATATCTGAATTTCGGGTACCCGGATTTTTGGATATTGATTTTTACTATCAGAATTCGGTATCCGAAATTCGGATACCCAAAATTTCGGGTACACGGTATCCAAAAAACAAAAATATATAAAATATTTTCAGATATTTCGGGTATTTATCATATATGTTTGGATTTTTTTTTTGGATTTTTTTTATTTTTGGGTACTTTTTCGGATACCGAGTATCCGAAAATCTTGAAAAAACCTATCCAGATTCTGTATCCGAAATCCGGATACCTGAATTTCGGATATCGGGTAATATTTCGGTTATTTTTAAACACCCCTAGTAATTATCAACCGGACCAGACACCATTGGCTACCCTGGATCCCATTCACAACCTTTTTGACTATATATATAAATAAATAATGAAAAACGATAACGACAATCATAAGAGCTGTCATTAAGATAATAAGATATTTATTTGGAACATGTACATCAATCAATAAACGACTTCTATATTTTAAGAAGGGTTTTTCTAACGTATGCCCCTGGGGCATACGTTATGTGCAATTAATGAAGTATCTGATTTCCTATTATATTTTGAATAACATTGATTTGAATCTAAGTTATCCGGGTGGAAAGAGAAAAATCTATCGTTTGGTGGAAGATTAACGCTTGTAAAATCGGTGTTAAGTAGTTTGCCACTATATTATTTCTCCTTATTTAAAGCACCTTTGTGTGTTATTGATAAGCTTGAACAAATTAGAAGAAGATTTCTTTGGGGTGACAAAAAAATTTGTTGGGTCGCTTGGTCCACCGTCTTGGCCTCAAAAGAAAATGGTGGGCTTGGTGTCGGTTCGTTAAAAGCCCAAAACTATGCTTTACTAGCAAAATGGTGGTGGCGCCTTCGGGATGGGAAAGATTGTATTTGGAAAAACATTATTATGGCAATCCATAATTTACGTCGCAAACCAACTCATATTATGGCTGCACGTAATTCGGTGGGAGTTTGGAGTAATATTACAAAGGCCGCTTCAATTCTATCTAGTATCGATGTCGGTTTTTTTGATACTTTTGATTTATGCATTGGTAACGGGAACTCTTTTATGTTTTGGAAAGACTTGTGGATCGGTGTTCGTTCACTTCAATCACGTTTTCCTAATCTCTACGATATTGAAAAAGTTAAGTGTTGTAGGGTATCGGATCGGATTTCGCATTCAGGTTTTACATGGGACTGGTCTCAAGTTCTAAATTCTCATGTCCTTGTAGATGAATTTTGCTCATTGTTGCATCTCATTATGGCAACAAGGTTAAGTGGTTGCCCTGATTCAATAAAATGTAAGGTGTCTAGTGACGGGATTTTTTTTTAACATGACAAGCCTTTTTTTTCTTGTTTTTTTCTTTTTCTTTATAACGTGGGTTCCAACTCATGTTTGCGAGCCAAATAACCCCTGTAACACCCGTATTTTTATAACATCGTTTGAAATCATTTAAAATACAATTTCCCAACATTTGACACATTGTCCAAAATACAGTTTAACAAAAACTTTAGAACCTTTATCAGAGTTTACAAAAATACGGTGTCACCAAGTATATCAAAACCATAGGCAAACGGGATCTACCTATTAGCACCCGAGCTAAACATCTCTAGGCCACTTCTAGTGCAACCTTCTATCACTTCAAACCTGTACCTGAGTACATAGCCACAAAACAACGTAGTACGTGAGACAAAATAGTCTCGTGAGATACATGGGTTTTAGACCCCAATAATAATAGTCATTTCATAAATATATAAACATATATATAAGCTACGTAAATACCGTCTAGTCACCCTATTGTGACTCTAGCTACTTTGCTTTCTTAGCAACCATATCTAGTACCTAAACATATAGGTACCAGAAGCCCAATCATATCTAGTACATAAACATATATGTACTAGAAGCACCATCATATCTAGTATATAAACATATATGTACCAGACGCACAATCATATCTAGTACATAAACATATATGTACCAGAAGCACCATCCTGACTAATACATAAACATATATGTATTAGAACCTACATACCTAGTACCAAACATATGCGTACTAGAAGCACCCGTGTGCTTAGTGTATAAACATATATACACTCGGTGTATAAACATATATATATCACCGCCCAGTGACCGGGGGTCCCCCGCGTCACTACCATCTATCTCTTACCATAACCTAACAGTTATGACAGTCAAAGCCTTCGGCTATCACATCCAACATCAAACAAGTTAGTCATCTAATACTAACGACATATAATTAGTTCATCACAGTGTGAACGTACCTGTATGGTCCCATGGACCCGATCATAAGCAACCACAGTTACTTCTACATCTATGAACCCTATGAGGTCCATACTTACTTTATACATAAGATACATTTCTTATTTATCGATAACATAATACTTTTATCTCTTCCTTGACTATAATAGACAATTATTACTAGTCACATCACATTCTTTCTCATATATATTCGTTCTTTACTTTTATTAGTATATCTTACCAATAGGTACTCATTACTGTAAAATCATTCCCAATTGCTTTACTAATACATATTTATTAATAAAGGCTCCGTATACATTCTTTTAATCAATTACTTCATTATTATTGTTCATTAGCATAGATTCTATAATTACTTGAATCTATCATAATTTACTTCAAATTCATCACTCATACTAGACACATTCTAGTATATCACATTCTACATACTTTCATACATTTTCAATTACTATCTTTATCAAAATATTTGTTAATAAAGACTGATACAATATCATATGTACTTTCAAAACTATTTGCTATGTACCCAGTTTAAAAGTCTCATGTACTCACCTTAGCAAATAAGTGCTCCAACCGTATTCTTTACGTCAGTTTCCTTGCTTCACAATTTGGTCAACCTTCCAAGACCTCACCAAATGCCTAATACAATAATCACAATATTATCAACATCACATTCTACTACCAATGTGTCCATCTATCTCTAGATAGCACTTATTAACTCATTTCCCCCAATTATGGTGATTTACCAAACCCTAGGTTTAACCACCCCTTAAGATTCTTACAAATCATAATCATACACTTGTTTCCTTTGTTAATATACCATCTATTAAGTGTATACAACATTTATTCACCATAAACCATAACCCCCAATAACTAGGGTTTCAAACCCAACCATCAAAATACATAGATCTAAAGCTACCAAGATCAAGGAGTGAAGATATACCTTTAATCTTCAACTAGCAGTGAAATCTATCAAGATTCGTGGAGGAATCACTCAAGAACTGCACTAGAGCTCCAAAAATCGCCAAAGAGGTATCTAGGGTTTGAAGATAGCACAAATGGCTGAAAACCCGATTTTAAAGCTGCACGTCACAAGTTCATGGCGCGAACAATAGTTCGCGTCGCTAACTTCGCGTTCTTCTCAAGTTCGCGATCGCTAAGTCGTCGCGAATTACTTCGCGACCAAATGCCAAAGTCCCTGAAGACAGTTCCCGATCGCCATCCCGAGTTCGCGTCGCGAACTCCCTAATGCAGCAGGGCTGCACTTTTTCCCTTTTGTCTCGACCCGGTTTCGCCCATAACTTTCTCGAACGGCGTCCAAACGGCACGAAACCAATTCCTACGTTCTTTAAATGATTTATCCTTATTTATCGTATTTTTATACAATTTATTTATTTACAAATTTCGGGTCGTTACAACCCCGTCGTGATCCTGCGTTTTACGGTTAGTTTGGAGTCAGCGTAGATGTATCAACATTGCCTTAAAGATATTTTGTTTTCTCATATAAAATATCTTTGGATCTATGTTTGTTTCTGATAAAAAATTACGAAGAAAAAAAAAGTGTTCATGTGACTAGATATGCAGAAGAAAAAACAAGTATACATACCATTCATTATCAACGCACCATCATCATTTTGATTGTGGTGTGTATGTTATGTGTATTTTCATTATTTTGACAAATTTTTTAGTGATGTGGTTCCAAAAATAGGATCGTTTTCTAAAATATTTATAGAACTAAATTTAATTTAAAAATAAAACATGATAAAAAATAGTTTTTCTTCACGTGTAATGTTATTTTTATTAATACTACATCCATATCAAATAAGTGATATATTTAAAAAATCATGATTTTTTAATCAAAAGATTAAAAAGTGATTTAAGATAGATTAAAATTAAAATTGATAGTTAGTGACAAATGGGTCCCACTTCTTTTATATAAAATGATATTAATAATGTTTAAAGGTAAAAGTAAGGATAAAAGGGTAATTTCACTTTAATAAAGTAGATAGTGGAGAATGAATCCCACTTTTTTTGTCAAATAAGATAAGTTTTTAAATCATATCACTTATTTTGATATACCCCTAAATAGAAATTGTATCACTTATTTTAATACGAATGTAGTATAACAAATAATTAAAGATGAACAGTAGCAGAACATTTTTTTATTTTTTTAATTATTCTCCTGCCGTGTTTGTTGACTTTTATTATGGGTTTACTATATTTTAGAGCATCTCAAACCATAAATTATATAAAACTCACTCTATCAGTATAATTAGTGGGTTCATTCACTATAAATATAATCTCAACTCCAACTATAAACTCTATCAATCCCTCTAAAATTAGTGTGACCCATATAAATCATATTTTTAATTAATTTATTTTACATTACAAAAGAAAATTAGAGTAAATGATATGTGGGGTCCATGGATAGAGACATGGATAGAGGGGATACCCTCTCAATTCAAATATATATGGACTTTTTCTCTCACTCTATATTTAGAGTGAGAAATAGAGGTGAGTTGGAAAAGATAAAACTTCAAATATAAAGATAGCGATAAATGGAGTATGATTGGAGATGCTCTTAGTTATACTTTTAGATAAATACAATACTTCCTCCATCTTTATTCCTTGCGCCTTAATTTTTTTTTCCTATTACTAATATTTATAAAAAGAAAAATATTTTTAATTTGTGTTTATATTATTAACATTATTATTAATAATTTTCTTCCAATTTAGTTTCAAGGATGCCTACTAAATTACATGCTCTTGTTTTTTCCTTAAAGTTGTTGGGTTTACATGTCGCACGTATAAGTAGATGTTGAACACCCGACATTACATTTATTGATGTAAATAAATTTTTTGAGAATCGTATGAAAATCCTCGTAACAATAGGGGTACATTCTATAATATCTTTAAACATTTGAACACCGGGCACAAAATGCTCTATATTAGCTAATCAAATGCAAACATAACTTATTCCTAAAATTTAATAATTTCCGTGACAAATAATAAAAAAAAGTGCTATCTAGATACATATATAATAATTCCTAAAATTTTCAGTTATATAGAATAATTCATCTCATACAAATTCGATAGAATTAAACCAACAATTATAAAATTATATAACGTACAAAATCTAAATCGTGAGGTACATTATAAACCTAATGTTATTCGATTCATTTCATGTCAAATATTATCGATAGCGTAAGATACATTGAGAAAGTTAATTCACTTCCAACTTACAAATAACCGATCTTATATGCATCTAAATCACAATCTACAAAAATTAAGCATAATTTTTTGTACTTCAAATTAAAAAAAAGTTATTAGTATAAAGGAAAAAAATTCAGTTTGTAACCGGACCTACCCGTTCGTATCAATTCGACAAACCCAAAACTTGTCAAATCCAAACCCGACCAACATGATTCCTTATAAGGCCACAAACCCGAAACACATCAAATATGAACCCAACTAACATGATTCCTTATAAGGTCGGTTTTCATATTAGATTTTTTTACTCCAAACTCAATGGCCTCGATCAGAATAAAACCCTAACCCAACCCGATTGAGGCTCTAGGAAAATAGTTAATTTGAATGAGAAACCTATTGAAAAAAATTGAAGGGGTGAAGTTGAAATAGAAGAGGAGCATTGAATGAGAAGGGCCATATGAGATTGACATAACATCAGCAATAAATAGGAAGAATTGCATGAATCGGGAAACTGTAAAGGGAGGGACAAATGGAAGAGTAAAAAATGGATAGACATATCATGTGGCAGAGATCCATTTGGAGTTTTCTTCCCGTGGGAGCTATTTATGTATGTCTAATCATTTTAAAAAATGATAGCAAAAAAAAAAAAGTTATACCTATAACAATAAGGTCAAACCTAAACCAAATTACCATGAGAGCATAAGCTACAAAATTTAATGCATATTACGTGATGGGAGGAGATGCTTCGGAGGGGGACGGAGCATTTAATCACTTATTACATATAGTCTCAAAACAATTAATTAAAACATTGGATTTTAATAGTTACGGTTACAAAAGTCATAACGTTGACTATTGTATTTTAATACACGATCAAAACATTGTATTTTAATTTGTTATATATTGTGAACTTACAAAAAGGCCCAGACTTTTATATTATTATCAAATGTAAAATAGAATTACAAAAGAAGAATAAGCCCACAATATATAAGAAACATAATTAAGTTAAACTAGCTAATGACTAAATATAGGCCCAAACCAACAAAGCTCAATATGACAATTATGCTAATAGTTATGTTAGTGCACAATGATATCTAAGGCATGTGCCAACATCACATTGGTATGCTTTCGGTTGGGTGCCGTCGGTTTTCCCTTTGGCTAAACGACGTGAAGAGGGACTAGGGAAAGGGGTAATTTAGTGGATATTGGTATTTTTGTACAGGTATTTTATATATAAAATATTAAGTGAAGGATTATCATTGGCATATGTGTCGGTTGAGTATTTCAGCTAACGTGACGCTAAACTGACGTTCCAATTAGTGTTATGGTTCACACCAGTCTAAGATAAGTTGTGGGAGATAGTTTTCGGAAACATGTATTTCGAGTCGTGTTGGATAGTTGAAGTGACACGTCACATATATATATGTCGAGACTCGTTGGATCTCTAGTTGTACTCTCCTTGTCTCGTGTTTATGGTGGTATCTTAGTCATAGAATCTTTGAAAAACAAACAAATTTTTTTAGGTTATATGTATGCTCTTGGTATAACGATTAGTCTTGTGTCTGTGTTTAATTGTCGATCTAAGAGACTACACAAAGCTTATCCAAAACCTCGTGGAGAGGACATGACTTCTTTTGCTGAAACTGTTATTTATTTAAAGACATTTAGTAAATTAACTAGAAAATATAGAATGACGTAAAAATGGTATGTGAAAAGGTTAAATATGTTAGGAATTTAATTATGCAATGTTATTCTGGTAAATTAATTTTTTTACCACTTTAAAAACAAACGATCAAACATCATTAATTTTTTTGGTTAAATTAACAACGTACAAGATAAACAGCTTATTGTGCAACCATACACAAATTATTAACTGAAAGGTAGTCAATGGGCAAGCAGAATTTTGTCAGGAACGAAAGAATGCACCTCTGAATTTCTGTATAGCAATCGAGTGCCAATGGACAGGCAAAGGACCACTTTATTTTTATCATTTGAATACTGTGTTGGAATTGGTGTCCAACACATCAAATAAACCGTATTTCGGTTCGGGTATTTTAGAGTCCTATTCGGGTTGCCCTCGAGGAGTCAACGAACACGAAAAATAACGTAATATTTAATTAATGGTTTAATTAAATGGACTATCGGGCTAGACGGGCTAAACTAGTTAATGGGTAATTAACTAGTTAGTGGTATTGGGCTTGTAATTAGTTATTGGATTAATTAATTACTTGTGGGCTTAGTTAAAGGGTTTAATTAAGTGGTGGGCTTGGACCAATTAGAGTTTGACTCTAATTAGGATTGCACAACTATAAATAAAGGTTAATGTAACACCTCAAATTTTAGTACCAAATATTGGCCAAAATAAAACATTTTATAAATAGAAGAACATCCCCAAGTTTGGATTTTCAAAAACCTTGGTATGAAATCAGAGTATAAAAGTAGGTGTTACAAAATAGATCATAACCAAGCTAAGACTAAATCCAATCTAGTGTTCTTCTAATCTAGGTCCCGCATCTCTATCCATGCGTACCTAAGCCTTCGATCCCGAACCTGAGTACATAGCAAAACAAACAAGGAGTACGTGAGACAAAAACGTCTCGTGAGCTACATGGGTTTAGACCCGGTAATAAAATGAAGTGTCACGATTCATATAACCAATCAATATACATATATATACCCAACTACTCAGTCTAGTCACCTCGGTGTGACCCTATCAACCTTGCTTACCTAGCAATCACGTCTAGCTATCGGGTCGCCCCCGAACTAGCTAGAACCACAAACATATCTAGTTATCGGGTCGCCCCCGAGCTAACTAGAAACAAGGTACCGGCAATAGGATCGCCCACGCTACCGATACCTGCCTTGCCCACCGGAATATGTCCAATGAGTAAGACTACTAACGTGGAAGAGTCAATGGGAAATCCGTCCCAACTGCTCCTCAATCCACACCTCATGACCGGGGAGTCTCCCGTATCATCACATCATCTCAACCTCATCATAACCCTATGGTTATGTCAATCTAGCTCTCGGCTATCACTTTCATCATCAAGCAAGTTAGTTCAATACTATCATCGGTATAACTAACTATCAAATATTAGTCTACACAATTAAGCAAATAAACCATAATACAAGTAATGAAAATATTTAAAAGGGCTATGTACTCAGTAAATTCCACACGTACTCACCTTAGCAATATGATGCTCAAACCGTGTTCTTGACACCAATACTCTTGCTTCCACAATTTCACCGACTTTCCAAAATGTCACCAAAAGCCTAATACAATAATCACAACAAGATTATCATCACAAACTACCACCAATGTGTTCATCTACCTCTAGATAACACCCATCAATCCATTTCCCCCAAATTTGGTGATTACCAAACCCTAGGTTTAACCAACCCTTAAGATTCTTACAAATCGAAATCATACACTTGTTTTACTTGTTAATATTCCATCTATTAAGTGTATACCTCATATATTTCACCATAAATCACCAACCCAAGAACTAGGGTTTCAAACCCTAGCTTCAAGATCCATAGATCTTGAGCTACAAAGATGAAAGAGTGAAGATTTACCTTTAATCTTCCACTAGGAGTGAAATCTACCAAGGATTTGTGAAGAAATCAACCAAGAACAGCCTTTAAGCTCGAAAATCGCCAAGAGAGAAAACTAGGGTTTTGATATGCCATAAATGAGCTCAAACCCGACTTTAATGCAGTCGTCCAGAGTTCACGGCGCGAACTTAGTTCGCGTCGCTAACTCTCCATACTTGGCCATACTTAGCGATCGCTAACTCGACGCGATCTACCTCGCGACCCATGGCCAAACTCCCTGGCCCGACTTCCCGATCGCCATCTATAGTTAGCGACGCGAACTCCTTAAGGCAGCAGGGCTGCACTTTTCATCAAGTGTCTTGACCCGATTTCGCCCATAACTTTCTCGTACGGTGTCCAAACGACACGAAACCAATTTCCACGTGTTTTATATGATTTATCCATAATTATCATATTTTTACATATTTTATTTATTTACAATTTCGGGTCGTTACAACTATCTACCCCTTAAGAAGATTCCGTCCTCGGAATCTCATCATAGTTCACGAAATCCGGGTACCTCTTCCGAATCTCGTCTTTGACTTCCCAAGTCAAATTCGGCCCAAGTGAATGCTTCCACTTGACCAACACCAACTCGATCTCCTTATTCCGAAGCTTCTTTGTTTTCGTTTCTAATATAGCCTCGGGCTCCTCAATCAACCGGTTCGGGCCGTCAACCCGCAACTCTTGCAATGGAATAATATTTTCAACTTCCCCGATAAACTTCTTCAAATAACTCACGTGAAAGGTGTCATGCACACCTTGAAGTTCGGGTGGAAGTTCCAACTTAAAAGCTTGAAGCCCGACCCGTTTCAATATTTTAAACGGTCCAACATACCTTGGACTTAACTTTCCTTTCTTACCAAACCGCATTACACCTTTCCAAGGTGACACTTTCAACATCACCATATCACCGACATCCAAGTCGTATGGTCTTTTCTTTAAACCCGAATAACTTCGTTGTCTATCTTGGGCGACTTTCATGTTGTTTTGAATAATACCAATCTTTTCATTCGCCACTCTCACGATCTCGGGACCCGTGAGTTTCGCCTTTCCCGCTTCCAACCAACAAGATGGAGTTCTACATTTCCTTCCATACAACGCCTCATAAGGCGGCATCTTAATAGTCGAGTGATAGCTATTATTATACGAGAACTCGACTAACGGTAAATGTTCATCCCATTTACCACCGAAGTCTAACACACACGATCTCAACATATCTTCAACCGTTTGAATCGTTCTTTCACTTTGACCGTCGGTTTGCGGGTGATAAGCCGTGCTCAACCGCAACTTTGTACCCAACTCTTCTTGTAATGACCGCCAAAATCTCGAGGTAAACCTCGCGTCTCTATCGGACACAATCGATAACGGAACCCCGTGGAGTCGAACCACCTCATCAACATACAACTTAGCCTATTTCTCAAGTGGCAACGTTTCCCGAATTGCTAAAAATAACGCACTCTTGGTCAACCGGTCAACTATGACCCAAATGGCATCGTGACCTCTACTCGTCTTCGGTAAACCTACTATGAAATCCATAGTTATATCTTCCCACTTCCCGGCCGGTACAACTAATGATTGAGCTACCCCATACGGTACTTGATGCTCGGCTTTCACTTGTGCACACGTGGCACACTTAGAGATATACTTGGCCACTCTCGCCTTCATTCCGGGCCACCAATAAACCCGTTTCATATCTTGGTACGTCTTTGTACTTCCCGGGTGAATCGAATACTTCGATTTGTGCACATCATACAACAACTCTTTTCGGATACCACCGAACTTAGGAACCCATAAACGACCACCCACGGTCTTCAACCCTTGTGCATTTTCGAGAAAATGTTGGTTCTTACCTAACCGTTCTTGTCTTAACTCGTCCCTTCCCATAACCTCTCGTTGGGCATTCTTGATCCTTTCGATAATACTCGAGACGACTTCTATACGTGATAAAATTCCTCGGTTCGGATTTTCATAAACCTTTCGGCTCAAGGCATCGGCCACCACGTTCGCCTTCCCCGCATGATACACAATCTCACAATCATAATCGGCTATCAACTCGATCCACCTTCTTTGTCGCATATTAAGATCCTTTTGAGTAAACACGTATTGTAGGCTTTTATGATCCGTGTACAACGTACACCGAGTACCATACAAATAATGCCTCCACAACTTCAAGGCAAAAATAATCGCCGCCAACTCCAAGTCGTGTGTCGTGTACCTTAATTCCGCATTCTTCAATTGTCGCGAGGCATACGCGATCACTTTACCTCTTTGCATCAACACACAACCGAGCCCTTGATTCGAAGCATCACTATAAACCACAAAATCTTCCATACCATCCGGTAACGTTAGGATCAGCGCGTTACACAACTTTTCCTTCAACAAATTAAACGCCTCTTCTTGCTTCTTCTCCCACACAAACTTCTCACTTTTTCTCGTTAACTTCGTGAGTGGAATCGCGATTCTCGAGAAGTCTTGTATAAATCTTCGATAATAACCGGCTAATCCAAGAAAACTTCTAACCTCGGTAGGAGTCCTCGGAGGCTCCCAATTTGACACCGCTTCAATCTTGGACGGATCAACCTTAATACCATCACACGTCACCACGTGACCTAAAAATTGCACTTCCCGCAACCAAAATTCACACTTTGAGAATTTTGCATACAACTTCTCTCGTTTCAACACGTCTAAAACAAGCCTCAAATGACCTTCATGTTCTTCTTCGGTTTTCGAATAAATCAAAATGTCGTCAATAAACACGATCAAAAACTTATCAAGGAACGGTTTACAAACCCGATTCATCAAATCCATAAAAATAGCCGGCGCGTTTGTAAGACCAAACGGCATCACTAGAAATTCATAATGACCATAACGTGTACGAAAAGCCGTCTTCTCGGTGTCGCCTTCTTTCACCCGAACTTGGTGATAACCCGACCTCAAATCGATCTTCGAGAAATAACTAGCACCTTGCAATTGATCGAATAAGTCGTCAATTCTCGGCAACGGGTATCGGTTTTTAATAGTTACCTTGTTCAACTCTCGGTAGTCGATACACATTCTCATCGAACCGTCTTTCTTTTTAACAAATAATACCGGTGCACCCCACGGTGACGAACTCGGACGAATAAAACCTTTATCTAACAAATCTTGCAATTGAGTCATCAATTCCCGCATCTCGGTGGGAGCTAAACAATATGGAGCACGAGCAATCGGCGTCGCCCCCGGCACTAAATCAATTTTAAACTCGACTTGTCTCTCCGGTGGCAAACCGGGCAAGTCATCGGGAAATACCTCGGGGAATTCCCGAATAATTTTTACACTATCCATTGTCTTCTTTTCTTTTCGGCCATCTAATACATATGCAATAAACGATGCACAACCTTTCGATATACTTTTCCTCGCCTTAATAGCGGTAATCACATTAGGCATGTGATGTCGTTTCTCCCCATACACATACACTTTCTCATTCTCGGGTGTCCTAATCGACACAATCTTCTTTCCACACAAAATCTTGGCTTGGTGCATACCCAACCAATCCATACCGATAACCACATCAAACGCCCTAATCCCCATGGGCAACAAATCCACCTTAAAATTTCTACCGTCTATTTCTATTTCACAATTTCTATAAATACATTCGACCATAGACGTTTTCCCGTCGGCTACTTCTATCTCATAAACCTCATCTAACATTTCGGACGGCACATTCAATTTACAACCGAACTCATAAGACACAAACGAATAATTTGAACCCGAATCAAACAAAATATGAGTTGGCAAGGAGTTAATGAATAGAGTACCTGACACCACATCATGTGCCTCCTTTGCCTCCTCCCGAGTGAGTTGGAAAGATCGTCCCTTCACCTTAGCCGGCTCCACCTTCTTTTGAGCCGTGGACACCAACGATTCGGTCCCCTTCTTCGGGCATGCATTGCTATAGTGCCCCTTCTCGTGACAGGAGAAACACTCAACATCGGCCATCGACTTGGCCCTACAATCTCGGGCTATGTCCCCCGCCCTCCCACAACTAAAACAAGATTTCGGCTCCCCTCGGCATATGCCGGTATGATTTTTCCCGCATTTCTTGCACGGGCCAACACTTCCTTGTTTAGAGAAGCTCGAAGTGAACTTCCCCTTTTTCAACGAATTAGAGCCGCTCTCCGCCTTCCTTTTCTCGCCCACTTGGGCCCTCTCGGCAACCCGTGCCTCATTAACCTCCTCAACACCCCGGGCGGCACTAATAGCCTCATCGAGTGAGACCGCCCTCTTAACCTCCAACTGATAATCCCACGGAAGTCCACTTGCATACCGCACCACTCTCAACCTCTCATCCGAGTAGGTTTTAGCAACAAACGGGAGCAATCCCGTGAACTCCCTCGAATATTCCTCCACCGACATATCACCCTTCTTAAGGGTCACAAACTTCTCGTGCATTTTCTCCAAATCCCTTTCGGGACAAAATTTCTTTTTCAATCTCGTGGTGAACTCATCCCACGACATCTTTTCAACCACCTCCTTCCCGAGGGTCTCATACACGATATCCCACCACACCATGGCATCTTCTTTCAACAATTGTGACGCATACGTCACCATATCAACATCCTTACACTTACTACTTCCGATAACCCTCTCGGTTTCTCGGATCCACCTCATCGTTACTTTCGGGTCCGAACTACCCGTATACACATTTGGCTTACAAGCCATGAAGGATTTAAACGAACAACCTTCTTTCACAACGGGCCTAGCCCTAGCATCACTTTGACCACCCGTGGAGGACTTTCCCTCCCCGGTGCCACTACCCCCGGTTCTCTCTTCCGATTTAGCCTCGGATTCCCGGTCCCCTCCCGACCTTTCACGGTCCCCAATAATACGGTGCACTTCTTCGGCCACCGTCCCCTTAATTTGATCGATAATAGTTTGGAGATCCGCCATAGTGACCGGAGTCCTATTAGCTCCAACCTCCGACTCATCAACCCGATGCATTGACGGTTGACTTTCTTGCTCAACCACCCTCTCGACAGGAGGTACTTCCTCCTCACGGCCCTCCGGGGCTTTACCACTTCTACGTGTGGTCACCATTTCTTTCAATCAGGACTATACGAAAGACATTAAACATTTAGTACCTTGTGTACAACCCATTAGTCGCATAGGACTCAATACCCAAAATCATATCAAATTCATCGGTCCCCTAGGTTCAACCCTAAACTTAATATAAAGTCTCAAGGTCAACCTATGATCTCAAGGAATCTTATATTCCTAATGCTACAGTCTAAGACTAGGATGGTCATCCAACCTAATTCACTTAAACTATAGCTCTGATACCAAGTTGTAACACCTCAAATTTTAGTACCAAATATTGGCCAAAATAAAACATTTTATAAATAGAAGAACATCCCCAAATTTGGATTTACAAAAACCTTGGTATGAAATCAGAGTACAAAAGTAGGTGTTACAAAATAGATCATAACCAAGCTAAGACTAAATCCAATCTAGTGTTCTTCTAATCTAGGTCCCGCATCTCTATCCATGCGTACCTAAGCCTTCGATCCCGAACCTGAGTACATAGCAAAACAAACAAGGAGTACGTGAGACAAAAACGTCTCGTGAGCTACATGGGTTTAGACCCGGTAATAAAATGAAGTGTCACGATTCATATAACCAATCAATATACATATATATACCCAACTACTCAGTCTAGTCACCTCGGTGTGACCCTATCAACCTTGCTTACCTAGCAATCACGTCTAGCTATCGGGTCGCCCCCGAACTAGCTAGAACCACAAACATATCTAGTTATCGGGTCGCCCCCGAGCTAACTAGAAACAAGGTACCGGCAATAGGATCGCCCACGCTACCGATACCTGCCTTGCCCACCGGAATATATCCAATGAGTAAGACTACTAACGTGGAAGAGTCAATGGGAAATCCGTCCCAACTGCTCCTCAATCCACACCTCATGACCGGGGAGTCTCCCGTATCATCACATCATCTCAACCTCATCATAACCCTATGGTTATGTCAATCTAGCTCTCGGCTATCACTTTCATCATCAATCAAGTTAGTTCAATACTATCATCGGTATAACTAACTATCAACTATTAGTCTACACAATTAAGCAAATAGACCATAATACAAGTAATGAAAATATTTAAAAGGGCTATGTACTCAGTAAATTCCACACGTACTCACCTTAGCAATATTATGCTCAAACCGTGTTCTTGACACCAATACTCTTGCTTCCACAATTTCACCGACTTTCCAAAATGTCACCAAAAGCCTAATACAATAATCACAACAAGATTATCATCACAAACTACCACAAATGTGTTCATCTACCTCTAGATAACACCCATCAATCCATTTCCCCCAAATTTGGTGATTACCAAACCCTAGGTTTAACCAACCCTTAAGATTCTTACAAATCGAAATCATACACTTGTTTTACTTGTTAATATTCCATCTATTAAGTGTATACCTCATTTATTTCACCATAAATCACCAACCCAAGAACTAGGGTATCAAACCCTAGCTTCAAGATCCATAGATCTTGAGCTACAAAGATGAAAGAGTGAAGATTTACCTTTAATCTTCCACTAGGAGTGAAATCTATCAAGGATTTATGAAGAAATCAACCAAGAACAGCCTTTAAGCTCGAAAATCGCCAAGAGAGAAAACTAGGGTTTTGATATGCCATAAATGAGCTCAAACCCGACTTTAATGCAGTCGTCCAGAGTTCACGGCGCGAACTTAGTTCGCGTCGCTAACTCTCCATACTTGGCCATACTTAGCGATCGCTAACTCGACGCGATCTACCTCGCGACCCATGGCCAAACTCCCTGGCCCGACTTCCCGATCGCCATCTATAGTTAGCGACGCGAACTCCTTAAGGCAGCAGGGCTGCACTTTTCATCAAGTGTCTTGACCCGATTTCGCCCATAACTTTCTCGTACGGTGTCCAAACGACACGAAACCAATTTCCACGTGTTTTATATGATTTATCCATAATTATCATATTTTTACATATTTTATTTATTTACAATTTCGGGTCGTTACAGTTAATGGTTTTAACCTAAACAACTTTTGCCTTTTATTCCCTTGTGCTCTCCCCTAGCTGTCGAACACCACCACCGTCCGAACACCACAGCCGCCGAACCACCACCGCCGCTGCCCAGTCGCCGCCGCCGGTTCCGCCGTCGAAACCGGAAGGAGTATTCGGTTTTGGGGTTCTTCTTTCTTAAGGGTGCTTTGTACTACCTTGTGGTACATCGTCTCGTTCTTGACCAACTTTGGGTGTGAACCAATAGAGGGATTCTTGCTTGAATCCTAGTGCTGTGATTATTCTGGCTCGAACAAGATCACAAGGTTTGCCTCCTTCGCCAAACCAAAACAATGTAAGTTTTGAATTTATTATTTAATTAGTTTACTTTAGAATTGTTTTTCGCCTTGCATGGCACGCAACATTATTTCATTTTACGCATTGTTTAAAGATGGTTTTAATTTTGTTTTAGACAATGAGAATGGTTCCATTTTGGTTTATAAAAATGATGTGTTTTATGTTAAAGCTATTTCTTGTAATGGTATATATGAAAATGTTGGTTGCGTAAACAAAAGGAATCTAATATTGAATGTTGATTCATCCAAAGGTGTATTGGATAAGTCATGTCTATGGCACTGTCGCTTAGGACATATAAACAAGAAACGCATAGCTAAACTCCAAAAGGATGGAGTGTTAGAATCATTTGACTTGAAATCAGATGATGTGTGTGAGTCTTGTTTACTTGGCAAGATGACAAAGGCGCCATTCACAGGGTCGTGTGAAAGAGGGAAAGATTTGTTGGATCTCATACATACTGATGTGTGTGGATCGTTCAAATCTAACACTAGACATGGTGAACGATACTTCGTCACATTTACTGATGATTTCAGTAGATATGGTTATGTTTATTTGATTAAACTTAAATCTGATACTTTTGAAACGTTCAAAGAATATCAGAGAGAAGTAGAGAATCAACTGAGCAAGAAGATTAAGATGCTCCGCTCTGACAGGGGCGGAGAGTATCTTAGTCAAGAGTTTATCGACTATCTAAAGAGATGTGGAATAGTATCTCAACTCTCTCCTCCACGAACTCCACAACTCAATGGAGTGTCGGAAAGGAGAAATCGAACCTTGTTAGACATGGTGCGATCAATGATGAGTCGATCAACACTTCCAGTGAGTTTCTGGGGATATGCCTTAGAGACTGCAGCACATATCGTGAACCTTGTACCAACTAAGAAGGTTGCCAAAACTCCCTCTAAAATGTGGACAGGGAATCCTCCCTCCCTCAAACATTTGAAAATCTGGGGTTGTGAAGCTTATGTAAGACATGAATCTCACGACAAGCTAGATAACAAATCAGAGAAGTGCTACTTCATTGGCTACCCACGACAGTCTTTTGGATATCGGTTTTATAATCCGAAAGAGAACAAAGTGTTCGTATCTCGAAGAGGATTCTTCCTTGAGAGAGAGCTATTATCCAAAGAAGACAGTGAGAGCAAAATTGATCTTGAAGAGTGTCAAGAGTCAACCAATGAAGATGTAGTGGAACCTATAGTTGACACTAGCACTCAACCAGAGGATGAGATTCCTGTTGAAGAAAATAATGTAACTCCTACCATTCCACGTAGATCCTCTAGAACTGTTCGCCCTCCTGAGCATTTTGGTGATTATTATGATTATATTGCTGAAGGTGATGCATCTAATGGTAATAGTTTACCAGTTGATGACGATGAGCCATCGATTAATAAGGAAGCTATGGAAGGCCCTAAGGCCGAAAAGTGGAAAATGGCTATGGAGAGTGAGATTCAGTCCATGTATGACAATCAAGTATGGAACTTGATTGAGACTTCTCCTGGCATTAAAACCGTTGGGTGTAAATGGATCTTCAAGAAGAAGATTGACATGGATGGGAATGTGCACACCTATAAGGCTAGGTTGGTTGCAAAAGGTTATACTCAAACTCATGGGATTGATTATGATGAAACCTTTTCACCAGTAGCCAAGATAAAGTCTATCAGAATATTACTTGCCATAGCTGCATTTCATGACTATAAAATTTGGCATATGGATGTTAAAACCGCCTTCCTTAACGGAAGACTTACTGAGGATGTCTATATGGCACAGCCAGAAGGTTTTATCAATAAGAAATATCCTGATAGAGTGTGCAAGCTTGAGAAGTCAATCTATGGATTGAAACAAGCCTCTCGTAGCTGGAATCTTTGCTTCCATGAGAAAGTCAAGGAGTTTGGTTTCTCTAGAAGTGAAGATGAGTCATGCGTTTACATAAAAGCTAGTGGGAGCGTTGTAGTCTTTCTAGTACTGTATGTGGATGACATACTCCTTATTGGAAATCATATTCCTACACTGCAAGATGTGAAGTCTTGGTTGGGAAAATGTTTCGCAATGAAGGACCTAGGAGATGCAGCGTACATACTCAGTATAAAGATATACAGAGATAGAGAAAGACGTCTAATAGGATTGAGCCAGAGTACATACTTGGATAAAATACTAAAGCGTTTTAGTATGGTTGATTCCAAGAAAGGGTATCTACCCATGAATCATGGCATAACATTGTCTAAGAGTCAATGTCCCAGTACTGAGCAAGAACTGGAGAAGATGAGTCGAGTCCCCTACGCCTCGGCGATTGGATCGATCATGTATGCCATGATATGTACTCGTACGGATGTCTCATATGCTTTGAGGATGGTGAGTCGGTTCCAGGACAACCCTGGAAACAATCATTGGACTGCGGTGAAAACGATTCTCAAGTACCTAAGGAGAACAAAGGATATGTTCTTAGTGTATGGTGGGAAAGACGAACTTGTTGTGGAAGGTTATTGTGACGCGAATTTCCAAACGGATAGAGATGACTCGTGCTCACAATCTGGGTGGGTGTTCTTGTTAAATGGAGGAGCTGTCACTTGGAAGAGTTCCAAGCAGAAGGCAGTCGCAAATTCTACATGTGAATCTGAGTATATTGCTGCCAGTGAGGCAGCAAAAGAGGCCACATGGTTAAAGAATTTCATTGGTGATCTTGGTGTCGTAACAAGCATCAAGGACCCATTGAAAATCTTTTGTGACAATGAAGGTGCAGTCGCTTTGACTAAAGAATCCAAAGATCATTGTCGAACCAGGCATATACTCAGAAAGTATCACTATGTGAGAAAGCGTGTTGAGGAAGGCGACATCATAGTGACTAGAGTATCGTCGGATGACAACCCGGCTGATCCTTTCACTAAAGCACTAAGTCGTGCCAAACATGATGCTCATGCAAGGGCGATAGGAATTAGATTTCATAGTGACTTATCTTAAAGTGTTATTCATTTGAAATTTATAGTGAAAATTAAATTGTATGAATTGATGATTTATTTATGGAGATTAAATAATTTGCAAGTGTTCTATCATTCATATAGTATTTAATTATTCCATTTCAACCTTTTGCATGTTTAGAACCTATTCCAAAGTAATCTAAGAGATTACTTGAACGTCCACAGTCAGTCGTTCTCATGGGAATGAGAACTGAATTAAGATGTCATGGGAGAGTTAGTAGATTGTTCAAAGGTATGAACATTGCATGGAGATTGCTGCTACTCTCATGAGCATTTAAAAGGAGTATTTAAATGTTGGACAAACCCACACTCAGAGAATTACCCCATGGACTCAATCATGGGTAATTGTGAGGCGATAATATCATATGAGTCTTCAAACCAAGATGCATCATTTCCTTAGTACGATTTTGTGGTGCATCGGTCTAACTCCAACGCTATTCGTAACTGGTAGCTATACAGATTAGTTCCATGCGTCATGTGATGACTATGAAGGAAGATTGTGTAGTTAAGGTTTATTTGTACCCTCTGATCAAAGTGATAGAGGAGATATCTATGGGGCCCCTGTTGATTTGATGTGACACTAAAGTACCTGCGCATGTCATGACTAAATTGAAAGTTCAATTATGTAGTCAAAACGTCATCATAAATCTCGAATCAGGAAACATAATCGTAACTAGAGTGATTGACAAGTCCATGTCACTAGTTACATGATATCGCGCAACGAAGGACATATGATCACTTATCATAGGACTGTTTCTGATAGTTCAGAGTTCAGCACCTGCACATGGTATGCACACTCTAAAAGATACACGAACGCGTACCGTTTATAGTTGATGAGATGTCCAAGTGGGAGACTGTTGGAATTGGTGTTCAACACATCAAATAAACCGTATTCCGGTTCGGGTATTTTAGAGTCCTATTCGGGTTGCCCTCGAGGAGTCAACGAACACGAGAAATAACGTAGTATTTAATTAATGGTTTAATTAAATGGACTATCGGGCTAGACGGGCTAAACTAGTTAATGGGTAATTAACTAGTTAGTGGTATTGGGCTTGTAATTAGTTATTGGATTAATTAATTACTTGTGGGCTTACTTAAAGGATTAAATTAAGCGGTGGGCTTGGACCAATTAGAGTTTGACTCTAATTAGGATTGCACAACTATAAATAAAGGTTAATGGTTTTAACCTAAACAACTTTTGCCTTTTATTCCCTTGTGCTCTCCCCTAGCTGGCGAACACCACCACCGTCCGAACACCACAGCCGCCGAACCACCACCGCCGGACCACCACCGCTGCCCAGTCGCCGCCGCCGGTGCCGCCGTCGAAACCGGAAGGAGTATTCGGTTTTGGGGTTCTTATTTCTCAAGGGTGCTTTGTACTACCTTGTGGTACATCGTCTCGTTCTTGACCAACCTTGGGTGTGAACCAATAGAGGGATTCTTGCTTGAATCCTAGTGCTGTGATTATTCTGGCTCGAACAAGATCACAAGGTTTGCCTCATTCGCCAAACCAAAACAATGTAAGTTTTGAATTTATTATTTAATTAGTTTATTAAATAATTCTAGTTACTTTAGAATTGTAAACCTTACGGTCCAAATAGTTTTAATCGGGTCAATGTTCTACCAAGTTGTTTTTGATTTCCGTCTTAAACAAATTGTGGCTAGATGCATAGAAAACCCAACATACTGAGCTATTTTAGGCCCTAATAGTAGCCTTTGCTCATGAGGTACGTGACTAAACGGCCATATGATAAATATTTATCTAATGAGGGATTAAAACTAAAGTATGACTTTTAGTAGGTTACTCAGGACTTTTTACTACCTAATCATACCATTTGAATACCGGAGCAACTGTTGTGCCTAATTCTTTAGAACAAGCTTTTTAAAACCACAAAACCAAACAAACTTTAGACATAATGATGTTCGACCTTTAGTCGACAATTTGTACTATTAAAATCTATTGTCACATGAATAGAATTTTGTAGAAAAAACCACTTTATCTAATGTTAAAAATCAGGTTTTAAAAGCAATAACTATACACCAATATTCAGGTTTAAATACATAATCATTTCGTTCACAATACTCTAATTAATAAAAACTAAATCATTGATATATTGAATAAAAGTTTATGTTATGAGTATATTGCAGTCAATGTTATCAAATGAGAAATATAATTATCAATAAATGTTATCAAACACTAGAAAACTTGAAACATATATAATGTTGTACAACTTTCATATTTATCACATAAAATTTTAACATTTTGTAATCAAAATTATTCACACATTATCTTGGTTGATGGATCATCCATATGCTATTCAGTTAGCATCTCTCAACCGTAACGCGTTTTCTAACTCGTCAGTAGCGCCACATCACCATCTTTCCTACCAACAAGTTACTGACAAGATCATGCGCCAACAACAACTTATCACTAACTCATCCCTACTTAAAAGATATATTAAAAAAATTAACTCCCCTCCCCCTCAGACATTCCTCCGACGAGATCTTCAAACTCATCTCTAACCCGACGAGTGCTTACCGACGAGTTGCAATGATGGGGGCGTGGCAACCATGTGTTCGATCTACCGACGAGTTTTGACAAGGTTTTTGTTGAGTTTTACCCATTGCCGTTAACAGGGGTCTTATAAGCCCTATAATTTAACACTTATTTCTAATATAAGATTCTAACTAAAACTTATTTCTTTACCACTAATATACACTAAATATTTTTCCACTGATTTGTGGTTTTTTATTCTATTGAAAATATAATTGAGTTCATTTATATGAAATAACAATCTTACGGGCTTTAATATCCCAGTCATGAGTCATGTGTATAATTAATCGTTCATAACCTACAAGGCTACGACACTTCGCTATCTTAAATGACAAAACTATGAAATCGTACTTATGTATATTTTGATATATTTTGATATTGAAGATCATATTTTAAAATTTAAACTATTTTTGTTCCATAATAATATATATAAGAAATTTGTTTATTATTATTCTAATTACCCTAAGACTGGGCATAATGGGGTTCTTAGGGCATAATGGGGTATTCGACCGGCCGGTCGTTATGCGTTCATTGCCCAATGCCCCGAGGCCCCCGACCACATGCGGCGCGTCCCACTCACAATTTTGGTCATGTTTGGCCCCGAGGCGACCACTCTTTCTCACCTTTTCTTTTGGGTGTATTATACATAAATTTAATTTATATTATAATTTGATGATAAATTAGTGGGACTTTGATTACCATCATGGAGGTTGGGTCATATGTTTGATCTGAAAAAAGAAAGCTAGGATAACACTAATCAAACTTAGGTTTGGATTTATTTTATATTACTATTAGTCTAATAACACTTATAGTAATCTTCTATCTTCTTTTAATATGTAACACATATTATATTTATCAAAAGACAAAATCTCTTGTTTTTATTTACTTGATTAGATGATTGTTGATTTATAAAGTTTGGTGTTATTACGTATGATTTCAGTTGATGTCATTATTACCTTTTGTTTTCTTGGGGGGTTGGGTGGGTGTGAAGATAAAGTCAAAGGTGGTACCAAATTCTCAAAAACCAAGAAAACAAACTCTCATTATGCTTCCTGTCCATGTCCTTATACGTAGAAAATGACACCACAATAACCTCTTTTATTACATGCACCCGATTATACCCAGCCCCTTTTAACCACCCACCAACCCCACCCCACCAATTCTATATATAAAGTGGGTGCACCATCATTCATCCATACACCATATGGATGTTCAACTTGGTTCAACCCTACTGACCATCTTCTCCACCCCACACACTCTTTGGGTCCTAGCCATGGCTAATTGCCAAATCTTGTTTCTCATACTTATGGCGAATATGGTGCAACATGATGACCATTTAAAGCAACAAACAACAACCTTTTGATAGCAATCTTGGCGGTACCCCTCCTGAGCTTATTCTTCTTATATTTCTTTATTCTCATTTCTAACTTCATAAAGGTTGTTCGAGTTTTCTTGACCTTGCAAGCCCGTGAACGTTTATGATACAATTCAAGATGCTCGTCAATAACAACTCTGATATGGAGTGGTGCAAGTTGTACTTATTTGTCTATCCCTCCCGAGCTATGATTTATGTACAATTAGATAATTTGTATTTAACTTAGTAAAACTATTTTTTCTTTCTTAAGTAGTATGTTTTTCCATATGTTATGCAACTTCTATTTCATGTAATTATTTTTTCATGGTTGTAATAATAGATAGTGTTCCTTAAGGGAACTCACTTTGCAGCAACCATGTAAATTTGAAGAACTTCATGATCTTTAAGTGAAGAATAATGATATACTATTATGCTAGTGCCGAGTAGTGCGTCCTTACCTATTTCTCAATTCTCTATCCTTATTTCTTTTCTTCAATTTTCTCACCGTCATCTATTTATTAGAATAATAAGTTAATTAGGAGGATATATCATTAATCTTAAATTAGATATCTTACAACATCAGTTGAATTAATATATGTGGTCGGGTGCTCGAGTCACGATGTGCACATAAGTGGTATTCAGAAGTAGATTAAGATTTATCGTTAAAAAAAATTAAGCTATGTAAGATTGTTGTCAACGGTGGGCTTCAGCTGGCGTCCGTCCTTCTTGGTTTGGATATGCCGATGGCACTACCCCGTCAATTGATGGCTCTTGGCTGGTACTTCACTTTACCGAAGGAAAAGAAGAAGGGAGATGTGTATATGAATAAAAATGAGCATTTTGTATAGGTATTATTATTAATTTTTGTGTGTATTTTAAATTGTGTAAGGTCCAAAAACTGAAGTGTATATCTATTTTTGGTATTAATGTATGATGTATCGTGTCAGCTGATTTGATTCTGATTTGTTAAAACTAAAAATTCGGTGATGGTAACAATTGCAAGTGTTCTAAGTATGTGTCATAACTCAATTCACAATGCATAGAACAAGAATAAATAAATAAATAAATAAATGAAAACTGGAAACACGAAGTCTAGTAATTCTACGTTTCTGCATGTGCATTTCAAATTCAAGGACACTACAAAAAGCATAAATTCATTGACCAATTTAAATTAGACCTGTTTTTTACACGTACTTTTTACCTTTGAGTTATAAAAGCCGTACAAGATGTCTTTACTTCATATGTCCTTCGGTCGCATTTCCTGCAGAGATGAAAAGGGACCAATAGACAGTTTCACATACATTTAAACCTTTTATTGCATCAAAATGAACAAATACATTTTTAATTCGATGTATAGCTTTTATTGCTTGAAAACTAAGAAAGACAATTTTTGTACATGTACAACTTTTATTGCATGAATATGCAAACAAGACAACTCTAATAATCCGTGTAAATATAAGGTACAATATTTACAATTACATTAGGTTGTTTATATAGGAGTTAGTGTTTTAAAACTTGGGTTGAATCTGCCAGTTCAACCAGTTAAATTGGGACCTGAAGAAGAGAGCGAGTAAAAACTATCCGGATTTTTGCTCATTAATAACCCGTTGCGACCCAGTGGGTTATTGTGAAACACGGCGACCCGGAAACCATTTGTGACCCAGTTGATTCATCGAAATTATTTTGGAAACCGAATGGGAAATCAGACAATTTTTAAGGTGATTAGGTGATTTCGGTGTGAATACTTGATTGGAAAAACACATGAAACCGATTTGGAAGACGATTTCAGTTTCATGGCGATTTTAAAGGTGATTAGTTGACCCAGATTGACCTACCGGTTCAACCGAATGAACCGTGATCCGACTATCATACTGGGTCGACTAAAAACACGGGTTTTAAAACATTTGGTATAATCCAATGAAGTTATTATGGGCTTAAAAGCCTTAAGTATTCCATAAGGGCAAAGCCGAGGCGCTCTGGAGTCGACTCGTGCAGTCGTGCAACAATTGCGACTAGTAGTGCAGTAAGGGTGACTCATGGATATCCTGTTGTATTGATTTTGGGATGTAGCAATAACGTTATGTATCTGTATAATTTTTATTGAAATAAGAATTGGGACAACTTTATGGTGTAGTATATATTTGTTATTGCAAGAAAATATTGAAAATATTAAAAATATAGTATAATATCGTTATATAACATTTATTTATATTGAATAAAAGAAAAGGAAGACAATTTTATGCTGAAATTAGCTTTAAATATTGCAAGAAAATAAGCAAAGATAAAAATTAATTCCCTCATGAAAATGTAAAAAATAGAAAAGTAAAAATTTGCTGCATAGCTCTCATTGCAAGAAAATTAAAAAAGTGGTGATTTTTACATCACATATACTACAATTATTGTTTTATATATTTGTATAGTCTGCAGTAATACTTGTATAATGTGGTACAAACATCATAAGTTGTGGTGTAATAATTAATTCCCTATGAAAAAACGCAAAAGAAAAAGAATGACAGTTTTATATCAATGTACAAACTTTTAATTGAACGGAAATAAGCAAAGACATGTTAATTTATGACCTCTATTCCGCGAAAATGAAGAAAAATAACGTTTATGATTTCGATTTTTGAATAGGTTAATGTTTAGGATGTGATATTAATATATAATTTTTAATTAATCAACGTGTAAAATATTTATATCAATCTCTATTTAACTAACAATTTTAGCAACAAACGACAACAAAATAACAAATTAAACAAGATGAACCCTCACTGCCAGATGGATTTATCAAAGATCAAATTATGCATACGTAAGGCATTCAACAGAAGCTCGGTAAATGATGAGGTGCCACATTTCCGGATGAACCAACTCATCATGAATTTATTTGTTTTCTTATTTGTAGTTTTTACCATGGTGTTCAAAATTAGATATCGGATTTCAGATATCTGTAATTTGGATATTCACTATCTGAAATTAAAACAAATTACAAGTATTTTTTCAGATATTTCATATAATTTTTCGGATATCGCATATCCGAAAATCTAATATGGATGCGGCATCTGAAAATCCGGATATCCGAAGGATATCTCGGTTTTCGGATACCTGAATTTCGGATATTAGATATTTTTTAGACACCTATTTTTTAGATATTTTTTGATACCGTAGTTTTTAAGATAATATTGTACGTCGTCTAGTAAATGTATATGTTTCTTTGGTTAAAAACTTATAATAGACCAGGCTAAGACAAGCCCAAGGTATTTGGGGTATATGCATCACTTGTTCGTTCAAAGAGAAGTAGCCCAATAAATGATTCCATGCTTTTTGTTTATATTGTTGTTGGTCTTCGTAGTTCGTACAAAGCCCATGTTTCTCTTACATTAAATTTTGCAACATTTTTTAAAGATAAATGATATCTATACCTACATTTTAATAGTAAGGCATGGCTAGATGATAGGAGTTGATTGGGATAAAGAAAAAGCAAATGACACATGTATTAATGTCTTTAGAAGATATAAGAATTTTGCGCAAAGTATAGATCTCTCTGTCTCTAAATAAAGTTCTCATTTCTCATTCAATTTGTCTCTAAATAAAGTTCTCATTTCACAAGTTGATGGGTTCACTTAATAAAATAATTTAATTACCAATGACTCAACTATTCACTATACACTAACTATATTTTCTCTCTTCAAACCAACTTTATATTTTAATCAACTTTATTATCAATGACCCCTCCATTAATTTTCTCCTTAAAACTTGTGCCCAATAGAAATGAGAATTTTATTTAGGGACGGAGGGAGTATATGATATATCATTAACATTTTCTGAAAGGGTGATGATTTATATATAATATTTTTTAGTCATATGCTACTAAAGTATTTAGTTTGAACATTTTAGTAATTAGCTCTTTCTTTTTTTCCTTTGGATTCAGTTGAAGAGTGAATGCACAATACCATTGCTTTAGTTAGTGTAGGGGAGAGCTCGGTCCAAAAACTGAACCGAACCGATATAACCGAAACTGAAAATGATGAATATTTAAAACCGAACCAATAACATAACATGTTATCGGTTTTGGTTCGGTTCGGTTTTTTTAGGCAAAATGTACTTCCTTTTCCGAAGACCGAACCGAAATCGATAAAACCGAAACTGAAAACGATGAATTTTCAAAAACGCAACCGAACCAATAACATGTTATTGTTTTGGTTCGGTTCGTTTTTTCGGCACAAATGCTCACCCCTAGTTTAGTGATACATAGGTAAAAGAGATTATCTACAAATCATTGAATTTTTTGAAATGAAGCTGTAAAACATTTTCCACGCTTTATATCATTTGTATATAGCTAAAATAGATTATGTACAAATCATCTACTTTCGCGAAATAAAACTGTAAAACATCTTCAACGCTTACTCATATGATTGGTTACATTTTTTTAACTAAATCTATAAAGGAACCGATTACCACATTTCATATATTTTCTTTTTATACGATTTCGATGCGTTATCAAGTTTTTTTTTTTTATTATTATTAAAAGAAAGACATAAAGAAAATGAAAGTTAAATTAATTAATTTATTCGTGTTCTTAAGTTAGAAATAAAATAAGAGAAAATAATTAGATTATATGTTCTTTAGATGAAAAGAAACGAATAGAAATGTTGCAATAGTGGTATTTACCATTATGCCTTTAGTGAAATGTTCAAGGTAGTCCATTAATTTTATCTAGTTTCAAGGGACATTTATTAGCCTTTAGATCAAGAAAAATTAATGGTCAAGATCAAGATTCAAAACCACCACCACTACAAGCACATGTGCTTCTCCGGCGGCCGGAGACGGCGGCCGTCGGTGATGGGCGGCGGCCGGGGGCGGAGAACGGCGGCCGGAGGTGGCCTCCGGCGGTGGTGACGGTGGTGGTGGTCGTGACTGGAAGCACATGTGCTTCGTGACTTGTTTTGATTTTTTTCTGTGTAGTGAAGCACATGTGTTTCATAACGTCAAGCACGTGTGCTTCGTATGCTCCCTTGTGTGTTTAGAAACTCATGTTTTTAGTGACTTGAAGCACATGTGTTTCGTGACCTGAAGCACATGTGCTTCGAAGTAATATGCTGTGTTTTAGTGAAGCATATGTGCTTCGATACATCAATACCACCCCCACCCCCATTAGCACCAGCACCTTCACTGTCAGTCACCACCACCAGCCGGCCGCCGCCGCCGGCCACCGGCGGCGGACGGCGGCCGGAGGTGGCCGAAGGCGGCGGCCGACGGTGGTTGTAGGTGGGGGATTTGATCTTGACCATCTTGATCCAATGGCTAGGATTTGTCCCTTGGGACTAGACAAATCCTTTGGACTCCCTAGAATACAACTCTATGCCTTTATTATATAAAACTAGAGAGGTAGTCGTATAAAACGACTCATAGTTATAAATAAGTATTGTGATGTTCGCGCGTTGTTGCGATTATATTTTACTAATATTTTTTTACCATGATTTATGAATATATTACTTTTGCATTTCTTAACAAACTTTCTAACACAAAATATAGATTAATTTGGTTGTACTTTTTAATAAGGCAACACAAATTTTAACATTTCTAAATGGCTATTGTTGTGAAAGTATTAATGTCAATAATATAGTCCCTCCATCCCACAAAAAACTTCTCATTTCACTCTAAATTTTTGTCTCATAAAAAAACTTCTCATTTCCCATATTTGATGGGCTACACACAATAAAAAAACTATTATTACTAAAGACCCTACCACTAATATCCACTAACTATCTTTCTCTCTCCAACCCAACCTCATATTTTAATTAAAAGTATTATCAATAACCTCACCACTAACTAGCACCTAAAAACTTGTGCAAAAGCCAAATAAGAAGTTTTATGTGGGACGGAAGTAGTAATATTTAATAGAGATAAAAAGATTTATAAATTTTTTAATGTATATATATTTATCACAATTATTTAATTAAAAGTTCTAAGAAAAAAATATTTTACAAAATCAAAATAATTTATTCTTGAACAGAATTTTCCAAAGTAGTTAATCTCCTGACATATTACAAACTAAAAATTCACTATAACCACTAGATAACGGAATTATTATGTTTGAATTCTCAACCATGATGTTTATATGTTGACCTATCTATCATTGCAAAATAATAATAAAAAAATCTTATCAAAAAATCATTTTTAGTGGGTCTTAAATCTTCTAATTAAAAAACTATCTTTAGTGAGTCTTGAACTTTGGTGGATGTTGGAAATGACATGTGCTTTAACCAAGCCTACTATAAAGCAATTAGTTACTTAATTCAATAACACCATATTTATAGAAATTATTTATCATCAACTAATCAATTAAAATTAAGTGAATAGTAACTTTGATATGGCAATTGTATAATAAGGGTTTAGCATTAACTAACCAATCAAAATTAAGTGAATAGTAATTTTGGTATGACAATTGTATAATAAGGGTAATATAATGCTTCATTTTCAATTATGTACGTGTATATTAAACATGTAGTTGTTATAGGTTAAAGTTAGACATTTTCTTAGATATCTTGATTCGAGTTATACATAAATTTTAAAAATATAAAATCTAAATAAAGGAGTTTTTATAAAGCAAATAAACGCTAGAAAGTTGGTGGGACATATGAATATTCTACAGCAATTAATAGAAGGGCAGAAGTGTCTTTTTAACATACTTTGAATTAAAATGACGGAATTGAAGTAAATGCATGGACAAGTAGAGGAGTCATGGTGCACCTAACCTCAACTCCATGATACTCCACTCCATAAACATCAGCAATTACTCAATGGGCTTTAGCTCTCATGCTGTGTAGGTCACATGTTATACATGCTCCTCAAAGAATATTGATTTTAATTGTTTATTGTATTTGTTTTATCAAACACGTAGTTAAAGTGTTGTCAAATTTAAAATATTGACAATGACATATAATTCTATTATGCCCACGTGAAAAGAAAACGGGCCACCAAGATGATGTGATAGTTTACGGTGCAAAATGCACCGTCAACAAGGGAACTTGAGACATGTCAAGGTTGTCCACATGGCTTTCCTTCTAGGATTTTTAATACTGAGATTTTGTTATTGAATTTTAGTATAGATTTAGTACATTTTAAGTTATGAATCGCTGATTTTACGTTCTAACATTAACCATTATAGTTATGATTATTAGCCAAGACTTAAGCATAGGAATCTTCAGTTTCATATTTAGCATTTATGTCATTTAATGTATTTAATCATTTCCTTATTATTGAATTGTAACTGTAATTTCTATGGTTAAGTCTTGGCTAATATGAAACTGAAGATTCCTATGCTTAAGTCTTGGCTAATAATGATTTCATTGGTAAAATCGTATGCCTTTGTTTATGGTCATAAATAGACATGGTTCGTGTCCTGCCAGGTTTGTATTATGTTGAGACTTTAAACGAGTTGGACCCCTAAACTCATACATGACATGTTTATACATAATATGGATAATTCCGTGTCAATCCGATACGACCCGTATATCCCGTGTGTAACGACCCGAATTTTTCTAATTAAATTAATTATGTAAAAATATGATAATTATGGATAAATCATTTAAAACACGTGGAAATTGGTTTCGTGTCATTTGGACACCATATGAGAAAGTTATGAACGAAAACGTATCGAAAGGGGAACGAAAAATGCAGCCCTGCTGCATTTCCCAGATAGCGCCGCTGTCTGGGAGTTCGCAACGCGATCTCCGCGGGGGTCAAGCAGCGAACCGAAATAGCGTATGGGGTATCGCGAAATGGTAACGCGAATTATCACGGGACGATAATTCGCGACGCGATCATCAGTTCGCGACGTGATCTTCACCTGTGCAGTCTTAAATGCGGGATTTGGCTCATTTATTGCATTTGCAAACCCTATTTTCTCTCCCATCAAGTGTGTGAACGTTTTCTGAGTGAAAGAGGTCATTTGGAGCCGATTTCTTGGTCAAATCTTGTGATGTTTCACTCCTAGTTGAAGATTTAAGGTATATCTTCACTCCTTTGTAGTTGTAGCTTTAGATCTATGGATTTTGAGGCTTGGATTTGAAACCCTAGTTCTTGGGTTTGGGGTTAATGCTGAAATAAATGTTGTATACAATCATTAGATGGTATTTTGACAAAGGAATCAAGTGTATGCTTAAGATTTGTAAGAATCTTGAGATTTGGTAAAAACTAGGGTTTTGGAAATCATCAAAATTGGGGGGAAGTGTTATTAAAGGGTTTCTAGTGATAAAAGAGTTTATTATTAGTAGTATTTGTTGTTGAACAAGTTGTGAATATTATGATAGGCTTTTGGTGAAGTCTTGGAAGGTTCTAGCTTATTGAAGCAAAGGCTTGGGTGTGAAGAACACATTTGGAGCATTATTTGCTAAGGTGAGTACGTGTGGACCTTACTGAGTACATAGCTATAGAAATGCATTTTAATTACTTGTGTTGGTCTATCTGTTTATTTATCTAGACTTATGGTATGATGAGTTAGTTATATATTAATGTTGATGTTTAACTAAGTTGTTTGATTATTGATGGGATAGCCTAAGGCTTTGATTGGCATAACTATTAGGTTATGATAAGAGATAGATGGTGGTGACGCGGGGGATCCCCGGTCACTGAGACGAGTGTATATATGTTTATACACTGGGCACGATGGTGCTTCTAGTATGCATATGTTTGTGTACTAGGTGTGTTAGGATTCTAATACATATAGGTTTATGTGTTAGATTTGCTTGTGTTTCTAGTACATATATGTTTATGTGCTAGATATGGATGCTAGGGATCGATAGAGTCACCATAGGGTGACTAGACTATGTTAATGATATATATATTCATACATACAATGTGATACTTGATCTTATCGGGGTCTAAAACCCATGTAACTCACGAGACTTTCTCGTCTCACGTACTCCTTGTTTGTTTTGCTATGTACTCAGGTACGGGATCGAAGATTTAGGTACGCATGGATGAATGTGCGGGGCCTAGAATAGAAGAACACTAGAGCGGAATTATGCTTAGCTTTAGTTTTGATATATTTTGTAACACCAAACTTTATACTCTGATTTTCATACCAAAGATTTTTGTAAATCCGTATTTTGGAACCGTTCTTCTATTTATGAAAATGATATATTTTGGTCAAATGTTTTGTTATAAAATTTGAGGTGTTACACCGTGAAACATGTGAACCCAACTAATCTGATTTACCCGTAATTGTCCCAATGAAAAATTATCATACGATTAAATAAATGTCCAAACCATAAAACAAACTAAGTCTAAGTAAGCCCAAATCTGATTAGATATTAGGCCCAATTAAAAATGAGAGCTCAAAATTTTCTCAGAACTACAAACTCATAAACTATTATAATATTTATATACTCACTCCGTCTCTAAATAAAGTTGTTATTTCTTCCTAAATTTTTGTCCCTAAATAAAGTTCATATTTCACAAGTTGAATGGGGTCCTCTTAATAAAATAATATAATTACCAAGATCTCACTACTAACCATCCACTTACTACATTTCTCTCTCCAAACCAACTTTATATTTTAATCAAATTTATACCAATGACCCCATTACTAACTTTCTTTTTGAAACTTGTGCCCAAGAGAAATGAGAACTTTATTTAGGAATGGAGGGAGTATAATATATTTAAAAATATAAATTTATTAATATACATACGTATATTTAAACGGGTAATTCGGGTTATCTTCGAGTTGAAAATATTGACACTAATCCAACCCATTTAATTTCCGTGTCCTGTCGAGTCAAATCGTTTGCTTAAACGTGCCAAAATCTTTATCTCAAACCCACTAATTCCATATTGAGTTCTTATCGAGTTGTCATGTGTACCTAATTTTCACAGATCTAAATAATACCCTTGCGTTAAATCTCATCTCATTTTATGAAGGTTTGCGGTGCCGATATCACAATATATAAAAATTTCTAAAACAAAGGAAAGATAAGATGGAGCAAAGATGAAACATTATTGTTGGTTCCACTCTCTATGCTCCTTTATACATTCGCGGAAAGAGTTAAATACGAAGAAAATTTGATTACATTTTCTATCTACAATAACAACAATGATATTAAGGGCATGTTTAGGAAAGCTTATTTAAGAAGTTTAAACTTATTAGTTTATTAAACTTGAATATTACTTTACTTTTCGAAATTAATAAACTAATAAGTTTAAAAGCTCCTTAAATAAGTTTTCCCAAACATGACATAAGTGTTGCTAAAGACGGTTAGATAAATGTGAGATGTTGGGAATCATCCTTATCCGAGAGGTTAGAGATTGTTTCCATAAACGCGTCAATAAAAGTGTGCGGGCAGGAAAAAATGATGTCGTCAAAAGATATGTGATGTCATGAGTATGTAAATTCCCTTAAAAATTAAATTATTGTAAAGTATTTATGACATAAAATACGAAAAATATGTGATATAAACTTACAATTCTAAAATATCAGAAAAATCATATAAATCATGTAAATTATAAACTACTATTGACATTCTCTATCCAATTCTTTTATTGGTTCTGAAACACACACAAAGAAGAAAAGGTTTCCAATTTCTCTAATTCTTTTATTTCTAAAACTTGCACCGAGTAAATGCTACTCACCTTACTTAGAAGATTCTGTCATGTTTGATGAATACAAAAGAAGAAAAAAGGTGAAAACATATTTTTTGTTAAATGCAAGTATTTTTGGTGTTTTATTTTTTGACTTTTGACCATTCTTGTCGGTGGGAGACAACAGGAGGCCCACCGGACCTCTTCCTTATTCAGAGGAGCCCCAAAAGAGAAGGAAATCTAAACGAAATCTCACCACCACCGCACCATTGCCACTGCCACCTGAACTAATTCCTCCACCGACGCCCTTAGTTCAATTCCCTCCGATTTAGATTTCATCATTTTAAACCCTACATATTCTATAGGGAAATTTTTTCATAATCGGCTTTAGTACTTTGTTCTTTCAAGGATTACATATATATATAGGGGAACATATTCAACCCGTTCTTATTATACAAAGAATGACATCATATTTTTATTTTTATTTGTGTTCTTATTATGGGGCTGTCATTAAGTGTATAAAAAATTATACATTAGTTTATGGGGAAGTAGTACCTTAAACACATGAGTCGGTTATGAATGAATGTGCAAGTTTTTTATGCATGTCTTATGACAGTCCTTAGGGCTGTCATTATCAAAACCCTTATTATTTTTAGATGCTTTAGACAACATATATTCATTATCTTACTCCTGTAAGAAAATGTTTAACTTAATAGTCTTATTTTCTTAAACTGTCAAGATTCAATATTACATTTTTATCATCATAAGAGCAAAAGGTATAGGTAGGTTAAAGGGGCATTGAAGGCATTTTGACCACGTCAAACGACCACCACTAGCGCCAATATCGCGCCAAAGATCCGGTGTCATTGGATTAACGTTGTGTTAAATGTTTTTGTTTTTTTTAAGTCTTCGCAAAGTTTGATTGACTAGAGATATTTTTTTTAAGTCTCAAATAAATGTTATACTTCAATGTTAGATTACCTGTTTGGTCACAAGTGTCACATTAGAGAGCCACATCAGTGACATACCCATTTTCAGTGTTTTAACAACCGGGTTCAGCCGCCCGGTTGAACCGGATTTTTGCACTAAGCCCAGTCCGACTACAAGCGGTTCAATAGGTAAATTCGAACCGGACTGAACCGGCCGGTTCCCTGACAAACTCGGGTTAAACCGGCGGCCCGGCTTTCATAAACAAGTTCGTACAACAAACTCGTACATGTGAAAGCCATACACTAATGACTAACTCAACTCTGCTAGTGGTCTTATTTATACGATGGTGACTTTGCTGAGAATAAGTCCTTCAGTCGATGTGGGAAAAACTCATAAACCCACTCCAGCAAAAGAAGAAGTAAAAGAAAGTCCTTCAGGCAAATAAGGAACAAGGTGTTATCCAACTCAACTAGCTGAAACCTTCACATAATATTAGAAGATTCTTGTAAAATTCAATTTGGTTCTTAAATCGTTAACATATCATTATAAATATACTATGAAATTGTAATCCGGTTTGACCGTCCGGTCCGACCGGTTCGACCGTTTTGAAGGTGTTGACCGGTCCGATTCAAAATCCGGGTTTTAAAATATTGCCCATTTTTCTCTCCAGACAAAACACATGACCAAACCCTAGTAGTAGTTACAAATCTCACGATCAAACCTTTTTTTTTTTTTTTTTTGTAAAAAGAAAATTTAAATTTCATTAAGAATATAAAAACATTACACTAATGATTAAAAAATATTATAGTAAATTTGAATGGTTATTTGTTCTGTGTCAAACGCGTCGTACTAATCGGCTCTAAGACTTAAATGATCTTCATGGTTGTGTATATATCTAATGACTTGTAATGTATCTATATGTGATCATACTTGATTGACTTCACGATCTTGCTCCTTCGGATAAAGGACGGGAGAGATTGCCTTATTTTCTTCTTCTTTTATAATCATGTTATGTAATATGATGCAAGTGTACATTGAATTCGTAATTTTCTAAAGACTTGGCGAGCGTGCGAGAGTTTTTATTATAGCACACTGTTTCTTTAAAATGTCAAATGCCCATTCCACGTCTTTCCTTGTTGATTTGTGCGCTTTCTTATACCTTATTTGATTTATATAATTACGCTTAGCTGTGAAATAAGCTTAACAAGAATAAACCATTTCAGATATATTCCATCAGTAAGATAATATTTCATTGGTAAGTCACGTTGTTAGCCACAAATGGAACCTCTATTGCTTTCTCGTCTTTGAAATAGTTGAAAATAGGCGATTGAAGTACAACATTGATGTCGTTGTTTAACCTGGAACAACCAAAGAACACATAAAAAACCATATGTTTAAAAGTAACGGCTTTTAATAACATAAATGGTTATTTTAGAGTAGTATTTTATAATATAAAATGAATATAAAAAATATTCAAATATTTTCTCTCATACTTTTCAATAATACTCCTATTTCTTTATAAACCAATTTACAAATCAAACCCACATTTAGTTATCAAATTTGTTGGTCTCAAATCTTATACGGAGTAAGTATCAAAACCAATTTAGAAATATTTTAATCATAAAAATGATCTACCATATAAAATATATTGGTAGTTTATAAAATTCACATATATATTCCCTTTATCCAAAAAAAAAAGTTATCATTTCTTCTAAATTTCCCTCTCATAAAAAAGTTCTCATTTTTCAAATTGACAAGTCCACTTAATAAAATAATATAATTACAAAGGACTCCAATAAATATCCACTAATTATCTTTATCTCTTCAAACTAACATTATATTTTAATTAAAATTATTATTAATGACTCGACAGCTAAATAAAAATAAGTATCTATAAAATGTGTGCCACGAGAAATATGGATTTTTTTGGAAAATTTGAAGGAAGCAACTAAGACGGGTTGGCACCGCCGGTTGGGTGCACCGTTGGCACGCCCCGTTTCTTATTCCGCTGGTTGGGTGCACGCGAGTTTGGAGACGGGGGAGGAGGGTTCCGTGGGTTGGTAGGTGGGGCCCAAAGAGGTATTTTGTGTGTGTATGTTTTGTAATTGTGGGTCCCAAAAAATTGAAGGTAAGTGCTATTGTTGGCATGAGTACGTCAATTTAATGTTAATTAGTGTGTCTGCTGACGTGGCGCTGATTTGATAACAACTGACGGTATCAGTTTGGTACACTGTTGAGAGCGGTCTAAATAAATATAAGCGAAAATTTGAAGGAAAAAAATGTAACATCATTTATCATTTTTCGTCTAGAACTTTTGATGTTTTTGCCACTTTATAGTGTATAAAATGAGCACCAAATACACCATGCTTTCTAATTCTCACACCCGGAGTGAGAATTCTGATTAGCTCTTCATCTTTATTTTATTATTTTTTTAAATTTAATGCAACAAAATTTCCCAAAAATGGAGAAGATGATGATGAAGAGGAAGAACACACATTTTTCAATTTCACACCATTTCTGCTTCCTTGTATCTCTCTTCTCCATTTTAGCATCCTCCAGATCTACACCTTCACATAATTACGCTGATGCCCTCACTAAATCCTTGCTCTATTTCGAAGCTCAACGCTCCGGCCGTCTGCCGTACAACCAACGTGTCACCTGGCGCGATAATTCCGGCCTCACAGACGGCCTCGAACAAGGAGTACGCCACTATCGTTCCCAAATTCGTTTTCAATTTCGTTAAAATTTTACTTAATTTATTGATTTTCCGACTGCTGTGAATAGGTCGATTTGGTCGGAGGTTATTACGACGCCGGAGATCACGTCAAGTTCGGTTTACCAATGGCGTTCACCGTCACAATGCTGTCGTGGAGTGTAATCGAGTACGGCGAATACATTGCCGGCGCCGGCACCGGCACCGGAGAGTTAGAGCACGCCGTTGAGGCGATTAAATGGGGGACTGATTATTTCATTAAAGCTCATACTAGTCCTAACGTGTTATGGGCTGAGGTAAAACGATGATCAAGGATTACGTTGCGACTGTTTGTACTGTACAAGTGATTAAAGCTTTAGTTTTTATGGATTTTTAAGTGTGATTTGATAACGTGACAGGTGGGTGACGGAGATACGGATCATTATTGTTGGCAACGGCCGGAGGATATGACGACGTCTAGACAAGCGTATAAGATCGACGAGAATAATCCCGGGTCGGATCTTGCCGGAGAGACGGCGGCTGCTATGGCTGCAGCTTCTATTGTGTTTAAGAAAATAAACTCACATTACTCGCATTTGTTATTGCATCATGCTCGAGAGGTATTCAAATAATGATGTTTTTGTTGAGTAATATTTTATATTTATATATTGAATAACAAATGAATTTGTAGTTCTTTTTATAAGATTCTAGAGTATTCCTCTTACAACTAATTAATTTTAATCTAGAACCTCACAAACTTATATGGTATTAGAGCTAAGTTCACCCGTGGTTGGTCAAAATGTCACACGAACTCCATGTAACTCATAAATATCCACGTGTTAGGCGTGAAAAAAAATGACGCCATACGTGAGGGGACATGTTGAGACATTGGACAACAAATGAATCTGTAATGTGTTTATAATGATCATGAGTTACTCATCTTATAAACAATTTGTTTTCAGATAAAATCCAAACACTTGTAGTTTTAAATATTTTACCTCTATTAATTGTATGACAAATTAGTCCAACTCGAAGAATTATTCCAACATTCTCAATAGACATATTTGTGTGTTACAAATATACATGATAATCCCTTTATATAGATGGTAAAATAATAAACCAAGAGTTACGAAATGAATACATAACTATGTTTATGAATGATCTAAATGTATGCAACCAAAAGACATATGAATCACAATAACCTCTACATTTTTATGCAATTGCAAGGGTAAAATAGTACAAACATGTACAATAAGTGTTTTTTTAAAGTACATTCGTTTCCACTTCAACATAAATAACGACTAATTTTTGGAATTTTGTAGCTATTTGAATTTGGGGATAAATACAGAGGGAAATACGATGAAAACATCGGAGTAGTAAAGAATTACTACACATCAACAAGTGGGTACAATGACGAATTGTTGTGGGCGGCAATGTGGTTGTACAAAGCCACCGACAACCACCGTTACTTGACTTATTTGATCGATAATGCCGATTTATTTGGTGGCACCGGTTGGTCCATTACCGAATTCAGTTGGGATGTTAAATTTGCCGGTATTCAAGTTCTTGCATCTCAGGTATATATATAAATATATATACATTTGTGATATAAATATACGCATGTGAGTCAATTTTGTGGATTTATATTTGATTTAAACTTGTTGTACTTTTGGTCTCCACAAAATCAGCATGGTTTTAGTGGGTGTAGCATTGGTCAATTCTTATTTAATTGATGCCAATAAAGTTAAAGTGAAATTTTAAAAAATTAATAAAAATAAGATTTCTAGAAAAAAAATCATATACTTACTCCGATTCAAAATAAGTGCTACATTTTGAGTTTCACGGTTTTTTAGGCAAAAGATTATAATGATGGTTAAATTAGATTAATTGAATGGTTAGTGGATAATGAGTCCCACACCTTTTAAATAAGGGAATTCATTTCTGCACCATAACTTTTAAGTCATACACCACAAAGTACAAGTTTTACAGCTAACTGTATAACTATGTATAGCAATGGTTGTGGTAGATACACTAAAAGTTGTGGTGTAAAAATCACTCCCTTTTAAATAAAGTGGGTTAATGATGTTTATAAGTAAAAAGTAAGGGTAAATGAGTTATTTCACTTTGTTAAAGTAGATCGTTAGTGGGTGTGGATCATACTAGTTTTTGTCAAATAAGGTAATTTTTCAAAGTGTGTCACTTATTTTGAATCACCCATATAAAGAAAGTGTAGTACTTATTTTGAAACGGAGGAAGTACTAAGTATTATTTTACAAAGAGGTGTTTGGCGTTGCATATCGAAAAGCTTTGTTTTCAAAATGAAAGTTTTTAAAATTGTGTTTCCAAAAAGCATTCTGAGTTATTTTTCAAAAATGATCTTTTGAGATATGTAAAGGCACATAAAACCACTTTTCTTGTCCAAACATTGTCAATTAGATTACTTCGTATTACATTCTGAAGACCCAATAAACAAATAATTTGTTTCATGTTGCAATACCAAACAGTCCATAACTTTTCAGTTGTAATCGTTTCATGTCCATGTCTTCAAATGTTTTTTTTATGTAGTATAGATTTTTTAACGCATCTAATATACTCCAGTTTATATATTATATAGTATAGTTATTTCATGTGCTAAGTTATTACAAAATTTGTTTTTAGTGACAGAAAAATGGTTGGACTAGCCTTGTTTTGAATGATCATATATATAGGTGTGTCATCTATACTTTTGTAGGTTTTCTTTACTTTATGACCTTTTTTCACATCTAGAATAGGCTCGCTCTAAACATACCACACATTTTCACTACCCATACCGAATTGAAATGACCATTTGATTTCCTTTTTCTTTTTAAACACTTTTCTTTTTAAACATATAAACTATATTCGAATTGATGTGACAAGTTTACTTTTCTTTTTCAACATGTCGTTTTCTGCATACAAAATTATTTTTCTATTATAACAATTTAATATATTTCATCCGATTCAAAATAAGTGATACACTTTCCTTTTTGTGTAATTCAAAATAAGTGATACAATTTGAAAAATTACTTTATTTGGTAAAAAAAAAAATGGGACCCTCACCCACTAACTATCTACTTTAAAAAGGTGAAATGACCTCTTTACCCTTACTTTTTACTTTTAAACATCATTAACCTTACTTTATTCAAAAAGTGTGGGACCTATTTCCAACTAACCATTCAATTAATCTAATTTAACCATCATTATAATCTTTTACCTCAAAAACCGTGATAGTTTATCACTTATTTTTAATCAGAGGAAGTAAAATGTTTGAAAATATTTGAATAAATAGTTAGTCTTATTTCTTTTAAATAAATCGATATTAATGATGTTTGAAAGTAAAAAGTTAAGGTAAAAAAGTACTTTCATTTTATTAAAGTAAATAGTTAGTGAAAGACTGAATCTCACTTTTTTACAAAATAATGTAACTTTTAAAAGTGTATCACTTATTTTCAATCACCCATAAATAAAAAATATACCGCTTATTTGATACATATGTAATATTACCTCTGTATCATAATAAGTGATACACTTTCTTTTTATAGGTATTTCAAAATAAGTGATATACTTTGAAATTTACAGTATTTACCTTATTTGGTAAAAAAAAAAGTGGGACTCATCTTCCACTAACTCTCAACTTTAATATAGTGAGATTACCCTTTTACCCTTACTTATACTTTTAAACATTATTAATATCAATTTATTCAAAAAAAGTAGGACTTATCATCCACTAACTATCAACTTTAATATATTTTAATTATACTTTAATTTTTTACCTCAAAATTCATGAAACTCCAAATGTATCACTTACTGTGATACAGAGGTAGTATATTTTTCGGTCCAAACACTTTAATTTGTTTGTATCATTGAAATGTAGATTTTTGGTATGTAAATTTGAAAATTTATAAATATAAATTGGTCCGTGGTGGAGTGAGTGGTAGCGGAAGTTAGCTGGTCTTGATGCGAGCGGGTGACGGAGAATGATGGAGACTATCAAAATATTTATTAATAAATTATTAGAATACTATGCGATATCCATATAATTATAATACGGAGTATAAGATGTTCAAGTAGTTAATCTTATTTTCTATAGCTAAATATAAAAAGGATTTAAAATAAAAAAAAAAAAGTTGCCAGCCTAATTATTTAAGAAGTATAAATGAGAAAAAGTTTGAAAACTCATATCGTGTCGTATTTTAGAAAACTCAATATAGCTATATAAAATATTACATGAAATATAAATATTAATAAAATAAGTTTTGATAGAACATGAGCCACGAACGTAGCATTTATATTATCCTAAATTGTCACATCTTGTATATCAGAGTTTTCATAGTCAAATCAAAAGAAATTCGGGGTTGGTTTAGTAACACCCCTAGAATATCATGTAAATCACACGAGAAAAAACATTGATTTGAATAGCGACTTGTAGAATAGGGCTCTTTATTGCTTTTAGGATTGACTTTCAGTGATTCATGATGTGATAATACATCACATATAAACATGACTATGGTTCTATGGGTAATTTTGAATATTTATAGAACTTAAAAAAAAAAATCATTCGGGTTAGACCTTTCCCATGTAAACTAATGAAGTATTTCAAATTATAGCAAATTTAATTGATATTTCAACTGAAATATATATGTTAATAATATATATTCACTTAATATTTTATACATAAAATACACTCACAAAAATAATTATACCCACAAAATTATTCACAAATCACTTCGTTAACCACGTCACCTAATCAATACATTTTAACTGAGGTGAAAATGGACGGGGCGTGCCAATGGTTTCTCGAAACCGATGTCAAACCGAAGTAACGGCTGACACTGAGATTTTGCTCGTGATGTACGCGACCTAATTGTTATCGTGACTGTTTTCAAACTTTTTTTGATCATCTGGTAATGTTTATTAAGGATCAAAGATATAAATATGTTTAAATCGGAGAATGAGATTATAAATAAGAATTGGTGGGTTTCAAAGTGTCAATCATACTATAGGTAGAGTAAAAATTAATACAACTTTTCTTATAAAATTTAAAACAGATGGATTATTTTTCAATTGATAATGCTATATTTATTACGTAAATTGAAGGAATTGTAAATGATATAAAGAGGGGTACTGTTTTAAATTTTCACAACAGTACAAACATGTGGGGTATTATTGTAATTTGCAAAGCACATGAGGTTGATGCTTTTGTTGTTGCCAGACGTCAAAGAAATGCGGTGAAGTGTTTTAAATTTCACATGCCTTTTTAAATCATAACCTCTTCTTCTGGTCTCTAAATTTGGTAAAACAGGTTACAATAGTTTCAGATTGAAAAATAAACGTTTTAAAATTTTAAATTGCCTACGAAACAATACAACATTTTATTTAGGGTTTTTCTAACACATCAGTCTTGAAACATTTAAAGGATTTAAATGAAATAATAATAAACTTAGTTACTATTAACTATTAAGTAATGTTTAGGTTTTTTATAAAGCTAAAACTTAGAACCAAGATTGGTTGATTTTGACCTTCACATTAGGTTAACTTTGAATATGATATCATAGGTGGGTTCACAAATTTAAGTTATGTGCCTCCCAAATAGGGTTTATGGGATCTTCCTTTTATATTATTATTATTATTATTACTATTGTCAGGATCGATTAACTATATACAAGTTAATAAACACCTTAGATCTAATTGATGATAGAAGTTGCAGCGGATCAACACTATATCAATAATTAAGAACAATGAACTGTATGAACAATATGCAAAAATATTAAGAACACAGTTTTCACAAAAAGCTTCAATGTATATTATTGAGTTAACAATACACACGTACGTTTACAATTCGTAAGGAACTATTTATAACAGTCCTTGAAGCCTAACTATTTACCCTAGTTATTCTAGGACTTGATTTACATCGAATAATAATAATATACATTGATTTACATTCTATAACTATCTATACGAAGATCTCGGACTTGATATCTTCCAAAAACGCGTATCAGTAGTAACTGCAATCACCAGTAGTAAATAAGTAACATCAGTAGTATACTTGGTGATCAGTAGTAAGTCCATAATCAACGTCAGTAGTAACTACAATGATCAGTAGTATCTTCAATAAGCTTGATCAGTAGTAACTTTAGTTATAGTTTACACCAGCATCAACTTCATCAGTAGTAATATGTTCTGCCCCATCAGTACTAAGTATGTCAGTACTAACTGCAGCATCAGTAATAAGTTGATCTGTGTTTTGTTCCAACAATCTCCCCCTAAACTTATTGATCATCTTTTAATCAATCAAGTTTCTTTTGTTCCTCTTGTTCTTTTCTTCTTTTCTCAAGAGTTCTTTGATTCTGTTGAAGCCTTTGTTCAATAATATATCTGCTGTTCCTCTTTGTAAAATAATTCAGTTTGTTTTGGAACATAACAGCATCATAAGGTTTCATCAAAGTGTTTATGAATATCTGATACATAGTCTTCTCAGAATGTGGATATTCTTTCTCATATAAGTACAGTTCACACACTTTGCCTGATTTCTCAAAGAAGTACATATTTGCAGTAGGAATGACATTCCAAGCATATACATTACCTGGATTTGTAAATTGTTCTGGATAATTATCTGGATAAAATGCAGCATCTATCATTCTAGTCAAATATCCAGCTCCAGATTCTTTCCATGATTTCTTTATCATTCTTGGTTTCCCAATAATCAAAAGTTTGATTACATCACTTCTTGAACATGATCTGATTAAGGGTAACCATCCAGTGAATCTTTGTACTACTTTGTCTTCTCTTATAACCTCTATGACATTGTTTTGCATCACTCTCCAGTTAAGAATTGGATTGTTCTGTAGAGGAGCAACTGGCATTTCAAGAACAGGTATAATTTGTTGTTTTGATTTCTTCTTGGAGCTTTGTTCTTGATCAACAGATTTTCTTTTTAGTGATTGGGGAGTTGAAGTATTACCAACAGTTGTAACACTACCAGCTTTGAGCAAATTTAAGCTGATTGGTACTAAAGTTTTGGCTTTGGCTTTCTTTGATTCTTCAGCTTCTTGTTCAGCCAAGTCTCTTTTCTTTGCAGTGCAGTATTTTTCAATTATGGTTATCATCTTCATTCTTCCAAAAGATTTTGCACTGTGACCTTTTGTCTTTAGAAAGTCTATCATAAGAGACTTTTGTTCAAATATATCATCTGGTAAATCATCTTTTGTTCTTTTGCATTCTGCTACAAGATCTTCTAGACAGTTTAGATGTTCCTCTTCTACTTTTCTAAGCCTTTTGAACTCTGCTTCTTGGGCTTCTATCTGAACATCTTTAATTTGAGCAGGTATTTGAACAGTAGTTGTACTTTGAACTTTCTTTTTCTTTTCTACTAAAGCTTGATACATTTCTACTTTCTCCAAAAATTTTCTGTGTTTAATTCTCCATCTGGATTGTTTTTCTGCTCTTACATGATTAATCTTGTTTACCATGTGATGACCAAGAGCTCTGTTTGGGTAATCTTCATCATATATCTCTTTACCCTTTCCAATGTGTGCTGAAGGTGGAGGTGGAATATATTTCATGTCTGGCACTCCACTTATTATAACTGAAGGAGAAAATGTTCTAAGTTCATTTTGTTGAAGTATTTTTGGATGTGGAGGAAGTGAGCATTCATCAACCTCAAACCAATTCACATTATCATCAATGTCAGGTATGATAAGTGGTTGATCAGGTGTTGGTGGTTTGGTAATGATGACATGTCTCTCTCTTTCAATAAGCTCTGGAAAATGTAGTTCTTCCTCTTCAGTAGTAACTAGAGTAGTTACTACTGGTGTTACTTCAGAAGTTACTACTGATAGGGCATCAGTAGTATTTGCTGCTATTAATTCCTTTTCTTCATTTACTACTGCTATAATATCAGTAGTAGAGGTTACTACTGGTATTTCCTTTTCAACTTGTTCTTCCATTGTAGCAGTGGTAATAGGCTCTTCTTCTGTCACCATCATCTCTGGGCCTTCATCAACATTTGTTTCTTTTAGATTTAAAAGGGAGGATGCTGCTGCTGCTATAGATTCATCAATCATTGTCTGTATATTGTCCTTCTCCCCCTTAGTGAGCTCAACTGGTGGAGCCTCACTATCAACAATCTTTTTCTTCAATTGTCTGATGATTTTGGCTTGTTGATAAAGCCTGTGCTCATATAATCTCATCATTCTGTTGATGGTGTTGACATGCCTTTTCATTGCAGCCATGGTTTTCCCTTGGTTAGTTAAGTATATATGGCAATTTTGTACAGTGGATTCCAAGGAATCCACTTTAGCCGTCAATTGGGTGATTTTAATACTGCCCTCACTCCATCTAGCAAGATCATCGGGCTCACTAACAGGTACATTGGTTTTAAGGTTTTCCTTCCTTTCCATCAATTCCACAGAACTGCCCTCATCACTGCTTGGTGATTCATTGGGTCTTTTAGACATTCTCTTCTTCCTAGAAGAAGCAGAGATGCCCCCCCTTGTGGTTTCTTGGCACCGGGGTCCTTTGAGTAACTCCTCAAAAGAGTCATCACTCAAAGTTGCCGAGGTTTGGGTCCTAAAGATGTTTTCACTGTCCTGTGCACCCACCTTTGGGGCATCAGTAGTGAAAGCCCTCCCCTCATGTCCTCTCTCATCCTTGGAGGACAACTCTTTGAGCCTGGGGTGTGACTCGATTTGTCCCCTAGTGTCCTTTGAAGAAATTTTCTTTCTATGATAAATGGTGGAAATATTTTTGGTTTTGTCTGGTAGGTCTTCCACAGAGTGAAGAGTAGCACTCTGCAGATTTATATCAAGTTCCTGGGATACATTCAGGACTTCTGTTTGAGTTGGTGATTGAGTGGCTATATGGATTGGTGTTTGGGCTGTATTTGGGGGTGATGGAGTGGGTTGAGGTTCAACTTGGGTTGTAGCAATGGTTGAACCCTCTCCAATATTGGGTTGATCTTTGATCATGTTAGGAAACAGAGGGGTTTCCTTGCCCAAAAATTTAAATTGTTTTCTCATATTTGAGAAAACTTTCTTGTTCAACTCAGGTAATAGAAAAATGTTTTTAGGAGTTGACAAGTTTTGTAATTCACAGTTTATGATATGTTGTAGAAATCTGGGATACATTAAAAATTTAGAAGAACTAAGATTTCCCAACATACCATCAAATATCATGTTTGAAAAATTAAATACTTGGTCTGTGCATAAACAGACAACAGCAGAGGCTATTGCCTTATTAAACTCATTCCAAGTACTTCTTTTAGGAGAAATACAATGCTGAATGGTATGTATTAAAAATTTCCATTGTGGGGAGAGAAGACCCTTTTGAAAAGTAACTATATTGAGTCTTCCCTCATATCCCATTTTATTCAAAATTTCAGCAATGTATTCCTTAGGAAGAGTAGTCATACCTGAATCATCGTGTAATTGTAGATGGTGTCTGATTGATTGTTCTGTTACTGTGATGTGCTTTCCATCTACTTTAGATTTTATCATTGATGATGTTGTTCCTTCTGTTCGCTCAGCATTGGTCCAGAAATCCACCAAGTGCTGTTGATATGATTTTGGTTTTACAGTTAAGGCAAACTGTATTTATATGAATTTCTCAAAAATTTTACGATTGGACGGAAATCTTTTGTTCCGTCGGGATTCTTTAAGAATGCAACCATATTGTGAAATTCTGAGTATTTGAGATCGGTTTGCACATCGAGAGTTTGTAAAGTTGCCATTGTTGTTGAGATTTTGCAAGAATTTTGTTACAGATGAAGTGTTTTTGATCGTAAACTAGGGTTTATCGAGAGGTGTTTAGAGAATCGAAGTGAAGATAATGCTAAATTAATCGTCTGCCGCCTTTTATATCTTTCGATTAAACCTGCAAAACTACGAAAATATCCTTCGAATCATAACATAACGGTTATTTTCATGGGGGTTAGTTTGGTAATTGTGTTTATGAAAGACCAGTAGTGAATTAGATATCAGTAGTAAAACGTCAGTAGTATCTACTAACATCAGTAGTGACTAAGGATTTTGACATCAGTAGTAACTATAGACATCAGTAGTAACAATTGACATACAAGACCAGTAGTATATGTGAATAACAGTAGTACTGACTTACCAGTAGTATTTGTGTAAACCTAAAATACACCAGTAGTAATGAATTACCAGTAGTATTTTGTGCATACACTTTCACACCAGTAGTACAGCAATACCAGTAGTAAAACACTTAAGAAAATAATATTTTACAACACTAACTTTACACATGATTTTAAGTGAGATTTTAAGTTATTAAAATCATTCCAATACTGCTAACCAAGAAGTTGAATCTTCCTACATCAAATGCTTTTGTAAAAAGATCTGCTAATTGATCATCAGTATGGATTTTAACTACTTTGATTAATTTCTTTTCATTACAATCTCTTATAAAGTGAAATCTTATTTCAATGTGTTTAGTTTTTGAATGTTTTACTGGATTATTCACAATACTAATAGCACTTTGATTATCAATAAAAATAGGAGTTTTAAGGATAGAGATACCAAAGTCTAGAAGTTGATTTTGAATCCATAGTACTTGAGCACAGCAAGCAGATGCAGCTACATATTCTGCTTCAGCAGTAGATGTTGATACATTTGTTTGCTTCTTACATTGCCATGACACCAGTCTTGATCCAAAGAATTGACATCCACCAGTAGTGGATTTTCTATCTTGACATTCACCTCCATAGTCACTATCTGTATAGGCTATTAGTTCAAAGGGTGAGTCATGTGGATACCATAGACCTAGTGATGGTTTGCCTTTCAAGTATCTGAATATTCTTTTAACCGCTTGTAAGTGTAGTTCTTTGGGTCTTGCTTGATATCTTGCACACACACAAACACTATACATAATGTCAGGTCTTGATGCAGTTAAGTACATCAAAGATCCTATCATTGATCTATATAAGTGTTCATCTACATCCTCCCCCTCAACATCAGGATGTAGGTGTTTGTGTGTTTCCATTGGAGTACTAGCACTTTTGCTGTCTTTCAAGTCAAACTTTTCCAAGATATCTTTGACATATTTTGATTGATTTATCAAAATACCATCAGTTCTTTGACTGACTTGGAGTCCAAGGAAGAAGTTCATTGGACCCATAGAGCTCATCTTGAATTTAATCTGCATCAGCTCTTCAAATTCTTTGCACAATGTATCATTGGTTGAGCCAAAAATGATATCATCTACATAGATTTGTACCAGTAGTATATCATTCTTGACTTTCTTTGTAAATAATGTTTTATCAATGGCTCCTCTTTTAAAGTTGTTCTTCAATAAGTATGATGATAATGTGTCATACCATGCTCTTGGTGCCTGATGTAGGCCATACAGAGCTTTATCCAATTTAAACACATAATCACCATGTTTTGGATCTTCAAAACCTGGAGGTTGGCAAACATATACCTCTTCTTCAATTTTCCCATATAGGAAAGCACTCTTAACATCCATTTGATAGACTTTGAATTTCTTGAATGAAGCATATGCTAGAAATATCCTTATGGCTTCAATTCTAGCAACAGGAGCATATACTTCATCATAGTCTATTCCTTCTTCTTGAGTGTATCCTTGGGCTACTAGTCTGGCTTTATTCTTGATTACTATACCTCTTTCATCTTTCTTGTTTCTGAATATCCATCTTGTTCCAATGGCTCTTTTTCCTTTGGGTAGAGGTACAAGTGTCCAAACAGCTTGTAATTTAAATTGAAGGAGTTCTTCTTGCATTGCCTCAATCCAGTTTGAGTCCTTCATTGCTTGTTGAATCTTCTTTGGTTCATCCTGAGACAGAAAGCATTCATACATACATTCATTAGCAATTAAACTTATATTACACATATTGGCAGTTAAGCTTTTGTTTAATTTGCTTCTTGTTTGTAGTGGTGAGTTGACATCACTTAGAACAAGGTCTAATGGATGGTTCTTTTGAGTCCTTGTAGTTGTAGTTTTATCAACTACTAGTTGATTTTCAAGATTGGACTCATTTGTCTCAGGCAGTTGTTCATCTTGTGATTCTTCATTGTCATGGATGTTTGGTTCATTATCATCTTGGTCAGAGCTACTACTGGAATTTTCTTCATTCGGATCAGTAGTATTGTTGTTGTTACTGGTGTCAGTAGTATCATGAGAATCTAGGTTATTGTTGGGACCAGTAGTATTTTCAGTACTGTTACTGGTACCAGTAGTATTGGAATTACTACTGACCTCATTCTCAGAGTTACTACTGCTTTCAATATTTTAGTTATTACTGATATCAGTATTAACTATGGGAGCAGTATCAACAATTATGTATCTCATCTTTTCTTGACCAGTATTAATAGATGATGTTCCTTCTTTTTGATTAAGACAATTTGAATTTCCTGCATTGAAATTCATATTAGAATTAAAGGATTTGGTTAGATTGTCTATGTTGAATAGCCAATCTGGACCATTTCCTTGTTCATTAGCAACATTTTCATTAAAGGATACATTGATGCTTTCTTCAATTATCCTTAGTCTTTTGTTGAATACTATGTATGATTTGCTTTGAGTAGAGTATCCCACAAAGATTCCATCATCAGCTTTGCAGTCAAACTTACCAATTTGTTCTCTTGTAATCAGAATAGTACAAGGACAACCAAATGATTTTAAGAAACTTATAGAAGGTTTTCTTTTATTAAAAAGTTCATATGGTGTTTTAAAATGTGGCTTCACTATTAATACTCTGTTCTGAACATAACAAGCAGTATTAACAGCTTCTGCCCAAAAAGTAATTGGCAATTTTGAGTCTGCAAGCATTGATCTTGCTGCTTCAATGATGGTTCTATTCCTTCTTTCAGCTACACCATTTTGTTGTGGAGTTCTAGGTGAGCTGTATTGCCTGTCAATACCTTTAAGATCACAAAAGTTAATTAAGTTAGCATTTTTAAATTCTGTGCCATTATCACATCTTATGGCTTTCACTTTTTGATCAGATGTGTTTTCCAGTTTGACAATTAAGTTCTTTATGAGTTCACTTGTTTCATCCTTTGTCCTGAGAAAGAAAACCCATGTATATCTGGAAAAGTCATCAGTAATAACAAGACAATATTGTTTCTTTCCAATACTCATTACATTTGTAGGTCCAAAAAGGTACATATGTAAGAGCTGTAAAGGAACAGAAATAGAGTTCACAGTTTTGGACTTATGAGAAGTCTTGTGTTGTTTACCTTTTAGGCATGCAACACAATGATGATCACACATGAATTGTTTTTGAGGTAGTCCAATTACCAGATTTCTTTTTACTAAATTATTCATGTTTTTAAAATTTGTGTGACACATCCTTCTGTGCCAAAGTTCTGATTCAGTGGTGTTTGCCTTGGATATAAAACAGTTGACCTCATTTGTAGAAATGAGTTCTCCCCCTATATCCAGGCAATACACATTGTTTCTCCTTGGAGTTCTTAAAACAACATATTTTTCATCTAAAATAAAATCAGGAGAAAGAATGATGCACTCAATGTCTGTGAACAGAATCTTGTTCTTTTTATCACAAACTTGAGACACACTGACAAGATTGTATTTTAGTTCAGCTACATAAAATACATCATCAAAGGTAATTTTTCCATTAGTAACAGTACCTTTACCTGTAATCTTACCTCCCTGGGGATTCTCACCAAATGCCACATATCCTCCATCAAATGACTTGAAATCTTTAAGGATTTGCAGATTTCCAGTCATGTGCCTTGAGCATCCACTATCAATATGCCATGTTCTTCCTTCTTCTGGGATCTGAATGCTCTGCACAAATGAGTAAAGGATTAGTTAAGTTTGGGAACCCAAGCTTTATATGTCTTGGGTTCATCCTTTGAGAAATAAGCTTTGGGAGTTTTATCTTTAAACACTTTTGGTAACCATACTTGTTTAGTACTGGTGTTTTGTTTTACTACTGCCCTTTTGGAGTTATTACTGGTGTGAGAGTTTCCTACTGATCTTGGTTTATACCCATTGTTTTTAGCTTTTGAATACTTTACTACTGATGGACCAGTAGTATTTGGGTACTTACCATGTTTAAAATGACCAGTAGTGTTTTTAGAGTTAACACCAGTAGTGTTTTTGAAATTTGTTTTGGAAGCAGTAGTATTTTTGAAATTAGGGTTTTTACCAGTAGTATTCTTGTACTGGTACCATACAGCATTATAATTAGGGTTAACACCAGTAGTAAATTTGTTAGAGTTTCTACTGGTGTTGGAAAATTTAAAATATTGTTTATTTTGATTAGATTTTCCATTGTTCTTGAAGTAATTGCTGTTCTTTGGGCTGCCAACTCTTCTGTTTTGCACAAATCTTGGTGCACTTCTTCCAAATTTTGGAGTTTCAGCAATTGGAGTTTTTATTGTATTTACTACTGAAGGACCAGTAGTATCTTTTAACCTTTGAGTTTTTGCATTTTCTTTAAAAACTTTAAATTCCTTTAACTCCTTGCAATTTATTGGATTGAAGTGACAATCATTTGCTAAATGATTCACTTTATTGCAAATAACACATTTTAATTTATTTTCTTGAGCCTTTATTGTTTTTCTTTGTTCTAAGAGTTGGTTTCTATTTCTTTGGTTTCCTCTTTTTAGAATTTTGGGTATATTTTCTGCATTATATTTAGGAGACTCATTTGGACTTTGAGCAGTGTGAAAACTTGTATCAATTGATTTTGGTGATTCAGTTTGAGATATTGTAAATTCAATTGATTGCTCATCATCAGAAGAATCATTTGATTCAGATGTTTCATTATTAGATTCAGTTTGTTTTTCAGTTTTCAATTCATTAATGATTCTTTCTGAACTATTTTTAAGTGGAGGAATGAATTTATGTGGAGGTGGTACAGCATGATATCCCACCCCATGAACAACCTTTTCTGTAGTTTGATTATTAGTTAATTCATCTAGAATTTTAGTGCTTCTTTCAAACTTTTTAATTGTTAATTTATTTTGTTCAATTTCAAGCTGACATTCTTCTAATTTACTTGTTAGTTCTTTGTTTTTTGTTTCATAGAACTCTTTCTCATCCACAGCTTGAAGCAATTCTTCCTTGATCCGTTGATCAATCATCTTGTACACCTTTATTTGATGTTCTTGATCAGCAATCACACTATCAAACTCATGATTTCTTCTGATTGCTTTTGCTAGATCTTCATTTAATTTAGTGTTTTCTTTTTCTAGATTTTTAATAATTTTAGCACATTCAGGAGTACAAGGTTTAGATTTTACCTCAGTTTTGTTGTCAGTAAAGGCCATGAGAGCTTGATTTTGAGTATGCTCTTCTGCTTGGAAGCTCCAGTCATAGCCTTGTCCTTGTTGTGACACAAGAGCAGTTGATTTTGATCTTTTGTCTGGTTGAGGACATTCTTTTGCAAAGTGACCAAGGTTGTTACAGTTGTAACACTTGACTTTAGTCTTGTCAAATCCTGCTTTGTCACCTTTGTTGAAACTGAGACTTGTCCTACCAGTTCTTTTTAAGAATCTTTTGGTCCTTAGGCTCAGCATAGCCATCTGCCATTTAAGATCCATCTCCTCAAGATCATCTGGATTCAATTGTTCCAAGTCATCACTAATCAATGCAGTATGCACATGACTAGTGAAGAAGGATTCTCTTGCAGTATCCTCAGAATCTGCAGCCTTTCCTGTGGAGGTTTCTTGTCCTTGACCTGTACTAGACACAAATGCAGCATTGTTAGAAGAAATAGAAGGGTTTTTGTGATTTACCTCAGTTTCAAACACTCTGAGATCATTATAGATTTCATCTAACTCCTTTTCTTCTAAAGCATCTCTTTGTCTATACACCACTGTGTACATGGCCCATTCTTCACTAAGAGACCTTAGGAACTTCATGTTGACATCTTCTTGGTCCATCTTTACACCAACTTGGTTGAGTTCACCAATTAGTTTGTTGAATCTGTCAAACACTTGAGTGAGTGTTTCATTGGGCTTTCCTTTGAAATTTTCAAAGTCTTGTTTGAGAACAGACTTCATGTTTCTTTTTGTACTCTTTGTCCCAACGAATCTCTTCTCCAGTGCTTCCCACAGCAACTTAGCATCATCATATTCAACAAAGAGATGTTGATAGTCATTAGGAATGGCCAGTAGGAGAGTGCTTAGAGTTTTGAGTTCGATGCCTTTATCTTTCTTCTCCTTCTCACATTTAAGTTTGTCTGCCTCAGTTACAGAGCTGCTTGCTTGAAGTTGACCAGTTTTGTTTCCTTCACAAACTACTTCCCACATGGAATAATCTGTAATAAGCATGTATTGCTTAATACGATTCTTCAACATCCCAAAGTTATTGGGAGTGAGCATATGGATTTTGTTGGCCTGAGTGCTTTCATTATTATCAGTCATGATTAATAATGTGTGTGTTTTAAAGATTAAAACTTTTTGTTGTTCTTAACAAATAGTAGATCTAGAACCAAAAAGCTCTGATACCACTTGTCAGGATCGATTAACTATAGACAAGTTAATAAACACCTTAGATCTAATTGATGATAGAAGTTGCAGCGGATCAACACTATATCAATAATTAAGAACAATGAACTGTATGAACAATATGCAAAAATATTAAGAACACAGTTTTCACAAAAAGCTTCAATGTATATTATTGAGTTAACAATACACACGTACGTTTACAATTCGTAAGGAACTATTTATAACAGTCCTTGAAGCCTAACTATTTACCCTAGTTATTCTAGGACTTGATTTACATCGAATAATAATAATATACATTGATTTACATTCTATAACTATCTATACGAAGATCTCGGACTTGATATCTTCCAAAAACGCGTATCAGTAGTAACTGCAATCACCAGTAGTAAATACGTAACATCAGTAGTATACTTGGTGATCAGTAGTAAGTCCATAATCAACGTCAGTAGTAACTACAATGATCAGTAGTATCTTCAATAAGCTTGATCAGTAGTAACTTTAGTTATAGTTTACACCAGCATCAACTTCATCAGTAGTAATATGTTCTGCCCCATCAGTACTAAGTATGTCAGTACTAACTGCAGCATCAGTAATAAGTTGATCTGTGTTTTGTTCCAACAACTATTATTATTGAAATAACCTAATCAGTTAGTTCTTAGGTAAAACCTACTAAAACGGTATAATGATTTTGATTGAAGTGAAAGTGGACCCTTTTATAGACAATCCCATATGGTATGTAGTCAATAAGGGAATGATTACTTTTGTTTTCCTCCATGATTACAATAATATTTCATGTTGGACATGGAGACATAATTGCAAATATATTTCTATGTTTAGAAATTTCACATGTTTTTTTATTTAGTTTGAAAATTATTCCAACAAGTTGTCCTTGTCTTGTTTATGTAGTTGCTTATCGACGAAAAACACATGAAGCACAAAGACATATTAGAAAAATACCAATCAAAAGCCGAGTACTACATTTGTTCATGTCTAAACAAAAACAACGGTACCAAACATAATGTCGGTTTTACCCCTGGCGGTCTAATATACATTCGTCAATGGAACAATATGCAATATGTCTCTTCAGGGTCATTTTTGACAATGGTGTACTCAGATTTACTCGAAAAATCAAATCGAAAAGAGCTCAAATGCCATAAAGGAAAAATAACTCCTCAAGACCTCCTTAAATTTTCAAAATCTCAAGTGGATTATATTTTGGGCTCTAACCCATTAAACATGAGTTATCTAGTGGGCTTTGGCCCAACATTCCCTACTAGGGTACACCATAGAGGTGCATCAATTGTATCATATAGAGACAACAAAGGGTTCATTGGGTGCACTCAAGGTTATGATAATTGGTATGGGTCAACCGACCCGAACCCAAACGTTGTGGTTGGGGCGTTGGTTGGTGGGCCCGATCATAAAGACGAGTTTAATGATAAAAGAGGAAATTACATGCAAACAGAAGCATGTACGTATAATACAGCACCACTTGTCGGAATATTTGCGAAACTAAATTATTTAGAGAATACGGTTTTGCACTCGTATTATTAAGTAAAAAAGCTTATGACATGTATAGTATTTTTATTAGTGTGAGAGTTTTTTAGTGGCTTAAGGTGAAGCCCAAAATTGTGCTTTTTCCTATACGAATATTCAAAATTGTATGTATTAAAATATTATGTTTTTTAGTGGCTTAAGGTGAAGCCCAAAATTGTGCTTTTTCCGATACGAAAGTTCAAAATTGTATGTATTAATATATTTCATGAATCTTCACCTATTACGTAGGTAAGCATGAATTTTTTTGATGACATGTCTATTTCACATAATTTGATTGACTATTTTTGATGACATGTAATGCTGAGTCAATGGACATGATCGGAATTTAACTACAGTCATCAGCATTAACCTTTATAGTCAAGGTTATAATTGTTAGTTAACTTGTTTGTTCTAATTATAGTAATCTATGTATTTGTCCCTACTTCGTTTTCCCATCATAACTTTGTATTTTCTTTACAAATAAAAAGTTTTAAAATTATCAAAGTTCTTAAAATTAAATTCTCTAAATAATTAGTATAGTCTTGAAATTTGAAAAAATAATGTTATTATTCAAACATAATATCAACCAAAAGTATAATGATTTAAATTTTTTCATAATTGTTAATGAAAAATTGTTATAAAAAACTATTTTGAATTCTTTTAGAACATATTTATGTATAATAAAATGTTTATTCATCATTGCAATAATAATTGACTACATTATTTTCTACATTAGTTTCATTTTTATTCATTATCCAGCGTGCTTTGAAGCTAGTAATTTTCATATGCATTGATAAGACTTGACTTGAAGTATTGGTAGTGTATTAATCAGGCCCATTAATTACCACTAATATCCAATTTCGGCCCATATCGGATGACCCAGGCCCATTAATTACCTCTGAGTTATCAGATATATCCGGCTAACAAACTAAATTCTCACGCAAGAAACCCAAAAAAAAAAACAATGGAAGAAACACCGGCGACGAACGTCGGCGGCGAGCCTCATCACGACATGATCACAGCATTCTCAGAGATAACTTCTGCTTCCAAAGAAGAAGCCACCTTCTTTCTCGAATCACATAACTACGATCTCGATTCCGCCGTCTCCACCTTCTTCGAAACCAACGCTGCGGCCGTTGAAGACGCTCCGGTGTCTTTACCACCTCGCCGGAACCCTAACCGTTCTGATAATACTCATTCCCCTTCGTTCTCGCCCTCTTCTTCTCCGTCTCGTTCCCGATCAGCTTCTCCTCCGCCATCTTTCGATTTACAACAACTGGCCGGTGGTAATCCGTACAATCTGCGATCTCGGAATACCGGTGCGGATAAGAAGCCATCTGGCAGCCGGTCCACTGGACGGATAAGGACGTTTTCAGATCTGAATCGACAAGCTGATGACTCCGGGAGTGACTCAGATGAACCTCAGGGGTATTATGCCGGTGGTGAGAAGAGGTAATAATGTAAACCTCCTTTTTTTTTTGTTTTAGCGTTTCGATTATCCGTTAGTTGATACGGAAATTAGGGCAATTCTGAACATCTTTTGCGTTAGTTGATAAGGAATTTAGGGCAATTTGAACATTTTTTGCTAATGTTATTATTTTAGATCTAATTGTTTGATTACATATCCTAATGATGCTATATCACGATCACTCATATTAGAATTGATTAGAATTGCTATTGAGCATAATTATGCCTCATGGACTATTGAGTCACACTGAAGAAAAGTGTATTCTTTTCATCAGATTTAAGCAAAATCAATGAAATTAGGACAAGTTGGGAAATCTTTATTAGGTCTTTTGAGCTTATTAGCTTAATATGATTAAATTTTCAAGCTTAATTAAGCTAATAAGCTCAAAAGACCCTTAAACAAGCTTTCCCAAACATGCACTTAATAGGTTACAAAGGGCACCATGGACAGAAGAATATGATTTCTATTTTTTTAACAATCAATATCACTTGCTTTTTGAGTTTTTTTTTTTTTTTTTTTTTTTTTAGAGAATAAGAATCTAACATTTATAAATCATTGCAGTGGAATGCTTGTACAAGATCCCAAAAAGATGAACGATGTCGAGTCACTATTTAATCAAGCAAGACAAGCAGGAGCTGAAGAAGGAACTCTCGATCAACTTCAACCATCTTCAAGTTCTTCTAGAAGCTTTTCTGGCAGAGGAAGACTTTTATCTGGTGAAACAACATCTGCTGCTCAACAGCAATCTGAACCAGAAGTTCACACACACACAATCACTTTCTGGACCAATGGTTTTACAGTTAATGATGGTCCTTTGAGACGGCTCGATGATCCTCAAAATGCATCTTTTCTGGAGGTATTTTCATTTTTTCTAATCGTATTTAATAATAATTATAATTTAATAATATATCTGGTGATGCAGAGCATAAAAAAGTCTGAGTGTCCAGATGAACTCAGGCCTGCTAAAGGAAGATCTCCAGTTCATGTTAGTCTTGTAAGGAAGCTGGAAGACTACCCTGTAAGTATTTTCCTATCATTATTTTCAATAATAGTATAATTAATTTAAATAGAATGGTTTGGGTTATTATTATTTTTGGTTAATTTCATATAGTAGTAACAAAGTTTCAAAATTGTTCCAATCATGTGAATTTTACCTTTTATTATAGGTTACTAGGTCACCTTATTTAAAATCAGATATAAAAAACCCATAATTGGAACACTTAAATTTATATCAACCTATAATAAAAAGGTATATCTTACATGATTAAAGCACTTTTGAAAATTCATTATTATTATAGAGTGAAAGTAAAGTTTAAGTGACCTAGATGGAACTTTGAAACTTTGTTACTATTTTATGAAATAAACCCTACTATTTTCAATAATAATTTACTCATTCTTACATGCATACATATATATTTATAGGTCCAGAAACGCCGCCCAGCCGCCTTTGTGGGGGTTGGCAGAACCCTAGGCACCACCACCACCACCATTGGCGCCGCCACGTCAGCACCAGCAACCGCCGCCCCAACACCAACAATGGGCCTAATTGTGGACCCCACATTACCCTCTACTTCTATTCAGTTAAGATTAGCTGATGGGACCCGCATGGTTTCCCGTTTCAACTTCCACCACACTATAAATGATGTTCGGTCTTTTATTGATGCATCGAGGCCCGGTGCGTCCCGGGCTTATCAGTTACTGACCATGGGTTTCCCGCCAAAACAGCTCAATGATTTGAACCAGACAGTTGAAGAAGCCGGGCTAGCCAATTCGGTTGTGATCCAAAAAGTGTGATGAGTTTGCTAAATTTGTAGTTTAATTTGACTAGTGGTTAATTTTTTTTTAAATAGTTCCATGGAGTAAATGTTTGGGCTACTATATGTTATGTTTGAGAGGAACCATGGTAATAATTTAATGAAATATATGTTGTTGATGTAGTGGGATCGGATAAGAATTTAAAATTTAGTGAGTACTGTGAGGGCAGATAATGGTATAATATTTCATGATAATGTTCTAATTTCTTATTCTTGTTAACCTAACTTTATGACTGTTTTCGAATATTTTTCTAACCATCTAGTAATGTTTAATAAGTCAGAATATTATACTATTTTAATAGGGTAGGGCTGTCAATAAGAATATTATAATTTATACATTAATTAAAAACTCACCCTCTACATTTTAGGCATGACTTATCCACTAATAAAAAAATAAAAAAAAAAATATAAGTATCTAATGAATGACAAACTTTTGTATATAATGTTCTTTTATAGAAAAAGTATATATTGTTTCAAGAATGACGAACTTTTGTAAAACACGTTATATTTATAGAAAGTTTCTAGTGATCCTTTTGGGACGTCAAACCATCTTTTCATGAAACAATTTGATAACGACAAATGTAAAACTGTTTCGTTATTTTAGAGTCTTTAGACACAAAAAAAAAAAAAAAAAAAAGAGTCTAGATATCTTTATATTTTGCTCATACATGAAGGTATTGCAAGTGTGAGATGCCATACAACCGGATAATTTGACGGTGCAATGAGAAGAATGCAAGGACTGTTACATCTTGTTGGAAATAACTCCTAATTTTTTAATGTTAAAAAATAAAATTGGATATAAAATGGTGGTTAATATGCTATTTTGCCCTAATACGTCTAAGCTTTTACTCGTTCTTTATGCACTTCACATTATTTTATAGGTTTCATCCAATTGAAGATACAAAGAAATTGGAGCAGTTTTTGTGATTTGGTTGTTCTTCTTATAATGATACAAAAAGTTCATTAAACTCGTTCCTAGTATCACATTATTTTTCATTTGGTATCTTTCAGATTGTAGAAGTTGCAATTTCAACCCATTGACATATAAGGGGTTGATTTAACTAAAAAAATACATTTTTAGTCGGTCCAACGCTGCCGGTTTTATAACTTGTATTAAAATTTGAAGTCATGTAAATAGATTTATTGGCTTTTAAATTTCAGTCAGCTCATAAACCGTTAAAATAAGCATACCTAATGTTTTATACACTTGTATAGGTGGATTGGATTGCTCATTTATCCATTTGACTAGTAATAGAACTATAGAAGACATACAAGTCGTATTTGCCAGCTTTGGGTTATACGCATGTGTTTATATGGTTATTTTACAAATCCGTCTGCCCTGCCTACCATTGGTCAACGGGTCAAGCATTCAAGAGTTGACTTGAGTCAATTTTTTGACTTTTGACTTTCTTGTTTGTATTGGCCAAGCTAAAATCCAATAGAAAAATGTATTTAGAGGAAAGTGGGAGAGTAGCCACCTTTGAGGGATGTGACTATGGGTGGGGTTATCCGAACATTATCTGCTTAATGTATACTTTTATCAAATTAAATATAGTATTGCATCATTAGTTAAATATCTAAATTATTATTGACAGAATTATAGTAAGTATGTTACTAGTAATAACCGAGAAATCTCTTCAACTTTATTCTACTGTTATATACTCCGTAACTTTTACTTGGCAGAACAGATAAAATACTCTCTAGGTTTTCGCTGAATTTGGTAAAAACAATTAAACGATATACATTTTTTGTACAAATACTACTATAAAGTTGTTTAAATAGTCAAGACAAAATTAATAAAAGACGTTAAGTAGTTAGGATGATCTTTTTATACACTATCCCATTTAAATATAAAAAATATAGAATTTTGTATAAGGCTATGCCAACGGTGCTCGTCGGTTGAAATCAACAAGTGTTGCCTAAATGACACTGTTGACATGCCTTATTCTCTTCATTATTCCATTGATTTTCTCCCATTTACCGTTTACCGACTAGAGGGACAAGGAAAGAGAGTGAAAAGACATAAAATCATGCATTGGAGACTTATAAATGTTGCTAACATATTTTATATTTTGTTAAAGTGATGAAATAAGTGTAGATGTGGTGTTAGTGAAGTGCTTATATGATGTTAATCCTATCCTATATATGAGGCCTAAATTTGAAGAGGGTTTGACACCATGGCAATTCCAAGCATTCCTATTCGTCCATAATGCCACTTGGAATTCCCTGATTGGTCCACGTCATTTGCACTAATACAAACGAATCTGGTACAGCTTACGGTCTACATTCATACGCTCCATATACGGCAAACGAATTTGGTACGGCTTACGGTCTACATTCATATGCTCCATATACGGCTTCCTACATACAAGGAAACAAATAAATAACTATTTAAAAGATCCTACATACAAGGAAACAAATAAATATTTAAAAGATCAATCAGCGACTCAATCGTATTTATTCAGAAGTGATACACGACTCAATATAATTTCCATAAAACCGGCATTCTATGATTACGGCATAAAAAGCTGGATTGTGCAACGGAACCAGACTTCAGATATTACGGATTACGGCATAAAAAGCTGGATTCTTCATTTAATAAAATGTCCGTGTAACATTTCTTCATTTACCGTTTTTTTGTACAAAATCATCATCATATCTATCGATTATTATGTCATTTAAAATATATAAAGTTTTTGGATATTTTTCTACATACTAAAATTTACAGCATACCCGCCCATCGGGCGGGTTTTGTAGCTAGTATTAATATATTAAAACTAACACACACATAAAAACCAACTGTCAAGAAAGACCTAATTTTGTATAACAGCATTTGGCATTGGATAAATAGTGGCAGGCTAGTAGATTAATTTTTATTTTTATGCCATCTTTTTTAGTTTTGTTCATAGTTCATACACATTTTTTTTATTTTGTTGTTGCCAAATTTTTTTTACTTGCGTTCACATACTTGATTTCCTACGGCATGAAATAATTAGGGGGTGTTTGGCTCAACGTAATCTTACGTAATGTAAATGAATTCAGTTGGAATTGAATTCGGTTGTAATTGAATACATTTATGCGTTTTGCTATCAAAATTTTGAGTTGCAATTCAAATCAATACTCATGCATTTTTTTAAAACTTTTTAGATTCTTTTTTATTATTATTTTTAAATTTTTAATTTTTTTTTATTTTTTTTTAAAAATTATTTTTTTAATTTAAACGCCAATTTGTGCTTTTGCTTTTCGTTTTGGTCCTTGGTGTATTTTTATATATCAAACTAGCTACATAACCCGCCCGATGGGCGGGTATGCTTCAAATGTTTTTATTTAGAAAATTCCCAACAAAAGCTTAATAAAATAAAAAATGAGATATAATAATGATGTAGATGTAATGAAGAATTGATAGACAAAACGATACATTAAAAAATGTTACAAAAAGATTTACAAACGAAATAATACTTCTTTGTAAACTACATTTGCTGTTGAATTAGTGTAATTTCCATCGATGTCACAACAAATTACCTTCAATCCATTCTTGCTCTTCACTCGTGATACAGCCACATAAAGCTGGCCATGTGAAAATACTGGCTTTTGCAGATACAAACCAACCTGAGACAACGTCTGGCCTTGACTTTTATTGATGGTCATAGCAAAGCATACATGAACAGGAAATTGCCTCCGATTCAATTTGAATGGCATCTTGTTATCGGAAGGGCTAATAACCATTCGAGGGATGGCACAAATTGTACCCACCTTGTCGCCAGATATGATTTTACCCTCGATTATATTTACCCCCATTCGTAATATCTGAAGTCTGGTTCCGTTGCACAACCCAGCTTTCTGATCAATATTGCGCATACACATTACCGGAGTGCCAATCTTTAACTTCAGCATATGCTGCGGGACACCAGACATTTTTATGCTGTTCAAGAAGTCGGTGGTGTAAAGATCAAGGTTAAACATAGTGTCATCTTCATCTGCAGCGGAAACCGAGTCTGATGACTCGTAAGTCTTTTCTTCTCCCGGAATTAATGACAGCATACGTTCGTTTATGAGGTCAACCATTTCGTGCGTGGGAGCAAGAATGGCTCTATCTTGAAAAAAGCTGGGTTGCCACAGATTATCAACTAAATGAGGGTATGTTTCTGCAATAATAGCCCCAACGTTATCATCAGACGCTGGAATCAGCATGTTGTCCGGGAACTCTACTGACGACTCACCATCATTTTCACCACCTGTTTTTAGATAATTTATAAAAAAAAATTGATATTAATAAATAATATACTTGAAATGTTTATTAAAAATTAGAAATAATATAAATACATACCTATAGTGCCGTTGCCAATATCTAGAATCCAATCTGCAAAATCCTTTATTTCTTTTCTTTCAACCTCAGATGCTCCCGAACCCAGCCTCATGTTTACTGTTAAATTCAAGACAGTGCAGTGGTCCCAAAGATATGACGCATTGATTGTCGCATGAACCACGTCTTGCCTACAGCCGTTTGGAATAACAGGAAGAATCTGCCGAAAATCACCACCAAACAAAACAACTTTCCCACCGAATACAGATTTTGACGGTGTCGAAGGGTCCTGCCTGCATATGTCTCTCAGTGTTCTATCAAACGCCTCGAAACAATATCTGTTAATCATTGGTGCCTCATCCCAGATAATTAGCTTTGCTTTTCGTATCAACTCAGCAAGGTCACCGTCAGCTGATATGTGGCACAACGAATCTTCCACCACATTAATGGGAATTGCAAACCTGGACAAAGTTCAAAATTAGCAATTTATATAAAACGTATAAAACTTCAATAAAAATTAGCAAACCTGGAATGAGCCGTCCTACCACCGTCCAACAAAAGGGCCGCAATACCACTTGATGCAACATTCAATACTATTGACCCTTGGGAACGTAATGTGATGAAAGAATTATATATAAGTAAATCTTAAATTATAAATAGGACGTACCAACAGATTCTTTTTCAGCATAAGTACGATCTGCCGACTTAATCTCAGTATAAGGTTCTAGCAGTAAGCTATACAAATTGTCATCAATCTGATCAATTCGTGTAACAGTCGTGTTGAATCCAAATGCAAGTTTATACTTATGTGGTAATAAAGGGTATACTCCAATATTCTGATAAATTTCGAAGTTTGAGATCTCATAACACTTTCCTTCCTCAAAAAGCGGCTCGAACTTATGCATGAACTCTTTTTTAATCCAAACTTGGATTCGATCATTCTGTTAAATAACAAAATTAGTATATGTTTTAATTAAATCAATTGAACAAAAAGTTGTGTGATTTAGTAACAGCAAATACCTGATCATCATGCAGTACCAAATCTAGAGAATATGGGTTATGCGGTTCATTCTTACGGTGGGAATGCCAGATTGAAAGACATCTCCCCCGAACAGCTATATTCCGTAACCCCGCATCTATTTTACCTATCGGTGTAATGATTTTCTGTTTCAAGGTTTCTGAAATAATCATTTAGAGGTTAATTGTCACTTATATAATAAATAATTAAATAATGTATGTATGTAGTTTATTTACCTTGGGTTGTTGCAATGTTAACAGGACTTTGTTGTGAATTTTCAGTGGGACGGAATCTTCAGGACCCTATTGATATACCCGAACTTGCCAAAGGCCTCATATTTCCGCCGGAGGAATTTGGTGTTTTCTGGTAATTAAGCTTCGCTTTCCCTTTGTCGTTGTTGGTATTCATACTAAAGTTAGAAATATAAATTGCTATTAGTAAATAAACATTTAAATGAGATTCCAATTAAAAAACAATAAATAAAGTGTGGACATTTTAGAAACGAAAGTTAAATACAGTTTTAATTAAAATACCATCAAATTTAGAATAAAAAATTAAATACAGTTTTAATTAAAATACAGTTTGACTATTAAAAGTCAAACTGGACAGTTTGACTATAATTAGTCAAATTGTGGTTCAGTCAAATTTATTGATTCAGTTTGACTTTTATTAGTCAAACTGTGATATTTTTAAAAACAGTAAATAAAAGTGTGTTAAATATTTAAGAATAAAGTAAAATAAATACAGTTTTAATTAAAATAAAATTGGTCAAATATTGAACACACTGTTTTATTTAAAGTTTTAACTGTCTTTAAATAATGTTTTATATTTTGACTATAAAAGTGAAACTGTAAAAAAAATTGAAACTGGACAGTTTGACTATAATTAGTCAAATTGTGGTTTGGTTAAATTTATTGATTCAGTTTCATTTTTAATAGTCAAATTGTGATATTTTTAAACAACAGTAAATAAAGTGGGTTAAATATTTAAGAATAAAATAAAATAAATACAGATTTAATTAAAATAAAATTAGTTCCAGTTAAGTGAAACTGTCAGTTGATATTATGAAAATAAAAAGAATTAGTTGGGCAAACTTTGTATTTTCCGAATAATGTGTTTATGTTGATTGAAAATTATACTGTTTTAATTTGATTTCATTGTATTCATAAGGAAACACTGTTTGACTATTTAAAGTGAAAGTGTAGTAATCAATTAACAGTAAAAAAAAGTTTGATTCGAGAGATGTTTTCAGAATTACCTTGCAATTGAAGATGGTGGTCGACAAGGTTCAACAATTTTTAGCTGCAACTGCATCAAAGTATAATGTGTAAGGTAAAACGTGTAACTGCAAAGCTCGAAACAAAAAAATTTCTGTACCTTCAATTGATGGATTATGTGGATGCAGGTTTTTGAACTTATGAATATTTGCGTAATTGGGTAGCCTTATATAGGGATGGAACGAAATTTGAATTGAGGAAATTCCGGTGTTGGTAAGGGTCAATAATTTAAGAATTGTTAATTGATTCGGTTTATTGGGTAGCCTTAAATGTAGACTAGCAGGGTACCCGCGCAATGCGGCGGCGGGTACCCAGATGCCATATTTCGTGGCGAGCAAGTGTTGTTCGTTTACGCGGTAATAATTATTGCTAGAAATAAATAATTAAACGGAAATGTGGATTTTGGTAAGAGTTGATGATTTACAGCGTCGTATATTTAATGTTATTGGGTAAAATGGTTTTCGAGTAACAGACTTTTGTTATTAAGTGTGAGTGGTGTTACAAAAGTGTAATGTATAGCAAGTGGTTAACACATAGTGATAAGTTAGGAGAGGTCTTGGGTTCGAATCTTATTAGCCGCGATTTATTTTTTTTAAGGTAGAGAACTAACTAACAAAAGTGGAAAGGTCCTTAAAATCAAGTTTAAGGAGCTCCTTAAACTTGCCTAATGAGGTAGGCCTAAATGCTTTATATAGTAGTAAGATATTTAATTGATTCGGAATTAAATATATACTTTGAATTTGTGAGCAGATAACTATTGACAGGAATATAATTGCCTAATATAACGGATTGAGCATAACTACTTAACAAAGAGAATCAACACCCGAGGGGAATAAGCCTGTAATTTCGGTCAGATTTGAATGCATGGAATTCGAAATTGGTGATGTTGGGTAGTTTGTGGTGGACCAATGCCGTAATTACACGTGGCATTGTCCACCAATGGGAGGGTTGCGTGATGATGAGTTGGCAAAAGATGAAAATGTGTAGATGCATATATAATACTAGCTACAAAACCCGCCCGATGGGCGGGTATGCTATAAATTTTAGTATGTAGAAAAATGTTCAAAAACTTTATATATTTCTAAATGACATAATAATCGATAGATGTGATGATGATTTTGTACAAAAAAACGGTAAATGAAGAAATGTTACACGGGCATTTTATTAAATGAAGAATCCAGCTTTTTATGCCGTAATCCGTAATATCTGAAGTCTGGTTCCGTTGCACAATCCAGCTTTTTATGCCGTAATCATAGAATGCCGGTTTTATGGAAATTATATTGAGTCGTGTATCACTTCTGAATAAATACGATTGAGTCGCTGATTGATCTTTTAAATATTTATTTGTTTCCTTGTATGTAGGATCTTTTAAATAGTTATTTATTTGTTTCCTTGTATGTAGGAAGCCGTATATGGAGCATATGAATGTAGACCGTAAGCCGTACCAGATTCGTTTGCCGTATATGGAGCGTATGAATGTAGACCGTAAGTTGTACCAGATTCGTTTGTATTAGTGCAAATGACGTGGACCAATCAGGGAATTCCAAGTGGCATTATGGACGAATAGGAATGCTTGGAATTGCCATGGTGTCAAACCCTCTTCAAATTTAGGCATCATATATAAGGTAGGATTCCTCCGATTCAAAATAAGTGATACACTTTCCTTTTTGGGTTGATTCAAAATAAGTGATACACTTTGAAAAGTTTTCTTATTTGGCAAAAAAAATGGGACCCACACCCACTTACTATCTACTTTAACAAAGTAAAATGACCCCTTTACCCTTACTTTTTACTTTTAAACATCATTAACATTACTTTATTCAAAATGTGTGGGACCCATTCTACACTAACCATCCTATTAATCTAATTTAACCATCATTATAATCTTTTGCCTCAAAACCGTGAAACTCCAAGTGTATCACTTATTTTGAATCGGAGGAAGTAGAAGATTTCGGTAAGCTTCTTTAATTTCTTAATCTACATAAAATATGATATTCTTTTTGTTCCCACTTGATGATCTACTAAAATGTAAACAATCATTAGCATTAGTTTATCCTTAATCCCACCTTCTTCCCTGTATCCTGTCGGTCAAACTCAACACACCATTATTTCTATCTCTCAAAAGAATCTGATTTGAATTCAAAAAGAACATAAATTTCAAAATCACACAAACCCCTAGGGTTCTTTCTATAATCCTTTCCACACTCTCCTATCATCATCATCATCGCATAACTTCTTTCAGGTTCCGATTCGAAGCTCAACATGATTCAATCGAACTCAAAAAACCACCAAAATTTCAATTCAATCTGACTGTCACATATTCTAATCAAGGTACGAGCTGATTTATCTTAAGGTTTTGAAATAGCCTTAATTTCAGAATGAATATATTACTTATATTTCGAAGCTGACGATTGATTGAGCACAAAAGGGGTTTAGCGTTTCAGAATTAGGGTTTTTCGTTTATTTATTGGGGATATGATTAAGCAAATTCTAAATAAGCTTCCGAAGAAATCATCTTCCAAATCATCACACAGTAATGAAGGAAAAAACGTAACTGATTCTGCTGCTGTAAATTCGAATTCGAATAACGAAACTCGTAATTCGAAGAAATCAACTCCTGTTGTGACACAAATGACGCAGGTATTAAATCATGATTCTTACGAAGCATTACCTAGTTTCCGAGTAGTATCGAATTCAGAAAAACACAATTTATTCATCAAAAAGCTGAATATGTGTTGCATAGTGTTCGATTTCAACGATCCTAACAAAAACCTAAAAGAAAAAGAGGTGAAGAAACAAACATTACTTGAACTCGTCGATTACGTTTCTTCAGTCAACTCAAAATTCAACGAAATTACAATGCAACAAGTAACAAAAATGGTGGCTGCTAATTTATTCCGATCACTCCCTAATCCAAATCACGAAAACAAAATTCAGGATTCATACGATCAAGAAGACGATGAATTCTTCATGGATCCATCATGGCCACATCTTCAAGTTGTGTATGAATTTCTTCTGAGATTTGTTGCATCACCAGAAACAGACGCTAAACATGCTAAACGATTCATAGATATTTCTTTTGTTTTAAAATTACTCGATTTATTCGATTCAGAAGATCAAAGAGAACGCGAGTATTTAAAAACAATCATGCACCGAATATATGGAAAATTCATGGTACATCGCCCGTTTATTAGGAAATCCATCAACAATATTTTCTATGTTTTTATATTTGAAACGGGAAAACACAACGGGATAGCTGAATTGCTCGAGCTTTTGGGGAGTATAATTAACGGGTTTGCTTTACCGTTGAAGGAAGAACATCGTGTTTTTCTTGCACGTGTTTTGATCCCGCTTCATAAACCAAGGAATTATTCGGTTTATCAACCACAATTGTCGTATTGTGTTGGTCAATTTATTGAAAAAGATGGTAAATTGGCTGAAATGGTGATTTTGGGATTATTGAAATATTGGCCTTTGACTAATAGTTCAAAAGAAGTTATGTATTTAAGTGAATTGGAGGAAATTCTTGAAGCTACAAAAGCTGCAGAATTTGAGAAATGTATGGTCCCGTTGTTCAGACAGATCGGTCGTTGCCTTAATAGTTCACATTTTCAGGTATACGTTCTAACGTTTTTTCTAGTTTGTTGACAATTTTGGTCAATTGTTCGTCTTACTTGTGAATGTGATTGTTGGCAAATTAGTTTTGATTTAGTTGGTTAGAAGCCATACTTTTAGTTGTGGATGGAAATGGGTGGGTCGGGTGGTTCGACCCGTTTAACATATTCCAATGATGTAGACTAAAAAATGATAACACAGATCGATCATGTTGATTCTAAGAATATCCAGGACAATATAAACCAAAAATCACATTGACTCAAGAATACCGTGGATTTGGATCTTCTGATCTTCAAAACTTTTTCATCACAAACAAGAAATTTGGGAGAGAAAATTCAGTTTTCTTTAAATAAAAAACCAACGCTTTCAGAATCTCAAAATAACATTAAATAAGCCCAAATATTTCATGCTGGCCAAAAAACACAATTTGCCGAAAACACAGTCCAAATTTTAAAGGAAAAAACTAAAAATGCAAATAACTGTTTCTGGGCCCGAAAGTTTCGGAAACCGCCTTCAGGACGTAATCCTCGTCAATACAGAACTTTTGACTCATTGAACGCCTGAAACAGAGATCTGAGACAAAAGTTATGCCCATTTCAGTGCAGCCTCTTTTCTTCACGCAATCATGGGCTTCAAGGAACTTTTACAACCTATAACCCAAATTGACCCGCTTATTAATAAATGGGTCAAAATTACAACCTCTAAATTTCGTGTTTTATGGTGACAGGTGGCAGAACGAGCGTTATTCTTATGGAACGATGAGCACATAAGGAATTTAATAACTCAAAACCGCAAGGTGATCCTACCCATTATATTCGCCCCTTTGGAGAAAAACACCCAAAATCATTGGAATCAAGCCGTTAAAAGCCTAACCGTAAATGTGAGAAAAATATTTTCAGATGCCGATCAGTTATTATTCGATGATTGTATGGTCAAATACCAAGAAAATAAAACTAAAGAAATTGAAAGCTTCACAAAACGAGAGTCAACATGGAACCGTTTAGATGCCATTGTAGCCTCTAAAAACGAGCCTATGGTCATCTCGAGGCTTGCCACCATCATGACTGCCGCCACCACCACCACCGTGAAATAATGAGCCGGTGGTGGCTGAGTTACCAGAGAGTTATGAAAAGTGAAGAAATTTGGTGATATGTTGAAACAAAGGATTATGAATTTGAAAATAGAAATGAAGGTTTTACTTTTTGCATCTTATTTTAGTTGTGGTTTTGGTTCATTTGTATTATATTTTGTTTGTGATATAAATTTGTTTATCTTACCATTTCTATTGTGATGTCAAGAAACCATTTTTTACTATTTTATATAGTACTTCATTTATTCTTAGAGCACATGATATAGATATGGTAAGTGTGTTAAAGTCATGTTAAAGGATTTTTAGATCTTTACCATGAGTTTAACACTCATGTTAATAATTAAGATTGATGATTTATGACATTTTTAAAAATAAAGCAAAATACATGTTTGATAATAAATTAATGAAAATGTCAGAAAAATAATTGTGAAAAAAAAAATCATAGAAACCGTATTTATCTCTTTCTGTACAACTATAAGCACACATTTTTTACATCACGTATTTATTAAAAATGGCTGGCTTTGATTTAAATTGATAACATGTTCTGTTCTTATTATGCTACTCATTCTTGTAATTAGCATGTGATGGCTCTAATTGAATACTTTTGCTCAAATTAATCGGCTTATAATCGAAAATTAAAATGTTAAATGGTATAAGGTAGGGATGTGCAAATGAACCGAAAACCCGAAACGGAACAGGTTAGACCTGATTTTCGGTTTTCGGTCAATTTCTAATAATGTTGCTGTCAAATATGTATGTTAGTGTGTGTGTGTGTGTGTTTTTATTTGCATACGTGTAGATGTTAGTGTGTGATTATGCAGGTGAAACATACCATCGACTGTTAGCGACAAGAACAGAAGTGGAAAACAGGGTGAATGCAAGCAGAATATGAAGAAATTTTGCCATTTTTACACAGAAAAGGAACTAAAGAAGTGGGATTTTGATGGTGATGAAAAGTTTGAATGATGCACCAGAATCTGTAAATGCAGCAAATGCTGTAAATTTTCAGGTTTGTATAAGTCTATGAGGAATGCATTCGATGACTTCTATTTGAAAATATGGGCATCAACAATTTATACCAATTGGGTCCCTTTGAAAGTCGGAATTATGCTTGGAAAACTTATTATTAATTAGTTTAAAATTCGCATTTAAATAATCATCATTAATATTATTAACGAAGGTAATTCGATCAATTTTTATTCATATAGAACAATTTCATCCCAAATGACAATCATGTTCTTTTTTTCCTTTTAACACATTTTTCATTTCACTCCCTCCTACTAAGGACATCCTCATCTTTTGATATACAAAATTGCTCTGCATGGATAAAAATTGATCTGTATTAATCACCTTCTTATTATTAAGGGCAACATTTCAAAACCGATTTTTGCGTTAAACAACCTACATTTTAAATATGATCGGACATGATGAGCCGACTAGTTGAACCGAATGATAATATTAACTATTTATAATGCAATCAATATGTGAAATGTACAAATTATATCTTATCATTAACCTTTTATTATTAAGAATATGAACACTAATCCATACTGTTGGGTCGCTGAAAGCAACCCCCACTAATAGAGATTTAATGAAGACAAAAAGGCAAATAGTTAGAAGTCAATCTGAAGATTAGTTCTTCAGATTGTGGATAATAGAATCTGATAAGTTCGGATTCTAGTTACCTGGCTATACAATCTGATCATCATCCGAAGCAACGATCAGTTCCCCGTGCGGAATCAGAGACTGATCAACCGACCACATAGTTGTAGTAGGTTCAGCGTACACTTGACAATAACGCTGAGCCTTGAGGACAAATACTTCTCTAAGCAAAACTCTTAGTGAAGGTCACTTAAGTTGTCCGCCATCTGAAGAAGCATGAGTATCCGAAGACTCATGATGATTAGAAGCATATAAAGGTCTGAAGTTTCAGTGACACAGAAAGACACAAGTAAAGCACAAGTTTGTATGTCGCCGACCAATGGAATCCTATGCAAACCTTCTAGAAGATATTGGTGATCATAAAATGATAAAAAGTACTGTCGGAATTCCGTTAGTAGTGCTCGTCGCATGAAATATCATCTGCACCAACGGAATCCTTACACGTGGATTAATTCGTACATCTCGCGGCTGTCATGCTTTTGCAACACTATAAATAGAAGACTTGATGGACGAATTGCGTGTGCACCCAACAAGTTCTCACTCTGCTAAAAGCTTTCTTAGATATCATCCTTTGAGCAAAGTGTGAACAACCAGTGATACCTTCTGTTACTTGACTTGAGAATTAAGTCTTAGCAACAAAGGTGTCTGGTCTTGTGCTTGATCATTTGTTGATCAATACTTGTCTTAGATAGTATTTGTTATTGTCTACCTCTTACAAGTAGTTTAGTTAGGATTCGTGTTCTTAGCTAATCTACAACTACTTGTATATTTGTTTATCATTATTGATTAATAAAGAAGAGTTTATAAATTGTTGAGTGTTACCATAATTTCTATTTGGTCAGTGAAAGCGTATAAGTAAATTTAATCACTTATCACAGGACTAACACATACAAATATTTATAATATCCAAAATCATGTTCAACTAAAAAAGCTATAGTCCCTCCGTCCCATTTTTATTGTCCATGTTTCCTTTTTTAAATGTCCCAAAATGACTGTCCACTTGAAAATTCAACCAATCAAAAAACACTTAGGTGGTAAAGATAAAATTCTATTGGTTGCACAGTGTAATAAATGAAGGATCTATGTGCGCAGTTAGTCAACCTATGATGATACATCAATGCCTACGAAACACTTAAGGGTCACACCGGTGAGTGCATGTAATACGAGTAAGATATGTAATGATACTTGGAAGAGGATTGATTCATAATAAGTCATTTATGAATCAAGTTAAGTATTAAGTCAAGTTTGACTTATTACTAGATTAGTTTATCTAACTAATTAATACAAGTATTTGTGCATTTACTAGTTGAGTAAATATATAATGTATTAATTATAGATTATCCATAATATGATTTAAAGCAATTAAATCATATGGTGTTGGATAATATTATTGTCTAATCAATTATTAAAAGTATTAAATACAAGTATATATTTCGTATATGTAATATACACGAAATATATATAAGTGTATAATACTAGACATTTAATAATTAAGTGAGATAATAATAACTAGTTAAACTACAAGGGTTTAAAGTGTAAAAGGATAAGTTTAATTAATGATTAATATTAATTAAACTAGAAGGGCCCTAAGTGAAAGTCCTTCTATTATAAATAGAAGGCATGGGGTTCCCTTATTCCTTGCTCCAAAACCGAAAACCCTAGCCCCCATACTCCCTCCCATTCGGCCGAAACATAGGAAGAACACAAGTCTTTGTGTTATTTAATTGTTCTTCGTGTTCTTCATAGTTCTTGAAGATCCAAGTTCATTGCATCAACCAACTAGAAGGTTTCTCGTTGTGTTCATCATCAGTGGACTAACTTAAGCAAGATAAGGTATGTTTTGAGAAAACCCTTTTCTCCCTTCTCCCCTCTTGGACGAATTCGACCAAGAACCCTAGGGTTCTTGGTGATGGTCGACGAACACACACAAGTGTGTGTGTGTTCGGGTTTTTCGTACAAGGTTTCTTTTGTTAATCTAATCTAGATTTCCAAGATCCCAATCCTTTAGGGTTTAAGGATTATGTTTAATCTCAGTTCCGCATTTAGGGATTAAATCAGCTAGTTGGTTTTAACCGGTCAAGAACAAGTTCATGTTCTTGGTCAGTAGGGTTCGAACCAAGTGACTAGGAGGTTGACCCAAGTGGTCAATCAGTATCAAGCAAAACCCTACAATAAATGCACTTTTCTTAAACTGTGTAATATAAATACGGATATAAGTATCTTTGAACGTATATTTTGTCTTTTAACGTAAAACGAGGTACAAACTTACTAGTTACAAATAATCATCAAATCATAAAATACATATGTTAGTCCCGTGATAAGTGAATTAACATACTTATACGCTTTCACGGACCAAATAAAAATTAAGGTAACACTCAACACTTTTTAAACTTTTCTTTATTAATCAATAATGATATAACAAACCAACAAGTAGTTTGCGGAATAGCTAAGAACAAATTCTAACTAAACTACTTGCAGGAAATAGACAATAATAGATACTATCTAAGACAAGTTCTGATCAATAAATGATCAGGCACAAGACCAGATACCTTCGTTACAGAGATTCAATTCTCAAATCAAGTAACTAAGGTATTACTGATTGTTTACACTCTGCTCAAAGAATAAAGTCTGGAGCAATTTTAGCAGCGTGTAGATTTGTTGGGTGCGCACCAAATTCGATCGCTAAGTCCTCAATTTATAGCCTTGGGAAACGTGGTGCCAAATGAATGATCGATCAAATCCATGTGTGAGAATTCCATTGATGCAGAGTATATTTCATGCGACGGACACTACTAACGGAAATGAAAAAACTTGTATATATGTGTACGTGAATACCCTGTTCCTACCGTACTTAAAACGTGATCTAATTGTTTTGTGCCATTAAATCATTTTTCCACTAAAACAACACACCTAGATATGTATCTTGCTTCTTCATTCTCTAGTACTACTACACTACACATTAAACCCCCAATTTCAACCGGATTTCCCAAAATCTCAACAAAAATGCAATCAATCAACAGAATAACTGCATCGTCATCCTCACCACCGCCGGTGAAGACATCGGTGACCTCACAACCGACGTCATTACCTGTCCGTACAATTCCCGGCGGCTATGGATTACCGGTATTTGGACCGTTCTTCGATCGGCTTAACTACGCATGGTTTCAAGGATCTGAATCGTTTTTCAGGAAGAAAATCGAGAAGAATAAGAGTACGGTGTTCCGTACGAACGTTCCGCCGAGTTTTCCGTTTTTTCTCGCGAATCCGAACGTCGTTGCGGTTCTGGATTGTAAATCGTTTGCTCATATGTTTGATATGGAGTTAGTTGAGAAGAAGAATATACTCGTCGGCGATTGGATGCCGAGCACTTCATTCACCGGCGGTCGGAGAGTTTGTGCTTATTTGGATACTTCTGAACCTAAACATGAGCAGGTGTGTCTCGATTTTGACCTAATTTGACTTCAGTTTATTTGAATCTTGTTACTATTATGTTCGATTTGGTTTAATTAGCGATCATTCAATCGGTCGTTCCGAATCAAAATTATGAATGACTGTGCGAGTTCATTATTTTATATATTTATATAATAATAATAATAATAATAATAATAATAATAATAATAATGATAATAATAATAATAATAATAATAATAATAATAATAATAATAATAACTTTTCATATATTATGATACATATATATATAAGTATAATATATAATTGGCAAACTTCAAAAATCGAATTTTGGATTATTTGTAATCATATGTTCTGTGAATGCAGTTATGCAGACAACCTCAAAAAGATATCACCTTATCTGCGTTCACAAAGCTCAAAAATCTGCACCATACATATTTACCTTGTGCAGCTCAAAGAATTTTTGTATATTTATACAGGTTATTTTAGTTACATAATACAAATAGAGTGGGTAAATATAGTCTATTTATTTTTAATTATACGAAGTTCAGAACTGAGAATTTTCATATTCGAATTATACGTAATTAATTTGTTTCTTTAATATCATATCAGTTTAAAATATATGAAACTATATACTACGTAAAATAAGAGGATAGTGAGTGTGTGACTGTCACATACTAAGCTTAGGTGTGTAACCACCTATAACTACATAGTTTTGGTTGAAAAAAAGGTCAAAACGGTTATTTTTACGATATCTTGTCATTTTCTCACCATATTAAAAAACTTACATAATATAAAAACACCAACTCAACACCATTTCAAGAATATGACATTTGTTCAATATAAACACCATTTCAAGAATATGAAACTTGAATCACCAATTCAACAAAAACATAATTAATATTTAAGATAATTGATAAGTTTTAGACTGGATTTGATATACTATTTAGTTTATGTAGTGAGATATAAGTTTTTTTAACCTAAATTATGTAGTTTTAGATGGTTCCACACCTAAGCTTGGTACGTGACAGCCACACACTCACTTTTCCCATAAAATAATATTTAATTGGAATATCTATATGGAGCGTTGACATTTGACATTTTTTTTATCATTTGTCACAAAAAAGTATGCTGATTAACTTTTTTTTTATATATATATTAAAGGATTTGAACCGAAGGATCTTTGGCCTAGCGATACGATACTTGATTATTTGCCCTACAATTTTGAGATTGGTAGTTCAAATCCCGTCGTGGTCAATAATCTATCATGTGATCGATGTCTACATAACGTATGAAAATCATTAAAATAGATAATACTTAAGTTAGTAAACTAAAAGGATTTACACGTCTTTGTGGTAAATAAGGTAATAACAATATCGTAAATAAGGATGCATAATATCCTGTGATTAGGCCTGTAAATGAACGGAACGAACACGAACGGAGCCTTGTTCGTGTTCGTTTGTTAAGGAAAAAATGTGTTTATGAACGGTTCACGAACATTTATCGAATGAAATTTTGTGTTCGTGTTCGTTTGTTAAGAAAATTTAGTGTTCACGAACGGTTCGTGAACGAGGGTAACGAACATAAACAAACACAAATGTACACAAACAAATACAAACGGACACAAACGAACACAAACAAACCCAAACGAACATAAACAAACACAAACGTACACAAACGAACATAAACAAACACAAACGGACATAAACAAACTCAAACGAACACTAACAAACGAACATAAACAAACACAAAAGAACATAAACAAACACAAACGAACATGAACAAACACAAACGAACATTAACAAACGAACGTAAACAAACGAACACGAACAGATGTTCACGAACGGATGTTCACGAACGAGCCTTTGTTCGTGTTCGTTTGTTTAACTAAACGAACACAAAATCTTGTTTATGTTCGTTTGTTTAGCTAAACGAACATAAACGAACTCCCGCCGAATGGTTCGCGAACGGTTCGTTGAACGTTCGGTTCATTTACAGGCCTACATGTGATTGATGTCTTGATTTATTTATCATATAATGTGAAAAACAAGTGTTTATAATCATATTATATTTTCAATACAATGCATTAGTTCGTTTTAAGTACTTTGTCATCAATTGTTTGTGCATGACTGAGAGCACTAGGTATATGTAGACATAAAAAATTATTTTGATCAAGTGAATAAGACACATAAATATGCACAAATAGTGGGTAGCAATATCATTTCTCAAAATTTATATATACAACACAAAATTACTTTATTAAAATATATGATATAACTAGGGGTGAGCAAAGTCCAGAAACCGAAACGAACTAAACTGAAGCTGATAAATTAAAACCGAAAATGATGAATTTTCAAAACCAAACCGATTTTCAATTCTGGTTTGGTTTTTGATTCGATTCAGTTTTTTTTAGCCCTAATGCTCATCCTATCCTAGTAGGACCGAACCAAACCGAAACCAATAGAACCGAAAATGATAACTCAAAACCGAAACTAAACGATTATACGTTTTCAATTTCGGTTTCGGTTTAGTTGAGTTGATTTTCGGTCCAAAAACACTCACCTCTAAGACTACCCGTAATGGGTGACCGTTCAAAGTTTGGTCACCCATGCCACCTCTGCGCCACATCAGCTTTCTCTCTCCTGATCAAACACATGACCACACAGCGACCATTAGCCCGTAATGGGTGACCGATCGGATTTTTTTTTATTTTTTAAATTTCATTAATAATTAAACATTACATTAAAAATAATTAAAAACATTACATTAAAAAAAACATTACGTAAATAAAAAAAACTAGTGGTGGGTTTGTCGATTCCAAATGTGTTCCACCAAATAAGATCTAAGATTTAGATGAGTTTGTTGATTATGGATCTCCCTGATAACTTGCAATACTTCTTCATGTGATCGTACGGAGTCAAGTTCACTATGTCGCTCTTCCGGATGAAAGTCGGGACATATCGCTCTGCCTTTGTCTTTGATAATCATATTATGTAATATGATACAAGTGTACATTATATCCCTTATTATGTTAACATTTGGGGACCTTGCAGCCGTTTTTATTATACCCCATTTTTTCTTTAGAACGCCAAATGCTCGTTATACGTCTTTCCTTGCAGCCTCGTGTGCTTTCTTGTAGTTCACCCGCTTAAGATCATTCGCATTTGGGTGTGAAATAGACTTAACAAGAACAGACCAATCCGGATATATCCCGTCAGTAAGATAATATCCCCATTTGTAAGACACCCCGTTTGCCAAAAAAGGTACCTCAGGTGCTTTCCCGTCTTTGAGATTATTGAAAATATGGGATGCTCGTAACACGTTGATGTCGTTGTTCGACACGGCGACACCAAAGAACGCGTGCCAAATCCACAAATCTTGTGAGGCAGCCGCTTCAAGTAAAATGAATGGTTCATTCCCGTGATCTCCTCTAACATATTGCCCACGGTAAGCATTTGGACATTGAGCCTAAGGCCAATCAGTACAATCAATGCTTCGTAGCATACCGGGAAACTCATGTTTCTCCTCATGAAAAGCGTATAGCTTCGCCACATCAGTATGAGTAGGCTTTCGCAAAAACTCATCTCCATACAAGTGCATAACCCCTTTACAGAACTCTGCGAGACTATCACGGCTAGTTTTCTCACCAATTTGTAAGTATTCGTCTAGAGCATCCGGTACGGTGCCGTATGCTAACTGACGAATTGCTGACGTGCACCTCATTAGCGGAGAAGTACCTGCGTTGCCAAGTGCATCATAACGTTGCGCAAATAATGGAACGGTATTAGTGAGATCGCGAACAATGCGTGTGAAAAGATCACGGCTCATCCTGAAACGTTTACGAAAATCTTGCTCGTTATATGTCGGATTTTCAGCGAAGTAAGTTGCCACGAGACGGTCATTCGCACCGCCACGGTCCCTATGCACGTATCTTCTAGGAGTTCTAGGGATACTAGAACTGGAACCTTCAAGAAACGCGGCCACCGTTTGTAAAAAACCAAGATGTATAATCTTGTCCTCCTCCTCGTCGCCAAAAATAAAATTAGCGACATTCATTTCATCGTCGGAACTCATTTTTAAGATAGTGTGTGTGATTGAGTAAGTATGAAGAAAAGAAATGAGAAGTGTGATTTTTTTTAGAAAAAGATTGGGTATTTATAAGGTAAAAAAAGGGTAAAATTTGAAGAGGTGTGGGGCAAACTAGCCGTTTATAGCTGTCAGGATCGATTAACTATGAAGAAGTTAATAAACACCTTAGATCTAATTGATTATAGAAGTTGCAGCGGATCAACACTATATCAATATATTAAGAACAATGAACTGTAAATAATAAACGAAAATATTAAGAACACAGTTTCACAAAAAGCTTCAATGTATATTATCGAGTTAACAATACACACGTACGTTTACAATTCGTAAGGAACTATTTATAATAGTCCTTGAAGCTAAACTATTTACCCTAGTTATTCTAGGACTTGATTTACATTCGAACTATAAAGATATACATTGATTTACATTCTATAACTATCTCTACGAAGATCTCGGACTTGATATGCTTCCAAAACGCGTATCAGTAGTAAACTGCAATCACCAGTAGTAAATCCATATCATCAGTAGTAAGTTTGGTGATCAGTAGTAAGTCCAATATCAACGTCGATAGTAACTACTATTGATCAGTAGTATCTTCAATATGCCTTGATCAGTAGTAACTTAGTTATAGTCTTCATCAGTATCAACTTCATCCTTAGTAAGTTTCTGCCCCATCAGTACTAAACATAATATTCATCAGTAGTAACTATGATCAGTACTAACTGCAGCATCAGTATTAAGTTGAACTGTTAAACTATGATCTGCTCCAACAATAGCCGTTGCCCCATTAAAATTCATCCGTTTCCAGCCGTTCACCACCGGTCGACTTCCCGACCATTCAAGGGGGTCGACACGTCGAGCAAGGGGGCGTGTAACGGGGGCGACACGTCGAGCAAGTCGATGTGGCTGGTCGCGACCCCCCTTTCGGTCGTGCATTACGCATGGTCTAAATATAACATAATATATAAATATATGTGATGTGATGCACAACATGCGGACTTTGATAATTGGAGACAAACTATGGGTGGTCCCGCTTTGATATTTCCTAGCAACATCGATCAAGATATTGACCTGACAACTATACATCAACGTGAATAACATGGTGATAAATTATTTAAAACATGTTATTCAAGATAAGTTAAAAAGAATTTAAGAATGTTTATTTTAGTTTACTTATTTGATTTATTAATTTATTTTCTTACAAACTTATAAACTCGAGTTTAATTATTGACTTATTTAAACTTATTAAGTTAAAATTCATAAACTTATAAAAAAAACATGCTAAGGATTTTCATCAGAACTTCTATACCATCACACAACAACAAAAATATGAAATTTGATCTATCTTCCAAACTATTTTTCTCACTATTTGCCAAAATAAAAAAAGACACATCCGATTCAGGCCATACACGTAATAAATTTCTTTTGTCGTCCTATACAATGTTTTGTCTTCGTGTCACCCCAGCAATCATGATCAATAATTCAGCAATCTAGTACAAATGCATTTAATTTGACGTCACTTAACTTTGAACGTTAAGTACTTTTAAAACTTCAATTTTAATATAGTAATATTTATTTCTACCATTTTAATGCGACAACTTAGTAACTTAAATTATATTCCCCCCTCTAATGAAACCAAAATCACATTAAAAGTTTAGTTTCAATAGTTCCTAAACTGAAGTTGATAAAAAAAACAAGTGGTACAAAGAAAAATTGGGGAAATGATTTGTTCAAGGCAGATATTACTTCATCCAAGGCAAATGACAATAATTTGATATTTGTACGTTTACAATATCTAACTAAAGTGGGTAAAGAGGCAAATATGGAATGAAATAATAATTAATTGTGGTGTTACGGTTAATCTATAAGTAGAATCATGTCAAAATTGTAAGGATACTAATGCAATAACGGTAATTTGTCTTGAATGAAGTAATATTCGCCTTGGACAAATCAATTCCCAAAAAATTGATTGGTGGTATGTTTTTGTCTGAAAATGAGTTGATAATTATACATTCTTATTCTCTTTAATTGAAAGTTTAATTTTGCATAAAAAATGGCAGATAAAAAACTTCGCAATGGACACAATAAAACGAAGCTCCACAACATGGATCCCAACCCTAACAACTTCACTAGACACAATGTGGGACAATATCGAATCACAACTACCCAACGGTCCAGTCAGCTACCTCGTACCAATTCAAAAATTCTGTTTTTCCTTCTTATCCATTTGCATAGCTGGCGCCAACCCGGCTAACTCACCCGATATAGCTGAAAACGGTTACATGCGTATGAACCGCTGGCTCGGGGTCCAACTACTTCCAACCGTCCCAATAACCGCTTTCCAACCGCTAGCCGAAATCTTCCTACATTCATTCCCTCTCCCTTATTTCCTAGTCAGCAATGATTACAACAAAATATACGCGTTCCTCGAGCAAGAGGGTAAACACGTAATTTCACGTGGTCAAACCGAGTTCAATTTAAGTAAAGAAGACGCCATTCATAACCTTTTTTTCACCCTCGGGTTCAACGCGTTCGGCGGGTTCTCAATCTTTTTCCCGAGTTTGTTAACCGCGTTATCGTCCGATAAAACGGGGGTCCAAGAAAAGTTAAGAAAAGAGGTGAGAGAAAAAGCCGGGTCGGGTTCGGGTTTGAGTTTCGGGTCGGTTAAAGAAATGGATCTTGTCAACTCGTTTGTGTACGAGACGCTCAGATTGAACCCGCCTGTACCGTTACAGTACGGGCGGGCCCGAAAGGATTTTGAGTTGAGTTCTCATGACTCGGTTTTTAATGTGAAAAAAGGAGAGCTTCTTTGTGGGTACCAACCTTTGGTGATGAGAGACCCGAAAGTGTTTTATGACCCGGAAACGTTTGTTGCGGATCGGTTTACGGGCGAGAAAGGGAAAGAGTTGTTGAATTATTTGTATTGGTCAAACGGGCCACAAACGGGCATGCCGAGTGTGTCGAATAAGCAATGTGCGGGAAAAGACTTTGTTACCCTCACGGCTTCCTTGTTTTTAGCACATATGTTTTTAAGGTATGACTCGGTTACTATAGCCGATGCTTCCTTCAAGGCGGTTGAAAAAGCAAAGTAAAGCAACGAAAAAGTATCGATTGGAACTAATAAACGCACGTGTGAGATTTGTACTTCTATTCAACTATTGTAAATAAGAAACGATCTGAGCCATTTACTTGAGTTGATTTGGGTTGTATTATTATATCAATGGATCAAATAGCAAAAATTAGCTAAAACATAAGCTAGTTAGATGGGCTCATTTAAAAGTTTTGGTTGATTTACCACTATAGTTTCTATGAGTGGTTATCATAAAAACTGAATCGAAATTGAAAAAACTGCACCGGGAAAACTCAACTATTTGAAAAACCAATGTAATTAGTTTTGATTTATGGAAATATTTGGCGCGGTTTACGAGTGCATATGAAAAACAGGACCGAAAAACCTGCCCCGCCCTACCATATATATATATCTTCAAAATTTGTAAAAATATATTCATATTTATAAAATATCTGATACTTAACTATTTAATTTTATTTTTTTTTAGTATTTCATTGTGAGATTTTCACACGTTTTACTCCTGTATTGTTTTCTCATATCTACTAAAGTTTAGATCATAACTTTTAAGTTAACAAATTAGTAAATTCTAAATAAAATAAACACCGAAAAGATAACCAAAACCGAACCGATTTATTGAGAAAAACCGAAACTGATAAAAACCAAAATCGAAACAGAAAGCTATTCAATTATTTTTTTTAAAAAAAAACCAAAGTTTCCGGTTTGGTGTTTGGTTTTAGTTAAAACCGCCCTACCCAGTCCTAGTTTCTATGTTCTGATTCAAAGCCCAAAGCCCAAAGCCCGGTTCAATTTGACTCGACTCATTTGGACATGTTACTCAACTTACGTGACCAGTACATCATTATACAATTTAACAAAATATGCAAATATCATTTCAAATAAATAACCTAACAATGGCCTAAATATTCTAATATAGATGCTTCAAACTAACCACAAGGGTGGGCGCGGTTGGTAAGACTTGAGCCTCCTATGTGGGAGGTCCCGGGTTCGAACCTCGTGAAACCCCCCTTGTGGCCACCAGCCTCCGTTGAAACGTGGGTCCCCCTCTGTGCTGAAAATGCTGGGTCTCGTATATCGAGCCCAAGCAGAGGTGTGGATATCATTGTTAGGTGATTTACCGGGTAATGCACCTGTTGCTGGGTCGGGTGTCCGGTCACAATATGTGGCCAGTGTCAATGGTACACTCCTTTACCATTTTTTTTAGATGCTTCAAACTAGTATATATAAGTTTCATCCGAACAATCACCGATTTTGAGCTATAATAAGCTAACAAATAATTATAAAACAGACTTTAATCTCACGAATCATGCGGTTTTTACCGCCTTCATGCCTTCTTTCCAACCTTTTTGTCGGGCTCTCGATTCCCACAATTCACTTTGTTGTTTTTGTGCTTGTAAGGCTTTTTCGGCTTTTTCACGTGCTTCTTCACAAGTTTCCATTCCCGAATTGCATTTATCCGCTTCTTTTTGATACTGAGATGTCAACTTTTTGGCCTCTAAAAGTGCCATGTCAGCACGTTGTTGACTATCTAAAGCTTCGGCTTCACGCAACTTTAATTCTTCTGATAAAAGCTCGGTGAAATTCTTTTCTGTGTCTCCGTTTACTTCGGGATCATGTTTTGCACAATCTGGTTGACATATGTTTGTGTTTTTCAAATAAAGTTGTCGTTATCTTCGTTATCAAATGTGTTAATTCTAGTTTTTTGAAAACATGACAATATTGCTATCCAATATCCCTACTAATTCATGGTTGATAGTTTAGGGTTACAGTCAAGTGTTTGCAGGTCAACCCTACCCATTTTGACCCGCACAAAAAGTTAAGAAAAATTAATAAATTATACTTTGATTTGAACCCATTTTTGACACGTTACCTAACCTGACCATAATGCCACCTCTAGTTCAATACAATATGTGATATGACACAATCAAGAACTAATGTGCTGTTTGGTAGCATTTGAATGATTAATATCTGAATGATTTCTCCTGACACAATCAGAACATGTTGAATTTTGAATTCAGAGACTGATTAAGAGGTCTTACCAAACGCTCTGAATCTGTCCGGCTGACCTCTTAACTAAATCAATAAGAGGCTTACCAAACAAATGGTCCCATATACCAATTGGGCAGGTAATGCGGTTATTCATATAAAAACACTATATATGTGAGAAAATTAAGGATAATAAGTAGTTACTTCATGTGATACTAACCTGTGAAGGAACCATTGCTTAGTGCTGCAAGAAACATAAACCAATTATCAGTCTTATGATTTTTTTAATATCTCAATTGTTAAACTATGGCTATTTAACGGCTTATAAACTTACCAATTTAAGCTCATAAACCGTTACAAATGAGCATAAATTTCAATAAACCCTTAAATGCACTCTTGTTATGAAATTCGATGTAATAACAGTTGAACTCATAAAATCTGAAGTTGAAAAGTAGCTTATTTGATCCATAAAGTTATGAAAAAGCTAAGATCTAATGACTTGAGATCCATGGAATTCAAATTATGTGTAATAATGAGATCAATATTCTTAATTGTGATTTGATAGATCAAACAATAATTAGTGAAAACAGACTCACCTTGAGGAATTGAGAGAAGAGGCTGAGAATCACAGTCGCAGTTGCAGGTAGGGCAAGCCACGGCGGAGGAGGAGCGGCGGACGGCGGCCAATCCTTCAAGAACATGCCAATATAACGGCGGACCTAATAAATAACCCACCAAACACAGTCCTAAAAATGTAATTCCGACCTTCACGATGGCCGGATTACACGATCCAGCCCTGTTTAAAGCCATTTGATTCTCTATTTCTATCTCTGTATATACAATTGAAGTATTGAAAATTAGATATTGGAGCTGATCTTGGTATAGATACAGTGGGAAAACAGAAGAAGAGAAAAAGGGGATTTTTATTTATTTTTGGTTCTCTCTCTTCACTTGATCACCGACACAAAATAATACTACCTCCGTATCAAAATAAGTGATACATTTGGAGAAACACGGTCTTTGAGGTAAAAGATTAAATGATAGTTTAAAATAGATTTAAATAGGTAATTAGTGGAGAATGGGTCTCACTTATTTTGAATAAAGTGATATTAATGATTTTTAAAAGTAAAAGTAAGGGTAAAAGGGTAATTTGACTTTATTAAAGTAGATAGTTAGTGGAGAAGGGGTCCCACTTTTTTGCCAAATAAGATGAGATTTAGAAGTGTATCACTTATTTTGTTTCACCCCTTTTAGGAAAGTGTATCACTTATTTTAATACAGAGGTAGTATAAGAAAAATGGAGTTTAAAAGATTAGAAATGTATAATCTTTTCACTGATTTTTTTTACAGTTTCACAAATCTTGGTTCGTACTAGACTACTAGTAATGTTTTAACTGAATACAAAATTATAAAGAGTATGTATAAATACTTAAAAAGAAGTTGATCTAATGTTAAATATTGTTATAACAATCTTTATTTAAATTGATTTTCTAAAACAAAGTCAAATCCAACTTTATAAAATCGACATTAGTGTGCAATTTTTATCATTCATAATGTGCAACTCTCCATTCAATGCTATAAACGACCTCCATCGATCGCAAGAGCGATCAAACTCTTGCTAAATCACCATGGGACGCGTCCAACAAATAATATATAGTCGGAGGTTTGGTCGCGATCTTTGGTCGCAGTCGCTTCTCGACCAATCCATTACCGCATTACGGGTAATCACACTAAGTTTTACGCTTTTTAAAACCTTGAATTTTAGTCAATAAAAAGGTAAGTGATACTTTCTGTCAAAAATATGTTTAACAAGTGGCTAACGACTGTTTTTTGAAATATATTTATTGATTTATTGAGTTTTTAAAAAAAGTTTTAAGAAGTAAGAGACTAAGATCCTCTTTACTCCTTAAAATCTTTTTTTAAAGTTTTTTCTTATCAAAATCTTTTTTTTAACTTCAAATGTATATTCAAACATGCTCTAGTACAACTTTTAATTTCTACATCACACAACAACGCAAGTTTTATTACTACTACTGTTATATAAGAGTGCTCAGTGTGGGAGGCGTTATACATCCGCCAACCACCTATAACCCCGCTAAATGGCATTTTGCCACACTGCCACCTTCGCCAAACATCCATTCACTGAGGGTACAACAGCTTGTCATAAAATTGTTGAGGTTTTTTTTTGTTATTTGTTTTCAAAATGTGATTGGTTGGAGACATTTTTTGTGGGTCACAGAGTGGTATTATATAAATATTAAACAGTGAATATAGTTTTGAGGTGAGTGTTAAACCATGTTAAAGAGACAAAAATATCTTTAACATGATTGTACACCTTGTGCTCTAACAATAGTAAATACTCCATCCATCCCAATTTAATTGTCCATCTTTTTATTTTTGTATATCCTAAACTAATTGTCTACTTTTAAATTTCAACATAATAAAAAAGAATTTAAGTGGGAAAAAAAGTTAATTAGTAATATAATGTAATTAATACTGTATTTTTATTTTTTAGTCAATGATTAGATGTAATAATAATTATAATTTTTGTATAATGAAATAGAACATGTATTATAGGGTGTTTGTATTAAAAAGCCCATCATCGACGTCGTTAGCTAAACACTGAACTCCACCGCCACACCACCGTCGCCTGAGATTTTTAACAACCGTTGAACAAAACCACCAATCTCACTATCTGATCTTAATCGACAAACAGAATGGAGTTCGATGTACTACCGGATCTGATCAATAAATCTCAGATCAGGTTCCGACAAGTTGCCGCCGGACTATCACCGTTCGACCCGACCGACTCAACTCTACCGTCTCTTCCGACCGCCGAGTCGTCCATTTCCACCTTAGAACCATCTCCTTCGTACCTGAGATGCAAATTTTGTCAAGGAAAGCTTCTGAGAGGCTTACAGTCACTGATTTGCATCTACTGTGGGGAATTCCAGAAGAATGATCTTCATCTTCATCTTCATATTCATCCTGATCCTATTTCGTTCAATTCCACCATTGGTTATAGCTGGCTACTTCAGTCGTTGTACTTCAATGGATCGGTTAGGGTTTTTCTCTTCACTTTTATTTGAATTCCATTGAAATTAATCACAATTAGTTTGGGGATTCATCCAAACCCTAACGTATTGTTGCAAATACACTTTCTATCGCATGTATATAAATCCAATTGTATATGATTATTTAGCTCGTTTCATTGAGGATTACTGCTTGTGATTTACAATAGCCTAATTATTGTATATTTATGAAGGATTTTATCATTTAGTAAGTATGCTATGTAACATGATTTATTGATTAAAATAACCTAATTATTGTCTTAAGTTGCAATTTCTGCTGCTGCTAATTTAGGTTAACAACTTAGATGGCGTCTTAAAGTTAATGATTTCACCTTGTTTCAATCATATGATTTGGTATTATCATCATGTGTAATGTCTATTATGCCCTTCACATACAATTTACATAACTTTTTAGGAAAAAGTTGGTTCTTTATATGAAGGAATTGGAATAACTGGAGGAACACAGAGTCCTGCAGAAGACGAAGCAACTTTATCTGAGCTTTTAGATTTAAAGATTTCATGGTGGGATAATAATTTCAAAATCAGGAACTCTGAACGTAAAAGTTCGATAAATCTTGATAATAAGGATTTTGACGACTTCTTTATAGAGTCAAAGAGAGATATTGCATCTGATGTGGCCAAAGAACAACCAATTTTCAGCAAAATTGATGGTAAATGGCAGAAAAATACTGTTAATGATTGGAATGATTTCACAAGCTCGACAGCTAATCAAGATTCTTAGAAACAAAATAGTAACGAGAAAGATGTTGGTAAGCAAAAGATTCCAGAATCAAATTTGTTTCCATCTAGAGATGATCTAAAGGAAGTGGATTTTGGTGACTTTTTTCAGTCGTATGGATGGACCAAAAAATGACGAAAATACCCTCAATGCAACCACCACAAGTGGAATAAAGGATGTAGAAATGCTGTTGTCATAGATGCATGATATGTCTTTCATGCTTAATAGTGAGCTTTCAAAGTCAAATTATTTTGTACATTTGGAATTCTAAATTAGGGTTTCGAGTCTACTGTTATGGCATTGTTATAAATCCTCTGTATGTATTTGAGGTCGGTTATAGATATAACAGTGTGTATATAGATATAGCTAAGATGATTGTTGAGATCCGGTGTTGTACTCTGATACGTGTCTAATAATCTAGTATTTAGTATTTTAGTAATTTTAATTTTAATTAGTATTTCAATTTTAGTTAAACAATTTATTATTAGTAATTTATAATTTGTAAGTTAGTTTATGTAGTCAAATTAGTTGGTTTAATCTAGGCTAGTGGAAGTAGTGTGCTACAAGTAGGTTGATTAACTTGTTTTAGTATTTATATGTAATTTTGGTTTATGAAAAATTTAGAGAAGAAAAATTGTTTAAAAATGTTTTTAGTTTCTTTGTTAAATTCTTGGGAGATTAGTCATTTCGAATCGACTTCTATCATACTCACTGTATGTATTTGTACCATCATGATCTCAAAAGCTAAACGAATCGTTTTATACATAGGATTGGTCACATTATAACATGGATATATGATTGTTTTTAACCAATCATGAAATTAATTGTCACATAACAGTAATTCATAACAGCATTCCTAAAAGAAGAAAAAGAGAAATATAAAGGAATTTATTCTTATATAAATAAATATTAGCGATATCTTAACAAAATAACCAGATTAGTAAATAACTATGAATTTATTTAATAATATTTAAAATGAAAATTATAATAAAAATCATAATGTTAAAATTGTTACTGATTTTAACATTTAAAAGTACATAATACAATGGGTTTATAATATTTGGGCTTTAATAATTGGGCTTGTCTATTTTAAAATTAAAAAGGGGACACGTTAAGAAATAAGAAAGACTTATCCGGTATCACTATTCAGATTAGGGCTTTTCTCCGATGAATAATGTTCCGATGAAGAGGACGCTCCGATGAAGAGGACGCTCCGACGAAGACAACAGACCCGACGAAGATGACAGCTCCGACATTTCGACACTTTGACGGTAATAAATCGGGCATCTTTAACTATTCTAGCTTCATCTCTGACCATTGTTTGACCGCCTAGGAACGATTTTGACCGATATTGACCTTGACCGATTAACACTTTTTTCACTCAGCCGATATTTACAACAATCTTAACCACAAAGCGTGTAGATATCTTTCTGCTGTTTGGATGTCTTCTTTTCATCGTGAACATTTATATGCACAAAAGATAGTGCAAACTTTGTTGGTTCTACATATTAGTCCAACAGTTAGATGATCGAAATTCTAATTTGATGTTTTTGCAGCCCAAATATCTGAAATGTTTTACCCTTATCAGCGCACACCGGAGAACAAACTTTCGGTGTTTGAATACTTGCGATGTTAGCATCTTAGGCGTTATCACAACGTTTTTGAAGGTAATAGAAATGCAAATTAAATGACCTTAAATTTGTTGGACAGATTTACAAATCTTTAATTTATGTCATGATCTACATAGGATTCAACTGGTCCTAATGCATTTGTGACTGTTCATTATTTTTTGAAAATCAAAACCGTTTCTTTATGTCTTGGTTGCATGAATCTGGGTGGTGATTGCACCAAAGCGGTAAGTTATTATTTTTCTTTTTCTAATTCGCTAATCCTTTTTAAGGATCATATCGCTACAAAGCTGTCCATTTTTAATCACGTACTCAAGCGCATAGATTTGAAAATAAAGTAGCTAGTATCAATTAGTTAATTATTATGTTTTCAGTTACTTTAGTTATGACTAATTACTTATGCAGGTGGCGTCCCTTAGAGTTGCTAAGATTTTGTTCAAGGCGAAAGGAAGACTTATTTCGAGCCGTTTACAGACCGATGTTATGTTGTACATAAGGTGCTGTCAAAAATGGTTGATGAGTTCAATGGTAAACCTCTAGATGCAGTGTTGAGGAATGTATTATGCTACCTTCGACTTGCAGAAGTCTCTAGGTTAGTCGCCTAAATGGAGACTTCTGCAAGTCGAAGGTAGCAGCGTAATATATTCCTCAACAGTGCATCTAGAGGGTTATCATTGAACTCATCAACCATTTTTGACAGCACCTTATGTACAACACAACATCGGTCTGTAAACGGCTTGAAGTAAGTCTTCCCTTCGTCTTGAGCTAAAATCTTAGCGACTATAAGGGATGCCACCTGCATAAGTAATTAGTCATAACTGAAAACATAATAATTAACTACTTTATTTTCAAATCTACGCGCTTGAGTATGTGATTAAAAATGGGCATCTTTGTAGTGATATGATCCTTAGAAAGAATTAGCGAATTAGAACAAAGAGGAAAAAAAAACTTACCGCTTTGGTGCGATCACTACACAGATCCATGCAACCAAGGCACAAAGGAACGATTTTGATTTTCAGAAAATAGTGAACAATCACATATGCATTCAAACCAGCTCCTCCTATGTAAGATTGAGACATAATTAAATTAAAGATTTTGTGAATATTGGAATCCTCAGTTTTAGGTCATTTGCATTTCTAGTACCTTGATAAAAATGTTGCAATAACGCCTAAGATGCTACGTCACACGGGTTCAAACAGAGAAAGTTTCTTCTTTGATATGTGCAAATAAGGGTAAAACACTTCTGGTATTTTGGCTGCAAAAACATAAATTAGAATTTCGATAAACTAACAACATGATTTTATATGCAAGAAAATAGTAGACTCGCGATTCTTTTTCATGTAGTTTATTATGCTATATATAGTATGTAACTATATGAGCTAATTAACCATACGGCTCTAAGATTTTTGTTGGCTAGCTTAAGTTTCTAAAGAATTTAATTTCTAGAATAAATATGAATTAAAGATACCTTCGACAAGCCCTAATCTAGCTTCTGGATGACATGCCATGCACTGTACGAGAATACAAGAATTATTTCAGATGCAAACATGTAAACAAACGCTAACACATACAACAAGAATGAAAATAAAATTAAAAAAGAAAATTCTTTTAAGAGGAATCTAAAGCAGATTCATGTCATTTTATTCCTTTATGTCCGTTTCAAGTGTTTAAATAAACAAATCGAAGCTTGCGACCAAGAACTTTAGGCCATAAAAACGCTGTATATTGAGAGATATTTGTGTTTTGAAGTTTTTTTTGTTTAATTTTGGATTTTGTTTATGTCCGGTTTTTGGGCCGTTTGAAAATCTTGACCTTATTTAGGGTTTTTGACACGTTGGAATTTTAGTTTATGGTTTTATGAAGTTTATTTTTTATCCCAAATTTGTGTTCATGATTTGAACCAATTTAAAGACTAAATCAAAGGTATTATTTGATTCAACGTGATGTTGTAATAGATTGTCCTGTGTCTCTTAAAAATCAACGGGGTCAGTATGCGTGTTCTTGTTTCACTACAAGAAAAACGACTTTTAGAGACCGCAAATGTGGTCTTAAAAAGTCGTCTCTAAAACGTTTTAGAGACCACAATCGTCTCTAAAAGCACTAAACATTTTCTCATGAGTTTTATCAAACATCACAGGTAAAGGCTTTCAAGCTGCCTCTATATTCTTTCCTTTTGCTAGACCTTGCTTGTTTTTTGGTTTCGCTAAAATAACATAAATATTAGAAAGTACTACATTTATATTAAGAATTTAAAAGCATAAAGAAACTAGATTTCACACGAAGCAAGTATCCTATCGAAACGACGATTAGATTGATCACCACCACCACCATGTCACAGCAGCACTTATGGCTTCACAACACATTACCTGATTATTCACAAAAGAGGCCAAATTCAATAAGTTCCATTAGTCTCTATTTATGTCAAATGCAAGTAATAGTTGTTGAGCAGAAACACAAACTACATAAGTCTTTATATAAGAAGCTATAACACTAATTAAAAACCAACTAAGAAAAACTCGTAAATCTCAAGTAGATACCTCAAAAAAGTTACTACTGTCTTCTTGAAGCATTATTATTTTAGGGATTGTATGTAGGCCTTCAATAACCGTTCAACTTCTTCATTTTGGGTTTGCAGCTTGTGGAGGGCTCGATTGCAGCATTTTTCATACCTCGGTGGGTTTTAGTTGAAGAGAAAGGAAAGAAATGAATTAAATGTAAGTTTTGTTTATTATAAATATCAATTTAATATAATGAATCATTTAATTAAATTTGATTTTATTTTCGAGATAAAATGTCATCTCTAAAAACTACTAATCAAAAAATATTTAGAGTAAATTACAGAAATTGAATTGTCCCTGTGGTATACCTGATTTTGTGTATTTGTCCCTAAACATTTTTTTTTTGGTTTTTTTCTCTTTACTTTTTTAGTTTCCTGATTTTTGTCCTTCCATCCAATTTTCTCCGTTAATTAACCTCACATGCCAAACATGTGAGGGTATTTTGGTCATTTCAATCCTTCTATGTTCTTCATCCCATACCCTAATCCCCCATTGATAAAAGGGGGTGATTTTTACACATCTTTTAATGTCCACACCACAATAAATGCTTTATATACTTGTACAATTTGCAGTAATATTTGCACGTTGTGGTATAGACATAAAAAAATGTGGTACCAAAATTAATTCCCATTAACTAACGTCCTATAAACTATATTTTGGTGTAGTGACTATTTACTCTCTTCTAAGTCAATTATTCAAATTCTTTTCCTTCTTTTTAGCAACATGTAAATCCTCCTCCAATGAAGATCAAAACAACTCATTATCATTATTATTCGTGGTTATTGACAGCTGGTTGTCATTATCAAAATTCTTAATAAAATTAAAACGAGAGGGTCAAAATAGCAAAATGTATCGAACATGGATCAGAAAAGCAATTTTAGCAAATCATAGAGACATGACTGTATTACTGAATTGGGACTACAGAACCAAGAATGCAATCATTCATCACTAGTAAACAAAAAAAAAATCTTCTTTCTTTACCAAACCACTACAGTTTTTGAGGTTTTGCACATACATGCTCTGTTTATATACACTTTGATGCAACATTTCATATATTTCTTGATTCAACAATCTAGGATTTTGATACAAAAATGATATTGAACAATATCCTAAGTATACACACACTACATCAAATTATCTAAACTGATTAAGAAAATCTTCTGCATAGCTGAACGAAACACAAAGCCAAAGCTCCAGATTTCCAAATTATGGAAAACGGAATCCCATATTTCCCATTCCCAAACAATCCTTTCAGAAATTCCCAAAAGCATAATATCACCCAAACACTACAAAAGATCTCACCTAACCCTAAACCCCCAATCGAATTTCCACCATTAAATAATCGTGACATGGCGTTGACCAATGCGGTTAGGTTGACCAGTAGAATTACAACACCTGGCACAATCATAGGTGAATTGTTATAAGTGAACTTACCGGAATTTGTATTATTATTATTATCATTGTTTGAGATTTGTTCCTTTTGTGTTACTTCAAAAACAGTCTTTGACAAGCCTATGAGTTTAAGCATCACATTAATAAACGCAAATAGCCAGGCTGTCATCGCGTTAACTCTCCCCATTCTTTGTAAATTCCACCACATTCGGACCGATAAACCTAAACGTTTAACTTCCCACAATACGTAAAGATGGTAAATGACGAAAATACCCATACACATAACAAAAGCCCGTTCTTTGATTTCGGGCAAGAAACGTGAGTTGGTGATGATGCAATATGGTGCAAGAGCTGCATAACATAACTCTGGGACGGATCGGGCTGCCCATAAACATAGCCATAAATAAGCAAGGGCTTGCCGAAACCAAAGCTTTTGTTTTATTACAAGAAGTAACGGGTTATTGTTGGTGAATAGGACCTCGAAAAGCCCGTTGGCCCATCTTTTTTGTTGTGTTAATGAAGTGGGATATGTTGAAGGCGCGCAACCGAGAAATGCAAGTGGTTCGGGTAAGCAAAAGACGGATTTCCAACCTTTAGCGTGGATGGTGATTCCGGTGAGAATGTCTTCGGTTGCAGATCCGTAAAGCCAACCGACCTATAAGAATAGATTGCAAAATTTAGTAACTAGAGTTTGTTATAATGAAAAATTTACTTTTTGATGTAACTAATTTCTATTATGACCAACTTACATCATTTTTTTTTAAGTTAGTTACAAGAAAATGAAATTTCATAGTGAAGCACATATAACATCAATTTCCGTATAATTAAATAGGCTTTCATTTAGTTTTCCCCTTGCGTTATAAACTTGACATGTGTCATCCATTAATTCTCTTTATTCATATCATCCCCTGATTTTGACAATTGTCATGATCAAATTGGTAGGCACATGAATAGACACATTTAATAGGCGCAAATATCATTACTCTTATAATTATCAATTATTGTGTCCTACCTTTTTTCCCCAATTGGTACCGTACTCGTAGCTACATCCTGCAACACGGATAGCAGCATCAATAAAACTAGATGGATTATTCCGATTTTCTATCTTTGCATTAGACCCGTATAATATCCGAGCAGCTGATTCTCTCAATTCAATTGATTCTCCGAAGATTTTATGTAGATCTTCATTATCCATCGTTCCTATTTAACAAAATGTAATAATTAAGAAATTAAAACGCCTTTTAATTCATGTGTTTGCAAGTCCGATCAATTAAGGACATATACCACTTTTTAGTGTATGGTTTGGATATGAACCATATATAATCTTTCGTCTATGAAAACAATTTGATCCTGCGTAGAAACTTCCTTGAAGTGCTGATATTCCAGTTCCAAAATACTGATATATAAACGTGACAAAAATATTAGATAATCTTTTTTTTTTTCATGTTTGGATATATCTTTGAATAGTTATTATAACAAAAGTTCAAAGTAAAGATATACTCACATAAAGATTAGCGAGTTGATTCCCAAAAGGATCATCTTTCAATCCGTCATAAAAGGCTTGAGGGAACTGAACAAAACCACAATCTTGTTCATTCTTGAAACCAAACACCATACACATTGCATGAAGAAAAACCTTTGGATTGTTTGCATACATATCACAATCCACATTCAACATCAGGGGTGCATTCGTCATTACACCCGAGACTCTTGTCTGCGTCATCATTTCAATTTTTCAAATCATCATTCAATTATGATCTTAGATTCTTAGTTATAGACATATCGAGATTTGCACTCATAATTAATTTAAAGAAATGATAATGAGCTGAATTAATATAAAAACTGCCCCCTGAATTTTAGGAACACTACTATATTAATGAATGTATAATTATTTTATGCATGTTATAGACAGCCCTAAGGATTGTCATTAACAAAACTATTAATTTAATTATTAATTTAATTACTTCCTATTAGATCTTCATATGTATCTTACTACTCATCTGATCAATATTACAAGTATTCAATCATTTTATTGATAGCAGAATGAAATATGAAAATTTAGTAGGAATTTACGATATAATTTTCTTAATTTATTAACTTCAAAAACACTACTAACCAGAACGTTCATAGCTCCGGCTTTGTAACGATGCTGATGTTTCGGGTTCTTCTCTCTTGAGACGTAAATTACATGGGACAAGTCATTCGGAGTACCTTCTTTATTTTCCGATATAACCTACAATAATTACAATATATTATTACCTAGAAATTTAAAAAAAAAAAACAATTATATTAAATATAAATCTCAGGCAGAGACTGTCACATTCTAATAATTACCATGGATTTGATTGCTAATTCCTAGTATAATCATGAAGTCCAAAATTTCTTGCCTTCTGATTCAGGCCCAAACAATGAAGGCCCAAGTGTGGAGGAACAACTCCTTGAGGCCCAAAATCGTTTAAGAAAATTAATTGTACAAGAATGAGCATAACTTTTATTATAAGTCTCCAGACTCTCACAACTAGCCAAATCGAAGCTAGCGAATAGGACTACGTCCTAGTAAGGTGGTTTATGGAATCTTTGGGCTCAAAACGTTGTATTTCGGAAGTTATTTGCACTTTAAAGTTTTTTGTTTAATTTTGTACCTTGTTTTAGTCTCAATTTTATGTCCTTATGTGTTTTTAGGTATGTTCTTTAAATCTAAACCTTATTTAGAGTTTGTTTAAGATACTGGAAAGTTTCTTTTAATTTTTAGGAAAACTGAATTTTATCTCAAAATTTGTATTCTTAAGTTGAAGATAAAATATACATCATTCTTTGAATAAATATAATTTTTTGTACTAAATTGTCCTAAATATTTTAAGAATAAAAGGGACCTGTTCTGTGTTCTTTGTTCTTTATTTTTATACTAGATCACGTTTGGTAATTGTTTATGTTGTTATTTTCATTCCGTTTATTTTAATTTAGAAAATCATAATGCTGTTCTTATCCTTCTTATGTCACAAACCGAGTACTCAATGTCGATATGCATTCAAACAAACCAACATTATCACATCAAAGTCGGTTTTTGGTACGCCACCCAAACGCTAGCCTCTGAGCTGATTCTTCTGACATGTTAGTCTTATTTGGAATTTTATACAAACACAAATCTATAAGACATTAAGACCACCATTTTACTATATATCCATTTTATTTTTGGGAATTAATTCATATATCACATGTACAAGTATTATTGTAGATTGTACAAACATATAAAATATTTATTGTGGTATATAGATGAAAAAGTGTGGTGTAAAAATCACCCCCTCTCATTTTTAATATGTAGTGATTTCCACACCACATAAGTCACTTCACACACTACAATGTACAACATCTAAAGCATATTGTGTACAAGTATTGTAAAGCAGTGATTATGGTGTTTAGGTTACTTTATATGGTGTAAAAATCATTACCCATTTTTAATAGGGGATGATTTTCATACCGAATTTTTTAACTCATCTACCACAATTGTTGTTTTACATACTTGTACAGTAAGCTGTAAAAGTTGTACAGTGTAGTATAAGAAGTAAAAGTTGTAGTACATAAATGAATTCCCATTTTTAATAGTAACACCACCTAACTTTTCAACTAATTTTAAATTAAAAACCAAAAATTGGAGGAGGTGTACGAACGTACCTTGATGATAGTATGATGGTTGGAGCGATGTACATGACAAAAAACAGCAAAATCTGAATCACGGTCACATGGGAATGACCTGCGAGCTGCAAACTCAATCTTTTTGTAAAGATCTCCGTATTCGTTCTGTAATCATATGCAGACGAAAAAAAGAGCATGTGAATTTGTAAATGTCAGGCAACCATAGCTGACCTAGCAAAATCGGGCACCAGGAATTAAAAAAGACATCGGGGCCCATCACACTTCTCATCGTTACAAAAACTTTCTTGTATAATTAATTACAAAAATATAATTTTTGAGTGCATCCAAAACAGCAATAACTTATCTCTAAATGTCTATCATATCAATAATACGGCACGGTGTTACAATATATCTGAAAATGGGGTATTTAAAAAATATATTCATGATATTGTCGATATCTGAATCTGGGTATCTAAGTATCTTCAAAATTTCTGGATATCTGATATCCGATAAATTATCCGAGATATATTCAAAATATTCCAAAAATATCATAAATATATTTAAATAAATTGTTTTTTCGGATTTCAGATATTCAAATTTCAGAACCGGATACAGATAGTAAAAATATACTATCCGAATATCCGGAGAAAATTCAGATACTCGGTTTTGAGCACCCATGTTATATGGGGGCGTAGAAAGAGAAAAGAATGTCACAGACTTTAAAAAAAAATACTAAATTACTACCTTCATCTTTTTCCATTCTTGTTTGAACTCTAATGAATCATCTTCTAATGGTGCGGAGTTGGGAGTAAAGTATCGAAACGGCGCTCTAACTTGGACATTGTATTTTTTACAGAAAGGGACCCAAAGTTTCGCGAATTTCGTTGTCTCGACAATTGAATAATATGTAAGAGGTGAACAACCATCATCAGACAAATAAAGAGCTAATTTGTTAGCTGGATAATCCACTGCTAATAATGATAACACCGTGTTCATTGTTATGATAGGGGGTTCTAGGATCGGGTCTGCAGTTGTGACAAAGATATCCACTGCTGGAAAGTCCGATTCATTTACTCTGAAACACATAATTAGTCACATAAACATGAGGAAAAAATATTAACTTTTCTCTTTATCATAAACTTAGATTATTTAATATTCAACATTAGGGGTGCCCAAAGGATCAACCTGACCGACCTAGACCTAAACTCGGTTGTGCTAGTTGGGTTGAGTATATTCGAGTCTTTTGTTAACATCGGTATTTTTTTACTTGACCCGACCAATCTGATTCCTTTCCGCATACTTTGAAATCAATCAACACAACATATAGTTTGAAGTCAATCAAATTTACCTATTCGAGAGTCGTTCAGGGTATGATATAAAGTTGCATTGATTCCACTTGGTAGACATGGAAAGAACCCAGTTGAAAGTGAACCACGACTCACACAAAAGCGCGAGCAACCATGGGAAATAGTGGTCTTGGCCTTTGAGAGAAACGACCCGGTAGACAAGAAAGGAGACAAGAAGAACAAGAATCACGAGCTCTATGGCTCGGGCCATGGTGTTCTTATGGACTATTTTTTCTTGTAGAGGGAGACAAGTTGAGCTTTGAGTGTTTGTCAACATAGTGAACAAAATATATTGAAAATAAGTGTCTTTAAAAGAGTCTAAGTGCTGTGTTGGTGTGTCAAAATGTGTTGAAATGAGTTTATATAGATGGTTTTTCTAGGATTCGAAGGAAGTATTCAATAGTGACCAAAATACCCTACAGTATTAATTACGCACAACTTACCTAAAGGTGGTAGCCAAACAAACAAAAGAGACAGACATTATTTTCTTTTTATGGTATTTATATGTTGCAATTACCTACGTTTGTATGATACCTTAATGTGATGGTTTTTCTTTAGTTGTTTATTTTCTTATTTTTTTTAATCTAAAATAATGTTGCACTTTTGCATTTATGGTATTACATACGCTATGTTTAGGGCCGTCCCTGGGTACGGACGACAAGGGTAGCCGTCAAGGGCCCACAAAATTTAGGAGTCCATTTTCAAAAAAATCAATTCATGTATACATATATGTAAACTTATTTGAATCAGGGTAAATCAAATGGAATATTGAAAATAGGCGGACTATAGGGTCCAATCCGGACATTTAACTTGGGGAGTGAGACGACACTTTTAATTTGACGGAAACATTTTAGTTATTTGGAAAAAAAAAAATTACTTCAGGGGGTCCATTTTTAAAATTTTACCCAGGGCCCAAAATTTGATTGGATCAGCTCTAGCCATGTTGAGTGAAGATGGTTTCATGCATAATTAATAACACTCTACCCGTAATAACTAATTACATAGTTGTAAAATAAAACCAAGTGGGCTAGCTCACTTGGCCACCAAACTTGCCTTGGGGGGAGTTTTCCCTATGAGGTCCCAAGTTCAATTCCCATAGGGGGTACTTTGTGGATATTGGTGATTTAATTGGTGTTAATAGGAGTAGGAGTAGGATAGATTCGCTGTTCAAAAAAAAACATAGTTGTTTTTATTTTGTGACCGCTGTTTAAAAAAACATAGTTGTATAATAAACACGTAAACATATAAGGTTTTCGATGTTCAATTTACCCGGAAAAAACGAGTCTTTGAATCAAATGTACGCATTCTTTCAAAAAATATATGGAACCGTTTTTCTAAACTTCTCTGGCCACTCCAAGAATTTGCCACCAGTGAAGTTTGACTCATGACCTCCCGTGATTTTATTTGTAAAATGATTTTATTAAATTAGAGAACTATGTATCCACGACACGAGAATCCTATCATTCTAGAAGCAATATAGAACGTGATTTTATTGTGGTTTTCTTTATGTCCAATCATTAAATTTGAGGTGTGGAATATTGGCGGGAATGTCTGTTAAATTAAGGTGAGGATAAAAAATCGTGGCCTACTTATGAACATGTTTGGTCGCGAGTTAGGACGAAGGCGAACGAGTCACCCAACAAAAAGGGACCATCTAAGTAGACACAATATTCCATTTGCGTTCACCACCAAATCCAGCCAATATTTTGAAGTATATAATATGGAATTTCACTGAACTAGGGGTGTAAATGAGTCGAGTCGAGTCCGAGCTTGACTAGGTTCGAGCTCGGCTCGTTTAAGTTTTAAGGAGCTCGAGCTCGAGCTCGGCTCGTTTCGAGCCTTATATGTAAAGCCCGGGCTCGGCTCGTTTAGGTTTTCGCAGGTTCGGGCTCGGCATGATTAGGCTCATTAAAGCTCCCATATCCACAACATATATAAAAAAATTTAATTTAATTATAATATTTTATATATTATGTAAGCACTTCATTTTTATATTATGTTATATAAATATATATGTATAGTATACATACACACATAAGTATAAAAATATACTCCCTCCGTCCCACAAAAAACTTCCCATTTGACCTTAATCTTTTGTCCCACAAAAAACTTCTCATTTCATTTAATTGATGGGCTCCACATAATAAAATACTATTATTACTAAGGACCCCACCACTAACTATCCACTAACCATCTTTCTCTCTCCAAATCAATCTTATATTTTAATCAAAATTATTACCAATGACCCCACCACTAACTATCCCCTTAAAACTTGTGCCCATATCAAATGAGAAGTTTTTTGTGGGACGGAGGGAGTATAATATATAATTATATTTTGTAATAATTAATATATATTTGCTCGTTTAGGCTCGCGAGCCTAATTAATCTTAGTCGATCAAGCTCGGGCTCGGGCTCGTTTAATAAACGAGCTCTTAGTTAAGCTCAAACTCGGCTCATACTCGTTTAAGCTCGGCTCGTTTCGAGCTTTTAACGAGCCGATCCCGAGTAGCTCACGAACGGCTCGGCTCGTTTTCACCCCTATTTCACACTATGTAACATCTAAAATCATGGTTGATGATGATATAATATGATTTTTAGTTTAACAAAATAAAAATGAGATTGAACTTTTGTTTGGTTAATATCGTAAATAATCTCGGATGTAGCAATTCAACATCTCACCTACGTTTTGTTAGACTTGACAATAAGCCTTAGAAACAAGTAGTGTGAGCATAAAAACTAAAAAATTAAAATCAATCCGTTAAAAATACACAAAATTAAACCAATACAAATGAAACTATTTCAAAACAGACGATTTATTATTAAATTTTGAATTGGCCGACTAAGTATTCCCACTAATTATGATTTTATATTATGATTTATGACACAAAATGGTTTTATATTTTGAATTATATATTAATGTTGAAACTAACTGAGTTCGATTTTAAAATCGAAACCGAACTGTTAGTGGCAAGAACCCGCTAAAACCGAAAACAAAAGATACCGAAACCATTGGGTTTGAAAATACTAAAACCAAAGTTAGCAGATTTGTTCGGTTTGAGCCTAAAACTCACCTCAAACGTTCTCATGCACATCCCTACAACCAGGTTAGAGTAGAATTCTTTTTCAGAAATGGTCCCCCTTTCACAAAATATTATAGATCTATTGATATATATATGATAATTCATATATAAAGTTCACAAGAAGTGTTATATCTAAATTTATAATTCTATATGTTATTATATATTTTTTTCAAAAAAATCTAATTTTCATAGTTAGTTACAAAAAAGTTCGTCATAAGGCGCGTCTTATCACGCATTATCTTATGTCACGACTTACACAACCGACATGGTGTATTTTGTAACGTGAGCACCGACCATAGCGCCGCCATAACGCGCATTTCATAACCCTAATCTACATACTAACAATATTTAATGTATTTTTCATTTCTTCTTACTAACTATACATGATATATAATGGAATTCAATATATCATTCAATTTTGCCAGTAATTACATTACTCGTAAATTCCATTTCTTTTTCATTTCATTATATCCAATCAAACAGACCCGATGCGTATATGTTTACAAAAATTATTCTTTTCTCCGGCAATTGTAATCAATTGGCTGTTTCATCATACAATCTTCAATTAATCACATCACTACAATATATCATTTAATTCTGCCAGTAATTACATTACTCGTAAATTCCATTTCTTTTTCATTTCATTATATCCAATCAAACAGACCCGATGCCTATATGTTTACAAAAATTATCCTCTTATCCGGCAACTATAATCAATTGGATGTTTCATCATACAATCTTCAATTAATCACATCATTACAACAATCAATTACCCAAATTTCTTCCAATGTGTGAAAAAATCCATCCAAAACAAGCTACCACTACCAAAAGTCAGAAAGATTTAGCAGTTAATGGGTGGGTTATTTCCGGGTCTACGAGTTACCAGGTTGAACCAGTCGGGTCGTTACTCATCAAATACCAAAACCGCCTGGTCTCAACGGATCGTTACTCATCAAATACCCGGCAACTATTAAACTGGTGTCTTTCCCGGGTCCCGGGTTGAACCGGTCGGGTCGACCCGGGTTTTAAAACATTAATCCTAGATTATTTCATATACACAGTATGCGAAAGAAAAAATTTATTTCCTCCTACTTTTAAAATGATGATAATGAAATCCGCTAATTATATTTTCTCTTATCAATTATTTTGAATAGATATATTATAAAATATATGAAGATAAGTATAATAATTTAGTATGAAATAATATTATTAAAATATTATAGATAAAACAATCTAAATAATCAAAATCCATCTAGAAAGATTTTATATTCATTCAGAAAGTGTACATTCTAGCCGCCATAAGATGCAGGCAACAATTGCTTGTTTATACACAATATCTACTTCTCCCCTAAGGTGAAAACGTCACAATCAAATTAAAATAATTCAATAATATTTCTAGAAGATGCACACTGAGGATCTCTTTTAAACTTTTTGTGTGATATCGATTGATGTACAGAAGTAGGCTGTTTTAAAACAAATTGAGATACTCAACTACCTTAATTAAGTGTTTAAAAGAAAGCTTAAGTGCTTAACAAAGACCTTTGTATTCAATATAATATAATGTTTTTAATAATAATTACATATGCAGATTTATGAAAAAACCCTAAAAAATAGAGAACTGCGAAAACTATAAAATTACATGTTAATTAAAATGCGATTAAGTCCATTCATATGTAGAGGTGCTTGCTTATTTAAGTGGATTTTGAGCTTAATTATTAGCTTAGATAAGCTTGTATTTGTAAATTTATGTACATTAGTAAGCTTAAAAGCTTCCTAAATAAAAACAAAAAGGTTGTAATAGAAATTAAGTTTAAGCTCACATGTGAATTAACTTGTTTATACATGAATGTCAAGATCATTTTAATGATATACATATATAAACTGATTAAATCAAATGTGATAATTGTTTTAAGCTAAGAAATATACGGATCAATGTGGGGTTGACACGTATCTGTTGAAAGTCATTTTTCATATATTTTATAAGTGATGCATTAAGTTTTTTTTCTTTCAAAGTGATGCATTAACATACATATTCATTATCATCATCCATCTTTCCATGAAATAGTTTGTATGCCATTCCCAAGAAAGGAAAAACATGTTACAAATCTATAAGTGTGTCGTAATTTACATCAGTTTAGGTAAGTACTACATTAAATGATGAATTTGAAATCAAAGTTTGTTGTATACAATTAAAAAATTGATAAAATCCATTTGATTTTCATACAATAAGATCCTATAAATCAAATGTCTACACATTTGGGTAAGGTTTAGTAATAAGGCCCACATAAATTATCGGCTCATGTTTCTAGATAATTATATTGGCCGTAAGCAATGACGTGCAATTATTTTGTCATTCTCGTAGCAACTTCACTTTCACTAGCCACTCTTATTCAAAAGGTTTTTTTATTTTATTTTATTTTTTATTTTATTTTCTCTTTCTGCAACAATATTCGATAGATCTATTGGATGCAGCATTAGATCATGATCTAAAAATTGATCTAGTTTCAATGAAATTTTTATTGCATTAGCTTCGATTTTTTATGCTTAACAAGACTAGATTGGATCCATTTCCCAAAACACTGATATTGAGGTCAATTCATCAAAAAAGAATCAAGAACGTAAACCTTTTTTGTTCAAGCAAAAAAACCTTATTTATTCAAGAAAATGATGATTGTAAAAAATTCAGGAAATGAACATCTAATGTTTACCTATCAATCCATATCAAATTTATAGCAAATAAGCTCAAATCATAGCAAAATCAAGTAAAAAATGATTAAAAAAATGAAGCTGATTGGTTTTCGAATATAGCTTTTGTCCACATTTGATTTCACTCCAAAATAACCATTTGTATGTTTTGTTTTCTTCAAATTTCTTGTTGAATCTTCATCATCAATTGATTATTAAGCTCTGATAATTGTGTGCCTAGATTTCAAGCATAAATGTGTATGATTTATAGACATGAACCCTAAAAAGGGAACTTTTAACATTAAATGCAATCAAGCTGCAAATCACATACTGAGCTTAAAACTTCAGATATTCACGACCTAATTACTCATTAAAACAGTGAAATGCACATGAAATAAAAAATGAAATTAGCATACTTTAAATCCTTGGATACTTTTGATGCTCAACTACTGTCCGTTGCGAAATTAGGTGTGATTTCTGAATTTCAATTTCAATGGACGCCTTTTCCTTTAATTTCAAATTTATTTATGTTTATTAAGCTAATAAGCTAAAAAAACCCTTTAACTTTTTCCATGCCCTTAGTTTAAGACATTGTCTTTTTCCTGTCTTGCCATCTACTAAACGGACTATTGTTTTGGGCCAAAGTAAACATATATCTATACTAATTGGTTAATATTTTGCTGCCCTTAATTTTTTTTTAACTTAACCCACCCCTTGGGCAGGGCCTGGGCTACGGAGAATATAAATATAAACATGCATACTTGTAGTCATAGAGTATGTTTATATGATATAAATAATTAGGGTTGAACATGGTACGGTACCATGTATATTTTCTTCATACCGTGTACTGTACCAACTATAATTGATACACAGATTTAGCTACCATTACCATACCAAGTTTACTTGGTACCAATTTGTTTGGTTACCAACAATCTTGGTTACTACAAATTAGTAATGGTATATACCAACATCACAAACTTATACGAAATTAAAAAAATTAATAACGAAAGAACAATGGTATTTTATCATTATCGACCAGTTAAACATATTAACAAGTTTTCCGAACACAGAAACATAATAGGCAAAATGATATAATATGTTACGTGCTATATAAATATAATCTAGTACAATAAAGTAACAAAAGATGTAGCTATCTTGTCGTAACATACTAGCTTGTAGCATTTTCGCCTACTTCACACCCTTGATTATAAATATTACGGAGTATCTACAAACAACATAACAAAAACGTAATTTATTAGTTGGTTAGTATCAGAACTCATAACTTGAATAATACACATATAGCGTGCCTTTTTCGAGTTCTTTTAATTCATAATAAAGCTTCAGGGCATCTTCAGTTGGATCTTCATGTATATTAAAGTTTAACAGGAGAGGCACGTAACCAATCAGTTGTGCAAATAGGTTGGTAGTTTGGTACACTATATTAAACTAAGAATCATATAATGCACATATCTTGGTTGGTACGGTATACCATGGTATTTAAAAATTTTATATCATTACCGTACCATGACTACACAATTGGTACGGTACTACCAATCAAATATGTTGGCTACCAACATATTGGCTACCAACTATACTTGATATGGTTGGTAGCATATTGGTTGGTTTTGTTTGATACAAATTTAACATCCCTATAAATAATGGCTTTCCACTTTTGATGTTTTGTTAACATTTTTTTAATTTTGTTAAGAGTAAATTACAGTTTTTGTCCCTGTGGTTTACCCGATTCTGTTTTTTTGTCCCTGTGCTTTTTTTCTGTTTTTTTATCCCTGAGGTATGCAAAATTCCATTTTTTTGTCCTTCCGTCCACCTGCCGTCTCTTTTTAGCCGTTAAAGTCCTCACGTGCTGTAACATGTGAGGGCATTTCAGTCTTTTTATCATTTTCTTTTTTATTTCCTTTTTTTTTGATTTATCCCTCTTCATCTTCTTCACCCATTTGAACCCTAATTCCTAAATCACAAATTGTACAACTCAATTTTGAAGATCTTCATGTCGTCGGCAATTAAGAAAATGCTTTTAAAGATGCTCATGCCAATGCTGGCTTCTTTTTGCTTTATGTGTGAGCAACAATAGATCTTGTTTTCGAAAACCCCTCAAATATCAATTTTTCTTATGTGGAGCAACAACCGATCTTCTTTCCTGTTCTTAATACAAACCAATGTTGGCTTCTTCGATTCATTCCCGTTCTCAAGTCGACGAACAACTACAACAACACATACACCCGTCGATTCGTTCCCGTTCTCAAATCTCTGTTCTTCCACTGTCGTCTTCTTCGATTCGTTCCTGATTTCCGGAGATTCAGGTGGTTTGACCGGAGAAGATGGCCGGACAAAAATCTGGGTTCCAAGGTTGATAATTTGGGTTTAATGTAATTGTTGGGTCCATAATTGATCGTTACGAGCACCTTACGGCTTTAAATTCCTGCTTACTTTTTGAGTTATGCGTGATGGATTTGGTGTTTTTACTCAAAATCAGTAGCACACTTTTTTAGCTCTGGGATTCGTGTGGATTTGGTTTAATTTCTCTCCTTCAAATTTCTCATATCGTTTTTGAAGATTCAAATTTTGAGATGTGAAGTTTTTATTTAAAGTCTGGAGGTTTTCTTTTAGGGATTTTTGATGAAGAAGAAGGAGATATGATAAAAAGACTGAAATGCCCTCACATGTTACAGCAGGTGAGGGCTTTAACGGCCAAAAAAGACGGCAGGTGGACGGAATGATAAAATCGCAGAATTTGGAAAAGCCCAGGGACAAAAAAACGAAAAAAAAAGTAAAGGGACAAAAACACATAATCGAGAAAACCACATGGACAAAAACTGTAATTTACTCTTTTGTTAAACTAGTAAATTCTTACCCGGCATTATCTATTGGTAAAATATGTATTTAGATCATGATACTTAGAATTCTTTTAATGCGATTAGCCCATAAAAACCACGCAACACATTATTGTATACAAAATACCCATCAGTAAAACCGGGTCGGATTTAGGAGGCTACCTAAATATTGAATTTGCTCCAAGCCTCCGACGCCACACGCCCACACATACGTATAAAGTTATATTTCCTTCATTTCAAAATAAGTGATACACTTTGAGTTTCACGTTTTTTGAGGTAAAATATGATAATGAAGGTTAATTAGATCAAAGTGAATAGTTACTGCAGGATAGGTCCCATATATTTTGATTAAAGTGAAGTTAATAATGTTTAAAAGTAAAAGTAAGGGTAAATTTATCATTTCACTATATTAAATGAGATAGTTAGTAGGTGTGAGTCCTACTACCTTTTACCAAATATGGTAAATTTTTAAAGTGTATCACTTATTTTGGAACACAAAGTTTATCACTTATTTTGAAATGGAGGAAGGATTTAATGACAAGTGCCAAATAGGACACGTTTTTTAAATCACTATAAAAGAAACGTGGTTGTATTGAGGGTGGATGGGCAGGGGCGGCTCAATGGGCAGGGCAAGCTGGGCGATCGCCCCGGGTCCCCAAACGCCAAAGGGCCTCCTATTTTAGTAGTTCTCTATATATTTAGCCCAAAAAATCATATCTTGCTAGAAAGGTCCAAACTTAGCCGAAAATAAAAGTTAGATTTATATTAGGGAAGGGCCCCATTTTATATTTCAAAAATGCAAATTTATTTAGAGTTTTATTTAGTTATTATTTTTATGTATTATGATTCGGAGGATGTTAGGGACCCCATTTTATATTTCGCCCCAGGCCCCAAATCGGCTTGAGACGACCTATGGATGGGTTCATGGGTCACACACACATTCTCGCATTACTCACCCAAACTACTAACACTACGTGTCCTATTTCTTATCATGTATTTACACTTTTTCTTATTTCCAATTTTTTCATTATGACATTGACATGATACCTTTCATGTTGCTGTAAGCAAATGAAATCTTACAAAGTGGCTTTCTATCTTTTTTGTGGAGAGATGTTATTACATATTAAATATTTTTTTATACCTTACCACTTATTTATAAATCAATAATATAATTCAAATTAAATAATTAAATTATTAAAAACAATTAAAATATTTTATGTGACAATTATTTAAAAGTAGAATATTCTAAACCGAAAATCGTGAAATTATAAAGTTGAAGACCATACCGATACATGTTTATGGTTTCTGTTAGGTTCGGTTACGGCTGGTTTTCGATTCGGTTTGATTTTTTCAGTACAAATGCTCACCCTGATTAATTAAAATTGTTCGATGACTTTAATTGGTTTATTCGGATTCCAATTAGACCTTAGGTTGAGCTATATAATATATAATTTCTCATTAAGAACCACTCGACTTTTCGTCTTACGAACCCTGCCTGTGCTTGGTTGCCAACTTTTAAGTTTTAACCAACAAACGAAAGAGCAATTTGTTGCATCCTTAACTTTCTCCACTTATTATAATTTGTCTCAATGTAGTAGTCTTTCTTGTTTTATTAATAATAGTTAAGGTTGTAGACAAGTTCCATATCAAAGTTTCTCTCCTTATTTAGCAAGTTCCGCCGAGAATGTTTTGTGTATCGCTTATGAATATAGTTATAATGATGTCGAATTGTTAATGAGTGAACTCTACGGGCTTGTTTTGTTCCCTCATTGTCGTTCCATATCACTTCATTCTTCGAAAAGTCTACTTAGATGTTGGTTTTATAAAGTTTTTCAACATCCACGTCATTCATCATAGGTCACCTCCTAACAAGAATCTCCAACATTCCCGGTGATCACCATTGATTTTAGTTATTCTCAGTTTGGTGGTAAGCATTCAATCTTTGGATGCTTTAGCTTTCTTTATACATTATAGTTAACCCTAATTGTTGCATAAATGGTTCAATAAAGGTGTATAAATATATTGTTACATTTACAAGTAACGTATGTGAAGTGTGGCATGGTTCTTAACCAAGTGTGTTAGAATGGTTGATTTGACTTTTGCTTGTCTTAAAAGTTTGTAGATCCTCTTACTTTGGTTACTCATTCAATGTATGTATGCTTTTTAATACTCCCATTAGCACCACACCTCAATTCAAACCCCGCAATAAGATATATTGTAGGCTCTATTAAATGTCGTCCTCTTTCTTAACTCCATGATTAATAACATAATTTAATGGTTTGTTTCATTAAAAAATAAATAAATTACAAAGATAATCTTTGAGGTTTAACTTAAATTTCATGTATGGTTATATACTTTAAAAAATTACATTGTCAATCCTCTTTTAAAAACATTTTGCAACTAAATCATTTAACTTGACGTCCGTTAAATATCTTAACATTAAAAAGACTACTTGTGTAAGTTTTTAACAGAAAAAATTTAACGAATGTTAGGTTAAAAAACTGAGCGTGCAAAAGATTTTTAGAAAAAGACTACCCGTGTAATATATTAAAGTAAAATATTATATATAAAATTTGATATAACTCTTAGGCATCATCTTTATAATTTACTCGAAAAAATAACGTGATGATTAAAGACTTCTAAGTCTTACTAGTTATATGAAAATTTTAGTACAAAAATCAATACTTATATACTTCAATCCTACAACAATATTAACTATATCGTTTTAAACAATTAAAAACGATATTAAATATAATGAGGTAACATAAAAGATTACGAACAATATTCCTTTTTCGTCACAAATTATACTAGATCGTTTGAAAAATTAAATTTCGGTTGTTTCTAATCATTACCTTTTAAAAAAACTCTCGTTAACAGTCGTCTCTTTTCGACCTTGGATCGTTAGGATATAATTACAATCATATAGGCGATAGATAGATGAGTTTTATTCTCCATATATGATTTTCTTTACTAAAGTATAGGTTAATTACACGTGTTTACAAATGTTTGTCGAAGCTCTTCTTTTCACTCCTTTTTGCCGTTCAAAGAAAAATAATGTGTACATTTACAAATGTTTGTGATTTTCAGTAGGTTAATTACATGTTTTTGCAAAGGTTTTGTATCACAAAGTGATGCAGACCCAAAATGATGCAGCAAAGTGAAGATGAACGTAACTTTTTATTTCTAGTAACTCAAAGATCATCTGACAAATAAAGTTGCACTATAATGGGCATAACTTGGGTTACATGCTACATTTTGGGCCCACAACCAGTCAAATCGAAGCTTGCAGCGAATAGAACATAGTGGTAAACCCACGTAATTTCCAGACCCAAAAATACTGCATTTTGAAAGTTACTTGCATTTTTAAAAAATTTTAATCTATTTTTTACTTTGTTTGTGACTCATTTTTTGTCCATTTTATCTTTTTAATACCATTTGAAAATCTAGGTCTACTTTAGAGTTTCATTGAGCATCTGCAAAATATAGTTTTATTATTATTATTTCTTCTCTCATTTCGCAGATTTTGTGTTTGTTTGAGATTCACCATTATTATCGATATTTGTTGAATCAATGATAATTGGAAGAATTATTCCTGATCTTCATGTGAATCAAGAGGTTAAATGTGTTATCTCCTTTTTTTAAAATACATTACAACTTCTACATGTACTATCAACTTTTTGATATTAATGAGTGTTCATCAAAAGGTTATAGTTTGTTTGGTTTTTGTTTACTTGTAAACGAAGTGAAATAAAGATATAAAATTGTAGTAATTGTTGAAAAGGAACAAAAGTGATGTTTTGCTTAAAATTGAATAGAGGATCTTTGGAGTGAAAGCACACGTGCGTGGATTGTGACCAAAGATACGACAACCAAACTAGAAACAAAATAAATAAATGGAAAATAATAATGACAGTTCTTAGGGTTGTCAATAAAACGTTAAAACACGCATATAAAACTTGTATAATAATCAATAACCGTCCCTGCATTTTAGGAATATACACACACTAATAAAAGTACAAACAATTTATGCACGCAACTAACTCTTAATGACAGCCGGGCTTTCATTAACAAAACCCTTAATAAATAAATGAATATATAAATTAGGGGTGAGCATGGGGCGGGTTGGGGCGGTTTTTCACTAAAACCAAACCCCGAACCGTAAACTTCGGTTTTTAAGAATTAGAAACCGTTCGGTTTCGGTTTTTTCGGTTTTTCTCAATAAAGCGGTTCGGTTTCGGTTTTTTTTCGGTTTTTTATTTTCCTTAAAATTTACCAATATGTTAACTTAAAAGTTATGATCTAAACTTTAGTATTTATATAGTTATAAGACCCGGAAAACAATGAAAAAAACATGTGAAAAATAACAAATAATATATACATAAAACTTTCTTTTAAATAGTTAAAGATCAAATATTTTATAAATATACAAATTATTACAAAATTTGGAATATATATATATATATATATATATATATATATATATATATATATATATATATATATATATATATATATATATATATATATATATATATATATATATATATATATATATATATATATATATATATATATATGGCGGGGCGGTTTTTTCGGTTTGGTTTTTCGTATGCACCCAAAAACCGCCCCAAACATTCGGTTTTTCAAAAAGTAAAAACCGCTAACATCGGTTTTTCAAATGGTTCGGTTTTTTCGGTGCGGTTTTTTCGGTTTTTTCGGTTTCGGTTCGGTTTTTCGGTTTTTGTGCTCACCCCTAATATAAATGGAGACAAATATCTTAACGGACACGCATGTATTCGTCTCTACAAAATATGCTTTACGTCCCTCCAACTAATCCATCTAACTTGACGGGCAAACGCTTTAAAGTTTAAATTACTATTACTATATTCTCTTAAAATTAAATTAAGGTGTAATTAAGCCGAGTTGTTCATAGGTTATCCGGGCGCAGCTAGATAAAAGATCCATAAAATCTCGAAGTAAATGAGCTCGATCCAAGTTTGAGCTTTATTTAAAATCGTTTATCAAATATTGAACATATCAAAATTGGCACCATTGAGTTGAAACTATAAGGTAGGGAAGTTAAGATAAAATGTCAGTCGCTTATCTTGTCAAATCATATATATGTACATAATATAATATAAAAAATATATTTATATCATATATTAAATACTATATATAAATAAAAAATTTATATATTTCGTGCATATGAGAACCTGAATGAGACTAATCGAGTCGAGCATGAGTCTGTTAAAAGTTTAACGAGCCGAGCTCGAGCTGTACACTTAAAGCTTGAAACGAACCTAGTTAGAGCTCGAGTTCTTTAAAATTAAACGAGCCAACTTCGAACTTACTCTAACTTTAGTTCGGCTCGGCTCATTTAAACTCATACTTAAAATATTTGAAATATCATAAAATAATGACCAATGAACCAAACTCATGGAATAAAACTAAATTTCTTAATATCTTACGATAATAACTTATAATAATCGGGTTTTTATTTCAACTAAAGGCTTAAAAATAGATTATATATTACGCAACTCAAAAACTCGTACATTAACTTTGACAGATAAAATAATTTTGTTTTGAGTGTAGAATAAAACTTGAGAAAAATAGGATTATTTTCCAACCATGTAATGCTTAGGGCACCGTTATGTATAATAATCTTGATTTAGAAGTTATAACTACCAATTTACTAACCAAATCATTTCACCCAACACTTCATTCACAAGTTAGAAAAACCAACCTTTTCTAGAAGATGTTGAATGATGCAACGAAACGATCACACCACAACATATATTAAATAATAAAAATGGTTATCACATTTTGATTATTAGTTTGTTAAAACCGTGGCAATGGTTCATCAGTTTGATTCGTCCAATCTTGTTGGTTTGAAGACACCGTTGACATAACTTCATCACGTGCTTCGTGTCTTCTTAGTATTCGGTTAACTACTATTAATAATTATAAAACCTTGTGTGCATCTTTCAATTATAGGGAGAATACGAGAAATAAGCTCGTTGATTAGTCTTACTTGAAGAGAGTTGCAATGCGGGCTCATGTTATGAAAAATAATACTGGCGTTAGTAAGCAAAAAACATGTTGGAATTCAGGATACTTTATCCTACCAAAGACATGATATGATGGATGTGAGATGTACACAATCATAATTCGGGAGTAGAAAAGCTGCTTTCTAGAAGACCTTCAATAAAAAGATGATCTAAATAGATTGGAATATATCTCTTATTTTGCATATATTTACTTATTTTGACTTGAAACATAACCCATGAATTGAAAGAGTATATGCCCCAAGACTTTATTTTTGGACAAAAAGTACATGTCAAATTACTCAAAGTATGAGAGGATATTCTACCAAAAAATGGAATACTTGATACCAACCACTTTAGTGGTTCAACCCATTACCCCAACCTTCTCCTACCTTGCCACATAAACCCCCAAATTCTTTGGTTTTCAAATCAACAAATACATAAACAAAAGAAGGTATCCAACCCTAAGTTTTGGGTTTGGTTTCAAACTCTATCTTTCAAGATCTTCCATATCCTAATCTAATGCCCTACAATCATATAATCTATTAAAAAGATACCTTATCCCATATTTTCATATCATTTACACAACATTTTCATCATTTGCGAAATATAACTGAATGTACGTTAATATTAAGATACCGACAATATAAATGATATATAGTTACAAATATAAAAGTTGTCCTAAAAAAGACTCAATTATCATACCTAAGTCGTATATCTTTTGTATTTCACTACGATACACCATTCCAAACTTCAAACTTAAAAGCACTAAATTATAAGAGAATATATGTTTCAAAAAATGTACACGCCTTCACAATTTTTCTAAATATATATTTTCATGATCGTACTAGTCATATCGTTTTAGTTTAACTCCCTTAACTCCACTTAATTATGCCCTCTTTGTAAGATGTGCTTCTCGTCGTCCTCTTGTTTAAAACTATCTATGTTAATTAATTTACTTAAAATTAAACAAAATGATATAACTAATAAGATCACTAATTTCCATTTATTCAGCATAAATTAAATGAACCTAATCTTGCCACACTTAAACATAAAGTCACATGATGTTTATTTCCACAAAATTATGAAGCAAAATCCCACAAGTTTGGGATTATATTTCCAATTTTAACACACAAACTTAATGACAGGTGTCCTTGCCACGTAGCTGCCGTCTTGGCCTGCCCAAAAAGTTGTCACTCCGTACCAATATTTTGCCACGTTGTCAAACTTCCGTTAAAGAAACCGTCAACTTTTAAAATGCCACCTAGTACACTTCCCACCCAACCAACCAAATAACTACAACTTCTATACACCTTTTCAACAATAAAACCACACACTTTTACACACTCACACACAACACGCACAAACATACCACTATATATATAAACTAACAACCTTATAGTCCAATACAACAATTCCTTCACACCATACTTTTAGTTTTTCAACCTTTATTCATTCAAGAAAATAAAACAAACATGGAGTGGACAAGAGGCCCTATTCTTGGCCGTGGTTCCTCCGCCACCGTCTCCACCGCCACCTCCACTTCCGGCAACGTTTTTGCGGTCAAATCGGTTGACTTTTTGCAATCGGAAATCTTAAAAAAGGAACAACAAATTTTGTCAATTTTGAAAAGTCCCTATGTGGTGAGTTACAAAGGATGTGACATTACTAAAGAAGATAACAAGTTGATTTACAATATATTTATCGATTATATGGCGGGTGGTTCGATTATTGATTTACTCAACCGTCGAAGGTTGACTAATTTGGAAATTTTAAGATACACGAGACAAATTAGAGTACATTCATTCAAGTGGTGTAGTGCTAGGGGTGAGCATTTGGACCGAAAAAACCGAACCGAACCGAAAACCGACCGAAACCGAACCGAACCAAAACCGATAACATGTTATCGGTTCGGTTTCGGTTTTGAAAATTCATCGTTATCGGTTATCGGTTCTATCGGTTCGGTTCGGTTCGGTCCGGTTTTCGGAAAAGGATGAACATTTGGCCTAAAATAACCGAACCGAACCGAAAACCGACCGAAACCGAACCGAACCAAAACCGATAACATGTTATCGGTTCGGTTTCGGTTTTGAAAATTCATCGTTATCGGTTATCGGTTCTATCGGTTCGGTTCGGTTCGGTTCGGTTTTGGCCCGATAAGCACCCCTATGTAGTGCATTGCGATATTAAAGGGCGTAATTTATTGGTAGATTATAATAATTGTGTTAAAGTTGGTGATTTCGGTTGTGCGAAATGGATTGATGACGTGGCGGCCCCAATTTGTGGGACCCCGATGTTTATGGCTCCTGAAGTAGCTCGAGGTGAAGAACAAGGGTTTGCGGCCGATATATGGGCGCTTGGATGCTCGATGATCGAAATGTTGACCGGTGATTCACCATGGTCAAATGTTAGTGACCCAGTTTCTGTTCTTTACAGAATCGCGTTTTCCGGTGAAATCCCGGAAATCCCAGATGGATTTTGCGATCAAGCTAAGGACTTTATCGGTAAATGTTTAATTCGAGACCCGAGACAACGGTGGACGGTGAAACAGCTGCTCAAACACCCGTATATGCAAGAATTCGACGACAATTTAGGGCTAATCATCTGCAAAAAAATTGGTACAAATTCACCAACAAGTATACTCGATCAAGTAGTTTGGGATTCAATTGAAGAATCATGCTTGTCAATTTCATCATCATCGGTGGTTGCTAGTTCGTTGAGGCATAAAATCAAACAGTTGGCGTGCAAATCGGAGATGCCAAATTGGAGGTGTGAAAATGGTTGGATGACGATTAGAATAAATGACGGAAAAGTGAATAGTGGGGCGGTTACAGGGGATGAGACGGTGGTGGAAGGATTGTGATACTAACCGATTAGAGATGGTTATTCTCCTAAGAATAATTAGATAAGAGAGACAATATTGGGACAATTTTCTGCATATATTTCCAAAAGCAAATTACAATACTTATAGTTGAAAGAAATTAACTAATTGAGAAGTGGTTAAACAAGCCTTCCACTAACTCCTATTCTTGCTGCTAAAGAAATGAAAATCGTGACCCATGATCTCATGTGATCATGACCACCTTTATTCAAGGGATATTACTACTGACTAATTCTTCTTTGCTATCTTCTAATCGTGGCTGCCAAGGATTGTATAGCTCATGGGCCTTGGCAAAAAGGCTGCTAACTTTTTAATCTTCATAACGGGCCGGACGAATCCGGTTTCTGCTGGGCCGATTAATGACTGAGTTGTTTTGAATGGCCTCAATGTTTGGGCTCGTATTGTTTGGGCTCGTATCAATACCCTCCTGTTCAAAATGGACCTTGTCCTCAAGGTCGGATAAACCGTGAACGTCTTCCAGGTTTTCCCACGTTGATTCCGCCATGTCCCTATGCTGCCATTTAACGAGCACTTGATGTTGTTGTTTTCCCTTTATGGTAACACATCGCCGATCGAGAATGGTTTCGGGTTGTATTGCTGGTATACCCTCGACATCAGTTGTTGGTAATGGAAAGGAATTCTGAGTTGACTTGCCGATGCTAGGTCGTAGTAAAGACACATGAAAAACGTTGTGGATGCGGGAATCAGGTGGTAGATCAAGACGGTAAGCAACTTTACCGATTCTCTCTAGAATTTTAAAGGGTCCAAAGAAACGTCTACTCAATTTTTGGGACTCCCTTTTGATGACTGATGATTGGCGGTAGATTTTCAACCGCAAGTACACGAAATCTCCCACTTGAAATTCTTTTTCCATTCGATGTTTGTTTGCTTGATCAGTCATGCGTTGTCGAGTAATTTTAAGGGTGGTTTTAAGCTGATTGACTATGCGGTGATGCTCTAGTAACGATGTTTCAATAGACTCAACTTGTGTAGCTCCAATTGTATAATGTGGGATTGCAGGTGCCGGCCGACCATATAGTGCTTGAAATGGTGTCATATTGATGGCACTATGATGGTTTGTGTTGTACCAAAATTCTGCTAGATAAAGAAGGGTGTTCCATTTTTTTGGCTCATCACATGCAAAACACCGTAAATATGCTTCTAAACATCGATTAACAACTTCGGTTTGGCCATCCGTTTGTGGGTGATAAGCACTTGAGTGTAAAAGTTTGGTGCCAAGTTGGTGAAAAAGTTCTTTCCAAAACCGACTAAGAAAAATGGGATCTCTATCGGAAAGAATTGACTTGGGTAGGCCATGTAAGCGGTAAATGTGGTGAAGAAAGAGGGTGGCTAGAGATACGGCGGTAGTGTTTGGTGGTAAGGCTATAAAATGGGCAAACTTGGTTAATCGGTCGACAATCACCCATATGGAGGTTTTGCCATTGGATGGAGGTAAATTAGTGATGAAATCCATTGAGATTTCTTCCCACACTTGGTTAGGAATTGGTAGTGTTTGGAGAAGACCATAAGGTTTGTGGGTTGTGTTTTTGTTTTGTTGGCAAATAGAACATTCTTGTACGTACCGTGTTACGTCCTTGCGAAGATGAGGCCAATAAAAAGATGCATTGATACGATGAATGGTGGCGGTGATACCGGAATGGCCTCCTAAAGGTGACGAGTGGAATTCTGATAAGAGTTGTTTACGGAGGTCGGGTACATCTGGAATCATTAATCGTTGCTTGTAGTATACCAATCCATCATGTATATGAAACCCCGGAAGCTGCTGATCATTTGTAGTGACTCGTGCGATCCAATTTTTTCCCTGCAAAGTGTTAGTATAAAATTCCCTAAGGTCTTCTAGCCATGGTAAAGTTGGGCCGGTCAAAACCAAAACAGTGGGGCCATCAATTCGACTGAGAGCGTCGGCTACTTTGTTCTCTTTACCGGGCTTATAATGTATTTCGAAGTCATACCCGAGTAGTTTCACGGCCCATTTGTGTTGATCCGGAGTTTGGACCACTTGTGTCAAAAGATGCTTAAGACTTCGTTGATCGGTGTATACCCGGAAACGGCGACCGACTAGGTATTGTCGCCACTTTTTGACTGATTCGGTGATGGCATACAACTCCCGAATGTATGTAGATTGAGATCGCATGCGAGTTGTAAGTTTCTTGCTAAAAAATGCAATTGGGTTTTCTTCTTGTGAAAGGACGGCGCCTATGCCGGTGTTTGACGCATCAGTTGTAATATCGAATGAAAGTGTGAAATTGGGTAAAGCTAGGGTAGGTAGTGTTTGCATGGTAGTTTTGAGGGTGGTGAAGGCTGCTTGTGCTTGTGGATTCCATATGAATTTGTTTGTTTGAAGAAGATCGGTTAATGGTGTGGCAATGTGGGCATAATTTTTAACGAACCGTCGGTAGTACCCGGCGAGGCCCAAAAATCCTCTTAAGGCAGTAACATTGGTGGGTGTTGGCCAATTTTGAATGGCGACAATTTTGTCGGGATCCGTGGCAACGCCGGCGGATGATATAACATGCCCTAAGAAGTGGATTTCAGAAACACCGAATATGCATTTTGAAAGTTTGGCGAAATATTGGTTTGTGGACAATGTTTGAAAGACAAATTGAAGGTGCTGGTAATGGGTTTCTATGGAAGGACTATAAATCAAGATGTCATCGAAAAATACCAAGACAAACTTTCGAAGGACCGGGCGGAACAAATCGTTCATGGCGGCTTGGAAAGTTGATGGAGCGTTTGTTAAGCCAAAGGGCATAACAACGAACTCGTAGTGGCCATCAACCGTACGGAAAGCCGTTTTGTGGATATCGGGTTCATGGATTCGGATTTGGTGATACCCGGATCGTAGATCTAGTTTTGAAAACATACGGGCTCCATGAAGTTCATCAAGTAATTCATCGATTGTTGGAATGGGAAAGCGATCTTTGATGGTGATGGTGTTAAGCGCCCGATAATCTACACAAAAGCGCCATGTACCGTCTTTTTTGCGGACTAAAAGAACGGGTGATGAATATGGACTTTGGCTTGGTTTGATGAGGCCGTCTCTTAACATGTCGGTTATGAGTTCGGTCATTATTTGTTTTTGGTAGTGCGGGTAGCGATAGGGTCGAACATTGACGGGTGGTGCATTTGGTAGAAGAGGAATGTGATGGTCATGGAAACGATTTGGTGGTAAGGATGCGGGTGATGAAAAGAGGTGGTTATATGATGATAGTAATTGTTGGATGTGGGGATCATTATGGGCAGTGGGTTTTGTTTGGTGTGGTGGGGTGGAGTAATCGAACAGTAAGGTATGCATGGATGAGATGGCATTTTTTTGGAGGAGGTGATTTATGGTGCTAGAAGAAGCGGGTAAGGACAATGGTTGACCGGATAAGGTTACGGTTTTGTTAGTGTGTTGGAAAGAGATTTGTGGAATTGAAAAGTCGGCTTGGATTGGGCCCAATGAACCGAGCCATTCCATACCGAGAACTACGTTTGCGCCCTCGATTGGTAAAACAAAGAAAGGAATTGTAAAAGTTACCGTTGGTAGTTGAAGTGGAACTTGTGGACAAAAACCTTCACATTGGATGTGGGATCCGTTTCCGATCATTACCGGGAAGGACGGAATGGTAGTGAGAGGTAGTTTGAGTAGGCTGGCGATTCTAGGTTGAATGATGTTGTGTGTGCTTCCCGAATCGATTAAGATGGTGACTGGGTGACCGGCTATAGAACCATGAACGCGAAGTGCTCGAGGAGATGCCAAACCAAGGTAGGCGGCTGGTGATAGGGATAGAAGATGTGGGATATGCTCGGGTTCGGGGTCATCGTGGGGGGTTGGACCGGTAGTAAAATCATCATTTTCGGTAGTGTCATCGTCGTTATCGGCTATCAATAAGAACTGGGGAGGGTTGCATTTATGACCGGGTGAGAATTTTGCGGGGCAACGAAAGCATAGACCGGCGGCACGACGTTGTTGCAAGGCCTCGGGAGATAAGCGGGTGAACGGAAGGGGTTTAGGAGCTGTTGATGTGGTTTGGGATGGGGTTGGCAGTAAGGGTGGATTTGGTAAGGGTGATATCGGTGATGGTGGGTTTGTGGTGTTAGAGAGTATCGGTGGGGATGGTTGAGATGGTGTGTAACGACTGAATTTGTTACGGGAACGTTGGTCGGTGAGTTTGTCCTCAACGAGTTTTGCTAACCCGATAGCTTGAGTGATTGTGGTTGGACGGAGTATTGCAATTTCTTGTTGAATGTCACGGCGGAGGCCGGAAATGAAACAATTAAGTAAAGCCTCGGGTGGAAGGCCGATAACACAATTGGCTAGGCGTTCGAACTCGGTTTGGTAATCAGTGACGGTGGTTGATTGACGGAGTTTGAATAATGTGGCTTGATGATTATCGTATGAAGATGGACCGAATCGGGTTTCAAGAGCACGGGAAAATGCATCCCATGTTGTGAGAAGCTGGTTGTTAAAAAGGTATTTGTACCAACTTAAAGCATCTCCGGAAAGGTGAAATGATACGATGGGTAGGCGTCGGGTCGGTTGGATATCATAAAACGTAAAGTATTGCTCGGCTTGAAAGAGCCAATCTAGAGGATTGGTTCCGTCAAATTGTGGTAAGTTGAGTTTTGGGGGACGAATTTGGAGGCCATGGGATGTAGGTGGCGGTGGAGGGGAAGGTGGCGGTGGGGGTGGAGGGGGAGGTGGCGGTGGGGGTGGCGGTGGGTTAGAGGAGCTCGGTTTTGTGGTGGTAATAATGGGTTGTTTGGAGTTGGTGGTGGAAATGAGGGTGTTGGTTTGCTCATATTGATGAGCTAGTTGTTTTGTGATGAGATCAAGCTGTGCTTGAGATGTTTTTTGACCTTCAATGAGAAGGGCGGTGTTGGTGGTTGAAATGTTCATGAATTTGGAGAGGTTCTCAACAAGAGTGTTGATGGTTTCTTCAAGTGGAGGGGGATCACGTTTGGGAGGCATGATTAAGACCGATGAAAGCACCAATTGATACTAACCGATTAGAGATGGTTATTCTCCTAAGAATAATTAGATAAGAGAGACAATATTGGGACAATTTTCTGCATATATTTCCAAAAGCAAATTACAATACTTATAGTTGAAAGAAATTAACTAATTGAGAAGTGGTTAAACAAGCCTTCCACTAACTCCTATTATTGCTGCTAAAGAAATGAAAATCGTGACCCATGATCTCATGTGATCATGACCACCTTTATTCAAGGGATATTACTACTGACTAATTCTTCTTTGCTATCTTCTAATCGTGGCTGCCAAGGATTGTATAGCTCATGGGCCTTGGCAAAAAGGCTGCTAACTTTTTAATCTTCATAACGGGCCGGACGAATCCGGTTTCTGCTGGGCCGATTAATGACTGAGTTGTTTTGAATGGCCTCAATGTTTGGGCTCGTATTGTTTGGGCTCGTATCAGATTGCACCATGAGTGGCGGTGAAGATGTTGATGGTGAGTTGTTAATTAGATACCAACAAAGTTTATTGTAGACCAATAGCTGTAAATGTTCTTTTTAGACATAAAGCGGCACCGTTTTTGGATTAACTTTTAACATGTAAATAATTCATTTCATAACTTTTGTTCTAACTTGAGTTACTCTATGTTGATTATAACTTGGGGTGACAATGGTGTATTTGCGGATTCATATATCTCTCAATTATAATCCACTTAATTAATGGTGTCTATAACGTTAACACTAACCCAATACATCTAGTTAAACAGGTTGTCCTGTTTACGATCTCAATGTTATAAAAATTGTACATGATAATAAAATGTGAGATTCAAATTATTTTGAAGATATGGTATAATCATAAATAATGAGTATGAAAGTTCAACCTTAATCTAACTCATTTATTAAATGTGTTAGTCTTATTATAACCTTAACTCATTTAGTCTCAATCTTTAACCTACTTGGTAATGTTAACTTAGAATTTCATAATTATAGAATGGGTAAATGGATCGTGTCGCAAGCTCCACACATCTTGGAATCCTTTCACTTTTTTAAACAATTAAAAACAATTAAATTTTTCTCATTATTTTCATTCAATAGAAAAAATGGTTACAATATGCAACAACCATCATTTCTCCTTACAAGATGACAAATGTTGATTGTTGCAACCATCTTTAACAACTGCAAGAAACAATAGAGTTACTTAATGGCTCAACAGTAACTTTACATTAATAAAAAAAAAAGATTAAAAGTTACTAAATATTTTAAAAAATGCTTATTTTAAATGTTGTATTTTTATGGGTACTTTGAGTTACGTTACTCTTAAAACTGGTTAATTAGACCACTCCCCACTATATCATCTTCTTCATTAATTAACATCAACTATAACAACTCCTCTTCACTTCCTTCATTTTTGGCAAAATACAAAATATTTGACTAAATGTAAAAGTATTTCATCTTTTTAGATCTTACTTTCTCTCTCTTTTTTTTTCACTTTCTTCAATTAACTAATAGGACGAAGTGATGAAGCAAGTGATGAAGTTGTGTCATTGATGTCTTCAGACTGACAAGAAGAAGCAAACCGACGAAATCTTAACTCACTTCTTAATCAAGAATTTAGATTACCGGTTATTCCATGTCATATATTTCCAAAAAAATCAATTTAATTAATATCACATGACAAACGGAAAACTTAAAATTATGTGTAAGGAACGGTTTTAAGAGTGTAATTACATAAATAACAAGATAAAATATCATTTAAAATGTATATTTCTTTTGAAAAATACGTGACAATTTAATTACTTTAACCTATAAACAAAACATAGTTTTGTCGTTTTTTCTTTCTTTCTTGTAGCATTAAAGATGACTGGTTGCAACAACTATCATTTTCTCCATATAATATTCATATTAATTAGGAGTTGGTTCCTCCCGTGATAAATAAATAAATATATTAAACACCCTCTATGTTTAGCTATCACTGTTAGAATATTAAGAGGGTGTTTGGGATTGCGTTTTGAGATAGATTATCTGTTTATTGCGTTTTGAAAACGTAAATAATATAAAATGAGTGATTGGGAAAAAGTCTGAAATAATCAATTATCTGCGTTTTGGGGTCTTCAAAATGGAGTTTTAAAAAAGTAGGTTGGGAGGTGCTTATTGCGTTTTGAAAACGGCTTATTTGCATTTTACCTATTAACTAAAAAAAAATCAAGTTTGCCAAACATTAAAAAAGCTGATTATCTGATTATTGCGATTTCAAACAGCATAATCAAATCCAAACACTATTTTTCATAATCACGTTTTGAAACCGATGATTATCTGATTATCAATTTTGAAAACGCATAATCTATTTCTATAAGCAATCCCAAACACCCCCTAATTATTCAAACAAATTATAATTACAATTTGTAAATAAACAGAAATATTTAAACATATTCCTACCTCTATTGGTTAGACATGGTGAAAAATATGAAACGTGTAATTTACATTTCACGAGTGGTTGTGCAACCATTCCTAACTCTTTAGAAGCCCGTTTCTAAATCCACAAAGTCTCAAGTAAACGGTAGACATCGGTAATTATGAAAAGAGTTAGTATTGTTTACTACTAAATCTCCATATTTATCTTCTTACTCATTAGATCAATACAAGTGTCCAAATCAAAATTATAAGATTAGGAAATAGAATTAACGGAGTTCGCATAAAATTCATTTTATGGGTAAGAGGATATCGTATAGAGACTTAGTAAAAAACAATACAAAATTTCAATTATGAATTTTTATAAGAATTCAAGACCACCATAGATAGGTAATTTATATAAAAAAAAATTAATATTATACGAGAACGCATAAAAGAACATTTACGCCATCATTTTGGAGGAATGACAATTGGGCCACTTGTCCATCAAACTTGCTTCTTTTAGACATAATATAGCAAATCAATCATGTTCGTCGAAAATGACCACATGTGAATGATTAACAGAATTCGAGTCTATCATTCTTAAAAAGTTTGTACACATCATAATGCAGTCCATGATTTCGGGTATACCTATATGATATTAAGACATTACAAATTAGTACAAAAAAGGTAATAAAATCCATTGGTAAAGTATTTTATACGATTCATAAATCGAACTTTAGGTACCTGAACCGTAGAGCGTGAAATCACGTCTCATAAATTGTAACTCGTTTGTCTAGCAGCGGACCATTGCCCTCCATCCATATTGTTTATGTATTAGGGGGTGTTTGGGAAAGCTTATTAAAAGAGTTTGTGCTTATTAGCTTATAAGTTTATTAACTTATCTAAGTTAATAAGCTTTTTTTTAAAATGAAGTGTTTGGACGAGTTTATTTAAGCTTATTATAAAATTACTAAAATGCACATCTTACGTTTTTAATGAAAAAAAATAAAAATATTAACTTTTAAATAAAAAAAATAAAAAAATTTAATTTTAAATTAAAAAAAAAAAGTTGATTAAAACTTAAGTGGGTGTCAAAGGTGAGGGCAAAATGATAAAATTCCTTAAAAAGCTTAAAAATCCCCTTTAAAATGGATTTTCTAATCACCCCTTAATAAGCTTATAAGCTAAACCAAACACTCAAAAGTACTTATTTTAAGTTAAATAAGCTAAAAAGCTAAAAAGGCTTTCTTATTAGGGGGTGATTTTTCTACCACAATTTTTAAGGTATGTACCACATCTAATGCTTAATATACTTATACAGTTAGCTGTAAAATCTGTACAGTGTGGTATAATCATCAAAAGTTGTGGTAGTAATATCAATTTTCTTTCTTAATAAGCTTTCCCAAACACACCTTAACCAATTTAAGTACCAAATTCGTTACTGAATGTTTTATAACTCCAAATGTTCCATGGATCAGAAAAGGTCTAACTTTTCGCTGGGCCCGCTTTTATGGAAGAAAGATCTTAATGGGCCAAAAGCGGTTTGCCCGATCATCGGGCCAAAATAGCCCCCAATTCACTGTGCGTTATGCGTATATACGTGTTTGCTAATAAATAAATTGTAGGTGTCAAGATAAATGTTGCATTGATCATGATTCATGATGTAGCTTGTAGTGTACGTAATAACTTGTATTCGGTAAAATTTGTTTCTAATCGCAAAATTCCAATTTCCAACTGACCTAAATTGAACATAACAAACCATACATACAAAACAATTTGACAATATTTTTTCCCTTGAAAATAAGAAAATTAGATTGATAAATTATTGAAATATAAATAAAACGATGATCAGTTACATATAATGAAAACCTCTTTTTCACCAATGGCTCTAAAAAATTCCAAAGTATTGCAAACAATCGAACATAAAATGTGAAAAATACGTTCTCGTTAAAATCATATATGACCAAATGATTTTTCACATCAAGTGGCACACCTAATTTTGGAATCGAGAATTTGAAGTTTAAAAGGGGAACTCGGAAACTCATATAGTTCGAGATAACAAACTTAATTGCATCTTCATCAACTCTTCCCACAAGGCTCCGTTTTATGCAAATCTACATCGTTTATGCTATGCTCTCCACATGTAACATGACAATAGCTCATTTCTTGTTCATCTAGAAATAATAGCAAAATGTTAATTTTGCCTATAGTTGTGTTAACACTTTTGAAAATTTTGAAATATAAAATATAATCAAAGGTTTTCTGGCTACTAGGAAATAATTTTGATGGTTTGTTATAAGGCATTTCCGTGTATATATTAAAAAAATACAAAACATGTATTCCTATGTGTACATTAACACTATATACAATTTTAGTGTTATAAAAAAATCAAATACTACATCTGTATCAAAATAAGTGATACACTTTCTATTTAGCGGTAGATCAAAATAAGTGATACACTTCTAAAACTTACTATATTTGATAAAAAAAATGAATTTCTTCTCTACCAACTATCTACTTTAATAAAGTGAAATTACCTTTTAATCCTTACTTTTACTTTTAAACATCATTAATATTTAATATCACTTAATTAGGAAAAAACGAGACTCATTTTCACTAACTATCCACCTTAATATGTTTTAAAAGGGTTGACTATTTGAACAACCCCTTCTACTATTTGAAATTTTGAACACCCAAAAAATTCTTAGTAAAAACCCTAATTTTTACACAGTCTCCACCATAATCCACCGCTAACCTCCACATCTACCAACACTCGCATCGAAATCAGCCGACCACCGCCGCCACTCAATATGCCATTCACTCTGCCATCACCAACTTACTCTGCCGCTCATTCCGCCTCCACAAACGAACTCCGCCGCTAGCTGCGTCACCACCATCGCAGCTTCCGCTCACGACCACCGTCGACCACTGGTTTTTAATTTTAGAAATAACGTGGATAATCATGTTAATTAATTGTTTGTGATACCAATTTTGAATTTTTAAATTTCATTAGGTGTTTATTTGGTGTAAAGGGGTGTCCAAATAGTATGACTCATGACTCATAAACTATATTTTAATCTTTTGCCTTAAAAATTGTGATTCTTTAAATTTATAACTTATTTTGATACGGAGGTAGGAGGTAGTATTAAATTACCTCAAATTTATTAACGTATTTTTTTTTATGAATTTGCCCTTAATATTCTTAAAATTACTAAACATAATATCTTCTATTATATTCAGAAACTTTAATTTTTTCTTAAATTAATTTTTTGTAATTAACTATTTTTATGTTACAATAGCATCATAGCATAACCAATTTATTATCTAAAGAGGCTCCAAAGATCTAGAAACACACAATCTAATCATACGACAATAGAAAAACCATCTTAAAGTGATAAGCTTATAAAGTTCTTCACCTATAACAACATGCTTTTCAAAGGTACAGTAGTTTTGCAAAGAATATATTTTAAATTAACAATTTATCATTGATAAACAATAGGGAAAACCACCTTCGCCGTGAAACAATCCCGCTAAAGAAAAGATATATGAATGTTTGATATAAACAATCATATTTCTATTTATGTTAAAATATACGAAATACCTCTGATTTTATAATAAAAGTACGTGTTCCCTATTTCTAGGTGTTGTCTAATTTACCATAAATAAACAAACGACAAAAATTGCATTGTGTTATACTCCGTACATCGTTTTCAGATTAATCCGAATGACCAATAAACATGTTGTATATATAGAGTTATTTATATATAAAAAGTACAAGAGATCAGAGGATACCTGTCGATAGAAGCAGGAGAGAAGTAGTCAAGGATCCTTGAAAACACAAGACCCCTTCCATATTACGAAATTATTAAATCACAAACAAGAAGAAATTAAATTTGGGACGAAATCCATGATTATATAGGGAAAGTGTGTATTAGTTTTAAGAGAGAAAAAAAAAGGTACATTGAACCTGGTCACTAACAACACCACTAAGATAGTGGTCAAAACCTACGTCCTCCTATTGTGCCCTTCCAAAAGGTTACCGCTCCTAAATTATAAATATTTTTTTCTTTCCACCAACTAATTTGTGTTTTTTCTCAATAGAAGTACGTTTTTAATTAGAATTATTGGTAATGAAATACGTTTGTCGAACCAAATTTTACTCTGAATCTGGATCTTTATTTATAAGACTATACTTAAAGGAGCGACCGAACCACGGGGGAGGCGTCCCTCCTCTTTACGAGCACCTTGCACGGTGCGTCTCCCACCTCATGTTTTGTTAGATTTGGTTGACGTCCAGACGACCGAATGGTTGTGCTAGGTTTTGCGACTTTTTTTTTTTTGTTTATATTAAGTTTGATTACTACTACAGTATAAACTCGTTAAGGTCGGGATTTGAGAAATTTATTAATTTAAAGAGTTATTAATTTATCGAAGAGAAATCTTTTACAATAACCCAAGTTGAGACCAGACAAATTTATTATTTTAGAGAGTTTATTAATTTACCGGGTATTAATTTAAAGATTTTTTATTGTATTGAGGTTTGATCATGTGTTGCTCTGAAGAGAAAACTTATATGACACTATTTTTTGACCTATGACAAAATTTGGGTTTAGTCACTAATACTACGAGCCTAAATAATACATTCTTTTGCAAATAAAGTAAAAAAAGTGAATTTTTTTTTTAATTTTAATAACGCCCATAATATGTGGCCATATAGATAACTTAAAGGAAAAAGTAAATGTGTGGTTGTCACATACTTAAACTTAGGTGTGGATCCACTTAAAACTACATAGTTTTGGTAAAAAAAAATATACTTATAAGTCATTTCTAATCACATAAACTCATTAGTTTATCAAAACTCGTTTAAACTCATCACTTATTTTAAACTTAATTATGTTTCTTTTTCTTTGGTTGAAATGGTATTTCAAACTTCATGTTTCTTAAAATGATGTTTATATTAAATGTAAGTGCATGTGTGCGTATATAGTTTTTTTTTTATTGTGTAGGTCTTCTAATATATCGTGGAAAAGTGACAAGACTTTCGTAAAAAATAACACACTTAAGGTTTTTAACCAAAATTATGTAATTATGGGTGATTCCACACATACGATTAAATACGTGACAGTCACACTCACTATCCCTAATTTTAATGATATACAAATCATCTTCATGTATGATTTTAAAAGTATTACGAATATAATATATATTAATTAATAAATCTTCTAACTTTATGTATTATTGCTTCATTTTTGGAATTGTTAAGAATTCATTTAAATGATTTTATGATGCGTTAAGGTATATGTTAGAAAAACTTGGAATACATACTTAAGTTTCTATATAGGTTACTAAAACTTTACTTTCGCTCGTAATTAAGTGACTATTTTCTAAAAAACATCGACAAACACATCCGACAAAAGTTTAATAACCCACAACTGAATTTGGCCCAACTAGTGAAATAACTTGAATTTTTGAATGTAACTTCAACCCAAGTTCAGTTAGGTCCAATACCTGAATTTAGTAAGGCGGCCTTCGGCCCTTTAACAAAAGCTCATAGACAAGAAAGATGCGATCTTAAATTCTTAATCCAATGTTGAGTCTCTTTTATAACAATATCTTTCTGAATTTTTTTCTCCACCCTAAAAATAACATTGTATTGGAGAAAAACAATATTATAAACCTTAAAAACTGGTTTGGGCCGGTTTTCTAGTTCTGGCTGGTTTTTAGTTTATCTTGTACATGCCTATACTGACGTATGTATATATATACTAGCTTCAAAGCCCGCCCGACTGGGCAGGCATGCTTCAAGATATATGTAGAAAAATAACGAAATATTGACATTATTTAAATAAAATAACAATACATAATTGTAATAATGAGAAACAATTTTTGATACATCAATAAATGTTATATGAGATTTATAAACGATATAAAACTTCTTTGTAAACGACATTTGTTGTTGAATTGGTGTAATTTCCATCTTTGTTCCAACAAATAACATTCAATCATTTCTTGCTCTTAACTCTCTTGATACAACGACATACAATACTGGTTTTTGAATAAACAAGCCAACCTGCGACAACGTCTGACCGTGACTTTTATTAATAGTCATAGCAAAGCAAACTTGAACAGGAAATTGTCTCCGATTCAATTTGAAAGACATCTTGATTTCTGACTGATTCTCATTGTTTTATACTATGATTTTCCTTTTTCCTTTTTTTTTGGATTTATCTTTCAACAAATTCTCATCGGTGGTGGATTTAGTTTTATCCATATAATCTTTACGTATAGTAGCTGTAGTAAAACCAAAAATAATAACAAAAATAATATGTATATAACAAAAATAGATTAGATATGACGAAATAAAAATGAGATAATCAGTGATCGTTAATTTAAGTTATTATAATGAAAAAACAATACTTACTCCGATTCAAAATAAGTGATACACTTTGAGTTTCACGGTTTTTGAGGCAAAATATTATAATGATGGTTAAATTGGATTAATTGGATGGTTAGTAGGGAATGAGTCCCATATTTTTTTTTAAATAAAGTGGGGTTAATAATGTTTAAAAGTAAAGGTAAGGGTAAAGGAGTCATTTGACTTTTTAAAGTAGATAGTTCGTGAGTGAGGATCCCACTATTTTTTGCCAAATAAAATAATTTTTTAAAGTGTATCACTTATTTTAAATAACCCAAAAAAAGAAATTGTATCACTTATTTTGAATCGGAGGAAGTATTAATTTATCTATATTTATATTTAAATTGTTTATTGGCGAAAAAGTTTTACCAAAACTTGGAACGATATAAATAACTGAAACAATAAAATAGAATTAATTAAAAAATGTATTCTCATTTATCGTGTATTTTTTTATTTTTTATTATGTTACATCATCTTCCTATCTCCTTTGTCCCCAATTTACATCCAAATCTCACATCAATTTTAAATAGAAGAGACACACAGAAACGAACTTCGGCCATGGCTACGTGCCACCTTCTTCAGTTATCTCGTCGGGATAACATGGCTCTTGCCGCCGCTACCACCAACACAAGATCCGCTTCAACGGCGAACGCCCTATCCAGCATACAATTTACTCCGACACCAGGTCCACCAGATACGCTTCAACAGTGACCGCCGTATTTGATTTTTTTGTGGCTTTTATAGTTTTACTTGAAATTTAGTTTCAAATCGTTGTTATTCTCTGCATGAATTAGTTTTATTCTGAGTTTTGTCCTTTGTGTATGTGATTTTGGTGTGCTTGCTCTTTCGAATTAGGGCTTGGAATAGTTTTTATCCAAAATTGAGTATTTTACCGATATTTAGTCATTGTCAGGAACTGAAATTGATTATCGATATGTTTTGGCCTCTCATTAGGTTTAAGTTGTAATTGCATTTCTAGCTGATGACGTGTGTGTAGGTTTCAATTGTTATTCAATTTGATTACTTGAATTCAAGTGTGTGGTGGTTTAAGTTCTGATTGATTACTGTTTTGATGTCCGAACAGATTGTCATTAGGTTTAAAGTTTTTTTGATAATGGCCTCCTAGAGCAATTTTGAGACAAATGAAGCTTCTTATCGATTACATAAACATTTCTGCTCGTTCTTATAATGGTCTGAGCCATGAGCTTTCCACCACATATTCAGGCTCCCGAAATTCGAGCTCTACTCAATATAAAAATTCTAAAGACTTAGGGCACCAAATGAAAGAACATGTATTTATATGTTACATTATCTTAAGTTCATTTCTTGATTGTTAGAATTATACCAAACATTATGTTTACTTGTAGGAAGCATTGAAAATGAGGCTAAAGGAAAGAAAAGAATATGAAAAGTTTCTTCAGGATACAGTTAAAGAAATGGCTAAAGAGGTACAAAATACCAGTGGTGGAGAAATCAAGAAAACAGCAGAAGATGTTGATGACTTTTTGGAATTATAATTTATGCTTTTTTTGTAGGATTAAAAATGATGATAAAATGATTCAAGCAGAGGGTGGTGTGGATACTCTTTCTGAAGAAGAACTTCGTGGAGATTTTAGAGAAAGAGGCATGCTTGGATTACGTTCGGTAGAGGATATGCGTTAACATGTTTTTCTTTTTCCTATAAAATTAAGAAGCTTAATTGTAAAAAATAAACAATTTTTTTAAGAAGTTTATTTCGGTTAATACATGGGCTAATTGAAAAAAACATAGAAACAATGGATCAAAATACGGTATGTAAAATTTGAGAAACAATTTTTTTTTAATATAAAAAATAATTCGAAAAAAGTTTAAAAAATTGGCTCGTGCTCATTGTTAAGTGTAAGCTTACTAAGTTAAGTTATGTATTTTTTTAGTCAACAAATTGACTGTAGAATTAAATATGTATTTTGTTTAGGGCCATAAAAATCAAAGTTGTCTAAAGAAGTTAACTATGTATTACAACTTGTAAAATATAATACAAAATGATAAAAATAATAATATTTTTCAAAAAGTTATGTAGATAAATTCCTAAACAGTAGATAAATTGATATGTATTACCATGATATTGAATTCGAAAATTCGAAATAAAACTGCAGTTAAAAATTCGGAGTACACAAATTTAAAAAAAATTAAAAACATCAATACATGCGTTTTATGATTATGATATTAAGGTATGTTCAGAAGTAATCTTCTGAAATAAATGGAGGAAAAGATGGCATATAGAAATAATGGAGTAAACGCAACATTAAACGCATGATAATTCATTGTTAGAATTCAAACCTTTACCTGATGTTGTTCAGAAAACGCAGGGATTCGGGATAGCCTGTAAAATTGTGAGTGTTACGTTAATAGGTGTATGGTTTAAATAGGGGTAAATGGTATTTTGAAACATTATAGATGGTAAAGATAAGCTACCATCACGTCATTTAAGGAATAGATGGTGTGATATCTTCTTATTCCGGGATTTTGGTAGAGTTTTGAATTTTCGTATTTTTGTAGTTAATGTTTTCTATATTTTTGTATTTATAGTTTTAAAATATTCCGAAATATAGGCCATATAAACGCTTGTGTGATTAAAGTGATATACTGTAATTTATGTAAAGCTCCTATTAATACGGGATTATGTGAATCTTTTTTCAAAATTTTTGCTTAGGATTGCATTGGTTTTGGGAAGTTGCTGGAAGAATACGTGGGATAATTGTGTATCAAAAATTCTGGATTTGAAATTATTCCCCATAATTAATAAAATCCCGTGATTTTTGTTTAATTACCATGCTGGTTAAATAGAAGATTTTCGGATGGGAATGTTTTGAAGATGCCACGTGGCATTTATGGGCAATTACAGGTGGTAAACCGAGCCAATGGGAATGCTTTAAATTGGTGAGTTGTCAAACTAATCTCAAATACAAGCCTCATATATAGAGGAAGATTTTTTTATCATTTATATAAACTCTTATTAAATTTATGCCAAAAAACTTAAAAGTTATAAATAGAAAACAAAATTTTAATGTTATTAAAATAATAAACAGAAACTTTAAATTTGAGATATTATCTATATTTTATACACTTCAAAAATACTTTTAATATACCATATATGCATGTAAAAGAAGGGTCAACTAGTGAGAGATCTAATGTGATTGAAATGAAACTAATTCATGATGATTGGAGTAGAATTGAAGAATTAAGTGTGTGTGTTCTTGGTGTTTTAGTGTGTGTAGTTGAGAGAGAATGAATGAGGGAAGAGAGCTTTCAAAATCTGTAATTCAATAAGTGTGGGAAAGCTTAAATTGAAAGACAAACATACAAGTATTTATACCATCTACCACTTAACAAGGGAATTGTTAACTAATGATATTAAAGGTCAAAACTTATTACATAAATGGTCCTAACAATCTCCCCCTTTTTTATCTTTAATACGTCATCCCAGTCTTCAAACTTCAGATTCTTGTTATCATCTATCTTTGGCAAGAAAATGTTTTTCTGTATTTCAAGAACAAAACATTTGCAGAAATCTGGAAGTTTAAGATACTCAAAGAGAATATGTTTTTCGTTGATAATGTTTGAGTGAGGAAATGAAGTATCAGTTAAGTAAGGATTTGACTGGGTTTTCAGATAATGAAGAGGTTGTTTTTGGAATTTTGTGGTAGAGGATTATATTGATGATAGAATGATAATATTTTTGAATGATTTGTCAGTCAAAGTTTTGGATGTGTGTGTATGAATGTTTGTATATATGAAAGAATGATATGTACATTTAAGACTTGGATGAATGTGGATAATTTGTGTTTGGTATGAACAAAAGATTTGAACAGTGAAGCTTTTGTATGGATATGGTTGTTTGTGAATTTTAGAAAGAAAGATTTATACGGTTAAGATTGTGATATACGTGGTTGAGAATGATTTGAACGGTTAAGCTTTTAGATGTGTGTGTTTGGTTTGGTAAGAATAAGTTGTACGATTAAATTTTAAATTGAGTTGGTTGAGGTTTTGGAGAAAGATTCTGTTGATGATTCGGTTTTGTTGTTCTTCACTTGTTTTTCCATTTAGTACACTGATTATCATTTGCTCTTTCTCTTAATCACTTGATCTAAAACGTTTCTGATTTTGCAGTTGATTTGAGTACATGTGTTATGAATTTTCTTCTTTGATGGGATGTTTGTGGTTCTTTTTGACGTTGTTCAGTTATACATCCGATATTTGAACTATTTGTTGCTCCTTTTCTCCCCCTCATGAGGATCATGCCCAGGGTCCTCATGATAAAGCTGAATAGTTGCGGTTTGGAAACGGAGAGAGGAATGGTGTGTCGGTGAAAATCGAGAGTCAAGATCGGAATGAGAACCAGAAACATGTAGTACTCGACAAATTGATTTAATCCTTTGAATGTTTGAGAAAAATATTTGAAAATGAATAATAGCCGCGTCAATGATCACGTGAAGTCATAAACAGATGCAATCTTTACTGAAGAACTTCAGCAAAGAGATCGTTTACGGATATAACAAACACGATGATTAGAGACATTGTTAATCAAATATTTGAAATTTAAAAGAAATCAATTTGTTTGGTTATATCAAAGATCAGTGAAGTATACCACTTACAAAGATGCAATCTTCTCTGAACGTGTGTAGAGAAGAGATCGACGGATATACAAAGATCAATGACATAACAATGTGCATTCAAAACGATTTTGAGTGTGTGAGAACTGGAGAAAGTCAGAATTGAATCTGAGCAGTTTTGAGAAGATGAAAAATGATTTCTCCACGGAGCGTTTAAGAATGAAAATCGTTTAAAAAATAGTAAGAACAATCAATCCAAGATGGTGTTAAAAACAGATGCAATCAGTACTGATTGAAATCAGTAAAGAGATCGACGAATTTAACAGCAAATTGTGTTGAGTGTTACAAACAAGTCATTTAAAAATGAAAAATTTATGTTGTGCAAAATCAGGGTTGTGAAAAATTGAGCCACAACGCAAGAGACGAAAAATTTGTCATAAACAGATGCAATCTTTACTAATCGATACTAGTAATGAGATCGTTTACGAATATGACAAAAATTTGTATCCTACGTTGTGAACACATCATTGTGAGCACAAAGTGAGATAAAAATTTTTGAAATGTTGAGCATCACTGATTAATAAAGAATTTATGAGAATGTGATGTCAACAACTCAATGTGAGTAAGAAAAATTTGTAATTGAGTATTGATTTTGGAAAATGAAAATTTTATGTAAGAAGAGAAAAATTGATTTACAATTGAAGAATTTTGACAATGAAAGAACACAAAGGTAGCAATGAGAAATAAGAGAATTTGCAATAAACAGATGCAATCAGTACCAACCTAGACTGGTAAAGAGATCGTTTACGAATATTGCAAAAGCTAATACTCAACATTGATAACCTTGTGGGATTGTAAACGTGTAAGAGGTTGAAAAAGTGTTTGAGGTAAAAAAATTTATTATCAAGATAGAATAAGAAAATTTGTAATAAACAGATGCAATCAGTACCAATGGACATTGGTAATGAGATCGTTTACGGATATTACAAAAATGGATACTCCATATTGATAATTATAAAAAAAATTTGAAAGGAGCATTGAAACAGTATTTAGCGATTATAAAGGATGCTCCCCCTCGACAGTTGTTTTTCAAAAATCATAGAGCGGTTATGCTCCCCCTTGACATAAGAATGTCAATTTTCTCCCCCTTGACAAGTTAATAAAGATTCTCCCCCTCAACCAATGTTGGCATTGAAAACCGGGTTTCAAGCTTATGTACTTGAAAGCCATTTTATTATTTATTAAAAAAAAATTGAAAACAATAAAAAAATAAAGCAGTAAAACGGTTTAAGTTTTGAGATTTAGCATACCAAGCTTAGACACAAGAAAATTAAAGCGTTTTTCGTCTAAAGCCTTGGTAAACAAATCAGCTAAATGATAGTCAGTTGAAACGAAGTACAATTCCACAGTACCAAGTTCAACATGGTCTTTGATAAAATGATATCGAAGATCAATATGTTTAGTTTTGGAATGTTGAACAGGATTGCATGAAATTGCAATTGCACTTCGTGAATCACAATATAAAGGAATACAGCTGTAGGAAAAGCCATAATCTTTTAATTGTGATTGCATCCAAATTACCTGGGATAAGCAACTTGCAGCAGCAACATACTCTGCTTCTGTAGTTGAAAGAGAGACACAATTTTGCTTTCGTGAAGACCAGCTCACCAATTTATCACCCAGAAATTGGACACTTCCAGATGTACTCTTACGATCCAGCATACATCCAGCATGGTCAGCATCAGAAAATGCAGTCAATTCAAAAGAAGTGTCTTTAGGATACCAAAGACCAAGATCTCGAGTACCCTTCAGATAACGAAATATACGTTTGACGGCTTGAAGATGTGATTCTTTAGGAGCAACCTGATACCGAGCACATATGCAAGTTGAGAACATAATGTCTGGTCGACTTGAGGTAGATACAACAAAGATCCGATCATCCCCCGATAATTTGTAATATCAACAAGTTTGTCATCATCAGGATCAGCATGCAATTTTGAACCAGGTGACATCGGTGTCGAAATTGGTTTACAATCATCCATAAGATATTTCTTCAAGAGATCAGTTATGTACTTGGATTGATTGATGAATATCCCGGTAGGTAATTGGCGAACTTGAAGACCAAGAAAGAAATTCATTTCACCCATCATACTCATCTCAAACCGTTTAACCATAAGATCAGAGAACTTTTTGCAGTATTTGAGATTTGTAGAACCAAAGATAATATCATCGACATAAATCTGAATAAGAACAATATCTTCCCCTTGGCGTTTGATGAAAAGAGTTGTATCGATTTTACCTTTTGAAAAACCAGAATCAACCAAGAATTTGGATAGCACATCATACCACGCACGAGGAGCTTGTTTCAGACCATACAAAGCTTTGTCGAGAATATAAACATGATTAGGCAAGTGTGGATCTACAAAACCTTCGGGTTGATGAATGAACACTTCTTCTTTGAGTATGCCATTTAAAAATGCAGTTTTTACATCCATTTGATAGATAGTAAAATTCTTATGTGCTGCATATGCCAAAAATATTCGAATGGCTTCTATTCGTGCAACTGGAGCATACGTTTCTTCAAAGTCAATACCCTCCAGTTGAGCATACCCTTTAGCAACTAAACGTGCTTTATTACGAACTACAATCCCATTCTCATCCTTCTTGTTTTTGAAAATCCACTTCGTACCTACTACAGATTTTCCGGGTGGTTTTGAAACAAGACGCCAAACTTTTAATCTTTCAAACTGATTGATTTCTTCTTGCATAACAAGAATCCTGTCTGGATCGGAGAGAGCTTCACTGACCTTCTTTGGTTCATTGGAGCTTAAAAATGTAGTATAATGATATTCATCAGCAGTGGCTCTACGGGTTTGAACAGAAGATTCAGGATCACCAATTATCTGATGTAAAGGATGCTCTCTTGTCCATTTAAGAGAATGCGGAAGTGGAAGTTGACCTGGAGCGATATTTGAGGTATCAGTGAATTCAGGATGATAGATTATTGCAGTTTGAACAGTTGATGTAGAAGGTGGAGGATCAACACGTTGAACATTAAATTTTGAGAAATCAATCACCAAAGGTGGAGGTTGTGCTGGAACTAAAGATAGATCTTGAGTAGTAGCAGCTTGACCAGAAGGTGTCAAAGTGACCGGAGATGATTGAGTATCCGTGGGTGGGGAATCGTCCGGAGAAGATTGATGTGGCAAAGGTGAAGAATGTTCCGGAGATGATGGGATTTCATTTTGTGAAACAAAAGGTGAAGAAGAAAAATTGTTATTTGGATTAGCAGAAGTAGGAGAAGGAGAATCCGTTGAACTTGAATTTTGTATATCAGGTACAGTAATAGATTGAACTTCAACGACAGTTGGAAATGGAACGCCAGCTTCCTCGAGTAATTTATGTCGAATGTTATGATATTCATCATAGAAATGTTCAAACAAGATATCATAATCATTTTCAGATGTTGAAGGAGATGACGACGAAGGTAAAGGAGATTCGATTGTTGAAGTGAGTGAGTCAAGTGGAAAAGTCTCATCAAAATTAACATTTACACTTTCTCTAATCGTCCGTTTTGACCGATTATATACTCTATAGGAAGCGGATTCTCTTGAATATCCCATAAAAATTCCTTCATCAGCTTTTTCATCAAATTTATTCAATTTATCTTTATCATTCAGGATGAAGCACCGACTCCCAAAGATATGTAAAAATTTGACATTTGGAATGCGGTTATTGATTAGTTCATATGGAGTTTTGTTGTATGCTTTGTTGATGATTGAATGATTTTGAGTGAAACATGCCGTACTTATGGATTCTGCCCAAAGAGATAATGGGAGTTTAGAATATGAAAGCATGGTACGAGCAGCTTCAACTAAGGTACGATTTCTTCGTTCAACAACCCCATTTTGTTGAGGTGTTCGGGCAGCGGAAAATTGATGGGTTATACCAACTGAAGCAAGAAAAGAATCTAAAGTTTGGTTTTTAAATTCAGTTCCATTATCAGTACGAATGGTATGAACCTTTAACTCCAAATTTGTTTGAGTTTTCTTAATGAAGTCGACAATGATATTGGCTGCTTCGTCTTTTATACGTAAGAAATGAACCCAAGTATATCGTGAATAATCATCAACTATCACCAAGACATACTTTTTACCACCAATTGATTGAACGCTCATGGGACCACATAAATCCATATGGAGTAATTCAAGCGGTTTTGAAGTACTTTGAACGGGTTTGGATTTATGAGACTTCTTAGTCATTTTGCCCATTTCGCACGAAGAACATAGATGTTCTTTTTCAAATTTAACGTCTGGAAGACCAGAGACATGACCACCTTTTACCAATTTATTGATGGTTTTGAAGTTAAGGTGTGAAAGGCGACGGTGCCATAACCAGGATTCATCTGATGAGGCTGTGGACAACAAACATACTTCTTCAAGAGGGACCACGTCATTCAGATTAATTATAAAAAGATTCGTCTCACGTTTTCCGGTAAGAAGTTCTTTGCCTTCATAGGTACGAACAACACATTTCTTAGTGCGAAAATTGACTTCCAATGTTTTATCACAAAATTGACCAATACTAAAAAGATTGTGAGCAAGATCTTCAACATAGGTCACATTTGGGATGATTAAATTTTGACGAATTATATCTCCAATACCCATGATGGCAGCTAAATGGTCATTCCCAAACCGAACAGTTCCCAAATATTTATCTCTAAAATTTGTTAACAACGTCTTGTTTCCGGTCATGTGTCGTGAACAACCCGAATCAAGATACCATATATTCTACATAAAACAATTAAAACAAAAAGGTACCCAATCAGATATGGGTCCTACACGATTAGTAATACATTTTTTATGAAGAATATTTAAAGCGGTGTAGATTTAGAGATTTGGGGAACTACAAGGAGGCAGTTCTGTGTTTGTTGATTTGATAGACCATTTTAATGTTTTCTCTGCAGAATTTAAAATCCAGTTTGAGTGTTCATTTTGAATCCGTGTATATTTAACAAATTTGGATGGTTTTGGAGAAGAAATCGTAGAACCGAATTTTGACGAATTAGTTGAAGACACAATGCGATAGACTGATCTTGTCGATTTGGGTGTTGAGACCACTCGATAAACGGATTTTGTCAATTTAGGTGTTGAAACCACTCGATAGACGGATTTAATCGATTTAGGTGTAGATGCCTCGCGATCGACTGATTTTGACAATTTAGGTGTTGAAACTACACGATAAACTGATTTTGAAGAAGTAGGAGAAGAACGTGTAGTTTGAGGTGTTTGGGATCTAGCACGAATGGTTTTGCATGGTTCTGGATAACAAATTGTGCAAGAATGAATGATTGAACCATTTTTATGAAGTACATCATGACGACGACCACATGAAGCATCTTTTCGTACAAAATATCGTGTATCATATTGTGAAATTGGTTGATTAGTTTTTCTATCAAAATAAACTTTGTTTCCATTTTTATCTATTTTAACAACCAAGTTTACACCATTAACCGAATGATTAACATGACGATACTTTGCAGAATCATACACAATTACATAAAGTGTAGCAGGAGAAATAAACTTTGTTGAGTTATTACATTTATTGGAATTAGAAAAAGAAGAAGCTAAAAATGAAGAATATCTAGACTTCTTAAGCTCCTTGGACTTAAGCATACTAGATTTACTCGAACTAGACTTCTTCGACTGCTCAACGTCTTTGACTCTCCCTTGCACTGTCTTCATATGCGTGGATTTTAAATTTCGATCTGAAAAGTTGAAAACAGATGAATTAGAATCCCGTCTTAACAGAACTGGATTTTTGAGAGAATAAATCTTAGATTTGAGAGACGGAGGCTTTGGAGAAACATCTGAAGTAGAAACGTTTTGATTTGAAGTAGATTTTATTTCGATAATATTAACTTCTAATTCATGAATTTTGGTTTGTAAATCAGATTTTTCTTTTTCAAAAGCCTTGTGAGTTTCATCGATTTCCTTTTCAAGTTGACAAATTTTCTTTTCAAGAATGAGAGAAGGAACATAAATTTTTGGTGTTATCTTTTGTTGAAGTGCAGCATCACCTTTTATCTCAAATTCTTTAGGTGTTATAATTGGAAAATAATCATCATTTTGAAAATTTGCCTTTTTAGTTTCATATGTTTGATTTAATTCAGTGTAATTGAAACTAATTTGTGCATTCTCCTTTTTGGCCCTGTTGAAAATCTCAACTTCTTCTTCCTCATCTGTCACTCGAAGGAAACTCTATCAAGCATCTACATGAATGTATTTAGAATCATACAATGTTGGACGCGCATTGCAAGCCTTCTTAAGATATTCTGGATTGTTGGCTCCCAGTCCTTCTCTTGAATTGAAATATTTGAAATCTTTAGGTTTGTTCAAGTGAATAGTTTGATCAGTTTGTCCTCGTTTGGCGATTAGTTCTTCAAGGTGTTTGATGTGAGAAGACAATTGGGTTTTTTCATATTGAATTTGATTTATGACATGTTGTTTGTTGTTTAATTCTCGTGATGTGTTAATGTCATTTTCATGTAAGGTTTCAGATAATTCTTTTATTTGAGCATTTAATGATTTAAACTGTGATTCATTATCATCAAATTCTTTTTGTTTACGTTCCAACTAGTTTTTTGTGATTTGATAATCATGAAAAGCTTCAACGCACAGCTTGTAATATTTATCCTTTTGATCATTTGATGTTGAATTTTGTGTATTTTTGAGATTTGTGATTTCAATTTCTTTTTCAGAGATTGTATGAGACAAATGCTTAATATCAGTCTCATATTTAATCGTCAATTCTGACACTTGATTTTGTAACTCCAGATTCTTTTGATCGATAGTTTGATGTTGGTTAATATGATGTTCAAGTTGTTTACCAATATGAGTAAAATTTTCATGTTTGTTTTCTAAAACAGTAAACCTTTCTATTAGTTCAGTATTTAAATTTCGTTCAATTAAAAGAGTTTGTTGTAAAGAATTAATTTCAGAGATCTGGTTCGTTACAAAACTATTATCAGAATCAATTAAATGTGAAGAATTAAACAAGAAAGAGTTAATTACCTCTATGTCATTGTTGGCATCTTCATTTGTACGATCAGAAAGTTCAGCATTTTCACGTGCCATGAAGCATAAAATGGCCGTGTGTTCTTCATCTTCAGGATCGGAGTCATCCATCCAACTTAAATCTTCAGCTAATAAAACCTTTCCTGCTTCTATCTGCTTAGCCATGAGCATCTTGCGTTTAAAATATTCGGAATTACGGACTCTGGGCTTTTTACAATCACGTGAGTAATGACCAGCAATACCACAATTGTAACACTTCTTTGTTGGATCCAAAGGTGTGATTGGTAATTTGTCAGATGTGATTGAAGCAGATGGTGCAGATTTAAAAGTGGATGAAGACCTCTGATTGTTGTTTGTTGGGGTTGAATAATACTTTTTCTCATACCTTGAGATGAACGACATAGCTTGCTTAAGTTGTTTCAATTCTTCCTCCATTTCATCCATTGTGTCCATTGCAGGTTCTTCAGTTTTTCCTTTCATTTTACCCAATGAATTAGACTGAAATTGTTTTGTAAGAAGAGCAAGAGTATCAACAGTGTTGGCATTTTCTTGTTTTGTTTTGACAATCTCCTGTACCATGGGGGCATTTTGAAGTAGATACTCATACAGTTCATGAACATCAATCGAATGAAGATCCTTGTGTTGCATTGCACTGTTATCAAAAGTAGCCCATTCGGGAAGTAGACTGTGGATAAACTTGATGTTGATCTCAATATTTTCCTTTTTCAGATGATTTCGACGGAGGTCATTCAACAAATTACAATATCGATGATATGTGCTTTCCAAGTCTTCCCCGGGTTTAGTTTTAAATGTTTGATAGGAATTTAAAGTGGTAACCATTTTCGCTTTATTCCCTAACACAGTACCCTCCATTTGTTTCCGAATTTCATCCCAAAGTTCTTTACCGGTTGTTAAACTATCTAAGCTGTTGTAGATCTCATTTGGTAAACTTTGAAGCATGAATGTAAAAGAATATAGATCGGCTTTTGCTCGTTGTTTTTGTTGAGCATTATATCGAGCAGGAGGAAGTGGAGTCTGACCACCAATAACTGGAGGATCTCCATTTGGAACAGTAAGAACATCTTCATAAAACACAGCCACCCCATTCTCAAGAGAATCTTGAATTTCCGTTGCCAATTCATGATGCTTAATAAAGTGGAGAAATCGTATTTTCCACTGAGCATATTCACCTCGGTATAAGACCGGAGGTTTGAGATCGGTTCCGATAGAGAGTGCATCTTTTGATGTCATTTTAAAGTTGTTTAAGTGTTGAATCGGGCTTGAGTACTGTATTGATCGAACTTCAAATGATATAACTTCGGGCCGAAGTTCAAATGGGCCGAACTTCAACAGTTCGGGCCGAAGTGGAAAGCTTTGTTGGGCCGAGAATTTGTGTAGTTCGGGCCGAAAAATTATGTAGTTCGGGCCGAACTTGTTTAAAATTATGTTGCACTTCCGTACTAGTTTGGGCCGAACTTCGGTAGTAAGCTCGGGCCGAAGTCTTTTGGGCCGAACAATTGATGAGTTCGGGCCGAACTAGAAGTTCGATATGGGCCGAAGTTCTTTGAAGTTTCTCGGGCCGAACTACTTACTTACCACTTCGGGCCGAACTTCAAATGTAGTTCGGGTCGAACTTTAAGTTGGGCCGAACTTCGGGCCGAGGAGTTAAACAAATTCGGGCCGAACTACTTAGGCTGCCGAACTTGTTAAACTGGGCCGAACTTTCAATAGCCAATGTTCGGGCCGAACTTTAACTGGGCCGAACTGTGGAAGTTCGGGCCGAACTAGTTCTTGAAGCCGAAGACTTTGACGGACGAACACAACTCGTCTTCTTCTTCACTTTTTCGATCTGATTTCGCTTAATACTCAACCAAATTCTATTATCCCAATCACAATATGCTCGAAATCACTTTTCTAACGATCGAATCCACTAACATTCCTCAATCCATAACAAATCAAATCGAATTTTAAAAATTACAGTCAATATTTTGAGTTTTTCACTTTTTCACAAAAATCACTAAATCATGATCAATTGTTGATGGAATTGATTGAAATTTGATTCTATTGTGCTTAGAATCAATGGAGAAACATGAATCTTCAATCAAAACATCAATTCCAAACAAAAAATTTGACAATTAAATTTCACAGAGACGTACCAAACTTTTTCTTCAAAATTTTCAGATCTGGATCAAATCATCACGAATTTGGATCTACTCTTAGAGAGTTTATGCTCTGATACCAATTGAGAGATCTAATGTGATTGAATTCAAGCTAATTCATGATGATTTGAGAAGAATTGATGAATCAAGTGTGTGTGTTCTTGGTGTTTTAGTGTGTGTAGTTGAGAGAGAAAGATGGAGGGAAGGAAGGCTTTCAAAAGTGTAATTCAATAAGTGTGGGAAAGCTTACATCCAAAGTCTAACATACAACATTATATACTCCTCACCACTTAACAAAGGAAAAGTTAACTAACGGACTTAAAGGTCAAAATCTATTACAGAAATAGTCCTAACAACTTGGTATTTCACATTTTAATTTATATTTGATTTAATTATGTTCTTTTTTGTTATTTTATAATCTTCAGCACAAAATTGACGTAAGTTAATATATATGAATACAAATATTTACTATCTAATTATATTTTATAATCTTAATATATAAGTCTGCACCATATATAAATTTGCATGCATGTCTATTTCTTTATTGATATAATTTGTTGCTTCATGTTATTTCATGCACATATACACATTTACATACTTTTGGACACAATGCTACACACCCACATTTTTCATACACATTAATTCTCGTATGTTATTTATTTGTGTATATTTTTAATGTCATGCCAATGCATCATTATATATTCTTACTAGAACTTTAGTTAAATGTCTCTTTCTAAGTAATCTCTCTATTCAAAATAAATATGTAATTATCTGCATTTTACCTCCTCCACAGAGGCGGACTTTAAGTTGTGCACATAATCGCACATGCAACTAGTCAAAGTTTTTCTTAGAGTAAAGCTTTTGGTGTTCAGTACTAATACATGACTTAAAAAACTTAATAATCCAAACCAATCTTAAAGAAAGTCAATTGTTAGTAAATAATTTAAACCCAAAGTTCAACCAAAATCTAAACAAAATTAAAACCAACGTGTCTTGTAGTTTTGTAAGCTTTTATTTTATGAAATTTATACTTATCTTATAGTTTTATTATATTAGTTCTTAAAAATTTATTGATGTGGTGTTTATGTAATATAATCTAGGGTAAATTACAGTCCTTGTGGTATACCCGATTATGTATTTTTGTCCTTAAACTTTTTTTGTCGGTTTTTTTATCCCTAAAGATTTTTGGATTTCACTTTTTTGTCCTTCCGTCCAAAATCCTCCGTTAACTGACGTGAAATGCCAAAAAAACAAGGGTATTTTCGTCATTTTCTTTTTTCCCTTTTCTTTTTCTCTTTTCTCTTTTTCTCTTTTCATCTTCTTCCCCATCTTTTTCCCCATAAAAGATAACCCCATCTTCTTCCCCAAAAAGATAACCCGCAACTAAGATCTGGAAAAGCAGATCTGCAACCACCATCACCACTTCGCAGATTCTTGAAGCAGATCTGCGATGAGCAACTCAGATCTGCAACCACCATCACCACTTCGCAACTCAGATATGTGATTCTTGAAGCAGATCTAAGGTTCGTGTTTAGCAGATCTAGGTTTCATAACCAGAATCAAGAACATAGCATCAAAAAAGCGTGCAAATCGATTTTGAACATAACATGAACATGAACTCGATTTTTGAACCTGCAAATCGATTTACAAATCTTCTTCTTCTGAACGAGCTATGCTTCCATCTCTTCATTTACAGATCTTCAAAACGATTAGGGTTCTTCAAGCAAGCTTGATTTCGTCTCTTGATTTTACAGATCTTCAAACGAGCTTTGATTTTACAGATCTTCCGGTGAACATGCTTCTCATGGTTTCGATCGAGTATTCTGGTCGTTCAGGTATGTTTGGGGATGAATGAATTTGGTGAGTTTTATCGATCGATCTATTTGCATGTGGGTTTTTGCAAGGAAATGAGTTTGATGATGGTGGTGTTCATGTGATGATGAAGAACACAAGAAGGAACAGAAAATGGAAAAATAAAAACAAAAAGAAAAAATGTAAAAAGAAAAAGAAAAATGTAAAAAAAGAATTAAAACAGGGGTAATTTTGGGAAATGGACAAAAAAATCGTTAGTTAACGGAGGATTTTGGATGGAAGGACAGAAAAGTGAAATCCAAAAATCTTTAAGGACAAAAAAACCGACAAAAAAAGTTTAGAGACAGAAATGCAGAATCGGGTATACCACAGGGACAATTTCTGTAATTTACCCTATAATCTATTGAGAAATGTTCAAAGATGTCCATAATTTTTATAAAGTCCCGATAAATAAATCTTAGCCCTAATCACCACCACCACCAGAATCACATGTGATTTAACACATCAACACCACCACCACCCCATGTGTATTAAACAAGATTCTAAAAAACGCGCCATGGCGGCGCTTAGGCGTGAGGCGCGGCGTCGACGTTACGAAACAGACCATGGCGGCTAGGCTATGCGTGACGTGAGATAAGGCGTGATAAGGCGCGATAAGGCGCGCCTTATGATGAGTTTTGTGTAAGGCGGCTGAGAAAATTGAATTTTTTTTAAAAACAAATTTATAACGTATTTAATTATAAATTTAGATGTAACATTTTTTGTAAGCTTTATATATGAATTGTCATATAAATCAATATATCTATAATTTTTATTTAATTTGATATATGTATATATATAAATTATATAAAAAATTTGCCGCCTTAAGTCACGCCTTGAAAAACGCCATGGCCCGCCATGGCTCGCCTTGGCTGAGGCTTGATGGTGCCGCCACGCCACGCCTTACGCTTTCTAGAACCTTGGTATTAAATCACATGTGATTGCACACCGCCGATCACCACCACCACCCCATGTGTATTAAATCACATGTGATTCAACATGACTGACCACCACCACCACCACCACCAACCTCTTCCGACCAACGTCTCCACCACCGGCAACCCTCGCCACCGTCGACTGCTTGCAATCACATGTGATTTAATACACATAGGGTGGTGGTGGTGTTGATGTGTTGAATCACATGTGATTCTGGTGATGGTGGTGATTTGGGGGTTGATTGATCCAAGAGATGAGATTTGTTCCTCGGAACTTTATAAAAATCATAGACCTCCTTGAACATTTCTCTATTATAATATTATAATATATACTTCCTCCAATTTAAAATAAGTGATACATTGTTAGTTTCATATTTTTTGAGGCAAAATATTATAATGAGAGTTATATTAGATTAATTGGATGGTTAGTGGAGAATGAGTCTCACAATCTTTGAATAAAGTAAAATTAATGATGTTTAAAGGTAAAAAGTAAGGCTAAATATGTCATTTCACTTTGTTAACGTTGATATTAGTGGGTGAGGGTCCCACTATTTTTTACCAAATAAGGTAAATTTTCAAAGTGTATTATTTTGATACACCCAAATACGGAAAGTATATTACTTATTTTAAATTGGAGGAAGTAGTATATACAAGTCATGAGTAGTTTAATACAACATTATTTTTTATTATTTGATTATTATTTGCGTTCAGACGTTTGCGAGAAATTTGATACCGTACATGTGTTTAACATGATGAGGCTGGAGGTGGTCATCGGCGGTGGTGGTTGTATATTGAATCAAATGTGATTTGATGATGGTTGTGGTTGTATATTGAATTACATTTGATTTGATGATAGTGATGGTTAATAGATCTTTTGATCCAATGACTATGATTTGTCCTTTGGAACTTTATAAAAATCAAGGACCTCCCTGAACGTAAATTCGTTTTTGTTTTTTGACATTGCCTCGAACCTCGTTAAGGTGTCCCCTAGACTCGTAAGGGGTGTCACACCTAAGACCCCGCTTTTTTTACCACCGCAAATGGTGCTATTGGTGTATATGAATGAATATAATTACATAAATTTCGCTCTCACATTTATAGAGTTATTAACATACTTATATAATGAAATGAGTTTACAAGAAGACAAAGGTCTGAACGGTTAATGCGTAGTACTCTACGAACTTAAGAAAAATTATTTTTCCAAAGATAACTTGTACACTTTTCCTCTCAAAATAGAAAATACGATCATTTTCAAATCATTTTAAATATTTTAGGAAAAAAATAAAGAAAAAAGACGGAAAGAAAGGAAAACAGGCAGCAATATAAATCACAAAAACAAGAGGTACTTCCGAAATACAATCTCAAGCCTATAAAGACTCCCACACAAAACCACTCCTTTTCACTTTCAGCCCCATTCTACTCCCATCCCTTTGATTTCTTTCATTAATATAATAATCATTTTTTTATTAAAAAACCAGTTAAAATAGATTTTTGAAGAAAAAAATGGCTCTTGAAGATGGTGCCACCTCCGCGGTGAGAAACACGGCAGCCGGTGGTGGTAGTGGTGGTTGTGGACGGATGAACGGCGGTCAGGTTTTAAAGAAAGGGCCGTGGACGGCGGCAGAAGATGCAATTTTAATGGAGTACGTGAAGAAACACGGTGAAGGGAATTGGAATGCCGTTCAACGGAATTCAGGGTTGATGAGATGTGGAAAAAGTTGCAGGCTCCGGTGGGCAAATCATTTAAGACCGAATTTGAAAAAAGGAGCTTTTACACCGGAAGAAGAACGACAAATTATCGAACTTCATTCGAAATTCGGCAACAAATGGGCTCGTATGGCCCTTCATGTATGTATCTAAATTTGGTTGAATTTTATTCATTTATATGTTGTGTTGTTTTTCCTTCATGTTTATAAGTTTTTTTATTTTATTGGGGTGGTGTAGCTTCAAGGAAGAACGGATAACGAGATCAAGAATTACTGGAATACGAGGTTAAAAAGACGTTTACGTGCCGGTTTACCGATTTATCCCGTTGATTTTCACCAACATCATCGAAGACATCATGAACAATCGTTACAAAACCAAACGATCCCGTTTTCATCGTCGTCTTCGTCATCAAATCATGCAAACGCCCCTCTCAATTCGGTTTCTCCTATGTTGTTTGATCCTATAAGCTATTCGGGGATTAATACGTCGTTTTATGTTCAAAATTCACAATCCAATTTCAAGATTCTTCACTCCAATGATCAATTCAGGAATCGGAATAGCTCACCGTCTTCTATATCGTTCTTTAATCAAGGGTTTCCGAGCTCTCTTCAATCCAACGATGATATGATTCAAATACCGAAAATTGAACCGTCGTTTAACGATGTTAGGTTGTATGAAAATGTAGAGAACGAGCTCCCTTCAATCCAATCGTCTTTTCAAGCAATTACTCCAACGTGTTCTTCAAACACGGTGAATGATCATATGATTGTACCATCAAACGATGGAGATAATGCAATTTCACAATATATATGCCCTCGGGCGAATAGTGGTTTATTGGAGGATGTTTTAGGCGAATCTCGAGCTTTGTTAAGCTCTCAAATACTTTCTAACGAAAGTAAATCATCAGAAATTGATAAGGGTAACGAGAAAATCACACATGATTACCCCCTCATGGAAGACCCCGAAATTGTGAATTTGGAATCGGTTTTTGAACCGAGGGATAACGACAAGGTGGCTTTGGAGGACTCGAGTTCAGGCTATTCATCTATTGGTGAGTTTTAAATATATATATTTTTGGATAACCTGGTTCTGATTCGCATTTGCGAGCCGACTAAAATCCTGAATAGTACAATTTTGTATGTTAATATTTCTTTGAATATTCTATTGGTTTTAGACATTGGAGTAAAATCCCAAAGCGATGTGTTGGAAGAAATGAATGTTATGGATGATGATTTCTCGAGTTGGCTCGATTTCCCCACGGGGTCACTTCAAGATTGGTATGGTGGAAGTGAAGATGCATCAACGGAAAAACCGGTTGACGCTTTAAACGGGAGCGTAACACAAGGGGACAATCAAGTCGAGATTTCGTGCTCACCGGTTGCAACCACCGAGACAGACCATGATCATGACCATGACCATGACCATGACTGGACCATGGGGTCATGCTGCTGGAACAACATGCCTGGATTTAGCTAGATTGTTAAAGTTTGTGGTTAGTTTGGTGTAATTAGGTGGAGGGTGGATGCATGGTTAGCTCTCTTTTACGCTAATGGTCACAGTTTGGTTAAGGTTTGTATTGTAGTATGTCAATGTGCATGATGATCGATACAAATCAATTGTTTGTTTGGTGTTTAGGAATGTGGCTCCTTAGAAATTGTTGTTTAAATATTAAGAATTGATAAGTTTGACTTTTTTTCATGTATAGGTTATAATGTTAATAAATGAGTAAAAATATACTCCCTCGGTCCCAAATTAATTATTTAGTAGACAAAATGTACGTAGTTTTAAGAAAATGTAATCATTGCACTATTCACCAATAAAATTTCATATTTATCCACTTATAATTTATATGATTGTTTGTAATTTGAAATTGACATTTATTTTGGGACTAACTAAAATAGTAAAATGAATAATAAAAATGGGACGGAAGAAGTATATTTTTCTAGTACGGTTTTTTATGGTGTTGGATAATTTTCTAGGCATATTTGGTAGCAAACTTTTTATATATTTTTGGAGTTTTTGAGTTTTTTTTTAATTTAAATGCTTTCAAAAGAATAAAAGAATTTGTTTGGATGCCAAAGATTTTTGTTTTTAATTATAAAACCTTATAAACAAAAACTACTTTGAAGTTTCTTTTTAAAAGAGTTGTAGTTATTCGAACGAATAAAAACCCTTACATAATTAAATTCTCTTAAAGCATCGGGTATGGTGGCTCAAGTTATTTCGCCAAATCAACGTCACCTTAGCACCACATCATTATTTCACATTTCGCATTCAAAACATAAAATTCCACTCTACCATAACTTAGTTGAAAATGTCTTATGAGACCCACGAAAATACCCCTTAATCACATAATACCAAATAAAAAACCATTTAATACAATCTCTCTCATCCGCCATTCAACCCACGTTGCCTCTCACTCACCTAGCGCATGGTACCATCACGAGCCTTAGGTGGCACTAAATTGCTTCTACTTCATCTCACGCATGATCCACTTGTTACCGCACTGCATACTCTTAACCAAACATCTTCTTACAAATAAAAGATTCAGTTTCTAGTTCTAATTAACTATGCAGCTTCCTGTTAGAGAGCTGAGTTCTTACAAAAGATATTTTATCCATACCGAGTAATTTCATCCCAGAGGATAATTATGTGACATTCCTTTTCTTTATTACACTTTGCATTTCACCCTTCTTATTAAGGGCATCATTATCCTTTGATATAAAATTACTATATATAAATAAAAATAATTCTGTATGAATCACCTTCCATCTTCCGGTTAACAACTACTAGCTCTCTAGTTATCGACTAATTTCACCAACATACGCCTATTCTAATATTATAAGATCATCAAGAAGTGAAACCACTGAAAAGCATATACATACGATCGAGACCATCAAGAAATATTAAAAAGAAAAAAAATACAACGTATCGATAAAATCTTAAAATGATTTACACAATTATTAATTATCTGTATTAGTATTAGACTTATGTAATTAAATAAAGTATAAAATTAAAATACGTATTATTCTATCTATCAATGATTGAGAATTTTACTTTGAACACGAGTACAACATTTATCTCGACTTATTAATCTTCAAATTATTTAATTATCAAAATAGGTTTTAAAAGTAATATCTTGACCTTAGAAATCATTATATTTGCTTAAATTTTTGTATATTCCATTTCTTTTCCTTTTTTAAGAAAGAATCTGGAAAATAGGGGTCACACGAAAGATAACCTTGTTTTCACAATAAGAAAAAGTAAACTAAATTGCGCCATACTTTGTCCGAAATCTCGCAATATATTTCTAAATGCGGTAGCCATTTTCCTATTTATTTATTTAATTTTATTTGGTAAATCTTTATCTTTATAAAATAAATTAAAAAATCCGTCAGCTTGAATCCTAAGTATCAAGACGTATGTCTCTATATTTAGCATGATTGTTTGCAAGTGTTATTTCAACATTATAACATACCATACTTTCCTTATCTTGGTACCTTAGAGATTGATATCCAAAGCAAGTTGACGAAGAAGAAAATGAAGGTGCAAGTTGTGACGATAACTAGATGTGCACGTAACCTAACTTCACGTTGCACGTCCATCTTCTTTTTGAACTTTACTAATGAATTTTTAATTATGGTGACGTTGCATATTCCTTTGTACGTTACTAGGTAAAAGAAAGAAAAAAAAAAAACAAAGCAAAAACATCGCATACACTTTTTATCAACTTGCTAAAAGCCAAAACTTTTAACGGAGAATGTGAGTTATCTTTAGTATCCATGTGAAAAAATGTGACAAACGGACAGTGGCGGTAGGAGGGAGGGGGCAAGGTGGGTCATTGACCACCCTCCAATTTCTAGGTTTTTTTTTTTTTTTAATATAAATTGTAATACTTAAATAATTGACCACCCAATAAAAAAAAAGGGTTTTGTGCGTGCGCAGACCATCGACTTCACTCTTGGCATCGATTTCACTCTACTTCTCAAACATTATCAATTTCAATCGTTCAAGATTTAAACTTAAACTCTCGTCATCTTTATCAAGGTAACTTTAATTTGCTTTTATAATTTAATTTTTCCATCAATTGCACTAGTTATTTCATTTAATTTGGGCATCAGTTAACTTTTATTTTGTTTTAATGTGCGCATAAGTTGTAGCTCAATTTCAATTATGTATCTACACCTCTCAATTTCAATTGCTTAAAAGTGATGTTATTAGTATTTGTTATTTGCTATATCTAATTTGCTATTTTCTATTCCATTGCTGGTTTTTATTTCATTTATTATTTCATTGTTAATTTGTTATCACATTTTTTGTAGAAGGAGATGGATAAATTTGTCATAAGAAAATCGGCTTTTGAGCAAACACCATTTTAGATACCAACAACAATAACTGACCTTTAAAAATGGGAGATCAGTGGATGAATGAATGCTTGGTTACGTACATTGAGAAAGATGTGTTTGATAGTGTTGCTGTCGAATTAATTATTAAAAAGTTTCAGGATATGAGACCTCGTCGTTGTCAGTTGCCGTAACAATAATAGGTAGTTATGTATGACTTACCACAGTTAATATATGTATTGTTTTTTAATGGTTTCATATATAGACTTATATTTTGCTACATGTTATAATTATTTTAAGTTTTGCCCCCTCATAATATATTCTCTGATAACGCCCCTGCAAACGGATATATACTTCACATTTCCACATTCCTTGTGTTATTTTGGTATCCCTTGATCGGTTTTAACATTGATTAATATTTCTTGTTAGTAAGAGGAGATGTTAGCTCATTGATTATAAATGAGTCGATTTTACTTTTGTTTAATGGATCTGGATAGACTAAAGATATATGAACCCGCCAACTCTAATATACCACATATTCATACCCAAAACCATGTGTTATTGAACCGTTAATTGATGGGAGAGATTCAAGGTTTACCTGCTCTAATTTTTCGTTATTAAACATATAAACTAAATAAAAATGGACAAAATCAGTATAATAAAACCAGGGGTTTCAAATAGTACTCTTGGTGAAGGGAAAACACAAAAATTGCATGAGCAAGGGTGGGGGTGGGGTGGGGGTCATAGATAGAATCACTACATGTACATGCTCCCCAATTTTATGCCATTTAATCTTCCCTACAAATGTATTCATGTTCTATTGAGGATGTTTTCATACATGCACCTCCCTAATGCCGTCATTTTTATTCACTTAAATTGGGAAACTTGTCTCCCCTTGTATTATGACTTCAAGGGCAAAGTTGTCATTAACATTAGATATTTGAAAACGTATTTAAGTTTTTTGGTTTTAGATGGTAATGAGGTACCCAATACTCATGCATGCATGGCCGAAGCGACGCATGCAACTCGCGAAGGAACGTCCTAAGTCCGGAAGGACCTATCAGCATAAATAACGAACGATCGAATAACGACAAGGGCACATCGAAATGATAACTATGGACATCGCAATGGCCAAACAATACAGTCCGGATTTTAAGGGCACGACATCCTACGCGAATTTAATGCATTCGGCGCTGAAAGAGGATTGTGCTATTATCCAACAGATACAAGGTTCCGCCTTACCAGTCTAACCAGAGGGTATTCGGATGATGCGTATCGAAGGAGGATCTCGTCGTTTCCCGCTGAGAGAGCTAATGTAATCGAAATCAAGCTAATTCATGATGATTTGTGAAGATTTGAAGATCAAAGTGTGTGTTTTAGTGTGTGTGTTCTTGAGAGAGAATGGAGGGAAGAAGATTGCTTTCAAAATGGTAATTCTATTAAAGTGAGGGAAAGCTTACATCCAAAGTCAAACATACAACATTATATACTCCTCACCACTTAACACTACAAGAGTTAGTTAACGGGATTAAAGGTCAAAACCTATTACAATAATAGTCCTAACAATCTCCCCCTTTTTTTATCTTTAATATGTCATCCCAGTCTTCAGACTTCAAATTCTTCTCATAATCTGTCTTTGGCAAGAAAATGTTTTTCTGAATTTCAAGAACAAAACATTGCAAAAATCTGGAAGTTTAAGATACTCAAAGAGGATATGTTTTTCGTTGATAATGTTTGAGTGAGGAAATCCTATAACTGATTTACTAAAGATTTGAAAATTTTGGGAAATGGAATATCAGTTAAGTAAGGATTTGACTGGGTTTTCAGATAATGGAGAGGTTGTTTTTGGAATTTTATGGTAGAGGATTATATTGAGGATAGAATGATAATGTTTTTGAATGATTTGTTAGTCAAAGTTTTGGATGTGTGTGTATCAATGTTTGTATATAGGAAAGAATGATATGTACATTTAAAATTTGGATGAATGTGGATGATTTGTATTTTGTATGTAACAAAAGATTTGAACAGTTAAGCTTTTGTATGGATATGGTTGTTTATGGAATTTGGAAAGAATGATTTTGTACAGTTAAAGTTTTTAATTGAATTGGTTGAGGTTTTTGGAGAGAGATTTATTCAGATGAATCTGTTTCATTGTTCTTCTTCACTTGTTTTTCCATTTAGTACAGTGATTATCATTTTATCTTTCTATTAATCACTTGATATAAACTCGGTATTTGCACAATTTCTTAGTCATTTCTCTCCCTCATGAGGATCATGAACAGGGTCCTCATGTTAATGATGAAAATTTTGCGTCGAGGAAACAAATCTTGGAGAAAAGTATTTGAAAAATGTAGAATAGCAATGTCAATGATCACGTGAAGTCATAAACAGATGCAATCTTTACTGGAGAACTTCAGAAAAGAGATCGTTTACGGATATGACAAACACGATGATTAAAGACATTGTTAATCAAAGATTTGAAATTTAAAAAAATCAATTTATTGTGCATAAAAATCATTTAAGTGTAAAGTGAATACATCTAATTAGTCCAAAAGTCACGTATGTATACTACTTACAAAGATGCAATTTTCGCTGAAAGATTTCAGAGAAAAGATCGACGAGTATACAAGACTGAGAACTAAAAAGACAATTAATAGGTAGTCCATTAGTCATTGATGTATACTACTTACAAAGATGGAATTTTCACTTAATGATTTCAGAGAAAAGATCGACGGGTATACATGACTACGAACTCATCAATTTCACAATGTTGTACACCTTTTGAGTATGGGTAGTTAAGAATGATTTTGAAATGATAGTAAATGTTTGAGATTTGAAAAATCATTTAAAAAGCTTATGTGCAAAATCAGGTATGTGAAAAATGGAGCCACAACGCAAGAGACGAAGATTTGTCATAAACAGATGCAATCTTTACTAATCGAGACTAGTAAAGAGATCGTTTACGAATATGACAAAAATTTATATCCTACGTTGTGAACACATCATTGTGAGCACAACGTGAGATAAAAATTTTGAAATGTTGAGCATCACTGATTAATAAAGAATTTATGAGAATGTGATGTCAACAGCTCAATATGAGTAAAAAAAATATTTGTAATTAAGGATCGATTTTGAACAATGAAAATTGTATGTAAAAGGAGAAAAATTTTGATTTACAATTGAAAAAAAAAATTAACAATGAAGGAACACAAAGGTAGCAATGAGAAATAAGAGAAGTTGCAATAAACAGATGCAATCAGTACCAACCTAGACTGGTAAAAAGATCATTTACGAATATTGCAAAAACTAATACTCAACATTGATAACCTTGTGTGATTGTAAATTTGTAAGAGGTTGAAAAACTGTTTGATGTAAAAAAAAATTTATTATCAAGATAGAATAAGAAAATTTGTAATAAACAGATACAATCAGCACCAATTGAGATTGGTAAAGAGATCGTTTACGGATATTACAAAAATTGATACCCCATATTGATAATTTTAAAAAAAAAATTCAAAGGAGCATCGAAACAGTATGTAGCATTAATAAAAAGGATGCTCCCCCTCGACAGTTGAATTTCAAAAATCATAAAGCAGTTATGCTCTCCCTTGACATAAGAATGTCTATTTTCTCCCTCTTGACAAGTGAATATAGAAATTCTCCCCCTCACCTAGTTATTTCATTTGAAAACAGGTTTCAAGCTGATGTACTTGAAAGCCATTTCTTTGAAGCTCGGGTCATACACTGAATTGTGTAAGAGCCATTCTCCTGCAAAACACATCAAACAACTTTTGTTACCCATTTTGTTTTGGGTCCGATGGTGTTAGTATTTGAGTGAAACCATCTATAAGTTGTATCAATTTGATTTACAGATTTGGAATTCCAAGAAAGACTGAAACTTGATGTTTCACTTTCAAATAATTTCCGGGGAATTATTTGAGATGGTGGAGTTTTAGGAACCCATTTTTCTTTTAAGATCATTGGTGTTTTAGGAGTTGTTTTTGGCACTTGATAAAAATGAAAAGTTGATATTGGTGCCACTGAAAGTAAATCTTTTCTTGAGTATCTTACAGAATTAGTTTTGGAAAAGATTTTCTTTGAAGGAGTAGAATGTTTCAACGCAGTTGATGGTTTAGTCTTATCCATCTGAGAATGCTTAAGTCTAGAAGACGAACCTAATTTATTTGGAGTTTTGGGTGTGGAATTTCCTCTAATAACTTGTTTGAGAGCATTAAATTTCTTATCAGGGTTTGGTGGAACCGTGGATCTCCTAGGCTTGGGTTTGGTAGAGAAACTTACTTGTGATTTAGGTTTAGGTTTATAATTTCCTCTATTAACCTGAGATTGTTTGATTGTATATAAACCACGATATGCCATTACAGGAGAAAACATTCTGGAGTTATTACGTGTAGTCTTTGCAGCAAAAGGAGAATCTAAGTTCATAGATGCACTGGCTTTTTAAGCTTCTGAAGATGAGATGATTTAGATTCCTTAAACTGATGACTTCCTCTATCTCCAACAGGGTTGTGTGATTTTGGAACTTTGGAGCAAAGTGAAGAACCACTTGTGGAAGTACTAGAAATGGGTGACTCAAGTTTGGTAACAGGTTTTTGTAGAGAAATTAAAGAAGCTTCTAAATTTTGAATTTGTATTGTTAACTTTAATTTCTCTTCATCAAAAGATTTATGTGTTTCCTCATTTTTACTTTCTAATTCAGAAATTGTAGTTTGCAAAACAGATTTTTCTTTATCAAAAGCCTGATGTGTTTCAGCGATGTCAGTTTCCAATTGACAAATTTTCATTTCTAGAATTAGATTTGGCACATAAATCTTTGGTTCTGTTGTTGGTTGGAGAACCACATCACCTGGCATCTGTCCTCTTTGAACAATCAATTCTTCAAGATGTTTGATATTTGAATTCAATTTAATGGTTTCATGCTTGAGTGTGTTTATGATATTTTATTTGTTTAGCATTTCATTTGATGAAATGATGTTTTGTTCATGAAGATTTTCGGTTAATTCTTTGATTTGTGAATTTAAGGATTTAAACTGTTGTTCATTTTCGTCAAATTCTTGTTGTTTACGTTCCAAGCAATTTTTTGTACTTTGATATTCATACCATGTCTTAGCATATTGTTTGTGATTGTGATCATGCCTTGCCGTCAATTCTGATACTTTAGTTTGTAAATTCAGATTCTCTTGTTTAAAAACTTGAGTTTGTTGAATATGATGAAAAGTTGATCACATAGATAAGCATTTTGTTCATTTTGTTTTTTTCAAAATATTTAAACTATCTTTAAGTTGAACATTTTAATCTTTTTCTACTAAAAGTTGTTGAGTTAATAATTCTATTTGAGATATCTGGTTTTGAACATAACGAGTATCAGAATCAGTGGAAGTACTTTCATTAGAGAGAAAAGAAGTATGTACCTTGCCATCTTTGTCGAGTTCATTAATACGACCATCAACCTCAGCATTTTCTCTCGCCATGAAACATAAGTTGGATGAATGCTCCTCATCTTCGGGTTCAGAATCTTCCTTCCAACTAAGATCTTCAGCTAACAACACTTTCCCAGCCTCGATTTGCTTAGCCATGAGCATCTTTCGTTTAAAGTAATCAGAATTACGAACTTTGGGTTTCTTGCAATCACGTGAGTAATGACCAGCAATACCACAATTGTAACATTTTTTTATTGGATCCAGTGGTGTAAGAGTTTGCCTGTCAGTTGTGTTGTTTGTTGCTGAAGCAGATGGAGCTGATTTAAAGTTTGAGGACGATCTCAAATTGTTGTTTGTGGGTGTTTTGTAGTACTTCTTCTCATAATTTGAAATAAGTGACATAGCTTGAAGTACATCTTCGAGTTCTTTTTGCAAATCATCTGTTGTAGATGTAACAGGTGTTTCAACACTTTCTCTGTTTTGATTAGCTGTTGCATACTGTCGATGTTGTTTTGCGAGTAGTGCAAGAGTATCATCATTCTCTTGTTTAGTTTTCACTATGTTTTTAACCATAGGTTCATTTTGGTGCAAGTATTCATAAAGTTCATGAATATCAATGAGACTGAGATCTTTGTGTTGCATGGCACTATTCCCAAACATTTCTCATTCTGATAAAAGACTGTGAATGAATTTTATATTGAGCTCCAACTTTTCTTTTAGCAAGTGGTTTTTGCGAAGGCCATTCATCAATGTACGGTATCAATGATATGTACTTTCTAAATCTTCTCCAATTTTGGCTTTGAATGATTGATAAGAATTTAGGGTAGTAACCATCTTTGCTTTGTTGCCTAAAGTAGTACCCTCCATTTGCTTTCTGATCTCTTCCCACAACTCTTTAGCAGTTTCAAGGCTATCCAAACTGTTGTAGATGTCATGAGGTAAGCTTTGAAGCATAAATGAGTACACTTGTAAATCAGCTTTAGCCCTTCGTTTTTGTGGAGCTGAATATTTATCAGGAGTAAGACGACCTTTACCACTGATAACTACAGGAACAACATCCGGTTCAGCAATAACATCTTCATAAAATATTGCATTCCCGTTCTCGAGAGATTCCTGAATTTCTGTAGCTAGCTCCTGGTTTCTGATAAAGTGGAGAAAACGTTTCTTCCACTGAGGATATTCTCCTCGATATAACACGGGAGGTTTGAGATCAGACCCAATCGAAAGTGCATCTTTAGAAGTCATTTTAAAATGATTGAAACGTGTTCACGTATTGAGAAATTGAGGTTTGTATGAGTGAAGTTTAAATCTTCAAGATGATTAGTAATACCCGAATAGCACTTTTGGGAGAAAAAATTCAAAATCTCCAAAATGATCAACTGATTTTTCCAGATGGTAAAATACACTTTAAATGTGACCTAGATTTTCGAATTGGTCAAAAACGATAAACGGATCAAAAACTAGGGCTACACGAAGTTTGGAAATTTACCGAAAAATCACAAAATCGTGAATAAAGTGTTTAAAACAAGGGTTTTTGGACCGAGAAGTCGGGTAAACCGCATAGGGCTGTTTATCACGTCGTAGCTTTCGTTTTGAGCTTCGATTTGGTTACTCGTGCGCTTTAAACGGACACCCGAGCTGAAAGTTATGACCGTTTCAGTATAACCCCTTTTGTTACACAATTTTGGGTTAAGGATCTCGAGCCGAAGAGGTTGAGCCGAACACTTTGAACCGAGCACTGTGAGCCGAACACTTGACCGAGGAGTCGAGCCGAACACTTGACCGACCGAGGAGTCGAGCCGAACACTTGACCGAGGAACTTACTTGGGCCGAAGACTGTGAAGTTCGGGCCGAACTTGATTGGGCTGAAAATAATATTCGGGCCGAAGACTTAGGCCAAACACTATGTTCGGGCCGAAGACTTGATATGCCGAACACCTTCAACGTGTTCTTGATGACGAAGACTTGTACACAAGCTTCAAAACTCACAATTTTGATCTGATTCTTCTCAATACTTGACCAAATTCAATGATTTCAATCCCTATCTGCTCGAAAATGCTTTTCTAACAATCTGATCCGATCATATATCCCAAAACATAACACATCTGATCGAATTTTGCAATTAACAGTCGTTTTTTGAGTTTTTCAACTTTTTCATTAAAATCACTTAATCATGATCAATTGTTGATGGAATTGATTGAAATTTGATTCTATTGTTATTAGAATCACTGGAGAAACATGAATCTTCAATCAAATCATCAATTCCAAACGAAAAATTTGCAAATTAATTTTCACAGAGACGTACCAAACTGTTTCACCAAAAACTCAGATCTTGATCAAATCATCACGAATTTGGATCCGTTCCTTGAAGGATTGTGCTCTGATACCAATTATGAGAGCTAATGTAATCGAAATCAAGCTAATTCATGATGATTTGTGAAGATTTGAAGATCAAAGTGTGTGTTTTAGTGTGTGTGTTCTTGAGAGAGAATGGAGGGAAGAAGATAGCTTTCAAAATGGTAATTCTATTAAAGTGAGGGAAAGCTTACATCCAAAGTCAAACATACAACATTATATACTCCTCACCACTTAACACTACAAGTGTTAGTTAACGGGATTAAAGGTCAAAACCTATTACAATAATGGTCCTAACACCCGCCTACTTCCCGGATTGTTTTCCCGCTCATCTTCCCGACTATAAGTAAGCATACTTAGCGTTTGACGAAGGTACGTTCCCACTCGCATTTAATACTCTCATATACTAATTGATGAATTAAGTGCTCTAAAAACCTTACGTCGTATAAATACTAACTTGAGCTTCGGAGTGTTCTCACGAGGATCACCCTCGGGGAGCAACTGACTAAGAGTTTCTGTTGATTTCAGGTCGTTCCTCAGAAGCTTCGTCCCGTATAGCTTCAGGAAGGATTCGGTTTCAACAGATACAACTCTAATAGTATTTCAGGTTGATCCTAATTTTTCTAATTACTGGATTATATTTCCGTATTTCAGCATATACACTTTATTAAAAAAGAAATATAGTTATTTCATTAGAGTGTTCCCTATGACAAACATTTTAAAAAGATATATCATGTCATGTCACTTTAACAACACATAAATCTTTCATTTTATAAATATATTTTCATTGTGCATAAACTTTTCAAAAGCTTTAAAACTTATATGCATTCAACATGTCTTTCTCTACTTTCGATTAGTAACAAGAGAGATGGATGAACTCTAATTGGTGTCTATGGCTTAGAAACCCAACTATTTAGACTGTTTGTTCGTTTTTTTAGTATTGATGGTATGTTTTTCTTTTGTCCTTTTGGGCCCCCCTTATAACTCATTAGGTTATACCTAACAAAAAAAAAATTTATGAAGAGGTTCATAATGTTGAACCTGTTTATATTATTTAAACATAAAACACATATATATATATAGCATGCTTCACAAAGTTATGAGAATTTTCATTTTTTAAATATATTTATAAACTTATCATTGGCGATACATTTTATAAAAAATACATTGATGTATGAAAACATCTAATAAAGATTATAGTTAGTGATGCTAGTGTTAGGTGAATCGAATCTCCTTCGTTACCTTATACTCAATAACATTTTTAATAGTTTTTAAAAATCAAACATTTGTTAAAGATTATAGTTAGTTGTTGGAACAAAATTACAGATCAACTTATTACTGATGCTGCAGTTAGTACTGATCATGTTTACTACTGATGAATACCATGGTTAATACTGATGGGGCAGAATTACTTACTACTGATGAGTTGATACTGGTGAAGACTATGACTAACTTACTACTGATCATGCATACAATGAAGATACTACTGATCATAGTAATTACTACTGACGTTGGTTTTGGACTTACTACTGATCACCAGACTTACTACTGACGATGCAAATTTATTATTGGTGATTGCAGATTACTACTGGTATACGTTTTGGAAGCATATCAAGTCCGAGATCTTCGTAGAGTTAGTTATAGAATGTAATTCAATGTATATCTTTTATTATTCGATGTAAATCAAGTCCTAGAATAACTAGGGTAAATAGTTTAGCTTCAAGGACTATTATAAATAGTTCCTTACAAATTGTAAACGTACGTGTATATTGTTAATCGATAATATACATTGAAGCTTTTTGTGAATCTGTGTTCTTAATACTTTCGCATATTGTTCTTACAGTTCATCGTTCTTAAACATATTGATATAGTGTTAATCCGCTGTAACTTCTATCATCAATTAGATCTAAAGGTGTTTATTAACTCATTCATAGTTAATCGATCCTGACAAGTGGTATCAGAGCTTATTGGTTCTAGATCTACAAATTTTAAGAACAACAAAAAGTTTTAATCTTTAAAACACACACATTGTTAATCATGTCTGATAATAATGAAAGCACTCAAGCTAATAAAATCCCTATACTCACTCCCAATAACTTTGGGATGTGGAAGAATCGTATTAAGCAATACATGCTTATTACTGATTATACTATGTGGGAAGTTGTTGTTGAAGGAAACAAAACCGTTCCTGGACAAGCAACAAGTTCTGCAACTGAAGCAGACAAACTGAAGTGTGAAAAGGAGAAGAAAGACAGAGGAATCGAACTCAAAGCTCTAAGCACTCTTCTTCTGGCCATTCCTAATGACTATCAACATCTCTTTGTTGAATATGATGATGCAAGGCTGTTATGGTAGGCACTGGAAAAGAGATTTGTTGGCACTAAAAGCACCAAAAGAAACATGAAGTCTGTACTGAAGCAGGACTTTGAAAACTTCAAAGGTCAAAAGAATGAATCTCTATCTCAAACCTTTGATAGATTCAACAAACTTATTGGTGAATTGAATCAAGTTGGTGTGAAACCTGACAATGATGATGTCAATAGAAAGTTTCTTAGGTCTCTTGGAGAAGAATGGTCTATGTATACAGTCATATATAGACAAGGTGATGCTTTGGAAGAAAAGGAGCTGGATGAATTGTACAATGAACTTAAGGTGTTTGAATCTGAGGTAAGTTCTAAAACTCCTAATTTGTCTTCAAACAATGCTGCTTTTGTGTCTAGCACAGGAACAGGTCAGGAAACTGCAAAGGCTGCAGATTGTGAAGATGCTGCAAGAGAATCCTTCTTCACTAGTCATGTGCATACTGCACTAATTAGTGATGATTTGGAACAACTGAATCCTGATGATCTTGAAGAGATGTATCTTAAATGGCAGATGGCTATGCCGAGCCTTAGAACCAAAAGGTTCTTGAAGAGGACTGGAAGAACAAACTTAAACTTCAACAAAGGTGACAAGGCTGGATTTGACAAGACTAAAGTCAAATGTTACAACTGTAACAACCTTGGACACTTTGCTAAAGAATGTCCTCAGCCAGACAAAAGATCAAACTCAACTGCTCTTGTTTCACAACAAGGACAAGGCTATGACTGGAGCTTTCAAGCAGAGGAGCATGCACAGAATCAAGCTCTCATGGCTTTCACTGACTCTCCTACTAAGGTAACTTCTAAATCTTGCACTCCTGAATGCATTAAAGCTTATAAAGATTTAGAAAAACTAAATAAAGAAACACTTGCAGAGATGATTCTAAATAGAAACAGAAGAATTGAATATAATGGGTGTATAGCTGATCTTGAAAATCAAATTAAAATTTATAAAATAACTGATCAAAAGATAAAAGAAGAATTGCTACAAACCACCTATGAAAAAGAACATCTTGAATTAAAATTAAAAGAAACTTTGATCAAACTAGAAGAATCTCAAATGGAATTAGAACAAAACAAATTAACCATTAAAAAGTTTGATAGAAGCTCTCAAATTGTCAATGAATTAACAAGTAATCAAACCACTGAAAAGGTTGTGCATGGAGTGGGATATCATGCTGTTCCTCCTCCAACTAATTTTATCCCTCCTCTTAAATCAAGCACAGAAAGAATTTTAGAAGATTTAAAAATATCAAACGAAACTGAAACTTGTAATGAAACATCTGAATCAAATGATTCTTCTGATGATGATCAAACTACAGACTCAATTGAATTTACAATTTTTCAAACTGAAACTACAAACTCAATTGATACAAGTTTTCACACAGCACAAAGTCCAAATCATTCTCCCAAATATAATGCAGAAAATATACCAAAATTTTTAAAAAGGGGAAATCAAAGAAACAGGAATCAACTCTTAGAAAAAAAAAAACCATAAGGGCTAAGGATAATAAATTAAAATGTGTTATTTGCAACAAAGTAAATCATTTAGCAAAGGATTGTCACTTCAATCCAATAAATTGTAAAGAGTTCAAGGAATTTAAAAATTCTAAAGAAAAGGCAAAAACACAGAAATTAAAAGATACTACTGGTCCATCAGTAGTAAATAAAACAAAAACTCCAATTGCTGAAACACCAAGATTTGGAAGAAGTGCATCAAGGTTTGTTCAAAGTAAAAGAGTTGGAAGCCCAAAGAACAGTAATTATTTCAAAAATAATGGAAAAACAAATCAAAATAAACATTATTTTAATTTTTCCAACACCAGTAGAAACTTTAACAGGTTTACTATTGGTCATAACCCTAATTACAATGCTGTTGGGTACCAGTACCAAAACAATACTGGTAAAAACCCTAATTTTAAAAATACTACTGCTGCCAAACCATTTGCTAAACACACTATCGGTCATTCTAAACATGGTAAGTACCCAAATACTACTGATCCATCAGTAGTAAAGTATTCAAAAGCTAAAAACAATGGGTATAGACCAAGATCAGTAGTAAACTCTGAAAAATCCAAAAGGGCAGTAGTAAAACAGAACACCAGTACTAAAAAGTTATGGGTCCCAAAAATGTTTAAAGTTAACTGCTCTAAATCTGATTTCTCAAAGGATGAACCCAAGACATATAAAGCTTGGGTTCCCAAACTTAACTGATCCTTTACTTACTTGTGCAGAGCATTTAGATCCCTGAAGAAGGTAGAACATGGCACATTGATAGTGGATGCTCAAGGCACATGACTGGAAATCTGCAAATTCTTAAAGATTTCAAGTCATTTGATGGAGGATATGTGGCCTTTGGTGAGAACCCAAAGGGAGGTAAGATTTCAGGGAAAGGTACAGTTACAAATGGTAAGATTACTTTTGATGATGTATTTTACGTAGCTGAGCTAAAATACAATCTTGTCAGTGTGTCTCAAGTATGTGATAAAAAGAACAAGATTCTTTTCACAGACATTGAGTGCATCATTCTTTCTCCTGACTTTATTTTAGATGAAAAATATGTTGTTTTAAGAACTCCAAGGAGAAACAATGTGTATTGCCTGGATATAGGGGGAGAACTCATTTCTTCAAATGAGGTCAACTGTTTTATATCCAAGGCAAACACCACTGAATCAGAACTATGGCATAGAAGGATGTGTCACACTAATTTCAAAAACATGAACAATTTAGTTAAAAGAAATTTGGTCATTGGATTACCTCAAAAACAATTCATGTGTGATCATCATTGTGTTGCATGCCTAAAAGGTAAACAACACAAGACTTCTCATAAGTCCAAATCTGTGAACTCTATTTCTGTTCCTTTACAACTCTTACATATGGACCTCTTTGGACCTACAAATGTAATGAGTATTGGAAAGAACCAATATTGTCTTGTTATTACTGATGACTTTTCCAGATATACATGGGTTTTCTTTCTCAGGAAAAAAGATGAAACAAGTGAACTCATCAAGAACTTAATTGTCAAACTGGAGAACACATCTGATCAAAAAGTTAAAGCCATAAGATGTGATAATGGCACAGAATTTAAAAATACTAACCTAATTAACTTTTGTGCTCTTAAAGGTATTGACAGGCAATACAGCTCACCTAGAACTCCTCAACAAAATGGTGTAGCTGAAAGAAGAAATAGAACCATCATTGAAGCAGCAAGATCAATGTTAGCAGACTCAAAATTACTAATCACTTTCTGGGCTGAAGCTGTTAATACTGCCCGTTATGTACAGAACAGAGTATTAATAGTTAAGCCACACTACAAAACACCATATGAACTTTTTAACAAAAGAAAACCTTCTATAAGTTTTTTAAAATCATTTGGGTGTCCTTGTACTATTCTGATTACAAGAGAACAAATTGGTAAGTTTGACTGCAAAGCTGATGATGGAATCTTTGTGGGATACTCTACTCAAAGCAAATCATACAGAGTGTTCAACAAAAGATTAAGGATAACTGAAGAAAGCATCAATGTATCCTTTAATGAGAATGTTCCTAATGAACAAGGAAATGGTCCAGATTGGCTATTTAACATAGACAATCTAATCAAATCCTTTAACACTAACATGGATTTAAATGCAGGTGATTCAAATTGTCACACTCAAAAAGAAGGAACATCATCTTTCAATACTGGTCAAGAAGAAATGAGATACATAGTAGTTGATACTGTTCCCACAGTTAATACTGAGGACAGTAATAACTCAAACTCTGGAAGCAGTAGTAATTCAGACAATGAGGACAGTAGTAATTCAAATACTACTGAGACCAATAATAGTACTCAAAATACTACTGGTCCTAGCAATAACCTAAATTCTCTAAATACTACTGATCCCAGTAGTAACTATGAACCAGCAAATGATGATGAACCAAATTCCAATGACAATGAAGAACCTCAAGAGGAATAATCTCCTGAGCCAAATGAGTCCAATCTTGAAAACCAACTATGTGTTGATAAAGTTCATGGCACTAGAACTGAAAAGAATCATCCTCTGGATCAAGTCCTTAGTGATGTAAAATCAAGCATGCAGACAAGAAGCAAATTACATAAAAGTCTAACTGCAAACATGTGTAATATAAGTTTAATTGCTAATGAATGTATGTTTGAATGTTTTCTGTCTCAGGATGAACCAAAGAAAATTCAACAAGCAATGAAGGACTCAAACTTGATTGAGGCAATGCAAGAAGAACTCCTTCAATTCAAATTACAAGCTGTTTGGACACTTGTACCTCTACCAAAAGGAAAAAGTGCCATTGGAACAAGGTGGATCTTTAGAAACAAGAAAGATGAAAGAGGTATAGTGATCAAGAACAAAGCCAGACTTGTAGCCCAAGGATACACTCAAGAAGAAGGAATAGACTATGATGAAGTATATGCGCCTGTTGCTAGAATTGAAGCAATTAGGATATTCTTAGCATATGCTTCATACAAGAAGTTTAAAGTCTATCAAATGGATGTAAAGAGTGCCTTCCTATATGGGAAAATTGAAGAAGAAGTATATGTCTGCCAACCTCCAGGTTTTGAAGATCCAAAACATGATGATTATGTATTCAAACTAGACAAAGCTCTATATGGCCTACATCAGGCACCAAGAGCATGGTATGATACATTATCATCATACTTACTGAAGAATGATTTCAAAAGAGGAGCAATTGACAAAACTCTGTTTACAAGAAAAGTCAAAGATGATATACTACTAGTACAAATTTATGTAGATGATATCATATTTGGTTCAACAAATGATGCATTATGTAAAGAGTTTGAAAATCTCATGCAAATCAAATTCAAGATGAGCTCCATGGGTCCAATGAACTTCTTCCTTGGACTCCAAGTAAATCAAAGAACAGATGGTATTTTGATAAACCAATCAAAATATGTTAAAGACATCTTGGAGAAGTTTGATATGAAAGACTGCAAAAGTGCAAGTACACCAATGGAAACACACAAACACCTACATCCTGATGCTGAGGGGGAGGATGTAGATGAACACCTATATAGATCAATGATAGGCTCTTTGATGTACTTAACTGCATCAAGACCTGACATTATGTATAGTGTTTGTGTGTGTGCAAGATATCAAGCAAGACCTAAAGAACTACACTTGCAGGCTGTCAAAAGAATAATCAGATACTTGAAAGGCAAACCATCACTTGGTCTATGGTATCCACATGATTCACCCTTTGAACTCATAGCCTACACAGATAGTGACTATGGAGGTGAATGTCAAGATAGAAAGTCCACTACTGGTGGATGTCAATTCTTTGGATCAAGACTGGTGTCATGGCAATGTAAGAAGCAAATAAATGTATCAACATCAACTGCTGAAGCAGAGTATGTAGTTGCATCTGCTTGCTGTGCTCAAGTACTCTGGATTCAAAACCAACTGCTAGACTTTGGTATGTTTATCCTTAAAACTCCTATTTTTATTGATAATCAAAGTGCTATTAGTATTGTGAACAATCTAGTAAAACACTCTAAAACTAAACACATTGAAATAAGATTTCACTTTATAAGAGATTGCAATGAAAAGAAGTTAATCAAAGTAGTTAAAATTCATACTGATGATCAGAGCAGATCTTTTTACAAAAGCATTTGATGTAGGAAGATTCAACTTCTTGGTTAGCAGCATTGGAATGATTTTAATAAATTAATTTCTCACTCAAAATCATGTGTAAAGTTTTTGTTGTAAAAAGTTATTTATCTGTTTAAGTGTTTTACTACTGGTAAGTCTGTTTACTGGTATGTAGGCTTGTGCACAAAATACTACTGGTAGGTCAATACTACTGGTGTGTATTAGGTTTACAAAAATACTACTGGTAAGTCAGTACTACTGGTATCCACATATACTACTGGTCTTGTGTGCTAGTGGTTTCTACTGATGTCTATAGTTACTACTGATATCAAAATCATTAGTTACTACTGATGTTCGTAGATACTACTGAAGTTTTCTTACTGGTATCTAATTTACTACTGGTCTTTCAACTATCATTTTACCAAACTAACCCCCATGAAAATAACCGTTGTGTTATGATTCGAAGGGCAATTTCGTATTTTTGCAGGCTAAATCGTAAGATATAAATAGCAGAAGTCGATTAGTTTAGCATTATCCTCACTTCGATTTGCTAAATCCTCTCCGATAAACCCTAACTTACGATCAAAAACCCTTCATCAGTAACAAAATTCATACGTATTTCTCAAAATCAACAACAATGGCAACTCTACAATCTCTCGATGTTCAAACAACACTCAAATACTCTGAGTTTCACAACATGTGTGCATTCTTAAAGAATCCAGACGGTACAAAAGACTTTCGTCCAATAGTAAAATTCTTGAAGAACTCATACATCAAGTTCGCCTTAACTGTAAAACCGAAAGCATATCAACAACACCTGGTTGATTTCTGGACAAATGCTGAACGAACTGAAGGGTCAACCATGTCAATGATTAAATCAACAGTGGATGGCAAAACGGTCACAATAACTGAACAATCAATTTGACACCATCTACAACTACATGATGATGCAGGTATGTTTTCACTACCTAAGGAATACATTGTTGAAATTTTAAATAAAATGGGATATGAGGGAAGACTTGATATAGTAACTTTTCAAAAAGGTCTTCTCTCCCCACAATGGAAATTTCTTGTACATAACATTCAACATTGTATTTCTCCTAAAAGAAGTACCTGGAATGAGTTTAACAAATCAATAGCATCTGCTGTTGTTTGTTTATGCACAGACCAAGTATTTAATTTTTCAAACATGATTTTTGAAGGTATGTTGGGAAATCTTAGTGCTTCAAAATTTTTAATGTATCCCAGATTTCTTCAACATATCTTAAACTGTAAATTACAAAACTTGTCAACTCCCAAAAACATTTTTATAATTCCTGAGTTGAACAAGAAAGTTTTCTCTAATATGAGAAAACAGTTTAAATTTTCGGGCAAGGATACCCCTTTGTTTCCTAACATGATCAAAGATCAACCACAACTTGGAGAGGGTTCAATCATAGATACAACCCATATTGAACCTCAACCCATTCCATCACCTCCAAATGCAGCCCAAACACCACCCCAAATAGTCACTCAATCACCCACACATCTAGAAGTCCTGAATGTGTCCCAGGAACTTGAAATAAATCCTCAGAGTGCTACTCTTCACTCTGTGGAAGACATGCCCAATGTAACCCAAAATATATCCACAATTTATAAAAGAAAGAAAACTTCTTTCAAGGACACCAGGGGACAAATTGAGTCAAACCCCAGGCTCCAAGAGTTGTCCTCCAAGGAGGAGAGATGACATGAGGCGAGGGCTTTCACTACTGATGCCCCAAAGGTGGGTGCACAGGACAGTGAAAACATCACTAAGACCCAGACCTCGGCAACTCTGAGTGATGACTCATTTGAGGAATTACTTAGAGGACCCCGGTGCCAAGAAACCAAAAGGGGGGGCACTTCTGCTTCTTCTAGGAAGAAGAGAGTGTCTAAACAACCCAATGAATCACCAAGAAGTGATGAGGGTAGATTTGTTAAATTAACGGAAAGGATGGAAAACCTCAAAGCCAATGTACCTGTTAGTGAGCCCGATGATCTTGCTAGATGGAGTGAGGGCAGTATTAAAACCAAACAATTGACGGATAAATTGGATTCTCTTGAATCCACTGTACAAGATTGTCTTAAATATCTCACCAATCAAGGAAAAACAATAACAGTGATGAAGAAGCACATTAATACCATCAACAAAAGGATGAGAATGTATGAGCACAGGCTTCATCAACAAACCAAGATTATAAGAAAATTGAAAAAGAAGCTTGATAATAGTGAGGCTCCACCAGTTGAGCTCACTAAGGGGGAGAAGGACAATATTCAAACAATGATTGATGAATCAATTGCAGCAGCAGCAGCAACCTCTCTCCTTAATCTTAAAGAAACTGAAGTTGATGAAGGCCAAGAAAATGTTGAAGGCCCAGAAAACATGGATACTACTGTTGAGCCTGCTACTGATGAACATAAGAAATACCAGTAGTAACTCATACTACTGATATCATAGCAGTAGTAAATCCACAAGAGGAAATCATTGCACTAAACACTACTGATGCCCTATCAGTAGTAACTCCTGAAGTCACACCAGTAGTAACTACCTTGGTTACTACTGAAGAGGAAGAAATAGTTTTACCAGAGCTAATTGAAAGAGAAAGATTTGAAATCATCACCAAACCACCTACACCTGATCAACCACTTATCATACCTGACATTGATGATAATGTGAACTGGTTTGAGGTTGATGAATGCTCATTTCCTCCACATCCAAAAATACTTCAACAAAATGAACTTACATTGTTTTCTCCCTCAATCATAATCAGAGGTGTGCCTGATATGAAATACATTCCACCTCCACCTTCAGCTTGTGTTGGAAAGGGTAAAGAAGTATATGATGAAGATTACCCTAACAGAGCACTTGGTCATTACATGGTAAACAAGATAAATCTTGTCAGAGCTGATAAACAGTCTAAATGGAAGGTGAAGCACAAGAGATATTTAGAAAAAGTAGCTATGTATCAAGCTCTTGTGGAGAAGAAAAAGAAGGCTCAAACTGAAATTCCTGTTCAAGTACCTGTTCAAATAGAAGATGCTCAGATAGAAGCTCAAAAAGCAGAATTTAAGAGACTTAGAAAAGTTGAAGAAGAACATATCAATTGTCTTGAAGATCTGGTATCTGAATGCAAGAGAACTAAAAGTGAATTAACTGATGATGTATTTGAACAGAAAACCAATATGATTGAATATTTGAAAACAAAAGGGCACAATGCAAAGTCCTTTGGCAGAATGAAGATGATGACCATTATTGAAAAATATTGTGCTGCCAAGAAGAAGGATTTGGCTGAACAAGAAGCAAAAGAAGCAAAGAAATCAAAAGCCCTAGTTCCAATCAGTCCAAGTTTATTTAAAGCTGGTAGTATATCAACTACTGGTGAATCCTCAACTCCCCAATCAAAGAAGAGAAAGGCTGTTACTCAAGAACAGAGTACTAAAAAGAAATCAAAAACTGAACAAATCATTCCTGTTCTTGAATTACATGTTGCTCCCTTGCAGAACAATCCAATCATCAATTGGAGAGTTATGCCCAACAATGTTATAGAAATTATAATGGAAGACAAAGCCATACAAAGATTCACTGGATGGTTACCATTGATCAGATCATGCTCAAGAAGTGATGTTATTAAACTTCTGATCATTGGAAAACCGAGAATGTCAAAGAAATCATGGAAAGAGTCTGGTGCTGGATACTTAACAAGAATGATAGATGCTGCATTTTATCCAGATAACTACCCAGAACAATTTACAGATCCAGAGAATGTATATGCTTGGAATGTGATCCCAACTGCAAATATGTACTTCTTTGAAAAATCAAGCAAAAGATGTGAGCTCTACTTATATGAAAAAGAATATCCACATTCTGAAAAGACTATGTATCAGATATTCACTAATACAATGATGAAGCCATATGATGCTGTAATGTTCCAGAACAAATTGAATTATTTCACAAAGAGAAACAGCAAATACATCATTGCACAAAGACATCAACAAAATCAAAGAACCCTTGAGAAAAGAAAGAGGGAAGAAGAAGAACAAAAGAAACTTATGTGATTGAAAGAGAATCAATAAGTTTAGGGGGAGATTGTTGGAACAAAATTACAGATCAACTTATTAATGATGCTGCAGTTAGTACTGATCATGTTTACTACTGATGAATACCATGGTTAATACTGATGGGGCAGAATTACTTACTACTGATGAGTTGATACTGGTGAAGACTATGACTAACTTACTACTGATCATGCATACAATGAAGATACTACTGATCATAGTAATTACTACTGACGTTGATTTTGGACTTACTACTGATCACCAGACTTACTACTGACGATGCAAATTTATTACTGGTGATTGCAGATTACTACTGGTATACGTTTTGGAAGCATATCAAGTCCGAGATCTTCGTAGAGTTAGTTATAGAATGTAATTCAATGTATATCTTTTATTATTCGATGTAAATCAAGTCCTAGAATAACTAGGGTAAGTAGTTTATCTTCAAGGACTATTATAAATAGTCCCTTACGAATTGTAAACGTACGTGTGTATTGTTAATCGATAATATTCATTGAAGCTTTTTGTGAATTTGTGTTCTTAATACTTTCACATATTGTTCTTACAGTTCATCGTTCTTAAACATATTGATATAGTGTTAATCCGCTGTAACTTCTATCATCAATTAGATCTAAAGGTGTTTATTAACTCATTCATAGTTAATCGATCCTGACATTAGTGATACTAGCGCTAGGTGAATCGAACTTGTTTCCTTACCTTATATTCCCTAATATTTTTAAATAGTTTTTAAAATCAAACATCTGATAAAGATTATATTTTGGTGACGCTAGTTAGGTGAATCGAACTTGCTTCCTTACTTTATACTCCGTACCGTGTAGTTTTCAAAATCAAGTGAATTTCATGTACTATAATATAATTATTTTATTATATTGTTTTTATATTAAGAGAGTGATGTAAGAAGATACCATGATGCAAACGAGATGGTGCAAAACCTTGCTTGAAATAACCTTATGGGGTCTCCGTTTTTATTTATATCAAGGGGCCAAGGGCTATCACTCCTTCATTAAGTTTGCAACTTTTGAGTCTCTTGTTTTCTTTTTGGTCCAAAGTCTTGCCATTTTATTCAACAACATCGAGTACTACATATAAATATACTATAATCGTTCTACTTGGTCTTGTTATTTTTTAGAAATGGCAAATGATATCAACGGAAGCATACTCATAATTTTCCAACGAGCACCCCGGGTTCGACCTCATTTACAGGATAAATCCAGCCTCCATAGAGATTTCCAGGAAAAAAATCTCTCATATTTGGCACCACAAGAGGTGTTTACAGGATTCGAACTAGATTACAAATTATCACTCCATATTTGGCACCAAAAGAGACACTTTATGATAAGATTACAAATCATCCTAACTAGATCTTCGAATATGTTAATACTAATAACAGATTTGATAGTATTTTGGTGCCAAAGATGGTTAACCAGATTTGATATTATCATAGAGTAATGATATTTATGTCTACTAAATGTGCATACTCACGTGCCTATCAATTTGATCAATGCAGATGTTAAAATCAAGGGATGATATGAAGAGAGAGAATTAGTGGATGACACATTACATATTTAGAAGTGAGTAGGCCAATGAGTAGGCACAAATTATATACACAAATATCAAATCTCCTATCATAAAGTGTCTCTTTTCTCTCCTCTGCAAAATCAATTAGTTATGAGAAATCGCGATATCAGTTGTAATAACATTGTGAACATTGTTTTAACAAATGAAAACCACACATAACTATAGAAATTACCATTGTTATAGTAAATTATCCTCCAAGACAAGGTCAGGCCCTGAGTTCGTCAGGGCCCTAGGCGAATAATGATTCTAGGCCCATATCGTAATTGTAAAAATAACTATCAATGCAAAAATATCAAAATATTTGTCAAATAAAATACTCATTTAAATGTGACGGGTCTAGGTTTCTAGAGGCAAAACAAAAAATATAAATTTATAAATGGTTCAAAAATAAAGTATAATTCAATAAAACAGAAAAAAGATCAAACATTATAAACATGTAAAATTCAAAACCATTGAGTTTGTGAAATTGACAAAACAACGAATATTGAAGATGACCACTTGCATATTCACATGGCGCACATGTGTAAATTTTTGGGTTTTAAATACATAAGGGCCTAAAATAAAATAGGCCCTCAATTTTTTTTGGCCCAATTTTATGCAAAAAAAAACCTTCAAATTTCATTAAATCATACTCGTAACTTTTATCATGATGATTCTCATCACCGTTTAAGTATGCCCAACCCAAATCATGTATAAACTGGTCTAAAATTATTGTATTTGCAACTCGCCACATTGCCGCGGAAAAAAAATACTACTCCAGTAATGAATAATATTATAGTAAAAAAATTCCAGTAACGAATTTCAATATATACTTCTTGGGGGTAAATGGGGCACTTAAAAAACTAAGGTGCTGTTTATTTTTTGACAGAAGGTCTTCCTGAGGTCTTTTGTCTTCGCGGCGCAGACCAAACGCAGAAAAAGGCTTGCGCAGATATTTGTTTTTCGGAAGCCCGCAGACCTTATATTGTCTCTTAAGGTCTTCCCCAGGAAGACTTGGACATTAGCTTCTTGGGTCTTCCAAACTTTAAAAAAAAATCTCCAAACTTAATTAATATTATTATATTAATATATATTGTTATATTAATATATATTATTATTATGTTAATATATAATATTATTATATTAATTATTATTATTATTATTATATATTAATTAATATTATTGTTATATTAATTATATATTGATTAATATTATTATTATACTAATATATAATTTTATTATATTAATTAATATTATTATATTATTAGATGATAATATATTATAGTTAATATAATATATTAATATATCTTATTATACTAATGTTATATTAATATATCTTATTATTATGTTAATATATAGTATTATTATATTAATTAATATTATTATTATATTAATTATATATTGATTAATATTATTATTATACTAATATATAATATTATTATATTAATTAATATTATTATATTATTAGATGATAATATATATTATTAAATTTAAATTATATATTAGTATTATATATAAATATAATATAATACTAATATATCAACTAATATTATTAATATATAAATTAATACAATTATTATTATATTAATATATAGTATTGTTATATTAATGTATAATATTATTATCTTAACTAATATTTCAGTTTATTTGAGTAGTCTGCAAATGTTAAAAAACAAACAATAGTTTTCTTGCAGACTGCAGACCTTTGATCCATCTCAGAAGCTGCAGCAGCTGGCAGATGTGGTACGCAGACAGCAGATCTTTTTGCTCTAAAAAAACAAACAACACCTAAATAATAAAGTTTTCGAAATATGTCCTAGGGGCACATATTGCATTGCATTTAATGAAGTGAAATTTTTTAATTTAAACTTAGAATCATATTTAATTCATTTTTAAAAAATATTACTTCCTCCGATTCAAAATAATTGATATATTTTTTTTTGGTGATTCAAAACAAGTAATACACTTTGAGAAATTACATTATTTGGCAAAAAAAAATAGTGGGACTCACACCCACTAACTATCTACTTTAATAAAGTGAAATGACTCATTTACCCTTACTTTTTACTTTTAAACATCATTAACCCCACTTTATTCAAAAAGTGTGGGACCCATTCTCCACTAACCATCCAATTAATCTAATTTAACCACCATTATAATTTTTTGCCTCAAAAACCGTGAAAGCTAAAGTGTATCACTTATTTTAAATCAGAGGAAGTATAAATTGTAGTTTAGGAATGTCATTCCAATAATTTTTTAGGGAATAATTAATTCGTTAAACTTAATTTGTTTCCTATTTATTTACACACTAGAAAAACTCAATTGTGAACTAGAACCGATTAACATATCTATACTACTTTATAAAGCAGAGTGAACATTTCTAAATAAGGAATGTATGAATTCAAACCTTCCATAATTAGGAGTGTTCACTTTGCCTGAAAAATAATTAAAAAACTTCTTATTACGAGGCTCGAACCCGGGTGGCAATGGTCAATAGGTACAGCTCTTACCACTAGGCCGAGCCACGGCTTTGGTTACAATTTCGTAAACACTTCAGTTTTAAGCAGTTTTCACTTTCCCTATAAGGGCAATCGATTATCATTCATCATTTAAAGCATTTAAGTTTACGGGTTGTCATAAGAATAATTCAAGAGAAACAAATTAATTAGGAAGAACTGTTACAATACCCATAATTAACCCTATTCAATGTTCATGATCAACTGTGGTCACTTTTCCAATTTGAAAATGCTTCTCGGTTTAGATTAAGACCACAAACTAATCTAGAATCAGTTTATAAAATCTATATATAACACACGTACCTATTCACGAAATTACAGAATAGGTTTTGCATTCAAGCAATTGGTATCAACTTATCCTCACCAAGCTGCATCACTGTCCCTAAAACGGTAGGACTATTCATCTACTATTATGTGTGCATTTTTTATTAATTTTTTTTAATCACACAATATATAATTATCTCATATTATTTCCGGATTGCACCGTATGTAGGCCAGACTCTAATATTTACAGCATTTGTGTTAGATACTACTATTTTAAAGATTTAATAAAAATATATATATATATATATAAAAGTTTCTGGAAAATACAAAGAACAAACTGTTGTTGAAATACAATGTGTGTGTGTTTGCGGAAAAATAAATACGTGAAATTTACGGGAGTAAATGGCCAAAAAAATTTCCTAAAAAAACAGCAACATAACACGTGTCGGTTTCTCATACTTTCAATTTATTTAACCCAACTATTTATTATTTATGTTTTTTTATTTTAATTTCCATATTTTTGGGAGAAATGACCTTCCGTATAAATCGATGAAGTACAACTACTCAAAATATTAAATTCGTTCTTAAAAACAACCATAAGGGGATATGGATAAACTAACAAAACACCCTAATTCAACAAGTTTATCCTTATGACCATTATAGTAGCAATTATGATTATGCAACACCACTTAGATAATTTGGTATATAATTTTTAGGGACTGCATTAATACTTATGACCATGATTATGCAACAACGTGAATCTGCTATATTTGAAGACAATTTATTATACAACACCACGAATTGGTAACCAAATTTATACTTATGACCATTTTTTTTTAATTTTTGAATTTGTTAAATTTCAATCCAATTTAAATACTTACAGATTTTAAAAAAATCCATATTTAATCATCATAGAAGATCAAAAGATACATAGATAATGAATCTTCTTCTATAAATCTACATTTTATCAAACTACATTAAACAATTAAATACATATAACCCGTAAAATTTCTTAAACTTACAAATTAACACACCTATCCAGATTTCTAAATATTATTGTATCCAAACATTTTTTATTAGTAATTATCTTTTACATGCCTTTATTCATATAAATCAATCGACTAAGTCAATCATTGCACAATTAGGGCTAAAATCATGTGAAAAACTAATGCATATTAGATTCGGTCAAAGGTCATGGTGTAGTAACTGAAATTTACAGAATCAGTAAATTATGCACTACCCAAATTCTACGACCTTTATAAAAATGGACCCACTTCTGTTGACCTTCTAATAGGAACATAAAGTGAAGATTTGAGAGAGTTACCGGAGTGCAACGTTCAGTTACAAATCTATAAGTAAATCTTTAGTTGTTTATTATGTTTAACACGAAATTCAGAAATAGTTTTTAATTTTTTTTAACATACCGATTATAGGTGAAGAAGAAGTAAGGGCCCCTTGAACGACCTGTAGACAACTGCAATGACGAAGGATCGTTGTGTGTCTAAGTAGGTTCTTAGCCGGAACTCTGTTGCGTCGGAGTTCTTCTGTACACGGCCAGATTGAAGAAGTGCGACAACTATTAAAATCTAGGGTTTCAACCCATGTATGAATACCTCTAATCGGGACACAATAGGGAAGACATAACCGGACCATGATTTAATTTACTGGTGCAAACTTTTTGCCATTTGACCCGCCGTTATTTAGTCCGAACATCTTTAAATTGGGCCTGCTTATTGGACTGACCATATCACTGTGTCACCAGAAAAAAAAAACAGATAAGAGAAGTTATTGAATTTAATTTAAAACACTTAAATGTTTCGACTACTTATTTAGTTACAAAAAATAAAATTGATGTACAAATTGGAGATGCTTTTAAGTAACAATTTAGATAAAATCTACCTAATACTCTGTATTATTTTATAATAGTAAAGTAATCGACCAAATACATTTTATTAATGATTTCAGTTGAAATATATTTTTTTTGGGAAATTCCTTTCTAGATTGAGGTTGCTGGCTATTGAACACCATTACAAGATATAACATGTCTTTCTCTAATATTTTTCTTTTCTTTTCAAGATGGACATGCCACCACATGTACCACATCCTCCAACCCTGGGTGAAATCCTCCCAGCTACGCCTACAGCTCCTACCTCTATCACCCTCTGAAGCCGACATGTTTCCTTTCAAGTTGAAAAGAAAACAGTTTCCGGTTAGGCTAAACTTTGCGATGACAATCAACAAAGCCCAAAGACAGATAATTCCAAACGTGGGCGTTTATCTGCCGGAATCGGTGTTCTCGCATGGGCAACGCCCTTTCAATAGGAATTTCACGTGACAATACAAAAGTATTGGTAACTCCAGTAAAAAAATTATTCTCGACGGAGTTTACACAGCAAACGTGGTGTATCGAGAGGTTTTACATGATGAGTAACACGCATAAACAGACATTTCTTTCTTGTATTTTATACTTAATTAGGTTTATTGTTTTACCTCTATTTTATACACAATTTCCATGCTTATGTATTGTACTCGTTATAAAAATATGTAACCAATGGACTTTTAATCGCCAGGAATATATAGTTCGCAGCCGCCGCATCGCGCGGGTTTTAACCTAGTTTAATTAATCAATATTAGTCATCATGCAAACACCCCCGTAAACCCTTTCGCTCGTTGTGTCTCATTCTCACAAAAGTCATCATCAACTTCGATTATCTCTCTAGAGGTCTTTATAATCATAACTGAAGGCTCAAGGTATGGTTTTATCTTTAGCTTGCAATCTATAGGATTTAGGTTTTTATCATTACAAGGTTTTACGATTCTCAATGTTATTTAATCAATAAGCATCTTTTTTCCGGTTGATGTGTTATGTCTTGTTTGTCGCAAGGCAAGTTTAGATTCCTTTGGGGAACATCCGGTTCATTGTAAAGAGCTCCCGGGATTCAAGTATCGACACGATATGGTTAGAGACGTCCTTTTTGACATATGTAGACGTGTCGGGATCTCCGCCAAGAAAGAAGCACATGTGATCTTTTTGACTGACCCGTTGGATAAAATATCCACAATTAGACCTGCTGACATTTTGGTTTTTGGATGGTTTGGGGGGAAACACGCGTGTGTGGATCCAAACGGAGTTTCTTGTCTCGTGGGTTTGAGTAGTCAGGGTGTTACAGTGGGACAAATTGCTTTGAAAGCCGCCTCTTGTAAAGTGACAAAGCACGAGAAAGAATGCATTGAAAATCAACATGTGTTTATTCCTTTTGCATTTAATACTTTCGGTTTCCTTGCACCTGAGGCGGTGGAGTTTCTCCATAGAATCCAACGTGTTATGCATTGCAATTCAAAAAGGGATAGCAACGCAGCTTGTTGCCCCTTTGCTTTTTTTCTCTATGTAAAAAGCGATCGTTATTTAATTGATTTGTTTATAGTGTGTATCTTGATTTAGAATGATGCTAATAGGATTAAAACAAAACAGATACCTGCATGTAATCTGAAATAGGATTTGCGGTTTGAATTTGATTCCAAACATTCGATTGCAAAATTTATATGGAAAATCCGGATTATGCTACGTTTTTTACATTTCCCCCAAATTTTATCTTAAAGTTGATAGCAATTTTGAAATAATAAATCAATGTTTTCAGTGCATGTAAAATTAGAAAATCAAGCTAGCGTGACCTAATTTAGTGTTAAAATTGAGTGAATTGTTTAAATCCAACTAACCATATGTATATTTGGTTCGAGTGTTTTTCTATTTTGTTGTGTTTGGAATTAATTATATAAGTTCTTATTTGCTTAGTTCAGTTCTGTAAATATGCTTAGCAGGGAATTGATATATTCCTACTTATTTGAGCGTTTTTGCATGTGCTTATTAGCTAATTGCATTTTCTAAACAATATAACTGCCTTTTGAGTGTTTGGATGTAAAACATCAGTTGCTTATTGCCTACTTTGTGCTGAAATATGCCTTTTTGAAAATAAGCATAAACTGGATATATGCAGTCCCAAACACCCTGTAAATAATCACTTTAAAACTTTTGAAAACTGCTAATATATCTTAATATAAGTAAATAAAAGGCCAAGATGCATTTTAATACAAGAAGAAGATGGAACAAGTGAAGGCGGTTGCATCCACTGGATTAATGAAAGCTAAATCTGTTGCAGTTGTTGGGGCCGACAAAGTGAAGAAAGGTACATCGACTGGTTTCAAATGGATCAAGAACAAATGCTAGTCTTCTAAGTAAAACATATAATCTGTGTTACTAATCACCTTTTTATATCGATTTGTACTTTATTCCAATGATTCCATCAAGTGTACATTGAAGAACATATACTTCCTCTGATTCAAAATAAGTGCTACACTTTGTATTTTATGGTTTTTTAGGTAAAAGATTATAATAATGGTTAAATTAGATTAATTGAATGCTTAGTGGATAATGGGTCCCACACCTTTTGAATAAAGTGGGGTTAATGATGTTTAAAAGTAAAAAGTAAGGGTAAATGTGTCATTTCACTTTGTTAAAGTAGATAGTTAGTGGGTGTGGGTCCTACTATTTTTTGCCAAATAATGTAATTTTTTAAAGTGTAGCACTTATTTTGAATCACTTATATAAGGAAAGTGTAGCACTTATTTTGAATCGGAGGAAGTATAAATGATTGATTAGCATTATCTCAATTTTCAATCCTCTATGTGGTTTAATGTATCGAGTGGGTTATAGACTTATAGTAAAACCGTATTGATGCGTCATTCTTCTAACAAAATAAAATCATATCTAGTGATGACCTAGTAGTAAAGAGGCTCAAAATCATCTTCTTAAGGTCACATGTTCAATTCATTCTTTAGACAAATATTTATTAGATGGCCAGATAAGTCAATTATAAAATAGGATTAACTTTTTTCTAAAGTTTGGTCGGACTAAATGAAATGTAGTAGTAATTTAAACTTTTGTGTGAATGTATATTTAGTTTATATATATGGGTTTTGCGGTTGTATATATTTGTTTTGTATATCTTTGGTCCAGTAATTTGTAGTGTATTATTATGATATGATATTGCTTCCAATCGTCACACGAATTGACACTTTAATTTACATCAAATCAACGTTACATTAACTAACACTTCAAGACACTCATGTTAATAATATTTTTCATTTAATATTTTATATATGAGATACACACCAAAAAAAATACTAATACCCACAAAATTACATGCAATCTAGTCACTTGATACTTTTCTGAACTGATACCTTCATGGTGTTAGCTCAAGGAAAATGATTGATGCTCCAACACCGGTCGAAAGTTCTATATTATTCAGGCCACGTGTTATCTAGTGGTGAAACATACGAGCCCACCAAACGGCTCGCTTAGTCAATGTAATTGGGCCCATATAACACATGTAAAATAAATCAACTAAAATTGACATGTTCGCTGTTCGATATCCTTTGTTCTATTTCAAAACATTTCAAGTAGTAAATGTTTACTTTCACTATTGACAATTGATTATAGTAAAATTGTATTTAGTTATATATGGTGGAAGGTAAGGCTTGTGCCAACGAGAGGGAACTCTCTCCTTCGGTTCATCCACCGATGCCTTCTTCCAATGGCACTACATGTCAGTTTATATCCATCAGTGAAATCTTTCGATTGATGGAAGAGTGGAGACGGGTATTTGGTGTGGCTCAAGGTATTTAGTACTTTATCAGTATGTGATTTATAATGGTGATAAAAAAAAACTGAAGTGAAGAAGTATTGATAACATGTGGATATTAGTTAAAATGTAAATTGATGTAACACTAATTTAACAAAAATGAATGGGCGTCAGTTACTCAATGTCGACACCGGTGGAAGGTAATATCTAGTGAGATAGACGACAAAAAAGTATAAAAATTACTTCTAGTGTTTAGGTGCTCCTCGTTATCTTTAATATACACGACTTGTACCCATCCATTGTCACGGTCTCCAACTCATTTATTACTCCTTTCCTTGTACTAATAAAAAGTAAATTTACTTTTTAATGCAATAATATCTCCATTTTTCCTACCAATTTTATACGAGTATGTTAGTATAATGTACTTTTTTAATATTTTATCTTATTTATTCTCTACATATAACAATAATTGTACACATCGTTTTAGTTTGTTTAAGAATAATCATTCATTTTGAAATGTTTAAATAATTCATTATTCTATCGCTACATATGTTTAAGAAAAACAAACAAACGACATTAATTGTATACACTAGAAAACATGAAAATTCGTTCAACTAATCAATTGTATTAATATCACTTTTTTAGCTGATATTTTCTTGATCATGATTTTATAACAAATATGATATATATTCATATTATTTGTTTCTACTTCATCCTATGACCCATCACAATATGTCATATGTTGTAACTCATGTGACTATTTGGATGCACACATTTATGTATATTCATATCATGACTCTTAACTTACAATCTCTAGTCTATATAAGAGAGTTCTTATGTTCATTTCTATTTAAAATTCTTGTAACACAATGATAGGTTGATTGGTTGAGCTAATTTGGTTTACAACACGTTATCAACACTTTGCTACGAATCAAGTGATCTAAACAAGGTTTTAATGAGGCACACCATATATGGTTCCTTCCCCCGCTCAAGATATCCTAATCGTACTCTTTTGTCCTTCGACTGGAGTTTTTGTCCCAATGGTTTTTCTCCGGCAAGGTTTTTAACGAGGCGAATGTTTCATGGATTGTCTGAAGATACAAGACGAAGTACATGTAGAGCTCAACATAAATCTAAGCAACCAAGGGGGAGTGTTGTAACTCATGTGACTATTTGGTTGCCCACATTTATGTATATTCATGTCATGACTCTTGACTTACAATATCTAGTCTATATAAGAGAGTTCTTATGTTCATTTCTATATACAATTCTTGTAACACAATGATATGAATGAGAATGTTGATTGGTTGAGCTAATTTGGTTTACAACATCATATTTAATCTAATAATTCTTTTTCTGCACATCATTTCTTAACGTTGACCTGTTTCATCAAGTGAGTATGAAGATAAGTATGAAACAAATGGTAAAAAAAAATAAATACAATTCCTCATTTTGTAAAGAGTTTTTCTAACATATGTCTAACAAGAATATGTTTACTGTCTAGGTGCATTAATTTATATCACTTTTCCATTAAGAAATAAAAAGAAGATTGTTGGGTCGCTGAAAGCAACCCTTATAGAAATGGATTTAATGAAGACAAAAAGACAATAGTTAGACGATAATCTGAAGATAAGTTCTTCAGATTGTAAGTGTATGAATATCTTATGCGTTCAAATCATTCATCACTTGACTACACTATCTGAACAACCAACGAAGCAACAATCAGCTCCCTGTGCGGAATCAGAGAGTGATCAACCGTTCAGATGTTCGTAGTAGGTTCAGTGTGTTCTTAACAATGACACACTGAGTCTTGAAGATAAATGCTACACTAAGTCTGAATCTTAGTGTAAGTCACTGAAGCTAGCCCAATATCTGAAGAACCATGAGTACCTGAAACACTCATGGGTATCCGAACACCTCTTAGCATCTGAAGCTTCAGAGGCACAGAAAAACAAGTATTATACAAGATCGTCGTTCGCCGACAAAAGGGAATCCTATGCAAATCTTTTAGAAGATATCGGCTACCACAAGATGATAGAAAGTACTGTCAGAATTCCGTTAATAGTGCTCGTCGCATGAAAATTCCTTAACACCAACGGGATTCTTACACGTGTACAATTCGTGCATCCCTTAGCTGTCACGTCTCGCAAACTCTATAAATAGAAGACTTGATGGATGAATTCACGTGTGCACCCAACAACGTTTTCACTCTGCTAAAGCTTCCTCGGCAAACATCCTTAAGCAAAGTGAAAACTACTTGTGATATTGTTTCACTGCTTGTTTCATCAATTGAATCGAAGTAACAACAGTGTCAAATCTTGAGTTTGATTATTAGTTATCAATACTTGTCTTAGATAGTATGTGTGATTGTCTATCTCTTTCAAGTAGTTTATTTATGATTCGTATTCTTAGCTATTCCACAGCTACTTGTAATTTGTTAAATCATTATTGATTAATAAAGAAAGAGTTTATTTATTGTTATGTGTTCAATTTTTAATTTGATCAGAAAACTGTATAGACACATTCAATCCCCTTCTACATTTATCAAGCACTTATTACAAGAATAACAAAGATGTATGAAATTTGAACCACTATTCCTCTAATAATCTTCTAAAAATGAGAGGATTTGAAAAAGAAAATACAAATAATTAAAAATTCATTTCGTGTACAATCCATCTTATATCTAGTTCTTTAAAATGATTCTAGGAGTATATTGTTTACTGTATAGGTGCATTAATTAATGATTTTATAATGGTCATTACATATCAGTGTTACATCATTTTTTTCTCCTACAATCAAACACATGAAAAATCCCGACCAACCTCACGTAGGGGGTGACCAAACTCATTCCTTTGAAAACAAACTTATTCCTTTTGAAAAATGGCGACCAACAACCGTCGCCTGGACGCGTCTAAATGTGGCGATTTAAGGGAGGGACGCGTCTACATGTGGCGATTTAAGGGGCTACGCAAGGAGAGAAATAAAGCATTTTCTAGGCAAGGAAAGGGTGATTTGAATTTCAAATAAGAGATATGGTTATTTTTAAAGACCATTGTTAAAAATGTATTTAGATTAAAAAGCAAGGAAAATCTAGACTCACCGGACTATATATTCTGAACATTTTATCAGACTATATCGCCAAAATTGCAACGATATGTTAATTTAGCATAGCGCTAATCGCGCGTAGATCATGGCTTAATGCTATATCGATCGTAACGTTATAGAAATATTCATTTCCAAAACCTTTCAGTTAGCATTAGAGAGTAATGCAACGTTTAGGCATGTATGCTTACAGAAATGGGATGTGACACTAGTACAAATATGCGATTTGGTCTCACATGGTCCGAATCGAACAGCCACACATTCAGATATTTATGTGGCTAAAGCTACGAAAATAAATTTCAAACTTATTAGTTAGCCACATATGAACTCTCATTAGTGATGCCAACGGGCGCGGGTAGTAGCGGATATTGTAAAACCCGTACCCGCACCCGAACTCCAATCCCCATACCCGTCCCCGTCCACGCCCGCGTCCGCGTAATCCCCGTCGGGTTCGGGTAGAAAAATCCACGTGCGGGTACGGGTTACCCGATGGGTATTTGTTCAAAAGTTCAAAAAAAAAATATATATACTAAACACAACACATGTGGTTGGTGTATTTTAATACACACATACATGCATCTATGTTGATTGATGGATAATAACTTGCTATGTGGAGAGAGTACACTTTTATAGATGTGAAAGTTTGTTTATGAGTTGTATTATAGCAATGTGGGATCTTATTTTCTTTGTTGTTGTCCCATATCACTTCAAGAAAGAACAAATCATGTAGAATTACACTATAAAAAGGGAAGGGCATAGATAAATAAAATTGAAACTTTGTCTTAGTATGTAATATGCAATATACATAGAATTTGTACATAAAATATGTATATTCGGGTATGAAACGATGCGGGTAGAGGAATACCCGTACCCGACCCGTCCCAGCTTCGGGTGTAAAAGTCAATACCCGTCCCCGCCCCGTTACCCGTTTAAGCAGGTAATATCCGCCCCGTTAGGTTCGGGTACCCGAATCCGCGGATAAAATTGGCATCTCTAACTCTCATCGTGTGACCAATCAGAAATGTATTGCAGCGCGCGCACACACACACATACATACATACACACACACACACATACATACATACATACATACATACATACATACATACATCCGCCTACCTAGATACATACATATACATATGTTTAATATTCATATTTATACACATATTTGTATGAACCAAGCTAACATTTACTGGTAATGAATACTAATAAATACTCATTACATTCCATAGTATTTCCTTTGGGTGCTATTTGGTTCGCATAATGTTCGATGTAATTAGAATTCATGAAGGAATTAGAATCCAATTTCATACTATGTTTGGTTGGCATGAAATTGAATTAGAATCCAGTTCAATATTCTGTTTGGTTGGCATAATTGGAATTGAAATTATCTAAAATGATGAATTTACCCTTATTGCTGGTAGTGGTTGGTTGGTGGCGGTGGTGAGTGGTATTGGTGGTGGTGGCGGCGGTGGGTGGTATTGGTGGTGGAGGTGACGGCGTTGGCGGTTGGTGATGGCGACAGTGGGTGGCGGTGGTTGTAACGACCCGAAAATTGTAAATAAATAAAATATGTAAAAATATGATAATTATGGATAAATCATATAAAACAAGTAGAAATTGGTTTCGTGTCATTTGAACACCGTATGAGAAAGTTATGGGCGAAACCGGGTCGAGACAAAGGTTGAAAACTGCAGCCCTGCTGCATAAGGGGGTTCGCGGCGTGAATATGAGTTCGCGATCGCGAACATGGAACAGTAGCTTTGGGTTTTTGTGATCGAAGTTCACGGCCAGCTCACGATCGGGAAGAGTTCGCGACAAGGGAAGTTCGCGGCGCGAACTAGTTGTTCGCGGCGCGAACTCTTCCGACCAGGCATTAAATTCGGGATTTCAGCCATAAATGCAAAACACAAACCCTAGTTTTCTCGTTTGGCGATTTTCGAGCATAAAGGCTGTTCTTGGGTGATTTCTTCATCAAAGCTTGGTAGATTTCACTCCTAGTTGAAGATTAAAGGTATATCTTAACTCTTCCATCTTTGTAGCTCAAGATCTATGGATCTTGAAGCTAGGGTTTGAAACCCTAGTTCTTGGGTTGGTGATTAATGGTGAAATAAAGGTTGTATATACTTAATACTCCCTCCGTCCCACAAAAAAGTTCCCATTTCTCCTAAAGCTTTTGTCCCACAAAAAAGTTCCCATTTCTCATATGTGGTGGGCTCCACACAATAAAATACTATTATTATTAAAAACCCCATCAATGATATCCACTAATTATCTTTCTCTCTCCAAACCAATCTTATATTATAATCAAAATAATACTAATGACCCCACCACTAACTATCACCTAAAATCTTGTGCCAAAGGGAAATGGGAACTTTTTTGTGGGATGGAGGGAGTATATGGTATTTTAACAGAGGAATCAAGTGTATGGTTAAGATTGTAAGAATCTTAAGGGTTGGTTAAACCTATGGTTTTGTAAGTCACCATAATTGGGGGAAATGTGTTGGTAAGTGTTATCTAAAGATAGATGGACACATTATTAGTAGAATGTGATGTTGAACAACTTGTGATTGTTATATTAGGCTTTTGGTGAAGCCTTGGAAGGTCGATTTATTGTGAAGCAAGAGATTAGGTGTTAAGAACACGATTGGAGCATCATATTATTAAGGTGAGTACGTGTGGACTTTACTGAGTACATAGCTATAGAAATGTGTTCCATTTACTTGCATTTAGCTTATTTAATTATGTGTGTAGACTTATTGTGTTGAGTTAGTTTGACACTAATGATAGTGGTTAACTAACATGTTGGATGATAGATCTGATAGCTTAAGGCTCGTTTGGAATAACTGCTGAGTTATGGTAAGTGAGATGATGTGATGATGCGGGGGATCCTCGGTCATGAGAATATGGAATGGGGAGCATTTGGGCGGATCCCCATCGGCCCATTCCATGATACGTGGCCTTGCTAACTGGAGGTAGTCCGGCGGGCAAGGCAGGTATTGGTAGATTGGGCGATTCCCTCTTTCCTTTACCTTGAGGCTTATTAATACGGGGTTCCCCGGTTAATAAGTTAATGTGGTTCTAGTTAGTTCGGGGGCAACCCGATAACTAGATATGATTGCTAGGGAAGCAAGATTGATAGAGTCACAATATGGTGACTAGATAGGTGGACGAGGTGCATACTTGTGTGTTTACTTACTATATGATATTTGTTATTATTGGGTCGAAAACCCATGTATCTTACGAGACATTCTTGTCTCACGTACTCCTTGTTTGTTTTGCTATGTACTCAGGTTCGGGATCGAAGGTTTAGGTACGCATGGATAGAGATGCGGGGCCTAGAATAGAAGAACACTAGAGTGGATTTATGCTTAGCTTTGGTTTTGATATATTTTGTAACACCAAACTTTATACTCTGATTTTCATACCAAAGGTTTTTGTAAATCCATATTTTGGAACCGTTCTTCTATTTATTAAAATGGTATATTTTGGTAAAATGTTTTGTTATAAAATTTGAGGTGTTACAACTTGGTATCAGAGCTATAGTTTAAGTGAATTAGGTTGGATGATCATCATAGTCTTAGACTGTAGCTATAGGAATGTAAGATTCCTTGAGATCGATAGGTTGACCTTGAGACTTTATGTTAAGTTTAGGGTTGAACTTAGGGGACCTATGAAAGTTGATATGTTTTTGAATGTCGAGTCTTATGGGACTAATGGGTTGTACATAAGGTACTAAATGTTTAATGTCTTTCGTATAGTCTTAATTGAAAGAAATGGTGAACACCCGTCGAAGTGGGAAAGCCCCGGAGAACCGGGAGGAAGAGGCACCTCATATTGAGGTTGTGGTTGAACAAGAAAGTCAACCGTCGATGCATCGAGCGGATGAATCGGATTGGAGCTAATAAGACTCCGGTAACAATGGCGGACCTCCAAACTATTATTGATCAAATCAAAGGGACGGTGGCCGAGGAAGTGCACCGTATAATGGGCAACCGTGATAAGACGGAGGGTGACCGTGAGTCCGAGGCTAGGTCGGATGAGAGGACCGGGGGTAGTGACACCGGTGAAAGAAAATCATCTACGGGTGGTCAAAGTGATGCTAGGGCAAGGCCCGATGAGAAAGAAGGTTGTTCATTCAAGTCTTTCATGGCTTGTAAGCCAAATGTGTACAAGGGTAGTTCGGACCCGAAAGTGACAATGAGGTGGATCCGAGAGACCGAGCGGGTCATTGGAAGTAGCAAGTGTAAGAAGGCCGATATGGTGACGTATGCGTCACAATTGTTGAAGGAAGATGCTATGGTTTGGTGGGACATAGTTTATGAAACCCTCGGAAGGGAGGTTGTCGAGATGATGTCGTGGGATGAGTTTACCACGAGATTGAAAAAGAAATTTTGTCCCGAAAGGGATTTGGAGAAAATGCATGAGAAGTTTGTGACCCTTAAGAAGGGTGATATGTCGGTGGAAGAGTACTTAAGGGAGTTCACGGGATTGCTCCCGTTTGTTGCTAAGACCTACTCGGATGAGAGGTTGAGAGTGGTCCGGTATGCTAGTGGGTTACCGTGGGACTACCGATTGGAGGTTAAGCGGGCGGTCACACTTGATGAGGCCATTAGTGCCGCCCGGGGTGTTGAAGAAGTGAATGAGGCACGGGTTGCCGAGAGGGCCCATGTGGGCGAGAAAAGGAAAGCCGAAAGCGGCTCTAGTTCGTTCAAGAAAGGGAAGTTCACACCGAGCTTCTCTAAGCAAGGAAGTGTTGGCTCGTGCAAGAAGTGCGGGAAGACTCATGCCGGCGTATGCCGAGGGGAGTCGAAAACTTGCTACAATTATGGGAAGCCGGGGCACATGGCCCGAGAATGCAAGTCTAAATCAATGGCCGAGGTGGAGTGTTTCTCGTTCCACGAGAAGGGACACTATATAGTAATGTGTGTCCGAAGAAGGGGATCGAGTCAATGGTGTCCACGGCTCAAAAGAAAGTGGAACCGGCGAAGGTGAATGGGCGATCCTTCCAACTCACTCGGGAAGAGGCGAAGGAGGCACACGATGTGGTGTCAGGTACTCTATTCCTTAACTCCTTGCCAACTTATATCTTGTTTGATTCGGGTTCCAATTATTCATTTGTGTCTCATGAGTTTGGTAGAAAGTTGAATGTGGTATCGGAATTATTAGATGAGGTTTATGAAATAGAGGTAGCCGATGGGAAAACCTCAATGGTCGAAAGTATTTATAGGAATTGTGAATTAGAAATAGATGAGAAAAAGTTTAAGGTCAATTTATTGCCAATGGGAATAAAGGCTTTCGACGTGGTTATTGGTATGGATTGGTTGGGTTTACACCGACCCAAGATATTGTGTGATAAGAAAATAGTGTCGATCAAGACACCCGGGAACGAGATAGTATATGTGTATGGGGAAAAACGACATCATATGCCTAATGTGATTACCGCCATCAAGGCGAGGAAATGTTTATCGAAGGGTTGTGCATCGTTTATTGCATATGTGTTAGACGACCGAAAGGAAAATAAGGCGGTTGGTGATGTTAAAATTATTCGGGATTTTCCCGAGGTGTTCCCCGATGATTTACCCGGTTTGCCACCGGAGAGGCAAGTTGAATTCAAGATTGATTTGGTCCCGGGGGCGACGCCGATTGCTCGTGCTCCGTATCGTTTAGCTCCCATCGAGATGCGGGAATTGATGAAGAGTTGTTAGATAAGGGTTTTATCCGTCCGAGTTCGTCACCGTGGGGTTCCCCGGTGTTATTTTTCAAGAAGAAAGACGGGTCGATGAGAATGTGTATCGACTACCGTGAGTTGAATAAGGTAACTATAGAGAACCGTTACCCGTTGCCAAGAATCGATGATTTGTTTGATCAATTGCAAGGTGCTAGTTACTTCTCAAAGATTGATTTGAGGTCGGGTTACCACCAAGTTCGGGTGAAGGAAGGCGACACCGAGAAGACGGCCTTTCGTACACGGTATGGTCACTATGAGTTCCTAGTGATGCCGTTTGGGCTTACGAATGCGTCGGCTATTTTTATGGATTTGATGAATTGGGTTTGTAAACCGTTTCTCGATAAGTTTTTGATTGTGTTCATCGATGATATTTTGATTTATTCGAAGACCGAGGAAGAACACGAGAATCATTTGAGACTTGTGTTGGATGTGTTGAAACGGGAGAAGTTGTATGCCAAATTCTCGAAGTGTGAGTTTTGGTTGCGGGAAGTACAATTTCTAGGTCACGTGGTATCACGTGATGGTATTAAAGTTGACCCTTCGAAGATTGAGGCGGTGTCCAATTGGGGAGCACCGAGAACTCCTACCGAGGTTAGAAGTTTTCTTGGATTGGCCGGGTATTACCGAAGATTTATACAAGATTTCTCCAGAATTGCGGTTCCACTCACGAAGTTGACAAGAAAAAGTGAGAAGTTCGTGTGGGATAAGAAGCAAGAGGAGGCGTTTGGCTTATTGAAAGAAAAGTTGTGTAACGCGCCGATTCTCACGTTACCGGATGGTATGGAAGATTTTGTAGTGTATATTGATGCTTCAAATGAAGGGCTCGGTTGTGTGTTGATGCAAAGGGGTAAAGTGATCGCGTATGCTTCACGACAATTGAAGGATGCAGAAACGAGGTACACGACACACGACTTGGAGTTGGCGGCGATCGTGTTTGCCTTGAAATTGTGGAGGCACTATTTATATGGTACTCGGTGTACGTTGTACACGGATCATAAGAGTTTGCAATATGTGTTTACTCAAAAAGATCTTAATATGCGACAAAGAAGGTGGATCGAGTTGATCAACGACTATGATTGTGAGATTGTGTACCATGCGGGGAAAGTGAATGTGGTAGCCGACGCCTTGAGCCGAAAAGTCTATGAAAAGCCGATCAAGGGAAGGTCAATGCGTATCGAAGTCGTCTCGAGCATCATCGAGAGAATCAAGAATGCTCAACGAGAAGTCATGGGAAAAGAAGAGTTGAGACAAGAAGGGTTGGGTAACAACCAACATTTTGTGGAAAATGCACAAGGATTGAAAACCGTAGGCGATCGAATTTGGGTTCCCAAGTTCGGGGGTACTCGAAAGGAGTTGTTGCATGATGTGCACAAGTCAAAGTACTCAATTCACTCGGGAAGTACAAAGACATATCAAGATTTGAAACGGGTTTATTGGTGGCCCGGAATGAAGGCGAGAGTGGCCAAGTACATCTCGAAGTGTGCCACGTGTGCACAAATGAAAGCCGAGCATCAAGTACCGTATGGGGTAGCTCAATCATTGCAAGTACCGGCCGGAAAGTGGGAAAACATAACTATGGATTTCATAGTTGGGTTGCCAAAGACGAGTAAGGGTCATGATGCCATTTGGGTCATAGTTGACCGGTTGACCAAGAGTGCGTTATTTTTAGCCATTCGGGAAACTTTGCCACTTGAAAGGTTGGCTAAGTTGTATGTTGATGAGGTGGTTCGACTCCACGGGGTTCCATTATCGATTGTGTCCGATAGAGACGCGAGGTTTACCTCGAGATTTTGGAGATCATTACAAGATGAATTGGGTACAAAGTTGCGGTTGAGCACGGCTTATCATCCGCAAACCGACGGTCAAAGTGAAAGAACGATTCAGACGGTTGAAGACATGTTGAGGTCGTGTGTCTTAGATTTCGGGGGCAAGTGGGATGAACACTTGCCATTGGTCGAGTTCTCATATAATAATAGTTATCATTCGAGCATCCAAATGCCGCCGTATGAGGCGTTGTATGGGAGGAAGTGTAGAACTCCATCTTGTTGGCTAGAAGCGGGAGAGTCAAAGCTCATGGGCCCCGAGATTGTGAGAGTGACCAATGAAAAGATTGGTGTAATACAAGCCAACATGAAAGCCGCTCAAGATAGGCAACGAAGTTATTCGGGTTTGAAAAAGAGACCATACGACTTGGATGTCGGGGATATGGTCATGTTGAAAGTATCACCTTGGAAAGGTGTGATGCGGTTTGGGAAGAAAGGAAAGTTAAGTCCAAGGTATGTTGGACCGTTTAAGATATTGAAGCGGATCGGGCTTCAAGCATTTAAGTTGGAACTTCCGCCCGAGCTTCAAGGTGTGCATGACACCTTCCATGTAAGTTATTTGAAGAAGTTTATCGGGGAGGTTGATAATATTATTCCATTGCAAGAGTTGCGGGTTGATGCCCCGAACCGGTTGATTGAAGAACTCGAGGCGGTATTAGAGACAAAGACAAAGAAGCTTCGGAATAAAGAGATCGAGTTGGTTTTGGTCAAGTGGAAGCATTCCCTTGGACCAAATTTGACCTGGGAAGTCAAAGACGAGATTCGGAAGATGTACCCGGATTTCGTGAACTATGATGAGATTCCGAGGACGGAATCTTTTTAAGGGGTAGATCGTTGTAACGACCCGAAAATTGTAAATAAATAAAATATGTAAAAATATGATAATTATGGATAAATCATATAAAACACGTAGAAATTGGTTTCGTGTCATTTGAACACCGTATGAGAAAGTTATGGGCGAAACCGGGTCGAGACAAAGGTCGAAAACTGCAGCCCTGCTGCATAGGGGAGTTCGCGTCCCGAACATGAGTTCGCGATCGCGAACATGGAACAATAGCTTTGGGTTTATGTGATCGAAGTTCACGGCCATCTCACGATCGGGAAGAGTTCGCGACAAGGGAAGTTCGCGGCGCGAACGAACTCTTCCGACCAGGCATTAAATTTGGGATTTCAGCCATAAATGCAAAACACAAACCCTAGTTTTCTCTCTTGGCGATTTTCGAGCATAAAGGTTGTTCTTGGGTGATTTCTTCATCAAAGCTTGGTAGATTTCACTCCTAGTTGAAGATTAAAGGTATATCTTCACTCTTTCATCTTTGTAGCTCAAGATCTATGGATCTTGAAGCTAGGGTTTGAAACCCTAGTTCTTGTGTTGGTGATTAATGGTGAAATAAAGGTTGTATATACTTAATATATGGTATTTTTAACAAAGGAATCAAGTGTATGGTTAAGATTGTAAGAATCTTAAGGGTTGGTTAAACCTAGGGTTTTGTAAGTCACCATAATTGGGGGAAATGTATTAGTAAGTGTTATCTAAAGATAGATGGACACATTATTAGTAGAATGTGATGTTGAACAACTTGTGATTGTTATATTAGGCTTTTGGTGAAGCCTTGGAAGGTCGATTTATTGTGAAGCAAGAGATTGGGTGTCAAGAACACGGTTGGAGCATCATATTACTAAGGTGAGTACGTGTGGACTTTACTAAGTACATAGCTCTAGAAATGTGTTCCATTTACTTGCATTTAGCTTATTTAATTATGTGTGTAGACTTATTGTGTTGAGTTAGTTTGACACTAATGATAGTGGTTAACTAACATGTGGATGATAGATGTGATAGCTTAAGGCTCGTTTGGAATAACTGCTGACTTATGATAAGTGAGATGATGTGATGATGCGGGGGATCCCCGGTCATGAGAATATGGAATGGGGAGCATTTGGGCGGATCCCCATCGGCCCATTCCATGATAGTGGTCTCGCTAACTGGAGGTAGTCCGGCGGGCAAGGCAGGTATTGGTAGATTGGGTGATTCCCTCTTGCCTTTACCTTGAGGCTTATTAATGCGGGGGATCCCCGATTAATAAGTTAATGTGGTTCTAGTTAGTTCGGGGGCAACCCGATAACCAGATATGATTGCTAGGGAAGCAAGATTGATAGAGTCACAATAGGGTGACTAGATAGGTGGACGAGGTGCATACTTGTGTGTTTACTTACTTTATGATATTTGTTATTATTGGGTCGAAAACCCATGTATCTCACGAGACTTTCTTGTCTCACGTACTCCTTGTTTGTTTTGCTATGTACTCAGGTTCGGGATCGAAGGTTTAGGTACGCATGGAAAGAGATGCGGGGCCTAGAATAGAAGAACATTAGAGTAGATTTATGCTTAGCTTTGGTTTTGATATATTTTGTAACACCAAACTTTATACTCTGATTTTCATACCAAAGGTTTTTGTAAATCCATATTTTGGAACCGTTCTTCTATTTATTAAAATGGGGTATATTTTGGTAAAATGTTTTGTTATAAAATTTGAGGTGTTACAGTGGTGGCGGTAACGGTTGGTGTTGGAGGTGGGTGGAGGTGGCATTGGTCGGTGGCGGCGGTCGATGGGGGCGGAGGTGGGTGGTGGCTGCGGCGGGTGGTGGTGGTGGGTGATAGAGGTGGGTAGAGGTGGTGGTGGTCGGTGGCGGTGGTCAGTGGTGGCGGTGGGTGGCGGTGAGCGGTGGAGGTGGCGGTGGCCGTAGGTGGCCGTAGGTGGCTGTAGGTGGTGGTGGTGGCGGTGGCGGTGGGTGGTGGCATCGGCGGTGGGTGGTGGTGATGGTGGTGATGTATGATAGTGGTTGTTGTGGTGGGTATAAAAGGTATAAAAATAAAAGAGCATTTCATCCAACCTTGGAATTCAATTCCATCAACATTTGGATAGAATTGAGATTCCTTCATTTGGTGGAATGTTTCAATCATTTTAGGATTCCAATTCTATCGATTTTATTGAACCAAACACTAAAATGTGATGGAATTATATTTCAATTCCCTCAGATTCCATCAGATTTCAGCGAACAAAACTGCCCCTTATCATTATCTTTTATATTCTTTAATATGAAGTATTATGAACTAAGCACCCCTATATAGCCCACCTATTAGTGAACTTACAAGAGTATATAGTTTTTATAATAAAAAAAGTTTGGATTTTGCTGGAAGTAACCTAGGTTAAAAAGATGGAGGGAAAACATCCTCTGGGCTACCATACTCAATTACCCACCCATAATAAATGTCCCGGAATTGTCCCCGTGACATATTTTCGCAATTCCTGCTCCCCCCCTTCATTAATTCAGATTCCAACCTCCCCACCCTTCTTTTACTTAATTCCATCTTTTGGGTAGTTGGAATCATTAATTCCTCTCCTTTAATACCACCACCTCCATCCTCTATTCTCATTCCCATTTCTAATTCCTATTTCTTTGCCATTATAACTCTTTCTACATAAAAATGAAGATGCATCTTTTAGGCGTTTTGGGTTGTGGTGAAGCAATTGAACGAGATATTGGTTCGGTTCAATAAAAACGTAATTTTCAAATGATGCGTTGAATCTTGCCTTTTGATTGAGCCGTGCCAATATCACGTGCATGTTGCTTCTAATATCCATGATTTAATTAATCAGTCGACTACTTTTGGTTAATATCCATGAAAAAGGTAACTTGGCTAACCTTTAAATTCTGTATATCTTTTTGTGAATTTATGTGCTTGCATTGTAGTTCCGTGCGAAAGAATAGTAACCTTAGCGGTGGTGAACGACAATAATAGTCGAGTTTATATCTCTAGTAACTAAGTCCTAATGTCCATTGTACTTAATATACAATCATCATTCAACAGCCTACTGTTCATTAGGAAAGTTACGGAACGGAGGTAAGGAACGAAGTAAGGAACGGCTAAAACTATAAATAAGATATGCAATCTACAAAAGTTTAAATACATTCTTGTATTTATTTTGTACAAACAAAATTTCTATTTATTTTCACAAATTAAAATTAGTTGTTTCTTTCTTTTCTAAAAATACAAGCAGATAAAAACCAAGATAACAAATGTTTGGATTTTCCTTTTCGCGACCAGATTAATGTAGTTACTTTTTTTAATTTCATCTTAAATAAGATCGTCTTAGAATATTCTTGTAGTATTAGAGGTATTAAAGTTGAGTACCGTACCTTTTTTTTTTAAACATTTGCATGACCTTTTTAATCGGTTTCCGTTTTTTAACGTGTATTCTCGTTATATGGGTTTCCCGGCTTGGAGTAGCTGAACTTATGCTCGGGATGTATTTGATATAACCAAACGTTTATAGTGTCCATTTCCGAACTTTCCTTTTGTCATATGGTAAATGTCTGCACTGGAGGGATCGAACATATAACATTTACTAAGTTATTCGAGAGTTTTTACCATTAGTTCACCGCAAGATAGTTTTTTTAAACTTATTCAGTCTTATTATTTAATTTTTGTTTTTGTATATTACAACTTAAATTTAATAAATGTAAAGTTATGATTTAGTTTACTCTATCAGCACCCATTTTATATATCTCTCGTAATTGTCGTGTCTTCTAATGTACTTGCCAAACTTGTACCGAAATTCGTTTTGTCAGTCTTAAAATGTTTATTACTGTCAGTAGCTACATAAAATATTTAATGAAAAATTAAAAGAAGCATAACAAAAATTGGCTTATCTTTAAAAGAAATGGAGTAAGGAATGTCTGAATCATTTAATCCATGCATTTAAAATGCAACAACAGAAACACAAACTTCGGTATTCACTAAAGCGTTTATTGTAACAACACCAAATGATTTTTCCACGTTATATTATGACTAAGACCCGTAATCCCGTATGAATGGCATGTCGGTTTTGTATAGAAACGAGGACAGTTAGAAAACATAGAACGGCTTACAAACAGCGGACATCCTACACACATAGTATGCATTTAAAGATCAACAAAATGTTATTCTTATACTTCATTTATAAAAAATAAAAAAAAATGTGCCGTTAAAAAAATTTATTGTACTGTATTTTTATACAACAATCACTAAAAGAACGTGAATTTGATTTTACGTCTTTTCCAACATGAATGTGGTCAAACATGTTAATATGAAGAATATTGTATATAGCTTTTTATAATATAATCGTATTTATTTATTTTGATCCAGTTAATTTCAAATCCAAAATGGATAATTAGTAATTGGGTCGTCGCTGTTTGGTCGTGGTTCTCATCTTTGTTTTTGGTTCGGGTAACGGGCTAGCCCAATCACGAAAAATAAAAGTAAGAAACTAATAAGTAGGCCCAACGAAAGAAGCACACCCACACAATACAGCCTGAATAAAGAAACCAATAACTAGCAAAATCAGCCCAAGACCGAGAGTGGAAAATCAGAAAATACAAGAGAAATTTTCAAAAATAATCCATTTTGTCCTAAAATTATCAGAACTAATACAATTTATTCACCCCTTTCAAAAATTAGGTTTCGGGTCCCGATCCCCACCCAAAGCCTGCCACGTGCTATTCGCGCTGCCCAGTCACCGAGTTTCCGGGTCTGGGGAGCCCGGATCGTACCTGCTTTCCGGGTCCACTGAGCCCGGATCCGTGCCCATTATTCAGCTTATGTACTAATGACTATCAAACGGAATAACCACACGATCAACACTTCTAAAATGCCTTTTAGAAAATAATGTTTAATCTCAAGATGTGACGTAGTCAACAAGTGTCAATCAATGAACTTCGAGGACAGATTGAGGATATGCAAGATATAATTGACGAAATGGATAATTAGCTCAATGAGCCTGAATCCATGAACTTCGACTACACATTGTGGAGATGCAAGGTAATATTGACGAAATGAATAACCAGACAGATGAAGCAGCGGGGGAGGAGGCAGATCGGGTGGTAGCCAAAAATCTAGATTATCACTCTGACCCATCTCTTTTAAGTACATATAGGATGCCATATTCCGGGATCCGGCCACAAGCCCATAAATTTAATTACTTTTTCCCAAAGTCATTTGACACTTATTCCACACACATACACAGTCGACACTTGATCCACACCTCGACAATTTGACAAATCCAAGCTCATAGACAAACACACACATAACCCTAGGTCTTTCACAACAGTCGATAGTCCATAATCTGAAAACCAATCTATGGATTAGACTTGTTTTTTTATGTATAAAGTAGTTTATCAATTTTGGAGTTGTATATCTCAAACTTAATATTATTTATATTATATAGTTTTGTACTCTTGTCCAGTGACAAAATTTATTAAATCAGTAAAAACGAAATTGTTAAACCTAACAACCGAAATGTAATCGGTACAATTTTTAAAGTAGTTTGGATGGTTTGATTTCAACTTTTAAGAACCGGACATTATTTGGTTTCACCTATTTTGTTCGGATAAAACAATCCAACCAAACGAACATCCCTAGTTAGAGCATTAGGCGCAGTTTATACAACCTCTGAACCACTAACTGCCAAGTTAACACCACATTAAATTTCCACCCACTATCACTAACACAGTAACACCACAAAATATATTGTTATGGTCCGCACCCACTATTTACCCACTTCTTGCAATTTAAAAAATCATACACACAAACACACCCTTTGTTCCCTTCCGCGAGCTTGGTGCAGACCGTGAGCTCCTTCCGCCCGTTATCAACACGAAGAGAACGGTGTCACCAACCAGGCCACCACGAGCCGTCCACGTATGCTGACTGCAAGCTCTTTCCACCTCCACAACGGATGCTATTACACATGTTAACGCTTTAAACACTTCTTTTTCAATTAAAAATAACTCAATTTATCATAATATGCAACAAAATTTCTGTATTTAATGTATGATATTGATTTGTTTATCAGTATTTTTTTAACAAGGCATTATTGATATCTTGAATAAATCTTTCTTTTAATTGGGGGATCAACTAACCATTTGGTGGCTACGATTTTAGGTCACATGTCACAGGCAATTGTTGGCCACCAAACCCATCTTCAGCCGGTCCCTGCTATCGACTTGCAAGTCCCACCTTACGAAAAATAGTATTATTTTTCACATCAAATTATTTTTAATTATAAATATGCTTTATATTATTAAAAATAGTAGTTGACCAACAAAGTCAAAAAGACAACCACAAAACCACAAGAGTCCCAACATAAAATTTAAGATGTCTGGCTGTAGTAGTTGTAGGTCGCCCCTGGCTAGCGCCAGATAAATTGACCTTAAAGCACAAATAAAAAGATCAAGTTGTAATTTTAATTTAATTATACGTAACAAATCAATTTTTAATCAATTTTATTAATAATGAACCCAGTGATTCATTTTAAAATTTTATTTGAGAAAGAAAATGTCCAGCAATTGAACTACTTTAAAATCACTAGAAAGGTACCATGAGTTGATAACCTTTTAAATTAATTTATTTAAAAAAACATATTATTATTTAATCACAGTTTTTGTAAAAATTTTATAAAAATATAAAAACACATGCCAGCGAGCAGACAAACCGCAAACACACTACTTTTAACGTGCTTGAACCCAAAACGCAAAAATTGATCGGCAAGATAGAATCACTTTAAGTAACACTATGCGAAAAACAAATATTGTTAACATCTTTTATTGACGGATTAATCATATATGTAACTACCGACAATAAAGTTTTTGCAGGTTAATGATTAAATTTTAAACCATCCTAAAAAATCAATAGTTTTAATACGAACTTATTTTAACCCGGTCAATAATTTTGTCACTTATATAAAATAATTAAAAAAAATTGAAGTAATTTTATCTTAATATTCTATATATAGAATCAAAATCCACTATGTGACTTACAACTTGAACACATATTACCCTAAAAAATGCTCAAGTGGAATTATTAATACCAAAAATAGAAAGTAACAAATGTGAAAAGTGCCTCTTGCTTTGCTTGCATTCCCCTTTGTAATATTTTGAAGATATATTGCATAGCAGGGCATCTCTTCAATTGGCCTCCCCACTCTCCACGTGTCAAAATATACACTTTTTTTCTTCTTCTTTACAAACCTCCTTTCATTTTCTTGATTTTATCCTTTTTCCAAATTTAGAAAAAAATCGCAATAAATGGGTAGAAATCTCAAAATGTAGCCGACCAAACCGCATTTTCACCTTCACCACATCGTCTATGGACTTCCTTAATCCTATCAACGGATCGACAAATCCCGCTGCAAGTCCAATCGAATGATGCTACACATGCATTTCCCGCTTGTGCTTTCCACTCACAATCTAAAAAACACATGATTACAATAGCTAAAATTAGAAAATGTCATTCACCTAATTAAGAATTGTACTAATTCCACATTTCTTAAAATATATATATATATATATATATATATATATATATATTTTTTTTTTTTTTTGTCTAGTGGACTATTACAAGGTGATTTCCAAAAATAACAAATGTCACAAAATAGCAATATACAAGGTGGCCGTTTTGAAAATTACTTAAGATCAAATTTGATTATTACTAGTTTTTGATATTGCCAATTTGGTAATCATTTTAATTACCTCATAAAGACGAAAAAAATACTTGAACTACGACGTCAAGTATTGAAAAATTATAATTATCAAAACAGACCACCGCTTACAGAATATTGCTATTTTATGACATTTGTGTTTTCCAAAATTGTAGAGTTCGAAACTTTACCAGGTGGGGTTCCACAACATAGTCTTCGATCATCAATATGCTCGACATCGAGCCCGATAAACCAAGATCCCAAAGAAACATCCTCATTTGCATACTTGTGTAATACATGTCTGAAATTATTTTTTAACACAATATTAGAAACCAGAGTAATGAATATATAAATTAATTAAGTTTTGAAGTTGAGCAAGCGAAACTTAACTGGTTTAACGAGATATAAGTAGCCAAATCTTTTGAAATGGCATATAATTGTCCCGTAGCATGGCGGAAATACTTGTTTCCTGACTCACCAAATTTCCAATATTCCGGTTCATGATACCTTACTCCTCTGTTGCATAAAATATAATATCAACGTAATGCAAATATATAACGGTTTTAAAAATATTTAATTCAAGATAATAATTTTTCTTACTTTTGAGCGAGTACCGGACCAGATTTCATGCATCCGATATATACCCTTTTTTTCTTCCTATGTCTAACTAAAGTATGACCTAGTGTAGCTGCAGTTAAATTTAACACGCGTTAGGTTACGAAAATAACATAAAAGTCAAACTATGATTAGAGTAAAGTTTGACTTTAATTAGGGAAAAAGTCAAAGTTACCTATGTTCACATGGACATCATCGTCAACCTTGATGTAAAATTCAGCATCCCACATAGTAGCAGCGGTTGCAAAATATGTTTTTGTTTTTGCAGATAATTCTAGGTATCCTTCTACATGATCCTGCTCGTATATGCAAGTCAGTAAGCGTTATTATCGGAAAATTTAACTAAAATAACCAATTTTTGAATTAAAAAATGTACCAATCTCAAGAAATCGCCATGCTTTCTGTCTTCAGCTTCAATAGCACGATCAAGAATGCCCCCTAGTGTCGCACTGGTAAAAATGTTTTATATAAATTAATTAATTTGACATTAATACCAACTTTTTCGAGTTTTATAGTGAACATGTGTATCTATAATTGTGCATATGTATGTATGTGTGTATAATATTTGTAACATCAACACCCACCTGTGACCGATGACAAAACGCATTATAATTCCCTTTTCATCTTCTAACCTCTTTCTTTTTTCACCTACAAATTCCAAAATAAAAAATAAATAAATAAGAGAGTGCACATTTTGGTAGGTTTACCCCATTTACTTAGACCTAAACCATTAATTTAAAAAAATAAATTCTTAATAGAGTAACATAATCCTCAAGATCCTACTTGACACACTCATTACTAATTTTAGTTTTAAGTCTATTTTCCATCCAAAGAAACCTTAAAAGCTTTGGACAAAAGTGTTCGGGCCAATCTGACCGGGCCATTTCAACTCGAACCGCAAAATTATTAATTTTGACCCATGACCCAACTCGTTTGATTTTTATATCTCTAAATAGGATTCTACCGAACCTTGAGGCATCCAAGTAGCGCGCACTGAATCTCTTCTTTTACGACTACTAAAAGCAGTATTAACTCCAACAACCATTAAATATTTTCTTTTTTGAGAAGAAATCCTCGTGTTTTCTTCTGATATAGGTGACCCATTCACTATCGATTCTTGGATGGATCTTGCTGCAGCTAATTCCATCTCTAAGCTCGATATAGTTTTATCTAATGTCCTATAATTAATTAAAAAAATATTTTAAAACAGACAATTAAAAAGTTAATTAGTTTTTTTAATATAGATTGTAAAACTCACTGTATAGCTTGATGAGTCTTTGATACTTCCCCAAATATTTGTTTTGGATCACGCTTTACATTTTTCATCTGTAACTAAACGAACCCAAATTAACGAACTTCCCAAAAATAAAAAAAAAATATTAAATTTCTTGAAAATATTAATTAAATACATACCTTGCTTAAATCACAACCTTCTGATACTAACTTTAAGCCTTCGGATCCTATAGCAGTTGGTCTTGTAATAAGTTTAGAGTCAGACACCGTCCACATTCTGTAACCAATTTGTTAATAATTTACAAATCCAATATTAATTTAAAATACTTTAAATTCAAGATTTTTTTTTTATTAACATAAAGCAATTTTCCAAAATTAAAACTTATAATCATATAAAAAAATGCAATTGAGATCATGAAAATACCTATTGGTGAAGAGTAATCCAGCACAAAAACTGCCAATACATAATAAAAGTGTCCATTTTTGTGAGATTAAGGTTCTTGAAGCTTGATGATGATCTCCTCTGTTCTTCATGATCAATTTCTCTTTCATATTTTTAATATTTAATTTCTTCTCCAATGAATACTGAATACTGTTTATTCAACAGAACCCATATCTTAAAGGACCCAAAAAGAAGCAGACAAATTTCAATTGAATAATAGAAATAATTTTGAAATTTTGAGGTGTGAAGAACAGAGGGAAAGAAAGAGAGAGAGGTGGTATGAGAATATATAAAGAGGTAACCTGTTGTTATTCTAATTTGTACCTTTCTTTATCCCTTTGGTTTGTTCTTCTCTCTCTCTCTCTATATATATATATATATATATATATATATATATATATATATATATATATGTATTATATACATAACTCTCTCCTCTCTTTGCAGGGAAGGGACTTCCAACATAAGTGAGAGAAGACGCACTAACTACTACCCCCTCTATTATTCAGGAATTACCGAATGGTCCCTCATATTTGGAAGTATCCGTCTCAATCTACACAAATGAAAATGGAGTTCCTTTAAGGAATGTTTTAAAATCTTGGTTCGACCGGTCTATTAGACTGGACCGACCGGAAAATTGAAGTATGCCGAGCTAAAATAATTGGATTACAATTTTATTTATGGACCGCTTACCAGACGGGTAATGTGAACCCGGTCGGATCAGGATGATTTGACCGAATTTGAACCGTGTTATTTTATTTTTTCTTTTAGTCTCACATTTTTTTACTAAAGTGAATATTTTATATCATTTTTTATACGATTGAACTTTATTTTAATTTATATGTTTTTGAAGAAACTCAAGAGCATTAAGCAATTAATTTATATATTTTCTCAAAATAGATCGTACAACTAAAATCATCGTGCTACTCCACTAGAATGCCACCACATGTCCAAGTTAGTATTGTTCGTTAATTAGTACTGTTAGCACAACTTAATACTGCTCAAAACTTAGTGTTACTCAAAGTTAGTATTGTTAGCATAACTTAGTACTGCTCAAAACTTAGTGCTACTCAAAGTTAGTACCGCTCTATGGGGTTGACCAGTCGCACGGTCTATTTTTAAAATATTGAAGTCTATCAGTCTTAGATAGAAATTGAAACGATCGCACAATATTAATTCTAATTTTTATTCATTGCCAAATATAATTACATAAGCAACTGCTAGTTACTTATACTTCCTCCGATTCAAAACAAGTGTTACACTTTCCTTATATGGGTGATTCAAAATAAGTGCTACATTTTCCTTATTTGGTAAATTTTTGTATATAAAATTATCATTTTATCCTTACTTAACTTTATTAAACATCATTAATTTGTCTTTTCCAATCATACTGTGAGACCCTTCCTCACTAATTATCCCCTTTAATCTATCATAATATCTATTACAATGTTTTACATCAAAAAATATAAAACTAAAAGTGTGGTACTTATATTGAATAGGAGGAAGTAAAAGATTTCTCATTTCAACTTTTGTATCTGACTTTAAACCTGCATTTATTCCGATTTGAAACTTATTTTGGGGTATTCGTATAAAATATAGGTATGGTGTAACTGTCTTTAGGTCCAAAGATTAAACAGTTATGGTGACAGGGGGATGCTATTCTGACAGCAGAGTAAATACGACGGTGTGTTGGATTATTGATCCACAATGTAACATGTGTCCCACACTCCCTGATTGTCATTTGTCACCAAATGCTTGTCAACCTTAGTAATCAAGTAATTTACAAATAACATCCGTATACTATACCAAATCTGACGTTTTTGGCCTCCTATTTATATTTATCGTGTTTAATTTACCAATGACAATAAATATTTCGAACATTATGGTCCTTTCTCCATACGGTGGTGGTCCTTTTGAAGGAATTTATTAACTAGATATAATTTTAACAATGATATATTGATATTGTTGAAATAGAAGTTAATTGAAGTTCCACGTTAAGAAGTCTCATGTACACTGTAGTTTCATATAAATGTGTAATTAAAAAAAAATGGTGCAAACTTCAAAGCTACTAGAAATTATTTAGAAAATATTTGAAATTACTTGGAAGTATTGATTAACGAATAATCAAATACAAGATCGGACATTGTTATTACTTGATTCAATTATTAATCACAGAATGTTTATCACTTTGCTTTGAGAAAGTTTGTTGAGTATGATTTAGCAAAGTGAAAACGTTGTTAGGTTGTGCTCACGTGAATTCGTCCATTGTGTCTTCTATTTATAGTGTTTAGATGACGTGACAGCTAAGGGATGTAAGAATTTGTGCACGTGTAGGAATCCCGTTGGTATTAAGGATATTTCATGCGACGAGCACTACTAACGGATTTCCGACAGTACTTTTTGTCGTCTTGTGATCTCCGAGATCTTCTAGAAGATTTGCATAAGATTCCCTTTGTCGGCGACTCACGATCTTGTGTCATACTTGTGTCTTTTTGTGTCAATGAAGCTTCAGGGTCCAAGAGATGTTTCGTATAACCATGAGCCTTTCAGGTACTCATGGTTCTTCAGGTACTGGGCTAGCTTCAATGACCTTCACTAAGATATATACTTACAGAAGCATTTGTCTTCAAGACTCAGCGTTATTGTCAAGTGTACGTTGAACCTAATACGGCTATCTGAAATGCTGATCATTCTATATTTCCGCACGGAGAACTTATCGTTGCTTCTATTGTTGTTCAGATAACGTAGCCAAGTAGTGAGAATCTGAACGTATCAGGTTCTCAACCACTCACAAACTGAAGACCTAATCTTCATATTGTTTTCTAACTATTGCTAATTTATCTTCATTAAATCCTTTAACATAGAGGTTGCATTCAACATTCCAACAACTAGAATCATATAAAGTTTGGTTGGCATATTTCTTTCTGAGTATACCCACATGACCAGTAAGACGGATTTTAGTCTCCATGTTACATATTCCTTTTCTCTTCATTATTCAATTTTAAGTATTATATAAAATATTTCACGCTAAAGGTTTAGATCCATTATCGGTACGGTCACTGCACAGTCTGCACTCCAACCGTTATACTCCGTATATATTTACTACATTCCACGGTTGGATAACATATAAAATAACTTGTTTGATCATTACATATTTGGGTTTATTAATGACAGCTCTTAATATTGTTATTAAGAAGTAGTTACATGTATAAAATATTGTACTTTTATTGATGGAGATTTATTTATAAAATGCAAGGATGATTATTTAATTATTGTATAAGTTTTTAATGTTTGTCCTAGGTTCTCATTGACAGCCCTTAGGGCTGTCATTATCATTTTTCTATATTTTTTATGTTTCAAATATTCAAGAAAGTGTTTTTCTAACCTACCTAATAGGGTATACATTAAGTCGTAATTAACGAATATAAAATTTCTATTTAAACTAAAAATAGTATTTAATACATCTTCTAAAATAGTAGAAAATAGAATTCATAAATATGATTCAATACATATTTAGGAAATAATCGATTTAGTAAATGCATCTTAATGCATGTACTTCCTTTTCTATTACAACATTTTGCATTTTAACTCACTCATTAAGGACATCATTGTCCTTTGAGATGAAATTTATTTATATAAATAAGAAAAATTCTATAAGAATCAATTCTCTTATAAAAAAAACCTTTTAAAGAAATAACCACTAAGATTTTAAATTATATAAATGTAATAATGCATCATTTGTAATTAACCGTGCAACGGTTGTTTCTCACATTATGTTAAAGATCTTTTGGATTGCTTGGGATCGTGTGCTTTCCGACTTGGCGTCAGGGGGTCTCGGGATCGGGAGCCTTAAAGCTCAGAATATATCGTTACTTTGTAAATGGTGGTGGCGGTTTAAAACCGAGGACTCTTCCCTTTGGGGGAAGGTGATCGTCTCTCTTCACGGTAATGACGGCGATCTAGGCTCGTTATCTAGATTTGGTAAGTTTGCGGGTATTTGGCGTAGCATCTTAAAAATTAACAAGGATTGCGACAAGCTTAATATACACCTTAATGGTCTTTTCCAACATGCAAACGATCAATGGGTTTGGGCTCTTGACCCCTCCGGTTCTTACAAGGCTGCCTCGCTTAGGTTTGCTTTTGACGACCTTCGTCTTGCAAATCGTTACAACACTGATTTTGTTTGGGATAAGCTCGTCCCCGGGAAAATCAACATTCTTGCTTGGCGTATTTACCACAGACGAACTTCGTGCAAATTCAATCTCGCTACTCGAGGTATCAATTGCATCAATGATCTTTGTTGTTTTTGTATAATCAGGTGGAGACCGAGGATCATCTCTTTTGGTCTTGCTCGTTTGCCAAAGTTATTCTTCGCGACTTATGTAACTGGTGGGGCTTGAATTTTAACACTGTCACAAGCTTTGATGATATCTTCCACTGGCCTGATTCAAGTGGTTTTAAAGATTTTTTGCACAAATCATTCTTGGCTGCCTTATATGTTTTCTTCTGGTGCGTGTGGTCTTCTCGCAATAATCAGGTGTTTAGGGGAGAGCCGGTGCCTTGTCGTTCCTTGATTCTCCTTAAAATTCAACAATTTTCTTTTTTTTGGTTTAAGAATAGGAGCTGTAAGAAGTTAGCTAATTGTTGAGTTTAGAATAACTCTTCATAATCGTCGATCTTTAGGCTCAAGAATAGTTAGTTCTTGATCTGGAATAAGCATATACAAATCATAAAATTGCGGAATTAGATAAACATATTTGTATTGCTAAACAAGGTTTCATCATCATCTTTATATACAATGATTACTAAAAGCCCCAATTCTACATATAAATATGTAGAACGGTTTTGGTTAACAGGATCAAACGACCTTGAGGCTTAGAGTACACACACATACACGTTAAAACGTGGGTTTCAAGAACATCTAATTCTATGTCATTAGGTTTCTTTATATACTAGAAAACCTAAGACTTACAAGGAAAAGATATACATAAATCTTTTAAATCAATACATGGATATATGTGATTTGATAAATCAAATCTTTTATCATTATCTTCTAAATCTTTTATTTAAATCTTGAAAACCTAAGACTTAGTTGGTTTTCTTCTTTTCCAAGTTTTGTCATATCAAATCTATAATGAATATTACACAGAATATTTCTAATAATCTTCCCCTATTTGATTTGACAAAACTTGTAACTTGTAGAATTAGCTAGGAATCTTCAAGTCTCTTTCCCTTTTTGACATAATCAAATATAAATCCGAGAAACTTGAACTTCCCCTTGAATGATCAACACTTTTTCTTCCCCTAAAAGTGTGCTATCATTCTTGTGTTCTTCAAGACTATATCAATCACATTGAAAACCAACTATATTCTATTTGAAGTTGAAGTGGAAACTCAAACTATGCATCACATTCCGTCTATCTATAGTAATCAGCAACGTCATAATCTTGTATGAAGGACATCTTGGTCTTCAACAGATTACATCTTTACATAACATCTTATGTAGTAAGACTTTCAACTTCTTCTTCAAATAAAATATAATCACTCTTCTTCTGTAATCAACTGATGAAGATCAAATATGTTACAAATAAAATTACCTTCCTTTATCTTCATCAAGCATTCAACCTGTGTGTGTGAATAATGTGATTCGTTTCACATTAATATCACTAGTTATTTTCATTCTCTTTTTATCAAGAATAAAAATTAACAAGTGATTAACCGAATACAATCAATAAACCGTAGTATGGAATGAACATGGTGTGTGTCATGCTTTCCAAAATATGATGTATCGGTTATAAGGAAGAAATCAGTAGCAAAAATTCTTCTTCATTACAGATCAGTAAAAAAAATTCTTCGGTTTAGTACTGATAAGTAACAAATTCGGCACAGGTACTGCTTAATACTGATCAACAAACGCAGCAATAGTAATGTGTATACTACTGATCAGTAGTAAAAAGTTCGGTCTATTACTGATCAGTAGTGTTTTCTTCATTTAATACTGATCAGTAGTATTTTTCGAATAGGATCGGTAGTAAAATTTAGAGCCAGTAATAAATAATATGATCAGTAACAAATTCGCCATACCACCAACACTTCATGTAATTTGTTACCGTGGCAACCATGCATGAATAATAACATCAAACCACAGCTTATAATTTGATCTTCATGCAAATTGATCAATAGTAAATAGCGAATAGGATCAGTAGTAAGTAATATCGAACAAACATCAGTAATATTTTGATATACTACTGATCAGTAGTATTTAGATCTGAATTAATTTCCTTCATCATTCTCATCTTTATTCCACCGTTCGAACCTAATAAACCAAGGGTTTGATGCCAAATCGGAAGGAACAACCACTTCTTGTTCAACACCCATTATTCAATTAAACAAAATTAACAAAATTTAACAAAAACTTTTGGCGTCAAAGTGCAGAAAGTTTTAAGTGTTGGTCTATCCAAATACGTACGAGATGCAGAATTGCTACCAAAAATTAAGCAAATTGATAATGGTAGGCTTCATGATTCTTCTTGCGATCATTGATAGATCCTTGTTTGATTCCAGATCTGAGTCACCGTGCTCTGATACCACTTGTCAGGATCGAATAACCAAACAAGTTATTATAAACCCAGATCTACTAACACAAGAAGTTACAGCGGATTAACACTTATGTTATTAGATTAAGAACAATGTAAACTGTAATTGAATAAGAATAAAACAAAGAACACAGTTTATCACAAAAAGCTTCAATGTATTAATTCGTTCGATCAATACACGTATGTTTACAATTCATAAGGAACTATATATAATAGTCCTTAAAGCCTAAATTATTAACCTAGTTATTCTAGGAATCGATTACAATTGAATTACATAAAGATATACATTCCATAACTAACTATGCTAGAATCTTGGACTTGATCTGTTCAGATACGCTTATCAGTAGTAAATCAGATCATCAGTAGTATTCATCATCAGTAGTATTTGTCCAAGTTCAACATCAGTAGTAAATGTGTTTCTGCCCCATCAGTACTAACTTCATTCTTCATCCATCAGTACTAACTGCAACATCAGTAATAGATTATGTATATCTTGTTTTACATCCCAACACTAATTTCTCTTGGGCCAATTGACTTTGTAACCCTATTTTATGTTGCTCTTGATGTACTTATCCAGCATCTTGCTAGTTTTATGGTAGTTCAGTTCCTTCGCTTCGGGGTAATGGTTTTGCCGAAGCTCCGGGTGTTGGTTCCTTTTGTTGCTGTTTCAAAAAAAAAAATTACCTTCTTTAATTTTTATGTCAGACTTGTATTAGTCAAAATGATTTATTGGTGTTCTTTCATTAACATAGATGTTTTTTAATTTTTTAATCCAAAATATGGGACCATAAATAGAGTATATGATAATTGCATGTGGTTGACTGACCGAGTTGGTTAACAAGTGGACGTTGTAATTATATTTTTTTTTGAACAGCAACTTTTATTCAAACTAGTTTAGCAATTTGCTAAACTACAAAAATAACAACGGGTTTTTAATCCAATCAACCCAAGAGATCTTATAATGTTGATCTCTTTGAGTTAACCAATTAAAAGCAAATAAAATAATAAAATCAACTATATCGCATTTACGAATAGAATCAACATCAAATAAACATGAATTTCTAAAACGCCAGATCATCCAACACGTTGTGATGCATATAGTTTTCAATGTTTGCTCTTCTCTTCTACTCTTCGAACCCATCACGATCCAATCCCACAACTCGTCAAAAGAAGTCCCCGAGAACTCGTTCACACCGCACCATTTACAAATCACATTCCAAATTTGCATGGCTACATTACATGTGAAAAGAACATGGCTCGTGGATTCCATCTTGCTTTTACAAATAGGGCACATGATTGATTCAATTTCCATCCCCCTCTTAGACAAGTTTTGTCTAGTCGGGAGGCGATCCATCCTTACCCGCCACACAAAAATATTCACTTTTATAGGAGCCGTAGGGAACCAAATAGTTGACAGTGAAGTACCCGGATGAAATGAAGCATCTATAATCTTTCGGGCTGCTGCAACCGAGAACTCGGATTGGTTCTCAATGAACCAACCCACTTTATCACTTCCAACACCCATATTTACCTGGTTTATCAACATAGTCAAATTTTCAAACTGTTCCGATTCAATACCGCCTCGTAAATTTCTTCTCCAATTCCACACCCAATTACCATCGGCCCGTTTTTCTTGTACCACGCCATTATTTCCCGTATCCAACCGATAAATACGATTGAATCTTTCACGTAGAGTTTGGTTTCCAACCCACAAATCTGTCCAAAATTTGATTTTATCACCACACACGATATCATATCTAATTGCATGGTAATCAATAATATGTTTCACATGCAAAAAGTTTATAGTACCAATAATGCGAGCCCACGTACCATTTCCGTACCGATTTGAACTTTCAACCGCAAAGCCACCATCTTCACCATAAATAGCTTTTATGACCCGACACCATAAAGCATTAGGCTCACTAAGAAATCTCCATCTCCACTTCAATAAGAGAGCTAGGTTTAGAGCTTTAATACTTGCAATTTCTAAACCTCCATGATCCTTAGACGCCATAACGTTCTTCCAAGCAACCCAATTAATTTTGTTTTCATTTTCTTGGCATCCCCAAAAAAATCGTGCCCTCATGCGTTCCAGCTTTGAGATAACAGAATCTGGCAAGCGAAAAATCGACATCCAATAAATACCAAGGCTTCCCAAAACCGACTTTATCAGCGCTAACCGTCCTCCGATAGAAATCATCTTTGCTTTCCAATTTGATAATCTTTTTCTAAATGTTTCAAAAACCCGATCCCAACTTGCTGCCTTCAACATATTACCGGAAACCTTGATCCCGAGATAAACGAAAGGAAGTGAAGCCGGCGCGCAACCTGTTCTCTCCGCCATCACCTGGATCTCGCACTCATTCACACCGACACCATACAAGTTTGATTTTTGAACATTTATTTTCAGCCCCGATTCCTCATAAAAAACATTTAAAATCTGCATAATACCGGCCATCTCTTGATCGTTCCACTCCGTGACCAAAATGACATCATCTGCGTAAAAAAATGAGATATATTTAAATTGTTAGAGCCAATACCCGCCCCTTTTAAAGAATTTTCTTCCACCGCTTTTTCAATTGATAAGTGAAGCCCCTCCATAGCTAAAATAAACAAAAATGGAGATAATGGATCTCCTTGACGAAGACCCCGATGCATGGCAAATTCTTCCGTAGGGCTACCGTTCACTAACACCGAGAGAGTAGCCGAAGATATACACATCTTAATCCAACCTCTCCATTTAGACCCAAAACTTATTTGCAACATGATAAAATCCAAATACTCCCAACTCAACGAGTCATATGCCGTTTCAAAGTCCACTTTAATAATGAGTAATTTTTTCTTTTTCTTTTCATACCAATCAATAATCTCATTTACCATTAATGGCCCATCTAGGATTTGTCGACCTTTAATAAAAGCCGATTGCTCATAACTTACCACTTTATCAACAACTTTTGCCAACCGAAGAGCTAACAATTTTGCGATAATTTTATACTGTAAACCTATAAGCGAAATAGGCCGATAATCCTTAACTAACGTGGGTGTTGGAGCAAAACACAGATCAACTTATTACTGATGCTGCAGTTAGTACTGACATACTTAGTACTGATGGGGCAGAACATATTACTACTGATGAAGTTGATGCTGGTGTATACTATAACTTAGTTACTACTGATCATGTAAAGATTGAAGATACTACTGATCTTAGTAGTTACTACTGACGTTGGTTTTGGACTTACTACTGGTCACCAAACTTACTACTGATGATATGAATTTATTACTGGTGATTGCAGAATACTACTGATACGCGTTTTGGAAGCATATCAAGTCCGAGATCTTCGTAGAGATAGTTATAGCATGTAAATCAATGTATATCTATAGAATTCGAATGTAAATCAAGTCCTAGAATAACTAGGGTAAATAGTTTAGCTTCAAGGACTATTATAAATAGTTCCTTACGAATTGTAAACGTACGTGTGTATTGTTAACTTGATAATATACATTGAAGCTTTTTGTGAAACTGTGTTCATAATACTTTGCATGTTATTTACAGTTCATTGTTCTTAATTACATTGATATAGTGTTGATCCGCTGCAACTTCTATATTCAATTAGATCTAAGGTGTTTATTAACTTGTCTATAGTTAATCGATCCTGACAAGTGGTATCAGAGCATATTGGTTCTAGATCTACTATTTGTTAAGAACAACAAAAAGTTTTAATCTTTAAAACACACACATTGTTAATCATGTCGGATAACAATGAAAGCACTCAGGCCAACAAAATCCCTATTCTCACTCCCAATAACTTTGGGATGTGGAAGAATCGTATTAAGCAATACATGCTTATTACAGATTATTCTATGTGGGAAGTTGTCCTTGAAGGAAACAAAACTGGTCCTGGTCAAGCAAGCAGCTCTGCAACTGAGGCAGACAAACTTAAGTGTGAGAAGGAAAAGAAGGACAAGGGAATCGAACTCAAAACTCTAAGCACTCTCCTACTGGCCATTCCTAATGACTATCAACATCTCTTTGTTGAGTATGATGATGCAAAGATACTATGGGAAGCACTGGAGAAGAGATTCGTTGGGACTAAGAGCACCAAAAGAAATATGAAGTCTGTTCGTTGGGAACAAGACTTTGAAAATTTCAAAGGAAAGCCCAATGAAACACTCACTCAAGTGTTTGACAGATTCAACAAATTAATTGGTGAACTTAACCAGGTTGGGGTTAAGATGGATCAAGAAGATGTCAACATGAAGTTCCTGAGGTCTCTTAGTGAAGAATGGGCCATGTACACAGTGGTATATAGACAGAGAGATGCACTAGAAGAAAAGGAGTTGGATGAACTATACAATGATCTCAGAGTATTTGAAACTGAGGTAAACCAAAAGAAGCCTTCTATTTCTTCTAATAATGCTGCATTTGTCTCTAGTACAGGTCAAGGTCAGGAAACCTTCACAGGAAAGGCTGCAGATTCTGAGGATGCTGCAAGAGAATCCTTCTTCACTAGTCATGTGCATACTGCATTGATTAGTGATGACTTGGAACAATTGAATCCAGATGATCTTGAGGAGATGGATCTTAAATGGCAGATGGCTATGCTGAGCCTAAGGACAAAAAGATTCTTAAAGAGAACTGGTAGGACAAGCCTAAACTTCAACAAAGGTGACAATGCTGGATTTGACAAAACTAAAGTCAAATGTTACAACTGTAACAACCTTGGTCACTTTGCAAAAGAATGTCCTCAGCCAGACAAAAGATCAAAATCAACTGCCCTTGTTTCACAACAAGGACAAGGCTATGACTGGAGCTTCCAAGCAGAAGAGCATGCTCAAAATCAAGCTCTCATGGCCTTTACTGACAACAAAACTGAGGTAAAACCTAAACCTTGTACTTCTGAATGTGCTAAATTTGTTAAAAACTTAGAAAAAGAAAACATTAAATTAAATGAAGATTTAGCAAAAGCAGTCAGAAGAAATCATGAGTTTGATAGTGTGATTGCTGATCAAGAACATCAAATAAAGGTGTACAAGATTATTGATCAACGGATCAAGGAAGAATTGCTTCAGGCTGTGGATGAGAAAGAGTTTTATGAAACAAAAAATAAAGAACTAACAAGTAAATTAGAAGAATGTCAGCTTGAAATTGAACAAAATAAATTAACAATTAAAAAGTTTGAAAGAAGCACTAAAATTCTTGATGAATTAACTAATAATCAAACTACAGAAAAGGTTGTTCATGGGGTGGGATATCATGCTGTACCACCTCCACATAAATTCATTCCTCCACTGAAAAACAGTTCAGAAAGAATCATTAATGAATTAAAAACTGACAATCAAACTGAATCTAATACTGAAACATCTGAATCAAATGATTCTTCTGATGATGAGCAATCAATTGAATTTACAATATCTCAAACTGAATCACCAAAATCAATTGATACAAGTTTTCACACAGCTCAAAGTCCAAATGAATCTCCCAAATATAATGCAGAAAATGTACCAAAAATTTTAACAATGGGGAATGAAAGAAACAAAAAACAACTCTTAGATCAAAGAATACCTGAAGGTGCTAAAAATAAGAAATTAAGATGTGTTATATGCAATAAAATGAACTATTTAGCAAAGGATTGTCATTTCAATCCAATAAACTGCAAAGAGTTAAAAGAATTTAAAATTTTTAAAGAAAATGCAAAAACTCAAAAGTTAAAAGATACTACTGGTCCTTCAGTAGTAAATAAAATCAAAACTCCAATTGCTGAAACTCCAAAATTTGGAAGAAGTGCACCAAGATTTGTGCAAAACAGAAGAGTTGGAAGCCCAAGGAACAGCAATTACTTCAAGAACAATGGAAAATCCACCCAAAATAAACAATATTTTAAATTTTCCAACACCAGTAGAAACTTTAACAAATTTACTACTGGTGTTAACCCTAATTATAATGTTGTATGGTACCGGTACAAGAATACTACTGGTAAAAACCCTAATTTCAAAAATACTACTGCTCCCAAAACAACTTTCAAAAATACTACTGGTGGTAACTCTAAAAACACTACTGGTCATTCTAAACATGATAAGTACCCAAATACTACTGGTCCATCAGTAGTAAAGTATTCAAAAGCTAAAAATCATGGGTATAAACCAAGATCAGTAGGAAATTCTCACACCAGTAATAACTCCAAAAGGGCAGTAGTAAAACAAAACACCAGTAATAAACAAGTATGGGTACCAAAAGTGTTTAAAGTTAAATCCCCAAAAGCTTATTTCTCAAAGGATGAACCCAAGACATATAAAGCTTGGGTTCCCAAACTTAACTAATCCTTTACTCTCTTGTGCAGAGCATTCAGATCCCAGAAGAAGGAAGAACATGGCATATTGATAGTGGATGCTCAAGGCACATGACTGGAAATCTGCAAATTCTTAAAGATTTCAAGTCATTTGATGGAGGTTATGTGGCTTTTGGTGAGAATCCCCAAGGAGGTAAGATTACAGGTAAAGGTACTGTTACTAATGGCAAAATTACCTTTGATGATGTATTTTTTGTAGCTGAACTAAAATACAATCTTGTCAGTGTGTCTCAAGTATGTGATAAAAAGAATAAAATTCTTTTCACAGACATTGAGTGCATCATTCTTTCTCCTGATTTTATTTTAGATGAAAAATATGTTGTTTTAAGAACTCCTAGAAGAAACAATGTGTATTGCCTAGATATAGGGGGAGAACTCATTTCTACAAATGAGGTCAACTGTTTTATATCCAAGGCAAACACCACTGAATCAGAACTATGGCATAGAAGGATGTGTCACACAAATTTTAAAAACATGAACAATTTGGTAAAAAGAAATCTGGTCATTGGACTACCTCAAAAACAATTCATGTGTGATCATCATTGTGTTGCATGCCTAAAAGGTAAACAACACAAGACTTCTCATAAGTCCAAAACTGTGAACTCTATTTCTGTTCCTTTACAGCTCTTACATATGGACCTTTTTGGACCTACAAATGTAATGAGTATTGGAAAGAAACAATATTGTCTTGTTATTACTGATGACTTTTCCAGATATACATGGGTTTTCTTTCTCAGGACAAAGGATGAAACAAGTGAACTCATAAAGAATTTAATTGTCAAACTGGAGAACACATCTGATCAAAAAGTTAAAGCCATAAGATGTGATAATGGCACAGAATTTAAAAATGCTAACTTAATTAACTTTTATGATCTTAAAGGTATTGACAGGCAATACAGCTCACCTAGAACTCCACAACAAAATGGTGTAGCTGAAAGAAGAAATAGAACCATCATTGAAGCAGCAAGGTCAATGCTTGCAGACTCAAAATTACCAATTACTTTTTGGGCAGAAGCTGTTAATACTGCTTGTTATGTTCAAAACAGAGTATTAATAGTGAAGCCACTTTTTAAAACACCATATGAACTTTTCAATAAAAGAAAACCTTCTATAAGTTTCTTAAAATCATTTGGTTGTCCTTGTACTATTCTAATTACAAGAGAACAAATTGGTAAATTTGACTGCAAAGCTGATGATGGAATCTTTGTGGGATACTCTACTCAAAGCAAATCATACAGAGTATTCAACAAAAGACTAAGGATAATTGAAGAAAGCATAAATGTATCCTTTAATGAAAATGTACCTAATGAACAAGGAAATGGTCCAGATTGGCTATTTGACATAGACAATCTAACCAAATCCTTTAATTCTAACATGAATTTCAATACAGGTAATTTAAATTGTCCCAATCAAAAGGAAGGAACATCATCAGTTAATACTGATCAAGAGGAAATGAGATACATTGTAGTAAATACTGCTCCAAAAGTTAATACTGATGTCAGTAATAACTCAAGTTCTGGAACCAGTAGTAACTCTGAGAATGAGGACAGTAGTAATTCAAATACTACTGATACCAGTAATAGTACTCAAAATACTACTGATCCCAACATTAACCTAGATTCTCAAGATACTACTGATACCAGTAACAACAGCAACACTTCTGACCTAAACGAAGATGATAGCAGTAGTAACTCTGATCAAGATGATGATGAACCAAATATCAATGACAATGAAGGATCTCTAGAAGAACAACTACCTGAGACAAATGAGTCTAATCTTGACAATCAACTAGTGGTTGACAAAGCTACAACTACAAGGACTCAGAAGAACCATCCATTAGACCTTGTTCTAAGTGATGTTAACTCACCACTACAAACAAGAAGCAAATTAAACAAAAGCTTAACTGCAAATATGTGTAATATAAGTTTAATTGCTAATGAATGTATGTTTGAATGCTTTCTATCTCAGGATGAACCAAAGAAGATCCAACAAGCAATGAAGGACTCAAACTGGATTGAGGCAATGCAAGAAGAACTCCTTCAATTCAAGTTACAAGCTGTTTGGACACTTGTACCTTTACCCAAAGGAAAAAGAGCCATTGGAACAAGATGGATCTTCAGAAACAAGAAAGATGAAAGAGGTATAGTGATCAAAAACAAAGCCAGACTTGTAGCACAAGGATACACTCAAGAAGAAGGAATAGACTATGATGAAGTATATGCTCCTGTTGCTAGAATTGAAGCTATAAGAATATTTCTAGCATATGCTTCATTCAAAAAGTTCAAAGTCTATCAAATGGATGTGAAGAGTGCATTCCTATATGGGAATATTGAAGAAGAGGTCTATGTTTGCCAACCTCCAGGTTTTGAAGATCCAAAACATGGTGATTATGTGTTCAAATTAGATAAAGCTCTATATGGCCTACATCAGGCACCAAGAGCATGGTATGACACATTATCATCATACCTATTGAAGAACAACTTTAAAAGAGGAGCCATTGATAAAACTTTGTTTACAAAGAAAGTCAAAGATGATATTCTACTGGTACAAATCTATGTCGATGATATCATCTTTGGTTCAACCAATGATTTACTATGCAAAGAATTTTAAGAACTGATGCAAATTAAATTCAAGATGAGCTCTATGGGTCCAATGAACTTCTTCCTTGGACTCCAAGTCAATCAAAGAACAGATGGCATTTTGATAAATCAATCAAAATATGTCAAAGACATCTTGGAAAAGTTTGATTTGAAAGACAGTAAAAGTGCTAGTACACCAATGGAAACACACAAACACCTACATCCTGATGTTGAGGGGGAGGATGTAGATGAACACTTATATAGATCAATGATAGGCTCTTTGATGTACTTAACTGCATCAAGACCTGACATTATGTATAGTGTTTGTGTGTGTGCAAGATATCAAGCAAGACCTAAAGAACTACACTTGCAAGCTGTTAAAAGAATATTCAGATACTTGAAAGGCAAACCATCACTAGGTCTATGGTATCCACATGATTCACCATTTGAACTCATAGCCTACACAGATAGTGACTATGGAGGAGAATGTCAAGATAGAAAGTCTACTACTGGTGGATGTCAATTCTTTGGATCAAGACTGGTGTCATGGCAATGTAAGAAGCAAACAAATGTATCAACATCAACTGCTGAAGCAGAGTATGTAGCTGCATCTGCTTGCTGTGCTCAAGTACTATGGATTCAAAATCAGCTTGTAGACTTTGGTATCTCTATCCTTAAAACCCTTATTTTTATTGATAATCAAAGTGCTATTAGTATTGTGAATAATCCAGTAAAACACTCAAAAACTAAACACATTGAAATAAGATTTCACTTTATAAGAGATTGTAATGAAAAGAAATTAATCAAAGTAGTTAAAATCCATACTGATGATCAATTAGCAGATCTTTTTACAAAAGCATTTGATGTAGGAAGATTCAACTTCTTGGTTAGCAGTATTGGAATGATTTTGATAACTTAAAATCTCACTTAAAATCATGTGTAAAGTTGTTGTTGTAAAATATTATTTATTTACTTAAGTGTTTTACTACTGGTATATCTGTACTACTGGTGTGTAGGCATGTGCACAAAATACTACTGGTAGTTAAATACTACTGGTGTGTATTAGGTGTACATGAATACTACTGGTGTTCAGTACTACTGGTGTTCACATATACTACTGGTCTTGTGTGTTAATGGTTACTACTGATGTCTATAGTTACTACTGATGTCAAAATCCTTAGTCACTACTGATGTTAATAGATACTACTGACGTTTTACTACTGATATCTTATTTACTACTGGTCTTTCAGAAACACAATTACCAAACTAACCCCCATGAAAATAACCGTTATGTTATGATTCGAAGGACAATTTAGTAGTTTTGCAGGTTAAATCGAAAGATATAAAAGGCGGCAGTCGATTAGTTTAGCATTATCTTCACTTCGATTTGCTAAAGTCTCTCGATAAACCCTAGCTTACGATCAAAAGCCCTTCATCAATAACAAAATTCTCTTCTGTTCTTCACAAAATTCCACAAAAATGGCAACTCTAACATCTTTGAATGTTCAAACCGATCTCAAATATTCCGAATTTCACAATATGTGTGCCTTTCTAAAGAATCCCGACGGTACAAAAGATTTTCGTCCGATCGTAAAATTCTTGAAAAACTCTTATATACAGTTTGCTTTAACTGTAAAACCAACATCATATCAACAGCACTTGGTGGACTTCTGGACCAATGCTGAGCAAACGGAAGGAACAACTGTATCAATAATCAAATCACAAGTAGATGGAAAGCATATAACAGTAACAGAACAATCAATCAGACACCATCTACAACTTCATGACGATTCAGGTATGTCTACTCTTCCTAAGGAATACATTGCTGAAATTTTACAAAAACTGGGTTATGAGGGAAGACTCAATATAGTAACATTTCAAAAGGGTCTTCTCTCCCCACAATGGAAATTCTTAGTTCACACTATTCAGCATTGTATTTCTCCAAAAAGAAGTACTTGGAATGAGTTTAATAAGGCAATAGCATCTGCTGTTGTCTGTTTATCCACAGACCAAGTATTTAATTTTTCTCAAATGATCTTTGAAGGTATGTTGGGAAATCTAAGTTCTACCAAATTTTTAATGTATCCCAGATTTCTACAACATATCATAAATTGTGAATTACAAAACTTGTCAACTCCTAAAAATATTTTCATACTACCTGAGTTGAACAAGAAAGTTTTCTCAAATATGAGAAAACAATTTAAATTTTCGGGTAAGGAAACCCCTCTGTTTCCTAATATGATCAAAGATCATCCCCTTACTGGAGAAGGTTCAACCATTGCTACAACCCAAGTTGAACCTCAACCCACTCCATCACCCCCAAAAACAGCCCAAACACCACCCCATCTAGCCACTCAATCACCAGCCCACACAAAAGTCCTGAATGTGTCCCAGGAACTTGATTTAAATCTGCAGAGTGCTACTCTTCACTCTGTGGAAGACCTGCCAGATAAAACCAAAAACATTTCCACACTTTATAAAAGAAAGAAATCTTTAAAGGACACCAGGGGACACATTGAGTCAAACCCCAGGCTCCAAGAGTTGTCCTCCAAGGAGGAGAGAGGACATGAGGCGAGGGCTTTCACTACTGATGCCCCAAAGGTGGGTGCACAGGACAGTGAAAACATCTTTAGGACCCAGACCTCGGCAACTTTGAGTGATGACTCATTTGAGGAGTTACTCAAAGGACCCCGGTGCCAAGAAACCAAAAGGGGGGGCATCTCTGCTTCTTCTAGGAAGAAGAGAATGTCTAAAAGACCCATTTCATCACCAAGAAGTGATGAGGGCAGATCTTTTGAATTGACGGATAGGATGGAAAACCTTCAAACCAATGTACCTGTTAGTGAGCCCGATGATCTTGCTAGATGGAGTGAGGGCAGTATTAAAATCAACCAATTGACGAAAAAAGTGGATTCTCTTGAATCCACAGTACAAAATTGTCTTGAATATTTAACAAACCAAGGAAAAATGATGGCTGCAATGAAAAGGCATGTCAATACCATCAACAAAAGAATGAGATTATATGAGCACAGGCTTCATCAACAAACCAAAATCATCAGAAAATTGAAGAAAAAGATTGATGATAGTGAGGCTCCACCAGTTGAGCTCACTAAGGGGGAGAAGGACAACATACAAACTATGATTGATGAATCAATTGCAGCAGCAGCATCTTCTCTCCTAAATTTAAAAGAAACAGAAGTTGATGAAGGCCTACAAATGATGGTTACTGAAGATGAGCCTGTTACTACTGCTACAATGAAAGAACAAGTTGAAAAGGAAATACCAGTAGTAACCTCTACTACTGATATTATAGCAGTAGTAAATGAAGAAGAGGAATTAAAAGCAGCAAATACTACTGATGCCCTATCAGTAGTAACTCCTGAAGTAACACCAGTAGTAACTACTCTAGTCACTACTGAAGAGGAAGAACTACAACTACCAGAATTAATTGAAAGAGAAAGATATGAAATCATCACCAAACCACCAACACCTGCTCAACCACTTATCATACCTGACATTGATGATAATGTGAATTGGTTTGAGGTTGATGAGTGCTCACTTCCTCCACATCCAAAAATACTTCAACAAAATGAACTTAGGTTATTTTCTCCTTCTATAATAATCAGTGGTGTGCCCGATATGAAATATATTCCACCTCCACCTTCAGCACATATTGGAAAGGGTAAAGAAATATATGATGAAGATTACCCCAACAGAGCTCTTGGTCATTACATGGTAATCAAGATAAATCTTGTTAGAGCTGATAAACAGTCTAAATGGAAGGTGAAGCAAAAGAGATATTTGGAGAAGGTAGCTAAGTATCAAGTGTACTTCTTTGAAAAATCTAACAGAGCTCTTGGTCATTCCAATGTTTATCAGACCTCGGCCCCACGAGAAGCTGTTAAAACCTTGGCCCATTCTTTACTTTTAATTTTCAAATATTTTAACTTCTCTTTGAAATTTACTAAAGGAGATGAATTCTTAGGAATAAATTCATGACAACAGTTAGTGATCAAATCCTTATAATCATCCATCTCCAACCAAGAATGAAAGACCCGAATCATCCATCTCCAACCAAGAATGAAAGACCCGAAACGGAGTAGGACCATAAAATTATATGATTGGGTTTAAAAGTTTTAATCAATATAAAATTGAGATGATACAGATAGTAAAATATTTTGTAATTGTTTTCTTTTAGACAACATTTATTTTTGTAGACTTTGTGATTTTTTTTTAATTTGAATTCAAAATTGTTTTACGGGCCAACTAATTTAATGGCAACTACCCTCTTTATAGGTAACCCTAGTCAGTGTATGTGAACTTCGGTGGCAATAAAAGATATATACATTTTTTACTGCTAAGGGTTGAACCTATAACTTATTAATAATTTCACTCTTATGAAGTATAAATTTAACCACTAGGCAACTATCCTTACAATTGCTTTATGTGAAAATTGTTGCATCATGTATTTGAACTTGGAAAATGTGTTTCATTATGTTAGTAGAAAAACTTATGAATTTTTAAAAGTACGTAAAAATTATTTTACAAGTTCAACCACTAATTTGTATCTCTTTTAATTTTACACAACTTTTAATAACTTCGTCACTAACAAATGACTTAATGAAATATACTTGATACAGTTTTAAGTAACTAAAACATAAGATCAGTTCGTGCTACAGTTTTTACCAAGTACATGAATGTGCATACTAAACATAAATTTAGGGGCTGTTTTTAAAGGTTAAATGAAAAAATAAAAATAAAAGCACGTGATATCCCAGCGAAGCGGGAAGACAGGAGAGCACGTGAGATTTAAGCATCCCCTGACGAGCAGGGGGAGTTGCTTCTCTAGCTTTCTTACGCTACACCCATCCCCAGCTGATCATTCCCAACCCTTCTTACAAAATCCACATGCAATGGAAAATGGAAAAAACACTTTCATGTGGATGCTTCCCCTAACAAAGGGCCCACGTCATGTTTCCGGTCCTTGCACGTGCTTTCCATGTGATCATCCACTCTCTACTTCGTCTATTTTGATTTTTGGAACATTTCATTTTTTTAATGTTTAATTTCTCATGATAACGAAAAGGAAATTAAACGATTATAAATGAACTATTGTTAAATTATTACCAAAATTCTTCTACCCTAGTGATATGTAGCTTATCCACTAACTTAGAATTTGTGAGTTTAAATCTCGTTAATGTCTATTTATCTATGAAAGAAAAATTATTGGTAACTTGTTCATGTTCTAACATATTTTTGTGTATCCAGTTTAGTTAATTTCCATCTCCGTTTAACACATTTTTATTCTAACAGATTTTTGTACCGCATATATCTTATTTAAAGAGATTGATTAATGTTGTTATTATTGTTTAAGTATAGAACATTAGAAAGTTATCACAATCATCATTAAAAAACAGAGTAATTAGTATTGTTTTTTATATTAATCTGTTCAAAATATGTCATGATCATAAACAAGAAAAAAAGTTTTATTATTTTATATTTGGATCAAGTACCACATGCAAACATACCCTTATTCGTTTATTGATATAATTAGTAAGTTAATAATCATTGTATTTCAACTTGTTATTAATAAGTTCAGTTATTATGTATACCATGTTAGTTAATAAGTTGACAAGTTAGAACTTGTCAAACATCTTAAATATATACGAGTATTTGTTTTTACATATGCCTATGCTACACATTAAATTGTATTTAACGAAGTAGTTTTTTTAAAGGTTTTTTTAACGTATGCCCCAGAGGCATACGATAAGTGCATTTAATGAGGCGGTTATTTTCTAAATATATATTGAATGACATCAATGCACTCTAGAACCTACCATTTGAAAAGAAGCATTAAATTCAATTTTGTGTTTAAATGGTAATTACCGCCTCATTAAATGCACGTTATCGTATGCCCAATGTTGTAAAACTCGGCCTACTTGGCCGAGTACTCGCCGGGTAACCGCTACTCGGTGGTGTGCCGAGTCGGGTAGGTCTGAACCAGTCAAATTACCCGCTCAATATAAAACTCAGTGAAAACTCGGCCAACTCGGTGAAACACTCGGCCAACTCGGTGAAAAACTCGGCCAACTCGGTAAAAATTCGGCTAACTCGGTCAAAACTCGGCCAACTCGGTCAAAACTTACCCAAGTCGAAAACTCAATCAAAATTCGGAAACTCAGTCAAAATTAGGAAACTCGGTCAAACTTGGTCAAAACTCATAAAATCGGTTAAAATTCGGTCAATTTCTCCAAAATATGTTGTATTTTTAAGAATTAGGGAAATTTTATGTATATTATATATTTTTATAAATAAAATGTATATGAAAATCTCAATCAGAGTACTTACCACGTGACCGAGTACTCGCTACAAGGTCGTCGAACGAACGGATAACGAGTAGCGAGTTCTGCAATCATGCAGGGGCATACGTTAGAAAAACCATTTTTTTTAAATATCTACTCCCTCCGTCCCACAAAAAAACTTCCCATTTCACTTTAAATTTTTGTCCCACAAAAAACTTCCCATTCCCCATATTTGATGGGCTTCACACAATAAAAAATTATTATTAGTAAAGACCCCACCATTAATATCAACTAACTATTTTTCTCTTTCCAACACAACCTTATATTTTAATCAAAGGTATTATCAATGACCCCACTACTAACTATCATCTAAAAACTTGTGCAAAAGTCAAATGAGAAGTTTTTTTTGGGACGGAGGGAGTATTAAATAACATTAATGACTATAATTTATATTTTAGAAGACGCATTTAATATAATTTTCAGTTTGAATGAAAATTTTATATTTATTAATTTAAATGTAATATAATGTGTACCTTTATAGTATATACATTAGAAAAACTCATAAATAAACATGCATCGAGTGGTTATAAACGTATGTTTGACTAAATTTGTTTAACTAGTTTATTTATATATCTAGTTACTAGTTATTATTGAGAATAACCAGCAATTAGGCTATCTGTGTAAACTTATAACAATTTAGGTTCGTGCAAATGGACCAACAAAGAAAGGAATTTTGCAATAAGGGTAAGAATGATAAGTTTTAGTTTTAAGTTTGTTAGTATAATTTTTTATGGCAAAAGGATTGTGTTATAAAGCACATTCAGGCGAGGAAAAGGCCAAAAGGAAAACATTGTCCAACGAAGTAACCAATCAACCATAACAAAAAACAATCCAGAGAAAAAACAAGCAAAACAAAGAATTACAAACTGCAATTAGGTTATATGAAAATAAAAACACAAATGGCATTAGCAAATTAAAAACTATGTTATTTATCTGGTTTTTGCTGCCAAACAGGAGAACTAGTTTCTCTTTGCCAAATCTTTAAATCAATTATCTAGTATTACCAAACAGTGAAATTCATATAAGTTCTCAGCTAATTTTATTTTTCTTCATTTTATTTCCATACTTCATTCCATTTCACTAGTACAAAAATGACCTATGGCCACACTTTTACGAAAACAGGCCGGCCACACTTCCAATTAAAAGTGTGGCTAAAGGTCATTGATAGAATTTTGTCATTGTTTTAGCTACATTTTAACTTGGTTTGCGTGGCTAATATATTGAAATGAATACCTTTAGCCATGCTTAAACATAACAAATGTGACATTTACGAGCCACACTGGAATTGTGTGGCCAAATGTCACCATGTGTCACAGACTTTGTTTGACACATGGAAACACATTGTGATGGTTTTTATAAGAGACGATTGGTAAATATATTGTTACACAAATCAATTGTTTATGTGTCTGTATCATGGAGCGAACCTAGCCACATGAATCCGTGATGTAGCTAAAAGATAATATATATGGCCACATTAATTATTTATGTGTCCATATTGTTGCGTTTATTAGCCACTTAGTAATAACCAGAAAAACGAGTCACTATAAGTATTTTATGGTAATGTTTCATTTTATTACGTGTGACTAAAAATTAATACTTGTCATAAAGAAGAAAAAAATTGTGTCTATAACTATTTTATGGTTACGCCTAAATTCTAATATGTGTCTAAAGGTTAATCGTTTTCCAATTAAATGAAAAAAATGTGTGACTATAATTATATTACAGTCACTTTAACATTCTGGTGTATGTCTAAAGATAAATAATAGGGATCGTAAAAAGAAAGATATGTGACTGAAAGTGTTTAGTAGTGACTTCTTATTTTAGTATGTTTAGGTAAAAGCAAAAATAAAAATAAAAATTATGACTGAATTAAATCAAATGTGACTATATTGATTTTACTGCAAACTAATAAAGACGTTAAAAGCAATGTTCCAAACTATAATAAACTGTTATTTTAGATAGAATTTATGAGCATAAAATTTATGGCTCAAAAGTTTCCCCCGATTATAGAGAACACACAGTAAGTGTGTGATTGAGAAACCGATTAGCAAGTTTTAGTGATTGTACAGGGTTATATTTTTTTAATTACTATATTTTATATAACTTTATAATAATGTTTGATGTATGAATCAACTTTATATAATATGTTTATATGTTTTCATTTGACCCTAGTCACCCACCTGTTGAACCGATTGACCTGTGACCCGTCCACCGTACCGGGTCAATTAAAAACCCAGGTTTTAAAACATTACTTAAAAGTTTATTATAACTTAAGTGATATATGATGTGTTTTTTACTACTTCCAATAAATATCTCTTACCCGGTTCAAAATTCGTAAACTGAAAGTGTAAAAAATATATAAACGTAAGAACTAAAAGAACAAAATCCTAACAAACCTACACGTAATATAGTTTCAAAGAAGACCAACTTTGCATTCAAACTCCTAGGACCCAACATTCTCTTAGCCCTAACCACAATAGCGGCCTCCTCCTCTAACCACAATATGATTTAATGGAATAAGCTTAAAACTATAATATGCACGAAAAGATATCAGCAATTGGTGAAAAAAAGCTAGATAATATCATTTAATGGGATAAGCATGAAACTAAATATCCACATAACGAAATGATGTTCAAATAGATCTGTATAAAAATGTTAATAACACCAGTAAAACGATTCAAATTTTGACTAAATTTGGAAATAATCAACTAAGGAACTTTATATAAATATTGAAGCTAAGAAAAAATATCCATAAGTGCTAATATTAAAAAATTAAATCATTACCATCTACCTTAACAATATTAAGCTTGTATAAAAGCCTCAGTCTAAACAAGACAGTTGTAAAAAAAATGGAAATGTGTTTTTCAGCATAAGCAAAACTCAATTTAAGAGATCGAATGCAGGAACTTTGAGATGATGAAGGTCATGGAAGGAGGTTGGTAAGGTTGTGATGACCTGCATAGGCATAAGGGAATATGGTTAATTTAACTAAATATATGATAAATTGACTATATAATACAACCTGAATGCATTTAGACTCAACTGCAATCGCTTCTTAAATTAAGACACGGGTCGACCCGAACACGAGACCCACTTCAAAGTGTTTGATTAAATTTATCAAATGTAATATATTTTTTGCCGCTGGGGAAGGCATACAACCATTGGCACAATCGGACCGGCCCGTTTTGGTCATTTATAAAAAAAAAAAGAAAAATGTTTACGCAAATGGTTAAAATAAAACAATCAGGACAGTAAAATCTTTATACTTTTTAAACAACAAAACTAAAAAAATATAGCAACCGAAATCTAATTTAATATATCAATTTCTGCGTTATAATTACCTGAAATTTTGAGAATGACTATCTTGGAAGAATGCTACGATCATGTGTTCTCTTGTGCCTAATACAAACAAATGTAATTATTAGAGAATGAAAAATGTATAGGAAAAACAAAACTTGTATACATGTAAAACAGAATCGCATTAGACTATGAATTAGAAATGCATACCTTACGTATAACCATACCCCGACAGTCGGTCCGAAAATAATCATTTCGGGATTCTCTACCCAAGTCAAGTGGGTCTACACGTGGTAACTTATTATCATCATGAGGAAGAATTACAGTACTAAATTCTTCATCGACATCGTCATACACGTCTCTGTAATTTTTAGGAGGTGTCATGAAGACAATAGAGAATCTTTTATCAAGTTGGTCTGTCACATAGAATACTTGTCGTGCTTGTGAGGCCAATACGAAGGGATCATCCTTGTGGGCTAATCTATTAAGTTCAACCAATGTGTAACCAAGACTATCCTTCTTGACCCCATGTTTATTGTCTACCCAGTCACACATGAAAAGAGGAATTTTTCTAAAATGATAATCTAGTATCCATATCTCTTTTAGAACTCCATAATAAGCTTTTTGATCATATGTTACAACTTCCTTAGAAATGTGCATGTCAGTTGCAACTACACTAACCCCACTATTCTGGTAAACTTTACCTTCACGACATTTTGTGCGAAACGTATATCCATTGATGTTATACACATCGTATTTGAGTACGTTGTTGTCTGGTCCATGTGAAATCCACCTAACCGTTTCTGATATACTTTCTGTGGAGACCGCTAACTCTCTTTCAACCTGAAATTCATAACAGGGTTGAGCTTCAGCTCAAGAAAATACAAACAAGAGTAATTAAAGACAATATGAATATAGTGTACCTCTTCACGTAACCACGGACCAAACATTTTACTGTGTTCCTTCTCAAGCCATGATTTTCGTTTAAAAGGATGTTGGTATTCCAAAAACGCCATGTGTCGACTGCAAAAACACTGATTAATTATACACCATATTGTAAAATATAAATTAACAACATACATGTAAATACTACTTACTCGATATATGGTTCAACTTCAGATGTATTTTGCATGACATAGAAATGTGCTTTGATAAAGAGCTCTGGAGAAACGTGAACTGCATTACATGCTGACAGTGGAATTCCATCACTAACATAATTATTATCTTCAACGTTATCTCTTTCAAATGTGTTTTGCTGCTCTGCAGGAATACCAACAGTTTTCATGCTTTTTAAGAATTCGCTAAAGAACTCAATCGTCTCTTCTGTAACATTCTCTTCAGCAATACATCCTTCTGGTTTATTTTTGTTTCGCACGTGCCCCTTAATAACCTTCATACACCTTTCAAATGGATACATCCACCGAAAGCATACTGGACCACAAAGTTTTACTTCCCTAGTAAGGTGCACAGTTAAATGCACCATAACATCAAAAAAAGATGGAGGAAAGTATTTCTCGAGCAGGCACAATGTTACACATAAATCTTCTTGTAACTTATCGAGTTCCTCCACTTTTATTTCTTTCCTACAAACTGATTTGAAAAAGAAACAAAGCCTAATAATAGCATGTCTCGTCTGAGTGGGCATAATAGATCGTATGGCAATGGGCAAAAACTGTTGCATGAGTATGTGATAGTCATGTGATTTAAGGCCAATAAGCTTCTTATCCTTTACACTCACCAGACTAGAAAAATTAGAACAATACCCTTGTGGAACCCTTAACTTGTATAATGTTTCGCAAAACTTGTCTTTTTCCTCTGTCGTTAATGTGTAACTTGCTGCAGGAAGTGTGGTTATGCTCCCCTCAATCTTAGCTTGTAACTCTGGTCTCAACCCAAAATGTTCCAAATCTAGTCTAGCCTCTAATCCATCTTTTGTCTTTCCAGGAACGTTTAGCAATGTTCCGACTATACTCTCAGCCACATTCTTTTCAATATGCATAAAATCTATACAATGTTGGACACAATTATATCGCCAATACCTAAGACGTCGATACCATACATTATATTTTTTCCAATATGTGGTTTCTTTGTTGCCAGTCTCTGAACTACCCACATCTTTTGAAGTTCTCCTCTTTTTTTTCATCTTCCCACCTCTTCCTGTCGAACTTAGTTGGATGTCTACTTCCATATTCTTACTCTTTCCCCATTTATTAATAATATATTTGACCTCGTTATATATTTCTTCTCCAGTCATTGGTTCTGGAGAACGTCCAAACTCTTGTTCTCCATTGAAAGCCTTCTTTTGACTTCTGAATGGATGGTTATATGGTAGATATCGTCTGTGGCCAGCATAACTTTGTTTCTTCGATTTAGGAAGTCTAATACAGTGTGTTTGTTTCCCACACACTACACAACCTTTGTATCCACTGTAAGGACATCCACATAGTGTACCAAGGGCCGGGTAATCATTTATCGTCCATAAAACAACTGCACGTAAAGTGAATGTTTGTCGTGCAAATGTGTCATATGTTTCGACTCCAACTTCGAATAAGATCTGCAAGTCATCAATCAATGGTGATAAGAAAACATCAATATCATTTCCTGGATTTCCCGAAATCAATAATGAAAGCATGATAAACTTTCTTTTCATACACAACCATGGTGGCAGGTTGTAAATGACCATTAAAATTGGCCATACACTGTGATTCCTATTTCCTCTATTCACGTCGACCCCATCAGCGGAAATGCCAAGCCGTAGGTTCCTTGGATCGTTTGCAATTTCTGGAAATCTATCATCAATTGCAGCCCAAGCTGGTGTATCTGCTGGGTGACGTAAAACACCATCGTTTATTCTACCGGTCGCATGCCATGTCAAATTTTGTGCTATACTCTTTGATTGAAACAGTCGTTTCATGCGCGGTATAATGGGAAAGTACCACAGTACTTTTGCGGGAATATTATCATACACTTTCTTTTTTACCTCATCTACCTTCCATCTTGATTTTCCGCAAGTAGGACATACATTCACGTCTTTGTACTCGTTCCTATAAAGAATGCAGTCGTTGATACATGCATGGATCTTTGTATACCCTGAACCCATTGCCTTCATTGCTTTCTTGGCCTCGTATGTACTATTGAACATTTCATTACCTTCAGGAAGCATTTTCTTCAACAAAACTAGTGTTTCAGTGAAGCACTTATCTGAAACTCCATACTTACTCTTCAAGTTGAGGAGTTGTACAATTGCAGACAACTTTGTGAAATCTTGGCACCCTTCATAAAGTGGCTTCTCAGCTTCTTCAATTAGTTTTTGAAATTTTTCGTAATCCTCACTGAAATTTTCTTCTGTAGCTTCAACCATCTCTACTGTTTCAGCGGCATCTGTTGGAATTACTGTTGTGAAACTCGTAGATTCATCAAATTCTGTTGTGTGCATTTCATAGTTTTCTTCAAACAACTTTTTTTTTGGTGGGCACTCTTTTTCTCCATGCTTAATCCAATTGGTATAGTTTTGATCTATTCCATATCTAAATAAGTGATGATCTACCTCTCCAACATGAAGAGAAATGTGGTTTAAACATTTGGTGCACGGACATGGAATTTTTATTTTTTCTCTTGTTTTTAGAGGGTCTATATTCCATAATGTTTTCAAACTATTTACCGCATAATCTAAAAAATACGCAACTCCGTCAACATAAGGCTTTTTATGTCTATCAGTTACCATCCATGACTTGTCCATTTGGTTAATCACTGCAACCTGTTGAATATACAAATTTCAATACCAAAATCATCATTTTTTGTTAATCAATTGTTAAGAATTTTATGTTTTGGTTAATTGATGACAAGTGTTGGAGAACTTGCCTGCTCGTGGAAAGTCTTTGGTAATGTGTATATGAATCCAAATCCAAGCAAATACGGGTTTCTGGAGACTGAAAACGATAAAAAAATTAACTTATTTAGCCTGTTATTAATATTGTAAATATAGAATTTAATCATATGGAAAGAGACATTTTGGGCATCCGTTAATTTGCTTTATTCCATAGATCCTCCAATTGTTGTTGATACCAGTCCATAAACTTATTTGATTTATACATAAATCAAAAACCGAAATCTGTAACAGAAGTTCAAAAAATTACGTCAAAATTATAGATGCATAATTGTTAAGGCAGTTAAGACAGTTAAAACACTAAAATTAAACATATTTACAAAAAAAGCAATTTAATTGGGTGAACTAGTGTTACCAAAAAATTCCTATCATCATGTTGACAAATATGTCACCAGGCATAGGGGTGTTCGGATCCCCCAACTGAGTTGAAAATTTAATTAGACCAAGGCTCACGCTAGTACCACTATCTACAAAAGCATCCCTGCATCAAAATCAACATCCTTGAATCTATGTTTCTAAGTACTAATATCCAGAATTTAATTGTTCAATAAAACATCAAATGAGTTTATTCTACGAATGTGAAGTTTAAAGCCCTAATATGGAAGCTTCGTGAAAAATTCCAGTGATTGGTTACTGCTCGAGATTAATCGAATAATTTAATCCAAGAAATCACAGATTGAAAGTTCAATAAATGTAATAGGCCACTCATAGACGTTGACATACAGACTTATCTCATGAATAAAGAATAACTTCAACGAAGATTGGTAAGAAGATGCGTATCACATTTAACCTGAAACTGGAAGAAACGATTTCATTGGAGGTCGGCTTTTCCGTATCACATTAAACCTGAAATTGGTGAAGTAATTTTGATTTTTCTACAAACGTAAAAAGGATAGAGATTGGTGCCTGTGCGTGATTTCGTTGGTGGTTGACTCTCCTTATCACATTAAAGATGTTGATTATTTTAATTAAGATATTACTTTCACAAAAATGTTGCGTCAAACTAGAAACAACTTTTCCATAAAATTTACAAGGATTTTAATTATGTTACTTTATGTGCATTAATTCATTCAAAGTTACCATTAAAACTAAAAAAAAACATTTAATATATCTACTGAAAATGTAACATATGAAATTTATTAATAAATAATAAGATTTTATTAGAAACTTTCAATTAATTAATTCATCTAAACATGTGTCTAGGGGCACACGTTAGAAGAACCCTTTTTAATTAAGTAATATTTTTACTCACAAAAATTAAAATTTTAACTGGTGTTGGGTGTGAAGTCGGATATAGATAGGGTTGTCAAAACCTGACACGACACGATAAAAATACACGAAATGAAATTGGGACGAAATCAAAATTTGAATTCCTGTTTGTGACGTGTAAAACAAATACGAAGTTGTGTCGCGTTCGTGTTTAGAGATTAACACGAAATTGACACGATAGTTATGATTTTGGGAACATTTAGGAATTAATGTTATATTTTTTTCGTGTTTGTCGTGTTTTTAACATGTAATAAGTAAGAAATTTGATATATTTGTTATTTATCTCGTGTTAGCAAAATAAAACACGACTGTGTGTCGTGTCGTTTTCGTGTTGAACGAATTCGTGTCGTGTCGTGTCGTGTTACCCAAAAACACGAAACGACAGCACAATTTGACAGCCCTACACGATAGTTAATTACATGTATAAATTAAAAATATGATTAAAAACACTTGAAACCAACTCCAGTTACCATTCCAGTTCAAATCGTGTCTATACCATGTTTACTCGAACCGGAACCGTATTCTTAATTCACGAGTCTTATGCCTTTAATCAACTCTTAAACAATAAGTCATGATTATTAAGCATTAGGTCGTCATTATTAAGAATTAATTGATGTATCTTTTTTTACATGTTATAATTCATACTGACCTACACACTGATTCGACGAGGGTCCGGAGGCAGCGCCCCTGGTAATGGCGTCCAAAGGGGTGCTATGGTTGGGTCGAGCTTGGAATTTCTTTTTGAGTTAATATCTCTGTGATGACATGTCATGTAACTATCATTTGATTTGGTAGTTAATGATGATGTGTAATGCCCTGTCATAAGGAAACTTGGTCATTGTCGCATCTTTTGATAGATTCTAAATATACTATAAACAATAATATGTTTAAAGTATTTTTTTATATAGTACCTAACTAAAATTCATAACTACAATAAAACGTCGTATATAAAGAAGTTTTATTTCGTCTGTAAAAAAATTCTACCATATCATATGTATCAAATCACGTTTATTATTATATCAATAACTGATTTAATTATTTTATTTTTTAACTTTTTTTTATTCCGTTTAATATCTCAAAGCATGTCTGCCCATTCCGGCGGACTACGAAGCTAGTTTTTAATAAAAGAAAGTTTGTCACGTCATCTAATCCTCATTATATTTGCTACCTCATAATTCCATGCCACATCACTTTCCACGTTTGCAAAGAACTTTAAGTTTATCCCATTTTCACACTTATCACATATATTAAAATATTTAAATTAAAAAATTTAAAGAACATACATTTAATTTAATCTTTATATATATCTAGAAGTTAATGATCATGCCACATTTTGCAAAGAACTTTGAAGTTATGCCATTTATGACCATGCCACGTTTTATGTTCCTTGTGAGGTAAATGCTTAGTTGTGCATCATTTAAAAATTTGTTAAATCATATAGTTATCTCATTTTTTATTATTTGGTCATCTTTTTGCAGATAGTCTTAAACGGGTCTATTAAAAGTTTGAACTATTAAAATTTTAAATTTAAAAAGATAATTTTAATTTTAATTAACTTATAGAGCAAAGAGTTTTAATAATTTAACGGGTCTATTAAAAGTTTGAACTACTAAAATTTTAAATTCAAAAGAAAGTTTTAATAAAAAATAAGAACCCAAATCCTTAACCGATATGATAAGTTCTAATCTTCTAATTCTATATTTCTTTCTCGTACATACTACAAGTGAAGAAAATGAAAACAAATGTTTCCATCAATTTGTGGATTTCGTCTCCAAAACGAGCGGGAATACAAAGCCATTCTTTCCGCCAATTTTTTCACCAAATAGAATCCAGAACGTGATACTTGATACTAGCTAACTGCCATGAATTTCGTAACTGCTTATAGTCATCCGTATATGTTAACAAGATCACTTTTTTTCACACCAAATCTGCTGCTCTCGCTATGGGTGATCGACAACAAAATTCTGGCATTAATTTGTAAGTATATCATTGAATTTTTACATTATTACGATCTTTCTTTATGAATTATAATGTTAATTGTTGTACAATGACGTTATATGTGCCTTCAAAATCTGAATTTTTGTTAACACTTATGGTATGCTTGTTGCACACCAAGTGTTCGATGAAAAGCTTACACATTGTTTTTTTAAATAATCTGTTACCCTAAGGCTCGTAATTCATTAATTGATGACTACACGTAAAGTGTTAATAATTTTTTTAGCTAAACTGTTAAATGATGGAATGCATAAAAATTTTAAAGAATGTACACGTAATTGCAAATTGATGGAATGCATAAATTTTTTTAAGAATGTTCACCTAATTGCAACATAAATTTTTTAGGTAAACTGTCACAATTATTACGTGATGAAAAGCATAAATTGATGATACATATATTCTGTTTTAATTAAAAACTGGTTTAAAATAGTTTTCATATACGTGATTCTATAACTTAAATTTTGATTTATGTGATTAAAAAAGATTTTTTTTTTTTTGACGTGATGTTACATGTAAAATAAAGCATGACAGATGGAGATACAACACTAATGGATGATATGCCCGAATATGAAATGGAAGATGATGTTGAAATCAATGATGAAGATTTAGTCCAAGACGATGTGTCTGATAACAGTTCCAATGAGTCCGATAACACGACAGATTCAGAAAAAGAAGTGGAATCTAAGAGGGGCTTGACTCGATTGCCAAAGTTGAAGACGGGATATACAAATTCAGGAGGAAGAAAACATAAAGTAAGCTTTGATGAATTGGATAGGTTTACGGGTAAGTATAGATCAGAGTTTCCTAGTTATTTGGGAGACCTGGTACGGGAAAAAGTAGGAGTTAGTGTATTGTCGTGGAAGAAAGTGACAAAAGAAGATAAGGCCAAACTTTGGGAAAAGATAACGGTAAACATCTTATTTCTATAGTTACTTGGATATATTCTACATTATAATTTTATTTTATGCATAATATACTAACGAGTACTATTGCAGCGTTATTATGAAATCGATGAATGTAAAAGAAAAATTGTAATGAATAGGCTTGGTCAACTTTTAAGGAACTTTAGAAGAAAACTATATGCGAAGCACATATTGCCCAATTTAGACAAACCCGCCAAACTAGCAAAAATTCCCAAACAATTTCGTACAATAATCCAAAATCAAAAAGACTGGGACAACTTTGTAGAATATACAAAATCGGAAAAATTCAAGGTTTAATTCATTTATGTTTTATTTTGTCGTCATTCTTTTTTGTATTTTTTATCCACATAATACTTATTTTAAACTATTATTTTTTGAAGGATTTCTCAACAAAAACAAAAGTGGCGCGTTCAAAGTCTAATTATCAGCATCGTTTGGGAAGAGGCGGATACACAATGCTAAGAGAGAAACTGGTAAATTGCATACTCTTTGATAAAAAAAAAATTGTTAAAATTGTTGTTAATTGCTCTTTAATTACATTTTAAACGTTTTGTTAAAAGTTCTATTAAAAGTGTTGTTAAAAGTGTTGTTATAAGTGTTGTAAATTGCCGTTAAAATTGCTGTGAAAAATACTATCAAATGCTGTTAAGTGCTATAAAGTGCTGTTAAATACTGGTAAGTGCTGTTAAATGCTGTTAAGTGCTGTTAACTGCTGTTAAATGCTGTTAAGTGCTGTAAAAATGCTGTTAAGTGCTGTTAAATGCTGTTAAGTGCTGTTAAATGTTGTTAAGTGCTGTTATGGGCTGTTAAGTGCTGTTAAATGCTGTTAAATGCTGTTAAATGCTGTTATGGGCTGTTAATTGCTGTTATGGGCTGTTAAGTGCTGTTAAGTGCTGTTATGGGCTGTTAAGTGCTGTTATGGGCTGTTAAATACTGGTATGGGCTGTTAAATGCTGTTAAGTGCTGTTAAATACTGGTATGGGCTGTTAAATGCTGTTAAGTGCTGTTAACTGCTGTTAAATGCTGTTAAATGCTGTTATGGGCTGTTAAGTGCTGTTAAATGCTGTTAAATGCTGTTATGGGAATGTTAAGTGCTGTTATGGGTTGTTAAGTACTGTTATGGGCTGTTAAATGCTGTTATGGGCATGTTAAGTGCTGTTATGGGCTGTTAAGTGCTGTTATGGGCTGTTAAGTGCTGTTAAATGCTGTTAAGTGCTGTAAAAATGCTGTTAAGTGCTGTTAAATGCTGTTAAGGGCTGTTAAGTGCTATTATGGGCTGTTAAGTGCTGTAAAAATGTTGTTAAGTGTTCTTAATAGATGTAAAAAAGCTGTTAAAGTTGTTGTTAATTGCTGTAAAACAGTTGTTAAAATTGCTGCTAATTGGTGTTAAATACCAGTTTAAAAGGTGATTAAACATTCAGTTTTATCAGATTGCACTTAATTTCTAGTTTAAATGCGTTGTTAAATTACAGTTTTATCATAGATTAAACATTTCCTTTGTTGATTTTCATTCGGTTTTTACTATAAACTTATATGCGTTTTTCAATTGAATACAAGATTAAAGATAATGTGATTGATAAAGATACGCTTCCTGATCGGTCATTAATGTGGAGGAAAGGACGTGAGAACAAAAATGGAGAATTGGTTGATGCTGATGTCAAGGAAATTGCAGATAAACTAGTAAGTTTAATCATACTTTACTGTTATTTATTTAATTCGTATAAAGATTGTGAAACTTGATAAATAACAACTGAGTAATTTATATTAATTTCTTATATGTACAGATTGATCGTGAAAAACAAATCAATGAAGGTAGCTTGAAGCTTGAACCTGGAACAGATGCCCTTACACTAGTCCTTGGAAAGGAAGGAGGATTCTTAAAGGGGGTTGGCACGGGAGTCACTAGAACAAGATATTGGGATCTTCCTCGAACTAAAGGAGCATCCAAAGAAGTAATTGCAGACCTTAAACTTCAACTACAAAATCAAAAACTCGAGAATGTGAAGAAAGATGAACAACTAAAGGAGTTGTCCACACAGGTGACAGAACAAAGTAAGACTCTAAATTCTTTATTAGCTCACCTCGCTTCTAACGGAATGGCTTTACCTGATGTTACATCCCCTGCAAATCAAATATCTACAAAACAAGTAAGTTGATCTTTTTAGTGTTTTAATTTAATCTTGTACATCAATTGACCAATTTTTCCTTACATTATGTAGGTGATTTCATTTGACAAAAATATTGGATCTAAGGAGACTCCTAATGTTAACACATCGAAAGTATTGCAAAAGAAAGGCATAACACAAGTTACTAAGGTACGTTACAATATCTTATGGGGTTGGATGGGCATATTGTTCATAAAACATGTTGCTTATCAATTTTCTTTTATTTTTAAGGAAATTAAAAAAACTAGCAAAAAAACGGTTGGAATTAAGAATCCAACCTCAAATTCTGTGACACCATTGGATAATGATTTACAACCAAAGGTACAAAATACAAATTCTCTCTTATTATCCGACAATATATATAATTATTTTTAGCTTTATGATGTTGATATGCCATAAGCCATTGCAGGAAATGAAGTGTACCTTGTCGAATCCGGATAAAAGAAACATCGTAGCTCGTGGAACTATTTACTTGTCATCAGAAAAACAGAGCATTCATGGAGTTCCATTGCAAGATGATTGCTACAAAGTCTCTATTGATGAAGTGATAAAGGCAGCGGCATTTTTACCAGTAGAAACTAGTGAATTTAAAACCGTCGGGGAAGCACATAAAAGTTTTGTAGGTTGGCCAAAATGTCTTGTTGACTTAAAGGTTAGTTTGTTCTTTGAATTTATTTCTTAATGCATTACGGTTTTTTCTTGATAAATAATTATATTAAACTACTTAGTTTTTCATATTTTTTTCAATCTTTCTTACATGCAAATTTATTTGTTACCATAGGTTCCACAAACAAAATCAAAGACAAATAACGAAGTTGAAAACCCCAAGAAGCGGAAACAATTTACAACTATAAATCATCTTGTCAAGACAAGGGGCAATATGAGCAAGATCAACAAAAACATCTAGTTTTCCTTTATGTTTTTTATGCAATTTCATTTGGATATTTCATAGTTTTGTTTGAATTGGAAGTTTTATCTTTGTCATTTATCTTTTTAACTTATGTATGGATTGTCTTTTGGTGTTATGTATGGATTAATGTTTTTTGATAATGTTTCTTTTAATTAAAAAAGTGTTATTTTAGTAATATTTTTATGTGGCTATATCAAATTGTGTTATACGTATGGTCACACTTTAGTTCGTTCTCAATGTGTCAAAATAGTTGTAAATGTCACTTAATTACAATTTCTTATGACTAAAGTGTAATATATTGCCACACTTAAAATAAAATTGTGTATCAAAAATTGATGGTCAAAAAACAAAGTGAATGTCCTTATTATACTTTTCGCCATTGTTTGAATAATTTTATGTGTCTAAATGGTACATAATAATCATAATAAACATACATTTTTGTGACTAGATAACACAAAAGGCCATTATCACAATAAATTCGTGTAACTATTTGATGCACAATGGTCACACAAAAAAAACCAAAATCGTATGTCCTTATTATACTTTTCGCCATTGTTTCAGTAATTATCTGTGTCTAAAGGTACATAATAGTTATAATAAACATATATTTTTGTAACTAGATCATAGAAAATGCCACTATCAATAAATTAGTGTAACTATTGGTTACACAATAGTCACACAAAAAACAAAAATCGTATGTCTTTAATATATTTTTCGCCATTATTTCAGTAATTGTATATGTCTAAAAGGTACATAATAGTCACAATCAACATATATATTTGTGACTAGATAATAGAGGACGCCACTATGACAATAAATTTGTGTAACTATTGGGTGCACAATAGTCACACAAAGATACAAAAATGTGTGTCCTTATAATATTTTTCGTCATAGTTTCAGTAATTCTATGTGTCTAAAAGGTACATAATAGTCACAATAACCTATATTTTCGTGACTATATAATAGAAAACGCTACTATCACAATAAATTCGTGTAACTATTGGTTGCACAATAGTCACACAAAAGTACAAAAATGTGTGTCTAGAAACAATTGATGGCCACATAATAAGATAGAATGCATGATTACAGCAATAAATGTTCTTCACAAATAGCCACACTTTTATGCTACGGCTACTGTTTTTCGGTTATACAACCACTTAATTTAAATGTAGCCATATGTTGCCTAAAATGACACGACCTTTGGTCACACTTATAGTGGAAAAAATATGTGTGACTAAAGGCATACGGTCACAGTTTTTGTGTGTGACTGTTGCTCATTTTTGTACTAGTGTTTGTCTGAATTTATGTATATCAAACACGCCCTTAAATCATATATTGGTGAATGGAGCTCGAAAACCCGACAAATTTTTTCGCAACTAAACATATATCTTTGCTTGGGTTAAAATTTAGGGAATTAAGTTTCCTACCACATTTTTTGATGTCTATACCACAGTGTACAAATAATACTGCATACTGTATAAGTAGATAATGCAATTGTTGTGGTAGATGAGTCAAAATATGTGGTATAAAAATCACCCCCTTAAAATTTACCTATGATACATTAATTGTTTATTCTTTTTTCCCATCGTTCCATATATATGGAAAGTTTTCAGATTCACCTTAATTTATATTCCCTCCGTCCCACAAAAAAGTACCCATTTCTCCCTAAATTTTTGTCCCACAAAAAAGTTCACATTTCTCAAATTAATGGGGTCCACTCAATAAAATAATATAATTTTCAAAGACCTCACTACTAACTATCCAATAACTATCTTTCTCTCTCCAATCAAACCTTATATTTTAATCAAAAGTAATACCAATTACCCCACCACTAACTATTTTCTTAAGACTTGTGCTCATGAGAAATTGGTACTTTTTTGTGGGACGGAGGGAGTATTAAATTAAGCTTTTAAACTTATTAGTTATAACTTATAAGTTCAAGAGTATCATTACTAACAAATCAAAATATATTTTGTTTAATTTCACTTTATATGGAACTTTTGAGCCAAAGATCCTAACCTTTATAACCAACGAATTTGCAATCGGATAGAAAGAATATTTATAAAGCCATCGAAATAATAAATAGAATATATACACACACATTACCACATGTATATTTCAACATCATCTAAGAATCCTTTTGCATGTTGATAGTGACTCTTTGGTAATCCGTATATCTTGTTTTTCTCCCTTTCCGTGTCGTTAAGCACATTTTAATATCTAGCTCAAGGGCGACATTGTATTTTACTTAAAATGAAAAAAATCAAATTAGAATATGTTAAAGAATTGGATATTAATTCTATATTTTGTTTAGTTGACATGAAATGAAATTAAAATTCAATTCAACATTCTATTTGATTTACGGGAAACTGAATTGGAATTCTGTAAAATGATGAATTTGCATATGGCATGTGGTAGCGACGGTGGTGGTGAACCGGTGATGGTGGCAACCTCATTTAGCACTAGAACCTCTTGCGCCAATTCCCATGCCAAACTACTAGTATTGAGCAATCGTTTTTTTTTTTTTTTTTTGTTAGTGTATGGTGTGACCGAGTGAGGATTTTAGTGAGATGCAAAATAAATTAGTTTGAGTTATGAATAAATAGATATTTAATATGAAATCCGAATGCTCTGTGGCATGGTATTTAACTTGAGTGACTACACATTATGCTTTTACTTCAACCCATAAGAATCTTAATTGATTTAACTATCCTATTTTTCATTAAAGTAATTATCCGAAATTATTGAAGACAACGCCGTTGGTCGGAGTGGAGCAGATAGATCAGATGCCGGAAAACTAACATCATCTGTCACCGGCCATTTGCTTTCTTAATTTTTAACCATTCTTGTCCGTTTCTATTCCTACGTGACACGTGGACGTTTTAATATTATTTTATCTGCAAGGAGTTCGGAGCCAGTGATGTTATATGACTTGTATCATCGTTAGATTCGCAAGAAAATGTACTTATTTTGATTTACTCTGTCATTCCACGTGATATCAGACGAATCTAGATTACTTTATTAATATCGTTCATTTTTGAAATATTTTCTGTTTTTATTTTGTTATTAATTTTGTTTAAGGTTATGAGGTCTCGTTAATAAAGTAGTGGAATAACTCTTTTGTAGGGAGAAATGGCATGCTATAAACCCCTGCCAACCCATGTGTCACTAACCCGTCAGCACCAATTTTGAATACATCCTCGCATGACACCTTTGGCATCAACTCGTCGTGAGCCGCGTCAGTAGAAACCCGTCCTGGTGACGACGGGTTTAAGTCTTGCGTTGTGGGGGACTGTCTGGGGGGAGGGGGTTTGGGGTTAATATTTTAATATTCTTTTTAAGGGAAATGAGTTAGTGATGGATTAGTGATATGTGTTACTATTGGCACGACCTCGTCAGTAACCCATAGGGGTGTTCAAAAATAACCGAAAAAATGGGTACCCGAAAAAATATCCGATATCCGAAATCCGGATACCCGAAAATCCGGGTACCCGAAAATCCGGATACCCGGATTTCGGGTAACCGGTTTCCGGGTATCAAATACGGGTAGTGTTTTTCTAAAAAACCGGGTAATTGGGTACCCGATACCCGAATTTTATTTTTCCAACTTATTTTTATATATATATTTTTATATTATTATTATACATTTATTATCATTAGATATGAGCATATGCTTGGCTCATTTTGACAAATGTCTAAAATTTAAAACCTTGTCTCAATTCTCACGTACAAACCATCTAATTCTCACCTCCGTCGTTGAATTATGGTTTTAAATCATTGGATGTCTTTAAAGATTTGGTTAGATTCATTACTAGTAATGATTTTTCTTTAAAGAAAATTATAACGTAAATTTTTAATAACAAATTTATTAGTAAGAATTAAAGAAATTAAATATATAAATAATGGCGACTTCCATTTATGTAATTTTTGTGACAAAGAAATTATAGTTCCGGGTACCGGGTACCCGAAAAACGGGTATCCGAAAATCCGGGTATCCGAAAATTCGGGTACTGATACGGGTACCTAAATCTACTACCCGAATTTTCGGGTACCCGGTTTTAGGGTACCCGGATTTCCGGGTACCCGGTTTTGAACACCCCTAGTAACCCATCGGTAAGAATGACTTTGTTGATCACAAGTTATTTACGGCAAGTAAAAAAATGAAATTTGAACTAAATTGGGCCTTTTTATTACTGGTATGATCAGATCCGAAATTTGTTTTTTTTTTTTTTTTTTTGTGGAAGTAAATATGGACCGTTTAAATAAAGAAATGATGGCGTGGGTTCTGGTGACGTTAACGGTTATATTTATTAGTATCTGTAATAAATCAAAGTAATCAAGTAGTTGAAGTGGTTAACTCACACACCTAAGTCCCAAATGGTCACGGGTTCAATTCCCATAAGTTGCATTTTTATTCTTTTTTGTCTTTTAAGACCTTCTAATATTAGTACGCCTAAATGTTTTAATAGTAAAAAAAAAAAATTAACCCAATTTATTGGTGAGTAATCAATGCATACATGAACGAACATCCAAGTCGCACGTCTTATAACCAAAGTAAGGCTATAGCAATTATACAAAAACGCATGTTTTGAAACGCTATGTGAATGATTAACAAGAAAACTCAACGATGGCTCATAATTTGAACATTTTTTTCACAACTTGTAGTTTTGATTTCTCATAAATGAAACTCTCTCTAGCGGCGGCCTAAACCCTAGCTAGGGTTCCTGCCGTGTTCGTGATTCTGAAGGTCGATCATCCCCTAGCAATCGGGGAGGGGGGAGGGTAACGTGCCATGGTGTTCTCTAATGAATCGCGATGGAATTCCGAGAAGGAAAGCCGGATGATGCGTAAAAAGGAGATGGATTTAAAAGGTATTGCGACGTCTTTCTACGTGACTAATTTCCCCAATCATTGGGATCCTTGAGATTTGTGGAAGGCTATGATGGTGTATGGCATTGTCGCAGATGCATACATTGCTCATAAACTTTCTAAGATTGGACGTAGATTTGGTTTCGTAAGGTTCCTTAAAGTGCAGAATGTGGATTCGCTTTTGTCACGTTTGAATGATGCATGGTTCGACTCGTATCACCTATTTGCGTCTGTTTCGAGGTTCGATCGAAAAACGGTTACTGTTGTGACTCCTCCAAGTCAGGCTCAGCGTAAAATCTTGCACAACGTCGCAAGTAGGTCTATAAATAGAGACGTTCAATATGTGGATTTGTTTAAACCTAAGGCTGGGGTCTCTAAAGGTGATGATGGGGTTTTAAAGGAGAAAGAGAATACGTTGGGGGTGGAAAAGAAGGTGATAACCCTAGGTAAAGAAGATTTTATACATATCAAGGATGAAGGCACAGTGTTGGTGGGTAAGGTGCGTGACTTATCCCTAATTGAAAACATCAACATTGTTTGTGTTAAAGAAGGTTTTTTTGACGTTGATGTTCACTATATTGGTGGGTCGTGGCTATGGTTGGAATTTGATAGTGCTCTTGCATGTGAACGGTTCAAGAATCATGTTGATATGAAATTTTATTTTTTGCAATTAAAGAAGGTTGATCCCAACTTTGTGGTGGATGACAAGGTGGTATGGGTTAGATTTGATGGTCCACCGTGTAACGACCCGAAATTTTATATTAAATAAATTACGAAAAAAATATGAGAAACAAGAATAAATCATTTAAAACACGTGGAATTGGTTTCGTGTCTTTTGGACATTGTATGAGAAAGTTATGAACGAAACCGGGTCAAAAACTTGGAAAAAAATGTCAAATTGGGGAAATGCTGAGAAGATAGCGCCTCTATCTCCTGAGATAGCGGAGCTATCTTGGCTGAATCAGACAGCGACCCGAAATAGCGACTTGTTTGAACGCGAATTTGAGATAGCAAGGGACTTAGCGACGCGATTGGCGTCGCGAATTATGGCGGGACTATATATAGCGACGCGATCTTCTATTTAGCGACGCGAAAGTGACAGATCTGGTCTTAAATACGGGATTTTGGCCATTTGCTCTCATTTTCAAACCCTAAAACTTCCTCCCAAGTGTGAGTATACGATTTTGAGTGTAAGGAGGTCATTGGAACCGATTTTGGCACTCAATCTTGAAGATTCTCACTCCATTGTTGAAATATAAGGTAAATCTCTACTCTTTTTAGTTGTAGATGATGTTTTTGGGTGAAAATGGTGATGTATGTAAACCCTAGTTGGAGGGTTCGTAATGGGTGATGAAATTGAGTTTATATAACTTAGATCTACAACATATTGTTAAGGAAAATGTGTTCATAACATGGATTCGATGATTATCTAGCTAGCTATGAACTTTATTTGGGAAAAATGGTGGTTTGGGTAACCTACCAAGTTATCTATGGGGAAGATGGCTAAGATGAGTGTAGAACACTTTTTGTAAGCTTAAGAACCTTGTGTTCTTGTTAGATTTGGGTTTTGTTGACGGAAATCTTGAACTAGTGTTTTGGGTTCCACCAAGTTGGATGAACTTGGTGGTTAAGAATGTTGTTATGAAGTTATTGGTAACTAGTTATGGATAATAACTAGATTATATGATGATATTGATGGTAGGTCAAGAAGACCTAAGGTTTGGTGACATTTCACGAGTTGGAAGCAAGGATTCGTGTCAATAGACATGATTTGGAGTTAGCTTGGCTAAGGTGAGTACATGTGAACTTTAAAACTGAGTACATAGCGGTAAAGAAATCTTTTTAATATGTGACTATTAATGATAAACTAGTTATTTAATTTTTGTATTAACTAGCTGGTTTGATTGTGTGAATACTAAGAGAGATTAGTATATGGATAGTTTGTACGATGGCCTAAGGGCATTATTGATGGATGTGACATATAGTCACATGTAATAGTTATGATGGGTAGACTGAAATAGGACAGGTACATGATAGATTTGGAGGCATTCCGGATTATCATGGTATCTTTAAACTGATGGATTGGAGGCATTCCGATCACCCAACAAGATGTTGGATCTTACTGAACCGGAGGCATTCTGGTTAGTAGGACAAAAATGGGGTCTCGTTGGATTGGAGGCATTCCGAACAACTTGACGGGTCGAATAGGCTACGAATGGATGTGTTAGAATCACCGAAGAGGTGATTGATGTATATGAATGGGATAGGGTTACCACGGAGGTAACTAAAGTATATATATATATATATATATATATATATATATATATATATATATATATATATATATATATCTAATAAATGTGATTATTAATAAATGTGATTATTAATAAATGTGATTATTTATATATATTAATGTCGGGTCTAAAACCCATGTATCTCACGAGACAATTTTGTCTTACGTACTATGTTTGTTTGTGATGCTATGTACTCAGGTTAAGGAGCTAAGGATTAGGTGCGGCTGCTAGTAGAGTCGCACGGATTTAGTAGAGATGGCAGGTGGATTTACGTTTGGCTTTGGTTATGATATATTTTGTAACACCAACTAATGATTTTTATTTTATACCAAGGTTTTTGTAAATCCATATTTTGGGACAATACTCTAAATGTTTTGAATTTAAAAGGGATTTTACGGAAATATTTTGTATTAAAATTTGAGGTGTTAAAACTTGGTATCAGAGCTATAGCTTAAGCGAATTAGGTTGGGTTAACCACCCTAGGCTTAAGTTGTAGAAGTAGAATGATATATTTCCGTTAGATAACTAGGTTGACCTTGAAAGCCATAGGGCTAAGTTGTCTTAGGGTCGAACCCTATGAAGAATTGCCTTATGTAGTCACTTTCGAGCTTGAGAGTCGTAATGGTCTATTGAATAAATGATTGATTAAGGTATAGTTGTCATCTTATTATAGCAGAATGGTGAATGTGGAAAGTGGACGAACTCCACTTAACTCGGGAGAGGACCCCGGAAGTTTATGCTAACTACACGCCGGTAACATTAGGAGTGATTCGTGACATGTTTGACCGAATGAGGGAAGAAGTAAAAGGGGACGTGAACCGGATTGTTGATGACCGGATGACCAAGGAAAGGGAAGGTAATTCCAAACCGGGTATAAAGAGTAAGTGTTCGGGTAGCAAGGCCCACTTGGAGAAATTCTCGACTGAAAAGGAAAATGATATGAGTCTTGATAAGAGAAATGGATGTTCGTTCGAGGCATTTATGGCATATGAGCCCAAGGGGTATCCGGGAAGTTTTGAGCCAAGAGTCACCGTCCGGTGGATTCGAGAAACTGAGCAAGCTTTGGAGAGTAGCAAATGTATGAAGGAAGATATGGTGACTTATGCTTCTAGGATGTTGAAAGATGAAGCACACATGTGGTGGGTTATGATGTACGAAGTCTTAGGCAAGAAGGCAATATACGAGATGTCATGGGAGGAATTCACGTGCCGTTTGAAAGAGAAATTTTGCCCTAAGAGAAGCTTAGTGAAAGTGCAAGAAGAAGCTATGATTTTCAGAAAAGGAGATGAGTCGGTGGATGTGTACACCCAGAAAGTAGATAAGCGGGTGGTCCAAGAGCTACCAAGAGGTGGAGAAAAGAGAAGAATCGGAGATAGTTTGGAGCCATCAAAGAAGGGAAGATTCACACCGACTTTGACCAATAAAGTTAGTGGCGGAAGGTGTCATAATTGCGGTAAGGGCCACAAGGGGGTATGCAAGTCGGGTACAGCATTATGCTCCACATGCGGAAGAGTTGGGCACAGGGCAAAAGACTGTGGAGTGAATAATATCAAAGAAGTGGAGTGCTACACGTGTCACGATAATGGACATTTTAGTGGCGCATGCCCGAAGAGAAGAACCGGTATGCTGATATCAACTACTCACGGCAAGGCTAGAGGAAGCCACGATACCGCTTCAGGTATGATGTCTATAAATCTGATGTTATATGATTTGTGAATTACTTTTTGATGAGTCGCCCGAGATGATACCTAATGAATTGGGTCATTATAATTGTTAGAGGAGCCTTTGTTGCGAAAGTAGTTATTAGAGTTAACCTCCATGGCCTATATATAGGATGAAAGTTCTGAATTAATGACCGGTATTGAGAAAGGAGAAACTAAATTATGTGGAAGGGATTGGCGATGGAAAACGCTCATGAAAGTATAATATGATATTGAATAAATGATCGATATATTATGGTTGGTGAAAAGGAAAACTATGGTGTCATGGAGTATCAAAGACGGAATATGAAAGTTGTAAAAGTTTCCTAGGTAAGGTTTATAGAATGTGAAAGTGTTATTTGTGGTGAGAAAGTCGTGCACAGATGGAAGGCGACGTGAATGAAATTACAAGGTCTGATGTTATTAATGGTGCAAGAATCAAGATAGGTAATGGAATAACGATATGCTTGAGGGTAACGTGGTACATCGGGAAATGATTGAGAATTGTGATCAGGCGATCATAAGTTGATATAAAGGGGTAAAAAGTATGTTAAACTTTTAGGGAAGGTATGGAAATGACGGGGTGTCAGAAATCACAATTATGGAAATTAGTGATTGGATAGGTCATGGGTATGACATAGTGTTGTGGTGGGAAATGGATTTCCCCCTAAGCTCTATATGTATGAAGGATTGAACATGTAAGATATTAATTATCTCATGATCGATAAATGATTAAAAATGTCGAAATAAATTGTTGATCGACTAAAGGTGACCAGGAAAACCGAAGAGTTATGAACTACTAGTAAGTTTATTGATTACCACAATAGTAACGGGAAGGTTGGAAGATGGATGTAATGGGAAAGTGAATTGGCTAAGTACAACTAAAATAAAATAGATGGAATGGTTAGTAGTATTAGAAACCGGTTGTGCGTGAACCGGAAATGTGTGACATGTATGCTATATTTGTAGTGGCCTATAGAAGGCATGTGAAGTCGGTAATGACCGTCTGTTGTGAAAACGAGAAAGTATAAGGTATATGATTTAGTATGAAAGGAAATAGTGAAATTGTGTGATGTGGAAGATGTATGCATGTATGGTATGCATCATAGAATGGATTAGTTGGTCCTTGTGGGATCGGAGGCATTCCAATTTGCAAGGATTGTTGGATCACTTTTGGTTGGAGGCATTCTAACTATCGTGACAATTTAGATCTTGATGAGTTGGAGGTATTCCAATCGTCTCGATATGATTCTCAGATTGATGATCATATGTGTTAGAACTATGGTATTATTATCTTGTGTATATAACATTATATGGTTAATGTTGTAGCTACATTTATATGGAGAAATGAGAAATGAGAAATGGGACTAAGAACGCGAACGGCATTGCAATGAAAAATATAAGTGCAAGGGACACTTACAATTCGTAAGAGATAAACGAAAGGAATATTCGAAGGTGGGAGTTGTTATACCTATCGGACAAGTAAGGAAAGTTAAGCTAAGGGATTAGCGTGAAAACACTAGAGAAGTTAGTGTGAGGAGATCATCAATTGCAAGAACAATTGGTATGATAATAAATAGATTAAAGTTATTAAAATGATCGATATGATTCAAAGATGAATGAAAGGATACAAAGTGATGGTATAAGCGGCCAAATGAAGGTTAAGAAACGGCAAATGCTAAGAAATTGAAATTTTGGAAAAAAAAAAGGGAACAGTTAATAAGGATTCAATAATGAGTGGAACCGAAAGTGATAAGTTGAGGAGTAGTATCCCGTGAGTAAAGAATATGATAGTATGGTAGAATATGGTTGACTTTATGCATAAGTCAAGGTTAGTCAAAATTGTGATCGGTTGACTTTTGTTCAAAGATGGACTCCGACCCTCGTTTTAAACGACTAGTGTATGATGAGGGCATAATGTATCGATCGCTTGTATGTGAGAAGTTAATGGAATAATGGGAAGAGTCATAGTCGCATCATGCGACTTTGACCCGTTTGGGTGTTCCGAGTTGAATTGGAAATTGAGCATAAAATTGTTGGTGGATCATGAATTGAAGGTTGACTATGAAAGAAATAGCATCTAAGGAAATTTTTAAAGAACAAGAAATTGCTAAGGTTTGGTTGACTTTGTGCTTAAGTCTAGACAATGTTGTAAAATGATGACTTGGTCAAAGTAAGACTTTGACTTTCGTTTTAATTGATTAGCTAATTATGATGATTAGGTCATATCATATGTATGGGTTTAAAATAATTGGTTAAACGATGAAGGTGTTGCGGCCAAACCGTGCAATTTTGACCCGTTGAGTAATGTGAGCTTGAAATTGGATTTTTGACCCGTTTGTGCATAACGGTGTTAAGTGCCTTTAAATGATAATTGTTATTGGATCATGATTGGAAAAGTTTGATGGTAATAAATACGAGAGAATGGAAGCGGAATGCGGATTAGAAATCCTTGAGTTGATTCCGAGGACGGAATCCTTTTTAAGGGGTGGATAGTTGTAACGACCCGAAATTTTATATTAAATAAATTACGAAAAAAATATGAGAAACAAGAATAAATCATTTAAAACACGTGGGAATTGGTTTCGTGTCTTTTGGACATTGTATGAGAAAGTTATGGACGAAACCGGGTCAAAAACTTGGAAAAAAATGTCAAATTGGAGAAATGCTGAGAAGATAGCGCCTCTATCTCCTGAGATAGCGGAGCTATCTTGGCTGAATCAGACAGCGACCCGAAATAGCGACTTGTTTGAACGCGAATTTGAGATAGAAAGGGACTTAGCGACGCGATTGGCGTCGCGAATTATGGCGGGACTATATATAGCGACGCGATCTTCTATTTAGCGACGCGAAAGTGTCAGATCTGGTCTTAAATACGGGATTTTGGCCATTTGCTCTCATTTTCAAACCCTAGAACTTCCTCCCAAGTGTGAGTATACGATTTTGAGTGTAAGGAGGTCATTGGAACCGATTTTGGCACTCAATCTTGAAGATTCTCACTCCATTGTTGAAATATAAGGTAAATCTCTACTCTTTTTAGTTGTAGAAGATGTTTTTGGGTGAAAATGGTGATGTATGTAAACCCTAGTTGGAGGGTTCGTAATGGGTGATGAAATTGGGTTTATATAACTTAGATCTACAACATATTGTTAAGGAAAATGTGTTCATAACATGGATTCGATGATTATCTACCTAGCTATGAACTTTATTTGGGAAAAATGGTGGTTTGGGTAACCTACCAAGTTATCTATGGGGAAGATGGCTAAGATGAGTGTAGAACACTCTTTGTAAGCTTAAGAACCTTGTGTTCTTGTTAGATTTGGGTTTTGTTGACGGAAATCTTGAACTAGTGTTTTGGGTTCCACCAAGTTGGATGAACTTGGTGGTTAAGAATGTTGTTATGAAGTTATTGGTAACTAGTTATGGATAATAACTAGATTATATGATGATATTGATGGTAGGTCAAGAAGACCTAAGGTTTGGTGACATTTCACGAGTTGGAAGCAAGGATTTGTGTCAATAGACATGATTTGGAGTTAGCTTGGCTAAGGTGAGTACATGTGAACTTTAAAACTGAGTACATAGTGGTAAAGAAATCTTTTTAATATGTGACTATTAATGATAAACTAGTTATTTAATTTTTGTATTAACTAGCTGGTTTGATTGTGTGAATACTAAGAGAGATTAGTATATGGATAGTTTGTACGATGGCCTTAGGGCATTATTGATGGATGTGACATATAGTCACATGTAATAGTTATGATGGGTAGACTGAAATAGGACAGGTACATGATAGATTTGGAGGCATTCCGGATTATCATGGTATCTTTAAACTGATGGATTGGAGGCATTCCGATCACCCAACAAGATGTTGGATCTTACTGAACCGGAGGCATTCTGGTTAGTAAGATAAAGATAGGTCACTTTGGCTGAAAACTGTGACAATGGGGGTTCTACTGAATCGGAGGCATTCTGGTTAGTAGGACAAAAATGGGGTCTCGTTGGATTGGAGGCATTCCGAACAACTTGACGGGTCGAATAGGCTACGAATGGATGTGTTAGAATCACCGAAGAGGTGATTGATGTATATGAATGGGATAGGGTTACCACGGAGGTAACTAAAGTATATATATATATATATATATATATATATATATATATATATATATATATATATATATATATCTAATAAATGTGATTATTTATATATATTAATGTCGGGTCTAAACCCCATGAATCTCACGAGACAATTTTGTCTTACGTACTATGTTTGTTTGTGATACTATGTACTCAGGTTCAGGAGCTAAGGATTAGGTGCAGCTGCTAGTAGAGTCGCACGGATTTAGTAGAGATGGCAGGTGGATTTACGTTTGGCTTTGGTTATGATATATTTTGTAACACCAACTAATGATTTTTATTTTATACCAAGGTTTTTGTAAATCCATATTTTGGGACAATACTCTAAATGTTTTGAATTTAAAAGGGATTTTACGGAAATATTTTGTATTAAAATTTGAGGTGTTACATACCGCTTCTTGCGGGGACCGTGAAAGCTATTAAGAAGATCACTAACTCTTGGGGAGAGTTGATGTTTGTGGATGGGGATAATGGAGACAGTGGTACTGGTAAGGTATGTGTGAAAACAGATATTGGTAAAAAGATTGAAGACAGTTTGGATGTGGTGATTGACAAGGTTAAATACCCGGTGTGGTTATATGAGTTGGCCCTTTGGGAACCGATCATGAAGAAGGCCGACAAGGGTGAAAGTGATGATGGTGGATCGACGGATAGTGACCAGGATGGGTTCAGTGAAGAGGATGGGGTTGGTGAAGATAAAGATGAAGATCAGGGGGAGGTTTGCTTGGTAAACGAAGTAAAGGTGGATGATCATGAGGTTAATTCCGGTAACGTTGAGAAAGCTGTCCCACTTAGTCCTGCTTGTGACCCGGGACAGTTTCAGGTGGTAGATGATCCAGGTGTAGCGGGGGTTTCCACCGCTGATCCTATTCAGGTTGGTTCAGATGAATCGCTTTCAAAACCCCCGGGTTAAGAGAACGGCGGGGTGAAGGATGGGGGCAAGGACAGCGGTGCAGGTAGCGTTAACAAAGGTCGGAGTGACCCGCAGGTGAGACCTTCTTCGTTCTCACAGAATTCGTCCTCTTTTGGTGGTAAGAATAAATCTAAGAAGGTTAAAACAGTTTCATTGATAGAAGATCTGAATAGATTTATTGATATCGGGAGTGCCATTGGTCTCGATATGAAAGGGTGTGAATCTTCACTTGAAAAAATGATTAGTAGCATGGGAGATGAAAAAAGTTATCCATGAATATTATGTCTCTGAACACGTGTGGAATTGGTGATGTGGTTAAAAGGAAACGTATCTCGGTTATGTGTGACAAGTATAAGGTATCTTTTTTGGGTATTCAGGAAACGCGAGTGTCCAAAGTAAATTTATTTATGATTAAACAAATATGGGGGAACATGTCGTTTGACTTCGCTTTGAGTAGTGCGGTTGGGTTGTCGGGGGTATCTTATCAGTTTGGGATACTCATTTGTTTGAAAGCTCCAGAATTGTTAGTTGTCAAAATGTGTTGTTTGTTCATGGGGAATGGAAGGCAAGTAAATTGAAGTGTAGTATGGGTAACGTGTATGCTCCTCAACCTATTGTAGAAAAGAGACGGTTATGGGAGTTTATTGTTAATTATATGAATGCTAATGACGGGTTGTATTTGTTTTTTGGCGACTTTAATGCGGTTAGGGAGGAAGGAGAAAGGTGGGGTTGCTCAAAAAATGTTAGAGAGATGGAGGATTTCAATGATTTCATTGTTTCTGCTCATTTAAGTGAGATTCCCATGGGAGGATCGGCATTTACTAGACTTAGTAGAGACGGTCGAAAAATGAGTAAACTTGATCGTTTTTTAGTGAGTGAAGAGGTTGATGAAGTATGTTCGGATTTGGTGGCTTCGGTGATAAACGAGTCTATTTCTGATCATAGACCGATTATGTTATCCCGAGAGGTTGTGGACTATGGTCCGCGGGTTTTCAGGTTCTTTAATTCGTGGATGGATGAACCGGATTTTGAAGAGTTGGTTTCGAGCACTTGGTGTCAGTCGCTGCCTATCCATAATTCGAGTGCCATGATTATGTTTAAAGATAAACTAAAATTACTTAAAGAAAAGTGTAAGGAGTGGTGGCGGGAGAAGAAGGTGGCGAAACAAGGTGAGAGGTCTAAGTTGGTGGCGATAATTAATGAGATTGAAAAGAAGATGGAAATTAATGATATCTCGGTGGCGGAAAGAGAGGCTCGTTCAAATGCAAAACAACAATTATATAAGTTAGATGAGAAAGAATGGAGGGACTTGTCTCAAAAAGCTAAGGTCAAGTGGTGCATCGAAGGGGGTGAAAATACAAAGTATTTACGGTATTGTGAATAGCAAACGTCGGTATTCTTTGTTGCAGGGGGTTAAGCATGAAGGTTGTTGGTTTTCGTCGCCTCCGGTTGTTAAAGATATTTTTTTAAAGTTTTTTTGAGAACAAATATAAACGAGTCCAGGCGATCGAATTGGTCAGGCGTAGTGATAGGTTCAAAAGTCTCTCGGATGCTAGCTCGGTATTTTTGACAGCGCCTTTCTCGATGGTTGAAGTAAAGCAAGCGGTGTGGAGTTGTGGGAATGACAAAGCGCCGGGGCCGGATGGGTTCTCATTTGCCTTTGTGAAAAGGTTTTGGGACGTTTTAAAATCTGATATTTTTAATTTTGTTGTTGAATTTTTTGATACAGGTTTTATTCCGTCCGGGTGCAACGCTTCTCTTATTACTTTGATTCCGAAGATTCTTAATCCTTTAGCGGTTAATGATTATTGGCCGATTAGCCTGATCGGCCTTCAGTATAAAATTATTGCTAAAATCTTAGCTCTTCGGTTAGCTGCGGTGGTTGATTCGGTGGTGAGTTTGGAGCAGTCTGCGTTTGTGAAAGGGCGACAGATTCTGGATGGCCCGTTAATTGTAAATGAGATGTTGGCTTGGTACAAAAAGAAAAAGAAAAAGGCCATGATTTTAAAAATTGATTTTGAGAAAGCTTATGATTCGTTAGATTGGCTTTATTTGGATAAAATGATGGAGATTATGATGTTCCCGGCTAAATGGCGTCAATGGATAAAGGCAATTCTTCATTCGTCTAAGGCTTCCGTGATTATTAACGGAAATTCGTCAAAGGAGTTTAAGCTTGAAAGAGGGTTACGACAAGGCGACCCACTTTCGCCTTTGTTGTTTATCTTAGCTATGGAAGGCCTTCATGTAGCTATGGAGGATGCGGTGGCTAGAAATTTGTTTCTCGGCATGAAGGTGGGTACGGATGGGTTGAGTATATCGCATCTGTTGTATGCGGATGATGTCATTTTTATGGGAGAATGGTCGCTAAAAAATATTCAAAGTCTCCTTATTATTCTCCACTTTTTCTTTATGTCTTCCGGTTTGAAGATTAATTTACACAAATCCAACCTTTACGGGATTGGGGTAAAGGAGGAAGATTTAAGTCTTATGGCAGATTCGGTTGGTGTGTGTAAAGGTAAAATTCCTTTTATTTATCTTGGGCTTCCGGTGGGAGCGTGTATGTCGAGGAAGAAAAGTTGGGAGGCGTTAATTAATAGATTCAAACAAAAATTGTCAAATTGGAAAGTGAGTGCTTTATCTGTTGGGGGTAGATCTATGCTCATTAAATCGGTGTTAGGAGGTTTAGGGGTGTATTACTTATCTTTGTTCCTAATGCCAAAGAATGTGGATGTAATGTTGGAAAGATTGAGGGCTTCGTTTTTTGGGGGAGTACCGAAGTTCATAAGAGAATTCATTGGATTAAATGGGATGTGGTTTTGTCGGATATGGAAAATGGAGGGCTTGATATTGGTAGTTTACATGCGTTTAACATGGCGCTTCTTTTGAAGTGGGTGTGGCGGTATTTTAATAACCGTGATGCGTTGTGGGCTCGAATTATTTCAAGTTTGGTTAGAGATAATCACAGGGGTTTGGGTGGGGCCCAACCGTGGGCCCAAATTATCAAAATGGTTTGTAAGTATAAAGATCAAGGTATTTCCCTGCTGGATAAGTTGACTAAAAGGGTTGGTAATGGAAGAAATACGTCCTTTTGGAATGATGCGTGGCGGTCGGATGTGCCGTTCTCGCGTATGTTTCCGAGATTGTTTCGTATCGAGTCCAACCCTTGTTGCACGGTGGCCGACAGATTGGTGGGTGGTACGGTGGTCTGGTCTTGGGCTAGGTTTATGACGGGGGGTAGGCTGGATGCGATGAAATCGCAGTTATCGGCGATGTTGGAGGGGGTTATGCTCACGGATATGCTCGACAAATGGCAGTGGGGTATTGGGACGACCGGTGATTATGAGGTGGGGGTGACTAGACGGTGGCTTGATAGCCTCTTTTTACCTAGCTCGCATGCTCATACTCGTTGGAATCGGTTTGTTCCACGTAAGGTGAATATCCTTAACTGGAAAATTAGTTTAGACCGTATTCCCTCCAAAGCAACTTATTAGTGAGGGGAGTTCCCTTAGAAGATATGAAATGTGACGGTTGTGGTGATACTACGGAGACAACAGATCATATTTTTTGGAGCTGTGAAGTGGCTAAAAACGTCTGGGGTTCGATTGGTCGGTGGTTGCAAGTTCTTGATTTAAATGTTGGGAGCCTCGATGATATGTTGTATACGATCGATGCGAGTAATGTAAGCACGAAAAGTAAGGGTATCATGGAAGCGGTTTGCTTAACGACTATTTGGATTCTTTGGAGATACAGGAATGCGGTGACGTTTAAGAACGGGGATGCTCGTAGGAACTTGCTTGTGGATGCGATTAAAGAAGTCTCTTATAACTGGATTAGGAGTCGAAATAAGAAGTTTGTTGTTAGTTGGGTTGAATGACTTATTTTGCCTTGTAATTGATTTGTTTTTGTTCGTTTGTTGTGTCTAGCCTTTGCTAGTCTTCTTTTTAATGAAAGCCGTTTCCAAAAAAAAAAATCTTATCATACAAAAATCAAAAACCATATATGAATAACCAAACACATATGTCTCAAATGATTCACGTGTGAAACTTGATCCAAGAAAAGATTTACTAGAAAACTTCGATATTACTCTACATATAGCACCAATGGTTGCTCCTTAAGATCGAGACACATATCCAAGTCAAAGCCGATTTTGTGTAACTATGGACAAAATATTGTTTTAGAAAAGTGAATTTTTCTATATGATTCAAATAAATATCTAGTCATTATAATCAGCAATTACCCAAATCCTCCAATATTTAATATTATCATTAATTCTTATAATTTTAGTTGGAATTTAAGATAGTACAATAAGATGAGGCATAAACATCAAGGAGTGATCTTAGGGACATGGGATACCTTGCTTCCAATTAGTGACATTGCAACCCACTTTTAGTGTACCAAAAGACAATCTTAAAACCATCTATTCATGTGATCCCGTTTTTAAGCCAATAAAGTTTGATGTTCCACGAATCATGTGATTTGTAATTTGGTAAATCTTTCACATCCCAAAAAGCTTGGACCACACAAAAATAAACAAGCAGTAAATACAAAAAGTAAATAAAATGTTTTATTGGTTGAAATTATTAATAAAAAGTGAAATCTTAACTATATAATTTTGGATTTTACTTTCCCTAATAGAAAGTCTTTAACTTTCAGCACACTGATTGTGCCAAATAAACAGGTTGAATTTTCAGGACACCCGCCAGCTGTTCAGAAACCAGGTGGCAAAAACAGACCCGCACGAGCCCAGGAGTAAAGCGTGCATGAGTTCAAGGTTTGACAAACTTTTGGTTAACAATTTGCACCCAAATGAAAACTCAAGGAAGTAGCTTGCCCTCCTTCTCATTTCATTGATTATAAACCCCACTTAAGTTTGTTCATCTAGCAAATTAACAACGTACACATATGGACTCTTTTTTTGAACGGCAAATCCTAATTTACACATAATTACCACATATGCCCACGACGGAACTTGAACCCCAACCTCAAGGGCTCAAGGTTATGGGTCAAACATCATACTGCTAGGTCAAAGGCCCTTTAGTCACATATGGACTAACAACATCAAGAGTCAAGACATTTGAGAATGACGAACTTATGGCCTTCCTGCCTTGGTATCATTATCGGCTTTTTAACATTTCGGTTGTTTACCTTACACTTGGAATGACACAAAACTGATTTAACGTTTACCAACCAACGTGCCAAATTCGCCCATCTAGTCTGACCGTGTTGTATCCTTTGCATGATGTCCTACCATTAGTTTCATCTCGTACATAGCATACGTTTACGTACTTACTAACGAAAAGCTACTTTTATCAAAGTTAAATATTTATAAAAACAAGCTACTTAGACAGTTGTAGTCAATGTAACATACGTATAAAGAGTTTCAACCTCTTCGACTAATCTTATATAGTTATATCTTGCGAGGATGTCATGGTGTATCTATAAATGAGTCAAAATTGACACATCAAATAGTGTGTGAATCTTTTGAGACATTGGTTTTAGGATTAATATTTCTCGAGCCTCTTAATAACTTAGAATTTTGTTCTTAACACCTCAAATAACAATTCTAGATTAATCAACACGATTGATTGTAACATAATTGTTGGATTTGGTATCGATAAGGGTGAAATTTCCGGTAGGTCCCAGGTTCAATCACTGGGAGCAAAGAATAATACCTCCTTGTGACTGCTGATGTTTACCCGCATTGACTCCAGACTACCTACAAAGCGCATAATTAGTGTGAGATTAGTCGGCTCAAAAAACAAATCGTAATCCAGTTACAAAAAAATGATTGTTATTTATCAAATATATGGGCCGAAGTCCACATTATCCTATCAAGGGCCCAAATGTATAGCCTATTGCCCTATTATTATAGTACGGGCCGGACTGATTAAATTTGTAGGAAACACCTTTACCGGTCCAAACTATTGAAGCCCAAATGAACCGACACTAAAAAGTAAAAACTTCTAAACGAAGTCCCTTTGTCACAATGAACTATTACCGGTCCAAATCGGCCTAGCATGAATTGATTCAAGTATTCAAGCCATTTAGACCGGTGCCATCGGGAGATCGGTTGGCCGCCGGTTGGCCGCCGGTTGGCCACCGCCGGAACCGGCGCCGTTGGCACGGTCCGCCGGTTGGCCGCCGGTTGGGCCGCCGGTCGCTTAACTGGCGAGAGAGAGAACGGAAGTGGAGCGTGGTTGGTGGGTCCCGCCGTACCTTCCAGCCAATGAAAAATTTTCTTTTTTTTTACATCTATAAATACCCACTCATTTCTTCTATTTTTTACACCACAATCAACTTATTTCTCTCTAAAAAAAATCATACCTCCTCCCAAACTCTTCAAAAATGTCCAAAAGACGTCAATCATCGGTATCCAACGACGTGTGGGAGGTATTTCAAAATTCCCCCATTGATATCCCACCCTCACCGGCCGGTTCTTCTTCGGGTCAAACAAGCAACCCGACACCATCGCTTGGTTTTGGGGCTTACTCTCAACCACCACCAAACTACCAATATCAACAACCACCACCCAACTTTCAATACCAACAACCACCACCCAACTTCCATTACTCTCAACCACCAAACTTTCAATACCAACAACCACCACCAAACTTTCAATACCAACAATCACCACCAAACTTTCAATACCAACAACCTCCTCCAAACACACCTATCTATTCACAAAATTTCCAAGAACTTTCACCAACCGACACCCAAAATGTGCGGGACACCCAACCAGAACCGACACCCACAAGAAAAGGGAAAGAAAAAAGGGTGGAAAAGGGGAAAGAAAAAGCGTTGCCAAAAAGGACACAAACAAAGTGGTCAACCCCTGACGAGGTGATTTTGGCCCAACGTTGGATTCATAACTCTGAAGATGGTGTTAAGGGGAATAGCAAAAAAAGTTTCGTCCATTAGGCTCGAATTCTCGAGGACTTCAACTCGACTGCTTCTGTGAAGCGTAACATGAACCAACTCACGGGCAAATGGTCCAAAATAGCGGCTGACGTGAAAAATTTCAGTGCTATATTCAATTCTTTAAACGACGTGCGTGGAAGCGGTACGCGAGACGAGGACGTTCTAAAAGCTGCTCGTCAACAATTCCGTGAAAATGTCGGCCGTAATTTTGTATACGAAGACTGTTGGGAAGTGGTGAGAGATAGCCCAAAGTTCTATTTTTCAGTGGGCGTCATGGATACCGAGCCGATAAGCCTCGATGAAGACACCGAACCGGCGAGCATGGATCCAGGGATGGCGGCACCAAGGACGTCGACACCGGCTAACATGCATGCGTTGTTCCAATATGACCCGTTGAGGCGCCCCCCCGGCCGCAGTGTGAGCAAGAAAAGTCAAAAGACTTCGTCTTCGTCCGATGCCGCAAGTTCCCGAAGGTCCATTAAGTTGGACACTTTGGACGTCGTTAAAAAAACCTCTGATAAGCATACAAACATTATCAAAAAGGTTGCAAAAATGGCACACAAAAAATTGATTTTGAAAACTTTGGAAATTCCTAGCCACAAAAGTGCCAAACGACCTTGACGAAAGTCGTAAGCAAATGCTTGAAAACGCTCAAGATGAAATTGCACAGCAATTTCAAAATGATTTGGCGATTTTTAAAGAGGTTGACGAGGAGGGTGACGGTGAGGGTTCAGACGAATCCCTTGATTAGTAGTTTTTTTAGTTTGAATGTCTTTTTTTTTATTAATGGCTTTTTTTTTTTAATTAATGTCTTTTTTTTAATTATTTTAATGTCTTTTTATGTAAATTTTTTTTAATTAATGAAATGTATTTTTATTAGTTATATGTTTTAATTAGTTTATATATTTTTATTAGAAAAAGAAAAGTAAGTGGTGGGGCCCAAATTTGGTGAAGTGACGGAGTGCTGTTGGCATGGGTACGTCAGTTTAGTGTTAGTTAGTTTGTATGCTGACGTGGCGCTGAGTTGGCAGAAACTGACGGCGTCAGTTTGCGTCACCATTAGCACCGGTCTTAGCATTTAGACCTTAATGTTTACTAAAACATGGCCATCAACTATCTTTAATCCTTTTGTCATCTTCTTTGATGGCTGCAACCAATCCTTTGATTTAGCTTCTGATTAGAGTTTCTTCAAATTAGAATTGGTTTGATCGTATTAAAAGTTTTGCCCACGTTTAAAAGTTTTGCTAGTACCACTCTGATTGAAAACATTATATTTGGTGAATACAATTCGGATCACAGTAGTTGTGGAATATATCATATTCGACTCCTTAAATAAATTTTAAACGTAAAATAAAATAACCCAAATGCTAAATTAAATACCACATTGATTATATTTATGGAAAATGATAATGACAGCCCTAAGGGTTGTCAATAAGACGTCAAGACATAAATTAAAAACTTGTACAATAATCAATAATCGCCCCATGCATTTTAGGAATCAACCTCACTAATAAAATTATAAACGATTTATGCACGCAACCGCCTCTTAATGACAGCCCTTAGGGCTGTCATTAACAAAACCCTTTATTTATATACAAGTACTAGTTTCAAAGCCCGCCCGATTGGGCGGACATGCTTCGAGATATAGAATCCATAACAATGAAAATAACGTAAGAAAACATATAGTTAATTATTGTTGAAATGATAAATAAACATTTTGTTATACATGAATAATCAGATAAGAAAAACTTAAAGACAAAATAAAACTTCTTAATATACGACGTTTGTCGTTGAGTTGATGTAGTTACCATCGTGGTCACAACAAATAACCTTCAAGCCTTTCTTGTTCAAGAAATTAGTAAGTATAAACAGAGTTCGAAGACTCGTGTATCTTCTCGTCTCCCGGAATTAAAGAAAGTATCCGTTCATTGATAATGTCAACTATTTTGTGTGTAGGTGCGAGAATGGCTCAGTATTGAAAGAGACACGAGTTCCATATGTTTTGAAACAACAATGAATGTTTCTTATATAATTAAACTATCATTGACCTGATATGATTTCAAAAAAACGCATATTCGGATCACATTTATGGATATAACATATGATTCTTTATCTAACAAATAGAATAAAAATGTTATTTTTTGTGTTAGTTGTAATTGAATATGATCTTGTTAATATAGACTCATTAATTGCTTGGCACTGTTTCACCATATTTTCAAATATTGTGAATTTCAGCCCATTTATTTTTAAATGGTTTATGTCATACGTGTCAAATAATTTTTTTAAAGCTAATATGGGGCGGGTCAAATGAAATAGTAGTTAATAGACCAAAATCTATTAAGAAATACATACAATGTCATAAATTTATTTTCTTCATGGTTATTAATTATTACTATTGCAAGAAAAATGGTTTTGTAGTAAAAAATAACAATTACGATGTATTATACTTTTTCTAAACAAAATGAGCTAAATAGTGTGTGTGGACAAGTTGACCCGTTTCAACATCAAAAACAAAATGTAAAATAAAAGTGAAACGGACATAAATTCAACAATAACAATCGTATAAATCCAACAATACCATGCCATTAAACTGTAACCATGTTATAAACCAACAACAAATGACAAATTTCATGAAGTAACTAAATATAACAATGGACATATATAATTACATAGCATGAATGCGTAAGCATGACAAATATGTAAGCAACTTAAGGTGTCCATTCCGCAAACAAAAAACTTAGCAACAACAGTCTAAATTTGTATAAATGTTGAAAAAACACAAATTGTGGGCACGGATTCTACAATATAACAATACGAAGGAATAAGAAATTAGGTATCAGAGAATGAATGACTGACAAGTGATAAATGACTTACCAAAAAAGACGTTATTTAGTGCATTAATGACTTACCAAAAAAAATATTTTTTATCATAAAACCGTTGTAAAATGGTTATAAATTACCAAATAATTAATTGTTGAAAACCTCCAACTATAAATGTCATAATTTTTTTTTTCCTATAATGCCCTTTGAGTCACCATTTTGGACCAATCAAAATGCAATAAAATGACATGTCATCAAATGATTGCTAAAGGTCTTGCCCCATATATAGGTGAGAGATATTTCAATTTTGTACCAATATTTCTAAATTAATGAAAAAAGGTAGAATATATAAAAAGAAAAAGGGTTAATTTCATACACGTCCTTCCAACTTCTAATATTACGTATATATCCTTGCAAATTTCATTATTATGTATATATCTTTTCAAAACTTCAAAATTCTCAATATATATCTATTACCTAATTTAATAATATTTAAATCATTTAAATTTTAATAAAATAACCCAAAGAAAAAAACTAAATACCCGCGCTTTACCTAATTTAAAACATCAATAATTACGGGCTTTCTCCTATATTCCCTCCCAACATTTTCCCGCTCCATCACCCCCCTTAAAATCCCCCGCCTCTCTCTCCTTTTCTCTCCCACACACATTTCATCACTTTCTCTCTCTAGAAACCACCACCTAACTCTCTCCGCCGACATGAACCGCCGCATCAGAAGACGCTCTACCTCTGCCGATGGCTACCTCCGCTACCTAAAGCCCGGTGCACTTGCTCAACTTCGTGACTCCAAAATCAACGCCAGAACGCACCACCGAGCATCGGATTCTCAGATCTGTTTTTCGCGCGCTATATCAACGTCACCTGCTGGTGCTGCTTCTTCTTCTCCGTCGAGATCTCCTATCGCTGGTGGTTCTGGTCAGCAACAACAGCAGGAAGGTGCTGGAATTATCGCCTCCGTTGACGGCGGTTCACCGTGCTTTTCCGTTAGGTTTTACAGTCCGCGGTGTCCGCAGAGGAAGAAGCTTATGGCTGCTAGATCTATGTTTTTTCTAAACCCTAACCCTAGCAGTCCGATATCTGATGTTCCTGAACCGGTTATTGATGCTTTTGCTAACGATTTTGTAGTTGCTCATTGATTGAAGTAGTTGCTTGTTATATGTAAAAGGAAAAAAAATATAGTAGTTTATTCTTTTATGTTTATTTCAAAAATTGGAGGATTATGTGAAATTTTTGTGTATCCGGTCCAGACACATGATCAATAAAGTCATTAACTCTTGAATTTAATTTTGCTTTTAGATTCTCACGCTTGTTCATTATCAAATGCAATTAGTCTTGATTGCAGCAGTTGGTTATTTGTTAAATTTTGCATTTATTGAATGGTAATGCTTAATAGTAATTCAATGCGATTATATATATATATATATATATATATATATATTCAGGCTTATAATCATGCAGGCATTAATTTGCACGCTAATGTGGCTATGCTAATTTCTAAGCTGATGTTTAATCTGAAATGGGGAAAAATGTTGCTCTGTATCTTGTGTTAGAAAGTCTTGGTTTTGATTACTTGGATTCTTTGAAGTCATGATTACACTTTCAGATTAGTATTTGAATTATCAAGAACTGAGAAAATTAGAGAAAATTGTTATGATTCAATCGGATAAAATTAGAGATTCTTTAGAGCATCTCCAACCAAAAACTCTATCCAAGTCATTCTATCTCTATGATTCAATCGGATAAAACTAGCCTGCAGTTTTGTTTATTGCTTTTTTCTTTCTTCACAAGTTACAAGTTTTGTAAGTCATTTTACATCACAACAAATCGAAAATGGATGCATATACATCGTATATAGTGTAAGTTTGTAGGGTTCCATCTTAAAACCAATTGGTTGTAAGAGGAGTAGCTCATGATCCTTATAAGCACATTACAGGTTCATGTGGAGTCCGTGTGGCCTTTGACCAACCACGGGTGAGCCGTGGCTATGATACCATGTAAGTTTGTGAGGTTCCATCTTTAAAACCAATTGGTTGTAAAAGGAGTAGTTCAGGACCCTTATAAGCACATTACTGGTTCATTATTTGTCCAATATGGGACATTACTCAACGTATAGGGCTGCAAACCCGATCTAAAGCCCGACCATCCGAATGTTATAAGGATGTAAAACCATGAAGGGTAATTTTGATGTGGGTATTAAAACCATATTAAAAACCCACTTTTACTCTTAATATGGGTTTAAGAAATGGTTAACCGTTAAAGTGATGTAAAATATAATAAGGCTCGTCATTTTTATTAGTTGAAGTGTTGAACGCAATTAGTGAAAATATGTAAAATGTGATAATTTGGATATACATACGTGTAGGGTCCGGATCCGGGGAGGACTCAAAAACCGGTGAGGACTCCAAAAAAACCTCTAAAAATGATCTAAAACAAACTTTTTTCAAAAAATTTTCTTTTTTAAACATAAAAATCGCAGCCTATATGATCCAAAAAAAAAAAATTCAAAAATGATCCAAAAAAATAATATGGATCATAGTAATGATCCACAAAAAAAAATATGGATCATTATTATGATCCACAAAAAAAAGTGGATCATAATTTTTTTTTTCAAATTTTTTTTAGTCAAATGTAGTAATATTCATGGGGAGTTATATATAATTTTTTTCGGAATTTTTTGAAATTTTTTTGAGGTGTCCTCACCGTTTTTTGAGTCTTCACCGGATCCCACTTCTACACATGTATATGTTTTATTTAAAAGATAAAATTCATAAAAGATATTCGGACTTGGCGTAAACAAATGCTGCTCTACTTGAGTCCGAGAAAGAGTGTCATATGAAAAAATATACCAAACTCATTTAAATTTGGACAATTTTAGTCATCTTCTCTGTTCTCAAATCCGCTTTTAATTTTATCACTTTCTCGTTTATTATATTGACGAGTTAGGATGTTATATAATTAGTTAACGAGGAATATATTTTACTTCACTTGGTTTTTCTATTGAAAGGTACTAAAAAAAGTAAGTATGCAAGTTTTTTTTCTTTCATTTTTATATACATAAGGTTTTCGATTTTTTTATTCACTAAGTTTAAATTTTTCATCATGAATATTATAATACAAAAAACCCTTCATTTTTAAAGGCATGATGTGCCGGCACTATTAAACCTAAAGTCTTATGAGTCATAGTGAGTCATGTCATTTATTAGGGTGTGACTTAAATCAACAATTTTTTTATATAACTTATACATATGTAATATCAAGTTCATAAAAAAATATATCTATTAATTTATATGATAAATTAATAAAAATGTTACATTTAAAGTTATAATTTTAAATATTAGTTAGTTTAGAAAACCTAAATTTCATGATACATTAAAAAAAAATTTGCGATAAGACGTGTTTTATGCCACCTTATCTTACATCACACTTAACATCACCATCATGAATTATTTATATCAACGAGACCCGCAACTTGACAACGCTATAATGTGTTTTTTAGAACCCAACTTATGTACTCTTTAGAAAAGAGAAAAAAAAAAAAACACCTTTGATAAATACAGGTCAAAGCAATCGCTTCACAAAGCCAAAAATGATTTGATGGAATTTCCGGAGTTTGATGCAATTTTGAATGGTTCGTATAGGTGGCAGATGACAATACAAATTTGTCTATGCTTTTATTTGAATGTTTTTTTTAATAAATAATTGGCATATCTAAATTCAGAAAATAATTACTATCGAAGCATTGAGCTAATAAAACCGATATAAATCATAAGACTACGCCTTAATTTTTTATATATATCTCATTTGAAGAAATAAGATGTTATTGTTATTGTTGTTGTATCCTTAGAGCACAAGATATGATAATATGTTAAAGTTAAGTTAAATATTTTTTTTTGACTCTTTAACATGAGTTTAATACTCATATTAAAGAAGCCCAATATGTTGTTAAAAGGTAAGAACATGTTAACTGGCGCTAAAGGTGAATCCAAATCAAGAGGGAAAGGTGTTTGGCGAGCACCATTGGGATGTCGGTGAGTTATTTGACGCAGGGCATAATATGATGTTAAAGTATCTGGCATCGCCAAAAGAACTATGACGAGTTCTTTGACATGCCCATACCGGACGCTCTTATGCATATGGTGCTATCAACTATTAATAATGAATATAAAATTCAATACATGTCCTTTTCTTGATTTTATTTCCCTTTTTGTTATTCATTTTGGCTATCTAAGAAGACCAAAAGATGTAAAAGAAAAGTCTTTTGACTTCGTTAATGGACAATGACAATTGGCACTTCCCAATTTGAAAAGAGTATTGGATTTTAATATTAGACATTGACCTACAAATTATGTATTTTTTAATTTAAAATTGTTACATTATGGGTTTTTTTTTTTCCTTGGAAGAATCTTATGTTCCAAATATTGGTCAACTTTCGCCCATCCCTCCCTTCTAGTTAGGCCATCGTTACTTCGTTATCATCCACTGATATTAAGTGGGGACCAATTCGTAGTGTATTCACAATATAATTTATATTGTAAGTAGGGTTTTTATACAAAATTCAGGCAATAAAAATAACGGTTTACTATCTTTTTTTTAACAATAAACACACACCTTACCATATAAATAATTCTTAAATTTACATCATATTAATATATTATCTACAACAAGACTTGAACCTCATGATCATTGAACCTCATGATCATATGTCAATGGACTGCTAGAGAATACCTTCCAACATATAGTACCACTAGGCTACAACACCTCACCCCACCATTACACAAAGGGATGTAATCTACATCATAAAAAATTATTCATACACAAAAACCTATATTCTCGTAGATTTATATATAACTTTAAAATTTATACAGTGTAGTAAGATAAATACTTTGTATGATATTAAGATATCACCCACATTATCCAAAATACTTATATGATATACTTTTATACGTTCAACTTCATGTTTCTATACTAGTTGTTGAGTTCTATATCAGGTACGTATTAATTACTAAAGAATAGTTGGATATTTTTCATTTCATAAGCACAAAACTCATGTTTTGTAATGTCACTACAAGAAACTGACCTTTTAGGGACGACAAAAGTCGTCGCTAAATATACCAACGTCGTCGCTAAATATCCACTTTGAGACGACAGTCGCCGCAAATGACGTCGTCGCTAATGGTTCGTCTCTGATCAAAACTTTGCGGCGACATGTATGACCTGTTGTCGCAAAAAATAAAAAATAGAAAAACATTGTTGTTTAATACCTGTTTTATTTGCGACGACCCGTCGTCGCTAATAATAAAACCATAATTATATAGTTTTTCATGATATGTATTTCAGAGACGACATAGGTCGTCGCTAAAAAGAAATTTGGTGTTTTGCACGTCCATCTGCGACGACACATGTCGTCGCTAATTGTGGTTTTTTCAAATTTTTTTTTTCACTTTTTTTAAATTCCAAAATTTCCATAATTAACAAATACTACAAATCCTAAATTATTTCCAGCAAACTAAAAATTTACTAGAATTACGTACCAAAATCCATATATTAACAAAATTCAAATGTACAGAACCATAACCAAATCAAGTTCAATCCAAATCAAATAACACTAAAATGTATCAAAACCATAACCAAATCCCAGAAAATCGTTAAACCAAAGTTACCTACTCATCTTCACTCTCGTCCTCATCGTCTTCGTCTTCGTCCTCGTCCTCGACAACACCATCTAATGAAGGAAGTTGCATGTTCGGATTTTTCTCAATTACCGAATCGATCCACTTTTGAATTACGGTTTTCCACTTGTGGTTATTCTTTTTTATGGTTTTGTGCACTATCCCTTTCACTTGCTCATTTGTTGGGTGTGATTGTAAGGAGGAGGTTGATGACCGATTTGGAAAATATGAGGGGATTGAGGTATTCTTTAGCCTTTGTCCACGACCAACATTATGGCCGCGTTTTTCCCCGAAAACCTAATTCATTTGATTCGTTAATTGACTTTCAAAAAGTATAAATTGCTCAGAAAACTATACTAATTAACCAATAAATTATGTAAAAGGTATGTACTATTTTACATGTCCAATAGGTTTCGGGTCAAAATGGGAACATCTTAGAATGGGTCATCTATAACAAGTATTAAATTATCTATATAATTACCTTTCCAGCAACTTCTTGCTCGTTAACTACAGAACAAGAAGATGATTGAGTCGTCCTCTCGCCAACCAATCTTTCCTGCATTTTTAACAACAATTTTAATTAATTAGCACAAACTATTAACGCAGTTCAGGAAAAACGTAGCTGCACAATGCTGGGAAGAAAAAAAAATACAATATTATACATTTACTTACATATGTAGTCCTGGCTTCCTCGTTCGCCCACCGACCCGCCTTGTAATGCATGTCGTGCCAGTTCTCAACAACCCCCGGCACTTCATTCGTTTCTGGATTCATCTGTTAAAAAAATAATATACATCTTATCTTATTACTAATAAACAATAGCATACTAAAAACACACATAAGATAGTAGAGTTCAAGTATTTAACCTTTTTGTAGCGTGTATTCACGTATGATGAGGTACCATGATAACTTGGATATTTCACTTTATTTCTATTACCTTTATTCTTTTCGGATTGCTTCTTCCACCGAGAATTAAGAAAAATATCGTCTATAAGTTTATTCCAAGTCGCTGGTGTCAAACGTGGATCATGATTTCTCCTTGCATTTTCAATGTTGTCGTAACCGCCATGCATATCGAAATGTTTCTTATATCTGGATTTGCTATCGGAATAGCGGTCCGCGCACTGACGATCTATGGATGCAAGAATCTTATCATAATCGGTTGCGGTAGGCTGAAGATCGAAATATATCTACAAGGCCAAAAAAGACATAAAACGCTATATATGAAACGAACCGGAAATGTATTAGGATTTAAATTTACCTCGATCCGCGGAAGTATTAGAGCCTTCTTTTCGTCAGGAACTTGTTCCCAAGTTTGATAGTATGGAGGGATAAGCCCACGAACCAAATTCCCAATCAGAGTCACCATCATAGATCCTAATTTTCCAAGAGGTTTATAAGTTTCCTCAATATCCCGGTCAAACTGTACACGAAGAGGTTTCATCAGGTTTTTTGCAATAGCCAATTCAAGATTCTTCCCTATTGCATACCCTCTTCCTGGGTTTGCTGCATGAACAAAAGAATTAGAAGATAACATATGAATGTAATGATAAAAAATAGAAAATAATAGCTTACATGACTCGCACTGTGTGCCTATCCTATCCGGCCCACGATGAGGAGGATCACCACCACAGTCTCCACCGTGGCTACGCCCAACGTCATTCATATCTAAATGGCACATAAGAATTAAAGTACATCTATAATCACATAAAACAAAATCAAATTATAATTAAAGAATTCAAATTACAAGGATGGAAGCTTAAATATAACAAAAAGAATTCAAATTACAATGATAGAAGTAAAATTATAACTAAAGAATTCACATTACAAATAAAGAGTAAAATTATAAAGATGTCAATCTGAGTCATCACTTGAACAATAGTGAGGTACATGATCAGCATCAACATCATCCATGCCATCTTGTTCATCTTCATCATCTGAAGAAACTTCTTCATTTTCATCATCTAGATCAACAAAAGATTGTTAGTCGGGTTAGTCGGGTTATGTTTTAAACTTGAAAAATTCATATAATCAATTTATTTTAACTTCATAATACTCTTGTTATAACCATATAACCAATACTTGAAAAACACAATTAATATAAAAACAACTAATAATATAATAAACTAAAAGTTAACAATTAATACTTTTGATATTGAGTGCTTTAGTGCTTTGGCTGCCGCTGCTACGATACACTGCTTCGAAGGCTTTAATAACAATTAAAATACGTGAATTTTGAATAAATGGATAGTTTTCCACTTAAAATCCTCGTAAAGTAGGAATTTTTCAACTTGCTATACTAAATAAATAGTTAGCATTTAAAGTAAAAAGATATTACACTTTAGTCGGGTCAAATCGGGTCAACCTGAAACCCGACAAAGATAAATAATCCCAACCCGATACCCGACCCGATGATAGTGTCGGGTTTGTCGGGTCGGGTTAAAATAAGCCGATATATAAAAAAGACCCGAATACACCCAACCCGACTAGCATAAACGGGTTCGGGTTCGGGTCGACCCTTTTGACACCCCTACATATAACATTATCCCCAAAAAAATCACTAAATTGAACAATGGTGCAGACCCGAATTTAGCAAATAGAAGTTCATGGAGTGAAATTACTCTAATTTCTTCCGTTAATTTAAGCAGATGAAATCCAACAGTGCAAGAAGAAGAGCGTACATTATTTTAAATTTTAAAAATATTTTAACTTGCTTAGGTTGTTTTAAAATTTTAGATATTTATACTTAAAAACAATTTAACATCTAGAAAATAATATAACATTTAACTTGGCAGTATGTAAAAAATATTTTAAATCTTAAGTGAAAAAACTTTTAAACTTCAATCGGGTCTAATTGGATCAACCCGAAACCCGATAAAGGAAAGTAATCGGGTCTAATTGAATATAACACTCACTACCAAACCAAATATTTTAGGAAATTGCATATACGATTCTAAGAACTTAAGTGTTTTATATATTTATCCTAAATTCAATTGCTTAGCTACATGGATCTATTATCTTATCCCGTATCAAATTAAGCTACTGCATCATTATACTTGAAAAGAATAACCTACAAGTAATGTCTCCTCTAGTTGTATAATCATATTTAGACATTTCATTATAATTACTTAGTGAAAATTACCTTAGTAATTTTATAATTATAGCAAATGTGCAATCCCTCCTGATGATCTGAAAACTAATAAAGATAAAAATAAGTTGGACATGAAAACACAAGGTTGGAGAAATAATCACTAACACAGATTAAGAGCTAAGCAATAAATTAGCAGCTCAAAATGATTGCATTAAGAGCAATATAAAGTCAAACAAAATGAAAATACTTAGGCAAATCAAATAAAGGAACCTGAGTGGCAAAGACAGCACTGCAGCAGCAAGATTGGCGAAGACAACACTGCAGCTTACTATGAATTAGTTTGAACAACACAGCAAGATTTCTGGAAAATATGTTATTGTAAACTAATATTATTAGAAATAAGGTTTATAAGGCGTTTTCTGCACCTGCACGACTTCTGAACTCGTTAAAACCGTACCCTTGAGATGTCTTGTTTCACTGTTACAACCTGAAAAGATATTCAGTTTATGATGCAAATACTCATTCCTATAGTATGTACATTACAATTTACAAAGATCATTTAATTAAACAACTTTGATTCAAACACATCTAAAGATAGATAAACAAAATAGCCTCCGGTGATCATAAATAGCTACAGGGGGCAACTACCAATTCATTGTGAGCCAACACAAAGATTGATTTCTAAAACATAATACCTAACACCAGAAACAAAAGCTATATCTTCCAAGTATTGATACATAACAAAAAAAATATACCAAACACCAGTAATATTAACCACTTTTTTGAAATTTTAGAAGTCAAATATCATTAATATCACAACTAAACAAGAAATATTAGTTCAACGACAGAACTTGAAAAGTTGAAATCAACCAAACTGACCTCATTGGCTCACTCGAACCAAAATTAGTTATTTTCCCCCCTAAATTGAACTTTGTTTCGACAAAATTAGTTCTTAAAAATCATAATGTTAACACAAATGCTCGATCGGAGTGATAACTATAATGCAACATTGATGATGCGATCCTAATTTTAACAAACTAAAGAATCGTGGAGCGAAATTAACCTAATACTATTAATCGATTAGACTAAATGAACTGAAAACCCAGAAAACAAATCCAATGTAAACAAGAGGGCGTACCTTTTACGAATGAACTGAGCAGACGAACTAAAAGTCGAATTAAGAAAAGAAAGCAAATTAAGGTTAGTATATAAAGAGAAGATGGGTCGTACGTATAAAATACCTGATATGGGGGAATGCAGGTGAATAACGGTTAAGAGAATCATGAGGAGAAAGGTGGAAATAGGTAGTAGATGATAACAACGAAATCGAAGAAGCTGTTTATTCGGGAAATTTGTTTAAGATTTTCTTTCGTTTTTTGATATTATCCCCCTTTTTTTAATTTCTGCGACGACACTCTGCGACAACACGTCGCCGCAAACGGAATTTTTTTTTTCTAAATTTAAATATAATTAATATATTGGAAGAAAATCTTTTAAAATCTTTTTTAAAATTCTACAGCGACGACCCGTTGTCGCTAAATGGATCAAATTTTTATCTTTTCCACTCAATTTTTTTGAGGCATGTAAAAAAAAGGAGGGATGATTTCCCGCTCTTCGTTAGAGACGACTCGTAGTCGCAGCTCAAAAGTAGTCGTCGCAAAAAACATCAGTCGTCGCAAATGAACTATGTCGCCGCAAATGATGTCGTCGCAAATAAGTCATTTTCTTGTAGTGTGTACTCTAAAAGTCTAATTTTTTCAAATTAAAATATGAGTGTTTATACTTTAGTTAGAGAAATGATATTTATTTCTATCATTTATTCTTATTCATCTTTCTACCCACTTGATAAGATGACATATATAATTCACTAATTATTTTTCCTAATATTATCAATTGATTTTGATACATATCTTGATCTAATGAATAGAAATATAAGTAAGAACAAGTATAGAAACCAATACCATTACTCCTCCGTGACTTAAAAAGGAAAAGAAAATACAATAACAATAATTTTATAGAATTACAAAATTGTTGTTTTATTGAATTTGTTTTTTTTTTTTTTGAAAAGTAACGTTTGGACCATGGATGGTTTTTGATATAAAAGCGCACAAACGCTACAGCAATTCCCCGCAGCTTCTGCTATTTCACAACTTGCCCTTTCCACACGCCCCTTCCGAAATATTCTCGTCCTTTTTTCCTGCAAATTCTTCACAAAACGCCATTAATCCTTCATCCTCCAATCATCACAACGATCATCAATTTCTGTATGTTTCTGTAATTCAATCGTAATCGCCATGCATATAACCGGACCTCATTCTTCAGCTCTCCTCCGACGAGCTTCTAGGTCTACAGCCACCAGGTTTCACTCTTCAATTTCCAATAAATCTACTCCGGCAACTCCATCACCGTCTCCGTCGTCTTCACCAGCCGCGTCTCAGTTCCGATCTCATACAACCGCATCGGCCGCTTTTCGGTCCGTCCGATCTCGATGGAGCCACGGCGTTGATTGGAAGTCTCCGACGTCTCTGTCTTCTCAGATCAGGACCACTGCTTCTCCTCTTCTTGAACGTTTTCACCGTAGTCTCGCTACTAAGGGTATTTCGTTTGATTTCTTTATAATTCGAATAGTTGTATTATTATACGCATTTTTCTTTGTAATTCTGTTATAGTGTCAACGTTTGCGTGTCTGATACTAACTGGAGATGTGATATAACGATATTTGACATTAAATAAAATTTTCTGTTATGCAATTTTAACACAGGCTTATGAATTATGATCATTTTTCCAGTAGCTTATACATCAAGCAGAATTATGTGAATGAATTTGATAGTGCTTTAAAAATAGTTTCCTAAAAAGTTGGACTAATGGAGTTTATAAAGTTTTTGGCTTAATAATATACTGTGATTGTGCTAAACTTCCTACATTAGTATTGATGTAAATTGAAGCACATATCAAAACATAAATATATTTTTGTTATACTTTGTGATGTTTTTGTTTTTGAATTTTGTGATTGTCTATGAGTTTTATAATCTGATTTGTTCATTTAAACACATCTACAGCCTCTGAGAATGCTTTCAGTGGGATATTGACTGGACTCCCTAAGCCTGGAGGTGGGGAATTTGGAAAATTCTATAGTTTGCCGGCTCTAAATGATCCAAGAATCGGTAATTTTCATAGAATATTGGTTTTTGCTTTTTTTTTTCCCTTATATTTTCGTTTAAAGAATCTATAAATCAATGTTATTTACTTATTTCATCTTACATGTCACTTTAAAACTGATAAACAACATTCTGTTCATATGGAGATCAGATAAGCTGCCATATTCAATTAGGATTCTTCTCGAATCAGCAATCCGTAATTGTGACAATTTTCAAGTCACTAAAGAAGATGTTGAGAAAATCATTGATTGGGAGAAGACTGCTCCAAAGCAAGTTGAAATTCCATTCAAGCCTGCTCGTGTTCTGTTGCAGGTATCTTTTTTGAATATTTTATTTAATTTTTGCATTATGATTTGTAAATAATGTTTATTTATTTTTCAGGATTTTACTGGTGTACCAGCTGTGGTAGACCTTGCATGTATGCGCGATGCCATGAATAACCTTGGTGGTGACTCTAACAAAATCAATCCTTTGGTAATGGTTACATTCATTAATTTAATTTAGTTTATTATTATTTTTGGTCAATGGAGTTATGTGATGACTAATTTTTGTAATTTTGATGGTGTGGTGCAGGTTCCTGTAGATCTTGTGGTTGACCATTCAGTTCAAGTGGATGTTGCTAGATCTGAAAATGCAGTAAAAGCAAATATGGAGCTTGAATTTCAAAGAAACAAGGAACGGTTTGCTTTTCTTAAATGGGGATCAAAAGCATTCCAAAACATGCTTGTTGTTCCACCAGGATCTGGTATTGTTCATCAGGTATAATGGTAATAAACTATAATACGATGATCAAACTTTTTAAATAACTTTTTATTTAATTATTTAATTTTATTTTCAGGTTAATCTTGAATATCTTGGAAGAGTTGTTTTTAACACTGATGGAATGCTGTACCCTGATAGTGTTGTTGGAACTGATTCCCACACCACTATGATTGACGGTTTAGGTGTTGCTGGTTGGGGAGTTGGAGGAATTGAAGCAGAGGCTGCAATGCTTGGCCAGGTGTGCTCCACAATTTTTTTTTTTAATTTATATTTTATAAAAATAAAATTCAAGATTTTTCTGCAATCTTTATCTTTATGTATAACAGGACAAAATTATAACGACATCATCTTTGATGAGGTGTCATTTAATTAGACTAGCAATTGAATTCTGTGAACTTTTCTTCTCTTATGATTTTTGAATTTGTTAAATTCCAATAATATTTTCTCTTTGGTTTCTTAGCCTTCCTCAAAACTTAAATAGTTGTAACTATTATCACAAACAATCAGTCATTTAAAATTCAATAGTTTAAAATATTTTTCATAAAAAAAAGAAGAATGATGTAAGTTTATTTTTGTCAAATAACACCAACTTTTCTAACAATATATTGTCACATTTACAGCCAATGAGCATGGTTTTACCTGGTGTTGTTGGGTTCAAGTTATCAGGAAAACTGCAAGACGGTGTAACTGCTACTGATTTAGTTTTGACAGTCACCCAAATGTTAAGAAAGCATGGTGTTGTAGGCAAATTTGTTGAATTTCACGGTAGGTAAAACTTGGTTGTGGTTTGCAGGCGAGGGGTAAAATAGTCATTTACTTACTGATAATTTAATTTTACAATTGTTAGGTGATGGTGTGGGTAAGATATCACTTGCTGACAGGGCTACTATTGCCAACATGTCGCCTGAGTATGGTGCTACTATGGGGTTCTTCCCAGTGGATCATGTCACTCTTCAATATCTTAAGTTAACTGGACGAAGTGATGATACAGTAAGTTTGTTTTCATTTATCAAAATGGGTCGATCCGACCCGTTTTGATCAAAACTTAAGAATGGCCCGTTTTGACCTGAATCTATTACCCAACCTGATTACATCATAATTTGTGAATTTTAGGTTGCTATGATAGAAGCATACTTACGTGCAAACAATATGTTTGTTGACTATAATCAGGTAAGGAATCTTTCCCACTTTTTTTGTACTGCCACTTTTTATTATATCTATCTATTTATTTAATTTTATTTTATAAATTTCAGCCACAACAAGAGAGAGTATACTCATCTTATTTGCAGCTAGACCTTTCACAAGTAGAACCCTGTATTTCTGGGCCAAAAAGGTGTGTTCAACGGGTCCCACATAACCTATACAATTTTGAATAATTAATATTAATTATTCTTTTTACAGGCCTCATGACAGAGTCCCTTTAAAAGACATGAAAGCAGATTGGCATTCTTGCCTTGATAATAAAGTGGGATTCAAGGTGAGTTTTTCTTTGGTTCATTAACATCTTTATCTAAGGTTGAATATTTCATATCAAATTGAATTTTTTTTGATGAATTTTGTTTTTAGGGTTTTGCGGTACCAAAAAATACACAAGACAAAGTTGCAAAATTTGATTTTCATGGAGAGCCAGCAGAACTTAGGCACGGTAGTGTTGTCATTGCTGCTATTACAAGCTGCACAAATACATCAAACCCTAGTGTTATGCTTGGGGCAGGTCTTGTTGCCAAAAAGGCCTGTGAATTGGGCCTACAGGTTAGTCCTGCATTTTCTGACACACACACACACACACACACACTAGCTGGTTTCTTTCAGTAAAAACTACATGTAATATATTTGTTCTACGTTACTAATGTAGTAATGTACACATATTAAATAAAAGTTCGAATGGTGTAAATTAAAATAATACGTAAAAACATAATTATAAAAAAATCTCCATTATTATTTATAGAGCTTTGATAATGACAGCCCTTAGGGCTGTCACTAATAATGGATAAGATTGAGCAGTTTGAATTTTGATTGGTGGAGGTGATTGAATGTTGCTAAAAAGAAGGAAGACAATTTGACTAATGAAGTTTAAAGGGGGTAAATTGTAAAATATTATCCATTGTTATTGACAGCCCTAAGGGTTGTCATTATCAAAACCCTTATTTATATATGTTAATTCTGCCGTGATATATTTCAAAATATATAAATCAGTAACATTAAATGAAAATATATTAGTGGCAGTTAGTATTCTTTTAATTACTTCATAACATAAGGGACATATATTAAAAATTAATTTAAATGATGACATTTCAATAAAAGTTAGGTTTCGGTAAGTTCATTTAACCATTAAAATCGCGCACCTATTTGATTTAATAAAAAAGATGATGTCATTGACATATATAGTTGACTTTATTATATTGTATATAAAGAATAAAGAATATAAAGAAATGTAATGCCATTTGATCTAATGTTCAATCAACAGGTGAAACCATGGGTTAAAACAAGTCTCGCTCCCGGTTCTGGAGTTGTTACAAAATATTTGCTTCAAAGGTATTTCCTTTTAATAATGGAACAACATAATTACTAAAAAAACTATCTTCTTTAATTTATTTCACATCAACACAAAAGTAACAAAATAAAATAAAAATTGTTTAATGCAGTGGGTTGCAGAAGTATTTAAATGAGCAAGGATTCAACATAGTTGGATATGGCTGCACAACATGTATTGGCAATTCAGGGGATTTGGATGAATCAGTTGCTTCTGCTATAACTGATAATGGTATAGTTAGTTACTCACCCGTTTAACTAAAATTGAAAAGGGTCAAATGTGTCAAAAACCATATTTAGTGTCCTCAAATGGATAAAATCCATAATCACAACATTGAAATTTTTTACCCATTTTGCCACCTGTCTATATCATCTTTTGCCACCTGTGCAGATATCATTGCATCAGCAGTTCTCTCCGGTAACAGAAACTTTGAAGGACGTGTTCATGCATTAACCAGAGCAAATTATCTTGCATCTCCTCCTTTAGTTGTTGCCTACGCCCTTGCTGGCACTGTGAGAATTTCTTTTTTATTTTAATATTTAATATCCAACTATTTATTCAAATCAATTAATCTATTAAAAATTGATAATGTCTTACTTTTGTTTCTCAGGTTGATATTGATTTTGACAAGGAACCAATTGGAGTTGGAAAAGATGGTAAGAATGTTTATTTCAGAGATATCTGGCCAACTACCCAAGAAATTGCTGAGGTCAGCATCTATTTAAGTTTTTTGTTAGTTGCTAATTGTAATTTGCTAGAGTAAATTACATAAATCGTCCTTGTGGTTTGTATGAAGTTATGGATTTCGTCCCTCGACTTTTTTCATTATACACGGATAGTCCCTAATTTTGAAACTTGTAACATCAATGGTCCCTTTTTGAAACTTGTAACATCAGTGGTCCCTAGTTTCAAAACTTGTAACATCAATGGTCCCTAATTTCAAAACTTGTAACATCGATGGTCCTAGTTTTGAAACTTGTAAACGTCGACAGTCCCAAATTTCAAAACTTGTATCATCGAAGGTCCCTAGTTTTCAAACTTGTTACATCAATGGTCCTTAATTTCGAAACTTGTAACATCACCGGTCCCTAATTATGAAATTTGTTACATTAAGAGTCCCTAACTTTGTAGCTTGTAACATCAACAAACCTAGTATTGAAACTTGTAACATCAATGCTCCCTAATTTTGTAACTTGTTACATCAACCCTCCCTAATTTCAAAACTTGTACCCTAAAATCTTAGGATTCATTAGTGTTACAAGTTTAAAAATCAGGGACTGTCCATGTAATAATAAATATCAAGTGACGAAATCCATAATTTCATAAAATCTCAGGGACGATTTACGTAACTTCCTCTATTTGTTAAAGTTTTATGTATTAATTTGGGAATATAAATAATACATGCAGGCTGTTCAATCGAGTGTACTACCTGAAATGTTTAAAACAACTTACAAATCCATCACACAAGGAAACCCAATGTGGAATGACTTATCTGTCCCTGAATCCCAACTATACACATGGGACACAAACTCAACCTACATTCACGAACCCCCATATTTCAAAAACATGACAATGAACCCACCTGGGGCCCACGGGGTGAAAGACGCCTACTGTTTGCTCAACTTTGGTGACAGTATTACAACCGATCATATTTCGCCAGCTGGCAGTATTCATAAGGATAGTCCAGCTGCAAAGTTTCTTGTTGACCGGGGTGTTGACCGTAAGGATTTTAATTCTTATGGTAGTCGAAGAGGTAATGATGAGATTATGGCCAGGGGTACTTTTGCCAATATTCGGCTTGTGAATAAGCTTTTGAATGGGGAAGTGGGCCCCAAAACGGTGCATATTCCCACTGGTGAGAAATTATCCGTGTTTGATGCAGCATCTGTAAGTTTTTAAATATGTTCTTTTTATAATAGTGATTAAAAACAGTTATGTAGAGAAATAATTATGTTTTTAACTAGAGAGAAATTTTAACCCGTTTATTTTTTATGGCCAAAATACATTTTAATACCCCGAACTTGATTGACTAGGTCTTTCACTACCCTGAAGTATTAAAGGTGCAACATGATACCCTGAACTTGACAAAATGGTCGATTTAGTACCCTGACTCATTAATTTGATCGTGTTTTCTTACTCGACTTACTTTCGTTGGAGGTTTTGATGGACTAAAAAAGTATATGTTCATCTCAATATATTTGATTTTGGAAGCAAATCACGTGAGAAAACACGACCAAATTAGTGGTTCAGGGTACTAAATCGACCATTTTGTCAAGTTCAGGGTACCATGCTGCACCTTTAATAGTTCAAGGTGGTAGATGACCTAGTAAGTCAAGTTCAGGGTACTAAAATGCATTTTGACATTTATTTTGATGAATTTATTTTGATGAATTGATTCTGGTTATGCATTTTGGTCAAACAATTGTATTCGTCATTTTTTTTTTTTTAATTTTATGACTCATGCAACCGCTCCCACTTTCAGAAATACAAAGCAGCAGGCCAGGATACAATTGTATTGGCTGGAGCAGAGTATGGAAGTGGAAGCTCGAGAGATTGGGCTGCCAAGGGTCCCATGTTATTGGTAAATTACATTCTTACCCTTTAAACCCTTTTCCTTCAAAATAACTTCTTTTTCAATAAAGGTTTGTAATAAATAAATTCCAAAACCACAGGGGGTAAAAGCGGTGATTGCAAAAAGTTTTGAAAGAATTCATCGGAGTAACTTAGTAGGAATGGGAATCATACCACTTTGCTTCAAATCAGGTGAAGATGCTGACACATTAAAGTTGACCGGTCATGAACGATACACCATTGACCTTCCAAGTAACATTAATCAAATCCGACCCGGTCAAGATGTAACTGTCAAAACCGACACGGGTAAATCGTTCACGTGTACTGCCCGTTTTGATACCGAGGTAATTCTTTACTTTATTAATTACAACATAGAGTAAATTACACAACTGGTCCTTTAGGTTTGTACCATATTACATATTTGGTCCTTTAGTTTCATAAATTACACTGGTAGTCCTTATTTCTAAAACTATTGACACGTTTGGTCCTTTAGATGCACGAGGGGATTAATCTGACCTTTTCCCTTTCTATTCACCAATTTGAAACCCATAAAACCCCGTTTGTTTGACGGGAAAAGTTAACGTCTGTTTAGGTAAAGGACCAAACATGTCAATAGTTCAAAAATAAAGACTAGCGGTGTAATTTATGAAACTAAAGGACCAAATATGTAATATGGTACTAACTTAAAGGACCATTTATGTAATTTACTCTTGCAACATATTTATCAAAAAAAGGTGCTTACTATTTAATTTGGTTAATGCAGGTGGAATTGGAGTATTTCAATCATGGTGGAATTCTTCCGTATGTTATCCGACAATTAGCGGCGCAAAAATGATGTCAGCGTTATTCAGTTGTATAATTTGAGCAAATGAAAAAAATAAAGTGTTTTTTTTTTCTTCCATATATCGCATCAACTGTGTATGGAAAGTTTTCAAATTAGTCTTTTGTAGACAGCAAATTGATCTGCAATTGTTGCAGCAGTTTTTTTTTTTTTTTTTTTTTTTTTTTTTTTTTTTTTTGTAATAATATTCCTGAATATCCAATCAATGTTTTTGACTAACCATCAACCTTATGAAATAGACCATGACGGCTATGTGGGTTAAAACATTTCTTTGTAAAAGCGCATTGAAAATCCGAATTTAAAACCCGGTTTTCTGAGCTGATGGATCCGACCCGAATCTGACCTGGTTTTGGGTGGGTTTTAGCAGTTTTGAAACCGTCTTTTGGTAGTTTTATGGTTTCCACATAATGTGGAGCATATCTGGTTTTTGATAATGGTTTTTCTAGTATGTTTTTCACACATAAAGAAAATAATTCTCTGTTCTAAGAATCTCTCTGATTTCTGATTGAAGATTTCGAGTGTACCATCAAAATACTTTGATTAGAAAGTGAATACACGATTTCAGAGATTCCAAACATTCATAATTTCAGTAAATTCCTAACAAAAAGTTTATTCATAAATCATAATGACAAGAGAACAATATACAAAAGATGGTTTCTCCAAGTCACCCTAATAAATGGGTAATGATTTTTACAGCACGTAAAGTAACATATACACCACAATCACTGCTTTAGTATTTGTACAATATGCTTTACTGTATATTTTATTTGCTAATTATATAAAGTAAACACTGAAAATCTAGAAATACATGGATAATTTCTTCCTACAGTGATCAAGAGAAACCATACACAAACTTTTGGGACTAAAAACATAAACTTTGGAAATGTAAAATGACCATTTAAATCTAATAGGTAGCCTGTTATATCTAACGGCTTGGATATCATGAAAATGTTTTTCTTAATCCATTTAACTTGTTTCCATTTTAGCCACAAAAATTTATTTGACCCATTTAAGTTGGTTGGGTCATCAAGAAATTACAAAAATAACATCAGTACAATAATAATCTAAACGATTTTTGAGATTGTAAACACTTGACATAGACATAAAATTGGTAGCTTAACTCATTCAAGTAATATTGGTCAAAATTGCCACTCTAAATATAACCTTCTAATACTCAGGTTCAGTTTTTCAACTCTATTCAAGAGAAATAGCAAGCACCACTTTATCTTTAATTTGATTTTCAAAAATCTATAATCTATAATAATCCATATAATAATAACATACTTCCTCCGATTCAAAATAAGTGATACACTTTCCTTTTTGGGGTGTATCAAAATAAGTGATACACTTTGAAAAATTACCTTATTTGGCAAAAAATAGAGGGACCCACGCCCACTAACTATCTACTTTAACAAAGTGAAATGACCCCTTTACCCTTACTTTTACTTTTAAACATCATTAACAACACTTTATTCAAAAAGTGTGGGACCCATTTCACACTAATCATCCAATTAATCTAATTTAACAATCATTATAAACTTTTGCCTCAAAAACCGTGATATACAAAGTGTATCACTTATTTTGAATCGGAGGAAGTAATAAGTTTTCAGAGGATCATTTTCAAGAGAAATAGTTGCTAGTCATTTACCAATCTGGTTATCAAGTTGGATCATTTTCACAAACTTATTTATGTGAAAGTCATTTGCTAGGCTTATTACACTTTGGTGGCCCAATGAATATGAAAAACAGAAAAAGCGTTACAGTTGGGCGGCCCAGCCCACATAACGGTGGCCGGGGTGGCAGCCATTGTTTTTGTGATTTTGGTGATGAAAAAGAAGAAGATATTAAGAAAATGTTTAAGAAAGATGATAGAATCTTCTCAAAATGTTTAGTATGATATAATGGTGGGTTTGTAGGTTAGTAGCTCGATCTTATTTTGGACTTGTCACATAAACATATGTATTGAACATGCAAATATACATTAATGTATGTAAATTAATAAGAATGACTAGGGTTTTATATTATTATCTATAGAAAAAGTGTGTTTACAATACAAAGGAAAGACAATATATAGAGAAAAACTAATTAGGGCAAACCTAGGTAACATGCTAAACATAAGGCGCAAACCAAAAGAGCTTTATAATTATATTAGGCTAACAATGTAAACATATGCATTTGTTACATAAACAGACGGTTTAGAAATGACCACAACAATAATTAGATCTGTACATAACGAGCAAAGTTCAACTGCATTAGATGAATCCGTTAAAAATAAGAATACACTAAAAATATATGGACTTAGATACATAAACATGGGGAAAATAGGTTAAAATGCAAATAATTTTAGGCCCCATGAGGTGATAAAAATGCCCCTTGACCGTTGAGGTGTGTCGTATACTCCTATAATAAATGACCACGTGATTGTAGTTAATTCTTTGAAGCATACATAATGTCTCATCTGACATGTAAAGTTGGTTCGGATTTTGTTTGCCCGACATTTTTTCATATCAAACCAGAAAATTAGTGTTCCAAACACATCAAAATCGGTTTTAGTTGACTTTCTTCTTGGATTTTGTTAGTAGCATAAAAATGTAATCTTTTATGTTTATTTCTAGTTATATGTCAAGACAACAATATTTCTGATTTTCGAACCTGTAGAAAAAGAACTAGTTGGTTCAAAAATAAAGTACTCTAAAACTCAAATGTTCAACTATTGAACTTGAAAATATTCTTGTATAAACCACAAGGGGTGTCCTAGTGGTAAGAGCTTGGTCTCCATTGGCGAAATTGCTTGGAGGTCCCAAGTTCGAATCCCACTTGGAGCAAAAAAATATACCCCCCAGCTTGTGGCCACGGAGGTTCATCTGCGCCGACTCCGGGCTACTTGCAAAGCGGGTGGTCACCCTGTGATTAGTCGGCTTACAAAGCAAGTTGGAACCCAGGTTACCAAAAAAAATAAATAAATAAATAAATAAAAAAATAAAAAATTCTTGTATAATTATAAACTAGAACTAGCAGGTTACCCGCTTAATGCGGCGGCGGGTACCCTGTGACTAAATTTGACGGCAATCAAGTAGTGGGTGGTGACAACGGTAGTGATAGTGGCTGCAGGTTGTGGTCGTGCGGATGGTAGGTGATGTTAATTTTAATTTTGTAAAGATTAATAAAGATATCTCATAAGTTTCCTTAAATCCGAAACTGACGTTTTTTTAAATATGGACCGTTTTAGCTATGTTGAATATCTCATAAGTTTCCTTAATTCCGAAATTGGCGTTTTTTAAAATATGGGCCGTTTAAGTTATGTTGAAGTTAAATGTTATATATATATTAGTTGTTGGGATTAAGCAAAGTATCAAGTAGATCAATTGGTTAACACACAATCCGTACTCGCAAAAGGTCTTGGGTTTGAATTCCCTAAGCATTTTTATTTTATTTTGTGGTGTTTAAGATGTTTACCAAAGTAGAAATTTAAGATTAAGTTTAAGATTAAGACTTTTTAAACTTAGAAGACCTAAATACTTTAAGAAGGAGTAAGATAACCCGCGCAATGCAACCTAACGGTTTTATTCTTATTAGCAGTTTTGGTAGTAATTGCTATTAAACCAGTTCTTTTCAATCTCAACTAGAACTCGACACTTTTCAATGTTAATAATAGTTATTAAAAAAATATTTTGATAATGTCAACCCTAAGGGCTGTTAATAGACATACATCGAAAGCTTGTACATCAATTTATAACTACCCCTGAACTTTAGGAACCACTTCTTCCCATGAATTAATGTACAACTTTTATACGCTTAGAGACAGCCTTAAGGGCTGTCATTATCAAAACCCTTAAAAAAAATAAAACGAGAATACATTGAGCAAACATGTGATACTAGCAAACGTGAGTAATAGTAAATCCGCTATTTAATACTCTTTCCGTCCCAAATTACTGTTTACAAACAAAAAGCACACACTTAAAAAAAAAATGCATTTATTACATTGTCTAATCAATATAAATGTATCTTTACCACCTAATTATTTTTTAATTGATTGAATTTTTAAGTTGATAATAATTTTAAAATAAATAAAAAAAGAAAGAAATATTAACAATAAAATTGAGATGGAAAAAGTATAACTTCAAACAACTATAAATAGAAGAGTAATGGTATTTAGATCTACCATTTAGATCTACTCATATGTCTACTCATGAGATGAAGATATGTGTCAAAATCAAGAGATAATATTAGGATAGAGAATGAGTGGAATACACATGTCATCTAATCAAGTGAGTATGCCTATGAGTTTATTTAAATGATAGGACTAAATATCATTACAAAACAAGGTCATTTATTGAGGGCATGTGTCATGTTTAATTTCCTTTAATTCACATTGGCAATAAACTCTTCTTTTTGGGCCATTTTTTCTTGTTTATTTCTTAAACCGTGGGGGGCCCTCTCCTTGCTAGAAAGTAAATCGTAATTTGCATTTACATTCCTCAGCCTTATATGAACGGAGCTTTGTTCGTGTTCGTTTGTTAAGGAAAAAATGTGTCCATTAACGGTTCACGAATACTTATCGAACATAATTTTGTGTTCGTGTTCGTTTATTAAAAAAATTTAGTGTTCACGAACGGTTCGTGAATGAGGGTAACAAACATAAACGAACACAAACGAACATAAACAAACACAAACGTACACGAAACAAATACAAACGAACACAGACAAACCCAAACGAACACAAACGAATATAAACAAACACAAACGTACACAAACAAACATAAACAAACACAAACGAACATAAACAAACTCAAACGAACACAAACGAACATAAACAAACACAAACGAACATAAACAAACTCCAACGAACACTAACAAACGAACATAAACAAACACAAACGAACATAAACAAACTCCAACGAACACTAACAAACGAACGTAAACAAACGAACACGAACGGATGTTCACGAACGTAAACGAACGAACGGGCCTTTGTTCGTGTTCGTTTGTTTAACTAAACGAACACAAAATCTTGTTTGTGTTCATTTGTTTAGCTAAACGAACGAACATAAACGAACTCCCGCTGAACGGTTCGCGAACGGTTCGCGAACGGTTCGTTGAACGTTCGGTTCGTTTACAGGCCTACCTTCAATAGCTTAACAACTAACCTGATGTATTATAGCTTAACATAAATTTAAATATATAATACTCGAAATAAATAGCAATTTGATATGTGACATGCAGTTTGAAAATTCAAAGAATAAAACACACATGGAAAAAGTTGGTTCATTATTAATAGCAAAAGAAAGATTCTTTGCCAAGAACACGAGACGCTGATACATTTACTTTCATGTTTCAAATAAAATGTAATTATTAATGGTTTTGTTAATATGTCTTGATATACAATACTAGCTACAAAACCCGCCCGATGGGCGGGTATGCTGTAAATTTTAGTATGTAGAAAAATGTCCAAAAACTTTATATACTTCTAAATGACATAATAATCGATAGATGTGATGATGATTTTGTACAAAAAAAGGTAAATGAAGAAATGTTACATACAAATGTTACATATAGTTATTTGTTTCCTTCGCTGATTGATCTTTTAAATATTTATTTATTTCCTTGTATGTAGGATCTTTTAAATAGTTATTTGTATGTACGATCTTTTAAATAGTTATTTGTTTCCTTGTATGTAGGAAGCCGTATATGGAGCATATGAATGTAGACCCTAAGCCGTACCAGATTCGTTTGCCGTATATGGAGCATATGAATATGAATGTAGACCGTAAGCCGTACCAGATTCGTTTGTATTAGTGCAAATGACGTGGACCAATCAGGGAATTCCAAGTGGCATTATGGACGAATAGGAATGCTTGGAATTGCCATGGTGTCAAACCCTCTTCAAATTTGGGCCTCATATATAGGGTAGGATAGAATTTTTAATTAATCAAAATTTTCTTAATCAATATAAAATGATATTGATGAGTTAATAATGATTTTATGATAAACTGATTTTAACCTTACCTTAATTAAAAATAAAGTGTTTTGATGAATAATTTCATTAACCCTAATAAGTAATAACTATGGGTAATTTTACATGAATCTTACTAATAATAATAGTAGCATGGTTTGTGTATCACATTTAAAATTAATGTTTCTTCAATGATAAAAATTTGGAAAAATATTATATTTAATTTAGATGCAATTCTTTCTATATAAACAAATTTATAAATATTATATTGGTCTAAAATAAAAATGATTGTTATTATTTAGTTCTAAAAGCCTATAAAAGCTATTATTATTATTATTACTATTGGAATTATTTATAATTATTTCATACGTATATTTATAGTTTGTTAATTTTTTAAAAATTATACCATAACAATTTATTATTTCATAAATGTATTTTTTTTAATAATATTTATTATTACTCCCTCCGTCCCACAAAAAACTTCCCATTTGACCTTAATTTTTTGTCCCACAAAAAACTTCCAATTTCAATAAAATACTATTATTACTAAGGACCCCACCACTAACTATCCACTAACTATCATTCTCTCTCCAAAACCAATCTTATATTTTAATCAAGATTATTACCAATGACCCCACCACTAACTATCACCTTAAAACTTGTGCCCATATCAAATGGGAAGTTTTTTGTGGGACGGAGGGAGTATTATTTATGCAAGCAACTTTATCCAGGCCAACTAATAGTTAGATCTTTATATTTATTTCTTGAAAAACTATAATAATCAATATAATAACAAAGTTTAAAGATCTGTAATTGCATGCAACTATATCCCTTTCCAATCAATCGAATAGACTAAAAACACTTAAAAGATTATTTTATATCGATCTTTCAGTTAGCGGTAGAGATACATGCATATTGATGAAAATCAACAAATATGTTCTTTTAGATTTAAATTTAGAGAAAATTAGTGAAATGCAATGTTCATTATCTCAATTTGGTAATGCGGCCCACTGGACATACCAAATTTTTTGTCATATTAGGTACGAAATAAACAACCACACCACATCACATCACTTTGAAAGAAATACATATCACACCACCACACCCACCCAAATGTGACGAGTCTTACCAAATGTCAGACCTTCTCTTACAAAACTCCTTCCAGATTGTGTGAATGGTCATGGCCACCATGCACCCACGATCCCCCTCCTCCTCCACATGGCGTGTATTGGGTTGGGGGGGGGGGTTTAATATTGATTCCACGTTGTGGAAGGCATGCGACATGAAGCCCCCACGTCGTGATAACTAATGAGCACCCATACCAACCTATAAAGAAGCAAACCAGAAGATGTGCAACGCGGAAATAATAGCCAACCAGATCACGCAGTGTTTTTTTTTTGTGTGGCTAAATTCTAGAGGATCATGTAGATTTAAGTGAGAATTTTGTGGGTCACATATCTGCAGGAATTTGTCGGTCATTCCTGCGGAATTTTTATGGGACACATGGCACCACGTGGTTGGTTGGACAATTTTTTTATTGCGGATATATTTTGACACGTGTCGTAATATGGTTAATTATTAACTTTCTGGCAATACACACTCCAATGCGATTCTTGACCATGAAGATAAAATAAAGAGATTATGATGATATTGAAATAACTACATGGTACATCATTTCGGTAATTCTCTTTTTAATTTTAGATTTCTCATACTTACTCATTTGAAAGGACTGATTATCGTTTTTGTTTTTATCTCATTTATTTAGATTTAAAAAAAATTTAAATAATATCCGTAGCAAGTCTAGTTAGAAGTATGTTAATTATTATTTTGATTAGATTGATTAAATATAAAAATAGTGTTTTAATTATTAAGTGGTATTTTAAATAATTAAGAAATTTTAACTAATAGGGTATATGTTTTTAGAAAAGACTCAATTAAAGATGGTGCGTAATCTTAAAAAGAAAGGTTCTCTCCTCTTTCCCACACTCCTCTCCATTTCTCATGTTCATGAGGTCAAGTCACCGGCATCACTTTCTTGATCATTTAATAATCTTTTTTATACAAGTATTTAAATGTCTTTTTCTTATTAATTTAGAGTATTATACTATTATGTTACCTCTTTGAGTTTTTTCCTTCATTTTGATTAACCGCATCATCATCTACCGTTTCCGAATTTTTTTAATCTTATATTTCATGGAAATTCAAAATAAGTGATACATTTTGGGTTTCACGGGTTTTGAGGTAAAAGATTATAATGATGATTAAATTAGATTAATTAGATGATTAGTGAGGAATAGGTCCCACACTTTTTGAATAAAGTGTGGTTAATGATGTTTAAAAGTAAAAAGTAAGGGTAAATGAGTCATTTCACTTTGTTAAAGTAGATAGTTAGTTAGTGAGGGTCCCACTTTTTTTTATCAAATAAAGTAATTTTTTAAAGTATATCATATTTTGAATCACCCTAAAAGAAAATGGTCACTTATTTTGAATTGGAGGAAGTATAATAATTTACATTATTTAATTAAGGAAATGATAATGGGGCTGTCACTAAGACGTCAAGACACGCATCAAAAACTTGTACAATAATCAATAACCGCCACCTGCATTTTAGGAATCAACCTCCACTACTGAAAGTACAAACAATTTATGTACGTAACCACCTCTTTAATGACAACCTTAATTAAAAAATCCTTTAATTAAAAAACTTCTTAAGGACTTTATTAACAAAACCATTTAATTAAAAAATCTCTAGTTTCCATTGTGGGTATCCATATCTAATATCTAACAACCCCTTTGCTGTATTTAATTTCCTGTCCAAAAATACCTTCATCCCAAATTCTTGTGGTTAGGTTTCATCGTTCTTAAGAATCTTGATTTTTGTTCTAAAATTCAAGATTTCATCTTCACACTAATACCCATAACATGTCTTGTAAAAGATGCTTCAGTTGACTCAAATATCAAAAGGGTATCTTCAAAAATGAAGCTTGATGATCATATGATGAAAAAAATTGTGTGTTTCTTGATTCTTGGTATGTGGGTTATGGTGGTGGCGGCCATAGAAGACAAGGGTATAGTTGTAAATTCAACATCATCATCAGGAAGACCTAGAGTTGTGAATATTGGAGCTTTATTAACCTTTAATTCAGTTATTGGGAGGTCTGTGAAGCCTGCAATTATAGCTGCTGTTGATGATGTTAATTCTAATCCAAACATTCTTGGAGAAACCCATTTGAATCTCATTTTACATGATACAAATTGCAGCGGATTTATTGGCACCATTGAAGGTAATTATACTCTGTTTAAGGTTATCTTTCAGTTTTAAATTCAAAATTAATGCAGTAAAAAAAAGGCTTTTCAACAGCTTGATTAATACAGTTGGGAAATGTCAACAGTGAAACGACGTAGTTTTAGTTGTTCTTTAAATCACAAAACTCAAAGTTTATTTTCACTATTTTGATGTAGCTTTGGAGTTGATGGAGAAAGACGTTGTAGCTGCAATCGGGCCACAATCATCAACAATAGCACACGTGATCTCACACGTGGTAAACGAGCTGCACGTGCCATTACTTTCATTCGGTGCAACCGACCCGACATTAGCAGCTCTCCAATATCCTTATTTTCTCAGAACAACGCAAAACGATTTCTACCAAATGTCGGCCATTGCTGACCTAATCGAATACTTTGAATGGAAAGAAGTTATTGCAATATTTGTAGATGATGATTATGGTAGAAATGGGATTTCGTCATTAGGCGATTCTTTGGCCAAAAAACGAGCCAAAATTTCTTACAAAGCCGCATTTCCAACCGGTGCAACAACGGATGATGTTACGCAAGTGTTGACCGAAGTCAACTTAATGGAATCGCGTGTTTATGTTGTTCATGTGAATCCCGATACGGGTCTCGGGATTTTCGCGATCGCGAAAAAACTCGGGATGCTGACGAGGGATTACGTTTGGATCACTACAGAATGGCTTCCGGCGGTTCTGGATTCAACAGATCCAGAACAGCCACATGCCGATTCTGACACCATGACACTTTTACAGGGTGTGCTGTCGCTTCGACAACACGCTCCGAATTCGAATTTGAAAAAAAAATTCGCCGCAAAATGGAAAAGTATAAAACAAAAGGAAACATCGAGTTTCAATGCGTATGCGCTTTACGCGTACGATTCGATTTGGTGTCTCGCATATGCACTCGACACGTTTTTAAATTCGGGTGAAAGTATCACGTTTTCTTCCGACCCGAAACTTCAAAAAACAAACGGGAGCTCGCTTCGGTTATCGGCCCTAAAAACATTCAATGAAGGCCCGAAATTACTCCAAATGATTTTATCCACAAATTTCACGGGTTTAATGGGCAAATTCCAATTCAATCAAGACAAGAATTTGATAAATCCGGCTTACGATATTCTCAACATCGGTGGGACCGGATTCCGAACTATCGGGTATTGGTCAAACTCCTCCGGTTTATCGGTCAACTCTCCCGAATCACTATCCAAAAAGCCGTTAAATAGTTCGGGTGATAGTAAACGTCTTTATAGTGTAATTTGGCCCGGTGAAACGAGCGTGAAACCACGTGGATGGGTGTTCCCAAACAATGGGAAGCCTTTAAGGATTGGTGTGCCGAATAGGTATAGTTATAAAGAGGTTATAATGAAAGATGTGCGGGCCCCACAAGGGGTACGAGGTTATAGTTTTGATGTTTTTGAAGCTGCTGTGAATTTACTACCTTACCCTGTGCCTAGAAAGTATATTTTGTTTGGAGATGGTCTTCGAAACCCGAGTTATAGCAATCTTGTTTCTGCTGTTTCTGAAAATGTAAGTTGTTTAGTTTATTTAAGAGTTGGTAAAATGTATGGGTCGGGTTGGATCTGATTGGATCATGTGTCAAAAGAGTCAGGTTAAAATGGGTCATTTTTAGTGTGGGTCAAAATAGGTCGGCTTAGATTGAGCTGAGTTGAGTTGAAATACCTTTTTGTCCAAGAAAATGGCTTCTTTTTTAATAAATGGTGTGGTAATATGATTACAAATACTATTTTATTACATTAATAATCTGCATTTTGTAATATAGTGATTTAGAAAGCTGTATGCCTTTAATTAAAGTCTTTGGGCGACTTGTTTGACCTGTTTGACTCTTTCCCATTTTAACCACTTGACCCATTAAAGATAAAGAAAACGCGAGTCAACTCAGTTTTAGAAAAATGGGTTGAAATCGGCACCTTTTGTTTATTCATTCCATCACAAGTTTGACTTTTTAGGTCAAGTAGTCTGCTATTAATTTTGTAATATAATAAGACTCGTTTGCCAATGATGGCCAGCCTAGCTGGTCTGAGGCACTGGGTTTATACCAATGTGGGCTGTAGGTTGTGAGTTTGAATCCCTTTGGGAGCGTTGCATTAGCGTAATTTAACTCATACCTCACACGGGCACATATGGGGAATTTTCCTTGGAAATCCCTTTGGGGGCTGGGTTTGCCCGCTTATGCGGAGCTCGAACTCGGGGTGCTCGCTGAAAAATTGCGAGTAGGCTTCCGTTATTTCATTTGCCGTTTCCAAAAAAATAAGACTCGTTTATGTTTGGAAAGTTATGACTAGTATGCTACATTCTATAAACAATACTACAAAGAGGGAAGATATTTGTTTTGGATTTGCTACTGGAACCGTACTAATATTAAGTTTATATTATCTTAATGTTGACCTAAAAAGTCAAACTCTTGCAAAAAAAATTAAAAAAACTCAATTTTCCTTTTTTTCAGAAATTTGATGCAGCGGTTGGAGATGTTACAATTATTACAAACCGAACACGGATAGTTGACTTTACACAACCTTACATGGAATCGGGCCTTGTTATAGTTGTTCCTGTGAAGAAATCAAAAACCAGCCCGTTGGCTTTTCTTAAACCATTCACCATTGAAATGTGGCTCGTTACAGGCGGTTTCTTTCTTCTTGTTGGATTTGTTGTTTGGATTCTTGAACATCGGTTGAATCATGAGTTTCGCGGGCCCCCCAGTCAACAAGTCATCACGGTTTTTTGGTTTAGTTTCTCAACCATGTTCTTCTCACATAGTAAGTTGTAATAATTAATTTTTTTAAAATTTTTGGATAAACATATTTTGCTTTTAATTATCTTGTATCAAATAATCACTATCATACAGGGGTGGCAGATCCTGACACGATAGGAATCAAGACTAGATACCCGACATGAAAATAAACTTTGGGTTGGGTCTAAATAGGTTCAGGTCGTAAACGGGTCAATCTGCCTAACCCGTTTAATAAACGGGTAGAGTATGGGTTGGCTTGGGTTGTAGTTAAATGGTCAACCATCACCCCATTTGACCCTTTTAGATGAACGGGTTATGCAAGTGGTGTCCACGTAAAATTATCGTTTTACCCTTTCTTAAATTTAATTTGAGACTTTTATTTCCATTTCACATCCAAACATTAATTTATTACACCGAATCTTTACTATTCAATTCTAATCATGAGTTCCGTGGGCCCCCGAGTCAACAAGTCATCACGGTTTTTTGTTTAGTTTCTTAACCATGTTCTTTTCACATAGTAAGTTGAAATAATCTTTTTTTTTTAAAGAGAAATGGTTTTATGTCTACCATTTGTGCTTATTTATGTGTCTACCCATTCGATGATGATAATTGTCAAAATCAATGAATAATATGAGGAAATAAATTAGTAGATTACACATGTCAAATTTAGAAATGAGTAGACACATAAATAAACACAAATGGTAGGAACAAATATCATTTTTTTTAAATGTTTGGATAAACATATTTTGCTTATAATTAAATAATCAGTGTCATATAAGGTAAGATAAAAATACTTTTTTTTTACCATTTTTTAAATAGACTTTTATTTCCATTTCACATCCAAACACTATTTTCTACGACTTGTTTAATTACATCTAATTATTAGTATTCGAATTTAATTATTCAATATTCAATATCGTAATTCACATTTCACAAACTGCATGTTTATATAAACGCAGGAGAAAACACGGTTAGCACATTGGGTCGATTAGTTCTACTCTTATGGCTATTTGTAGTCCTAATCATCAACTCAAGCTACACGGCAAGTTTGACTTCAATCTTGACCGTTCAACAGTTGACTTCAGGGATCGAAGGAATAGATGGAATGATTTCAAGTAACGAACCAATTGGAGTTCAAGACGGATCTTTTGCTTATAATTATTTGGTTCAAGAACTTAATATTGCAGAATCAAGAATTAAATCGTTAAAAGATAAAGCAGATTACATGAATGCCCTTAGACTCGGGCCCAAACGGGGTGGTGTTGCTGCCATTGTTGATGAGCTTCCTTATGTTGAGCTTTTCATGAGTTATACCAAGTGTGAGTTTAAGATTGTTGGTCGGGAGTTCACAAAAAGCGGTTGGGGATTCGTAAGTTCTTTTTATACTCCCCCTTTTGAATTCTTAGGTCTAATATAAATTAATTAACAAAATTGAAATTTCTATGAATTTGTTACTAGTTTAAGACCAAAAATCCATATATTTGTAGTATGGTCAAATGTTATAATATAGCAATATACTTTAGTTCGTCATTCATTTTGGTAAATATGATTTTTTAATGGCCTGCTTTGTTAGTTATAACTTTTTATGGTACGTTTTTTTACCTACAAGTTTTTATTCGGCGACAAGTATTAGTAATTAAAGTTTTGTTACGTCTCTATCTAGTAATAATAAAATGTTTTTTGGGCCTTGTGTAGGTATTATTTATGTACGTTTTGAATACTACAATACCAAAATAAGTGATATACTTTTCATCTTTAGCAATTTCAAAATAATTGATATACTTTGATAATTTACCTTATTTGATAATTGTTAGTGTGGCCTAAACCTACTAACTATCTCATTTAATATAGTGAAATGACACTTTTACCCGTATTTTTACGTTTAAACATTATTAATATCAATTTATTCAAAAATAGTGAGACTTATCCTCCACTAACTATCTTCTTTAATCCATCTTAACCCTCTTTTAGTATTTTTGCCTCACATACCGTGAAACCAACAATACACTATGTATCACTTATTTTGAAACACATAAAGTAGTTAACAATTTTGTAATTTTTGTTTATAAAAGCCTAATATAATATTCTAATTTTTTTGTGTGTGTGTGTAAAATTCCAGGCTTTTCAGAGAGATTCTCCTCTAGCATTGGATTTATCAACCGCCATTCTCCAACTCTCAGAAAACGGTGAATTACAAAGAATTCACGACAAATGGTTATCATCAACTTCATGTTCATCTCAAGTTGCAGATATTGACACAAATAGCCTTTCTTTAAGCAGTTTTTGGGGTTTGTTTCTAATATGTGGGATCGCCTGCTTCATTTCTCTTAGTATTTACTTTTGTAGAGTGTTGTGTCAATACCGTAATTTCAATCCGGATCACAATGAACAAGAACAACACGAGATTCCCGAACCCGAGTCAGCAAGACGGAGTTCGAGACGAACATTACGGTCCACGAGTTTTAAAGATTTGATAGATTTTTATGATAAAAAAGAAGCTGAGATTAAAGAAATGTTGAAACGGAGTAAACGTCAAGTTATTGGGCATAATGAAACGCCTTCTTGAAGAAATTTTGGTGTTTTGCATTCTCTTTGTGTATGTATATTCTCAAACTAAACTATACTTTATGATGCGGGAAATAGGACATAGTTACAGTTAAATACATATTGATTAGCTTTTTTTGTTGCATTTTGCATACATTTAGTTGAATGTTTTAAAAAATCTTGTTGAACTAATAATCAATTTTTATAAAATGCAAAACTAAAAATTATAGAATGTCAAAGAAATCCTAAAATAGGTCTAGATTTTCGAAAGACTAAAAAAAAGTTAAAAAATTAAACAAAAGAAAAAAAAACAATTAAAATTCAAGTAACTCCCAAAATACAACATTTTGGGCCCAAAAGTTTGCAGTCCTCGTCGCTAGCTTCAAATATGATATTAGGCCTCAATAAATAAAATGATTTGTGACTTTGTTCCTCCACGTTTAGACTTGCATCACTATTAGTGATTGACTTTAACCAAGTTTAACTTATAAAATACCTAGCGTCCATTTAAAAAAACGGTATGATGCTATCTGAATATTTGACCCGAAATTGCACATATTCAGTTTTACGGATTCAAATATTCAAATATCACAAAATCTGAAACACGCATGCAAACTATAAAATTAAGTGTGATTTCATATGCGATTAAGAACAACAAAAATTGAAACGAGTGGTGCATTATAAATATGTAACACGTGTGAATAACAACTTTATGAAGGGACAATTTACATTCTACAATTGAAACGAGTGGTGCATAATATTTACTTTATGAAGGGAGTATAAAATAACAAAAGACATATTATAATGATCACAAATATGTTCTACATATATATAACTACAACTTTAGAGAATTTATGTAGTTTTATATCAGTTTAAACAAACTCTCCTGCTTAATTTTAGTTTTCAGGTTTAATTAGAGCAATTTGACATCAAAACATCTAATTTGACTTCTTAGCCAAGCTTTAAATTAAATAATTTGAACAAAAAAAAAAAAAAAAAAATCATTAAAAGGATCAGTCATATAACGATCTAAATCAAAATCAAGTATTAAGTGATGTTCAATCTGAATTTTTTTTACATCGACATATTTTCTCAAATAATCGATTTTCTTGCAGAAAGAATTTGTACAAAACAAAATCATCAAAGGGACCATTGAATTACCCATGGTTCTAAAAAGCCCGCCTTGGCTTCGCCATGTCTCGAAAAGGCTTAAGGCTTGACCATGCCGCCACGCCTTGGTCCAAATCTTCGACGTTAAGGCTTGGCGTATGTTAACGTCAAAATTGACTCATTTTTACCCTTCATAAGCTGTGTTTTTAAATGTATTAAAGATATTAAGTCATATAAGCCATATATATAGATATATATATATATATATATATATATATATATATATATATATATATATATATATATATATATATATATATATATATATATATATATATATATATATATATATATATATATATATATATATAGTGGAAAGTTATATAGAGAACCCATATACCCTTATTAGCCAATCAGAAATTAGATAAATATTTTCCATTTATTTAAATGTAAAGGGCAATTCCGGTATTCCATGTATTTCGGATTGTATGGAAACAATTAAATTAATTCCTATAATCATGGAAAGTGGAGATTTTCCATATATTTCGGTCTTCCTTTTGATAACCGAATTCCCCCATATCTTCCACATTAATTTCGGATTTTATCAACTACAAATCATATTTTTCCCTGAAAAAGAGCAATGTTTCTTCTTCTTCTCCATCTCCATCGTTCTTGAGTAAAGATCTTGATTTCTTCATCCGCTTGACAAGTTAGATACTTTATTCCCGTCAGAAAATGTTGAATGAACAAGACCTCAGAAGTAATCAAGATCATCGAATATGTTTTTTAATCCCAGATTTGAATGCCGGATTTGAATCTCGAAAACACTTCAATCCTGTAAATTCATGTATTTTTAAGGTATATTTTTAATAAAAATATGTTTTTAGATGAAGATGATCCGGAAGAAGATGTTGACGAGATGATCCGGAAGAAGATGATTTTTCTTATGAATAATTTATTGATTCTCAATACTAGAACAATTTTTTTTTTTTTCATTTTCCAACTTTATCATTAAGTAACAATTTATTGCTTTGTTTATATTTTTTCGTTCAAGAACATATTCAGTATCATTAGAAAAAAAATGTTACATACTTGCTATTTTCATGATTGTTATGCGAAGATGTTTTTTTTCCTCATTATAAACTAACCATACTTCATAAACTAACAGATATTGTACATGTATGTATTCACTATGTTGTACATGTATGTATTCACTATGTTGTACATGTATGTATTCACTATGTTGTACATGTATGTATTTATCAATTCCGTACCATATTGTGCATGTATGTATTCATCAATTCCGTACCGTATTGTACATGTATGTACCATATTTCATCATGTACAACATGTATGTATTCATCAATTTCATTGTCATTAATAAAATATTTAAGCAATCAGAAAAGAAATTTCATGACATACATGTATGTATTCATCCACATTCAATCAAAATAAAAACATAAATTAAATGTTTTAAACGTAAATTAAATGTTTCATGAGCAGTTTTGGGTGTGATCACGCAAATTAAGGAACATCAGTTATTGTGAATATAATTTCCATTTTTAAATGTTTCTTTTCTAAACAATAAAAACGTAAATTAAAATGGCAGATTACGAAACTACCCTTTTTATTTAATTAGAGAGTTCTCTATATAACTCACCCCTATATATATATATATATATATATATATATATATATATATATATATATAGTTATTTAGTTATAAAAATCATTGAATAGGTCGAAAATAAAGAAAAAAATTGATTAACTATGTTATAAATTCATAATTATATGTTTATTTTATCTCTTTTGTATAATTATATATATATAATTATAATTTATATATGAAATTGTCGTCTTAAGTCACACCTTGAAAAACGCCATGTCTCGCCATAACTCGCCATGTCTTGAGGCTTGACGGTGCCGCCACGCCGCGCCTTGCGTTATTTAGAACCATGGAATTACCTGCACATCATCTGCACAACGCAACAACAAAGACGTATTCTATTTGTTGGGCTCGGAACAAACGTGGTGGTCCTTCCTTAACTTGATGGTAGGGGTGGTAATTTCTGACCCAACACGAAACCCGACCTGAAACCGACACGAAATAAATATTTTTGGGTTGAGGTAAAAAAGTTTTGGGTCAGTCCTGGGTCGACTCAACTCACCCGTTTATTAAACGGGTTAAGTTCAGGTCAACGATAATTTATAAGGGTCGACCCGCCAAACCCTTTAATAATTAAAATATATTTAAAAAATATATATATTTATACTTAGTTTTTAGTTTATTAATTCAAACGAAACTAATAGTTAGATAAAACTAAAAGATCTACTTAATAATTTGGTTTTTTGGTATTTTGTTATGAACGAGGATTTGGGCTCGCGCTTCGCGGCGGGGAGAAATATACACATTATAATTAACATATATATAACATACAATCGATATAAAAGCTTCACACGCAAGCACGTTCTTATACACATAGATGACACAAAAGCTTGATACGAAGCACCTTTCGTACAACATTAAGCCAAAGTTTTAAAGAGAACTAACAATACATTAAAGCAGTTATAGAAATGAATTCACATTATAAGTCTCAAGTTTATGCAAGACAAAATTCATAATCTCACACCATGGTGATGGGTGAAATGACGAATATAACCTTGTGAAAAGCTTCTACTAAAGCTGGTATGATATAGTTAGATAACTGCTTTACATATGACCTATTTTGGCCTCTGATTGCTCCCTTTCAACAGCTTTGCTGAACGAAGAAGCTCAAGCTTAGCTTCAAGTCAATCAAAAGTCAAATTCAATGCTTAGAACATGATATTTGACTAATGTTTAAGAGTGCGTCTGTACCCGATACTGCGGCTTTCCTATACTCTTCAAGGAAATAAAATTTAAGAAGCGGATTAATGTTGGAGCAACCTATATGAATTTTGGTCAAATAAAAGTCAACTTTTTTTTATAGAAACAATTACTAAAAAGGATAAATACATAATAAACCTTACAAATACATCGATTTGAAAGGGTCTGAATTGAAGAATTTATCTTCGTTTTACCAACCACAATCCACAGTTTATTTTAAGCCTACTCCACCAAATGATCCTATCTATCAACTTAAAAGATGCGAACTCTTTTACTTGGTGTGTTTTCTAGGCTTTAAATCACGTAATATTTCATATAAGGATGTGTTTGAGATGGCATTTGGAATCTTCAAATTTCATTTTTCCTTTCAAATTACACAATAAACCATAAAGGGTTTAAAATAAGCAATTTCAATCACCCTCTTATTTCCTAATTGTCACTATTTACACGATACCTTAAACATCTACTTGACTCAACATGACTTATGCACCTGGTTATGCTAAACAAATTCATCCACGTAACTAATTAAAAATTTGGGTTAAGCCTCCAATGATTATAAGAGCAGCGCAAATTCAAAACTTATGAAATTACAATCAATAATTCAAATTATGAATATTCGTAAAATGAATCAAATGTGTTATCAGAAATTAAGCACAAAACATGATGATCAAACAAAAATAAAGTAACAACTGTTTTTCAGTTAAAGGAATTAATGTTTGCACACAAATTGAATATCATATGGATCACACATAGCCACATAGGTACGTTTGAATCATGCTAAAAAATTAAACAGAAGAAATCAATTTACATAAACTGAAGATTAACAAACAAATAGCTGCAAATTTGCAATCAGTATGAAAATTAATTCAAATTTACCTTCTATGACGAAGAAGATGCAAAATAGCCACATGATTCCCCTTATTTACTTATAGATTCATGAATTCAAAATTTCGAGCTCTTTGAATTCAAAATGAAAAACTTTCGCTTAGAATTACAGATTGCGGATGGTAACTGTTGCAGAGATATTAAAGTTAGGGTTATTATAAGAAGCATGTGAAAGTGTTAATATCATCGTGTGTATGTGTTAGTTACTAAATTACATGTCGTTAAACAATGTCGGAAGCTCCGATGTTTTTCACCAAATTGAGCTTTTCTTAATGATGAAGAATCACAATCGGAGGTAAAATCGACGACTTCTACAATTTGGTATATGAGGAACCTTTTCATTCAGCGAATTGATGAAGACTGATTGCGATCGAAGAGAAATTAATCGGTACCTTTGATAAATCTAGGGTTAGGGTTTAGTTGAAGTTGAACGGCGTACTTGTCTTGGTCGGGACAGGTAACTTGGAGTGTGATTCATTAAGGTGCTGTTTTTTTTTTTTTTTTTTTTTTTTTTTTTTTTTTTGACAAAAGGTCTTCCTGAGGTCGTCTTCATGCCGCAGACCACGCGCAGAAAAAGGCTTGCACAAATGTTTGTTTTTCGGAAGCCCGCAGACCTTATATTGTCTGCCTAAGGTCTTCCTCAGGAAGACTTGGACATTAACTTCTTGGGTCTTCCAAACTTAAAAAAAAATCTCCAAACTTAATTAATATATTATTATATTAATATTTATTATATTAATATATATTAATATATTAATATATTAATCTATATTATTATGTTGTGTCCGATTCAGCGCAGAACCGTTTAAAGGTGCAGAACCGCAGAACCATACAAACATCCAATGTTTTCTTTGTTATACATAAGTTGTACATTTTCAAACATGCTGTAACTCATTTACACATCCAATGTTTCTAATTTTTTATACAAATAATATATAAATATATTATATAAAAAATTAGAAACATTGGATGTGTAAATATGTTACAGCGTATATGAGAATGTACAGTTTATGTATAACATAGAAAACATTGGATGTTAGGATGGTTCTGCGGTTCTACGCCTTTAAACGGTTCTGCGCTGAATCGGATCCTTACTATGTTAATATATAATATTATTATATTAATTATGATTATTATTATATTAATTAATATTATTATTATATTAATATATTTAAATTATCTATTGTTATATTTAGATTATACTCCGTATATATTACTATTATATATAAATATAATATACTATTAATATATTAACTAATATTATTAATATATTAACTATTATATAAATATAATATACTATTAATATATTAACTAATATTATTACTATATTAATTAATACTATTATTATATTAATATATACCGTTATTATATTAATGTATAATATTATTATCTTAATTAATATTTCAGTTTATTTAAGCACTCTGCAGATGTTAAAAAAACAAACAATAGTTTTCTTGCAGACTGCAGACCTTTGGTCCATCTCAGAAGTTGCAGCAGCTGGCAGATGTGGTCCGCAGACAGCGTATCCTTTTGCTCTGAAAAAACAAACAGCACCTAAGAAGAGCTGGGTTGAACTGTAGAAGAGTTCTATTCATGAACTGTAGAAGAGCAGTGATATTTCCCCCGGGGAAATGTTATATAGGTAATATGTGGAATAATAACAACTTGTTTGACCTATTTGACCCGTTTAACCCGTTTGACCTGCTAACCTATTTAACCCGTCTAATTAAATGGTTTATGGGTTAGGTTTGGGTTGAAGTTAAACATATTAGGGTTGAGATTCCTGTAAACACCTCTTGTGGTGCCAAATATGGGGGATATTTCCCTGGAAATCCCTATGGGGGCTGGGTTTTCCCTGTAAAGGAGCTCGAACCCGGGGTGCTCGCTGAAAAATTGCGAGTAGGCTTCCGTTGATATCATTTTCCGTTTCCAAAAACATATTAGCTTTGTGGTATTGTACGATTTTTAATTAATCGAGTAATTAGCGAGCTACCCAAGTTCGAGGTCGTTTAACTCGAATCCAAGTTTGATAATATACGAGCTCGAGTCGAGTTCGAACAAAAATAAGTGTTTGATTAGTTTCACGAGTCGAGCTTAAAAAATTATACTCCGCTCAAGTCGCTCGAAAGCTCGTTTAATTATTCGAATCGAACGAGCTGATCGAGCTTAGCGAGTCAAACGAACCGAACGTGCCTAGTTTATATAAGGCATTTGTGTTCTAAAACTTGAAATATATATTGGTAATGAGTTTTGAAGTTAGTTTATTTAAAAAAATATATTGAATTATAAATATGTATCGTGCTCGAGTTCGAGGAAATTATATTAAATTTTCGAGCTTGAGCTCAATCCAATTTTAAAAAACCTATTCAAGTTATGTCTTTATGCAATCAACATATTTGGGTTGGATGTATGCTAACCGGCTTAAGCTAGTTTGAAGCGAAATGTCATTTTTACTCTTCGTTCTTGAGTTTCTTCAAATATAACTATTAAGTGCTAAGCCGAAATTGCTGAGAAGATTTGCTAAACCAATTTGACACCAATATATCTAATTTGACTTGTTAGCCAAACTATAGATCAAATATCTTGAACAAATATTTTTTCCTATTTATGATAACTTGGTCAGAAGATATGCTTGAATGCGATAATTTGTCTAATTTTTTTTGAACGACAAATCTTAATATACACTTATGAGAGAGCTAATGCAATCGAAATCAAGCTAATTCATGGTGATTTGAAGAAGATTTGAAGATCAAGTGTGTGTTTTAGTGTGTGTGTTCTTGAGAGAGAATGGAGGGAAGAAGAGGCTTTCAAAATGGTAAATGCATTAAAAGTGTGGGAAAGCTTACATCATTAGACATCACAAGGGTTTATATACCCCAACCTCTAAACACAATTAAGATGGACTAATTAAGCATAATTACATATCTAAGCTCAAAACTAGTCCTAACAATCTCCCCCTTTTTGAGCTTTAGCACTTCATCTCAGTCTTCCTTCTTCAATTTCTTCTTTTAGTCCGTTACGAAATTCGTTTACTCTCAGATGTGCTTCAAAATGTTGAATTATTTTTTTTTCAAGGTAATTCTTCGTCAAAAACTGTATTCAACATATCTATGGTTTGCTCTTCAATGTTTACATCTGATTAGCTTGAGAAGAAATTGAGATTTCAAACAGTCAACATAAATAATTTTGTATCGTTGAATCTGTTGGTGTAAGAAAGTCCTAAAACTGGTTTACTAAGGATTTGAAAGTTCTGGAAATGAAAAATCAGTTTGGTAAGGATTTGCCTGTGATTTTCAGAGATTGGAGATTTTCTGATAGAGGTTTTTGTGAGGATTGGATAATGATGTTTTGGATTCTGAAAAGAATGATTTGAAAGTTTAAGTTTTTTAGATGTGGTTGAGATTTTGAGAGAGATTCCAGTATTCTTCTTCACTTAATTTTCTGTTTAATATATTGATTCTCACTTGATTTTACATTTGATCTGAGTACATGAGTTATAAATTTTGTTCTTTGATGGGATGTTTGTGGTTCCTTTTGATGCTGTTAAGTTATAAATCCGATATTTGAACTATTTCTTGCTCTTTTCTCCCCCTCATGAGGATCATGATCAGGGTCCTCATGTTAAAGCTGAACAGTTACTTTGTGGAAACGGAGAGAGGAAATTGTGTGTCGGTGTAAAGAATCACGTGAAAGTGATCACGAAAAATTGTTTTGATCTAAAAATCTTGGAGAAAAATATTTGAAAAATGGAGAATAACAATGTCAAGAATCACGTGAAGTCATAAACAGATGCAATCTTTACTGAAGAACTTCAGTAAAGAGACCATTTACGGATATGACGAACACGATGATTAAAGGCATGGTTAACCAAATATTTGAGATTTAAAAGAGATCAATTTGATGTGTTATATCAAAGATCATTGAAGTATACCACTTACAAAGATGCAATCTACTCTGAACGTATGCAGAGAAGAGATCGACGGATATACAAAGATCAATGACCTAACAATGTGCATTCAAAACGATTTTGAGTGTGTGAGAATATGAGAAAATCAGAATTGAATCTGAGCATTTTGGAGAAAATGAAAAATGATTTCTCCATTGATCTTTTAAGAATGAAAATCGATTGAAAAATAGTGAGAACAATCAATCCAAGATGGTGTTAAAAACAGATGCAATCTATACTGATTGAAATCAGTAAAGAGATCGACGAATTTAACAACAAATTGTGTTGAGTGTTGCAAACAAGTCATTTTTTAAAAAAAAATTATGTGCAAAATCAGGTGTTTGAAAAATTGAGCTACAACGCAAGACACGAAAAGTTTGTCATAAACAGATGCAATCAGTACTAATCAAGATTAGTAAAGAGATCGTTTACGAATATGACAAAAATTTATATCCGACGTTGTGAACACATCATTGTGAGCACAAAATGAGATAACAAATTTTGGAATGTTGAGCATCACTGAGTAATAAAGAATTTATGAGAATGTGATGTCAACAACTCAATATAAGTGAAGAAAAAAAATATTTGTAATTGAGTATTGATTTTGAAAAATGAAAATTGTATGTAAGAGGAGAAAAATTGATTTACAATTGAAAATTTTGATAATAAAGAAGCACAAAGGTAGTAATGAGAAATAAGAGAATTTGTAATAAACAGATGCAATCAGTACCAATCGAGACTGGTAAGAGATCGTTCACGAATATTACAAAATCTAATACTCAACATTGATAACCTTGTGAGATTGTAAATTTATAAGAGGTTGAAAAACTGTTTGAGGTAAAAAAACATGTATTATCAAGATAGAATAAGAAAATTTGTAATAAACAGATGCAATCAGTACCAATTGAGATTGGTAAAGAGATCGTTTACGGATATTACAAAAATTGATACTCCATATTGATAATTAATTAAAAAAAAATTGAAAGGAGTATTGAAACAATATTTAGCGATTATAAACGAATGCTCCCCCTCGACGGTTGTTTTTCAAAAATCATAAAGTAGTTATGTTCTCCCTTGACATAAGAATGTCTATTTTCTCCCCCTTGAGAAGTGAATATAGAAATTTTCCCCCTCAACCAATGATATCGATGAAGAACGGGTTTCAAACAGATTTACTTGAAAGCCATTTTATTATTTTTACAATGAAAAAGTAAAAAATAAAAATAAAAAAAACAGAAATGGGAAAAAATAAAACGGTAAAACGGTTTAAGTCTTGAGATTTAGCATACCAAGCTTAGACACAAGAAAGTTAAAGCGTTTTTCGTTTAAAGCCTTGGTAAACAAATCAGCTAATTGAAGATCAGTTCACACGAAGTACAATTCCACAGTACCTTGTTCAACATGGTCTTTGATAAAATGATATCGAAGATCGATATGTTTAGTTTTGGAATGTTGAACATGATTGCATGAAATTGCAATTGCACTCCGTGAATCACAATATAAAGGAATACAACTGTATGAAAAGCCATAATCTTTTAATTGTGATTGCATCCAAATTAACTGGGATAAGCAGCTTGCAGCAGCAACATATTCTGCCTCTGCAGTTGAAAGAGATACACAATTTTGCTTCCGAGAAGACCAGCTCACCAATTTATCTCCCAGAAATTGGACACTACCAGATGTACTCTTGCGATCCAGCATACACCCAGCATGATCGGCATCAGAAAAAGCAGACAAATCAAACGAAGTTTCTTTAGGATACCACAGACCAAGATCTCGAGTACCCTTTAGATAACGAAATATACGCTTGACTGCTTGAAGATGTGATTCTTTAGGAGCAGCCTGATACCGAGCAAATATGCATGTAAAAAACATAATATCTGGTCGACTTGAGGTTAGATATAATAGTGACCCAATCATCCCTTGATAATTTGTGATATCAACAAGTTTACCATCAGGATCAGCATGCATTTTAGAACCAGGTGACATCGGCGTCGAAATTGGTTTACAATCATCCACGAGATATTTTTTCAAAAGATCAGTGATATACTTGGATTGATTAATAAAGATTCCGGTAGGTAATTGACAAACTTGAAGACCAAGAAAGAAGTTCATCTCCCCCATCATACTCATTTCAAAACGTTTAACCATAAGATCAGGGAACTTTTTGCAGTATTTTGGATTTGTAGAACCAAAGATAATATCATCGACATAAATTTGAAAAAGAACAATATCTTCCCCTTGTCGTTTGATGAAAAGAGTTGTATCGATTTTACCTTTTGAAAAACCAGAATCAACTAAGAGTTTGGATAGCACATCATACCACGCACGAGGAGCTTGTTTCAAACCATATAAAGCTTTGTCGAGAATATAAACATGATTAGGAAAACTTGGATCTACAAAATCTTCGGGTTGATGAATGAAGACTTCTTCATTAAGAATGCCATTTAAAAATGCAGTTTTGACATCCATTTGATAGATTGTAAAATTCTTATGTGCCGCATATGCCAAAAATATACGAATGGCTTCTATTCGTGCAACCGGAGCAAACGTTTCTTCAAAGTCAATGCCCTCCTGTTGAGCATACCCTTTCGCAACTAAACGTGCTTTATTACGAATTACAATCCCATTTTCATCCTTTTTATTTTTGAAGATCCACTTAGTACCAATAACAGATTTTCCGGGAGGTTTTGGAACCAGACGCCAAACTTTTAAGCGTTCGAATTGATTTATTTCTTCTTGCATAGCAAGAATCCAGTCTGGGTCTGACAGAGCTTCACTGACATTCTTAGGTTCATCTGAGCTTAGAAAAGCAGAGAATTGACATTCATTGGCAGTGGCTTTACGAGTTTGAACAGAAGATTCAGGATTACCGATTATTTGATGAAGAGGACGATCTTTTGTCCATTTAAGAGAATGAGGAAGTGGTAGTTGACCCGGATTAATATTTGACGTATCAGTGAATGCTGGATGTGGGATAATTGCAGTTTGAGTGTTGGATGTAGAGGGTGGTGGATCAACACGTGTAACATGGAATTTGGAGAATTCAATCACCAAAGGTTGAACTTGGGCTTGAGCTAAAGATGAGTCCGATGTATTAGCAGCTTGAGCAGGAGGTGAGGGAGTATCCGGTGATGATTGGTTGTCCAATCATGGAGAAGAATCTGAATCAACTAAGATTGTATTGTGAGCACTAGAAGTAGGAGATGGAGAATCAGTGGAATTTGAATTTTGCATTTCAGGTACAGTAATAGATTGAACATCGGCCACTGATGGAAATTGATCGTCAACTTTCTCTACTGATGTGTGTCGGATGTTATGATAATCATCATAAAAATGTTCAAATAAAACATCAAAATCATTTTCCGATGTGGAGGGAGATGATGAAGGTAACGGAACTTCAATATCAGTAGTCAGTGAATCCAAAGGAAAAGTCTCATCAAAAGATACATTTACACTTTCACGTATCGTGCGATTTGACCGATTATATACTCTATAGGATGCGGATTCACGTGAGTACCCTACAAACGTTCCTTCATCAGCTTTAACTTCAAATTTATTCAACTTGTCTTTAGCATTTAGAATGAAGCAACGACTCCCAAAAATATGGAAGAATTTAACATTTGGAATACGATTATTAATGAGTTCATAAGGAGTTTTGTTGATGATTGAACGATTTTGAGTGAAGCAAGCCGTACTAATGGCTTCAGCCCAAAGAGATAACGAGAGTTTAGAAAATAAAAGCATGGTACGAGCAGCTTCAACTAAGGTACGATTTCTTCGTTCAACAACCCCATTTTGTTGAGGTGTACGGGCAGCGGAAAATTGATGGGTTATTCCAACTGAGGTTAGAAAAGAATCTAAAGTGTGATTTTTAAATTCAGTCCCATTATCTGTGCGAATGGTGTGAACTTTTAAATCCAAATTTGTTTGAGTTTTCTTGATGAAGGCGATAATGATATCGGCTGCTTCATCTTTGGTACGTAAGAAATGAAACCATGTGTAGCGAGAATAATCATCAACAATAACCAAGACATAACGTTTACCAACTAAAGATTGAACACTCATCGGACCACATAAATCCATGTGAAGCAATTCAAGTGGTTTGTAAGTACTGAGAACTGGTTTGGACTTATGAAACTTTTTAGTCATTTTTCCCAGTTCACACGACGAGCAGAGATGATCTTTGTCAAATGCAACATCTGGAAGACCAAATACATGGCCACCTTTGACTAATTTGTTAATCGTTTTGAAATTAAGATGTGAAAGATGGCGATGCCATAGCCATGACTCATTTGATGTTGCTTTGGAAATTTGACATACTTCCTCCAGTGGAACCACATCATTTAAATTGATAGTAAACAGATTTGTGTCACGGGAGCCAGTAAGAAGTTCTTTCCCTGCATAAGTGAGAACAGCACATTTCTTTGTGCGAAAATTAACTTCCAATGTTTTATCATAGAATTGACCAATACTAAAAAGATTGTGTGCAAGATCTTCAACATAAGCCACATTTCGAATGACTAAATGGTGACGAATGATATCGCCAATACCCATGATGGCAGCTAGATGATCATTTCCAAACCGAACAGTTCCCAAATATTTGTCTTTATAATTCGTTAATAAGTTCTTGTTTCCGGTCATGTGTCTTGTACAACCAGAATCAAGATACCATACATTCTATATAAAAAAATTAAAACAAAAAGGTACCCAATCAGATATGGGTCCTATACGATTAGTAAACGATGTTTTATGAAGAATGATTGATACAGAATGAATTTAGAGAGTTTGAGAACTGCAAGGAGGCAGTTCTATTTTTGGTATTATATAATCCATTTGAAGGATTTTTCAGGGGAATGTAAAATCCAGTTTGATTGTTCATTTTGAATCCATTTGTATTTAACAAACTTGGATGGTTTTTGATTTTGCTTGTTAGAAGTAGTCGATACACCAGAGTGTGGAGATTTGGGTGACGAAACTACCCGATAAACAAGACGACGAATTGATGAAGATTTTTCAGAAAGTGATGGTTTTGATCGTGAAATAGAAGTTTAAAGTGGACGGGAAGCAAATGTCTTACAAAGATGCGGGAAACAAGTGTTACATGATCTAATGATTTTACCCGATTTATGAAGAACATCGTTTCTAGTACTACAAGGTGCATCAATTTTTATGAAATATCTTTCATCATAATGTGAGATTGGTTTATTTGTCTTTTTATCAAAATATATCTTTTTGCCCTGTTTATCTTTTTTAACAAACATATTAGCACCATTAACAGAGTAATTCACCGGACGATAAATTGCAGAATCATACACAATTCCATAAAGTGTTTTCGGAGAAATAAAATTTGTTGAGTTATTACATTTATTGAAATTTGAAAAAGAAGAAGTTAAAAACGAAGTATATCTAGACTTCTTAAGCTCCTTGGACTTAAGCATACTAAATCTAGTTGATTTAGACTTCTTAGACTGCTCAACCTCATTTACTCCGACATGCAACAGCTTCTTAAGCTTGGATTCTAAGGTTTGATCTGAAACATTTAAAAAAATTTGAGTAGAATCTCGTTTTAAGATAAAAGGAATTTTAGGAGTAGAGAAATTATCATTGAGAGACTTTGGCTTTGGAGAAGCACTTTGACCAGAAACAGATGTGATGTTAGCTATTTTATTTTCTAACTCGCGAATTTTGTTTTGTAAATCTAATTTTTCTTTGTCAAATGCCTTATGTGTGTCATTGATTTCATTTTCCAATTGACAAATTTTCTTTTCTAGAATTAAAGATGGTACGTAAATCTTTGGTGTGATTTTTTGTTGAAGTACAGTATTGCCTTTAATCTCAAATTCTTCTGGTGTAATAATTGGAAAATAATCATCATTTTCAAAGTTTGACTTTTTAGTTTCATATGTTTTATTTAATTCAGTGTAATTGAAACTAATTTGCACATTCTCCTTTTTAGCTCTGTTGAACGTCTCAATTTCTTCCTCGTCATTTGACATCTTGAGAAAGGGCGGCAAGATATCTCTGTATCTTGGATCATAGAATGTTGGAACCATTGTACACGCCTTTTTAAGAAATTCTGGATTATCAACTCCTAGCCCTTCTCGTGAGTTGAAATATTTGAAGTCTTTAGGCTTGTTCAAATGGATGGTTTGATCAGTATGTCCTCTCTTGACAATTAATTCTTCAAGATGTTTGATATGTGAATTCAGTTTATGATTCTCATTTTTAAGTGTCTGAATTATATTTTGTTTGCTTTTCATTTCGTTTAATGAAATGATTTTTTGTTCATGTAAGTCCTTTGTTAATTCTTTAATTTGAGAGTTTAGAGATTTAAATTGTTTTTCAGTTTCATCAAACTCTTGTTGTTTACGTGCCATACTGTTTTTGTTAATTTGATAATCATCCCATACTTTAGTGTAAAGTTTGTAATTATGATCATATTTATCTTTGAACTCTGATACTTGTTTTTGTAACTTCAGATTTTTTTGTTTGAAAACTGTATTTTGTTGAATATAATGAACAAGTTTATCACCCATATGAGCATTTTGTTCATTTTGATTTTCCAAATTGTTTAAGCGATCTTGAAGGTATTTATTTAAATTTTGTGCATTTAAAAGGTTTTGTTTTAAAGAATCAACTTCAGATGTCTGATTTTGAACAAAACAAGTATCAGGATTAGTGGAATTATTTTCATTAAAGGGAAGAGAAGTGAGTACCTTGCCATCCTCGCCATCTGTCTCATTAATTCTGTCAGCAACCTCAACATTTTCTCTTGCCATAAAGCACAGGTTGGCAGCATGTTCTTCATCTTCCGGATCCGACTCCTCCATCCATTGAAGGTCTTCCGCTAACAACAGTTTTCCTGCTTCGATTTGTTTGGACATTAGCATCTTCCGTTTAAAGAACTCAGAATCACGGACTTTAGGCTTCTTGCAATCACGTGAATAGTGTCCAGCAATTCCACAATTGAAACATTTTTTCTGTGGATCCAACGGTATGAGCTTTGACTTTTCAGGTGGATGTGTTGTAGATGAAGTAGGTGGAGCAGATTTAAAGTTAGTCTTTGGTTGTTGTTTGTTGGTTTTGAGTAGTACTTCTTCTGATAGTTTGAGATTAGGGACATTGCATGAAGTACGTCCTCAAGATCTTTTTCCATATCATCAGTTGGTGAGAATGCAGACGGTTCTACATTTTCTGACATTTTAGTATATGTAGGATACTGATGATGTTGCTTGGTGAGGAATGAAAGAGTATCTGCAGTCTCTTGGCGGTTTTGAACTGTCTCTTGACGATTTTTAGCTAAGTTTTTGACCATTGGCTCATTTTGGTGCAAATATTCAAAAAATTCATGAATATCAATCAGACTGAGATCTTTGTGTTGCAAGGCACTATTCCCAAACATTTCCCACTCAGGAAGAAGACTGTTGATGAATTTGATATTAATCTCCAAAATTTCTTTTCGCAAGTAGTCTTTGCGGAGATCATTTAACAAAGTACAATAACGGTGATAAGTGCTTTCCAAGTCTTCTCCGATTGTTGCTTTGAATGATTGATAAGTATTCAAGGCAAAAACCATTTTAGCTTTGTTTCCTAAAACTGTGCCCTCCATTTGTTTTCTTATTTCATCCCAAAGTTCTTTACCTGTTTCAAGGCTATCCAAAGTGTTATAGATTTCATTTGGTAGATCTTGAAGCATAAATGAATATGCTTGGACATCGGCTTCGGCACATCGTTTTTGTTGAGCAGTATACTCATCAGGAGGAACTAGACGTTTACCACCAATAAGTGGAGGAGTAGCAGTTGGATCAGCAATAACATCATCATAAAATACTGCTTCCCCATTATTGAGTGAGTCAATAATTTCTTTATGTAACTCCCGATTCTTAATAAAGTGGAGAAATCGTTTCTTCCAGTGAGCATATTCACCTCTATATAACACCGGTGGTTTGAGATCGGATCCGATTGAAAGTGCATCTTTAGAAGTCATTGTGAAATGATTTTTAATGAGCCGAATAAGTGAGACGAACAAGTAAGAGCCGAACAAGTGAGCCGAACAATTAAGAGCCGAACAAGTGAGCCAAACAATTAAGAGCCGAACAAGTCAACCGAACACTGAAAATTGAGTTTAGGCCGAAAGTCGTGGTGTTCGGGCTGAACTCTTTGAAACCGAAATCAATGAGCCGAAGTCTATGGTGTTCGGGCCGAAGTCTATTAGCCGAAGACTTTGGTCGAGCTGAAGTCTTAATCGAACAATTATAGCCGAAGTTTGAGCCGAGCCGAATACTGTAGCCGAACCAATTGTGTTCGGGCCGAACTTAATTTGGCCGAAGAATGTTCGGGCCGAAGACTAGTTTGGGCCGAAGAGAAGTTCGAACCTGAAGAGTATGTTGAAGTTGAGAGCCGAACAATTATAGCCGAACACAGTATTTGAGCCGAAATCTTTGAACCGAAGTTCGAGCCGAAGTTTTTGCTGAGCCGAACTCTTTCAAGCCGAACACTGAGCCGATGACAGTGTTGTTCTCGGGCCGAAGTTGTTCTTGAGCTGTTCGTGTTCGCAGCTTCAAAAACTCACCATTTTGATCCAATCTCGCTCAATACTTGACCAAATTCAATGATTCCAATCCCTTGCTGCTCGAAAATGGTTTTCGCACGATCTAATCCGATTAAATTCTTCGATCCATAACACTACAGCTCGAATTCTTCGATTTTCAGAGACTTTTTGAGTTTTTCAACTTTTGCACAAAAATCACTGAATCATGATCAATTGTTGATGGAATTGATCGAAATTTGAATCTATTCCTATTAGAATCGATGGAGAAACAATAATCTTCACTTAATTCATCGATTTAAACAGAAAAATTTGCACTTCGATTTCACAGAGACGAACAATATGTTTCTTCAATAATTTCCAGATCTGAACGAATCTACCATGAACTTGGATCTACTCTCAGAGAGTTTTTGCTCTGATACCAATTGAGAGAGCTAATGCAATCGAAATCAAGCTAATTCAAGGTGATTTGAAGAAGATTTGAAGATCAAGTGTGTGTTTTAGTGTGTGTGTTCTTGAGAGAGAATGGAGGGAAGAAGAGGCTTTCAAAATGGTAAATGCATTAAAAGTGTGGGAAAGCTTACATCATTAGACATCACAAGGGTTTATATACCCCAACCTCTAAACACAATTAAGATGGACTAATTAAGCATAATTACATATCTAATCTCAAAACTAGTCCTAACAACTTAATTATTACCTATGTCCATGATAATATGTCTAACGTATTCTTTATATTCAGTAAACTAAAATCTTAACTCCTATCATTAATCAAGGTAGCAAAATTAGATTCACCAATTAAGCTGTAAACTTTTGTCATGATCGAATAACTTAATAACAATTATTGAATCACAGATCTACTCACAATGAGAAGTTACAGCGGATTAACACTATTGTGATTTAACAAGAACAATAAACTGTAAATAATTTGAATTTCGAAGAACACAGTTTATAACAAAAAGCTTCAATGTATATTGATTTGAGAATTACGATACACACGTATGTTTACAATTCATAAGGAACTATTTATAATAGTCCTTGAAGCCTAAATGTTTAACCTAGTTATTCTAGGAATCAATTACAATACAATTTACAAAGATACGATCTCCTAAACAAACTTTTCGAAGATCTCGAACTCGATATATTCTGTAAATAACTCGATCAGTAGTAACAATGAGATCAATAGTAAGTTGCTTGGTTAGTATCAACTCCTTAGCAGCAATAAGTAGTTGATCAGTAGTAATTGCATCGTCAGTATTAATCATGTTGAGCAGTAACAAATGATTAAGTAGCATTAAGTCTTTATATTAGTAATAACCTTCACTAACTCATCAGTAGTAATGCAAGTGTCGGTACTAACTCATCTATAACCCAACAACTTCAATCAACACATCTTCTTAAAATCAAGAGAAAGGAGATAAGCAACATGAACAACATTGAAGTAGTAAGTGATGTTCAATCCACCAAAGAGCTTGTAGTCTAGCGGTATAACGTGCTGGAAGATGTTCTTCATTAACCTGTGATCATAGGTTTGAGTCCCGCTGTGTTGTAAAAATTATATATTCTGTGATAATAAATTTAGACAATCATCGTAGTAAAACCCGTATTTGATATTGATTACTAAATATCAAACCCAACAAATAAGAAAGTACCAAATGCAACAACAAACCTGAACCTTGATGGAAAAATTGAACCACACGGAATTTTATTCCTGTCCTTAAAGGTTTATACCCGCTGTATATGCTGCAAGCCTCTGCGTAGAACCCTAGGATTTGATGCAGTTGATCGGTATGTTCTTACAGCAAAAGAATCACCGACAACACAAAGTTGTTTACTTGGAAACATGAGGAACAACAACGGTATTATCGAGAGGGAGCAATTGTGATTTTTTGTGTCTACAAAAGTCACCACCATGTGTTCATTTTATAGGCTCCCAAACCCGAAACCGCCGGATTCAATGCAGGTCTTAATACCTCATTAATAGAAAAAACGGTCGGGACATTATTAGCCCATAACTCCGTTGACCGTTGGTTTCTTTTCAAGGGTTGTTGATAAAAACAAAAGCTCCCCATGACCCATTATTTGGGATAAAGGAAATTACCAACTTGCAGTATCCTTTTAATATTCCAACACTGTGTAGAATATGATGGATATTTAAAAGCAGTTTAGATGATATATATGTTATGATGTTAAAAAAATATGTTAAATCCGAACTTTTTTTACATTAAGATATTTTCTCAAATAACTGATATTCTGTCTAAAAGAATTCGTATAAAACGAAATCATCAAACAAATAATGTACAAAGTGCCGACATACCACAAAGAGATGGATATGAAATATTCAAACTAGCTAGACCACACATATTCGGATCAATATGATCAAAATCAAGTTTTGTATTAAACTTTAGGGATTGAGAACGAAAAAAACATGGTGGTCTGTCAGGATCGATTAACCAAAACAGTTAATAAACACAATGATCTACTCAACAATAGAAGTTACAGTGGATTAACACTAAGTTGATTCAATCAAGAACAATAAACTGTAAATAATTATATGAATAATAAGAACACAGAATTATCACAAAAAGCTTCAATGTATATTGATCGAACGAATACAATACACACGTTTGTTTACAATTCATAAAGAACTATATATAATAGTCCTTGAAGCCTAACATTTACCCTAGTTATTCTAGGATACGATTACAATTTGAATTACAAAAGATATGATATTCTAAACTAATTCTGCAAAGATCTCGGTCTTGATATACTCCATAAATAACCTGATCAGTATCATCTTTGAACGATCAGTAGTAATTCCATCGAGCAGTACTATTCTTTCATCACCAGTAGTAAACACAAGATCAGTAGTATCTTTGTAATTCTGCCCCATCAGTACTAACTCTTGTAACAGCATTAAGTCCTTGTCAGTACTAACTACAGCATCAGTAATAAATCATTTATAACCCAACAATCTCCACCTAAACTTGTTAATTCTGTTTGAATTAAACAAGTTTCTTTCTTTTCGCTTCTTCTTCCTTGGCCCTTCTTTCATCTCCTTCTTTCTTCCTTTCATCTCTTAATCGTCTTTGTTCATCCACTTATGCTTTATTAATTTGAACAAATTGTCTGTATTTCTCAGTATACATTGTAGGATCAAGTGGTCTTACAAATGCACAACATATGATTTGGTACAGAGTTTTCTTTGAGTGATTGTACTCTCTTTCCATCAAGTACAACTCACATCTTCTGTTTGTTCTTTCAAAGAAATACATGTTCACAGAAGGTAGAACATTCCAAGCAAAAAGATTGTCTTCACTTGTAATCCTATCAATATGATTCTCTGGATGAAATGCAACATCTATCATCTCTGTTATATATCGAGCTCCAGAGTTCTTCCATCTTATGTTTGTCATTCTTGGTTTTCCAATTTCCAGCATTGTAATGACATCACTTCTATTGAATGATAAGAACATAGGTTTCCATGCTTTGAATTTTTGAACACTTTTGTCTGCTCTTATGATTTCATGGATTCCTTGGTTCTCTCTCCAGTTTAAAATTGGATTATCTTGTTGAATTGGTTGTGGATTTTCAATGATTTGGGGAGTTTGTTTTAGTTTCTTTGTGGCTGGATCTTCACCTTCTATAACTTTTCTTTTCTTTGAAGCTTGTTCTGAAGATTCACCAACTACAGTTCTTCTACTGAGTATGAGTTTGGGATCAATATTTATCACATTTGAAGGTTCAACAGCTCGTACATCTTCATTTAATTGTTTCTTTTTCTCAATGCAAAACCTTTCAACTAAGGTTATAAGTTTCATTCTACCAAAAGATTTTGCACTGTGACCTTTTGAATTCAGATATTCAATCATGTCTCTTTTTCTATTCATCAAAAGCTTCAGGCATGACAATCTTACATCTTTTGCATTCTTTGATTTGTTCTTCAAGAATGTACAGTCTTTCTTCTTCACACTTCCTAATTTTATCAAGTTCTTCTTGTTGACCTTCTAGAAGAAATTCTTCAATTTCTTGAATTGCTTCAGCTGCAGATTGTTCTTTTTGAGCCTTCTTTTTATTTTCAAGTTCAAGAGTTTTGGTACATTTCTTGTGGTACCTCATTCTCTTAACTTTCCAATGTGATTGTCTTAGAGGCCTGACCAGATTCATCATGTTCACCATATAATGACCAATTGCTCTGTGTGGATAGTCATCATAAAATTTCTCTTTTCCTTTACTTATGCATTGTGATGGAGGTGTATATTTCATATCTGGTACCTCATTTATTTGTATTTTTGGTGCAAAGGTATGAGCTTCACCACTTTCCAGAATTTTTGGGTGAGGAGGTAATTCACATTCATCTACCTCTTCCCAGTTTACATTAGCATCAAAATCTGGAACAGTTAATTCTGTTGTTGCTGGTGTTGTGGTTACTACTGGTGAATCAGTAGTAACTGGTACTTCTGTTGTTGTTACAGACTCAGTAGTAACCAATGTAGTTACTACTGGTATTAAGTCTTGAAGGTTAAAGGGTCTGTAAAGTACCATTTGTAAGTTTGAGGGGTCTGCTACTGGTGAAGGAGTTATTACTGATGTTGTTTCTTGTGTTTCTTCTTCATTTGGATCAGTAATAATCACTTCAGTTGTTTGAATGACTTCAGTAGTGTCCATGGGATTAGTAGTACCCATGACTTCAGTAGCAATTTGAGAAGGTACTTGTTCTGCTGTTGGTGATTGTTGTACAGACACAAATACATCTTCCATACTTTTGACTCCTCTGTCAAAGTTTTCATCACTTTGTCCTATTTCACCATGAGCTTCTTTGAGATTTTGAGTTTCTGAGTTATTACTGACACTAGTATTATTTGTATTCTCAGAGTTATTACTGTCCTCAGTATTAACTGTAGGATCAGTGTTTACAATGATATACTGCAAATAATTTTGACTTCCATCAAGTGATGATGAACCTTCTTTGGTTGGTTGATTGTTTGAGACATCTGCATTAAAATTGAAACTAAAATCAAGAGATTTTGTTAGTGAGTCAATATTAAACAACCAATCTGGGCCATTTCCTTTTTCATTCATAAGATTTTCATTAAAGGATACATCTGCAGTTTCTTCAATAATCCTTAGTCTTTTGTTGAATACTCTGTATGCTTTGCTTTGAGTTGAGTATCTTACAAAGATTCCATCATCTGCTTTGCTGTCAAACTTACCAATTGGTTCTCTTGTGATTAGGATGGTACAGGGACAACCAAATGATTTTAAAAAACTTATTGACGGTTTTCTTTTATTTAAGAGTTCATATGGTGTCTTAAAGTGTGGCTTGACTATTAATACTCTGTTTTGCACATAACATGCAGTATTAACAGCTTCAGCCCAAAAGGTTATTGGTAGTTTTGAATCTGCAAGCATGGATCTGGCTGCTTCAATTATTGTTCTATTTCTTCTTTCAGCTACACCATTTTGTTGAGGAGTTCTAGGTGAGCTATACTGTCTTTCAATGCCTTTAAGATCACAAAAAGAGATTAAATTTTCATTTTTAAATTATGTGACATTGTCACATCTAATGGCTTTTACTTTGAGATCTCTTGTATTTTCTAGCTTGATAATTAGGTTCTTAATGAGTTCACTTGTTTCATCTTTAGTCTTGAGAAAGAATACCCAAGTAAATCTGGAAAAAACATCAGTAATAACTAGACAATATTGCTTCTTTCCTATACTCATTACATTTGTAGGCCCAAATAAATCCATGTGAAGTAGCTGCAATGGGTTAGAAATAGAGTTGATTGATTTGGACTTATGAGAAGTCTTGTGCTGCTTACCTTTTAGGCATGCAACACAAAGATGATCACACATAAATTGTTTTTGTGGTAAACCAATTACTAAATTCTTTTTGACTAAATTATTCATGTTTTTAAAGTTTGTGTGACACATCCTTCTATGCCATAAGTCTGATTCATTTGTGTTTGCCTTGGATATAAAGCAGTTGATTTCATTTGGAAAAATGATTTCTCCCCCTATATCCAGGCAATACACATTGTTTCTCCTTGGTGTTCTTAAAACAACATATTTTTCATCTAAAACAAAGTCAGGAGAAAGAATGATGCACTCTGTATCTGTAAAAAAAAATTTGTTCTTTTTATCACATACTTGTGAGACACTAACCAGATTATATTTAAGTTCAGCAACATAAAAGACATTATCAAATGTAATCTTACCATTTGATACAATACCTTTACCAGTAATACGACCACCTTTAGGATTTTCACCAAAAGCAACATAACCACAATCATATTTTTCAAAGTTTTTGAGAATTTGTAGATTCCCAGTCATGTGCCTAGAGCATCCACTATCAATATGCCATGTATTCACCTGGATGTTCTGCACACAAGAAGATTAAGTTAATTCTTTTTGGGAACCCAAGCTTGTTTTGTCTTGGGTTCATCCTTTTTAATGAGGAATATGCTATGAGTGATTTGGTTAATACTGCTTTTTGTTGTTACTACTGATTTCTGTTTTGTTGACCATTTGTTCTGCTTTGATTTGGTTACTACTGGTGAATCAGTAGTAACTTTGTGAAAGTATTTTCTGAATTTATCAGTAGTATATGTGTAGTTATATCTTACTGCATTGTATCTTGGATACTGATCAGTAGGATATTTTTGATTGTTTCTATTTATGGTTGTATTTGCTGAGTAGTTATAATAATTACCAAATCTACTTTTATTTTCAAAATTTTTATTTGTTTTTGGATCACCATGTCTGGTATTTTGAACAAATCTTTTAGCAGTTCTTCCAAATCTGGGAGTATTACCATGTGGAGGTTTGGCTTGTTGTTTTAAGTTGAATTCGTTTAAGTTTTGTTCTTTTAATTTTAATTTGTTTTCCTTAAACTCTTTGAATTCTTTGCAATTTATTGGATTGAAGTGACAATCCTTTGCTATATGATTTACTTTATCGCAAATTACACACTTAGGTTTGGTTGATTTTAAAGATTCTGGTTTTCTTTGTTCTTTTAACTGATTCAAGTTTCTTTGATTTCCCCCTTTTAAAATAGTTGGAATATTTTCAGAATTGTATTTTGGAGATTCATGACTTCGTGTTGTATGGAAACTTGTATTATTTGATTTAAGAGAATTTTCTTCATCAGAGGATTCTTCACTAGATTCAGTTTTTAATTCATCTATAATTCTTTCTGAACTAGCTTTTAGTGGAGGAATAAAATTTGTTGGAGGAGGAGCTGCATGATATCCAACTCCATGAATTACCTTTTCTGTGGATTGATTGCTGGTTAATTCATCAATTATTTTAGAACTTATTTCAAATTTCTTAATTGTTAATTTATTTTGTTCTAATTCTAATTGACATTACTCTAATTTTGTTATAGCTTCTTTTGCTTTTAACTCAGCATATTCTTTATCATAAACAACTTGTAGTAATTCTTCTTTAAGTTTTTGATCTGTTAGTTGATATACTTTAATTTGATTTTCTAAATCAGATATAACACCATTAAACTCAATTCTTCTTTTTCTGTTTTTAATTAAATCCTCATTAATTTCTTTTGTTTCCTTTTCAAGAGTTTTAAATAATTTAATGCATTCAGGAGAGCATGGTTTATGATTTACCTCAGATTTAGGTTCAGAAAAGGCCATAAGTGCTTGATTTTGAGCGTGTTCTTCAGCTTGAAATCTCCAGTCATATCCTTGACCTTCTTGAGATACAAGTGCAGTTGAGTTTGTTCTTTTATCTTGGTTGGGACATTTTCTGGAAAAGTGACCAAGATTGCTACAGTTGTTGCATTTGACTTTAGTTTTGTCAAATCCTGCCCTGTCACCTTTGTTAAAGCTCAAGCTTGATCTACCAATTCTTTTTAAGAATTTCTTGGTTCTAAAACTGAGCATAGCCATCTGCCATTTGATATCCATCTCTTCAAGTTTATCAGTATTGATTTGCTCCAGATCTTCACTTATTAGTGCAGTGTGCACATGACTAGTGAAGAAGGATTCTCTAGCAATGTCTTCTGATTCTTTTGTCTTTCCAGATGTGGCATCTTGGTTTGTACCTGCAGTGGATACGAAAGCAGCATTGTTTGAATTTAAAGTAGGAGTTTTCTGACTTACCTCAGATTCAAATAATCTCAAGTCATTGTAGAGTTCATCAAGCTCCTTTTCTTCTAATGCATCTCCTTGTCTATATACTACAGTGTACATAGACCATTCTTCACTTAGAGATCTAAGAAACTTTCTATTGACATCATCTTTGTCTAGTTGAACTCCAACTTGGTTAAGTTCACCAATAAGTTTATTGAACCTATCAAAAACTTGTGACAAAGATTCATTCTTTTGTCCTTTGAAGTTTTCAAACTCTTGTTTTAGCACTGATTTCATGTTTCTTTTTGTGATTTTAGTACCCACAAACCTTTTCTCCAAGGCTTGCCATAGCAGATTTGCATCATCAATTTCAACAAACAGATGTTTATAGTCATTAGGAATTGCAAGCAATAAGGTACTTAAAGCTTTCAATTCAGTTCCTTTGTCCTTTCTTTCTTTGTCACTTTTGATCTTATCAGTTTCAGTTGTTGTGCTGGTTGTGGCAATTTGAATGGTCTTGTTATCTTCCAACACAACTTCCCACATGGAATAATCAGTAATAAGCATGTATTGCTTGATTATGTTTTTCCACATCCCAAAGTTATTGGGAGTGAGGATGGGGATCTTGTTTGCTTGTGTGCTTTCATTATTTTCAGACATGATGAAAACGTGGTTTTTGAAAGTATTGAAAACTTTTGTAAGTTCTGGATTCGTAGATCTAGAGTACAAAGCTCTAATACCACTTGTCAGGATCGATTAACCAAAACAGTTAATAAACACAATGATCTACTCAACAATAGAAGTTACAGCGAATTAACACTATGTTGATTCAATCAAGAACAATAAACTGTAAATAATTATATGAATAATAAGAACACAGAATTATCACAAAAAGCTTCAATGTATATTGATCGAACGAATACAATACACACGTATGTTTACAATTCATAAGGAACTATATATAATAGTCCTTGAAGCCTAACATTTACCCTAGTTATTCTAGGATACGATTACAATTTGAATTACAAAAGATATGATATTCTAAACTAATTCTGCAAGATCTCGGTCTTGATATACTCCATAAATAACCTGATCAGTATCAACTTTGAACGATCAGTAGTAATTCCATCGAGCAGTACTATTCTTTCACACCAGTAGTAAACACAAGATCAGTAGTATCTTTGTAATTCTGCCCCATCAGTACTAACTCTTGTAAGAGCATTAAGTCCTTGTCAGTACTAACTGTATCATCAGTAATAAATCATTTATAACCCAACATGGTCCGTCCCAATCTTGGTGATATGGTCCTTCCCTAACGTGGCAGTCCTTCACAAGGAATAAAGATCAATAATGTTTGAAATTTTTGGCTATAAATAGAGCCAAAGGCAATCGATAACCAGCATCCGAAAACAAAACATTTACTAAGATATTTAATTACTCGTTCTTATTAACGTTTGTAAGATGTCTGGAGCTAAAAATAGAGCCAAACACATTAGCTCCAATAAACATGTATATATGTCTTATATAATTACATGTATATATGTGTGTGCGCGGGCACACATAAACATGTTTACTTTATTTGATTATGTTAAAAATGTGGGTTGTGCATTCAGGCCTATTGTGACGTCTTTAGTGATGCTGCCGTTATTAGACCTGATGCTGTCTACAAGGCGATGGGTGATTGAGACTGGCACTTCACCTTTGTACGAAGCAAAACTTGCTATCGACGATGTATCGATGAAAATTACATTTGAAGACGTTGAAGATGCATCGGGGAAAACATCTGAAGATGTTGAAGATGCGTCAGAGAAAACATCCGAAGACGTTGAAGATGCATCGAAGAAAACATATGAAGACATTGAAGCTTCATCGAAGAAAACATCCGAAGACGTTGAAGCTTAATCATCTGAATTGGTTGCTTCTTAAGCTATCATCTGTCTCATAATTTCCCGTGTGTTTCTAATATGTATCATGTATGGTAAAAATAATATGCATATTACCTCTTCATACCCCTCATTTGAAGGGATTAGATTTGGTTTCCTTGCAAATCATGTGTTAAGTTGGATTGATTATCAGGTGATAAGAAACCCAATTACTGTATATGTGTAACTAGTTTCAAAGCCCGCCCAGATGGGCGGGCATGTTTCGAAATATAGAATGCATAAAAGTTACAAATCATATAGTCAATTATTATTGAAATGCTGAATAAACATTTGTTATACATAAATAATCTGTCAAAAAAACTTATATAAATTTTTTTGTATATGACATTTGTCGTTGAGTTGGTGTAGTTGTCATCGTGGTCATATACAAATAGCCTTCAAGCCCTTCTTGTTTTTCACTCTTGAGACAATGACATATAGTTGGTCATGTGAAAATACTTGTATTTGGAGAAACAAACCAAATGTTTACCCTTTGCTTTTATTAATAGTCATGGCAAAGCATACTTGAATAGGAAACTATCTTCAGTTTGAAGGGCATCTTGTGAGAAAATAAGCAGTGGTTATTAATAATAGAGAGAGGAACATTAAAACGGGTACGAAAAAAATATGATTAATTGCATCCTAAGATGTTAACATAGTTTGTTAATAACTTAAGGCCTATAAAAAATTATGTTTAAAGATAATATTTACTCCAGTTGTGTTAGTCATTAAAAAAATTTAAATGCCAAGTAAGAGTGAAACAATGATTCAAAAGAGTATTAAGGATGGTCCAACACAAACGTTATTTTGAAGATTGAATTGCAAGAACAAAAAGCTTAATGAAAACACGAAATCTGTCAAAACTTTTACGTATATATAATAACCTAAACCAACTTATATGGTAAATATCAAATTCGGAAAATTGAAAACGGAATCTGCCAAAACTTTTACAATTACGGATTCTTAATAATTACTCAAAGATTGACATAAATTGATTGTATTTCCATAATTAATTGAAATAATTAATTTTTGCAATACTACTAACATTTAGGAAATAATGTCATATAATTTTCAAAATTAATTACATAATTCCAGTATTTTCAATAATTTTAGAATCTTACCCTAAGTTTCTATAGGTTTCAAAATTGACTAAAATATTAGATAATTTCCAAGATTATGACCATTTCAATAAGTTTGCATAATCGTTGACTACATACCAAAAATGATTTTTAAAGACTATTTTTTAAATGATAAACGGGTGATACATAATAAAACGGGTTAATATACCAAAAATAGTATTTTACTTTTAAAATCATAATAATAATTAATACATGACATTTATAGAGATTAACCATTATTTGTAAACTTATTAATTACCCTCCAAGATTTTGATTTATAGATTTTAAAATTAAAAATAATCTCCGATGAAATCCGTAATTATCTCTATAACTAAAATAAAAGTAAATAAGAAATAAGAAAAAATAGAAATGTGTCAAGATAATAACTGATTTTCCGAGATTTTGAATATTTTTTAAGATACCACATAGAACTCAATTTTATGACAAAGTAATGAGTTTCATAGATGAACCAGTCATCACTTAATAATCTCAAGTTATAATCTTAATAAGCAAAAATAAAATGAAAAACTTACATTATTGGGTTTCGTGGTTGCAATTTATCTCCTGTTGTCTAATATAAAATCCAAAGTTTTGGCCGTTGACTGTCTCAGCATGATTGTTGTTGCCAATACATTCCGTTTTGAAATAAATGGTTTAAATGAGTTACCAAATAATCATTTTATGGTAATTACAGATTCTGGCATCAACCTTAAAATAAATGATTTATTTCATATTCAGAATTTTTTGTATAAATTGGGTTGACCCGTATCAATTTATCCAAAAAAGTGAAATAATTTATTAGGAAAAACTTACTTGGAGAAAATATGTGTAATGAGATGTATGTACTGCATAAGTGTTGCAAGCTAACGTGAGTAATTGTGGCTTAAGCTCCACGAATACAACATTTCTTTCATCTTGTGAACAATACTTAGCACAAGTCTGAATAAATAAATAATACATAAGCATTTATAATTTGTCTATACAAAATCACTTTAAAAGAGCAAATTTTTTTTCAATAATCACCTGAATCTTTTGCAATATTTCAACATCTCATTTTTTTCCCATAGTAAAGCAAGCTCATGTGTTTAAATATGAAATAATTATAACATGTTCATACTCATTAACCATAATCAAATTGATAATATGGACACAACTGTATTAAATACATAAAAGGTACACACTTGCTCAAGGGTGTAATGAGGCTTTCTCCTTTTCTTCCCAGCTTCAGCAAGAACCTGCAACAACATTAAGTTAGGAATTTTAAAACTTTATTTAATAATGGAAAGTTTAATTTTTTTATATACTATTGACAGCAAAACTAAGAAAATTAGCAGCAAAACACAGCTAATATCACATAGATTGAGGCAGGATACACTTTCGATCTTCAGACCTAATACTTGTTTTGTTTTGCAAAACTGATGAGAAATTTTTTGATAATTGATGAGATTAATATAAAGAGTAAACTGACCTTGGCTTGAATTCGAAGTTCTCGTTTCGTTCTGGGCACATTTTGATCTGAATCTGATTAATCGAATTTAGGTTTGCGGGCGGTTGGCTTTGAAGCGTATGATTTCTTAAAAGGCTTTGAATCGAAAGATTTCTTAAAAGGTTTTGAATCTAACGTTTTCTTAAAAGGCTTGTTTGTTTGAAGGAGATTTAAGTTCCTTCTTGGGATTAAATTTGACTCCATTGCCGGATTTTTTTTAGACAAAAGATGAAGGATATAGCCTGAAACAATCATTCAAACGAAGTCGAGGCACAAATCGTCCGACAAGACAATGAGAGAAGTTGATTGACGAAGTTGAGGCACGAATCGTTGTCGGAAGAGTCAGGTGGCTGGGATGGGTTTGAGGAGGAATTAGGGCATGGTAGAGGTGACCCCAAATGTGAAATGATTTTTGAAATTAAACCCCGTGAAATCAAAGCCCTTGCTGACCTGTAAATATTTCTGCCTAAATTACCCTTTGAGTCATTATATTCAACCAATGGAAAGTAGCCAAATTAACATGTCAGCAAAAATTGGTTAAGGACTTGCCCCATATATAGGTGGTAAATATATTGTCTTGATTAATTTCTATGTTTTAATAAAAGTTGTTTAAAATCTCTCGTTAAATTGCTTCATATATTGTCTATTGATGATTGACTTTAACGAGGTTTAAGATATTAAATACCTAGATTCTGTTCAAAAAACATTATGACGCTATCCGAATATCTGACCTGAAATTGATATTCAGTTTTATGAATTCGAGTTTTCATAATCTCGAAAATCTGAAACACATGCAAATTATAAATTAAATGTTATTTCACGTGTGATATTAAAATCATTCATATGTGAATATCTATGGATGTTCAAGTAACAACAAAAGATTGAAACGATAGGTAACATATATGAAAGTGTACATGGGTGTCTTATAGTTTGGGGTGTCTTATAGTTTGGGTTAAAGTTCGGTTGTGTATAAAAATGGTATAGATTTAGAAATAGTTCTAAAAAACCGCGCATTGTTTTCGAAATGACTCGCAAAGACTTAAGACTTGACATTGCCATCACCCCATAGTCCAAAGCTTGAGTTTAAGGCTTAACGTATATTAAGCTGCAACTTGGCTCATATTTATCTATTAGAGCACTCCCAACGCCCACGCCACTTCCTCCATCCCTCAAACTGGCGAGCCCCAACCGTTGGCACGGCCGGATCAGTGTCGCTCGCCAATTGTGACCCGTGAGTGTGGAGACGAGACTGAGGGCGAGAAAAAGGTGGGCCCCATGCTTTTTTGACTGTTCAAAAGTAAAAAAAAAAAAAAACGTTTTCTTTAATAAAAAATTAAATAACGGTAACCTTTTACAATTTTCAAAAAAATTTAAAAAAATTCCAAAAAAATTCAAAATTTTTTAATTTTTTTTTCATCTATAAATACCCACTCATTTCTTCTAATTTTTTACACCACATTTCACCTTCTTCTTCTCTCCAAAAAAACATACTTCTTCACCAACTTGAAAAGTGTCAAAAAAACGTCATCAATCGGTATCCAACGACATGTGGGATCTAATGAACGAAAACCCCATTGATGCCCCACCCTCACCCGCCGGTTCTTCGTCGGCACAAGCAAGCACCCAGGCACCATCGTTGGGTTTTGCGGCATACCAACAACCACCACCCAACTTCCATGGTTGGTACCCATACTCTCAACCACCACCAAACTTTCAATACCAACAACCACCACCAAACTTCCAATACCAACAACCACCACCCAACTTCAAATACCAAGAACCTCCACCAAACTTTCAATACCAACAACCAACAAGACCTCACCTTTCACAAAACTTTCAATCACCACCCACACCCTCCGAGTTTGTGGGCGACACCCAACCAGAACTGGTACCTACAAGAAAAGGGAAAGAAAAAGCAACTGGTAAAAGGAAACAAAAAATGTGGTCAACCGAAGACGCCCTAATTTTAGCCCAACGTTGGGTTCATAACTCCCAAGATGGTTTAAAGGGGAATAACAAAAAATGTGCCGTCCATTGGAACGAGGTTCTCGAGGACTTCAACTTTGTGGCTTCCGAGAAGCGTAACTTTAACCAACTAACGGGCAAATGGGCCAAAATTGCGCATGACGTGAAACTTTTCAATGCTATACACAAGGCTTTAAACGACCAACGTGGAAGCGGTAAATGGGGTGAGGACGTTATGAAAGCTTCTCGTGCATAATTCCATGAGCAAAATCACCGCCAATTTGGATACGAGGATTGTTTGGAAGTGCTAAAAGATTACCCAAAGTTCCATTTTTGGGACGGTGTCCTGGACACAACACCGATTAGCCTCGATGAAGATGATGATGCTACGGCGACACCGGCTAATATGAATGCGTTGTTTCGATATGACCCGATAAGACGCCCCCCGGTCGCGCACAAAGTAAGAAAAGTCAAAAACGTTCAGGTTCGTCTGATGCCACAACTTTTTCAAGGTCTAAAGTTGGACACTTTGGAGACGGTTAGGCTTAGGGGTGGCAATTCAGATCGGGTTCGGGTTCACGGGTTGACGGGTCAGAAATGTTCAACTTGAAACCGACATGTTTATATAAACGGGTCAGACATCTCAACCCTAACATGTTTACCTTCAACCCGAACCTGACCCATATAACCCGTTTAATTAAACGGGTTTACAGGTTAAATGGGTCAAACAAGTCAAAATGTTGTTATTATTCCACAAATACATAAGAAAATATCGAAACTTCAAATAAGTAAGTAGTCCTTTTAGTTTTATCTAACTATCAGTTACGAGTAGATTATTAAACTATAAATTAAGTATAAATATATATTTTTTAAATATATTCTAATAATTAAACGGATTGGCAGGTCGACCAATTTAAATTATCATTGACCCGAACCTAACTCGTTTAATAAACGGGTCAGTAGAGTCGACCTGAGACTGACCCAAATATTTTTTACCTCAACCCAAACCTGTTTATTTTCGTGTCAACAGAAATCGCAAGATCGAACAACTACGGTACTCATTCTTCGGTTTCATATTTATGTATACACACTTCAGTTTCTGTATAAATTAACAAATAACGATTGAATTAGGATGCACTTTGTTTGTTCATTGTAGTATTAATAAAATGATTTTGTAAACCATAGCCCTTAGACTACCCGTAATGCACGACCCGCCCACCGGTCGCGACCGGCCACCTCCGCCCCCACAACGCGTCCCCCGCGTTACGCCATGCCCCCGTCGACGCGTCGAGCTTCTCCAACGGTTGACTATTCGACCGTTCCTATCGACCGTTCAACGACTCCAAATCCTCCCCAACGGCTATTTCCATTAAATCAACAACCCTTTTTTTACCCTATATAAATACCCAACACTTTTACCAAATAATTCACAACTCTCTTTTCTTTCTATATACTCAAACACACACTCTACTCTCTCAATCACCCTCTCCGAAAATGTCTTCCTCCAAGAACAAAGGCAAAGCTTCAAAATCTCGACGCCAAGCAAACAATCCTACACCCTCTCAATCACCCTCGATCAACTTTCAACCACCAAGTTTCGTACACCAAACTACTCAACTAATCCCACAAGGTTATCAAAATAGTCCATTTGCTCCCCCTACTACCAACAACCATACCCTCCACAACAACAACAACAACCACCACAATATCAACAACCACCACAACAATACCAAAATTATTTTGGTATGAAGCAGTACGACCACCAAAGTTTTGATCTTTTCGCCGGGCTCGACCAATACGACTACCAACCACAAACACAAAGTGGTTCCCCCGCCACTCCCGCCGCGCCCCTCGACGTCGAGTCTTCCGAAGAGCCCGTTGTAGCGCCAACCAAAAAGAAGGTACCAAAAAGGCGTCAACCATCGACAAAGGGGGTGGCCGGCGGAAGCGCGACATGGACGACGCCCGAAGAGATAGCCATATGCAAGGCTTGGATCAACACTTCTGAAAATGTCGTTAACGCGAACCCTAGAAAATTCGGTTGAGTTTTTTTTCGTCTAGAAAAGAACCCTAGAAAATTCAAATCCAAGCATGTGTTCTTCAAGTTTTGAATGAACATTGGATTGAATAGGATTCTAGATAAAAAGAAATTAGGTTTATTTTTTCCCTTCCTTTTTTTCGAATTCGTGTGTATATATATATATATATATATATATATATATATATATATATATATATATATATATACATATATATTAAGTTTTTTTTAGAAAGAAACCTAGTGAGTTTAATCCAAGAAAATTGTTCAAGTTTATGAACAATTGGATTAAATAGGTTTCAAGATAAAAGGAATTAGTTTTTCTTTTTATTTAGCAAGAAAACCCTAGAAAGTTTGATCCAAGAAAATTGTTCAAGTTTATGAGCAATTGGATTGAATAGGATTTTTAGATAAAAACGAAAAGGTTTATTATTATTATTATTATTATTATTATTATTATTATTATTATTATTATTATTATTATTATAAATTAATTAAAAATTAAAACGGGAGTCGAAACCAAACCAACCGAGATTCGGTTGAGGCTTGGTTCGACGACCGAGTGGTCGACCGAAACCAAGCCCACCGAGTCTCGGTTTTGGGTGATGGTTTCTTGGTGCCCAAGTTATCGTATTTAGGGTACAAGTTTTTATGAAACCTAAAATTGGGAATAAAGAATCTACAAGATTTTATGTATACTCTTTTACTTGGTAAGTCAATCTATATGAATCTTTTGATTTTTGATTAAATACCAAGAATAAAATCAAATGATAGATTTACATAGATCTTGACTAGATTATATATAATTTTTTAAAATAATTAATAATAAAAGATAATGAAGTTACTAAACCTAATGATTTTAATAGTTTATTAAAATCAAGATAATTATAAAATTAAGGGGGAAATAAGAAACCGGTTTACGGGTAATTTAATATTTATCAGTTTGGTAATTTAAATTATCAGTTTATTTATTTATTTAAATATGACATAACCCAAAAGATGTGACATTGTGTTTGTTTAAATTTTTCGAATTTTTTATCCATTTTTCGGAAAATTTAATAAAATTTTTTATCCATTTTTTAAAATTTTTATCCATTTAAATTTTTTATCCATTTCGGAAAATTTAAATTTTTTATCCATTTTTTTAAATTTTTTGAATTTACTTTATTTGAAATAAAAAGATGGTGACTATAAACAGTTTGTTTATAAAACCAAGTTTTAATAAAAAGATGGTGATTATAAACAGTTTGTTTAGAAAACCAAGTTTTAAATTAATAATGGCAAAGTAAACAGTTTGTTTATAAACTAAGTTTTATAAAGACAAAATTAAAAGTGGAATTTATAAACAGTTAGTTTATAAAACCAAGTAATTTTAAAAGATTAAAAACTGGCTAACGTTTTTCGAACAAAGGAAAATCATTTTTAGAAAATCTTAGATCAGAGTGTAACCCACCTAATGGAACACCTCACTTGTTCAACGATATTCACATTGTAAGGAGAAAGAACCTTAGATGTGGATTCAAATCATTGCGAGTGTTAGGGTGCGTAGGGTCTTGTGATAATCGGGAGTCCCGGCGCAAGGCATCGCACTGTCTTAGGTGGTACGATCTATTTTGGTGATAATCGGGAGTCCCGGCCCAAAATGCACTAGAGGGATTATAACATGTACAAGTTTATTGTTCAACTTGATATCCCGAACATCTAGGAATCGTTTCTAGTTTAGAGGCGATCGGTATGGCTATACCTACCAGAAATAGCGTGGCTCTAATGGGAAGTGCCCAAACCTTGCATTAGAGGGCGTGAAATATGGATCCTAGTCTAACTATTATTCTTAAAAGGTAATAATGTTAGAAGTTATTTATTTATCTAATCATACTAACCATTTGTTGTTTTTCTTATACATGTATGTACCGTCAGAAATTCCATTTTACACACCAAATGAATCGTGAAAGTTCATCACTGGAAAATGGAAGCTTACTGGTCCGAACTACAAAGTTTGGAAAGTGCATTTTAGGAGTTACCTAAAAGCACAGAATCTACTGTACGTGATAGACGAGGTGCCCAAGGGACAACCAGGGCAAGATGCCTAGGATAATGAGCTTGATGGTTATTATCAGTATCTGGCAGATGAATCACAAGTTATGTCGATTCTCATTCTTACTTCATTATCAGAGCTTACTGATAATCTGCGTAAGAAACCATGCTATGAGTTTGTCCAGTATCTTGAGGAAACGTTTAAAGATAGTACTGAAGAAAGTAAGCAGTTCGTTTTGCAAGAAATCTTTTCGTCAAAGATGAAGGATGATCAACCATTAAGTGACCATCTTATTAACATAAGAAGGTTGCTAGATTGTCTCACCCTGGTTACTGGCACATCAAACCAGCAAGAACAAGTCTTGTTCTTGTTTGGATCTCTCACTCAATACTATCAGGATAAGGTAGTACGTTTAGTTGGGAATTTTGATTTGACTATCGCAGGTCTACACGAGAATCTCTTGTGTATACGCGATGTTCAAAGGCTAGAGGAAGAATCTCTCCCTGAGATTCAGCAGGATGATTTCGATGATTGGTTGAATAACTTTGTTGATTTGTGTTGCCCAACTTGTGGCAGCAAGGATATTTGCGAGCACACGTTCGATGTGGGACTGTTGGACACTGAATTTTTCAGTGATTCAGGTATCTTTATGATTGATTGTCTCGTTACTTCTAGTGAATCCTGGGTATTGGATACCGGATGTGGTCATCACATTTGCAATCACTTGCAGGGATTTGTTTCTATTTTATGTCTTTTCGTTTAGTAATATTTGAACAATGTCAGTCAAACAATGTCTTTTGAACAATCTACCATCTGTAACAATGGTTATGTTATGCAAATGATGTGTTATGTGTACTATGGTATATACAAAATCTTCTAATTTCATTTCATAGATATTCAGAGTATTACATCAAAATAACAAGTCTGCCAAAAAGATTACATCAAAAGATCACATTAATTTAACAATTCTGCTAATTCTTAAGGAAAACAAAATACACAAACACCATCAACCATGTCCAAATCAGGTATTTCTTCAACTTCTTTGCTTCTTCCTCCTTACACCTCAACGATTCCTCCAACTGATTCTTGGATTTTAACAGACCTGGTATTAAAGCAGTGGATCTTTCACACATAGGTGGATCGTACCAACCATTGAATCCACTGCAACGCGACTTAAAAAAAAGGGAAAAAAGGAGGGGTTTTAACGATTCTACAAAATGCGACAAAATTAGGGTTCAAAATTAATACCTGTTGAGGACATCCATAGAATCGGCGTCCAGTGTTTGCTGATGTCCACAAAGTTCGAAGAATGGATGGTTTCCCACAAGCGCAGAAAACAGCCATGGAAGCTGTGAAGGTTTCGGTTGAAGACGTAGGGGATGAAGATGAAGCTAACGGGATGTAAAAAGGGGGTACGAGGGTTTTATTCGGGGGGTTTAAAGAAAATATGAAATTACCCTCACGTTTTATGCACGTGATGGGGGTTAACGGCTAAAAATAGACGGACTTGGACGGAAGGACAAAAAAGTGGAATCTTAAAAACTTTAAAGACAAAAAAACGGAAAAAAAAAGTTTAGGGACAAAAATCCAGAATATGGAAAACGTCAGGGACAATTTTTGTAATCTACCCTATATTTTAACTCTCTTTGTAGTAATATGTTGATTTTTGTCCATAAATTGTAATTTGCAAATTAGTAATACTTGTTAGTCCCGTGATAAGTGAAATAATACACTTATACGCTTTCACTGATCAAATAAAATTTAAGGCAACACTCAACACTTTTTAAACTTTTCTTTATAATCAATAATGATATAACAAAGCTACAATTAGTTTTTGGAATAGCTAAGAACAAATCCTAACTAAACTACTTGTAGGAGATAGACAATAAGAAATACTATCTAAGACAAGTTCTGATCAACAAATGATCAAGTACAAGACCAGACACATTCGTTGCAGAGATTCAATTCTCAAATCAAGTAACTAGGGTTTCTCTGGTTGTTCACACTCTGCTCAAAGGATAATGTCTGGGAGTATTTTAGCAGCGTGTAAACTTGTTGGGTGCATACCAAATTCGATCGCTAAGTCCTCAATTTATAGTATTGGGAAACGTGGTGCCAAAGGAATGATCGATCGAATCCACTTATGAGAATTCCGTTGGTGCAGAGGATATTTCATGCGACGAGCACTACTAACGGAGTTCTGACAGTACTTTATGTCGTCTTGTGATCGCCAATATCTTCTAGAAGATTTGTATCGGATTCCCTTTGTCGACGACACACAAACTTGTGCTTTACTTGTGTGGAAGCTATATCAACCAAGCTCTAAGCAATTCATGGTGATTTGAAGATTCAAGTGTGTGTAAGTGTGTGTATTTTGAGAGAGAAGAAGATGGAGGGAAGGAGCTTTCAAAAGTGTAATTCTATTCAAATGAGAGGAAAGCTTACATCATTAGTCATTACAAGGGTATTTATACCCTAACCTCTAAACTAATTTAATTAAGGCTAATTACATCATCTAAGCTCAAAACTAGTCCTAACAATATTAAGATTTGGATTGAAATGGTTGAGTATTTTGTATTTTGAAAAGAATGATTTGAACGGTTAAGATTTAGATTGAAATGGTTGAGATTTTGGAGAGAGGTTTCTTTAGATGAATCGGTTTATTCTTCTTCACTTGTGTTTTTCCGTTTAGTACACTGATTATCATTTTCTCTTTCTTTTAGTCACTTGATATAAGCTATTTCTGATTTTGCAGTTGATTTGAGTACATGAGTTATGTATTTTCTTCTTTGATGGGATGTTTGTGGTTCTTTTTGATGTTGTTCAGTTCTAAATTCGATGTTTGAACTATTTCTTGCTCTTTTTCTCCCCCTCATGAGGATCATGACCAGGGTCCTCATGTTAAAGCTGAATGTTTGCTTAGTGGAAACGGAGAGAGGAAATTGTGTATCGGTGTAAGACGAGAGCCAAGATTGGATATTTGTGTGTTCCGATATCGAGAACCATAAACATGAAGTACGCATGATATAACCAGATAAAAAGTGAGTGTATCGAAGAATCTTGGAGAAAAAATATTTGAAAAAATGGAAAATAGCAGTGTCAATAATCACATGAAGTCATAAACAGATGCAATCTTTACTGAAGAACGTCAGTAAAGAGATCGTTTACGGATATGACGAACACGATGATTAAAGACATTATTAATCAAAAATTTGAGATTTAAAAGAAATCAATTTGTTGTGTTATATCAATGATCAGTGAAGTATACCACTTACAAAGATGCAATCTTCTCTGAACGTGTTCAGAGAAAAGATCGACGGATATACAAAGATCAATGACCTAACTAGTGCATTAAAAACAATTTTGAGTGTGTGAGAATAAGAGTAAGGCAGAATGGAATCTGAACATTTTGGAGAAAATGAAAAATGATTTCTCTATTGATCGTTTAAGTATGAAAATCGTTTGAAAAATAGTAAGAACACTCAATCCAAGAAGGTGTTAAAAACAGATGCAATCAGTACTGATTAAAATCAGTAAAGAGATCGACGAATTTAATAGCCAGTTGTGTTGAATGTTGCAAACAAGTATTTTGAAAAATGAAAAATTTATGTGCAAAATCAAATTTTTGAAAAATAGAGCCACAACGCAAGAGATAAAAAAAAATTTGTCATAAACAGATGCAATCAGTACTAATCGAGATTAGTAAAGAGATCGTTTACGTATATGACAAAAATTTATATCCTACGTTGTGAACACATCATTGTGAGCACAAAGTAAGAAAAAAAAATTTGTAATGTTGATCATCACTGATTAATAAAGATTTGATAAAAAATGTGATGTCATCAACTCAAAAAAAAAAAAATGTTTGTAAGATGAGAACAATCGATGTACAATCGAAAAATTTTAACAATGAAGGAACACAAAGGTAGCAATGAGAAATAAGAGAATTTGCAATAAACAGATGCAATCAGTACAAAAGCAAATACTCAACATTGATAACCTTGTGTGATTGTAAATCTGTAAGAGGTTGAAAAACTGTTTGAGAGAAAAACAATTTATTAGCAATATAAAGTAAGAAGATTTGTAATAAACAGATGCTATCAGTACCAACTGAAATTGGTAAAGAGATCGTTTACGGATATTACAAAAATTTATACTACATATTGATAATTATAAAAAAATTTTGAAAGGAGCATTGGAAAATCGTTTAGCAGTTCTGAAAGGATGCTCCCCCTCAACAGTTGATTTTCATAAATCATAAAATCAGTTATGCTCCCCCTTGACATATTAATATCGATTTTCTCCCCTTGACAAGTGAATATTGAAATTCTCCCCCTCAACCAATGATGTCATTGAAAAACGGGTTTCAAGTTGATGTGTTTGAAAGCCAACTCGGTGAAGCTCGGGTCATACACTGAATTGTGTAAGAGCCATTTCACTGAAATGCGAGTTATACACTGAATTGTGCATAAGTTATTCTGATGAAGTTCGAGTTATACACTGAAGTGTGTATAAGTCATCCTCCTGCAAAACACATCAAACAACTTTTGGTACCCATTTTGTTTTGGGTCCGATGATGTTAGTGTTTGAGTGAAACCATTGATAAGTTGTATCAATTTGATTTACAGACTTGGAATTCCAAGAAAAACTGAAACTTGATGTTTCACTTTCAAATAATTTCTGAGGAATTATCAGAAATTATTTGAGAATTTGGAGTTTTAGGAACCCATATTTCTTTTAAAATCGTTGGTGTTTTAGGAGTTGTTTTTGGCACTTGAGTAAAAGTTGTTATAGGTGCCAATGAAAGTAAATCATTTCTTGAGTATCTAAAAGATTTAGTTTTGGAAAAGATTTTCTTTGAAGTAGTAGAATATTTCAACACGGTTGATGGTTTGATCTTATCCATCTGAGAATGCTTAAGTCTAGAAGAGGAACCTAATTTATTTGGAGTTTTAGGTGCGGAATGTCCTCTAATAACTTGTTTGAGAGCATTCAATTTCTTATCAGAGTTTGGTGGAACCGTGGATCTCCTAGGCTTAGGTTTGGTAGAGGAACTTACTTGTGAATACGGTTTAGGTTTTGAATTTCCTCTATTAATCTGAGATTGTTTGATTGTATATAAATCACAATATGCCATGACAGGAGAAAACATTCTGGAGTTATTACATTTTGTCTTTGCAGTAAAAGGAGAATCTAAGTTCATAGATGCACTAGGCTTCTTAAGCTTCTGAAGATGAGATGATTTAGATTGCTTAAACTTATGAGTTCCTCTATCTCCATCAGGGTTGTGTGATTTTGGAACGTTGGTGCAAAGTGAACAACCACTTGTGGAAGTACTAGAAATAGGTGACTCAATTCTGGTAACAGGTTTTTGTAGAGAGATTAAAGAAGCTTCTAAATTTTGAATTTGTATTGTTAACTTCAATTCCTCTTCATCAAAAGATTTATGTGTTTCTTCATTTTTACTTTCTAATTCATAAATTTTAGTTTGCAGAACAAATTTTTCTTTATCAAAAGCCTGATGTGTTTCATCGATGTCAGTTTCCAATTGACAAATTTTCTTTACTAGAATTAGATTTGGCACGTAAATCTTGGGTTCTGTTGTTTGTTGAAGAACCACATCACCTGGCATATGTCCTCTTTTGACAATCAATTCTTCAAGACGTTTGATATTGGAATTCAATTTATTGTTTTCATTTTTAAGTTTCTGTATGATATTCCGTTTGCTTTTCATTTCGTTTAAAGAATTGATGTGTTGTTCATGTAGGTTTTCTAATAATTCTTTAATTTGAGAGTTTAAAGATTTAAACTGTTTTTCATTATCATCAAAATCTTGTTGTTTACGTTCCAAACAATTTTTATTAATTTGATATTCATACCATGTTTTAGTGTAAAGTTGTAACTATTATCATATTTAGCCTGTAATTCTGTTACTTGAGTTTGTAAATCTAGATTCTCGAGTTTGAAATTTTTAATTTGTTTAATCTGTTGAACAAGTTGTTCATTTTCATTTTGCAAATCATTGATACGTTTTTGAAATTGATTATTTAAATTTTGTTCATTTAAAAAGTTTTGTTTTAAAGAATCAACTTCAGATATCTGATTTTGGACAAAACAAGTATCAGAATTAGGGGAATTATTTTCATTAGAGAGAAGAGAAGTAAGTATCTTGCCATCCTCATCAACTTCCTCATTGATTCTGTTAGCAACCTCAGCATTTTCTCTTGCCATAAAGCACAGGTTGGCTGCATGTTCTTCATCTTCCGGATCCGACTCTTCCATCCACTGAATATCTTCAGCTATCAACACTTTTCCTTCCTCGATCTATTTGCTTAGCCATTAGCATCTTCCATTTCAAGAACTCAGAATCACGGGCTTTAGGCTTCTTGCAATCACGCGAATAATGTCCAGCAATACCACAATTATAACATTTTTTATGTGGATCCAACGGTATGAGTTTTGGCTTTTCAGTTGGGTTTGTTGTAGATGAAGTAGGTGGGGCAGATTTGAAGTAGGATGAAGATCTTTGGTTGTTATTTGTTGGTTTTGAGTAGTACTTCTTCTGATAATTTGAGATTAGTGACATAGCTTGAAGTACGTATTCAAGATCTTTTTCTGACATTTTAGTATATGTAGTATACTGATGATGTTCATTGGTGAGTAGTGAAAGAGTATCTGCAGTCTCCTGTCGGTTTTGAACTATCTCATGTCGGTTTTTAACTATGATTTTTACCATTGGCTCGTTTTGGTGCAAATATTCATAAAGTTCATGAATATCGATCAGACTGAGATCCTTGTGTTGCATGGCACTATTCCCAAACATTTCCCACTCAGGAAGAAGACTGTTGATGAATTTGATATTAATCTCCAAATTTTCTTTTCGCAAGTAGTTTTTGCGGAGATCATTCAAGAATGTACAATAACGGTGATAAGTGCTTTCCAAATCTTCTCTGATTATTGCTTTAAATGATTGATAAGTATTTAAGGTAGAAACCTTTTTTGCTTTGTTTCCTAAAACGGTGCCCTCCATTTGCTTTCTGATTTCATCCCAAAGTTCTTTTCCAGTTTCAAGGCTATCCAAACTGTTATAGATGTCATTTGGTAGACCTTAAAGCATAAATGAATACGCTTGTAAATCGGCTTTGGCACGTCGTTTTTGTTGAGCAGCATACTCAGAGGGAGTAACTAGACATCTACCACCAATAACTGGAGGATTAGCAGTTGGATCATCAACATAATCTTCATAAAATACTGCTTCCCCACTCTTGAGATAATCAAGAATTTCTGTAGATAACTTTTGATTTCGAATAAAGTGGAGAAATCGTTTCTTCCACTGAGGATACTCTCCTCTATATAAAACCGCTGGTTTAAGATCATATCCGATTGAAAGTGCATTTTTTGAAGTCATCTTAAAGTTGTGGATTAAATTGTTTGAGCTAAGGTATTGGGTTTGAATGAGCCGAGATGTTACTGTAATATGTGAAGCCGAAAACTAATAAAGCCGAGATCTTTCGAAAGCCGAAATCTTTTCAAGCCGAAGTCGTTGAGCCGAATTCTTTAATTCGAGTCAAGCCGAACTCTTTAAGCCGAGTCTTTAAGTCGGATTCAATGAGCCGAGATGTTTGTTCGAGCCGAAGTCTTTTCAAAGATTCCGAGCCGAGAACACTAAATCGAGTCGAAGCCGGGAACAGTGTTTACCGAGATGATTAAAGGATCTCGAGCCGAGAACTTTAAACTAGTCGAGTACTTTGAATTAGCCGAGGACTTTGAACTAGCCGAGAACAGTGAACTAGCCGAGAACAGTGAACTAGCCGAGAACAGTGAACTAGCTGGGAACCTTCATCGAGCCGGGAACCTTCATCGAGCCGAGAACATTAATCTTCTTCGTCGTTTTTCTTCAAAACTCACTAATTTGATTCAATTTTGCTCAATTCTCAACCAAATCCAGTGATTCCAATCCCAAAATGTTCGGTTTTACTTCTCTAACGATCGAATCCAATAATATTCTTCAATCCATAACAAATCAGATCGAATTTTGAGATTTACAGTCAAAATTTTGAGTTTTCAAGTTTTTCACAAAAATCTCCAAATTGAGATGAATACTTGATCGATTGCAACGAAATTTGATTCTATTGTGATTAAAATCAATGGAGAATCATGAATATCCAATCAAAACATCAAATCTTAACAAAATTTTCGCCAATTAATTTTCACAGCTCGTAACAAACTTTTTCAACAATATTTCAGATCTGGATCAAATCATCATGAATTTGGATCTGTTCCTTGAAGGATTGTGCTATGATACCAATTGTGGAAGCTATATCAACCAAGCTCTAAGCAATTCATGGTGATTTGAATATTCAAGTGTGTGTAAGTGTGTGTATTTTGAGAGAGAAGAAGATGGAGGGAAGGAGCTTTCAAAAGTGTAATTCTATTCAAATGAGAGGAAAGCTTACATCATTAGTCATTACAAGGGTATTTATACCCTAACCTCTAAACTTGTTTAATTAAGGCTACTTACATCATCTAAGCTCAAAACTATTCCTAACAACTTGTGTCTTTCTGTGACACTGAAACTTCAGGCCTATGTACCCTTCAGATCGCCATGAGTCTTCGGATACTCATGCTTCTTCAGATGGCCGTTGGCTTCAGTGACATTCACTAAGAGTTTTGCTTAGAGAAGTATTTGTCCTCAAGGCTCAGCGTTATTGTCAAGTGTGCGCTAAACTTGCTACAACTATCTGATCGGTTGATCAGTATCTGATTCCGCACGGGGAACTGATCGTTTTTTCAGATGGTTGATCAGATAGAGTAGCTTGGTAACTAGAACTGATCAGATTCAGTTACCCACAATCTGATGAACTGATCCTCAGATTGTCTTCTAACTATTTGCCTTTTGTGTTCATTAAATCTCCTTCAGTGGGGGATGCTTTTCAACGACCCAACAATACTACCTCCGTATCAAAATAAGTGATACACTTTCTATAAAGGGGTGGATCAAAATAAGTGATACACTTCTAAATTTAACCTTATTTGGTAAAAAAGTGGGACCCCTACTCTACTAACTATCTACTTTAATAAAGTGAATTTACCCACCCCTGCTTTACTTTTAAAGATCACTAATATCACTTTATTCAAAATGAGTGAGACTCATTTTCCACTAACTATCCACTTTAATCTATCTTAACACTATTTTATTCTTTTGCCTCAAATATCGTGAAAGCTCAAATGTATCACTTATTTTGATACGGATGTAGTATAAAATTTATCAACTTGATTTTACAGCTCAAATTACTTATAGAATACACATATTGATAATAAGAATGTATGATTGCATGAATATCAATATACATAAATTTGGGTATCATATGAAATCCCCACGATATCATGTGGGTAAAAACATACTAATTTTAGTAATAAAACACAAGATCTTTTCTAGAAATAGTACTTATGTAGTTTTATAACAGCTAAAACAAACTCTCCTGCTTAATTTTAGTTTTCAGGTTTAATTAAACCAATTTGACATCAAAACATCTAATTTGACTTCTTAGCCAAGCTATAAATCATATAATTTGAACACAAAAAAATCATCAAAAAGACCGGTCAAAATCAAAGGGCCTTTGATCTAGCGGTATGGTGTTTGTCTCACAACCTTGAGGTTGGGAATTACGTCGTGGACATTGGTGGAAATTAGGTGTAGATTAGGAATTGACGTTAAAATAAAATATATATAACGATCAAAATCTAAATCAAGTATTAAGTGATGTTCAATCTGAATTTTTTTTTACATCGTGATATATTCTCAAATAATCGATTTTCTTGCAGAAAGAATTTGTACAAAACAAAATCATCGAAAGGACCATTAAATTACCTGCACACCTTATGCACAACGCAGCAACAAACACGTAATCTAATATATGGGGCTCCGAAAAAACGTGGTGGTCCTTCCATAACTTGGTGGTCCTTCCCAAGGAACAAAGACCATTCAAAAGCCCTAAATTAATTAAAAAAAAAAAAAAAAAAACTGATTGATAACCAAAGGTGATCGATAACCAACATCCTAAGGATATGGGTATGATACTACCAGTCACATCAAAACTTTTAGCACATTAGATGTCACCTAATAAACAACGCCACATCGTTTTGCATGAAAAACCACCACACAACCACACCCACCCACATGTGAAGGAGCACCCACACGCCACACCCGTCGATTCTACGAATACCAGGACAATCTAACCAAAAGCACGTTGATTCAAGAATTCCGTGGGATTGGCCTTCAAAACTTATTCAACACAAAAAACATAATTTTGGGTTAGAAAATTCAATTTTTGTAAAAATTTAATTGATTCTTCCAGTCACACAAACACACTTTAAATATGTCCTAAAATTTCGAATGAACCAAAAAAGACAAGGGGCCATAAATTGGGCCTAAAATAAAGTCTAAAATAGTAAACAAAAAACATAAAAATGCAAATAAGTGTCCAAAACAGCGTTTTTGGGCTGGAAAGTTCAGTAGCAGTTTATCATGACGTAGTCCTTGTCGCAAGCTTCGATTTGGTTACTCATGGCCTAAAACGGAAACCCGATGCAAAAGTTACATCTTTTTTTAGTGAAATCTCTTTCTTGATACGATCATGGTCTTCAAGAAATAAAAAGGTCCAGTCCTCTAACTAATTTTCGGCCTGCATAAAAAAATAAGATTCACTAAACTGGAAACTTCAATCAACACATCTACTTAAAAGCTAGAGAAAGGAGATAAGCAACATTATACATTAATACAATTGCGATACCACTAGCAAGCGGAACAGTAATGGATATGCTATATTGCGCATAAACATTTTATATATATCTCCTATAACATAGACAGGATAAGTATAACTGAAGATGGTGCAATGGCAAACCTTAGAACACGCTTAAAACCTTACATAGGAGACCTATGCTATGCTGATATTGACCGTTAAATTATAATTTATTGTTTTACAAATTTATAAAACACCCCTTTGAGATTTAAGAAATGACCTCCCAAACACTATTAACTTTTATATATAACATTTTTAACCCCACTCAAGAAATAGAGTTATTTTTTTCTTAACGGCAAACACATGCACCTCCTAGTTTACATTTATAGTAACATGATATATGGCGATCCAACAAATGAGTAAATGACTGTATGACTAGAATTACGCACGCTATTACACATTAAAAGGTACATTCAACATCATTTAAGACCAAAATAATTTAATACTTTCTCCGATTCAAAATAAGTGATACACTTTCATTTTTGGGGTTATTCAAAATAATTGATACACTTTAAAAAATTACCTTATTTGGCAAAAACTAATGGGATCCACACCCACTAACTATCTACTTTAATAAAGTGAAATGATCAATTTACCCTTACTTTTTACTTTTAAACATCATTAATCTCACTTTATTCAAAAGATGTGGGACCCATTCCCCACTAACCATCTAATTAATCCAATTTAACCATTATTATAATCTTTTGCCTAAAAAACAGTGAAAGCCAAAGTGTATCATTTATTTTGAATCAGAGGAAGTATGTAACCTTAAGTAAATAATCAAATCCGAACAAAATCAAAATTGATGTTAATTCTACCAAAGAGTTTGTAGTCTAGCGACATAAGGTGTTTGAAGGTATTCCTTATTGGCCTTTGCTCATATGTTCGAGTCCTGTTGCCAATTTGGTATATATTTAGGAGTATTTTAGAGGGTATTAAACAAAATCGTCAAAAGAATCTGTCTTCTTCAATAGATGAAAATAATTAATAATGTACAAAGTGCCGAAATACCAAAGAGAGATGGATATGAAACCTTCAAACTAGACCACAAATATATAGATCAAAATCAACATCAAGTTTCTAAATTTAGGATACCAAAGATGCTGGTTTGTTCATATATATATATATATATATATATATATATATATATATATATATATATATATATATATATATATATATATATATATATATATATATATATGTATATATATATATATATATATATATATATATATATATATATATATATATATATATATATACTTCCTCCGATTTAAAATAAGTGATACACTTTCCATATATGGGTGATTCAAAATAAGTGATACACTTTAAATTTTTACCTTATTTGGTAAAGGTAGTGGGCTCCACTCCCACTAACTACCTACTTTATAAAGTGAAATGACCCTTATACCCTTACTTTTTACTTTTAAACATTATTAACCTTACTTTATTTAAAAATTGTGGGACTCATTCCTCACTAACCATCCAATTAATCTAATTTAACCCTCATTATAATATTTTGCCTCAAAAACCGTGAAACCCAAAGTGTATCACTTATTTTGAATCGGAGGAAGTATATATATATATATATATATATATATATATATATATATATATATATATATATATATATATATATATATATATATATATAGTGAAGGATTATATTGAGAACCATAATTTTAAAAAGAACTTTAAGAACTCTTGATTAATCGATTTAGACCTTTGGATTTAAAAATCAATGGTTAAGATTGAAAATGGCATATTCGTAAATAGAAAAATCATTTATTTATTAAGAATTAATTTAAAAGGATAAAATAGTAATTGTCTTCTAAAATTAAAAAATTAAAATTAAATAAATAAAACCGTTTCCTTGTTTAAAGGTAACTTCCTATATCTTTCTTCTCATCTTATTCTCTTTCCCCTCTTAATCCTCTTCATAATACTTTCCCATCCCTAACCCTAACCAAACGATGCATTCAACTCCTTGCCAGATGAAGAAAAAAATCTCGACAGATGATGCTGCGGTGGAGGAAAATCGGAGCCATCATCATCGTAGAACTCCGGTAAGCGACCGCCATCATCATTGTATAATTCCAGACACCATTTTTTGGAGGAAAACGGTTGTCGCTGCATTATTACTCCATCCTTTTGTTTTCATCTTTAAATCATATTCTAGATCTAGGTATTTTTCTTCCCATAAAACAGTCTCTAAACCTTATTTGTTTCCATCTTCTTGATCTAGGGTTCTTGGAGAAGGATGAAGACAAAGGAGGTGGCGGCTAGGGGTTTTTAATCAGAGAAGCTAAGTCAATCATGAATATGATTGGAACCGTCAATCATGAACTGCCAAAAGCTAAGTCACAAAAATGATTGGAAAATACTATCTTTAATTCCCTTGATTTATATTGAATTTTTTTGTTTTTTTATGTCAGATCAGTATGTGGTGGTGGTTCAATATAGGTGCTATGCGGGTGTGGTAGTGAAAAGTGAAAACAAGAGCATGTATGTTGAACATGTATAATTCTAATTGTTTTAAATGAGTTAAAACAATAATATAACATGACCAGATTAATATCGTTTGTAACTCGTAATTCTTGGTACATTATTTTTATATTGCATTTATGTTATTTGAAATTGCTTACTTTCATATGGATGAGTTCAACATCTATGTTCAGTATAATTTATATGTGTTCTATTTGTTCTAACAATTTTACAGAATTTGGATGTAGATTGCGTTTGTGCAATATGTATGTTTTATGTTACATATATGCAAACCCTTAAATTTGTATGTTACACATGTTATTAAGAAAAATTTGTACAATTTGGATATAGATTTTGTTTATTAAACATGTATGTTTTATGTTACATATATGTTTAACATATATATTCATAACCGTAAATAAAACATAAATCTATAAATTTAATGCCAAAAAAACATATATGTATATCCGTTAAAAAACATTTATGCATTACCATAAAAAATGTAAACGTAGAACGTTATTGCAAATATAATTTTGAAATTATTGCCTAAATTGTAGGAAATTTGCAAAAAAGGAAACAAAAAAATAAAATGTAAAATGTCCTAAATACCCCTGGATAATTAATATGAATTAAATTAATCAAAATCAATTTATTAAATTCTGATTGGTTAATAAGAGTTCTCAGAGTTCTTTTTGAAATCAGAGTTTTCTATATAACTCAACCCTATATATATATATATATATATATATATATATATATATATATATATATATATATATATATATATATATATATATATATATATATATTAAGCCCGGAAATAAAATATGGTGGTAGTGGCGGACCCAGAAAAAAACTGAGGGTGTCACATATTGCACATTTTTTTCTCGGAGGTGTCACATACACTAACAAAAAGAATTTAATTTTTTTAACACTATTATAACATTATTCGAAAAAATATCAGGGGTTGCACGGGCAACCCCATGCACCATACTAGTAAAAGTGTTTATGATACGTTAATTGATTGAGTCTTTCATTAACATAAGGATCCCTATATATAGGGTAATACAAAGAGATAATCTACAGAATCTACCTATTCAAATATAAGATATATACAATCAAACTAATCTAATACTAATATATATATGTATTTACTAATAGTCCCCCACAGTTGGAGCGGGAGGACAACGGACGCTCAAACTGTCACTGACCGTCTCAAAGAGTTGTCGTGGTAGACCCTTGGTAAATATATCGGCATATTGATAAGCGGCTAGCACGTGTAAAACTCGAATATGTCCGATTTTGACCTTCTCTCTTACAAAATGAATATCAATTTCAACATGTTTGGTACGTTGGTGTTGAACTGGATTTCCTGATAAATATACCGCAGATACATTGTCACAGTACACGATGGTTGCTTTTCGTAATGGTTCATGAAGTTCTAGCAATAAGTTTCGTAACCAACTAGTCTCAGCAACGGCATTTGCGACCCCTCTATATTCGGCTTCGGCACTCGATCTTGAAATCGTAGTTTGTCTTTTTGTTGATCATGAAATAAGATTGTCTCCAAGATATACACAATAACCTGATGTAGATCTGCGTGAATCAGAGCATCCCCCCAGTCGGCGTCTGAGTAAGCCGTAAGATCATGACTATGGGAGTTTATGATGCGTATTCCATGATGAATAGTACCTTTGACATAACGTAAAACTCGTTTCATGAAGTTGAAGTGTGCATCGCGAGGTGAGTGCATGAACAAGCAGATTTGTGGTACCGCGTAAGATATGTCAGGCCGTGTGAATGTAAGGTACTGAAGTGCCCTAAGTGCCCTAAACCCTAAACCCTAACTGCCCCGGCTAGACTGCGATATAGGGTACCATCGGTCAAAGGTTTTCCGGCAGTGGCGCTAAGTTTGGAATTCGTATCAACCGGTGTGTGACTTGGATTACATGTAGTCATGGATGCTCGTTTGAAAATATCTTGAGCATAATGTGATTGGGATAAAAATAGCTCGTTTTTGTCACGTGAAACCGCAATGCCCAAGAAGTGATGTAAAGCCCCGAGATCCGTCATCGCGAATTCTTGTGAAAGAGTGCGAATTGTCGAGTTTAAAAATGTGGTTGATGAAGCCGTAAGTATAATATCGTCAACATAGAGTAGAATATATGCCGTTTGATCCCCTTGACGATAAATAAATAGTGACTTGTCACAAGTGCTACTTCGAAACCCGTTTTTGATAATATCATTTGCAAGGCTCGAGGTGCTTGTTTTAGCCCATATAGTGATTTTCGCAATCGACATACGTGATTTGGAAAATTTTTTTCGATAAATCCCGGTGGTTGATGCATGAATACTGTTTCGTTGAGATCACAGTGGAGAAAAGCGTTTTTCACGTCTAGTTGATGTATGGGCCATGATTTGGAGACTGCAAGGCTAAGTACGGTACGTATCGTGGCCGGTTTTACTACCGGGCTAAAAGTATCGTCACAATCAATGCCAACCGTTTGAGATTTTCCATTTACGACCAATCGTGCCTTGTATCTTTGTAATGTCCTGTCCGCGTGAAATTTGTGGCGAAATAGCCACATGCATCGAATTACTGGTCGGTCAGCGGGACGAGGTACAAGCTCCCAAGTATCATTTTCTATTAACGCATTGTATTCATCTTTCATAGCACTATACCAATTTGGATCCTGGAAAGCCTTAGTGTAAGTGGATGGTGTAGGTGAGATGAAAGGGTCGGTGGAGGTGTGTAGGTTAAGGGTGTCACGGGGTTTGAAGATACCGTATTTGGCACGGGTGCTCATAGGGTGGGTGTTTGGGGGTGGCAGAGGGTTGATGTGGGTGGGTGGGGGTGGCGGAGGGTTGATGTTGGCGGGTTGGGGTGGCGTAGGGCTGTTTTGGGGGGGCTTGGGGTGGCGGTGTTTGGTTTTGGGTGGGTGGGTGGTGTGTGGGGCGGGCAGTGGGGTTGGGTGTGTGACGGCAGTGGGTTTTGTGAGGGTGGTGGTAGTGGATTTGTGGGGGTGGCGGTGGTGGATTTTATGGGGGTGGCGGTGGTGGGTTTGTTGGAGGTGGGTTGTGTGTATCATGGAAGGCAGTGGGAAGGGGGTCATCGAGGAAATTGTAGGAGGGGGAGGCTGTGTTGTGGGAGTAGGGGAAGGAGGTTTCATCAAATATGACATGTCGGTAGATGTGGACTTTGCCGGTGGTTGGGTCTAGGCAACGATAGCCACGGAAATTAGGTGGATACCCTAAGAATATGCATCGGATAGATCGGGGTTGGAATTTATGGGTTTGGGTTGCGGATGTGTTTGGGTAGCAGGCGCACCCGAAAACACGGAGGTGATCATAGGTGGGATGTCGTAGGTATAGGGCATAAGTGGGAGTGATGGATTTAATGCTTTTGGTGGGAAGAATATTGTGAAGGTAGGTGGCGGTGTGGAGGGCTTTGACCGAAAATTTTGGTGGAAGGTGAGCATGCGCGAGCAAGGCTCGGACGATGTCGTTGAGACGTCGTAACATGCGTTCGGATTTGCCGTTTTGTGGGGATGTTTGTGGGCAAGAAAATCGAAAGGTAAGTCCATTGGTGGAGGAAAATGTTTTAAAATCGTTATTATCGAACTCTCCCCCTAGGTCACATTGAAAACTTTTAATTTTGCGGTTGAATTGGGTAAGGATGACGTTATGGAATTTGGTGAAGTTGGTGAAGGTCTCGGATTTATATTTTAGTGGGTAAATCCACACATATTGTGTGAAGTGGTCAATTAGAACCATATAATATTTATAATCGGAATTACTAGGAATTGGGGAAGTCCAAAGATCACAATGAATAATATCGAAAGGTGCAAAAGTAACGGTAATGGAATCATAAAAAGGTAAACTTTTATTTTTAGCTAATTGACACGAATGACAAATACTAGAAGTTTTAATTTTATTACAAGAAAATAAAAAAATGAGAACGTAAAAAATCTAAGATAGTGGGGCCCGGATGACCGAGCCGGTTGTGCCATTGCTCCGTTGAGGTGGTGACCAAGTGTGCGGAAGGTGATGGTTCGGGTTTGGTGAATGGATAGAGGTCACCTGAGCTACTGTGGCGCGAAAGAATCGTCCCACTCTTGATATCCTTCACATGAAAACCGTAAGGGTCAAATTCAATAGATACATGATTATGACGAGTAAATTTACGAACGGATAAAAGGTTTTTGATAATATTGGGTGTGTAAAGGATGTCACGTAAATGGTAGGTTTTATGTGGGGTGGTATGTAAGGCATTACCGGATCCACTAATTGGTATAGTAGTGTCATTCCCAACAAATACATTACGTATAATAGAATTTGATTAAGGGGTTTGTATTTTACCTTCATCCGAAGTCATGTGTGAGGTAGCGCCGGTGTCGATGTACCAATTTGGATCAGGTTGATTCAAGTGCATTGCTTGAAACACGGCTCCAATGTCGGTAGGGTGGAGAGCATTGTAGTCATGGACGGCATCAGATGAATGGTTTGGCTCAGCTGCGGCATTGGACTGTTGAGCGGGCTCCGAGTGCGGTGCGACATGGGCTTGGGCCGAGGTAGCTTGTTTGGATCCGGCTGAGGGGTTGTACGAGCCAGGCCATCCGTTTGCTTGAGTTGGATACGGACAGGGCGGTGGAGCCCACCAAGCCCACGGTGGGTAGGCATGCGGTGGGTAGGCATTTGGCGGAGGCGTCGGGTATCCCGGGCCACGGCCAACAATCGAGCCACGTCCCCCGCGATTTGAAGATCGACCACGACCACGCCCTCTTCCGTAGTTGCGGTTGTCGTTTGAGGATTGTGACGGCCCGTTTGCGGATGAGGACTTGAGAGCCGACGGTGTTACGAGGGCGGATCCGGATTGACGAGCGGATTGACGCTGTTGCTCGAGTTGTAACATGCTACAAGCTACGTTCCACGTGGGAGAGCTTTGGTTAATGAACGATGCCACCGTGTCGAACTCGGTGGGAAGGCCACAGACTAATTGGAGAACCATGCGGGTTTGGCTAACCGGGTTATCCATGTCTGTGAGTTGATCGGCTAGTGCCTTTAGGTTTTGGCAATAGTCTTCCATGGATGAGCATGCGGCAAGAGTGAGGTTTGTGAAATCATGCTCGAGAGTGGCGGCTCGAGAGCTCTTGTTGTTGAGGAAGATGTTTTGAATCTTCGTCCATGCATCATGAGCCGACGCCTCGGCGTCGAGTACGCGGGCCAAGAGTTCGTTTGACAATGTTCCGTAGATCCATTGTAGAACGATAGCGTCGATCTCGGACCATGTATCATAGTTGTCGTCGGTTGCGGCAGGGGCCGGTGTACCGTCGATGTGATCTAGCACTTTGTATCCTCTAGCATGTAGCTTGAAAAGCTTAACCCATGAAGAGTATGAAACCGTCGTGCCATATAATACCCGAACCTTGTTTTGAATGTTCGTAACGGTATAAACGTGGTGAAGATTCGAAGATGGTGGTTTGGGGTTTTCGGAAGTCGACGCAACAGTGGTCGTAACCATGGCTGCTACGATCGAACTCGACGGCTAGGGGATATCGGCTAGGGTTCTTTGGGTCTTTAGGGTTTTTGCTCTAATACCATAAAAGTGTTTATGATATGTTAATTGATTGAGTCTTTCATTAACATAAGGATCCCTATATATTGGATAATACAAAGAGATAATCTACATAATCTACCTATTCAAATATAAGATATATACAATCAAACTAATCTAATACTAATATATATACGTATTTACTAATAACTATGTCCTATCCTGCTTGGTGGTCCTTCCCGATTGTTGAGTAATGTCCCATATTGGATAACAAATGAATCTGTAATGTATTTATAAGGATCTTGGGCTACTCCTCTTACAACCAATTGGTTTTAAGATGGAACTCAGAAATTTACATGGTATCAGATCATGAATGTGTAATGTATTTATAAGAGTCGTGGATACTCTTGTTAAAACCAATTGATTTTAAGATGGAACTCCAGAAATTCATACCTATCTTGGTGGTCCTTCCCTAACGTGGCGGTCCTTACCCAGGAACAAAATCATCCTAAATAATTTCTTGAATCTTATTAAAAGCCCTAAATAAAATATATTGTTAAAAAACACATGTGTGAAAAGATTGGCTATAAATAGAGCCAAAGGTAATCGATAACCATGCAGCACCCAAAACCAAAACATATAACCTCCTCTCTCACTAAAACTACTCGCTCCTTTTCAAGTTTAATTGTAAGATGGCTGCTAATGTGTTTGGCACACCTATGACAGAAGGATCTCGCATCGAGAGGGCACTCACGGCTCTAAACAACCCAAACGCCGGCAACAAGCGTAATCAGGCGATTGATTATGTGAGGAGACAGAAACAAATATTTGGGAATGGAGTTTCCACACTTTGTATCTTTTATAATGCAACTGGTGACACTTTGCTTTATGCTGATCAGAACTCATCGTACGGGAACGTGTTTGGTGCGTATCCCGTTAGAGTTCAGAACGGGCAGTGGGGCGCGTATTTGCATGTCAAAAGTCCCGTTGTATCAAGCGGTTCGGTTGGGTTTGTGGTGTATCGCGTCAGAAACTTGAACAATGTTTTCTGTAAGCAGGTTCTTGCTTGGCAGACACCTTGGGGCCAAGTGATACATAGCAACCAAGTAAGTAGTATATCATATTGTCACCTATATGCATGAATGCAAGTTAGAGCTCCATAAAAAAGACCTTGAAAAACATAATTCATATGATGTGAGCACGTTTTAGTGCACATGTAAATCTAAAATATTTAAATCTACTCAATATTTAGTTCATGTGAATAACTTCAATCAAATTCCTTCATTTTTCAGCCTATGATACACTTTTGTGTTTCAAAATAAGTGATACACTTTAAAAACTCACCATATTTGGTAACAGATAGTGAAAGCCAAACCCACTAACTATCTTCTTTAATATAGTGAAAAGACACTTTACCATTACTTTTACTTTTAAACCTCATTAAATTCATTTTAATCAATATATGTGGGACATATTCTCTACTAACTATCAAATTTAATGTAATTAACCCTCATTATCATAGTTCGCTTCAAAACCGTGAACTCCAAAATATATCACTTATTTTGAAACGAAGGAAGTATAATATATACTCAGAGGTCGAATAACCAACATAACCAATATTTATTTTTCCGAACATTCAATATTAATTTTACTGAACCTTCAGTTTAGGTAAGTCGATATATATATATATATATATATATATATATATATATATATATATATATATATATATATATATATATATATATATATATATATATATATATATATATATATGGTCCGGATCCGGATCCGGTGAGGACTCAAAAACCGGTGAGGACTGCGAGGACTCCAAAAAAAACTCTGAAAATAATTCAGAACAAACTTTTTCTAAAACATTTTCTTTTTTAAACATAAAAATCGCAGCCTATAAGATACAAAAAAAATATAGATTATAATTTTGAACCACAAAAAAAAATATGGATCATAATTTTTTTTTCAAATTTTTTTTGGGTCAAATGTAGTAATAATCATGGGAAGTTATATATTTTTTTTCAGAATTTTTTGAAATCTTTTTGAGGTGTCCTCACGAGTTCTCACAGGATCTCACTTATATATATATATATATATATATATATATATATATATATATATATATATATATATATAGAAGTGGAATCCGGTGAGGACTCCAAAAACGGTGAGGACTCGCGAGGACACCTCAAAAAAATTTCAAAAAATTTCGAAAAAATATATATATCTCCCCATGATTATTACTACGTTTGACAAAAAAAAAATTTGAAAAGAAAATTATCATCCACTTTTTTTTGTGGATCATAATAATGATCCATATTTTTTTTGGATCATTATTATGATCCATTTTTTTTTTGATCATTTTTGAAATTTTTTATTTTTTTTCGGATCTTATAGGCTGCGAATTTTAAGTTTAAAAAAGAAATTTTTTTTAAAAAAGTTTGTTTTGGATCATTTTTAGGGTTTTTTTTGAAGTCCTCGCAGTCCTTACCGGGAAAAGAGTCCTCACTGAATCCGGACCCTATATATATATATATATATATATATATATATATATATATATATATATATATATATATATATATATATATATATGGGAGAGTTTCTTTGAAAATTGAAAAGTTTGTGAGAATGTGAAAATTGTTTTAATCATACATGATTACACTATGTGTATTCATAGGGTAATCATCTATGATTAACTATTAATCATCGATGATTAAAAAGGGCACAGGCGCCCCCACCTCGCGCCGCGCGGCAGATTTTGCCGGGCCGTGACGAAGGTAGAGATTGTAAGATGAATTCTCAGCCAATCATATAGAATAATTATATATGAATTAAATAATCATGTCTTATACAATCATATATGTGTGTGTGCGCGCGCGCTCACGCTTACACATAAACATGGTTACTTTATTTGAGTGCGTTAATAATTTGTTGTGTGCATTCAGGCCTATTGTGATGTCTTTAGTGATACTGCCAAAGACTGTGAGATGAATTCTAAGCCAATCATTTAGAATAATTATATATGAATTAATCAATCATGTCTTATACAATCATATATGTGTGTGTGCGCGCACGCTTACACATAAACATGTTTACTTTATTTGGGTGCGTTAATAGTTTGTTGTGTGCATTCAGGCCTATTGTGATGTCTTTAGTGATACTGCCATTATTAGACCTGATGCTATCTACAAGGCGATGGGTGATAGAAACTCAAGACAACACACTGTCCTGAAGTTGGGAATGTTCACCAGTACAATGATTGAGACCGGCACTTCCCCTTTGTACGAAGCAAAACTCGCTATCGACGATGTATCGATGAAAATAACTGAAGACGTTGAAGATGTATCAGAGAAAACATCTGTAGACGTTGAAGATGCATCCAAGAAAACATATGAAGACGTTGAAGATGCATCAGAGAAAACATCTGAAGATGCATCCAAGAAAAAATCTGAAGACGCATCAGAGAAAACATCTGAAGACGTCGAAGCTTCATCTGCTTCTTAATCTATCAGTTGTCTCATAATTCCCCAAGTGTTTATGATATGTATGGTAAAAATAATATGCATCGTACCTTCTGATGCCTCTTCTTTGAAGGGATTTGATATTGTTGTTGTTTAAATTTGATTTCCTTGCAAGTCATGTGTTAAGTTGGATTGATTATCAGGTGATAAGAAACCCAATTATATGTGTAATATGTTGTCTTGATAATTTCTATGTTTTAATAAAAGTTGGTTTAAAATCTCTCGTTAAATTGCTTCATATATTGACTATTGATGTCAGGCTTAAGATATAAAATACGTAGCGCATGTTCAAAAAACATTATGATGCTATCCGAATATCTGACCTGAAATGGATATTCAATTTTATGAATTTAACTTTTCAAATTCCGAAAATCTGAAACACAGACATGCAAACTATTTCCTCCGTTTCAAAATTAGAGATACACTTTTTATTTTGGGGTGTCTCATAAATAAGTGATAACTTTGAAAACTTACCTTATTTGGTAAAACATAATGGGCATCACAACCACTAACTATCTTATTTAATATAATAAAATTACTCATTTACCCTTACTTTTACTTTTAAACATCATAATTTTCAATTTTATTTCATATTTGTGGGACTCATCTCCTACTAACTATCTAAATTAATCTAATTAACATTCATTATAAAAACGTGAAAGTCAAAGTGTATCACTTATTTTAAAACGACAGAAGTATAAAATTACATGTTATTTCACGTGCTATTTGGGTTTGGTCACCCTGACACATTAGCGTCACGTCAGCTTTCTCTCCCCTGACCAAACAGGCGACCAAACTACGACCTAACGCCCGTAACGGGGCGACCGAACAATAAAAAACTTTTTAATAACTAAAAAAAACATTACATTAAACAATAAAAGATTACATTAATAAAAAAACTAGTGGTTATTGGTGTGATGTTAAACGTGTTCCACCAAATCGGCTCTAAGATTCAGATGAGCTTCTTGGCTATGGATTTCCCTGATAACTTGTAATATTTCTTGATGTGATCGTGCGGGATCACCTTCACTATGTTGCTCATCCGGATGAAAGTCATGAGATATTGAAGAGGAAATATAATTTTAACCACACATCAATTGATTGTGGGTACTATGTATTTTTAATGATTGATTACAAAGAGATAAATACAAATATACAAAAACTATACTTATCTAAATACATGGTTGGTAATTTATGTCCTTTAGATAATTGACAAGGTTCACAAATAGTGGGTTTAGGTAACAAAGAAGTAACTTGTAAAACACCTAACGTATGCAAACTGGAAATAACATCAAAAAAATATGCCCTAATCTACTATGCCATAGCTCAAAAGAAGCTTTATTTGAAGTTCCACACGCAACCAAAGCAGTGGGTTGGTTGCGTAGAACATATAATCCATCTTCACATAGACCGCTTGCTATCACCTGCTTTGTTACCCTATCCTGAATAGAGAAAAAGGGTTGAGAAAAAAGAACATCAACCGGTTGATCTGTTGTGAGTTTGCTAATAGACAAAAGATTTTTAGTTAACCGTGGAATAACCAAAACATCACGTAACAATAATTTATTAGAAACTTTAGAACTACCCGTATGAGAAATAGGGAGAGTGTGACCATTACCAAAGGTCACATGCATATTACCCGAGTAAGGAGTCGAGTTTGAAACAGTGTCGGTCGATGAGGTCAAGTGAGCGGTTGCTCCTGTATCAACAAACCAATCCGGAGAACCTTGATTTACATGACATTGTGAGTGGAATGCTTGAGCAAGATTGGCATCCTCACGAGATACATTAGATGCATAAGTATGGAGGTTTGGACAGGCAGAGGCATAATGGCCATTGGTTCGGCATAACTGACAGTGCGGGGGACGGCGACCACCCCGACCTCGTCCTCCATTATTTGTGCCACGTCCACTGTTATTATTACCACCTCGAGAATACGGACGATTTTTATAATTTCCGGATTTTGTATGATCCGTAAGAAAAGTTGCTTGAGATGTTGTAGTGCCATGAATGGATTGTAAAAACAACTCGTGGCTCTCAGCTTGAGACAGTAAATCTCTGAACGATGGTGATGGGCGGGTCGTGCGTATAGCAGTGGAGAAAGTCTCAAAAGCGGACCCCAAACCACAAACAAACCAGTTAATTTTGTCCATATCGGCGACAGGTTGATCGATTGCAGCAAGTTTGTCACAAATAGACTTAAAATTACGACCATATTCAGCAACAGTGACGGTACCTTTTGTCATATTGCGGAGGGAATCCCGGAGAGAATGGATTCGTTCAACCGAACAATTGCTATAAGATTGTTCCAATGCTGTCCAAATCAGTCAAGCCGTGCGTAACCCTAGGGCTTCGGCAGCAGCTTCTTCCGTGAGGGAAGAATTAAGAAGGATCACAGCCTGTTGATCACGGTCAGACCAAGTAGTGAAAGCCGGATTCGGGTTCAATTTGCCATCAGTTTCAATGAATTCAGCAGGGGCAGAGGACGAACCATCAATATGGGCAGTAAGCTTTTGATAAGAGAAGAGAGGAAGCATTTGATTCCTCCATAATAAGTAATTTGTGGAGCATAATTTGATGGGAATCATGTGAAGGAGGGTATTCATGGTGAATGTACCATCCGAAGAAGAAGAAGACGCCATCAATTTGTTGCGGAAGTGAAGCAGGTACGAGGTACCAGGGAGAAAGAAAGGAATCGGCTAGGGTTTTGGTAGGGAAGAGGGTGCCGAAATATTTTTGAGAGAGAGGGGGTAGGGTTTAGGCTGATACCATGTAAAGGAAATATAATTTTAACCACACATCAATTGATTGTGGGTACTATGTATTTATAATGATTGATTACAAAGAGATAAATACAAATATACCAAAACTATACTTATCTAAATACATAGTTACACATTTTTCTAATAGATATCCGTTGAAATTGTAACAAAAAAGGGGGTTAAAATGGGGTATGAATTGGGGGGGGGGGGGGGGGGGGGGGGGGGGGATATATCCGTTGAAATTGTAAAGAAAGGGGGAATATAGCCGTTGACTCACGACCCGTTGTGGTCTTCCACTCGACCAAATTAAAACGTCTTATGGTCATCCAATTAGTCCAGTTTCACTTCACAGATCAGCCCAACATGTTCAGTTTGTTTGGGATTGGCGCAGGGAGCCCAGATTGACACACGAGCTTGAATCTCTTGAGCTATTTAATATTTTTTCTGTCAAATGCCACCTTTATCCGATTCTCCTGATAATGGATTTGAACCATCGGGCAAATTTCGGATTTCACGATTAATGGCATGAGGTAAAAGCTTATTTACGAATTACGGTGGTAATAGCAACCGAGGTGAAAATGAGACCCATTGGAATAGTCTAGTTCCCGAGAAAATTAATATTCTTGTTTAGCGGATTATTAAAAATAGGCTTCCAACAAAAGTTAATCTTGATAAAAGAGGCATAGATTTGAATTTCGTTAGAAGCTTCATTTGCGACAACGAGATTGTAGATGAAGCTCATATTTTTCTTAGGTGTAATGTGGCTAAAGAAATTTGGAATTCCATTTTCACATGGAGGAAAATTCAGGTGGCAACCCCTCAGTCTATATTGCCACTCTTGGGATGCTTTGGTGTTTTAGAAACAAGATAACCTTCCATTCCAATAAGCCTTCAAAAGATACTTTGGTCGATGATGTAATTTTTTTTCTTTTCTTTGGATTTCAAATAGGGGAAAAAGAGGTATTGTAATTGGCTCGAATGGTGTTTAAACCCTATAGCACTTATGTAATCTTTTTTTTCTAGATGTACGTTAGCTTGTAATATGCTGCCGTTCAAAAAAATGTATTCGTTTATATATGCTTGTTGTAGTTTATATGAATGTGATACATATTGTATGTTCGGACGACATAATCGAGTAATCATATGGTTCACGTGATTACTTAATAAGTTTACGTGTACCAAGATGTTCATAACTTTGATACGGACATCAACATCATGTTTATTGTTTAATGCACATTTACATTTATGCAAATTATTTATCATATTGTTGTAAAATTTATTGTACGAATAAAGTGGTCCCAAAATCGATAAGGTAAAGGGAACTCTTGTCGTTACCGCTGTCGGTTTCTGGTGGCACGGGGTTGATAAGAGCAGCCGGTACAGTCACGGACCCCACCTTCGCCACCCGACGAAGCCCACGAACCAATCAGAAGCGGACACGTGTACTAGCCGTTGGTTTCAGCTGGAAATTCGAATTTTTTCAAATTTTTTTTTTTAATAAACCTTAAACCCTTATAAATAGCACACCATTTATACAACTTTTCACACAACATACCTCATACTCTCTAATACTTTTCTTCAAAAAATGTCTCAACAACCACAACCACAAGACGCGGCAGCACATCGAAAGGGAAAAAAAGTTGCACTAGAAAGGTGGGACGACGCACAAGAAAGGTTACTTGCCGAGTGTGTCAAAAGCGTTTCCGAGGATTCCGAGGTGCCGAGGACACAAGATTGTTTTTGGAACAAAGTTGTTTATGAGTTCAACATTGGCGTTGAGGTGCCGCGTACAAAAGACGCGTTGATGGGGAAGTGGGCGAGAATCAACAAGCAAAAAAACGCAATTCGCGCAAAATACCCCATAGATGACGATGAAATCGACGTTGAAGTTAACGCGTAGTTTTTTTAATTTTCAGTATTTTTTAAAAAAAATTCGGTAATTTTTTTTTAATTTTTCGGAATTTATAATTTTTTATTTCTAGTTTGTAATATTTATTTTAATGAAATATTAAGTTGTATTGAAAAAAGGAAAAAGAAAAATATAAGGGGTGGGGCCCAAATGGCTTAAGTGATGGTAGAGGGGGTATTTGGGGGTTTTGAATGTGAAATGTGAAATAATAATGTGGCGTATAGGTGGCGCAGATGTGGTCATTTCACTTATGTGACCACACCTAACACTCTAAGGGTGATTTGTTATGACAAGTGTCTTTAATTTAATTTTATTTTTGGCAGACAATTAATGTAGACTCAAACACAATAACAAATATTTTTATTGTTGATTCTAAAAATGTCGGGATCGTCTAAATTAAAAATCATGTTGATTCAAGATTACGATGGATTTGGATATTCAAATCTTGTTTAACAAAAGAATAAGATTTTTTAGAGAAAAAAACTCAATTTTTTTATATTGGAAACTATAATTTGCATAGTGTCAAACAAAATATAAATAAGCCTAAGAATATAAACGGGCTTAAATCACAAACGCGCTGAAAACTAAGTATAAAATAGAGGTATGTTCCTTCACATTTGGGCCCCCTTCGCAATTAAATTACATGCATGACATGAAGTTTTTTTGTAAACGTCAAATATATTTTAAAAAACCCAAGCTTGGCAAGAAACTAAGAGGGAAAGCACAAAATACAAATTACAAAACAATTAAAAAGAAGACGCCTAATTACATGATATTATACTCGTATGTTTCACCCACAAATATGATGTTGAAATAATATCGCCTGCCGTAACTGCAAATGACTTATGGACATTATTGAAAACCACCCCATTTCGGGCCTTCCAAATACACCAAAGCATGCATTGAATTATTATTGTCAACGCTTTCTTTTTTATAGAGCAATTCCCCAATTCATACAAAATTTAATAAGTTCTACCACCGAATTAAATGACGGAAGTGTAATGCCACACCAATTAAAAATCCAAGATAAAATTTCAATCATGTGTGAGCATCTAATAAATGCATGATCTACATTTTCATCATCTTGATTGCATACTTTACATACGGTAGAACCAACATTAATGCCTCTTCTTTCTACCCATCTCAAGCCTCCAAATGAGACATGTGACCTTAAGTGGAGCAATGCTCGCCCACGGCATGTTTTCAAAACCGATAGTTGTCACATTTTCATCAATCCACTTCCTAATATGATGAACCATAAATGACCCATCATTAGATATCTTGCAGGTTAGCTTATCCGATCCAAATTGGAATCGAACCGAATATCATGCATCAGATCCATAAGGCATCTGAACTCATAAACAAGAGTAGGGTTGTTAAGATTATAACGTGAATCCCGAATTATTAATACGATAAGCAACCGAGCATAACTTTATTTTCTCAAGTTCATATAAACTTGGAAATCTCAACTGTAATGAAGTATCTCCAAGCCAAAAATCTTTCCAGAACAACAAACTGCTTCCGGACCCTGCTCGAATAGGAAAAGCCACTACTACAGAAACGATTTGTTGTTGCGGGGAAAACGATTTGTTGTTGCGGGGAAAGGAACGCACTAACAAACTACGCACTATCAAACAACACAAACCGCAACAAAAGAGAAACCGCAATATCAAACACAGAGACCGCAACAAGAAAGAAACCGCAATATTAAAGCCAACACCGCAACAAAAGAGAGACCGCCGTATTAAATCCAGCACCGCAACAAAAGAGAAACCGCAATATCAAACGCTGAGACCGCAATAAGACAGAAACCGCAACATTAAAGCAAAAACGCGCTATTAGTTTTTCGCACACTACACATACCCGCAATATTAGTTATTCGCACACATGATAAAGTAACCGCAATATTTGTTATTCAAAATAAACAAAAAAAAATCATTCCACAATATATATATATATATATATATATATATATATATATATTATATTCTATATTTAAAGATAGCACCCAAAAACATATATACAACCGCACAGTAACTTAATTTACACTTGCTATATGTTCAAGAATTTACACTTGCTAACTTAATGTCTAAAGGGTTGTGATCATTGTAATGGACCGTGTTTCATAAATTTACAACTATATGTTCAAGAATTTACACTTGCTAATTAATTGCTAACCTTTAAAAAGTGGCATCACTTTGCTTGCACTCCTTCATCCATTCGAGATACAGTGGCAACAACCTTTCTATGTATTCATGAATCATAGAAGCATCAAAACTCTTATTACTCTTCCACATCTGCTCATGAAAAACAATTAATATCAATAATTTTTACATCTAAATGAGTAATATTTTAAAATTATAACATAAACTTACAGATTGGTTGATGTTAAACTGTATGGTCTGTAAAAATTCTTCAATATGTCGACTAACAATGTAACCACACTCCCAGCTTTGGTCTTGTTTCCAGCACTGTAATATTTCAATATATTGAATATTTTATACATCTTAAATAAATTGGTAAAAAATGGAAATAGAAAACATACAGTTGTGTTTATCCATTTAAATCTACGGGGAAAAATATGATTGATTACTCCTACAAGATGATAAAGTAACCGCAATATTTGGTCTTGTTTCCAGCACTGTATGATTTTTCTTTTTAATTTCTTGCTATTATAATTTGCAGTATAAATTTAATTAATTTTCTTTTCTTTCATCAGACTATTCCAGCAAAATTTGTTAGGGATCACCAACTTTGGAATGAGCCTAAAGATCGTCATTTGTGTGCTTTGTCAAACCTTGAGATGAGTCCCCCATACATGGTTTTCAATTTACAACGCCACGGTGATCGAAGGAGGCCCAATGATCGTTTTATAGACCATATGACTATCAATGGTGATATGGTCGACTTCAAACAGAAGATGGGCATCCGCACGAACCAAAATGTGATGTTCACGCTTGATCTCGAAACAAAAAACAGAGGTGCTGGAGTTATCTTCAACGTTACTCTTCTTTGAATTTTGTGTTTAGGTTTTGGTTGTCCTTGTTTAGGTTTTGATGTTTGTCAATATGAATTCAACATGATATATGTAATGTTATCGTTGTATCTTTAAACTGAAAATTTAGATTGTTATTGCGGGTAATGTATGGCCGCAACAACAAATTGAATTGTTATTGCGGGTTTAAAATGGCCGCAACAACAAATTTTGTAGTTGTTGCGGGTAACATATGGCCGCAACAACAAATGGATTTGTTAATGCGGGTAATATTTGACCGCAACAACAAAAGGATTTGTTACTGCGGGTTTAGCATGGCCGCAACAACAAAATGAATTGTTGTTGCGGTTGTTTCTTATGCGGTGCGAACTGCATTTGTTGTTGCGGTTTTATCATACCACCGCAATATATAAATTTATACGTCCGCAACAACAAATGCGATCTGTAGTAGTGAGCAGTCAAAAAAAGCATACCCGGTTTTGTTTAGATTCGTTTCAACTCTTGTGATGTTACGCCAAACCCCGCTCGAATTACATTTTGACATGCGCTGTGCCGGTTTTAAGCACAAATTATGTATTGCCTTGATCACCTCCTTCCAAATGCATTGATTATCATCTATTAATTTCCACCACCATATTATCAAAAGAGCATAGTTTTGAGCTTTTAAAGAACCAACACCAAACCCGACTTTCAGTGGCGAATCCATAACTAAATTCAACGGGGGTTTTCATAAAATTTTGAGTGGAGACCACATACAAATTTACTACTAATTTCTTTTATCAAATATTTTTCCACATGGAAGTTGTCCACCAAGTGGTGGCCATGGACCCCACTTGGTTCCACATGCATTCGCCCCTGCCGCCTTTTTCCTTTGCCGCCAATAGCATGACATGAAGTAATGTTTTAGCTTTCAGTATGTCCAAAGTTAAGAAGATTAAATGATCGATCCAAGCAAATTTATGGTGACAAACGCATGAATGATTTAATAAGAGATTAATGAACTTGATCAAATTAAACCATCCATTTAGACACAAAGATTTGAGTTTCTATTTGGTTCTTTGTTTCCCGTTGCTTTTCAATTTAATAAAAATATTATTGAAGAATAAATTTCGAGCTTCTATCATATGAGCCAAATAATTAACTTTCAACGGAAATCACAGTATCTTAGTGCTGGCACTTACAATAATGCAATTTCTTGTATCAATAATAAATTAATCCACATGATTGGAATGATAATATCTTGTGGTCCAGAAATAACCAAATAAATAGAACGAATAATTTTTCCTATTTATGCTAGATTAGTCGGTAGATATGATTGAATGCAATAATTTGTGTAATGTTTTCTTTGTATTCAATAAACTCAAATCTTGACTCCATCATCAATCAACATAGCAAAATAATATTCACCAAGAACACATCTTACTAAAATCAAAGGAGATAAGGTACTATTATAAACTGTAGGGTTTGTTCACCATTAAATTACATGCACATCATCAACACATCCCAACAAAGTCACTAATTAACGACAACCTCCCAAAAATTAAATATAATATATTGGAGCCCGAAAAAAACGTGGTAGGCCTTCCCGAGTAACAAAAAACATTAAAAAATGATACCACTGATTGAAAAGATCGGCTATAAATAGAGCCAAACCCAATCAATAACCATCATCCCAAACCAAAACATCTCTTTAATTCCGAGATTAATTACTCGTTCTTTTCGAGAAATTAATTTGTAAGATCATGTCTAATAACGTGTTCGGCACGCCAGTGACAGACGGATCTCGTGTCGAGCGGGCAACCGCAGCTTTAAACAATCCAAACACAGACGGCAAACGTAATCAAGCGATTGATTATGTGAGGAGACAAAAACAACTTTTTGGGAATGGTGTTTCGACACTTTGTATCTTTTATAATGCAACTGGTGAGACATTGCTTTTGGCTGAGCATAACTCATCGTACGGTGGTATTTATGATGCTTATCCGACTAGAGTTCAAAATGGGCAGTGGGGTGCGTTTTTGCATACCAAAAGTCCCATTGTGGCTTCGGGTTCGGTTGGGTATGTGGTGTATCGCGGTAGAAATACGGATGTGGATTTTTGTAAGCAGTTATTTGCTTGGCAGACACCTTGGGGACAAGTGCGATATAACAACCTTGTAAGTACTATATGATATTGTCATCTATATGCATGCATGCATGCAAGTTAGCTCGATCAATGTTCGTAAAAATTCAAAATTTAGTAGTACTAATTGTTGAGTATTGTCACACATTGGGTATATATAATGAATATGTTTACACCTCTTATAACCAATTAATTTTAAAACTGAACCCCACAAATGTTGTTGTTATAGTTGCGACACCAAAATTACCACAAATTGTCTGTACCGACTACATGTGTAGACCACTTGTCGTCGGTACAGGTCTTGCCGGAAAAAAATGATAAATCATCTGTTACGACGACATGTAGTCGGTACAAGGTATTGTTGGAAAAAAAAATCCGGCGATGTTATTGGGACTATACGTTGTCGGTATAAATTATATTAATTAAAACATTTCTTTTAAATGGAAAAATACTTAGCGACGGTGTGTATAGCGACAAGTTGTCGTCGGTGTTGGTCAACCTATGCCGATCAACGACATTTATGCCCACGAAATTTTACCCTATACTGTAGCAGCGAAACGTTAACTTGCCGTCGGGATAAACTATAGCGGCGAAAGTTGGTCGCTACAGCCTCTTTTCGCGTGGTCGGGATAGTGGTTATTTGTTGTAGTGTCTTTACCTTCGTTAAATTCTCAATTGACTAACTTGAAGTGAGATCGTGTGAGGATTTAAATTTTGGTAAAGCTTGTAAGGATAATTATCTCAACCAATCATTTAAGAAATTTTGAATCATTATCAAAAAAAATGTTCCATCCTAAAAATCCAAAATTTCTGATAATGATCCGATATTTCTTAAACGGTTTTTTAGACAGAGCTTGTTAATTTACAATTTGTTGTGTGTGCAATATTTAGGCCTATTGTGACGTGTTTGAAGATGCTGCCGTTATTAATCCTAACGATGTTTACAAGTCTGTCAGGATCGATTAACTATAGAGAAGTTAATAAACACCTTAGATCTAATTGATTATAGAACTTGCAGCGGATCAACACTATATCAATAAATTAAGAACGATGAACTGTAAATAATAAACGAAAATATTAAGAACACAGTTTCACAAAAAGCTTCAATGTATATTATCGAGTTAACAATACACACGTACGTTTACAATTCGTAAGGAACTATTTATAATAGTCCTTGAAGCTAAACTATTTACCCTAATTATTATAGGACTTGATTTACATTCGAATTCTATAGATATACATTGATTTACATACTATAACTATCTCTACGAAGATCTCGGACTTGATCTGCTTCCAAAACGCGTATCAGTAGTAAACTGCAATCACCAGTAGTAAATTCATATCATTAGTAGTAATCTTGGTGATCAGTAGTAAGTCCAGATCCATCGTCAGTAGTAACTACTATTGATCAGTAGTATCTTCAATTTGCCTTGATCAGTAGTAACTAAGTTATAGTCTTCACCATTATCAACTTCATCAGTAGTAAACAATTTCTGCCCCATCAGTACTAAGTATGATCAGTACTAACTGCAGTATCAGTATTAAGTTGATCTGTGTTTTGCTCCAACAATCTCCCCCTAAACTTATTGATTATCTTTCAATCAACTAAGTTTCTCTTGTTCTTCTTGTTCCCTTCTTCTTTTCTCAAGGGTTCTTTGATTCTGTTGTCTTCTTTGCTCAATGATGTACTTGTTGTTCCTCTTTGTGAAATAGTTTAATTTGTTTTGGAACATAACAACATCATAAGGCTTCATCATTGTGTTTGTGAATATCTGGTACATAGTCTTCTCAGAATGAGGATATTCTTTTTCATACAAATATAGCTCACAGACTTTCCCAGATTTTTCAAAGAAGTACATTTGTGCAGTTGGAATCACATTCCAAGCATAGACATTCCCTGGATCAGTAAATTGTTCTGGATAATTGTCTGGATAGAAAGCAGCATCAATCATCTTTGTTAAGTATCCAGCACCAGAATCTTTCCATGATTTCTTTGTCATTCTTGGTTTTCCAATGATCAATAGTTTAATGAAATCACTTCTTGAACAGGACATGATCAAAGGTAACCATCCAGTGAATCTCTGCACATTTTTATCTTCCCTTATTATCTCTATCACATTATTCTGCATAACCCTCCAATTGATGATTGGATTGTTCTGCAAGGGAGCAACTAGCATTTCAAGAACAGGTACAATTTGTGATTTTGATTTCTTTTTAGAGCTTTGTTCTTGATCAACAGTTTTTCTTTTCTTTGATTGGGGAGTTGAGGTATCACCAGTAGTTGATACACTACCAGCTTTGATTAATGTTGGACTGATTGGGATTAAGGCTTTGGATTTCTTTTCTTCTTCTTCTTCTTGCTCAGCCAAATCCTTCTTCTTAGCAGTGCAATATTTTTCAATTATAGTCATCATCTTCATTCTTCCAAATGACTTTGCACTATGCCCTTTTGTCTTCAAATACTCAATCATATTGGCCTTCTGTTCAAACACATCATCAGTTAATTCACTTTTAGTTTTCTTGCATTCAGAGACCAAATATTCAAGGCATTGTATATGTTCTTCTTCAACCTTTCTGATCCTTTTGAATTCTGCCTTTTGAGCTTTTATCTGAATGTCATCTGTTTGAACAGGTATTTGAACAGGGATGTTAATTTCTTGAGTTTTCTTCTTTTTGTTTTCCTTAAGAGTTTGATACATCTCCACTTTCTCCAAATATTTCTTGTGTTTTACCCTCCATCTAGACTGTTTCTCTGATCTGACATGATTAATCTTGTTCACCATTTGGTGACCTAAGGCTCTGTTTGGATAGTCTTCATCATAGACTTCTTTTCCTTTTCCAATACATGCAGATGGTGGAGGTGGAGTGTATTTCATATCAGGTACACCCAAGATCAGAAGTTTTGGATAAAACAGATGTAGTTGATCTTCTGATAAAATTTTAGGGTGTGGAGGAAGTGTACATTCATCTACCTCAAACCAGTTCACATTATCATCAATGTCAGGTATGATAAGTGGTTGATTAGGTGTTGGTGGTTTGGAGATGATGACATGTTTTTCTCTTTCAAGTAGCTCAGGAAGTTGCAGTTCTTCCTCTTCAGTAGTAACCAAGGTAGTTACTACTGGTGGGACTTCAGGAGTTACTACTGATAGGGCATCAGTAGTATTTGTCGTTTTTACTTCCTCTTCTTTACTTACTACTGCTATTATATCAGTAGTAGGAGTTACTACTGATACTTCTTTTTTTGTTTGTTCTTCCATTGGAGCAGTAGTAGGTTCATCATCAGCAACCATCTTTTCTTGGTCTTCATCAACAGTTGTTTCTTTTAGATTTAGGAGAGAGGATGCTGCTGCTGCAATTGATTCATCAATCATTGTTTGAATATTATCCTTCTCCCCCTTAGTGAGCTCAACTGGAGGAGCCTCACTATCATCAAGTTTCTTTTTCAATCTTCTAATAATTTTTGTTTGTTGATGAAGCCTGTGTTCATATAGCCTCATTCTTTTGTTGATGGTATTGACATGTCTTTTCATCACTGCAATGGTTTTTCCCTGATTTGTCAGATATTTGAGACAATCTTGTACAGTGGATTCAAGAGAATCCACTTTATCCGTCAATTGTTTTGTTTTAATACTGCCCTCACTCCATCTAGCAAGATCATCGGGCTCACTAACAGGTACATTGGCTTTAAGATTTTCCATCCTATCCATCAATTCCACAGATCTGCCCTCATCACTTCTTGGTGACTCATTGGGTCTTTTAGACATCCTCTTCTTCCTAGAAGAAGCAGAGATGCCCTCCCCTTGTGGTTTCTTGGCACCGGGGTCCTTTGAGTAACTCCTCAAATGAGTCATCACTCAAAGTTGCCGAGGTCTGGGTCTTAGTGATGTTCTCACTATCCTGTGCACCCACCTTTGGGGCATCAGTAGTGAGAGCCCTCGCCTCATGTCCTCTCTCCTCCTTGGAGGACAACTCTTGGAGCCTGAGGTTTGACTCAATTTGTCCCCTGGTGTCCTTAGAAGAAATATTCTTTCTTTGATAAATTGTGGAAATATTTTTGGTTTTATCTGGTAGGTCTTCCACAGAGTGAAGAGTAGCACTCTGCAGATTTATGTCAAGTTCCTGGGACACATTCAGGACTTCTATGTTAGTGGGTGATTGAGTGGCTATTTGTGGTGGTGTTTGGGCTGTATTTGGGGGTGATGGAGTGGGTTGAGGTTCAACTTGGGTTGTATCTATGATTGAACCCTCTCCAATTTGTGTTTGATCTTTGATCATATTTGGAAACAATGGGATTTCCTTGCCCGAAAATTTAAATTGTTTTCTCATATTTGAGAAAACTTTCTTGTTCAACTCTGGAATAATAAAAATGTTTTTGGGAGTTGACAAGTTTTGTAATTCAATGTTAATGATATGTTGGAGAAATCTGGGATACATTAAAAATTTTGTAGAACTAAGATTTCCCAACATACCTTCAAAAATCATTTGAGAAAAATTAAATACTTGGTCTGTGCATAAGCAGACAACAGCAGAGGCTATTGCCTTATTAAACTCATTCCAAGTACTTCTTTTTGGAGAAATACAATGCTGAATCGTACGTACTAAAAATTTCCATTGTGGGGAGAGAAGACCCTTTTGAAAAGTTACTATGTTGAGTCTCCCCTCATAACCCATTTTGTTTAAAATTTCAGCAATGAATTTCTTAGGAAGAGTAACCATACCTGCATCATCGTGTAGTTGGAGATGGTGTCGAATTGATTGCTCTGTTATCTAATGGAGATTTTCGGTTAAACAAGTAACATAAACGCAGCGGAAAATAGTTTAATCACCAATGAACGGATCTTGATATCAATCATACAATTAAACTAATAAATACAAAGAGTTAAGATGAATAAATCATACCCTTGAAGCCTTTGTATAATACGAATCGGACGGAGATGTGGTACGACGGAAACCAAGAACACCAATGGGGAGTTCCTCCAAAGTTAGTCCACACAACACTTGTGCAAGAACACCAAGGGATGCTAGTCCAATCTTCAAGCAAAGAGAACAAAAGTCTAGAGAATGTGTTATGGGGGTGACGGCCGAATAGGGTTCCAAGGGGTTAGAATTGTCTTGCCTTGATTCCCTTTTAATGACTTCCCATAATCATAAATGATTATTTACACTCTAGTCCCTATCTTTTGTTCCTTCTAGTTTGCTCACAATAAAGTTTTAATATTAACAATTAATATTAAACTTTAATATATACAAGCATGTGGCTTATATTAATATATAATGTAATTACCCTAATTACACTATATATCTTATGGTGTTAAGTGTTTAAGTGTGTGACCCTTTAGGCTCACAAACAACTAGCCATATAACTATATGTTATACGCGTGAAGCATATTCCAACAGCTCCCACTTGCGCACGTGATAACATCAAGTAGTTATACAAGCAAAGGTTAGAGTCTAGCAACCCGCCAATGCCCCTAGAAGTACATGAGGAGTTTCATAAAATCTTTGTTCAAAGTTTTTCAATCAGTTATCCTTTTGTTGCTGATACTATGTTGAAATTTAGACAAGGATTAATGTCAATCTACAATTTCAACGATTCTGTTTCTCGATCTATACATTGAAGTAGATTACCAAAACCAATCAGGATTCATCGTGATTACCTTTTGGGTGTGGCCACACATACATCTATTCAAATCATCGAGGGGCCCAGTAGTATCTAATCCACTTTCGTGGAGGAACAAATTCTTTATTGACTGCACGTGTCTGTCATATGCTTAATGACAAACCCGATAATGGTTGTTATAGCAGCCTTATTCAGGTCAGCGTTTAACCATATCAAAGCTTGCCCCTCTACATACACAAACCAACTTGCATCTCAAGTCAGAGGATAAGCGACAAAGCCTTTGTGAGATTCACTTGTGACATAAATCCAAGAAGTGATTTCTCATAGGTTGGGTCAGTCCAATTGTGCATCAATATGAACAACATGTGAGTTTGATTCCATCATCCTTAGTCATACTAAGATAATGTCATCAATGCCCTCATATTTGTCTTAATAATATTCCCATATTATTAATATGACAATGGACAGTTTAGAATATAAAACGCAGTAAATATTCATGGATATAAACATGCAAATATAGAACACAGTAGATATTCATATAAAAACGATCATATCAAATATATCAATTTATTCCAATAAAAACTGCTCAATGTTCCATTATCCAAATACTAAAACAGATTACATGAAACTACTAGCTGGTCGAAGCCCAATGTTTCTAGCATGCTCAATATGTTTGGTACATGGCATTGGCTTCGTGAAGGGGTCAGCTAAGTTGTCATCTGTATGAACTTTGAGTAAGCGTACATCTCCCATTAGGATCGCATCTCTAATGTAGTGAAGCTTCCTCCGATAATGTCTGGCGCCTTTCTGAACACCGGGTTCGTTGGCAATGATGATAGCACCTGTGTTATCACAGTACATATCCATAGGTTTTTCATTACTGGGGACAACTCCAAGCCCAGAAATGAATTTCCTCATCCAAATAGCTTCCATTGCAGCTTCAGTAGTTGCAATGTATTCAGCTTCTGTAGAAGACATGGCGATAGTGCTCTGCTTCACACTTTTCCAATCAACAGCGCCTCCGTTCAAAACGAAAACATACCCCGTTTGAGATTTGGAATCATCTCTGTCAGTCTCAAAACTAGCATCAGAATAACAAGTGACGCTTAGTTCATCTTGACTTTCACCACCATAAACAAGAAACATATCTTTAGTATTCCTAAGATACTTTAGTATGTTCTTAACAGCAGTCCAGTGACTCTCACCTGGATTCTGTTGGTATCGACTTGTAAGGTTCTGAGAGAACGCTACATCAGGTCTTGTGCACCGTACAGCATACATGATTGACCCTACTGCCGAGGCATAGGGGACATCACGCATACGTTTCATCTCATCAGGTGAGGACGGTCCTTGAGTCTTACTCAAGTGTACATTGTGTTGCATAGGGAGATTTCCACGTTTGGAAGCATCCATTCTAAACCGTTTTAGAATCTTATCAATGTACGCACTTTGACTTAGTCCGATTAACCGCTTTGTTCGATCTCGATAGATCTTTATACCAAGTATATATGCCGCTTCCCCAAGATCCTTCATAGCGAAGCACTTCCCAAGCCAGGATTTTACATCTTGTAGCATTGGAATGTTATTTCCTATGAGTAATATGTCATCGACATATAGGATTAGAAAGACAACAATGCTCCCACTAGCTCTTACATATACACATGGCTCGTCGGGATTCTGAATAAAGCCAAACGTTTTGACTTCCTCGTCGAATCTTTTGTTCCAACTTCTGGATGCTTGCTTTAGTCCATAAATGGACCTTTGAAGCTTACATACTTTCTTTGGGTGTTTTGGATTAACAAAACCCTCAGGTTGAACCATATAAACATCTTCATCAAGATGTCCATTTAAGAAAGCAGTTTTAACATCCATTTGCCAAATCTCATAGTCATAGTACGCTGCTATGGCTATGACAATCCTAATAGCTCTAACGTCGGCAACATGCGAGAAGGTTTCATCATAGTCAATCCCGTAGGTTTGAGTGTAACCTTTTGCTACCAATCGAGCTTTATAGGTGTGTACGTTGCCATCCATGTCGGTCTTCTTCTTGAAGAGCCACTTGCTACCAACAGTCTTACTGTTAGGAGGAAGATCAACCAAAGTCCATACTTGGTTATCTTTCATGGATTGCATTTCCGCGTTCATAGCATCAAGCCATTTGTCAGATTCAGAATCTGATAATGCAGCTCGATAGTTAGGGGGTTCATTATGATCCCCTAAACTTAGCTCCTCAGCATCGACATGGAAACCATATCGTTCAGGTGCATGAGGTGTCCTTGCGGACCTTCGAACGGGGACTCCATCATTTTGAGGTGCAACAGGAACAGTTTCATGTTCAGCCTCATCTTGATGTTCGCTAGTCTCTACGATAGGTTGTGCATCTTCATCGCTTGGAATCTCGTCAAAGTCGATGGTACTCCCACTTGCTTCTTGTGAAATGAGATTGCTCTCAAGAAACTCAGCATAACGAGCAATAATTACTTTTTGCTCAGGTGGGTAGTAGAAATAGTAACCCATCGTTTCCTCAGGGTATCCTACAAAGATGCACTTGACAGCTCTGGGTTCAAGTTTGTTCGGTGTGTCTCGTTTTACGAGAGCTTCACAACCCCAGACCTTCAAGTAAGACAAGTTAGGGACTTTCCCATGCCATATCTCATATGGAGTCTTTTCAACCTTTTTGGTGGGAACCATATTCAGTATGCGAGCAGCCGATTTGAGTGCATAACCCCAAAAGGATAGAGGCAGAGTTGTAGGACTCATCATCGATCGGACCATGTCAAGCAAGGTGCGATTTCTCCTTTCCGATACACCATTATGCTGTGGTGTATACGGTGGAGTGAATTGTGAAACAATCCCACAATTCTTTAGATGGTCTTGAAACTCATGGCTCATGTACTCTCCTCCTTGATCAGAACGAAGAGCCTTTATCTTCTTGCCGAGTTGATTTTCTACTTCATTTTGGAAAGCTTTGAACGTTTCAAAGGTTTCATGTTTATGTTTAATCAAGTAAACATAACCATAACGACTAAAGTCGTCAGTGAAAGTAATGAAGTAGGTAGCACCTTCCCTAGTTTGAGTTCTAAAAGGGCCACATACATCAGTATGTATGAGTCCAAGTAGATCATTGGCCCTTTCGCCTACATGGGAGAAAGGCTTGCGCGCCATTTTACCAGATATGCAAGAAACACATTTATCAAATGATTCAGAATCATCTGATTTTATAAGTCCATCGTTTTGTAGTTTTAAAACGCGTTTCTTGTTAACATGGCAAAGACGACAATGCCATAGGTAAGTAGAATCCAAGTTCTTCTTGGATTTCTTGTTGCTACATGTATAAATAGAACTACTGTTTGTGATACGATTATGCATATCAATCTCAAAGATACCATCACGAGGAATAGCATTAAAGTAAAAAACATTATCCTTTGAAACTGAAATACCATAATCCGTAAACGTATGAATAAAACCATTATTCCACAAACATGAAAGCGATACTATACCCCTAGTAATACTAGGCGCATAGTGACAATTGTCCAATACAATAATTAAACCACTAGGAAGGATTAAATCATAGCTTCCTATAGCTTCGACCGGTGCACGCATTCCATTGCCTACGTACAAATCCAAAGCTCCATGGTTTAGCTTTCTACTTCACCTTAGACCCTGCATGGTATTACAAATGTGAGTTCCACAACCAGTGTCATATACCCATGATTTCTTAGGGAAGGCATATAGTTCTATTGTGAAGATACCTGATGTGCCAATCTTATTGGCTTTGTTCTTCATCAACTCCGCTAGGTAGGCAGGACAATTCCTCCTCCAATGGCCTGTTTCACCGCAGTGATGGCAAGCAAGATCCTTAGCAGGATGCTCCTTATGAGTAGGTGGGGGAACCTTTGGCTTGGGCTTGTAAACTTGCTTTCCCTTGCCTTGGCCCTTAGCAACTACTTGCGGTTTTGGTTTTTAGATCTTTCCTTGCCTTATAGCAAGGACAGTAGGGGCCGGAGTTTTCTTGGGTAGGCTTGCTTCTGTTTGTTTCAGCATAGCATGTAATTCGGCGAATGTCTTCCCCATACTATGCATATGATAAGTCATGACAAACGGTGCAAAATCCTTGTTTAGGGACGTTAGAATCAAGCTAATCCCAAGGATGTGCGGCATAGCGTAACCAAGCCTCTCCATTTGGTCTAAGTGGCTCTTCATCTTCAAGAGATAAGAGCTAACAGACTGTCCCTCCTCCTGCTTGCAAGCGTGGAAGGCTTTGACAGTGTCAAAGAGTTCCTGCTCGGCTTGCTTTTGATACATGGCCTTTAGGTCACGCATCATATCAAATGCAGTGAGGTCCTCGAGATTCTTTTGAATCTCAGGAATCATGCTCACTAGCATAAGCGCGGCGACTTCCTGTTGTTCGTTAAACCTTTTGGTATAGGCTGCACGAACAGCAGCAGTGGCGGTAGTAGCAGGGGCAGGGGGCAGCGCCTCCTCCAAATGGTGGTACTTGTGCTCGGCCCTAAGGACAATCCTTAGGTTTCGAGACCAGTCCACAAAGTTCGTTCCATCAAGTTTCTCTTTTTCGAGAACGGAACGAATGGTGGTGTGTGTTAGGGTTTGATTAGTAGTAGTCATCTACAAAAATACAAAGTTCATTAATTAGTTTTTTCAATAATAATATTTTTTAATCAATTAACTACCCAATTAATTTTAATTAAAAGCTAAGATCCCATTGAGCTTCTATCATCGCATCAGTTGATCTGCTAGAGATGATAGATCCAATAGGTAGGTGACGTTCAACAATTGCATTACAAGTGCAACTCTTAGAGGTATGGGACTTCATGGCACCTAGTGAACAAGCATCTAGGGTCAAGTGGCATGTTTGTCGCATCTTCGCCTCAAGTCAAGGTCTCACCGTTAACTTGATTAAGTCATCCAATGTGAAATCGTGTCAAAATAGATCTAGGTCTCACCGTAGAGAATAATGACCTCGGATCTAAATTCAAACCACGTCTCACGTGAATTCAAAAATAGAAGCAAGTGATTATCAACCGATTGGACGGCGTGACTTAAATTTTAGGTATGTTTAAATTTTAATTGATAAAATTTTATTAAGATATGAATGAATCATGTACTTCATTCATACCACTTCATAAGTCGGTTTAATAAGCGGTAAAAACGTTTAGCGATTATTAAATCATAAGTTTCAAATCATATTTAAACTTTTGTCTTAATCTCAAAAACAAGTTTAGATTAATTTCGTGATCATAGATGATTGAACTGTAATCATCGATGATTAACTAGTAATCATTGATGATTAAACAGTGATCATAAGTGATTAATCAATAATCATCGATGATTAATAAGTAATCATTGATGATTAAAATTTTGGATGTTTTAATGTTTGTGTTTCAAAAAATCATATTTTTAGTTGTTTATTATTTGTATCATATAGAAATTATTTCACAACCACAAACATATAATAAAACATGCAACACATTTTGTGCAAACCTCGACCGATGAAATCCTAGGTTCGGTCACGTGAGTCATCACGACGGACCGAAAGGGTCAAACTAGGGGACGGGCCAACATGAACCCAATGAGCTCCCACTTGCTCCAAGACATTCTTGAGCAAGTAGAAACCAATACTTGTGAAAAATTGCAATCTGCCAGAAAATTCCAGCAGACTTTGAAGCTCAAAAAGTCACTGAAGGAGTCTTCGATAGTCTTCCCGGCCTTCTGGAAAGTTGTAGCCCACGACTTTGCAAGCATTTTAGGCTTTTGAATCGCCCAAAACGGAGTCCGTATGCCTCTGGAAAACCTGTTTTCGTGCAGCCCTCGCGTTGGTGACGGAAATCGTTGTTTTCTTCATTTGTCTTCAATTTTGGTCAACAATTTACAATAAAAAGAAAATAAAGAAAGACAATCTATTCTATTACTTTTACATTACAAATTGCCCCAAAAAATGGCACCAAAATAAAAGAAAGAATTAAAAGATTACAACCAAATTTAGCCAAAAACACGGCTTTCCCAAAACAACCAAACATTCAACCACAATCAATCACAAGGTCTAGGCTTTCATCGGTTTGCACAAACAATCAACAATTGACAAGGCCTTGGCTTGGGATATGGCAAAAATACATGTTTCGCCATATCAAAAACAAAATTAAACAAGTAATTCCAAGCCAAATAATCAAAAAATTCAATAAACTAGATTAATTTTTTGATGTGTTTTTGTAATAAGTGGCGATAAGGGTTCCAAAAAATCGTATTTTTAACCCAATATTATTTAAAAAAATTCGAAAAAATAAAGAACCCTAGGGTTCTTATATTTTGCCGTTAGGATTTTCGCCACTTTTCACAAAAAAGTAGCTAATTATATGATTAATATAATGACTCGTGATACCACTAATGGAGATTTTCGGTTAAACAAGTAACATAAACGCAGCGGAAAATAGTTTAATCACCAATGAACGGATCTTGATATCAATCATACAATTAAACTAATAAATACAAAGAGTTAAGATGAATAAATCATACCCTTGAAGCCTTTGTATAATACGAATCGGACGGAGATGTGGTACGACGGAAACCAAGAACACCAATGGGGAGTTCCTCCAAAGTTAGTCCACACAACACTTGTGCAAGAACACCAAGGGATGCTAGTCCAATCTTCAAGCAAAGAGAACAAAAGTCTAGAGAATGTGTTATGGGGGTGACGGCCGAATAGGGTTCCAAGGGGTTAGAATTGTCTTGCCTTGATTCCCTTTTAATGACTTCCCATAATCATAAATGATTATTTACACTCTAGTCCCTATCTTTTGTTCCTTCTAGTTTGCTCACAATAAAGTTTTAATATTAACAATTAATATTAAACTTTAATATATACAAGCATGTGGCTTATATTAATATATAATGTAATTACCCTAATTACACTATATATCTTATGGTGTTAAGTGTTTGAGTGTGTGACCCTTTAGGCTCACAAACAACTAGCCATATAACTATATGTTATACGCGTGAAGCATATTCCAACAGTTATCGTGATCGTCTTTCCATCCACCGATGATTTTATCATAGGTGCAGTTGCACCTTCTGTTCTTTCTGCATTGGTCCAAAAATCCACCAAGTGCTGTTGATAGGCTTTCGGTTTCACCATTAATGCGAACTTAATGTATGAGTTCTTTAAAAATTGCACTATTGGTCGAAAGTCTTTAGTGCCGTCTGGATTGCGTAAAAACACACACATATTATGGAACTCTGAGTATTTAAGATCGGTTTGAACGTTGAGAGATTGTAGAGTTGCCATTGTTGTTGAATTTTGTTACAGACTCAGGATTTTTGATCGTAAGCCAGGGTTTATCGAGAGGATATAGCAAATCGAAGTGAAGATAATGCTAAACTAATCGACCGCCGCCTTTTATATCTTTCGATTTAATCTGCAAAAAGACTAAATTGCCCTTCGAATCATAGCCTAACGGTTATTTCACAGGGGTTAGTTTGGTAATTGTGATTCTGAAAGACCAGTAGTAAAAGAACGTCAGTAGTATCTACAAACATCAGTAGTAACTAAGAATTTTGACATCAGTAGTGACTATAGACATCAGTAGTAACCACTAACACACAAGACCAGTAGTATATGTGAATACCAGTAGTACTGACCAACCAGTAGTATTTATGTATACCTAATACACAACAGTAGTAATAAACTACCAGTAATATTTTGTGCACATGCCTACAATCAGTAATACAGATCTACCAGTAGTAAAACACTTTAAATAAATAACTTTTTACAACAAAACTTTACACATGATTTTAAGTGAGACTTTAATTTATTAAAATCATTCCAATACTGCTAACCAAGAAGTTGAATCTTCCTACATCAAATGCTTTTGTAAAAAGATCTGCTAATTGATCATCAGTATGAATTTTAACAACTTTGATTAATTTCTTTTCATTACAGTCTCTTATAAAATGAAATCTTATTTCAATGTGTTTAGTTTTAGAGTGTTTTACTGGATTGTTCACAATACTAATAGCACTTTGATTATCAATAAAAATAGGAGTTTTAAGGATAGAGATACCAAAGTCTAGGAGCTGGTTTTGAATCCAGAGTACTTGAGCACAACAAGCAGATGCAGCTACATACTCTGCTTCAGCAGTTGATGTTGATACATTTGTTTGCTTCTTGCATTGCCATGACACCAGTCTTGATCCAAAGAATTGACATCCACCAGTAGTGGACTTTCTGTCTTGACATTCACCTCCATAGTCACTATCTGTGTAGGCTATGAGTTCAAAGGGTGAATCATGTGGATACCATAGACCTAGTGATGCTTTGCCTTTCAAGTATCTGAATATTCTATTGACAGCTTGCAAGTGTAGTTCTTTAGGTTTTGCTTGATATCTTGCACACACACAAACACTATACATAATGTTAGGTCTTGATGCAGTTAAGTACATCAAAGAGCCTATCATTGATCTATATAAGTGTTCATCTACATCCTCCCCCTCAACATCAGGATGTAGGTGTTTGTGTGTTTCCATTGGTGTACTTGCACTCTTACTGTCTTTCAAATCAAATTTCTCCAAGATGTCTTTGACATATTTTGATTGATTTATCAAAATACCATCTGTTCTTTGACTGACTTGGAGTCCAAGGAAGAAGTTCATTGGACCCATAGAGCTCATCTTGAATTTAATCTGCATCAGTTCTTCAAATTCTTTGCATAAACAGTCATTGGTTGAACCAAAAATGATATCATCTACATAGATTTGTACCAGTAGTATATCATCTTTGACTTTCTTTGTAAACAAAGTTTTGTCAATGGCTCCTCTTTTAAAGTTGTTCTTCAATAGATATGATAATAATGTGTCATACCATGCTCTTGGTGCCTGATGTAGGCCATACAGAGCTTTGTCCAGTTTAAACACATAATCACCATGTTTTGGATCTTCAAAACCTGGAGGTTGGCATACATAGACCTCTTCTTCAATCTTCCCATATAGAAATGCACTCGTCACATCCATTTGATAGACTTTGAACTTCTTGAATGAAGCATATGCTAGAAATATTCTTATGGCTTCAATTCTAGCAACAGGAGCATATACTTCGTCATAGTCTATTCCTTCTTCTTGAGTGTATCCTTGGGCTACAAGTCTGGCTTTGTTCTTGATCACTATACCTCTTTCATCTTTCTTGTTTCTGAAGATCCATCTTGTTCCAATGGCTCTTTTTCCTTTGGGTAGAGGTACAAGTGTCCAAACAGCTTGTAACTTGAATTGAAGGAGTTCTTCTTGCATTGCCTCAATCCAGTTTGAGTCCTTCATTGCTTGTTGGATCTTCTTTGGTTCATCCTGAGACAGAAAGCATTCAAACATACTTTCATTAGCAATTAAACTTATATTACACATATTTGCAGTCAAGCTTTTATTTAATTTGCTTCTTGTTTGCAGTGGTGAGTTAACATCACTTAGAACAAGGTCTAATGGATGGTTCTTCTGAGTCCTTGTAGTTGTAGCTTTATCAACAACTAGTTGATTTTCAAGATTGGACTCATTTGTCTCAGGTAGTTGTTGCTCTAGTGATCCTTCATTGTCATTGATGTTTGGTTCATCATCATCTTGGTCAGAGTTACTACTGCTATTGTCTTCATTGAGATCAGTAGTATTATTGTTGTTACTGGTATCAGTAGTATCTTGAGAATCTAGGTTATTGTTGGGACCAGTAGTATTTTGAGTACTATTACTGGCGCCAGTAGTATTTGAATTACTAATGTCCTCATTCTCAGAGTTACTACTGGTTCCAGAACTTGAGTTATTACTGTCCTCAGTATTGACTATGGGAGCAGTATTAACTACTAAGTATCTCATCTCTTCTTGACCAGTATTAACAGATGATGTTCCTTCCTTTTGAGAGTGACCATTTGAATTATCTGCATTGAAATCCATGTTAGAATTAAAGGATTTGGTTAGATTGTCTATGTTAAATAGCCAATCTGGACCATTTCCTTGTTCATTAGAGACATTTTCATTAAAGGATACATTGATGCTTTCTTCAATTATCCTTAGTCTTTTGTTGAATACTCTGTATGATTTGCTTTGAGTAGAGTATCCCACAAAGACTCCATCATCAGCTTTGCAGTCAAATTTACCAATTTGTTCTCTTGTAATTAGAATAGTACAAGGACAACCAAATGATTTTAAAAAGCTTATAGAAGGTTTTCTTTTATTAAAAAGCTCATAAGGTGTTTTAAAATATGGCTTCACTATTAATACTCTGTTCTGAACATAACATGCAGTATTAACAGCTTCTGCCCAAAAAGTAATTGGTAATTTTGAGTCTGCTAGCATTGATCTTGCTGCTTCAATGATGGTTATGTTTCTTCTTTCAGCTACACCATTTTATTGTGGAGTTCTAGGTGAGCTGTATTGCCTGTCAATTCCTTTAAGATCACAAAAGTTAATTAAGTTAGCATTTTTAAATTCTGTGCCATTATCACATCTTATGGCTTTCACTTTTTGATCAGATGAGTTTTCCAGTTTGATAATTAAGTTCTTTATGAGTTCACTTGTTTCATCCTTTGTCCTGAGAAAGAAAACCCATGTATATCTAGAAAAGTCATCAGTAATAACAAGACAATATTGTTTCTTTCCAATACTCATTACATTTGTAGGTCCAAATAGGTCCATATGTAAGAGCTGTAAAGGAACAGAAATAGAATTCACAGATTTGGACTTATGAGAAGACTTGTGTTGTTTACCTTTTAGGCATGCAACACAATGATGATCACACATAAATTGTTTTTGAGGTAGTCCAATGACCAGATTTCTTTTTACTAAATTGTTCATGTTTTTGAAATTAGTGTGACACATCCTTCTATGCCATAGTTCTGATTCAGTGGTGTTTGCCTTGGATATAAAGCAGTTGACCTCATTTGAAGAAATGAGTTCTCCCCCTATATCCAGGCAATACACATTATTTCTCCTTGGAGTTCTTAAAACAACATATTTTTCATCTAAAATAAAGTCAGGAGAAAGAATGATGCACTCAATGTCTGTGAAAAGAATTTTATTCTTTTTATCACACACTTGAGACACACTGACAAGATTGTATTTTAGTTCAGCTACATAAAATACATCATCAAAGGTAATTTTGCCATTTGTAACAGTACATTTACCTGTAATCTTACCTCCCTGTGGGTTCTCACCAAATGCCACATATCCTCCATCAAATAACTTGAAATCTTTAAGAATTTGTAGATTTCCAGTCATGTGCCTTGAGCATCCACTATCAATATGCCATGTTCTTCCTTCTTCTGGGATTTGAATGCTCTGCACAAGTGAGTAAAGGATTAGTTAAGTTTGGGAACCCAAGCTTTGTATGTCTTGGGTTCATCCTTTGAGAAATAAGCCTTTGGGGATTTAACTTTAAACATTTTTGGTGCCCATACTTGTTTATTACTGGTTTTTAATTTTACTACTGCCCTTTTAAAAGTGTTACTGGTGTTTGAATTTTCTACTGATCTTGGTGTATACCCATGATGTTTAGCTTTTGTATACTTTACTACTGATGGACCAGTAGTATTTGGGTACTTCCCATGTTTAGAATGACCAGTAGTGTTTTTAGGGTTGACACCAGTAGTATTTTGAAAAGTTGGTTTAGGAGCAGTAGTATTCTTGTAGTGAGGGTTTTTACCAGTAGTGTTTTTGTACTGGTACCATACATCATTATAATTAGGGTTAACACCAGTAGTAAAATTGTTACAGTTTTTACTGGTGTTGGAAAATTTAAAGTATTGTTTATTTTGATTTGATTTTCCATTGTTCTTGAAGTAATTGCTGTTCTTTGGGCTTCCAACTCTTCTGTTTTGCACAAATCTTGGTGCACTTCTTCCAAATCTTGGTGTTTCAGCAATTGGAGTTTTTGTTTTATTTACTACTGAAGGGCCAGTAGTATCTTTTAACTTCTGTGTCTTTGCTTTTTCTTTAAAGATTTTAAATTCTCTTAACTCTTTGCAGTTTATTGGATTGAAGTGACAATCCTTTGCTAAATGATTTACTTTGTTGCAAATAACACATTTTAATTTATTATCTTGAGCCTTTATGATTTTTCTTTGTTCTAAGAGTTGGTTCCTATTTCTTTGATTTCCCCTTTTTAGAATTTTGGGTATATTTTCTGCATCATATTTAGGAGATTCATTTGGACTTTGTGCTGTGTGAAAACTTGTATCAATTGATTTTGGTGATTCAGTTTGAGAGATTGTAAATTCAATTGATTGATCATCATCAGAAGAATCATTTGATTCAGATGTTTCATTATGTGATTCAGTTTGCTTTTCAGTTTTTAATTCATTAATGATTCTTTCTGAACTGTTTTTAAGTGGTGGAATGATTTTATATGGAGGTGGTACAGCATGATATCCCACCCCATGAACAACTTTTTCTGTAGTTTGATTGTTAGTTAGTTCATCAAGAATTTTAGTGCTTCTTTCAAACTTTTTGATTGTTAATTTATTTTGTTCAATTTCAAGCTGACATTCTTCTAATTTACTTGTTAGTTCTTTATTTTTTATTTCATAGAACTCTTTCTCATCTACAGCTTGAAGTAATTCTTCCTTTATTCGTTGATCAATCATTTGGTACACCTTTATCTGATGTTCTTGATCAGCAATCACACTATCAAACTCATGATTTCTTCTGACTGCTTTTGCTAAATCTTCATTTAATTTAGTGTTTTCTTTTTCTAGATTTTTAATAATTTTAGCACATTCAGAAGTACAAGGTTTAGGTTTTACCTCAGTTTTACTGTCAGTAAAGGCCATGAGAGCTTGATTTTGAGCATGCTCTTCTGCTTGGAAGCTCCAGTCATAACCTTGTCCTTGTTGTGAAACAAGAGCAGTTGATTTTGATCTTTTGTCTGGCTGAGGACATTCTTTTGCAAAGTGACCAAGGTTGTTATAGTTGTAACATTTGACTTTAGTTTTGTCAAATCCAGCTTTGTCACCTTTGTTGAAGTTGAGGCTTGTCCTACCAGTTCTTTTTAAGAATCTTTTTGTCCTTAGGCTCAGCATAGCCATCTGCCATTTAAGATCCATCTCCTCAAGATCATCTGGATTCAATTGTTCCAAGTAATCACTAATCAGTGCAGTATGCACATGACTAGTGAAAAATGATTCTCTTGCAGTATCCTCAGAATCTGCAGCCTTTCCTGTGAAGGTTTCCTGACCTTGACCTGTACTAGAGACAAATGCAGCATTATTAGAAGAAATAGAAGGGTTCTTTTGGTTTACCTCAGTTTCAAATACTCTGAGATCATTATAGAGTTCATCCAACTCTTTTTCTTCTAGAGCCTCTCTTTGTCTATATACCACTGTATACATGGCCCATTCTTCACTTAGACACCTTAGGAACTTCATGTTGACATCTTCTTGATCCATCTTAACCCCAACCTGGTTAAGTTCACCAATTAGCTTGTTGAATCTGTCAAACACTTGAGTGAGTGTTTCATTGGGCTTTCCTTTGAAATTTTCAAAGTCTTGTTTGAGAACAGACTTCATGTTCCTTTTGGTGCTCTTTGTCCCAACAAATCTCTTCTCCAGTGCTTCCCAAAGTACCTTTGCATCATCATACTCAACGAAGAGATGTTGATAGTCGTTAGGAATGGCCAGTAGGAGAGTGCTTAGAGTTTTAAGTTCGATTCCCTTGTCTTTCTTCTCCTTCTCACACTTAAGTTTGTCTGCCTCAGTTGCAGAGCTGCTTGCTTGACCAGGACCAGTTTTGTTTCCTTCAAGGACAACTTCCCACATGGAATAATCTGTAATAAGCATGTATTGCTTAATACGATTCTTCCACATCCCAAAGTTGTTGGGAGTGAGTATAGGAATTTTGTTGGCCTGAGTGCTTTCATTATTATCAGTCATGATTAATAATGTGTGTGTTTTAAAGATTAAAACTTTTTGTTGTTCTTAACAAATAGTAGATCTAGAACCAATAAAGCTCTGATACCACTTGTCAGGATCGATTAACTATAGAGAAGTTAATAAACACCTTAGATCTAATTGATTATAGAAGTTGCAGCGGATCAACACTATATCAATAAATTAAGAACGATGAACTGTAAATAATAAACGAAAATATTAAGAACACAGTTTCACAAAAAGCTTCAATGTATATTATCGAGTTAACAATACACACGTACGTTTACAATTCGTAAGGAACTATTTATAATAGTCCTTGAAGCTAAACTATTTACCCTAGTTATTCTAGGACTTGATTTACATTCGAATTCTATAGATATACATTGATTTACATACTATAACTATCTCTACGAAGATCTCGGACTTGATCTGCTTCCAAAATGCGTATCAGTAGTAAACTGCAATCACCAGTAGTAAATTCATATCATCAGTAGTAATCTTGGTGATCAGTAGTAAGTCCAGATCCATCGTCAGTAGTAACTACTATTGATCAGTAGTATCTTCAATTTGCCTTGATCAGTAGTAACTAAGTTATAGTCTTCACCATTATCAACTTCATCAGTAGTAAACAATTTCTGCCCCATCAGTACTAAGTATGATCAGTACTAACTGCAGTATCAGTATTAAGTTGATATGTGTTTTGCTCCAACAAAGGCAATGGAGGATAATAACGCAAGACAACATACGGTAATGAAGTTGGGAATGTTCATAACTACAATCCTTGAGGAAGGCACTTCTCCTTTGTACGAAGCAGAGCTCACTATTGACTCTGCAGTCAAGAAGAAATCTGAAGAAGACGTTGAACCTTCATCATCTTAATTAACCGGTTTGCGTGCGTCTTATAATAATAATATTAATAAATAATTCCACACGTTTGTGATACGTATGGTAAAAATAATTAATATGCATCCTATATATACATATATGTTAATATGTATATCAGTATATATTGCATGCATAGATTTGGTTTGTTTGCATGTGTGTTAAATTGGATTGATTATCATGTAATAAGAAATCCAATTATATATATGTTGTCTTTGATTTCTATGTTTGAATAAAAGTTGTTTTAAAATCTCTCGTTCAATTGCTCCTTGTATTTGACTGTTGATCATGATTTGACTTTAATCTATAATCGTAGATCTGTAGATAAACTGATCAAAATGTGTGACCGTTTAACTCTTACGAACAAAATCCAATGCCCCTGTTCTTGACGAGTATAACTTCGGGCTCTGGAAATTTTAATACTTCCTCCTATTCAAAATAAGTGTTACACTTTTTTTTTTTTTTTTATGATTCAAAATAAGTGATACACTTTAAAAAAATCACATTATTTGGTAAAAAAAAGTGGGATACTCACCCATTAACTATCTACTTTAACAAAGTGAAATAACCTCTTTACCCTTATCTTTTACTTTGAAACATCATTTACCTACTTTATTCAAAAGGTGAGGGACTCTTTACACGTGGCTAACATGGCTAACAGTGTCTTATTTAACACGAAATCATCATCCTAACTTCTTACCCACCCTTCAAGTTTTCCAAGCAAGAAAAATATATCGAATCAAAACCACCAGAAAAAACTCAAAGATCGTATAAAAAATGGCGAACAAATCAGTGATTTTTGCTGCATCATTGACCGGAGAAGCATTCGAATCCATCTACGTTGACGTGTCCGATTCCGATTCCGATTCGTGGGAGGTTATCGATCTGTCCGATTCCGATGACGGGAACTACTCTTGCAGTGACGTCACCTCCACCGACGGCGAAGACGACGTCAACACCGACGAAAAAGAAGTCGTGCCGGACGTCGATGATCAGCTTCAACATCCGTACGGGTCTCCGGCGACTGACATCTCTGTTCAGTCACGAGTAGATGAAATCACTCATCAATATCAGGTAATTGAAATTAGGTTTTCAGTTTCGAGATTTTAAACGAAAGCAGTTTAAAATAGCAATTCGGAGTAAAATCTGATATTATTTGTCTGTACATAATCGATCACAACCGATCGTTTTGTCCGGATGTTCGTATCATTTTTTAGTTGAATTTGTGTTTACATGTTCGTACAGGAACTTAACGATGCAAATGAAATCGATAACAACAGTCAGATGATCGTTGACATCGGTTTGATCGACGGTGGAGATGATCCGTACGCAGAGCATGATGATGATGATGATGGTGAAGACGATGATGATTCCGACTTGGACGATGAACTGGTGCCAAAATGGTTGAGTAATAAATTCGAAAGACAGAGGATGAGGAAATTGGGGAAAAGAGTGTATCCAAAGATGAAGAAATTAAAACGGATGGTTAATCAGTACAACAGGCCTGGATGTGTTCATGGAAAGCATGGGTTAGGATTGAAGCACAATCTCATCTGGTAAAAATTTGATCTTGATGCTTGAAATTACGTGAATTTTATGGTTGATATGAATGGATCTTAATGTTAATTTGAAATGTACAGCAGTTAATTTAGGGTTGATGGATTGTTTTTAGGGTTAGGGTTTGAAGTTGGTTGCAATTGGATCTTGAATGTATATATCAACTATCTGATCAAATTGCATTCTAATTTCGCATATCTACATAGGTTTTTGGAGCTTTATGAAAAATAAAGTTTTCAGATTTGAAAGTTATACTGTTATAATAAAAGTTATTTGGATGCAAGAGTTTTTACCTTTTATTTTAAAGAAAATTTTCTAAACAAAAAGTTATTTGAATTAATTTTTAAATTCTTTTAGGAACTTTTAGGTGTTGTTTGTTTTTTGCCAAAAGATCTGCGTGTGATCTTTTGTCTGCGCGGTGCAGACGACGGGCAGAAAAACACTCTCGCAGGTGTTTGTTTTTTGGAAGACTACAGACCTGAAAACATCTGCCAAAGGTCTGTGTGACAAAGACTTGAGAGGGAGCTTTTTGTGTCTGCCAAGGAAAAAAAGAAAAGGGGGTAAAAAGTTGAAAACGTGATCTGCTCTTCCCTCCATCTACATCTCCTTCTTCCCTCCTCTCCCCCAAAACCCTACCCCAAATCCTCCATGTACGTCTCCTTCTCCCCATAGCCGGCGAACACTTCCACCAGATACCGGAGATCAACTGTCGTCGGAGTCGCAAAGCAGCCTCACTCGCCGGTCGCCGCCTCTCTCCTTCTGCACTCGCCGGTCACCGCCTCTCTCCTTCTACACTCGTCGGTCGTACAGTCGCCGCCTCTCTCCTTTTGCACTCATACAGTCGCCGACGTCGTTCTCCTCTGCGAGGGTTCGATCTGTACAGAGAGAGATCAATTTGTTTACTTCTCCGGCGCCGGTCTCCTTCTCCGGCTAATCCGAACTTGTTCTCCGGCCATCTTCTTGATTTTGGGGAAAACCTACCCAAAACTTTGAGAAAACCCATCCCAAAACATGAAAAAAAACTCATACATTTTTTGCTACAGATCTTCTTGTCCATTTCAAAAAACAAACAATATTCTTTTTGGAGATGGCAGATCTTTAGTCCATCTTTTTGGTACAGCACGTTGCAGATGTGGTCCGCAGACCGCAGATCTTTTTGCTTTAAAAAAAACAGCACCTTAGAGTGAAGAGTGAAGAGTTACTAATTACTATAATGTTCTTAAAAATCATGTTCTTATTAAAATTGGCCCTTGTATGTTTCCTTTTATGTTATTTTATATTTTCCTGCTCTAATTTTTAAACAATTTATCTAGCATATTTATATGAACAAAAAAAGTTAGGGACCCTTTCTTTTCTCTTTCCTTTAACTTTCTTTCAAAAAGAAATCTCTAAAAGAACACAACGTTAATGTTGATGTCATGCGTAATGCATGACCGGAGAGCAGGTCGCGACTGGCCACCTTACCTTGCTCGACGCGTCGTCCCCGTTACACACCCCCGTGCTCGACGCGTCGCCCCCCTTGAATGGTCGGGAAGTCGAGCGTTGGTGAACGACTGGAAATGGAAGAAATAAATGGGGCAACGGCTATAAAACGGCTAGTTTGCCCCACCCCTCTTCAATTTTACCTACTTTTTTACCTTATAAATACCCAATCTTTTTCTAAAAAATTTCACACTTCTCATTTTTTTTTCTTCATACTTACTCACATCACACACACTATCTTGAAAATGAGTTCCGACGATGAAATGAATGTCGCTAATTTCATTTTTGGCGACGAGGAGGAGGACAGGATTATACATCTTGGTTTTTTACAAACGGTGGCCGCGTTTCTTGAAGGTTCCAGTTCTAGTATCCCTAGAACTCCTAGAAGATACGTGAATAGGGATCGTGGCGGTGCGAATGACCGTCTCGTGGCAGCTTACTTCGCTGAAAATCCGATGTATAACGAGCAAGATTTTCGTAAATGTTTCAGGATGAGCCGTGATCTTTTCACACGCATTGTTCGCGATCTCACTAATACCGTCTCATTATTTGTGCAACGTTATGATGCACTTGGGAACGCAGGTACTTCTCCGCTAATGAGGTGCACCGTCTGCAATTCGTCAGTTAGCATACGGCACCGTACCGGATGCTCTAGACGAATACTTACAAATTAGTGAGAAAACTAGCCGTGATAGTCTCGCAGAGTTCTGTAAAGGGGTTATGCACTTGTATGAAGAAGAGTTTTTACGAAAGCCTACTCATACTGATGTGGCGAAGCTATACGCTTTTCATGAGGAGAAACATGGGTTTTCCGGTATGCTATGAAGCATTGATTGTACTGATTGGCCTTGGGCTCAATGTCCAAATGCTTACGCGTTTTTTGGTGTCGCCGGGTCGAACAACGACATCAACGTGTTACGAGCATCCCATATTTTCAATGATCTCAAAGACGGGAATGCACCTGAGGTACCCTTTTTGGCAAACGGGGTGTCTTACAAATGGGGATATTATCTTACTGACAGGATATATCCGGATTAGTCTGTTCTTGTTAAGTCTATTTCACACCCAAATGCGAATGATGTTAAGCGGGTGAACTACAAGAAAGCACACGAAGCGGCAAGGAAAGACGTAGAACGAGCATTTGGCGTTCTAAAGAAAAAATAGGGTATAATAAACACGGCTGCAAGGTCCCCAAAAGTCTAGGCTCGAACCACTAACTTACTAACTAACTTGCCGTTCAAAAAAAAAAAAAAATATATTACATAATATGATTATCAAAGACAAAGGCAGAGCGATATGTCCCGACTTTCATCCGGAAGAGCGACATAGTGAACTTGGCCCCGTATGATCACATGAAGAAGTATTGCAAGTTATCAGGGAGATCCATAATCAACAAACTCATCTAAATCTTAGATCTGATTTGGTGGAACACGTTTTGAATCGACAAACCCACCACTAGTTTTTTTTAATGTTTTTTTAATTATTTTTAATGTAATGTTTTTAATTATTTTTAATGTAATATTTTAATTATTAATGAAATTTAAAAAAAAAATCCGATCGGTCACCCATTACGGGCTAATGGTCGCTGTCTGGTCATGTGTTTGATCAGGAGAGAGAAAGCTGATGTGACGTAGAGGTGGCAGGGGTGACCAAACTTTGAACGGTCACCCATTACTGGTAGTCTCATGGTCATCAATCAAAAAGATAAAAGGTCTAAAAGTACCCCTCCGATTCAAAGAAAAAAGTCACTTTACACGAATTACGTGTTTGAGGTCAGAATAAATATATAACTGCATCTGCATAAGCCTAAAAATCTATCTGTTGATGAAAATGATAAGAATGTATGAAATGATGAAAAAGATTAAATTGTGTACATTACAAACAAAGTTCAATCACTCCAGAGAAATACACTAAAAATCGCATAATCCTAAATAATAAGTATAGATAGAAAGATAACTTAAACAACCACCTTCAAACAAATACCACACATTTAGGCCGATAATATAGATAAATTTTTTGGTCAATACCCAACACTTGGATGGACATAATGGAATCAAATAGGATTAAGATAAGGAATCAACAAGAACAGCAACGGTTAAAACTTGATGTATATCCCATAACACATTATGATCTAACGGTTCAGTTCGGTATCAGTTCAGATTTTTAAACGCCCAAATGCTCAGTCATATCCGAGGAGCGGACTAAATCAGACAGAAACTGAAAATCATAAAATTACAAAACTAAAAACTGAACCGCTTACATGTTTATTACATGTTTTTTGTTTCATTTCGGTTGGTTTTCAGTCCGGTTCGACTTTTTTTGGCACAATGATGTCTTGAATAAAATTAATAAACTCTAATTTCTATAATTTTAAGAGATGAATTAAATACAATTCTCGATTTAAATAGAAATTTGATTTGCATTAATTGCACTTAATGTAGTTAGAAGATAGATTAGGACTCTATAAATAGAAAATTAATGACGTTTGTATCTATCTCCTTCCCGTTCCAACACATACCACACGCAAATCTCTCGTTTCTATTTAGTTTTTATTTACATTAGTATATAATAATAAACCTATTATTATATCTTATTTGATCATGATCAATGATGGCTCCTTGTTATAGCCCTGAACAGAAGAAAACTCAGCAATGCAAACAAAATGATAATGCAGAGACAAAGAAACCACATGCAATAAGTTGATGATCTTTGACAATTCCACCAATGGTGAACCTTTTTCCCACACTTGTAGCAAAAGTCTATCCCACATCTGTAATAAGTTCAAATCATAATCAATAATCAAATCAAATCAATATTTTTATACCATAAACTTGATAAAATGATCGATTCATACCTTGCCTCGATAATTTGATCACGTTTTCTTACGTAATTTGCTTCTAATATCAATATATTGATATGAACGTATATTTTAGTCTATTAAAAGCTAACGAAAGTTAGTCAAGTAAGAAAACGCGGTCCATTTATGAGGCGGAAATTGGCAGAGTATTAAATCGACCATTTTGTCAAGTTCAGGGGTATCATGATGCACTTTTAATAATTTAAGGTAGTAAATGACCTAATTATCCAATTTCAGGATACTAAAATACATTTTGGCCATATGATAATGATGATACTCTGATTTGTTAGCTTAAAATTCCCAAAAAGATACTAACTTTTCCAATTATAGAAGAATTTTAAAAATCAAGAAACATTATATGATGCACTTTCTCGATATTTTATATCAAATATACGATTTAATCGGTTACCCATCAATTTATTTAGTTTTTCCAATACCAAAAACCAAATTCACACAATATTAAACATATTAATCAACATTTCAAGATATTCTAATTGTTGTGTTTAATAATAATACCTGCATCGAACACTGGCACAACCTGTAACAAGTTCAACACAATGTCTACACATTGGACACCTCATCCATTGTTTTCTTTCAGAAAGAACACCAAATGCAATATCATTTTGATCCCTAATTTCCCCACTTTCTTCACATCTATAACCAGCATGCCATGGAATTTTGCATTTAAAACAAAATGGTTTCTTGCAATTAGGGCACACACATTTTGTTAAATTACCTTGATTACCACACTCATTGATAACCAAAGCTGAACAATCTCTATTAGGGCAATAAACCCTATCAAACCCTAGGACAGTAGACTCACATAACACATCACACCATTTATCAAACAGTTGGTGTGCAATTTTGGGACGGCAAGATAACGGCTCGAGAGAGTGATCGCAGGTTAAAGATGGACATTTGATGTCAGATACGTTGTCTTCTAGCTTCACTTCGATGTATTTGATTATACAATCGGTGCAAAAAGGGTGGACGCATTTGTTACTGTTGTTGAATTTTTTGTTGGGTAGTGTCACTGGTTCTATGCAAATTTCGCAAGTGAATGGCGTAGTTGTTGATGATGATGATGATGATGATTTATGTTCTTCGATTTGTTGAGAGGTTTGTGAATTTTGTTGGGGTGTTTGATTTACATTCCCCATTAATTTGAAATCGAAAAAAAAGAAGGGGAAAAAGTGGTGAAATTGTGAGCAGGAAAAATTGGAGTTATGAGGAGCGATAATGGCGGAAATTGAGGTATTTACAGGGGAAGATTACTTGTAACAGAAGCGAAATTCAGTGGTTCATGGGGGTGAAGTTTTAGGGTTCTTGTTGGTCATTTTCCAACTCCACTTTACGACTATGTGAGTCCAAAGCCGGTGTAAAAGTGGGGCAGTACTTTGAAAAGATACTTCCTCCATCTAAAATGCAAATTTATTTCTATACCACAACTTTAAACTCATACACTACAAAGTACAAATTTTACATTTGACTGTATAAGTATATATAGGGCTGTCAAAATCTGGCACGACACGATAAAAATAAACGAAACGAAATATAATTGGGACGAAATCGAAATTTGAATTCGTATTTGTGTCTTGTTCGTATCGTGTAAAACAAACACGAAGTTGTGTCATGTCGTGATCAGAAATTAACACGAAATTAACACGATAGTTATGATTTTGGGAACATGATGTTATATTTTAGTCGTGTTTGTCGTGTTTTTAGCATGTAGTAATTAAGAAATTTTATATATTTGTTATATATCTCGTGTTGTCGTGTTTATCGTTTTTTAATCGTGTCGTGTTCGTGTTAGCTAAATAAAACACGACTTTGTGTCGTGTTGTTTTCGTGTTAAACGAATTCGTGTCGTGTCGTGTCGTGTTACCCAAAAACACGAAACGATAGCACGATTTGACAGCCTTAAGTATATTAAGCTATAGTTGTGGTAGATATGTAACATCCCAAAAATCAGGGGAAATTTAAAAAAAAAATTAAATAAATAAAATAAACATTTTCCCCAAAGGTACAAGTAAACAAACGGTCGCATCTCATTAAAAATAAAAATAAACCGTCTCATGGTTTTTAAATGCGGAATAAATAAAATAATTGTTTTAAAAACATGTGACTCAAAATAAACGTTTGGAATCCAAATCCATAAAAGCTCATCGAGTAACTATACATCCAATGCACTTGCTCTAGTACCTGCAAAATGTGGGGGAGTGTTTGGGGTCAGCCACCGCTGAGTGAATAATATCAAAATAAACATGTAAGTACAAACAACTCAAGTCACATAAGTGATCCCTAAAGACTCTACTCAATTCTCAATTACTCAAGTTTATTTCTCAGATTTTAATTTATATAGCGCGTCGGTGTGACTTGGGCTGAGAGATCAACCTCGACCCGCCTCACACCACTCAAGGCTCAACACCTGTACTCTTCGGTGTTGAGTCAAAACGTCTGGCACTAGTACTCTTCGGTGTCAAGACAAACATCTGACACCAGTGCTCTTCGGTGTCAAGTCAAGTATATTATGTTTAATGTTTTAACTCAAGAACTCAGAACTCAGATAACTCAGTAAATAGATAACTCAGATCACAAATAACTCAGATCACAGGTAACTCAGATAAATCGCACAACCAATATTCAAGCTCAATCAACAAGACAATTCATAACATATAACACATAATCATGAATCGAAAGTAAGTACAAGTTTATAGTGAGATTACCCACCTCGAATAGACGTATGCTCCTAAATATCCTTGGTGCAGAAGAGCGTCTCTTATCAGGTCCTAGAAGGCCCTACATAACACAATGAAGCTCGGTTTTGGAATAGACTCGGGGTAGTTTCAGCAGAAACTAAACAACACTCAGCACTCTCACAGGAACGGTCATAACTCCCAAACCGTTCATTAGATTTGTCCCAAATTTTTACAGAAATTAGAAAACTCAGAAAGCTACAAATCATCAGAAGGCCCGGAAACTCGAAAACGAACAGAAAGGTCTCGAAACAGTCTCACAACTCAGTCCCGTCGCACATATGAAATTTCTAACAGCAGCAGATTAGAATAGGGATAACTTTTAAACGGAAAATCAGATTAACGAGCCGTCAGCGGCATCGGAAAGAGGACTCGGAAAACTAGAGGCCAACGCGAGCCAAAAATCCAGAAACGTATTTTAAGTGTGTTAAAGACGGACTTAAACATAGAGAACAGTTTCTGCCAAAAACTCAATTTGATTTTTAAAACCCGATTTGAGTCCCGACAACAACCCGTCTATTCCCGAGACACCCGACAGCCCCGAAAATCAGTTTTAACCTTAAAAACATATTTATCATTAATTTAGTCTTTTATTTTAGAAATCTTCTCGATTTAGGAAACCAAGAACCTAAAGGATCGGTTTCCGGGTTTCTCGATTAATAAGACGTTTGGCTCATTTATCAACAAGTTTTGACCCAACCCTAGACCCACAATTTATTAAAATCAATGATAAAGACTTAGCAACAGCAGCTCGAGGCAAAACAGGAATGGAAATTAAAACAGTTTACATTAGACACGGTTTAAAAAAAACTTGGAAAGAACTAGAACCGACAAACAATTACTCAACGAAGAAACGACACAACGACGAATCAAATAGTATCACCAACCCGAGCCCTCAATGGCTCGGTCTCCTCCTTCCAAAACCCGATTAGAAATCACCATAAGAATCACAGAAACAAAGAGAAAATGGAATCACAACTCGCAAGAAATAAAGTGGGACAAGAGCTACCGATTAGAGTGCGGAATTCAGCCGCCAACTGCTCGGGAAATTTCTGCTATCCACTCGATTGTCCGACCTTCTGCTCGACTAAAACAATGAACCCGGAATGAGATTACCTCGGTTAGTTAAAGACACAATTCGAAAGGAAGAATCAGGGCCGGGAATAATTACCGTCTAATACAAACCGGTGTAGCAACTTGTACGGGATTGCTTCTGCTCGAACTAGAATCTCCACTGCTCAATCAATGGTTGCTGCTGCTCGACACAACAAATCCATAACCAAAAGCATTAGAACCGGGTAATACAACCCCGCAGAATTGAAGAAGAGATCAGAAGAATATCGATACCTCAAAGACTCGAGACTTCCTCCTACTTTGAAGAATTCGCTGCTGGAACAAGGCAAATGGTTGCACTGTTGTTGCGAAGACAAGAGGGAGAGCTCAAGAGTATGTCGGCAGAATTAGGTTTAGCCTTTGAGAGAAATTGGTAAGAAATAATGAGGGGATAGTGTCCTAATTTAGCTCCTCCTATCCTTAATGTACAAGAAACGAGTTATGCCACCAGCTTACTAGAAATTCAGCCATGCACAACCCGTACACAAGACTTGGGCTTCTCCTCCACATGGGCTCAGGTTAGATTACGACAAAGAAGACCCAAATAATAAATTTCTCGGGCTGAGGGGAAACTAGGAAAAACCAAAGTAAGGAAACAAGCAAAAACTCAATTACTACTCTTGATTGAATAACAATGGCAAGGCCCGGAAAGGTTTAAATTCGGATGGCATTGGGTCCTTGGCCTATCGGCCGGACCCCGCTTAGACGTAATTTATCTCTTATAAACCTCCCGGAATTTAAATGTCACTATCATTTAAATAAATCATGGATAATCACTTATAATTTAATAACACTCTAGTTATTAAATAAAACGTCACGCATAATTAATCGATCTCATAATTAATCACCCACAAATTAAATAACACACTAATTATTTAATTAAATGGTCACATACTTATTTTACGCACAATAAATACACAATAAACGCATATATAGTCTCAATTAAATAATTAACTCATAAAAAGTGATAATTCAATTACAAGAAAAATTGAGGCGTTACAAAATATCATAAAAGTTATGGTGTAAAAATCACTTCCTTTTCAAAATAAGTGATATACTTGAGGTTGCACGTTTTTTGAAGCTAAATATGATAATGAATGTTAATTAGATTAAATTGGAGTAAATTACACGGAAGGTCCATGTGGTATACCACTTATTACAACTGCAGTCCTTGAACTTCATTTCACTTTATTACAACGGCATATATGAATTAAAATGAGTTTAATGATGTTTAAAAGTAAAAGTAAAGGTAAATAAGTCGTTTCACCTTATTAAATAAGAAAGTTAGTGGATTGAGTCATACTCTTTTTACTAAATAAGACAAGTTTTCAAAATATATCGCTTATTTTGAAACACCCCAAAAAGGAAAGTGTATCACTTATTTTGAAACGGAGGAAGTATAAAATAAAATAAAATAAAAATACATACTCTAATTATGTATGTCTACCATTTAAAAAAAACTCAAATTCCATAACGCACTAAAAAACTCAAGATAAGATGTGTTTTATGGCGTCTTCGCACAATGTGGGGGTTACGCCGCCATGACGCGCCTTTTAGAACCATGGAAATTACAAACGAGAACTTAGAGTCTATTTCACAATACCGCAATGGACCGAGTCGGTGCCATATGATTGTATATTTAGTACTCATATTCTCAAATATCTAATAATGATGGTCTGATAAGCTCTGATTTTATAGTGTTCCTCACCCCTACGGGCTAACAACAAATAGTCCACAATATTGGCCTGCCAACCACCTAGACGCCATACTATATTTTTCCGTACACAAATTCTTAAATTTTCAATACTGATGGTTTGATACACTCCGATTTCATAGTGCTCCTCACCCCTACACAGGGGCGGTACCAGGCAAAAATATTAAGAGGGGGCAAAACTTAAAAATTATAAACATGTAACATAATATAAGTTTATATTCAGGGCCGGTCTAACCAATTTTTAGACCATGGGCAAAAATTTTAAAATTGGGCCCCCTACAGTAATTTTTTTTTCCAAATAACTAAAAATTTCCGCCAAATTAAAAGTGACGTCCCGAGCTAAATGTCCGGATTGGACCCTTTAGTCTGCCGATTTTTAATATTTCGTTGGACTTACCTTGATTTAAATAAGTTTATACATATGTATACATGGGTTGATTTTTTTGAAAGCGGACCCCTAAATTTTGTGGGTCATGGGCGGCCGCCCTTGTCGCCCATGCCTAGGGACGATCCTGTCTATATTTTAAGCCATGAAAAAATAATACATATATTAAAATTGAGACCATGTCCTACCGCCCCTGGATGATGCGCCAATTAAAATAGAAAAGCAAATAAAGATACATGATTAACTTATTTATGGGATGTAAATGACTAGAGCTTAAGGGCTTAAGGCTTCAATTTCTGAATAACTGAAATTGAGAGTATTGAGAGGAGCGAAGGTCGATGGTCACCAATTTCTACGGTTTGGGTCAATTATACCAATATTACAATTTATACTTAAAAAAAAAAATTAAAAACCTAGAAATTGGGGGTGGTCAATGGCCCACCTTAACCCCCCTTGCTACCGCCATTGCCCCTACAGGCTAACAGCAAAGAGTGCACAGTATTGGCCCCCAACCACCCACCATACTTTACTTTTTCCGTCACCATAGGCCTCAAGCCATGGCCGTGTTAATGTGTTATACGATTTTCATTTTTAAAATTTGTTCTTTTTCCTTTTTTGCATTAAGATTGGTTTTTTTTACATGAACCTATAGCAAAAAAATTTGTACTTTTAATGTTTTGTTATATATTCCTTACATTTGTTTGTGCAAATAAATGAAAATAAGCCCCTTAAATACAAAATGCATACTTCCTCCGATTCAAAATAAGTGATATTGGGTTTCACAGTTTTTTAGGCAAAATTTTTTAATAAGGGTTAAATTGGATTAATGGGATGGTTAGTAGGGTATCCCACAATTTTTTAATAAAGTAAGGTTAATGATGTTTAAAAGTAAAAAGTTAAGGTATAAAGGTCATTTCACTTTATAAAGTAGTTAGTTAGTGGGTGTGGAGCCCACTACTTTGTACCAAATAAAATAAAATTTTAAAATGTATCACTTATTTTGAATCACCCAAATATAGAAAGTGTATCACTTATTTTGAATAAGAGGAAGTATAAAAAATTCGACTTTCAATTTTTTTTTTTGAGTTAAATGCAGGAATGGTCCCTGTGGTTTGGCCAAATTGCACGTATGGTACTTGTACTTCATTAAGTGCAGGCGAAGTACCCAAAGTATGCCTTTTTTTTGCACGCATGGTCCTTCCCCCTAACTCTGTTAGATTTGAGCCGTTAGTTAGGGGCAATTTGGTCATTTGACATGTACAGTCCCACATACTCCAATCCTGTGTTCGTCTTCTTCAATCCCTCACCTGAACACAAAACACACACATCTTCTAACAGAAATCTTCTCAAAAAATACCTTCAATAAACTGCTTCTTATTAAAAGCCCTAAATAGAGGAGGGTTTTTGGTGTTTGAAGGAAGCCATGGCAGAGCTCGTTAGCAAGGTAAAACCATCGGTGTTGCCTTCCAATCAAAATCTCCAACGCGGTGGTGGTTCATCATCATCTTCTTCGTCGGTATTCTGTTCGCTGGTCGCCGGAAGTTGCTCTTTGATATTCTCTCGCAAGAAGTTGCACGCCGGAGCTCTGGCAGTCCCTTAACAACCCCACCTGACACTCAGATCTTTCTTTAAGATCGCGAACTCATCCTTGATCTTCCGTTCAGGCAAGATCTCGGTCGTTCAGGCCATATCTCCGCCCCTTTCTTAACCTCAAATCTCCGGCGACTTCCATATCTCGTTCCGTCCCTTTCTTAAAACATCAATTTCTGGCATCTAGATCATCGATTCACCTGCGACGATGAAGACATAATTGTTGGTGATGGCGCGGTGGAACAGACCAGAAAGCGATGAAGATTTGTGGATTCGTTACTTTGAGATTTCATTAATTTTAGGATTCTTAGTTTCAGGATATGTAATTTAATTTGAGGATTCTATAATTTGTGGATCCTTAGTTTGAGGATTTTTTTCGTCAGTTTGAGGATTCGTAGATTTAAGGATTCTTAGTTTGAAGATTTGTTTGTTAATTTGAGGATTCTTAGTTTTTGGCTTGTGATTTAGGGTTCATATGATTTCAAGAAGGAAATTGGGGAAGATGATACAGAGAAAGGGTATTATTGTTGGAGTATGTGGGACTGTACATGTCAAATGACCAAATTGCCCCTAACTAACGGCTCAAATCTAACAGAGTTAGGGGGGAAGGACCATGCGTGCAAAAAAAGGCATACTTTGGGTACTGCGCCTGCACTTAATGAAGTACAAGGACCATACGTGTAATTTGGCCAAATCACAGGGACCATTCTTGCAGTTAACTCTTTTTTTTTCCATACCTTTGCACTCCAAGGCTACAAAGAATTTACACTACAACCCTCCGACTTTTTGCATTCACAAAATTACCTTTCTAATTTAAGAAAAGCAAATATCAGGAAGAGGGAGTATAGTTGCAAAGTCATCCAAACTAGAACAGATTTTCCCTCCCAAAATACCGGAATCACCCATGACCAGTGACAGTTGTCCGGTACCCATTCCGAGTGAACCACAGAACTCATGTCTCACTTCATCATTCTGAAAGCACCGATACTACCAGATTTACCAAATTGTTGAATTTCTTATTTGTAGATTCTGAAAATCATCGATTTCGGAGATTAATCATTGAAAAAGGTTGGAAAAATCGAGCAATTTTGGATCGATGGGTATCCTACGGTGCCCTGTTTTTGTCTCCGTGTTAGGGTTCTTGCTGATGGAATCAGCTTTGCTTGTTAATGGAGGATTGACCAGTAGTTTTACTAGAAAATTTGAGAAGACAATTGATATGCCTCCTGACAGTGACGTGTTTCGTGAGCCTCCTGGCTATAATGCGCCTCAACAGGTTTTGATTTTCGTAATTTCCGTTACATTTCCCCCAATTTTTGTTTCGATTAATTGTACTAATTTGTCAGCTATCGGATACAGTAATAAGTTGTCAGGTTTTCTGCAGCTCGATAACAATTTTTGCAATTTGCTTTGATACTAGGTTAATTTTGGTAGATTCAGTTCACTCTAAGAACCCTAATTTCCAATTCATTGATATCTATAGATATAAGAAGCTCATTTGCATTATACTCCGAAATTTGGGATTTTTATTGTTTAATATACAAAGCACGCTTCAATTTTGCTCTGAAGTTAAGAGAATTCTGATGGTTTTGTTAAATTAAAGGACTCAATTGGCCTCTACTGATATAAGAACCCTAGGTTTTACTTTGGGGTCTCATTCTCTTGATTTTGATGATAAAATTGATTTTTTTTTTTTTTGGAATTTAAGGTTCATATAACCCAAGGAGATTTTGTGGGGAAGGCAGTGATTGTGTCTTGGGTAACAATGGAGGAACAAGGTTCAAGCACAGTTCTTTATTGGACTGAAAATAGTGAAGAAAAGAACATAGTTGAAGGCATTGTTACTATCTACACATTTTATGATTATATTTCTGGATTTATTCATCATTGCAATATTACCGATTTGGAGGTACTTACACTTACTAGTACTTCACATATTTCTTTTAATTCGTCAATATATCAGTATTTGGGTTCGGATCCGGTGAGGACTCTTTTCCCGGTGAGGACTGCGAGGACAATTTTCGTCCACTCATCTTCAATTTTCGTCCTCTTTCCTCCTTTTGCCACTTGTCTTCTTATAATTGGAAGTGGGTTTCTCCCCCACACTTTGTTTTTCGCCCATAACTTTTTTTTTATGTGTAAAATAAAAAATCTAAAAATGCCAAAAATTTTAAAATTAAATTTTCTACAAAATGAGTATAGTCATGAAAATTTGAAAAAAAAAAATGATCCAAAATTGACAATGATCCATAAGTAACAAAATGATCCAAAAATTAACAATAATACAAAGTAAACAAAATGACCATGAGTGAACAAAATGATCCAAAATTATATATGATATATTATTTGACTAATTATTTATACAAAATTATGTTTATGCAAGATTAACAATGATCCAAAAATAACAAAATGATCCAAAATTATGACAATGATCCAAAATTAACAAAATGATCCAATATTTTATCCGGGTTTTTTTTCAAAATTTCATGACTATACTCATTTTGTAGATAATTCAATTTTAAGAACTTTGGCATTTTTAGTTTTTTTTTTTCAAAGAAAAAAAAAAGTTATGACCGAAAAACAAAGGTGGGGGTAAAAAATAACCCATCAAATCAAGGCTTGACATGTGGCACTAGGAGAGAGAAAGTCTTTGCAAATGACTATTTTAACCCTTTAAATTTTCTTTCCCCCCCCCCTTATTTTGGTAAACTTTACACAAAACCCCCAAAACTTCAATCATTGTTTATCTTTTTCACATTCAATCCTAGCCATTAATTTTTATGGATTAAAGGCTTAGATTTGTCCTCACAGTCCTCACCGGAAAAAAAGTTCTCACTCGATCCCACTTCATCAGTATTTAACCTAATTATATGAGAAAAATTGGCTTTAAATCATAGGAAGATGTCATAGTATAGAAATATACTTTTGTATTTGGTCCGTTTTTGTTAATTATATAATTTTAATATGTTTTGGTAATTATGTTGTTATTCTAAACAAAAACTCGATTATAAGTTTTAGACGTCAAATCTTCATAATTATAGAGTTAAATAGTAATAAATAACCGATAGGGTCAAGAAAAACGAAAAAAAAAAAAATTAGTTACAAAAACAGGGCATTCCAAAACTCATAATTACCAAAACAGATAAAAAAAAGTATACTTACCAAAACAGACGAAATGCATAAGTATATATTGCTATTGTATGCCATTTTTTTCAAAATTATATTGAATATTTATTTATAATTTGGCAGTATGTCACAAAATATTATTATGAAATTGGGATCGAAGATGCATCAAGAATGTTTTGGTTCACTACTCCTCCTGAAGTCGGACCGGATGTCTCTTACACTTTTGGCCTAATTGGTATTCTGTTGCTACAATTTCTAAATAATTTGGAATAATTAATTTAATTTAATTTATTAAAATTGGTAGGAGATCTTGGTCAAAGCTTTGACTCGAATGCAACACTGAGGTGCTGTTTGGTTCGCAGAATATTTCTGATGGAATTGGAATCTAGGAAGGAATTGGAATCCGTCAGGAATTTGAATCCAATTCCATAGTCTGTTTGGTTGGCATGAAAGGGAATTTGAATCCAATTTAATATTCTGTTTGGTTGACATGAATTGGAATTAGAATTATCTAAAATGACGAATTTACCCTTATTACTAATAGTGGTTGGTTGGTGGTGGTGGTGGTGATCGTGGGTGGTGGCAGCGGTGGTGGCGAAGGCGCCGGTGGGTGGTGGTGGTAGCGGTATAGGTGGTGGTGGCGGTTGGTGGCGGCGATGGGTGGTGGTGGCGAGGGTGGCGGCGATGGGTGGTGGTGGCGAGGGTGGCGGTGGCGGGTGGTGGTGAAGGGTGGTGGTGGCGGTAGGTGGTGGCGGTGGGTGTGGCGGTGGGTGGTGGCGGTGGCTGCGGCGGTGGCTGGTGGTGGTGGTTGCGGCGGCGGGTGGTGGCGGTGGTGGCGGCGGTGGGTGGTGGTGGAGGGTGGTGGTGGCGGTGACGATAGGTGGTGGATGGTGGCGGTGGCGGTAGGTGGTGGTGGTGACGGTGGTGGTAGGTGATGGTGGTGGTGGCGATAGGTGGTGGTGGCTGTGGCGGGTGGTGGTGGTGGCGGTGGCGGTAGGTGGTGGTGGCGGTGGCGGTGGTAGGTGGTGGTGGTGTGGCGGGTGGCGGCGGCGGCGAGTGGCGGCGGCGGCGAGTGGTGGCGGCGACGGCGGTGGTGATGGTGGTTGTGGTGTTGGATAAAGGGTATAAATGTAAAAAGAACATTCCATCCAACCTAGGAATTCAATTCCATCCACATTTGGATGGAATTGAGATTCCTTCATTTGGTGGAATGTTTCCATCATTTAGGAATCCAATTCCATTCATTTTTTTGAACCAAACACTGGAATCTGATGGAATTGAATTCCAATTCCCTCAGATTCCATTACATTCCAGCGAACCAAACAACACCTCAGGTTATTTGTGGGAGATATTTCATATGCTGATATATATCCTGATCATGATAACACAAGATGGGATTCATGGGGTAGATTTGCTGAGAGAATTACAGCTTATCAACCTTGGATTTGGACTGCAGGGAATCATGAGATTGACTTTGCACCTGAACTTGTAAGTTTTTCCGTTGACTTTTTAGTCAAACTTTGACTTTGTTTGACATTTTGAATTTTGTTGCAGGGAGAGAGTGAGCCTTTTAAGCCTTATACTCACAGGTATCAAGTCCCGTTTGAGGCGTCAGAAAGTACTTAGCCTTTATGGTACTCCATCAAACGGGCTTCTGCATACATTATCGTTTTGTCATCATATTCAGCTTACGGTATTCATATATATTTTTTATAAAATATTCATAATTTTTTTTTTAATTTTTAAATTTTTTAATCTAGGTAAATATACTCCTCAACACGAATGGCTGGAGAAAGAGTTGACCAAAGTCAACCGCAGGGAAACACCGTGGTTGATTGTGATGACACATTCGCCTATGTATAATAGTTATATCTATCACTATATGGAAGGTGAATCTATGAGAGTGTTGTTTGAGCCTTGGTTTGTGAAATACAAAGTTGATGTTGTTTTTTCGGGTCACGTGCATGCCTATGAACGATCCGTGAGTCTTTCTCTTCATACACAATTTTGTTTTCTCAAATGGGCGGGTTGTTCGGGTCAAAACGGGCCCGCCAACACTTATTTTGGCTATATTTAGAATTTTATAAATAATTAATATCATATTAAGTATGAAATTAAAATAATAATCTCAAAAATAAAACAATTTAGAAGGTTTTAACTTTTAAGCATTTTAGTGCACTTTAGACAACTTTTGATAGCTATTTTTTTGGGTTTATTTCATAGATAAGTAACAAAGTTTCATAAGTGTTCCAATCATGTGAAATTTGCCTTCTATTATAGGTTACCAGGTCACCTTATTCAAATTCATATATATATAAAAAAACTCATAACTGAAACACTTAAATTTATATCTATGTTTTCTTCCTATTTTATCCATCTGATCCACTATCAATAATATATAACCCGAATCAACCCTATCCTAATATAAACGGGCTAAAACTGCAACCACTAATCAATTGGGTATTTAACCCAAATTTTGTTTTTCCATCTTACACCCATAAAAAAATCAAGAAATTACAAAATCGTCCCTAATTAGAACCTAACAAAGTTTCACGACAATTTTTAATCCTCAGGAGCGTATATCGAACATTGAATACGATATTGTTAACGGAAAATGTAGTCCTGTATATGACGATTCTGCCCCTATATACATAACCATTGGGGATGGAGGAAATGTCGAAGGCTTAGCAGTCAGGTAAATAACATCTATACAAATTATTATTTTCCTAACTAATTTCTTAAATTATTATTTTGTAGCATGACTGATCCACAACCGATGTACTCGGCTTTTAGAGAAGCTAGTTACGGGCACGCCATTTTTGACATAAAAAACAGAACGCATGCCTATCATAGTTGGCATAGAAATCAAGATGGATATGCTGTGGTTGCTGATTCGACATGGTTTTATAACCGATTTTGGTACCATGAAGAACAACATGCATCATATTAAATCATAAAATCATAATCATATGTTCGGTTTGTTTGTTTGTTCTAGTGTTAGTGTTATGAACTTTAGGTTAAATGTGAGATCAAGAGGAAGATGTTGTACTCCAAATGCTTAATTTTGAGATGGTAGTTTTCTCGTTAATCCTAATATTACAAAATTTCATTTAACCACTAACAGAAATGCTAATAGTACTCTTCTTCACGAAGAAAAAGTTTAAGCTTTTAATAATATATAAATGATAGGTGATCTAAAGTGACCAAAGTACCCCTCTTTCACTCTTAAGGCAGCATTTGGTACGCAATAATCATAGTGTATAAAATACAAACATAGTTCATTCCATTGGAATAGAATTTTGTTACCGAATGGAATGAACAATTTATTAGGGAATATGGTTTTCTTCCTTTTAATTATTTTTATTTCATAGGAAAAGCCGAAAAGGGGTGTTTTTCACATTCTATCTTGGAATGAAATGAAAAGTAACTATTTTTAAACACTTTTTATATATAATCTTGAACTATGTAATTTTATCTATAATTTCGTTAATTTAACTAAATTAATTTTTTATTTTCCGAAGAATAGCTAAAAAGTGTGTTTATTTTTATACAATCTTAATTAATATTTAAACAAGTTTTATATATTTTGTTTGTATCATGTGTACCAAAAAGATTAAAAACTTTTATTCAAAGTATATACTCCGTATAATTTATGCATTTTAAGGCAAAAAAGAAAAAAAACCTATAACTATTTCACACAATATATACTTGTCACATGTTTCTAAGGAGATTTGAACTCGTAAAATTTTGACTGTAAGTTAATTCACAAGCCAAATTCTCTTTGGTTTGAAGATCTTAAACCTCGTTAACAAAAAGGACTAAATCGTTATTGTGCTAAAGTGAGGGGGAGAAACTGTAATTATACCGTCCCCGAAGGTCCAACACGATTTTCAAACTCATGAGTCATGACTCGTGAAATCTAATTTGTTTGCTCTCTGAAAACTCCAAATTGTAGATGCACTTTGCGTTGTAACGAATTTGAAAACAAATTTATAACAAACGATCTCAAAATCCTCGATTCCTGATTCTATTATCTGAAAAACAGTTTGGATTTTCAAGTGTGATGAAGGATTCTTCGGGATCATAGAGATGGCGGATCAGACGATCGATAAATGTTCGTCTGAAGTTGAAGATCATGACCAAAATCAGAAGAAAGAAAATGATGTTACCGAAGATCCAGAAACCTTCTGCTGTATGCTTCAGCCCTGTCTCGCCGAATCCGATGAAAATTACATCGGAATTCGCCGGCTTCTTCTCTTTAGGAAAGCTCAATCAGGCGTTCTTCGCCGGAAGGTACTCCGATCAGTCTCTTATTTCGAATATCAAACCTAACCGGAGGATGTAATCATGTCAATTAGCAATTTGACAAATAATTAGGTGAAATAGAAACTATGCTGCTTGCTATTTACAGATGTTAACATCTGTTATTTGCAGGATTGGAGATGCAATGGGAAAGGTTATGTAGCTTATCGTAATTTCATCAACAGGCCTGATAATTGGTTGAATTCGCAATTACCGAGTAGAGGTAGCACTCCTGGAACCAGGTATCTGAGCTTTTTACTTGATACTGATTCATATCTTCATTGTTCTTTTGGATTGATCTGATTATAAGATGCACAATTCAAAACATAGAAAAGTAACTGCTAATGTTCATCACTGAGCCTATGTAATCTAAACCTTTTAATCTTTCGAATGTTACCTTAATCAAAGTGTAAACAGATTCATTCTATCAAACCAGATCAATTAGGTCAATCGATTTTAAAAGTTTGTTCTTATATAATTCTGACATCAGGCTAATTTACTGGTTTGTTCTTCAGTGGGAGATGGATGTCATCTCCAAGTCAACTTTCCCTTGCACTTGAAGTGGAAAGCTGGGGCGGTAGTAGGGTATGTATAACTTTGAGTAAATTGCATAAATGCCCCTGTAGTTTGAGTGGAAGTACGGATTTCATCCCTCGACTTTTTATCTTTGACAGGATATACGTGAAGGTGAAACATTGAGTCGTACAAATTCAAGTGAATTTGAACACAATCGTCGAAAGGCTGAACCTGCATATTCTTTTGTGGGAATGCATTGCATCTTTGATGAATGCAAATCCATGGGTAACTAACTTTTGAAAAATCTATATTTTATATTATTTGATTATTTCTTTTTTCATGAAAAATGAGTATTTATGTGCAGTTACTGTTATAAAGTTTGGGCATACAAGTTCTGATATACTTGCATATGGAGCAACAGATGGAATGATAACAGTTTGCACTGTTTCTGACCCACCTTCAGTTATGAAGAAATTGATTGGCCACTCAAAAGATGTCACAGGTTTGACCAACTGGTACTGACCCTTTCATGCAATTCAAATATCAATTTGTGTTGATCATGTTCTTAGTTACAATTATTTGGGGAAATACCTATTATTTTGGTAATTATAGGGCCAAAAAACTTCTTTTAATTACCAAATACTAACGGAAATAACATTAATTACCAATTTAGGCCACTTAAAAACTTGTAACTACCAAAACGGAGTAACGGACTATTGCCTAAAGTATATTGCTATTTTATGACTTAGATTTACAGCAAGACATTATGAATAATATACATTTTAAAATATGATCCACTAACTGATAGGGCATTTAATAATAATCTTGATTTTTTTTATAAATCTAATCTTTTTTTTTCCAGATTTTGATTTCTCATTAAACAATGAGTACATTGCATCATCTTCACTGGATAAAACTGTGAGAGTATGGGATATTCCAAATGGCCTTTGTATTCGAGTAATATATGGTGTTACCTCTCAACTTTGTATTCGGTTTCATCCCGTAAGTACACATCTTTTTTTCTTAAAATATTCTTACATGTTAGATTTAGTGCCAATAAAATAGCAATATATTTTAAGGGCATATGTCACAAAATAGCAATATATTTTAAGTGGTGGTCCGTTTTGGTAATTATATAATTATGGTAACTACATTGTTAAAAAATGTAAAAAGTAATAACCACATAGGCCCCGATAAACTTCTTTTAATTACTAGAACGAACCATAAAAAGTTATAATTACCAAATGGACCACCAGCTAAATTATATTGTTATATTATGACATTTTCCACCTAGTGTAAGTACCATTGGTTTTGGACATTGTATACTTCAATAAAAAAGGGTTAATTGGTGCTCATAATGGAAATATATATAACTGATATAAGTAATTAATCAGCTCAACACATTTAAATAAAAATGTATTTAATTAACTAATTGCAGGTGAATAATAACTTTCTTACAGTCGGCAATGCAAACAGAGAAATCTCGGTAACTAACACAATCCTTTGTAATTATGGACTATTTTCTCAATGAAATTTGCTTTGTTAATTTTGTTTTTATTACTTCGTATTTTAATTTCAGGTATTCAATTTCAGTACAGGAAGATTAATAAGTAAAATAGTTGTTGACAGTGAAGTTCCTGCCCTTGATTATGATCATACCGGCCAGTTTATCTTCTGTGGGGATGCACTGGTGAGCAATTTTGACCTATATATATATATATATATATATATATATATATATATATATATATATATATATATATATATATATTATATATATATATAGACACACACACACACACATCACTACATAATAATATGGAATAATCACTTAAATGACCATATATTTGGTTGGAAATAATGCAAAATGACCCACTAAATAGTTGTTATCTTGAAATGACCACGGTTCGCGACCCTCTTTATGACTTTTTAGGATTCTATAAACCATGATTTTGCGACTATATCTCAAAATGTCGCGAAAAACCACAAAAAGAAATTCAAGACTTTAATTTGTAAGGTACACTTTTTTTAGAATGTCACTGAAAAGATTGATTTTTATTTTCCACCCCATGATGTTTTTGTGAAATCGAAAAAGAAATTTGATGAGATTGGTGATCATATTGTTTAAAATCAAAACTAACGGGTCGATTTGAGGTAGGCCCATTCCAAAGTGGTCATTTAGTGTTTCCAAGTGAACCGAACGGGCCAACCCGACCCGGCCCGTTTGACCCGTACTCAAAGGTGAGTTGTTTTGTTCAGGGATCTATTTATTCAGTCAAAGTCAACCCTAATCAAGGTACATTATCCCGGACTCATCGCACAAGATCTAGCAGCAAAACTAAATCTGAGTTCACAACAATTGAGTACAGAACATTTTCCTTAATGACACAAGGTCCCGTGTTGCTTTCTCTTACCCGAGATGGAAGTTTGTCTTTCTTCAGGTGTTTATTTATTTATTTATTTATTTATTTATTTTTAAATTTAATCCCTAAGTTTTAATAATTAAAAAGAATTTGGTAATTTTTTTTCCGGTTGTTGCAGTGTTTCTTCAGGATATTTGACTCTTCGTTGCTCTCTCAAATTGGCTCCAAGACTTCATAGTATTCGGGCTTCTTTTTGCCCATTGCTTTCTCTTGAAAAAGGAGAATATATTGGTTTGTATCTATAATTCACTTTTTATTTTACTTTCATTAAAAGTTGCATCATGTTTATATTGTGGCAAAATGGGTGGGTGGACCAATTAAAATGGGTTAGAGTAAAAAAGATAATATTAGTCCATTTCTTTAATAAATTTTTTAAATAATTAAGGCGTCAAATATGATGATCTAAAGTTTTGAATAAAATAGTTTCGAAGGTTGTTTGTATAAAAATTGTATTTTTGGGCAACTTTCAACCAATTTGACCCACTTGACTTGCTCCCTTTAGCTAATTTGACCCATTTTAAATATAACATATCCCAAATCAACCCGTTTATAAATAAACGGGTCGAATGGATATTTGAAGTGATACAAGTTTTTGTTTTATGTTATGAAGTTATTGGAAGTGAGGATGCAAGTGTTTATTTCTATGACTTAACTCGACCCAAGAATACGTGTGTCAATAAACTACAGGTTTGTTCCTTTATTATTTTCTCATTATAATTTTAAACAAAAAGTTCGTTACTTGAAGAAACTTAGGTTGATTTTTTAATCTTTTTTATTACATAATTGATCCTTTTTTTTCAATTTTAATTTTTTTGTAGGGACATGGATATCCGGTGATTGCAGTTGCATGGAATCATGGTGAGAATCTGTTGGCCTCTTCTGATTTTGGCGGGACTGTAATTGTGTGGAAGAGAGAAAAAACAAAACAAAAGAAGTTAATTTAGTTGATATATTCATCATGTACTGTGAAAATGTATATTGTTCATTATTATAAATTTGTGTAAACAACATTTGATGTAATGATTCTAATTGTTTGATAATTTCCAACTTTAAAAGAAAAGATTAAACGACACTTGTTTGAAGTTACAAAAAAAAATGTTTTCTTTAATAAGCTCAGAGAGTTGTTATTTTTAAGTATTTCATTAACGGTTTTCAATTCTGTTTTAATTCGTCCTCTTTTTCTTTGAGATTCTCATTCTCTTCTCGTATGTTCTCATTCTTAACTTCTAAATCAACTTGCTTAACTTATCTATCTAGTAACTCTCTTTACCTTTCTTTATTAATATTTTGTATGCTAGCTTTTAAATATAAATATATGTGTATGTGTGTTTATGTTTAATTGCATATTGTAGTAAGTAGGTTACTTATGCTTTTAATATAAATGTGACAAGTTTATATATCTAGTACACTTTGAGCCTATGTAATTGTACAATCATTGATATGTATGTGTGTTGACAAAACAATCTGATATATGATCATAGACCAACTTAGGGTGTTGTATTGATACACATACATATGACATATTGTCGTGAAACCAAATTAGGATGTTGGGTTGAAATACCGTAACTACGAAATTATTTTGTTTTTCACCTTTATTACATGTCAATCGTACTGGTAATACGGGAGCGATACTTTTATGTTGAGTAGAATAAATGATACACATGTCTGGTGGGCGTATGACTATCCTATATATGCATTTTCTTTGCAACGCGGCTGTCTCTTTAATAACTAGCATACCTTTATTTGAAAAAAATGGTAAAGGAGTGTACCATTGACACTGGCCACATATTGTGACCGGACACCCGACCCAGCAACAGGTGCATTCCCCGGCAAATCACCTAACAATGATATCCACACCTCTGCTTGGGCTCGATATACGAGACCCAACATTTTTCAGCACAGAGGGGGACCCACGTTTCAACGGAGGCTGGTGGCCACAAGGGGGGTTTCACGGGGTTCGAACCCAGGACCTCCCACATAGGAGGCCCAAGTCTTACCAACCGCGCCCACCCTTGTGGTTAGCATACCTTTATTTGAGTGAATACTTGATAATATTAGTTGATAACATATCTAGTTTAGTTTAGTTTAATTAAAAGTTGTATCATCATTATTAAATCTAGGCTAATCAATAATGTGAATGAAATAGAATTTAACTATAACTTTCCTAAGATTCGAATATAAATTCGGTCTTACCATTAATCTATACTATCATGTGAGTACATTGTGCTAGTGTCTATTTGAAACTATTTTGTTAATATCATTGAAACTCTCATATGTGAGTGAATTAACAACTCATATAGTTCAAGTGTTGGATTGACAAATACAACAATGGAATTTAATAACAACTAAAAAGTGATATATTCACCAAGATCGTCAAAGCTCAAGTTAAAGATGAGAAGATATAGAAAGATTTAAGGACGAGTTGACTATTAAAGGTATGAGAATTATCAAGGATTCAGTAGCTCGCTAGTAGACAAAATAACGTTACGAGCATTGTTACAACACACGTTCCATGTGATTTTACAAAGACAAAAAGAAAGCATACAATCGGACCAGTTACTAAGCAATAAAATATACTTTTTAGAGTTACTATAGATAGTAATTTCCAACTCTCTTACTCATATGATTTATCTATTTATCCCCATAAATTTTTATATAAATACAATTAACCCTACGCTCATTTCCCTATTTACTACCTCCGTATCAAAATAAGTGATACATTTGAAAATTTATGATTTTTGAGGTAAAAGATTAAAATGAGGTTAAGATAGATTAAAGTGAATAGTTAGTGGAAAATGAGTCCAACTTCTTTTGAATAAAGTGATAATAATGATGTTTAAAAGTAAACAATAAGGGTAAAAAAGTAATTTCAATTTATTAAAGTTGATAGTTAGTGAAGAATGAGTCCCACTTTTTTATCAAATAAGGAAAAGTTTAAAAGTATACTTATTACTTATTTTGATCAACCCCTAAATAAAAAGCGTATCACTTATTTTGATACGGATGTAGTATAAAAGTCGATTTTTACTTTAAATATATTATCAAAAAGAATAAAATAAAAAAGTATACTTATACTTATTACTGCCTGGTTTTGAAGTTTTAGGGTTTAGTTTTTTGTGAATTAGTATTTGTGCATTTCCACAATTTTTAATTGCATAATCCACGGAAGAGAATTATTTATCACATGCTTAACATCTCATAATCGTATTAATTACCTATATTTTGTAAAGTCTAATTTAATCAACATAAATCGTCCATGTTTGAGATGATTAGCGTTATTTTGTATGACAAGATGTTATTCCCTATGTGCTTCTGCTTTAAATTAACCTTTATTTTCAGCTAAGTTGCTAAATTTGGATGAACATAATCTAACTGATATGCTTATGAGTAGAATGTAATAGAAAATAGTGAAATTACGATACTAACCTCAACTTGTTGTATTTTATTGTAGATTGATATGGACACGATAGAAGTGAGCAACTTAAATAGGCAATTCTTATTTCGTCAATCACATGTTGGTCAATCAAAGGCAAAAGTAAGTAAATATTGATTGTTAATTGAATATTAGATTTCATATTTTCTTATGTGTTTTATGAATCAGGTTGCTCGTGATGCTGTGCTAAGATTTAGGCCACAAATTAGCATTAAACCTAGGGGTGGCAATTCATGACACGACCCGCAACCCAACACGAACCCAACACGGAAAAGGTCGGGTTTGGGTTGACCATAAATGGGTTTGGGTCAAAAGCAGGTCGACCCATCCAACCTGTTTATAAATCAGGCCGGGTTCGGGTTGTCTTGTGTAAAATTGGGTCGACCTGCCAACCCGTTTAATTTTAAAAAAAAATTAAAAACTTATGTACATATTAAATATCATAAATAATATAAGACACCCCTTAAATTAGTTATCCTACCTAAATTATTTCCATGTCTTTTTGACCTTTCAAATTAGAATTTCTCCTTCAAATCTAACGTAATTAAGTTATGGCATATTTTCCCTAACTAAAAGCTTGTAAATTTGAGAGCTAAAGAATTTCTTATTTTACAGTCTCAATTTTGGCACAATTTCTCTATATTTTCACCAACCTGTTAAGTTTATGGGTTACACAGGTTGGGTCTGGGTTACCTTGGTTTAAATGAGTCTGGGTTAGGGTTGCTTTTTCTGACCCAAAATTTTAACAGGTCGGGTTTGGGTTTAGTGATTCCAACCCGTCAACCCGTGAACCCGAACCCGCCAACCCAAACCCAAGCCAATTGCCACCCCTAATTAAACCTTACCATGCTAATGTCAAAGATTCTGACTTTAATGTTGAGTTTTTTAAACAATTTAATGTTGTTTTAAATGGGCTTGATAACTTGGATGCTAGAAGGCATGTCAATCGACTTTGTTTGGCTGCTGATGTTCCCTTGGTCGAAAGTGGTACTACTGGATTTTTGGGCCAGGTAAACTGATTTTTTTTTTCTTTTTGAAAATTCAGAGCTTGGATTTTATTATTTTTTTCTTTTTTCTGATGGGATATTTTTTAATTTAAAAAAAAAATCTTTTTTTAGGTGACTGTGCATATCAAGGGTCAGACAGAATGCTATGAATGCCAGCCAAAACCAGCTCCAAAGACTTATCCTGTGTGTACTATTACAAGTACTCCATCAAAGGTAATAAAATGTTTAATTAAGTGATGCTGAATAATCAGAGTCGAGTAAATTACACAAATGGTCCTTTAGGTTTGTACTATATTACATATTTGGTCCTTTAGATTCATTAATTACACTGGTAATCCTTATTTCTGAAACTATTGACACGTTTGGTCTTTTACCTAAAAAGATGTTAACTTTTCCCGTCAAACAAACAGGTTTTTATGGGTTTCAAATTGGTGAATGGAAAGGGAAAATGACAGATTTACCACCTCTTGCATCACATGTGACCATACTTGACGGGAAAAATAAACGTTTGTTTAGGTAAAGGACCAAATGTGTCAATAGTTTCAAAAATAAGGACTTCCAGTGTAATTTATGAAACTAAAGGACCAAATATGTAATATGGTACAAACCTAAAGGACCATTTGTGTAATTTACTTGTAATAAAATGTTCAATTTAGTGATACTGAATAATCAGAATCAGACAATAATTTAAATGTAACGCCTAAATTCTAAAGTATAATGAAAAATTAATTCATTTCTTTGTTTTACTGTTTAATTCTTGCAGTTTGTTCCCTGTATTGTATGGGCAAAAGACCTACTTTTTGCCAAACTTTTTGGAGACAAAAACCAAGATAATGATCTCAACGTGCGTTCTACTGAAACTGCCAGCTCATCAGACCATTCAGAAGATGTTTTTGAGCTTAGAAAGGATGAAGATATCGAACAATATGGAAAACGTATTTTTGACCATGTTTTTGGTCATAATATTGAAAGTGCTTTATCTAATGAAGAAACATGGAAAAACCGTAACAAACCTAGGCCTATTTATGTTAAAGATGCTTTATCTGATTATGCTAGTCAGCAAAATGGAAATATTGACAAAATATCAGAACCTGATAATTTGTCTGCAATGGCGTATTTGGGCTTGAAAAATCCACAAGATATTTGGAGCCTTGAGGAAAATTCTAGGGTTTTCTTTGCAGCATTGAAGTTATTCTTTTCCAAGAGGAAGAAGGTTTGAATCAGTTTCTATCGGGCGGTTGGGTAATGTGTCGGGTCAATTTGACCCGTTTTAGATTTCGTTTTTTTACAAGTAAATTTTCCTTTTTTTTTTTGTGTTGCAGGAAATTGGGAACTTAACACTGTGTTCCAGAGTTTAAATTTGAAGAGAAAAGAAGGGAAACGGAAAGAAATAAAAAATTTAATGTGTTCCAGAGTTATTTTTTTAAAAGAAGGGAAAAGAAAGGGAAAGAAATTTATGGTATTTTTTCTCTCCTGATCTTCCTCCCAAAAGTGGGAAGATTTGGAGAGAAGAGAAGTTTTGATTAATTAAAAAATTTTGCAATTACAAAATTACCCTTAATATTAACTAACTTTTTTACATTTTAAGGATAAAATAGTCAATGTGATAATTTTTTTCCTTTCTCTCCAACTCAGGAACACAAAAGATGATAATTTTCCTTTCTTTTCTATCCGACTCGGGAACACTTAAAGTAAAAATATTTTCTTCTTAATATCTCTTCTTTTCTCTTCACTTCTCTTACTTTCTTCTCTTTTCTTTCATTGAAAAATTCTGGAACACAGTGTAAGTTTCGACAAGGATGACCAGTTAGCTGTTGAATTTGTAACTGCTGCTGCAAATATTAGGGCTAATTCTTTTGGGATTCCTTTGCATAGTCTTTTTGCAGCAAAAGGTATTGCTGGAAATATTGTGCATGCAGTTGCTACAACAAATGCTATTATTGCAGGATTGATTGTTATAGAAGCAATCAAAGTCTTGCAGAATCATGCAAACAAGTGCAGGTAAGCCAAAACGGGTCAGAAACAAATACGAGTCGACCCAAAACCACTTATTTTCTTGGAAATAATCTTTTTTTATTTCTGCAGAATGACATATTGTCTTGAACATCCATCAAGAAAGATGCTTCTTATGCCTGTAGAGCCATTTGAGCCGAACAAAGCTTGCTATGTTTGTTCTGAAGTAAGTTACAAAATTTTCGTTTTTTAATATAATTAAAATAAAATATAGAGTAAATTACACAAATGGTCCTTTAGGTTTGTACCACATTACATATTTGCTCCTTTAGTTTCATAAATTACACTGGAAGTCCTTATTTCTGAAACTATTGACACGTTTGGTCTTTTACTTAAACAGACGTTTATTTTTCCCGTCAAGTATGGTCGCGTGTGATGCACGAGGGGTAAATCTGGCCTTTTCCCTTTCCCTTCGCCAATTTGAAACCCATAAAAACCCGTCTGTTTGACGGGAAAAGTTAACGTCAGTTTAGGTAAATGACCAAATGTGTCAATAGTTTTAGAAATAAGGACTACCAGTGTAATTATGAAACTAAAGGACCAAATATGTAATATGGTACAAACCTGGTACTAAAGGACCATTTGTGTAATTTACTTTAAAATATATTTTAAATTAAATTTATGTAATATGTAACAGACTCCACTATTGCTGGAAGTGAATACAAATCATGCAAAACTGAGAGATGTTGTGGAGAAAATTGTGACAACAAAACTTGGGATGAGTTTGCCATTAATTACTCACGGGTCGGGCCTTCTTTATGAAGTTGGTGATGACTTGGAAGATGATATGGTTGCTAATTATGAAGCAAATCTTGACAAGGTATTTGTCTTCTTGTGGGCGGTGCGGGTCACGGGTCGGGTCACGGGTCAAAAAGGATAAAGATATTTTACAGTAATGGTTAGCGAATTGTATTCAGGTGTTATCTGAACTTCCATATGCAATCACTGGTGGAACAGTTATTACAGTTGAGGATCTTCAACAAGAGCTTGTTTGCAACATCAATATCAAGCATAGGTTTCTCTTCTTTTCTCCTACTTTTATTTTAATAAATAATTTCTTTCGAATGCCATTATAAAAAGACCAAAATGCATTTTAGTACCTTGAACTTGGCTAACTAGGTCTTTAGTACCCTGAACTATTAAATGTGCAACATGGTACCCTGAATTTGACAAAATCGTGGATTTAGTACCCGACTCATTAACTGGATCGCGTTTTCTTAGTTGACTTACTTTCGTCGGAGCATTGACCGACTTAAAAAACACGTTCATCTCAATATATTTATATTAGAAGCAAATCATGTGAGAAAATAACACCAAATTAATAAGTCAGGGTGCTAAATCGACCATTTTGTCAAGTTTAGGGCACCATATTGCACATTTAGTAGTTCAGGATAGTAGAAGACCTAGTCAACCAAGTTCAGGGAACTAAAATGCATATTGGCCTTACAAAAACACATTAATAATCTTCTTTTTTAATATAGTGAGGTTTTATGCATTAAAAATGTAACTTTTCGTGAAAGTATTTTCACAATGGAGGGTATTTTAGTCATTTTTGCATGCATTTGTCAGGGATGAATTTGATGAAGAGAGAACCGGACGGAATGGTTCTTCATGGATGGACACCAGCAGCTCCTACAATAGATAACAGTAAGGATACTACCACCACCACCACCAACGGTGCCAGCTCAGCATCTACATCCAAGTCAGCACCTGCTGACATGGCAGATGATGATGATGATGAGCTAACAATACTAGAATCAGGAATCGAAACCATTCCAGCTGTCAAGAAAAGAAAACTGTCTGACGTATCGAACCATGAAACCACTGACGACAAACGGGCCAAGAAAATACACGAAAAAGAACAAGAGAGTGACAATGTTGTTGTTATGCTTGATGACCCGAATGATGATGTCATCAGCTAGAAGATTTCACAGTAGAGGATCTGATCATAATATTCTAATTTCTAATTTCTTTTTTTTTTTTTTTATCATGGAGTTATTAATGGTGCAGCTGCCACAGGGTAAAAAGGTTAAGTTTTTTATAACTGTAACATGTTTTGTTTGAGATTTAGGATATGGTTTTTTTGGTGCAAGTAAACAACATAGTCTAGAAAATGCAGCATTTTGTCAAAATAATGCCTTTTTATATGTGGATTTATATTTGACAAATGCTGAAGATGGATTCATATGTATGTCATAATCTCCTGTTTTCGTTTCCTTTTGTGAAAGCTACATTTATATGGGTATACTTTGCATGTGGTGACGGATATCAGCTTTTAGAATTATATATATATATATATATATAGGGGCCAATTCAGCGCATAACCCGTTTAAACTACAGACCAATAAGGATTTAGTAATTTAATTTATTATTATTTAATTTATTTAATGATCCAGGGGTATTTTTGACATTGTACATTCTTATTTAAAATTTCCTTTTTTGTTAGTTTACTAAAAATTTAGGAATTAAATTCGAATTTCTCAAAATACGTTATATTTACAGATCCGCATGAATGCATATATACAAAATGACGCTAATGTACCAAAAAAGACAATTATGTTATTTTAGGATTAATTTGACCAACTCAAACAACAACTTTATAATAACAACAAAAAAAACAGGATAACATATACGTACAAAATAACACTTATGTATCTTAAAATTTTGAATAACACACATGCACATTCTACATCGATGTACGAAAAAACTGAATAACACGTATTGTTATGAATATTATTATTAATATTCATTAAAGATTTGATTATGTCAAAACTATTAAACTACAAGGACCTAAGTCGATGATATGAAGTTCAAGATTCAAATAAAGATTTAGGAGATAATCATTAATTGTAAAAGATATAGTATATCTTGTTTAAATTAAAAGATTTAGTATTATCTTTTCCTTGTAAGTCTTGGGTTTTCTAGTATATAAAGAAACCTAATGACATAGAATTAGATGTTCTTAGAACCCACATTTTAACGTGTTCGTGTGTAAAACCTAAGCCTCAAGGTCGTATGATCCTGTTAACCAAAACCGTTCTACATATTTATATGTAGAATTGGGGCTTTTAGTAATCATTGTATATAAAGATGATGATGAAACCTTGTTTAGCTATACAAATCTGTTTATCTAATTCCGCAATTATATGTTTTGTATATGCTTATTCCAGATAAAGAACTAACTATTCTTGAGCCTAAAGATCTACGTTTATGAAGAGTTGTTCGATCTTCACAATTGGTATCAGAGCACGGTGGCTCAGATCTGGAATGAAACAAGAATGGTTAAAGCGTATATTTGAAGACATACGAAGAATCAAGCATAAAAGATATTAAGAAGATACTAAGATGCTTTTGTACGAATTTTCACAAACAGAATATCCAAAAGATTCTTATTCCCAAGCCAAGAACCCAATTTTGACGAACGGCAGGCAGCAAAGGATCTTATTTAAAATATTAACCATGTGATGTTATTTAAATAGTTTATGAAATCACCAAAGGATCTTGTTGTAAATTGGAGAATCCCAGCCGCAAGACGAACGGCAGGCAGCAACATTACGAATTTTCAATTGAAAAACAAAAAGGCCTTATGTTACTACTGATCAATTCAAATCGACTACTACTGCTCCATGGTAATTTCAACAATTACTACTGATCTTTCTCGATTACTACTGATCTTTCTCAATTCCGATTACTACTGATCTCCAAGGTTGTTACTGATCAATATCAGTAATGAACAATATTTTTACTACTGATCAGTAGTATACATGTTACTACTGCTGCGTTGACTGATAAATTATTCAACAGTATTGACCGAAAAAATTTTGAAGAAATTTTTTTACTGATTTTTTTTTCGATACATCATACTTTGGAAAGCATGACACACACCATGCTCATTCCATACCACGGTTTATTGATCGTATCTGATAATAATGTGAAACGAATCACATTATTCACACACACAGGTTAAAGGCATGATGAAGATAAAGGAAACTTTTATTTGTTACATATTTGATCTTTATCAATTGATTACAGAAGATAATTGATTATATTTTATTTGAAGATGAAGTGGAAAGTCTTACTACATAAGATGTTATGTATTGTTGTAACTGCAATTTAACAGAATCTTAACGAAAAGATCTGTTGAAGGCCAAGATGTCCTCATACAAGATTATGACGTTGCTGATTACTATATTTAGACGGAATGTGATGCTTAGTTTGAGTTTCTACTTCAACTTCAAATAGAAGATAGTTGATTTTTAATGTAATTAATATAGCCTTGAAGAACACAAGAATGATATCACACTTTTAGGGGAAGAAAAAGTGTTGATCATTCAAGGGGAAGTTCAAGTTTCTCGGATTGATTTGATTATGTCAAAAAGGGGAAGACACTTGAAAATTCCTAGCTAATTCTACAAGTTTTGTCAAATCAAATAGGGGAAGATTGTTAGGAATATTATTATTAATATTCATTAAAGATTTGATTATGTCAAAACTATTAAACTACAAGGACCTAAGTCGATGATATGAAGTTCAAAATTCAAATAAAGATTTAGGAGATAATCATTAATTGTAAAAGATATAGTATATCTTGTTTAAATTAAAAGATTTAGTATTATCTTTTCCTTGTAAGTCTTGGGTTTTCTAGTATATAAAGAAACCTAATGACATAGAATTAGATGTTCTTAGAACCCACGTTTTAACGTGTCCGTGTGTAAAACCTAAGCCTCAAGGTCGTATGATCCTGTTAACCAAAACCGTTCTACATATTTATATGTAGAATTGGGGCATTTAGTAATCATTGTATATAAAGATGATGATGAAACCTTGTTTAGCTATACAAATCTGTTTATCTAATTCCGCAATTATATGTTTTGTATATGCTTATTCCAGATAAAGAACTAACTATTCTTGAGCCTAAAGATCTACGTTTATGAAGAGTTGTTCGATCTTCACACGTATGTACAAGCATAAATGCTTCTTTTCAAATTATCCTCTTCATCTTCATCTTTGTAGAGTTTAATAATCTTTACCATCTTCATATTCATAACATTTAAAACTCTTTACCCAACACCGTGCAAGCTGAAAAATACAAAATAATCTCATATCAAACATAATTTTCAATTTATACATGTGTGTACGTAGAATAACATCAATGTACATAGATACGGTAACATCAATGTACCGTATCCGTATACATCGATGTTTCTCTACATACAAGAGTGCTTAAATAATAAGTTACGTCAATGTAGTCTAGAAGCAATTTAACTATTTACAGGGGTGTTTGGATACAACTTATGTATATAAAAATAAGACAAATACACTTATCACTTATGTATAAATAAATCATACATCATAGTTATTTACAATGTTGACTAATTATTTAAAATGCAATCTAATTATTTACAATGGTTTCGATCAGAGGGGTTGAATTGTACTGGTCTTTGTAGTTAAAATTAAATATTCAAATTCAACAATTTAGAATACTATAAATCATCTGGAACTCGGTCAAATTAGGAGCTTCCATTTCAGGCTCAAAAATCAAAATTGACAAAAATAAAAGTTCAAAAAATTTAACTAAAAACATCTCCAATTTGCTATAAGATCAATTATTTAATCCACCTAAAAAATAATCCGATACTCATGGATGTACCTGGAAATATTTTGGGAATAAGTTTAGTTTTGAATCACCCTTCTTGTAATGCCTCTTTGGATCCATCACATGTCGCTGTAAACATTAAAGAAAAAATATTGCTTGACTTTTTAATGTACAAGTTTTGACCTAATTTTTTGTCAAATCATTAGCATAAGATAATACTAATGATACATGAAATCATTCAAAAATATTTATTTAATAAGTAGAATGTAAAGACAGCAGACCTTTAGCAGCAAAAGATCTTTTTTCAACTAAGGTGTTAGTGTAGGGGCACGCATATCGAACCTATATTCATTTCAAATAAAACTTGGTGATTCGGAGTAGAAAAATAGTAGCATACATACAAATTAGATGAGAAATCACGAAACACACGTACAAATTAGATGAGAAAAAATGAAACATACGTACAAATTAGATGAGAAAAAACATGTCAATTTTGCAGGTGCTAAATCTATTACCGAACCCTAACTGAAAATATGTATAACTTTAGAACCTGTCTACAATCGGACGGATTTGAAGGAATAAAACGCCGGAGAGAAGTTTTTGAGAGAATGGGGGCTAGGGTTTGTGGAGAGAAAGAAGAGGAATGAGAGAAGGTGGGGGTCGTAGGGGGTGGGGGGACGGTTTTTCTATAGGGTTATTATTTTTTATTATTTTTTTTTTGTAAAATACCAATATTACCCTTTTATTTAATTCTTACTAAAAATATGAAGGGTTTTATTTACAGAAATGCCACGATTGATCTGGACCGTTTACATTAAAATTTGAAGGTGTAAGATTGAGTTCTGCGGTTCTGTAGCTTAAATGGGTTCTACGTTGAATTGCACACTATATATATATATATATATATATATATATATATATATATATATATATATATATATATATATATATATATATATATATATATATATATATATATATATATATATATATATATATATATATATATATATATATATTCGGAATTTTTTGAAATTTTTTTGAGGTGTCCTAACGAGTCCTCACCGTTTTTGGAGTCCTCACCGGATCCCACTTCTATATATATATATATATATATATATATATATACATTTTATCATTTTTACTTTTGTTGGAACTGAATATTATATGAAACTGCTTTTATATAGAATTTTACCTGTAAGTAGTAAACATGGGAATTAGCTCTAAAGAGAGTGACTTAAACATGTCTAAAGTAACCAAAATATATATTTTAACCACACTTTGTAAATGACATTATGTAAAATTCTGTCTTTGAAGTTAATCATTTATAAAAAAGGTAATTAATAGCATAAAAGTGTGACCCCGTTGACCAATTGTGTCTGGATATATTTCATCATGTAATACTTTATGAGCTCATAACAACAATACATACATGCCCTAATTCATGAATAAACAACGGATTATCATGTAATACTTTACAAAAAAAAAAAAAAAAAAAAAAAGTAAATGAATAAATCCAAATTCATATTATTTTTTCCCAGCTTGTATTATCTTTGTTTGTTTAGATATATCCACCATCACCACCTACCTAAACGAAAAAGTAAATTAGAAGAATTAGTTAATACCACCAAAATACAAACGAAAATAAATAATTAATTGCTTGCTACCAGAACACCAAAATACCACCTATTATAAGCATCTCACTGTAAAATAGCAATGTCTGTTTTGGTAATTATAACTTTTTAAGATTCGTTTTTAGTAATTACATTTGGTAACTAATATTTTTCACGAAACAATCCAGTAACTAAAAATAAACTTTTCTTTAGCTGTGGTTAATAAATTTTATGTTTCTAAGATGTAATTACCAAAACGGGCCATGCCAAAAATCTATTGCTATTTTAATTATTCTTAAAACAAGATTAATGATGGAGGAAAGAGAAGAAGATGGAACCTTCTAATGTCACTCTTTGCTTGACTTTGACCAGAAAAATCTCTTCTTTTTAAACCCATTTTCCAACAAAGATTTATTATTCGGTTTATATCCAAAAGAAAAATGTCTCCTTAAAAACGGCTTTCCCATACTTGTGGAGCTTTTCATACTAGAACTCAACCCCATCCTAGGACTTCTACCACTCAAATAACCGTCAAACATAACCGAATCACCACTATCCACCACCCGACCCCTTAATTTCTTTCCAATTTTACCCTTTGCTTTTTCAGACAATTTAAGAACCTTTTTCGGGCCCAAAGTGCAAATCGGGCATGTGGGATCATATTTGTTGATTTCAACTGTCATATTTTCCAAACACTCTGCATGATAAACATGCCCACAAATCAAAACCGCAACAACCGGAAGCCCGTTATTGGCCACAATTTTCTGACTGCTAAAAGACGATCTTTCGGTTAAAAGCTTGGAGCAAACGCCACATGTCGAAATCTCATTGGTTGGTGAGAAACAAACTTGACCACTAGATTGACTAATTCTATCACGGGAAAAACTTAATGATTCACTATCGAAAGACCATCTTTCTCTAACTGACCAACTGTCTGAAGATCCACCATGAGAGCCCGTGTTTGATTTAGGGTTCATAAAAGGCGAGCCCTCTTCAGAAATTGAGAAATTTGGTGACATCATCGCCCGGATTCGGCTATCGGATAGATGATGACGTGGCGAACGGCAGGCCCACCTTGATGGGGTCAAACTTGATAAGGGCATGAGTTGACTTTGAGAAGAAGATAAAGGAGATGATGAAATTGAATGTGTTGATGTTGGTGTTTTTGTTGGAGATAGTTCCAAAGATATGGGAGTTCCCCTTGAGTCCTTGACCTAAATAATTAATTAATAAATAATGTAAAAATAGAACTGAAATGATTTTTTTTTTTTAAATATATTAATTGTTTTCTAACTTACCTCATGAAGATTCTTAGAGTTCAATTGATCTGCAAGAGCAAGTAGAGCAAAACCAGTGAATTTTGGCCAAATAAATGATAAATTTTGTTTCCTTTAGATTTGTACCATATTACATATTTAGTCATTTAGTTTCATAAAATACACTAGTAGTCCTTATTTCTGAAACTATTGACACGTTTGGTCCTAACCTAAACAGACGTTAACTTTTCCCGTCAAACAGGCAGTTTTTTATGGGTTTCAAATTGGTGAAGGGAAAGGGAAAAGGACAGATTTACCCCTCATGCAATAATTTCAAAAATAAGGACTACTAGTGTAATTTATGAAACTAAAGGACCAAATATGTAATATGGTACAAACCTAAAGGACCATTTGTGTAATTTACTCTAAAATAAACTTACCTGATTGAAGAACACCATTTTCTTCAGAAAGTGAAGACTTATGCCAATTGAGACTTCTAGAACTTTCCAAAGGACTGCCTTCTGTTGCATAATTAGTTTCTACAGTTGTATGAGATTTATTATCCAAATAATTCATTGATGATTCTTCACCTGCAACACGCCCTCGATTATCCCACCTAAAACTCCAAGATGGTGAATATCGATCATTTCTTGTTATTGTTATAACATCACTTCCAGATCGATCTGTTATTGTTCTATCTCTAGCAGCAACACAACAAACAGACCCCATCTTTTTACTCACATGAAGCAGTTATTATTTCTTCTAAAATCTCTACATTCATCAAATTTGATATTAAAGATTAGAGCTTGGATATAGATGTGATATTATCCATATCTGCAGCTAAAAAGGCAATAAATTCTACTTTTTAGACATAAACAAACTGACATAATGGATATAAAAGGTAGATGCATTTCTCCATTGTGAAGGAAGGTTTGGGGAGCTTTACTTTTATATGAAAATTACTGGAATCAATAGCAACAATTAATGAGACTTAAACACATCTTTCATTAATTAAGTAAAGAGTTAAACAACCTATGTAGGAAATGTACATATTCTCCACAAAATTTATGCTCAAGTTGGCCTAATACAAGATTAGAACAATAATGGAGAACAATCAAAAGGTTTAAACCTCCAAAATGCACAAAGTATAAATGCTAATAATGGTGAAATAGTCAACTTAATCTGAATTCAACAAAAACCGAAATAACTTGTTCTAGTTACAAACAAATTTCTACTCTCTGAAGCCTTGATTATTAATAGCTATATATCAATAGTAAAGCAATTAATAGGTAACCAAAACAGACGAAATTCATCAATCTGAATTCAACAAAAAAAAACAAATTAATCCAACAAGCAGAAAATACCGTTTTTGTACCACAAAGTACGGTTAATTTTTGGCTCATTACCTGTTATTCCTTAGGAATATACCCTACAGGAACAACCAAAAGCTATATAAAATGAAAAATTAAACGAAAAATCACCTGAAGAAGTCTATTGCAACTGATAATTTGCTGGATTGAAGAGCTTCGAGTCCTCACTCGCAGAAACCCTAGAAATTATGCGATTCAAACTCTCAAGAGCGAGCAGAGATCCGAAATAATTGCCGACAGACCATTAAATCACGGATATTTTTTCCAGATTAATAAAAATAACATACCTAATCAATTTAACCTCAATAATTCAATATATACATACGAGTATGAATCAAATACAAAAATCTGCAAAACTGATATGATCAAACCCTACCTTTTTAACCGCTTGGCCGCCACAATCAGAAGTGTGTGTTTTGTGTGTGTGTGTGTGTGTGTGTGTGCGTGAGAGAGAATCTGATTCTTCTTCAGAGGAAATGGTGGGACGAAAGTCGTTTTTAGATGGTTTTTCAGACTAACGGCGTTAGTGGTCTGCCGTTTGATGAAGAATTACTTTCATTGAGGTCCCTGAAGTTTTCACCTTTTTATAAATAATTGCTATATCTCATTTTTGTCACATCTTAACATTGTTTTGGTTTTTACAATTCACTGCAGTAGATTTGTATTATGATTGTTTGTATTTTATTTATTTTAGAAACTATTCTTAGACAGTATCTTATAGAATAGCAGTTGTATTCTGGATGACTTCATGCAGGTCACGAGTCTGATTATTTTCTGGATAAATTTTTACCAGATGACTAGTGAAAATTTCAAAAATGATCACGGTAACAGTTAGTTTATGTACATTACGAGCATAAGCTCGGTTACCATAGAAAACTCTTGTAACATGAATAACCTTTAAAAAAGACTTGAAAATATTTGGTTTTGTGGTTAAAACACAAATATGATTGACTAAAAGGTTGAGGGCTTGAAATGCTATTATCAACTGCTAGGGAAGGGCTAAAGAAGAAATGTTACATTTGACGGAGTTATGTGGCACGTTATGAGCATGTACACGAAGTAGCATAAAAGTGGGTAATCAACTAATCATCTTTCTTGTTACAATAAAAGAAAATGTTAAATTAAAACCATTCGACTTGAACATCTTCATTAAAAATTAGATGTTTTTATTTTCTCATTTTGTAGGAATAAAATAATCGATCTCATTACAGAAAAGGGGGTGATGTTCATACCATAATTTTTACTTCATCTATCACAACTCTTGCTTTATATACTTGTACAGTTAGCTGTAAAATTTGTACAGTGTGGTATACGAAGTAAAAGTTGTGGTATAGAAATGAATTCCCTTACAGAAATGAGAAATTAGTAAAATCTAGGTTGCTTAATTAATAAATCGATCTCATTTCAAAGGTTTGATAGTGGCCTCACGCGAGATTTTACATTTTTTAAAACCTTAATAAATACCCATTCTTCTACACTCATATAACCTACAACTCTCAATTTCTCTACTAACTCGTACATTTTCATATATACTTATCTTTTTTCCATTTACGTTTGCAATCCAACAAAGAACGAGCCAAAAAATTAGTAAAATTGTACTACTAGAATCAGTATTATATGAAAATCAATGTCATGAAGAGGATGTGGATAGTTCATAGACTAAGGTGCTGTTTGTTTTTTCAGAGCAAAAAGATCTGCTGTCTGCGGACCACATCTGCCAGCTGATGCAGCTTCTGAGATGGACCAAAGGTCTGCAGTCTGCAAGAAAACTGTTTGTTTTTTAACATCTGCAGACTGCTTAAATAAACTAAAATATTAATTAAGATAATAATATAATATATTAATATAATAATAGTATGTATTAATATAATAATAATAGTATTAATTAATATATTAATAATATTAGTTAATATATTAATATTATATTTTATTTATATATAATAGTAATATATATAATTTAAATATAATAATAGATAATTTAAATATAATGATATATATAATTTAAATTTAAAAATATATATTATTATCTAATAATATAATAATATTAATTAATATAATAATATTATAATATAATAATATAATAATATTATATATTAATATAATAATAATATTAATTAATATATAATACTAATATTAATTAATAAAATAATAATATTAATTAATATAATAATATTATATATTAAAATAATAATAAAATATATTAATATAATAATATATATTAATATAATAATAATATTAATTAATATATAATAATAATAATAATATTAATTAATATATTAATAATAATAATAACTAATATAATAATATTATATTAATATAATAATATATATTAATATTAATAATATTAATTAAGTTTGGAGATTTTTTTTTAAGTTTGGAAGACCTAAAAAGCTAATGTCCAAGTCTTCCTGGGGAAGATCTTAGGCAGACAATATAAGGTCTGCGGGCTTCCAAAAAACAAACATCTGCGCAAGCCTTTTTTTGAACGTGATCTGCGCCGCGAAGACAAAAGACACCAGGAAGACCTTTTGTCAAAAAACAAACAGCGCCTAAAAGTTACCAATTGATAAATATGTTATTCTTTAACTAAAGCACTAAATATTGTCGAATTTAAAAATTAATGTACTTATCTTATCTATTTATTTTAAAGCACTTAACCGGATTCTCGAAAACCGATTCATACTAATATGGTCCGAACCGGTTTTGAATGGATACTGAATCCTCGACCCAAATCTGTTTTGAAACTGATTCGGTTTTGATTTCGATTCGATTTGTCTAAATATAATGGATCTCATCTAAAAATAATGGGTATGAAAATTCCGTTAGGTTTTGGACCGAAAATTTGGATCGGTGATTGCACACTAAAGTCCAAGGAGATTATGGGCTTTATAAAAATTCCAAAATTGCTTCGTTTTCCATATCAACAATTAAACCTAGAAGTGAGTTAATTTTGGAAAAAAAAAAAGAAAAAGAAATATGAATCTGTCCCGACTCCCGACGAAACATGTGGCGACGACACGTAGTTTGAGAAATGTTAGTCGTCATATATTGCTTTCTTTGTAGTGTGATATGGTCTCTTTAGCTTCTGCTAGTTTTTTTTATGATGAAATCATTGTCAAAAATAATCTTAAAATATACCTAAAGGAATACGGTAAGGCTGAAAATTAACAAAAGATAAATGGAATTGATTAAATAACCAAATATATACTCCCTCCGTCCCTTAATAAAGTTCACATTTTACTTAAAACATTTGTTCCAAAATAAAGTTCTCATTTCTCATATTGGAGTGACCCACTAAATAAAATAATACTATTATTATAATATACATCACCATTAACTATCTCTTAAAAACACTTTCTCTCTCCAAAAAACTTTATATTTTAATCAAATTTATTATCAATGACCCCACCACTATCTAACTCCTAAAATATTGTACACATGAGAAATGAGAACTTTATTAAGGGACGGAGGGAGTATATAACAGTAGCATTTCAGTAATCCAATCACAATTTCACCTGAAGTGACATGTATCATTGTGAAGAGTAAAGTTCAGAATTGGAAGTATATTAATTTCTAACATGTTTTTGTGCATACTAACTACAAAAACATGCATGAGTTGCAAACCTAATTATACATACATAGATTCTAACTAATATCGTGTAGATATTCATAGTTCATATTAGACTTCATTAATAGGAAACACACATGACACATCCATAATTTTAAAATATGTTACATGCATATACGTATACATATCTAATCTAATATCTAATATCTAATATCTAAAGAGAGTATTATCTAGAAAACTTATACGGTAATATATATATATATATATATATATATAATTATATTCCCTAGGGATATATTAATTGCTAGTTTTCTTCACTAATTTTATCGATACTAATTCGGTATGAGTTTAAAGGGAGGCTTGACAAACGTTGGTGCAGGATCCGCTCGTCCGTAATCTTTTGTATTAGCCCTAATTAGCAGCCTCTCATGAATATCGTCCCTATTCGATATTTGATCATCTTCTGAATATAAAGATTCCTATATATGCATGCACAAAAAAAAAATATTATGAAATAAAAACCTAAGAAAACTAATTAAACATTTTGTGTTCAATAAGTAACAAGATTTAGGTACCATGTTTTCATCATTTGCACCAACTTTCGCCATTGGAATCGAGGATCCGCAACGGGCTGTTAAACATGAACATCAAGCATGATTCATATATAACTATATAAGTATATAACTCAAAAGGGTTTTCACATATGTTCATAGAGATGATTTTAAGCTAATAAAGTTAAGAAATTGATGAATTATGAACCTGCAGATGAAGATTATACAATTGAGGCTACAATGAGAAGAGTTAGGAGACAAATCTTTAAACGTCCCATCTTTATTTTCATTAGATTGATGATTGATTCGTTATCTTTCTTGAGAGCTTCTTTTTGGATTAGAAGATTCAATAAATAATGCAAACTTTGTACATGTATACGAGAGAGAGAGAGAGAGAAGGGGGGGGGGGGGGGGGGGGGGGGGTAGATGAAGTTAATTAATCATGTTAGTGGTGTTGGGGATAAGAGGTAGGAAATTATAGTTTAGTGTAAAGAATTCTATCACAATGCAATGCTTTTTCCTATGCTTAACTTTTGGATTAAAATTAAAAACCTAAAAGGTGAGAGGAAGCAACTTTGCTGTTGTTGGGGCACTAAGTCCATAGGGTTAGTGGAAATTAAAATCTTGAGATATATTTAATGACTTAATGGGGAATGGACCCCAAATTCTTCTTATAATACATTTTCCATTCAGAATACCCTGTTCATTACGAATGAAAACTCCGTTTTGATTTTTTCTCCAATCATGATTTCCCATGCTGGAAATTGTCACGGGATATCTCTAACAAAAAACGGATTCGTGGTTGGAAATTTTCAAAAAACCCCCTAAAAGAAGGTGTGGGTTGTAAGTTTTTAGAAATGCTTTCTTTTAGCCCTATATTATCAACTAATGACAAAATAATTATAAATACTATCTTAGTTTAATTTTTAACTATATAAAATGATACTTTTTTTCTTCTAAAAGTCTGTCGTAAAAACACCCATAAAATGTTTCATTTTAAGGTAATATATCAAGCTTTTTTTTTTCATTTTAAAAACACCCATAAAATGGCATCAGAATGTTTTAGTCTTTTATATATTTGAATGTTAAATGAAAATATTTTATGTATTTTTACTATCTATTTTTATAATTGGATTATTTTCTTTTTCTTTTTTTTATATTTTTATAATTCCTTAGCAATACACGTCAATAATTATTTACAAATATATATTATAAACGCATTAGATATTTATTTTGCACAATTTTATTTCTATTATTATTATTCAGACAAAATATAAAGAAAACAAATCCGCAGCAGCACGCGGCAACTTACTGCACTTGTTCAAAACATCAACCAATAATATCGTGTCCTTTTTTGTCTTTTCATCGGGTGAGACTCAAACCTAAAAATGCGAGGACTTAGAAGGGTAGTTTAGTGATATTGGTTTAATGTATAAGATGTTGCTCGTGACCTAATGATTATGGATTCAAGTTTCATTATGAACAAATTAGAGTAGATATTTAGGTGCCATTAAAAAACATATTATATCATTAGTAAGTTCTTATTTGATTTACTTAAGGCGATATATATATGTCCTTTTTACATTAAAATGGTAAAGTTAAAAAAATGTATATATAAAATATAAAAAATATAACATAGGATTAACATGCATGACTTGTTATCATGTTAATTTTATGTCCCATATGATATGACCAAAGGGCTTATAGTCTAGTGGTATCAAGGTGATTAGGTTTTTCATAAGATTGTGGGTTCAAGTCTAGTGGTAAACAAATTGGTGTAAATTAAGGAGTGCGTCTGTTTGTCATTCAAAAAATTTATCTCATATTTTATGAAATTCGAATTGAAACACACATAAATTAGTCAACCAACAAGAAATTAAAAGCATGCCATCAAGGTTCGAAGTATTACAGAAGAGATCATGAATGGATTGTAGTGCAACATTACTGACTTAAAAAATCTCAAAAGGTAACTAATGACCACTTTAGAAACATTAGGGTTTTTGTTTTATCCTCTTATTGATCAATTAAGGTTCCAAAAATATTGAAACTATTTGGGTTTTAAAAATGTGTTAGTGCTTTCAATTATACATATGGACAAAGACTTGGCACCCAAATACCATCAGAAGGACACTGATGGAGAATAAAGATCCCACTCTCTTCATTATTTTATTCATCTTCTCCTTTTCCTACTAAAGCAGTTTTAGAGAAAACTATAATGGTTATTTTATCATCACAAAACAATTATATGATCAAATACACAGATAAAAAAGTAGTTTGGTCACCAATGACACATCAATTTTTTCTTTTTAAATTAACATGAATAAGTCGTCTCAAAAACCATATGTTTGGAAATGACAGTGTGTGATCTCTAAAAATAACAATTTTTATAGTGATCTCAGTTGTGATAAATGTTTTTTCCGCAAACTACAAATATATGCCGTGAGAGAAATGACAGCTTCCTAAATCCTAGTCATATAACTTTTGTCAAACGAGTATATCATAATATGCATGATTTTTCAATCATAAGCCAATTGTATTAACCGAAAGATACTAAATGATTTCCGTATCATCAGTTACAATTAAAAGAATTATTGTATATTGTATTTTCCATATTTACTAGTATCAATTCCTATAATTATCCTATTATGGAAAATACAATATAGAATAATTCTTTTGATTGTAACTGATGATACCGAAATCATTTACTTCGTAGTATCTTTCGGTTAATAAATTGTTGTTGAACGCTTTTTGCAAATTAGTTTTTAATGTCATTTGGTTAAATGGTATCTGACGTTCCAAACATTATCCAACTTTGATTTTAAACGATTGATATATCTTTAGTACTAATTAATTAAATTAAAGTATATCAATGAGTTAAGTGTTGATAAAAACATGTCAATTTAGTTTGCTTTGGCCTTTCCAGCAATAACATCAAGGTTTTAAATATATGTTAATATATCGATATAATGCATTAATTAACAACAAGTTGAACCTTACGTTAAAATTTTGCGAAGTCTATGTTATATACGATCCTCTCTAAATTTACATAAAAAGCCCCTGAATCAAAAGCATGTACAAATTAAAATCGGTTTAAAGCACAGGCCTCAACAGAAAAATTGGCAGTGGTCAAGCTTTATCGAGCTATTATTAGTTTCATTTTCTAGTATTTGTATAAAGACTAATTTTGATTTATAATATCAACTTTTTTTACTTTTAAATTATAACATAATCTTAATTGCCAAGACATCCATAATTGCACACATACAAATCTACAATAGCCAAATTGACATTCGTATAGTAAAACTTGTGCATTTCTTTTTTTTTTTACAAAAAAATGAAAATAAATAATATGAAGAAGTTGTTTGCAAATCTTCAGTTGATATCTATAATAAGACAATATATATATATATATATATATATATATATATATATATATATATATATATATATATATATATATATATATATATATATATATATATATATATATATATGGTTTACAATGCATGGTTGGTAAATAAATATTGAGTAATTCTCACTTCTCAACATTTGAAATTATTTTGATGAAGAAGATGAAGCAGTAGGATCCGTCTTACGCAAACTGTTATCTCTGCGGTAATTCGATTTTGCTCCCTAAAAATCAAATCACAAAAAGTATTATTGCATAAGATTTTGTTTCAAATATTTCAAAAACTATATAAGGTATCATCTGTTGCACATTTTTTTTACCTTAGGGGTATCATCTATACTGAAAAAACTAAAACTTTTTTAACGCTACTTTAACATCTTTTGTAAGATTTTGAGGGGTTGCACTGGCTACCCGTGCTACACAGTACATTATTAATTTATTATTGAAGAGTGTTTATGTAATAATTCTTACTTGAAATATGGTTCCAAGCTTCTTCATTGCTTTAGCCCGCAGCTTGAGCACATCTTTTGAAACGCTAGAATCTTTTAGCACCTACAGTAAAATCAACAATATTAATAAATGGGTCGGGTTTGGGTTATATATATATATATATATATATATATATATATATATATATATATATATATATATATATATATATATATATATATATATGCCAAATGAAAATAAAAAGTCGCTCAAAGTGTATAAAAAATATATAAAACCTTCTAAATCGATTTATTCATAGATTTAAAATATTATTTTCATAATATTAAATTAATTAAATTAAAAAACAAAAAGATACATGACTCACCGCGTGACACGCATGCGATAAAGTTCTCTCAATATCTACAACATTTAATTGCCACAAGGAATTAAGCATTGCCTCTTTTTTACTCTCAATCATTTTAATTATGTCTTCTTCTTTGGCTTTTGAATCACTCAATTTCTTCAACTCCAAAACAGTATTAATTAACTGAACCGCACCTACATAAAAAACAAAAAATAATATTAAAATTTAAAATCATTTTTTTTTAAATTTACAAAACTACTTTTTGGGATTATAAAATATTGAACCTGAAGCAGCAGAAACTTGTGATTTAAAATTGTGTCCTTTATCTCTCACCCATTCGGCTAAAAATGGGACTTTCATATATTTTTTATCTTTTCCTAATTCTCTTGCAGCTTGCCTTGTGTAAATGTACCCAATTGTATGTAACATAGCTTCGCCAAAAGCTGAAATTAAATAATAATATAATAATAATAAATGAGTTGACTTCGGTGGTGTTACTGTTTCATCTTAAACGGGTCAAACTTAAGGAGAAATGTTAAGTATATATTTAAGAGTAATTTGCAAGAATAGTCCCTGTGGTTTGGCCAAATTGAACGTTTGGTCACCATGGTTCCATTTTTGGTATTTTTTTGGTCCCCGTTGGGCACTTATGGACACTGGCGGATCCACTGCATAATAAGGGGGGTCCAAGGCCCCCACTTGGTGGGACACTTCCATGTGGAAATTTTTTTGATAAAATTAAATTAGTGTAAAAATTGTATATGGTCCCCGGTTAAAGTTTTGTGAAAGCCCCGGTTAACTTTGGTCGTGGATTCACCACTGCTTATGGAACCATGGTGACCAAATGTGCAATTTGGCCAAACTACAGGGACCATTCTTGAAATTTACTCTATCTTTAATAGGGGATATAACTGAAAACATACTTGCAGGTGAAAGACGCTGAGCTTCTGATGTGGCCCACGTAACAAACTCTTCTACTTGACCTTCAACAAACGGATTTAGACGATTTTTTAAAATTTCTGTCAGTTTAGTTTCTCTCTCCTTTTGTATCGCCTGTCAAACCAAAATTTTTTTTTATAAAATTTAATTTATTAAAAGGTGTCAATTTCGACCCGTTTACTTACAAATGGGTCAAATAACAAATTATCAAATTTAGAATATTTAGTTACCTTTGTTGGCAATTTTCCTTTTACAAAAATTGGACAAAAAACTCTTTCTTGCAACCTAACTCAACCCGACCCGACCCGACCCGATGTTGAATAAGATGTTAAATAAATACCTTCATTTTCTCTTGAATTTTTTTGTTTCTAACTTGAGGATCTTTTGATTCTTCTTCAAGCTCAACAGTCTGTATAGAAGCCATGCAAAGCTCCCCAATATAATCCTCAAATAAATCACTACCAAACACCATACCAAAAACAGCTGCAGGGTCCACCATTGCTTCCCTATTAACATTATTTATAATATTAAAATAATATAAAATCATATTTATAAATAAAATAAAATAAAGAAATGGAATATAAATACTTTGGTACTCCTCCTTTTCCATTTTTGTCATATGCTTCACGCTTCTCGGGATCACTTAGAACCTGGTAAGCTTCTCCAAGCACCTTAATGATGAAATAATTAACATAATTTCCATTTATTTTTAATCTTTAATAATTAATATTATAATGGTAAATTTTTTAGAAAATGTAACTAATCACACCTGGAAATTATGGGCCGCTTTTGGATCATTAGGATTTTTATCAGGGTGAACAATTCTTGCCTGAAATAGGACATAATAACATATTACAAGATATATTTACATGGTAATTAAGCATATTAAATCAACATGATTAGTATTAATATTAATGTTGTTCATGAAGCATGAGTAATAAGTAAACATACTTTAACATAGTAAGCCTTTTTAATTTCAGCTGCAGAAGCTTCAGGATTGACTCCTAAAGTCTCATAATACTCTGTTTCTTTCACCATATTAGTAATCACAAATTTAAAAAACCTGCAAAAAACATATAATCACAACAGTTGATAAAAGAAAATTTAAGGTAGTATATAACTTGACATGAATTGTTGTGTATGTATTGGACTATGAAAATTACGGATGTAACAAACTTTCAAAACTTACATTTTAATGTAATTTGGTTAATAAAAGGGGAAAAGTAGTTAATAATATCAAAAATTAAGTTTTGAAAGTCTGTAATGTCAAAATGTAATTTTTTTTGTCCAACACATACAATAGCATAGTTAGATACATTTTCATACTATTTGAACAATCAAATCAGATAACTGAATGTTATTTGAGTGTTTAGCAAATTGTGATATTTAATATTTTACATGTAAAATAATCTGTAATTAATGGTTACAATTAAGCTTATATGTTATCAATTTGGGGCCAAGACCTATACAACATAGATTCATTTTGTTGTAAATCACAAATAAAACACCAAATTACTCGAATTATGGAAACAAATTACGTAATTAATTGCTAATATACGTTTATAATCACAAATGGAAGACAAATTGGGAAATGGAGCTCGTTGATAAAAAAAATTTACAAAATCGCTCACACATCAAACGTTAATAGAAAGAGGAAGCTTACAATTGTTCGAATCAGGGGAAAAAACTGAAATTGATCAATGTAACGCAAAAACTCGTTTGATTCTCTCGAAATGTATCTGTTTTCTGTTAACTTTTTTGCGCATGTCCGATTATTGATTGTCTCGCTGTTGTTGTTGTTGTTGAATGTCCGATTGTTGTTCGTGAAGCTTGGTGCTTTGTTCGTGGAACATAAATTATAAATCATTATTTTTTATTAGAAAAAAGAAAAGAAAAATAAGTTGCCATAACTCTAAAAATAAATATACTTCTAGCATTCTTAAAAGTTTTAAACTTGATTTTTTTTCTCTTGATTTCATAATACTTTTGATTAAATAAATAATAAATATATCTAAATAAGTAATCTATATACAAATAAATTCCAAATTTTTACATAAATATCAATTAATAAATTATTTAACCATTATACCACTCCTCTAAAAGTGAACGTCAGATTTTATCTTACGAACCCGGGGTTATGCTTTGTCGGGCCAAAACTCTCACATTTTCCCGATGTAGGATCATTTGGTTTCTTTGTTCATTCAATTGTATAAACATTATAATATAAGTAACTGACTTAATTTTATTTTATACGTAAAGTGAGTTCATTTATTCAATTGTATAAACAATATAAGTAACTAATTATATTTTATTTATAAGTAGATTGACGTTAGAATAAAAGCCCTAAATATTTGTGGCTATGTGCAGTTACTCATTTTGCACACCCTCAATAACAACATTAATATATAGAGAAAAAGTTGTATTAAAAACAACAATTGTAGTTTTATATTTCTTATCTTCTTCATTTTGTAGAGTGGTTAATTATGAAGCTTACAATACATGTACATAGATGTTGTAAGAAAATTTTATTTAGGCCTAACGATTTTCTGTCTAACCAAATTTAATTTAGAATATTCTTGTAAATCGAACCGTTAACTTTCGTTTATTTTATAACGCGCATAATAATTCACTTAACATGATGATAAACCTTTCATAAAACAATTTGAACAAATAACATAATTCTTAGATCCAACAAAATTTTAGGATAGTTTAGGTCAAATGGGCCAACTAACTGACCATCAGAAATGGTTTCTGTTTATGTGATTACAACCAAGTCAAACCCTGAAGTCAACTTCACCCCCATAAAACATCATATATACACCAAAAAAAGTCATTCTCATGTTTCCATTAGGGGTGAGTATTGGGCGGTTTGGGGCGATTTTTAACTAAAACCAAACCCCGCCCCGAAATTTCGGGTTTTAAGAATTACACCCCGTTCGGTTTCGGGTTTTTCGGTTTCGGTTTTTTCGGGTTTTTCGGTTCGGTTTCGGGGGTTTTTTCGGTTTTTTTGTTTTCCTTTAAAATTATCTGTTTGTTAACTTAAAAAATAATATTATGATTCAAACTCCCAAACCTTAACACAATTCGTTATAAGTAAAAAACCAACTCGTAAGTTGAATATAATGTAATAATAAATTTGAACTAACATAACTTGAATAAAATTAATAATAAAATATTTTTATTTAAATAATAATTAAATATCAAATCTTTTACAAATATAATAATATTTTTTTTAAATTTGAAAGATACATAATGGCGGGGCGGGGCGGGGTTTTCGGTCGGGTTTTTCATATGCCCCCGAAAACCGCCCCAAACATTCGGGTTTTCCAAAAATCAAAACCGTTGACATCGGTTTTTCAAATGGTTCGGTTTTTTCGGGGCGGTTTTTTCGGGTTTTTCGGTTTCGGTTCGGTTTTTATGCTCACCCCTAGTTTCCATGATGTTACAAACGTTGACCATACTGGTCAAAGTCAAAAAACTTAAGAGTATATTAAAGAGGGTATACCACTAGACCTGGCAATGAAGCAGGTTTTGACCCTGATCCGATCCGAACCCGCAAGAATGATATGGATTTGGATCATAGTTTGTGATTTGTTTACCCGCTAACTACCCATACCCGTTAACCCTTCTACTAAAAGGGTCTGGTATGGACCAATAAAAACAATAACTTAGAAATTAGAAATCAAGGAGTTATGACTCATACATTTTACTTTCTACTTCAAGGGTTTTAATTTCACAAATCTATTCATTAACTTGCTGAGTTGTTAGCGACTACCAAAATTATATATAAAAAATTCAATTCAAGAATCATTTTACTAATCAAAATCAAATGTACGTTAAATGGATCAGATATCCATTGATTCGGTGGATAAGGGTATGTGTTTAATTCATCATTTGAAATTTGTTAAAATGATTTGGATCGAGGTTGATCCACTCCAAACCCGCTCCATTGCCGGGTCTACATACTTTCTAAATTCAGTTAGAACTGGATATATTTTCTCGAATGCAGTATACGTTTCATCTCTAACCTGAAAAGTCAAAATAAATAAGGATTAAAGTCAACATTCAAATAAAATATATCAAATTTTAAAAGTTTGTTATTTTGTAATACCTTGGCTCCCATAAGAACAATTTTCCCAGAACGAAAAATAAGCAGCACGATTTCCGGTTGTCTCATTCGATATCTAATTCCCGAGAATAATTCTTGTTCATACTTTATTAAAAATGGTTAAAAGCATAATGAAAGAAAAAAGTTAGCAAACGGGTCATTTATCTCAAACGGAAACGGTTCAAATCATTTTATTCAAATATTTAGACTATTATTGTAATAAGAGTAAGTTACATAAATTGTCCCAAAGGTTTGTATGAAATTATGGATTTATCCCTCAACGTTTTTTTATTAACACGAGTAGTCCCTAATTTTTAGTAAAATCATTATCAACAGGCACTAAATTTGAAACTCGTAACATCAACTGTCTATAAAAACTTTTTAACATTTCTTTTTTTTTTTTCTTTAATGACCACTGGTGTAATAAAAGATATTAAGGCACGAAATACATGATTTCATACAGGGACAATTTATGTAATTTTTTTTTGTAATAATTTTGTTTTGGTAGTCATATTTTATGTAATTTTATGAACTCACACTTGCAAAGCCCAAGTGAGAATATGCAAGTCCTTCAAGTCTTATGGGAAATTTTACATCACATGACCCAACAATATTCTGAATCTTGAAATCCTACAAAGTACAAACCACAATAACAAATCATAAATAATGTTAAAATATGGTTTAAAAGCATATAATAAAGTTATAAAAAATAATGAGAGATATAATTGAATACCTTGAATTTAGCTGGGAACCCTAGTTTCTGAATAATCCGAGCATACTGAAGTACCAACATTATGAACAAGATGATAAGAACAAAATAATGTTGTGTGAAGATTAAATTTTATTTTATTTTTTTTTTTTTTTGCAAAATTTAAGGCTAGAATGACTTATTTGCGCATTTACAAAAGTATCGTTGACGATTATCGGTGAACTTTCCCTTCTTCACCGATCCCGAGCTTCCTTTAAATTTCCTCTTTTCAAATTTTGGCCTCTCATTGATCCTCCTTTGACCAACTTCCTCAACATTCCTCGCCGCACTAATAGCCTCATCTAGTGTGACGGCCCTCTTTACTTCCAACTCATACTCCCACGGGAGTCCATTGGCATAACGAACAATCCGGGATCTCTCATCCGGATACAACTTGATCACAAACGGGATCAATCCCGTGAACTTCTTAGTGTATTCATCTACACTCATACTTTCCTTCTTCAAGTGCACAAACTCTTCTTGAAGTTTCTCCAAATTTCTTTCGGGACAAAACTTCGCCTTCAACCGTTTCACAAACTCTTCCCATTTCATCTTATACACCGCCCTTTTCCTCAATGATTCATACATGGTGTCCCACCACACGAGGGCTTCATCTTTCAACAATCAGGAGACATAGACCACCATATCCCCTTCCTTACACGTGCTAGCTTCAAGGACTTGTTCGGTTTCACGGATCCAACGGATCGTGACTTTCGGTTCGCAGCTCCCATAGTAGTTATCGGGCTTGAAAGCCATAAAGCTCTTATAAGTACAACCCTTTCTTTCCCTCGGCTCGGGGTCACTTGCTTCCTCAGTTGAAGACTTTTCGGTTTGAGCAACACTACTTGACTTGCTTTTGGTGCGGGGTGGAGATTCCTCCCGCCTCTCACGATCCCTATGTTCATTGAGGATTCGATGCACATCGTCATTCACGACATCCCTCATTTGGTTGAACATAGCTTGGAGGTGTTCCACAGTTATCGGGGTGTGATTCCTTTCAACCCCAGAGTTTTCCTCTTCCATTCGATTTTCCGGGTCAAACACCGGATTGTTAACACGATTTGAATCTTGTTCTTGATCAAGTGGACCTCTTCCACTTCTAGTTTGCACCATTTTACTTTAATAAGACATCAATCATTTAGAAGTCAACTTATCAAAATAACGGTAATATAGACTTATGGTCAACCCTATTGAACTTACACCTAAGGTCTCAAGAGTCAATTCATAATCATCCTATGGAACTTATGGTCCTACTAGCTCAGTTTAAGTCTAGGATGGTCAACTCAACCTAGTTCACTTAAACTATAGCTCTGATACCAAGTTGTAACACCTCAAATTTTTCAAAATAATATTTAAACATTTTTCCATCCAAAATGCATACACATCATCATTTCTAAATACCAACATTACAAAAACGATAGGTTTTTTGTTTGAGATTATCAGAGTTTACAAAAACGGTGTTACAAAATATATCTAAGCCATAGGATAAGGACTCCAACTATGAACACCAAGCTAATCTCAACAAGGCCTCCTCTCTAAATGGGCCTCCTAAATCTTCGATCCCGAACCTGAGTACATAGCAAAACACAAACATAGTACGTGAGACAAAATTGCCTCGTGAGATACATGGATTTTAGACCCGATAAACAACTAGTCACATAATATCATTTACATTAGAATAATATTATTAATTTCATTTGGTCACTTCATTTCATCCATCATTGGCCAATGTCAAGATAATCGGAATGCCTACAATCTATCAAGACCGTCATATCCACGGTAACCGGAATATCTCCAATCTACCGGGACTCATAGATATTGGGTAATTGGAATGCCTCCAATCTACCACTAACCTTAAGGTACCATAATAACTGGAATGCCTCCAATCTATCATGGCCCTAGGGACATCATCATCATCATTACTTATCTTTTATTACTATGAGCTTATAGCTCCATCATTTCTCAATCAATTATCATTCTTCATCACATAAGCAATTCATTAGTAATCACATAATTAACTAAATTACTTATAGACTCGATAAAACATTTAAACATAAAACATTTACTAGCTATGTACTCAGTTTTGAGAGTTCACATGTACTCACCTTAGTCAAGCTTAACCAAGATTATCTCTTCTCAAGACTTGAATACCTCAAGTTCTTCCACCAAATGACCTAATATCAAAACCAATACAATGGTTTACATCAAACAACAATACTAATCATATATTCCATGGCTAGTTAACTACTAGCACCATTTTTCCCCAAATTACCAAACCCTAATTCCAAAAACCTCCATATTTTCATAGATCCATTTCATGAACACATTTTCCTTGTTAAAATACCATAGATTTAAGTTATACAACTTCCATTTAACCCTTTATGAACAAACCCAAAACTAGGGTTTGGGATTCAAGCTTTCCCTACTTGAATCCATGGCTAAAAACTCAAGAGGGATGAAGATTTACCTTAGATCTTCAACTAGGAGTAAGAATCACCAGATTTGGAGTGCAAAATCGGCTCCAAACAGCCTTTTCCACTCAAAATATGTATAAGCACTTAGTGAGAGAGTGAGGGGGTGGAAAATGAGCACAAAATGACCAAATCCCGTATTTAATCTTGTACCAGACGATCCTCGCGCCTAGATTCCATTCCTCGAGTCGTGAGGTCCATGGCCACGCATCCTCGCATCGACCTCGAGTTGACCTCGAGTCGCGAGCCTCAGTGGGAGCTCGACTCTAGGCCTTTCGCGACCAACATAAAAAATCGCTGTTTGCCTTCCTTGAGATGGGAGCTCGATGGGAGCCTCTGCTGAAATCCATATTAATATTTCCTTCCCAATTAGTAACTCGGTTCGACCTGGTTTCGTGTATAACTTTCTCATACGGTGTCCAAATGACACGAAACCAATTTCTACATTCTTTAAATGATTTATCCTTATTTATCATATTTTTTTCCATAATTTATTTATATACAAATTTTGGGTCGTTACAACTATCTACCCCTTAAGAATATTCCGTCCTCGGAATCTCATCATAGTTCACGAAATCCGGGTACCTTCTCCGGATCTCGTCCTTGACTTCCCAAGTCAAATTTGGTCCAAGGGAATGCTTCCACTTGACCAATACCAACTCGATCTCTTTATTCCTAAGCTTCTTCGTTTTTGTCTCTAATATGGCTTCGGGTTCCTCTATCAACCGGTTCGGGGCATCAACCCACGAACTTCTTCAAATAACTTACATGGAATGTATCGTGAACATCTTAAAGTTCGGGTGGGAGTTCCAACTTAAATGCTTGTAACCCGACCCGTTTCAAAATCTTAAACGGGCCAACATACCTCGGGCTCAAATTGCCCTTCTTTTGAAACCTCATCACGCATTTCCAAGGCGACACTTTCAACATTACCATGTCACCAACATTCAAATCATAAGGTCTCTTTTTCAAACCCGAATAACTTCTTTGTCTATCTTGTGCGGCTTTCATATTTGCTTGAATTATTCCAATCTTTTCGTTGGTCACTTTCACGATTTCGGGGCCCGTGAGTTTTATCTCTCCCGCTTCAAGCCAACACCATACAACGCCTCATAAGGCGGCCTTTTAATACTTGAGTGATAACTATTATTGTAGGAAAACTCGACCAACGGTAGATGTTCATCCCATTTACCCCCAAAATCCAACACACAAGATCTTAGCATATCTTCAACCGTTTGAATAGTTCTTTCACTTTGACCATCGGTTTGCGGGTGGTAAGCTGTACTCAACCGCAATTTTGTTCCAACCTCTTCTTGCAATGATCTCCAAAATATCGAGGTAAACCTCGCATCCCTATCGGACACAATCGATAATGGGACCCCATGAAGTCTTACTACTTCATCCACATACAACTTTGCCAACTTTTCGAGTGGCATGGTTTCCCGAATTGCTAAGAATAATGCACTTTTGGTCAACCGGTCAATTATGACCCAAATGGCGTCGTGGTTCTTGCTCGTTCTTGACAACCCAACAATGAAATCCATTGTTATATATTCCCATTTTCCGGCCGGTACTTGTAACGATTGAGCTACCCCATAAGGTACTTGATGCTCGGCTTTTACTTGTGCACACGTGGCACACTTAGAAATATACTTGGCCACTCTTGCTTTCATCCCGGGCCACCAATACATCTTCTTCATATCTTGATACGTCTTTGTGCTTCCCGGGTGGATCGAATACTTAGACTTATGGGCATCATTTAATAATTCCTTTCGGGTTCCACCGAATTTGGGGACCCAAATTCGACCACCAACGGTTTTCAATCCTTGTTTGTTCTCTACAAATTGTTGATTTTTACCCAAACGTTCTTGCCTTAACTCTTCTTTCTCCATCACCTCCCGTTGGGCATTTTTAATTCGTTCCACAATACTCGAGACTACTTTAATCCGAGTCAACTTCCCTTTAATTGGCTTTTCATGAACTTTTCGGCTTAAGGCGTCGGCTACCACATTGGCCTTCCCCGCATGGTATAAAATCTCACAATCATAATCGTTAATCAATTCGATCCATCTTCTTTGCCTCATATTTAAATCTTTTTGAGTGAAAACATATTGAAGACTCTTGTGATCCGTATATAACATGCACCTCGTACCATACAAATAATGTCGCCATAACTTCAAGGCAAACACTATCGCCGCCAATTCTAAATCATGTGTAGTGTATCTCATTTCTGCATCCTTCAACTGTCTCGAGGCATAACCTATTACTTTTCCTCGTTGTATCAAAACACATCCCAATCCCTTATTCGAGGCATCACTATAAACAACAAAATCTTCCATGCCTTCGGGTAACGCGAGAATCGGGGCGTTACACAATCTTTCCTTTAACAACGCGAATGCCTTCTCTTGCTTTTCTTCCCACACGAACTTGCTACTTTTTCGGGTCAACAATGTGAGTGGAGTCGCCACTCGGGAAAAGTCTTGAATAAATCGGCAGTAATAACCGGCAAGCCCGAGAAAACTTCTCACTTCGGTTGGAGTTCAAGGAGGTTCCCATTTCATCACCGCTTCAATCTTTGATGGGTCAACTTTGATTCCTTCTCGTGACACGACATGACCAAGGAATTGGACTTCCCGAATCCAAAATTCACACTTGGAAAACTTTGCATATAATTTCTCCCGTTGTAGTACTTCTAACGTTTGCCTTAAATGACTTTCGTGTTCTTCCTCGGTTTTTGAATAGATAAGAATGTCGTCAATGAATACGATAAGAAACTTGTCGAGAAATGGTTTACAAACCCGATTCATAAGATCCATGAAAATGGCCGGTGCATTAGTTAACCCAAACGGCATCACTAAGAATTCGTAATGCCCATAACATGTACGAAACGCCGTCTTCTCGGTGTCTCCTTCCTTCACTCGAACTTGGTGGTAACCCGATCTCAAATCGATCTTTGAGAAATAGTCAGCTCCTTGTAGTTGATCAAATAAGTCGTCGATTTTAGGCAACGGGTAACGGTTCTTAATAGTCATCTTATTCAACTCTCGGTAATCGATGCACATCCTCATCGAACCGTCTTTCTTCTTGACGAACAATACGGGCGCACCCCAAGGGGACGAACTTGGACGAATAAATCCCTTATCGAGTAATTCTTGTAATTGTGACATCAATTCCCTCATTTCAGTGGGAGCCAATCGATATGGAGCACGAGCTATTGGTGTCGCTCCCGGGACTAAATCGATACGGAATTCTACTTGCCTCTCCGGTGGCAATCCCGGTAAATCGTCGGGAAATACCTCGGGAAAATCCCGAATCACCTTCACATTTTCCACCGACTTCTTTTCCTTCCTTCCATCTAGCACATACGCCAAAAAGGACGAACACCCTTTGGCTAAACATTTTCTTGCTTTAACCGCGGTCATAAGGCATGGTAAATGGTGTCGTCTCTCGCCATACACATACACTTTTTCATTATTGGGAGTCTTGATCGAGACTATCTTTTTCCCATATAAAATCTTTGTTTGATGCTCACACAACCAATCCATACCAATAACTATATCAAACCCCGCAATTTTCATAGGTAATAAATTTACCTTAAACTTTCTCCCGTCTATTTCTAACTCATAATTTCGACATATATGTTGAACTACGGAAGTTTTACCATCCACAATTTCAATATCATAAATCTCATCAAGAAGTTCTAAGGGCACAATCAATTTCACAACAAAATCATGGGGCACAAACGAATAAGTAGCACCCGAGTCAAATAAGATCCGGGCGGGAATAGAATTTACGAGTAGGGTACCTGAAACGAGAGCGTGGGCTTCCTTGGCTTCATCTCGGGTAAGTTGGAAGGCTCGTCCTTTGACCTTTGTCGGCTCCGCTTTCTTTTGTGCAGTCGACACCATTGTCTCACTTCCATTCTTCGGGCAAGAATTACTATAGTGCCCTTTTTCGTGGCACGAGTAACATTCAATTTCATCCAACAGCTTAGCCCGGCAATCCCTTGCCAAATGCCCCGGCCCCCCACACTTAAAACAAGCTTTTGAATCCGCCAAACACTCACCCTTGTGGTCCTTGCCACATTTCTTACAAGTGCCCACACTTGATTGTTTAGAGAAGGTTGGGGTGAACTTTCCCTTCTTCACCGATCCCGAGCTTCCTTCAAATTTCCTCTTTTCAAACTTTGGCCTCTCATTGATCCTCCTTTGGCCAACTTCCTCAACATTCATCGCCGCACTAATAGCCTCATCTAGTGTGGCGGCCCTCTTTACTTCCAACTCATACTCCCACGGGAGTCCATTGGCATAACGAACAATCCGGGATCTCTCATCCGGATACAACTTGATCACAAACGGGATCAATCCCGTGAACTTCTTAGTGTATTCATCTACACTCATACTTTCCTTCTTCAAGTGCACAAACTCTTCTTGAAGTTTCTCCAAATTTCTTTCGGGACAAAACTTCGCCTTCAACCGTTTCACAAACTCTTCCCATTTCATCTTATACACCGCCCTTTTCCCCAATGATTCATACAGGGTGTCCCACCACACGAGGGCTTCATCTTTCAACAATCAGGAGGCATAGATCACCATATCCCCTTCCTTACACTTGCTAGCTTCAAGGACTTGTTCGGTTTCACGGATCCAACGGATCGTGACTTTCGGTTCGCAGCTCCCATAGTAGTTATCGGGCTTGAAAGCCATAAAGCTCTTATAAGTACAACCCTTTCTTTCCCTCGGCTCGGGGTCACTTGCTTCCTCAGTTGAAGACTTTTCGGTTTGAGCAACACTACTTGACTTGCTTTTGGTGCGGGGTGGAGATTCCTCCCGCCTCTCACGATCCCTATGTTCATTGAGGATTCGATGCACATCGTCATTCACGACATCCCTCATTTGGTTGAACATAGCTTGGAGGTGTTCCACACTTATCGGGGTGTGATTCCTTTCAACCCCGGAGTTTTCCTCTTCCATTCGATTTTCCGGGTCAAACACCGGATTGTTAACACGATTTGAATCTTGTTCTTGATCAAGTGGACCTCTTCCACTTCTAGTTTGCACCATTTTACTTTAATAAGACATCAATCATTTAGAAGTCAACTTATCAAAATAACGGTAATATAGACTTATGATCAACCCTATTGAACTTACACCTAAGGTCTCAAGAGTCAATTCATAATAATCCTATGGAACTTATGGTCCTACTAGCTCAGTTTAAGTCTAGGATGGTCAACTCAACCTAGTTCACTTAAACTATAGCTCTGATACCAAGTTGTAACACCTCAAATTTTTCAAAATAATATTTAAACATTTTTCCATCCAAAATGCATACACATCATCATTTCTAAATACCAACATTACAAAAACGATAGGTTTCTTGTTTGAGATTATCAGAGTTTACAAAAACGGTGTTACAAAATATATCTAAGCCATAGGATAAGGACTCCAACTATGAACACCAAGCTAATCTCAACAAGGCCTCCTCTCTAAACGGGCCTCCCAAATCTTCGATCCCGAACCTGAGTACATAGCAAAACACAAACATAGTACGTGAGACAAAATTGCCTCGTGAGATACATGGGTTTTAGACCCGATAATACTACTAGTCACATAATATCATTTACATTAGAATAATATTATTAATTTCATTTGGTCACTTCATTTCATCCATCATTGGCCAATGTCAAGATAATCGGAATGCCTCCAATCTATCAAAACCGTCATATCCACGGTAACCGGAATGCCTCCAATCTACCGGGACTCATAGGTATTGGGTAATTGGAATGCCTCCAATCTACCACTAACATTAAGGTACCATAATAAGCGGAATGCCTCCAATCTATCATGGCCCTAGGGACATCATCATCATCATCATTACTTATCTTTTATTACTATGAGCTTATAGCTCCATCATTTCTAAATCAATTATCATTCTTCATCACATAAGCAATTCATTAGTAATCACATAATTAACTAAATTACTTATAGACTCGATAAAACATTTAAACATAAAACATTTACTAGCTATGTACTCAGTTTTGAAAGTTCACATATACTCACCTTAGTCAAGATTAACCAAGATTATCTCTTCTCAAGACTTGAATACCTCAAGTTCTTCCACCAAATGACCTAATATCAAAACCAATACAATGGTTTACATCAAACATCAATACTAATCATATATTCCATGGCTAGTTAACTACTAGCACCATTTTTCCCCAAATTACCAAACCCTAATTCCAAAAACCTCCATATTTTCATAGATCCATTTCATGAACACATTTTCCTTGTTAAAATACCATAGATTTAAGTTATACAACTTCCATTTAACCCTTTATGAACAAACCCAAAACTAGGGTTTGGGATTCAAGCTTTCCCTACTTGAATCCATGGCTAAAAACTCAAGAGGGATGAAGATTTACCTTAGATCTTCAACTAGGAGTAACAATCACCAGATTTGGAGTGCAAAATCGGCTCCAAACAGCCTTTTCCACTCAAAATATGTATAAGCACTTAGTGAGAGAGTGAGGGGGTGGAAAATGAGCTCAAAATGACCAAATCCCGTATTTAATCTTGTACCAGACGATCCTCGCGCCTAGATTCCATTCCTCGAGTCGTGAGGTCCATGGCCGCGCATCCTCGCGTCGACCTCGAGTTGACCTCGAGTTGCGAGCCTCAGTGGGAGCTCGACTCTAGGCCTTTCGCGCCCAACATAAAAAATCGTTGTTTGCCTTCCTCGCAATGGGAGCTCGATGGGAGCCTCTGCTGAAATCCATATTAATATTTCCTTCCCAATTACTAACTCGGTTCGACCCGGTTTCGTCCCTAACTTTCTCATACGGTGTCCAAATGACACGAAACCAATTTCTACGTTCTTTAAACGATTTATCCTTATTTATCATATTTTTTTCCATAATTTATTTATATACAAATTTCGGGTCGTTACATTCATGTGCCAAAGGGTTTCTGGAAAATGAGGTTTGTTGGAGACAATGGTTTAAATGGTTAAAACTGGGCGCACATGCTTCGGATCTCAAATTCCAGAGACTTGCATGGCTGCGCATTATTGGGTTACCATTACAATTTCGGGATAATGACAATATCCAGAAAATCGCAGAGAAATTTGGTGAATTGATAGAAATCTCAGACTGTAGATGGGAAAGTTCCAATCTTTCAAACGTAAAAATCGCCGTCTTAACATCATCTAAAGTCAGATTCAATGTGGAACTTCCTATATCTCATAATAACAAGGTGTCCCAAATTGGTGTATCGGAGTTCTTTTATGATTGGCACCCGTTTTCCTTAAAATCGTTTTCCATGCAACCTTCAAATATGGGCGACTTAGACGATGAGGATGATGACCGCCATGGTTTTAATTCGAATTCCGATGACGATAATGACGGGATCTCGGATACATGGGAACTAAATTCGTTGGGTGATGCACCTGAAGAAGGAGAGATCTTCCCAGATGAGACAGTCAAAGATTCTGCAGATGTTGCCATGGCGGAAAGTGGTGGTTCTCCGGCGATGGAGGGTGGTGACATTAATTCTGGTGGCAATGCTGCAATCAATGTCGTTTCTAGTTCCAATGTTGAAAGCACAGATATTGAAGAGTCGGTAACTTCTCCCAAGGTTGATTGTGCCGCTGGCAATAACATTCCTACCGTTATAAATTCGGTGGACCCCCAGTCACATATTAATTCCGTGGACCCCTAGATACATATTGAGCCCAATTTCAATTTCGGTCAATTCCCTTCTTCAGTCCCTAATGGGCCATTCATGTACAATAATTATGGTCCGTTTATAACGGGTTCTGCCCAACAAGACTTTAGGTTTGGTTCTGTTTCAAAAAAAACGGAGAAGATTCTCATCCATTAGACCGGCCTCTACTCCGACTATCGACCTGAATACAGTTGCAATTCCGTCGAACTCCGACAACACCACTGGTTCGACCCAATGTCATTCGGTTCCGGAGATTACGGAGACTGTTAGAATTGGTATCGATGTTGGTTTCGAAATTGACGAAGATGATCCCACCCTTCGTGAATTACTTTCTGGCGATGGAGGAAAAAGTGTGTCTCAATGAATATTCTCTCTTTAAATATTAGGGGTGTGAGTGAATCTCACAAGACTGATTGGGTTAGGAAGCTGAAACTAGCCCATAAACTCGATTTCATTGGTCTACATGAAACTCATTCTACTGATTATTGCAATATTGATATCAGCAATTGCTGGGGAAATAACGATTACATGTTCGAAGCAGTTAATTCGACTGGGAGATCGGGCGGAATTATCAGTATATGGAATCCTGAGGTGTTCAATTGCACTTTTCGCAACAAATCTCGTCACAGAATTAAAGTCGGTGGGAGCTGGAAAGGTAACATTGGTCTCACTTATCTTGTTAATGTTTACGCTCCGCAATCACTCAGTGACAAACGCCAACTGTGGCATGAAATGCTTATTTTACAGAATTCTCTTCAAGGCACATGGGTATTTTTTGGTGACTTCAACTCGGTGAGGAAACCAGAAGAAAGAATTAATTTTTCTTTCTGTCAATCCACTGCAAACGCGTTTAATAGTTTCATATTTGCGGCTGGATTGAAAGAATTCAGTTTGGGAGGTCGCAGATTTACATACCTCAGCCCCGATTATAGTAAATTAAGTAAACTAGATCGGGTGCCGGTTTGTTCAAATTTCATGTCCTTTCAGACGAAGTCCTCTGTTACAGCCCTTCCTAGGGAACATTCGGACCACTCCCCGATCATTCTTAGCAACCAAATTGCTGATTTTAGACCATCACCATTCAGGTTTTTTAATTCTTGGCTATTACGAGTTGGTTTTAATGATATGGTGGCTAATGCATGTTCTTCCTTTCAGGGTTTTGGAACTGTATATCTCTTCTTGCCAAAATCCGTCATATCAAGTTGGCAATTAAAAACTGGCGTAGCATCGAACACAATAAAGAAAATAAAGAGATGTTCGATCTAAAAAAATTTCTTCTTGATTTCGACTCAGCTGTGGAATCTCGGCAACTGTCTGATATTGAAATTGAGCTGATGAAATCAAGCAAATTAAAACTTAATGAACTTGAAAATTTTCGTAAACTCGACTTGAAACAAAGATCCCACATTAAATGGTTAGTTGATGGGGATGAGAACAGCTCTTTCTTCCATGGTACCCTAAAAAATAAGAACCGAAATATTAGGATCCATGGGCTACCGATTAACGGTGTATGGGTCTCCGATCCATTACAGATTAAAGAAGAAGCATTTAAATTCTTCTCAGACAAATTCTCAGAGTCTAGGCCGTCCCGGCCTGGTTTCTCAAACCCGTTATTGTCTAAACTTTCTGACTTGCAAAGTGCAGACATAAAACAACCTTTTTCTGTGGCTGAGATTAAGCGTGCTATCTGGGCATGTGGTGGGGAGAAGGCCCTGGGGCCTGACGGTTTGACTTTTAAATTCATCAAAGTCAACTATGATCTACTTATTTCGGATCTGATGAACTTTGCAAGGCACTTCGAGAATACAGGTACAATTGCACGAGGGTGTAATTCGTCTTTTATCACTTTGGTTCCTAAGATTAAGGACCCGGTAAATTTAAGCGATTACCGTCCCATATCTCTTATTGGTTGCATGTATAAGATCTTGGCTAAAGCACTCTCTTTACAATTAAAATCATATGGTGGTTAGTGAATCTCAATCAGCCTATATCAATGGTAGGAATATTCTTGAAGGTCCACTTGTTATAAATGAATTATGTTCATGGGCAAAAGGTGCAAAACAAAAAATGTTTATATTTAAAGTTGACTTTGAAAAGGCCTTTGACTCGGTTAATTGGAGATATATAGATTCAATCATGGCACAAATGAACTTTGGTACGAAATGGAGGCGTTGGATCCAAGGTTGTTTAGCATCTTCTTACACATCGGTATTAATTAACGGCTCTCCAACAAAGGAATTTCATGTCACAAAAGGTGTTAGACTAGGTGACCCACTCTCCCCACTCTTATTTATCATTGCTATGGAAGGGCTAAATGTTGCAATGAAGTCGGCTTGTGAAAAGCATCTTTACCGGGGTCAAAAAATTGGTGCAAACGGGCCAATTATTTCTCTTTTGTTTTATGCGGACGATGCAATCTTTGTTGGTGATGGTTTGGATAACAACTTGTCCAACCTTGCTAGGATCTTGAGGTGTTTTCATGCTTCTTCCGGTTTGCAAGTGAATTTTCACAAATCGAAAGTCTTTGGAATTGGTGTACCCACTTCACAAACCAATGAGTGGGCTAGCACTCTTGGTTGTTTGGCCGGTTCATTCCCTTTCACGTACTTAGGTGTGCCGGTTGGGGTCAATATGAACTTAAAAAAACATTGGGTACCGGTTGTCAACCGCTTTCAATCGAAACTTTCCGATTGGAAGGCAAAACACTTATCATTTGGCGGTAGACTTACACTCGTTAAGTCGGTCCTAAGTAGTCTTCCTTTATACTACTTCTCATTATTCAAAGCACCTTCTTGTGTTATTGATAACCTTGAACAAATCCGTAGAAGGTTTTTATGGGTGGTAGTGAAAGTGGAAAAAAGATTTGTTGGGTTGCATGGTCCACAATTATGGCACCTAAAGAACAAGGTGGGCTTGGTGTTGGTTCTTTGAAAGCTCAAAACTATGCACTTCTCTCCAAATGGTGGTGGAGGTTACGGGGAGAGAAGCAATACATTTGGAAGCAAGTTATTTTGGCAATCCATAAGATTCGGTCAAAACTGATCCACATCATGGCCTAAAGTAAACCGGGTGTTTGGCGCAACATCGCTAACGTCACAGTAGAATTAAATAGATTGGGCCTTGATTTTTTTGATGCATTCTCGATTTGTGTTGGGTCGGGATCATCGGTCCTCTTTTGGAAAGACAAATGGTGTGGAGATTACACTCTACAAGATAAGTTTCCTAATTTATATGCACTTGAAAATCACAAATCTGTCACCATTGATTGTCGTATTGTATCCACGGGTTTCTCGTGGAATTGGAATCACAGAGTTAATAACCCTCTAGTCAACAGCGAACTCAATGCAATGTTAATGTTGCTCAATGGTTTGCGGTTAAGCTCGAGCCGCGATTCCCTTAAATGCAAAGTATCGTGTGATGGTTCGTTCTCGGTACATCACATCCGGAAGTGGATTGACTCAACACTAACCTCCACTGGTTACTCTAATATGCCCTGGTTAAATATTGTCCCGTTGAAAGTTAAATGCTTTGTTTGGAGAGTCGGATTGGGTCGTATACCGGTCGCCAAATGTTTGGAGAAAAGAGGTATAAATATTACTTCAACAATTTGTAAAACTTGTAATCACAATGATGAAGACGTTGATCATGTCTTTATTCATTGCCCTTTTGCGGTGGATGTAATATCATGAATATTCAATTGGTGTGGAATCCCGCTACCTCACTTTCACTTGGTAGTCGAGCTTATAGAATTTGGGTTGACTTGGGGGAATTGCCCTAAAAAAAGGGAAAGGTTAACAATGATTATCCAATGCAGTATTTGGTGCCTATGGAAGGCAAGGAATGATGCGGTATTCAATAACACTTTTAAGGCCTTCTCGATGATCGCGGGTGACATCATCTCTAATAGCTTTATGTGGTTAAAAAATAGGAGTAAAGTCTCTTGAAATTGGTGTGATTGAAGTATTTCACCCTTTTGTTCTTGATGTTATTTTGTACTCTTATTCCCTCTTAGCGGCTTGCTAAGTTGGGTTTTTTTATATTATATTTGCCATTTCCAAAAAAAAAATAACATTCAATAAATCTGAAAAACATTAAATATTTTCAAATACAATATATCATTAATATAATAAAATGAAAAATAATTAATATATATGTTGTTTTATTGAGAATGTTTTACTGTTTTAGCATCCAGAAAATTCAATTTAAAATCCAAACATGTGAAATAAATAGTATGAACCGGTTTATTTCAAAATCCAGAAACATTTCATCTCTTTCACAGCACCATGGATATCACAACAATGGCGCAAGCTACACAATTACACGCACAGTTATTAAAACACCCACAATCAGATCCTCAAAACCTAAGCAAAATCTTCAATTTCACTGCTCTATCACCTGCCGGAAACCTCACATACGCACGCCACATTCTAAACACTCTCCAAAGCCCAATGAACTCCTATTTCCACAACACCATGATACGGGCTTACTCCGACTCGCCCGACCCGTTTCAGTCCATCTCCCTATATCTCAAATGGCATAGCTCCGAAGACCCGTTTTCCCCAACACCCGACAGGTTCACGTACCCGTTTGTCCTCAAAGCATGCTCGAAATTGAAACACAAAAGATTCGGTAAACAGCTCCACGGGTTGGTATTCAAGTCCGGTTTAGCTCCGGATATGTATATACAAAACGCCCTGATTCATTTCTACTCGGGTTGTGACCAAATGGATTTTGCACACAAGGTGTTCGATAAAATGCCTGAGAGAGATGTGGTTTCATGGACTTCTGTAATTAACGGTTTTGTTGACAATAAGAAGCCTCTAGATGGTCTAAGATTGTTTGAGAAGATGGAAATCGAGGGTTTTGAGCCGAATGACGTTACTGTCCTTTCGGTTCTTAGAGCTTGTGCTGAAACTGGAGCTTTAAGTGTTGGTATAAAATTAAATGAATTTGTTAACACTAAAGGAATGAAATTGAAAATGAATGTTGTTACTGCTCTTATTGATATGTATTCAAAATGTGGTTGTATAGAAAGTGCAACACGAATATTTAACAAATCGGTTGATAAAGATGTTTATGTTTGGACTGCAATGATATCGGGTCTTGCAAGTCATGGAAAATGCAAGGAAGCAATTCAGTTATTTAACCATATGGAAAGTTTTGATATAAAGCCCGATGAGAAAACTATAACTGCTGTATTATCAGCTTGTAGGAATACGGGCTGGGTCGATGAAGGTTTAACATATTTCAAGAAAATAAAAAAAGAATATAAATTAAAACCAACATTACAACATTACGGTTGCATAGTGGATCTACTTGCACGTGCAGGAAGACTAGAAGAAGCCCATAATTTCATCAAATCAATGCCAATCGAGCCCGATTCGGTAATGTGGAGATCTTTGATTTGGGGTTGTAAGATTTATAATGATACAGAACGAGCTGAGCATTTGATCGAACACCTTGTGGGCACAAAAATGACAAAATTGGAAAAAATGGATTCTTGTGATGATTGTGGGACCTACGTGTTGGTTAGTAACGTGTACGCGTCTAACAAAAAATGGAAAAATAAAGCGAATGTGAGACGGGTAATGAGCCAAAAAGGGATTGTGAAACCATCGGGAAATAGTCGGATTGAAATTAATGGTGTTGTTTATGAATTTACAGCTGGAAGTACTTGCAACATTGAGTCTGAAAACATTTATAAAAAATTGGATGAACTGGAACAAAAGTTGAGGGAAAACGGGTATGATCCGAAATTATCGGATGTTTTGCTTGAAATAGATGATGAAGAAAAAGTGTCACAATTACTTCATCATAGTGAGAAACTTGCGGTTTCGTTTGGGTTGTTGAAAACCGAGCCCGGGAGTGTAATTAGGGTTGTGAAAAATTTGAGATCTTGTGATGATTGTCACTCGTTTATGAAACATGTTTCGCGTGTTTATGATCGAGAGATTTTGATTAGGGATCGGATACGGTTTCATCGATTTGTGAATGGGAATTGCTCTTGTGGGGATTATTGGTGAAAGTTTTTGATCAATTTATGGATTTAACTTGAACTATAAAGTTGTATTTTTTTGTTCAAATTTTGTTTTATTTATGCGGCTTATTGGATTATTTCATGTGGCATTATTTTTACATGTTAAAGAATAATAATTGCTTCATGTTGTGATAAGTTCTTGGTTGTTGATTAAATCTTTGAAAAACTACGTCCGTGCAAACTGGACTGAGAACCAGCCAGACCCACTGGATCAGATCGACTCACACACATGCGGATCATAGTTTCGAGCAATAAACCGGTTTTTTTGTTCGTTAAAACCAGTTTAAACTTGGATTTCCGCGCTAAACTGGTTTGGATCCGGTCCGAGCGGTTTCAACTGGATACACACTCCAGTCCCTAAAACCAGTTTTTAACCGAACCGGTTCCACCCAAAGCGGTTTGACCAAGCTTGACCGACATTGAACCGTTTTTAAACCGGTCTGGTTTGAAACTTAATCCGGTTTGTGCAGCTCCGGTCCAATTAGCCGATTCAACCATCAAGAAAATTTTCTTTTATAAATCAGGTTTATCGTAAACTCTGGAACCAAACAAGATATATGCAAGAGGTTTTTCTAATGTTTTCGAATGGCAATTTGGTATTTTCACTCCAACTTCTACTTTTTACACGTTTTTTTTACTACTCGTACCTTGGAACATATTTATTCCGCTTGTTCTTCATTCTTCAACATCAACTAGAAACTTGAGTAAGTTTTTCCGTTATATTGCACTTAGTTAAGTTTGGTGTTATAACACCACAATAAGTTCACAATCGACTGTTTTATACTATAAATCAAATGGAGCCAAGCTAATTAAACGACGCATGTTAAGTTAGCTTGATGCTTAATAATCACACAAAAGAATTTGATTGCAGAATCTTGATGTCTTCACAAATATTACCGTACATGATAAGAAAGTAAGCGTCCATTTGTTTTGACGTAATCCTCCGTAATCTTCCATAATTGTAATTCAATTACATTACGGAGGACGTTTGGATGAATTTTTTTTTCATAATTCAATTACGGCGTAATTTCGAATTACGATATTCGTTGTAATTGAATTCCGTGCCAACACCTAGGGGTGGCAATAATGCGGGTTGGGTCATAAACGGGTTGACCCGTTTGGGTTCGCGGGTTGAAAATCAAAACCCAACCCAACCTTTTTATCTAAACGGGTTGAGATCTTCAACCCAAACTATTTATTAAACGGGTTGGGTCATAAACGGGTTGACCCAATAAAACATCAATTTATAAAAAAAAATAGAAAAAATACACATCGTTTAAGATTAAAATCCAAAATAAGTTGATTAATTGTAATTTACAAACAAAATTTCTTAAGCCTGTTGTTCAGTGAAAAGTTATTCTTTAAAAATATTAAATATTAAAATAGTTGTATAACATAAATATCTTATAAGAGATTTAGGCTGTTCATTTTCCAAAAAGATAAATACGTGACTCATATTATGTGTATGTCAGATTTTAAATAATAATATATATTATATTATGTATTTAAAATAAATAAATAAATAGTAATATATTTTATTATATTATGCATTTAAGATATATATAATATTTAAACGGGTTGACGGGTCATAAATGAGTTGGAAATTTGAACCCAACCCGACTAGTTTTATGACGGGTTGTAAACGGGTTGACCCGTTTACGACCCACGGGTTGAAAGTTATGACTCAACCCGCTAATTTCGGGTTCTAAATGGGTCGGGTTAGTTTTTGCCAGCCCTACCAACACCCTATGAATTCAATTACGGTCCTTTAGTACACTAACAAATTTGAATATTTTATATGCTTCATATTTTAAAATCGTTTAAAAAAATTAAGAAAAATTATAAAAAATTATAAAAAATTTAAAAATTATAAAAAATTAAAAAAATTAAAAAAAATTAAAAAAATTAAAAAAAATTAGAAAACATTTAGTATTTGATATTTTTTTTTAAACTAAAAAATAATTAAAAAAATTTAAGAAAAAATTAAAAAAAAATTTAAAATAAAAGAGTAAATTACAGTTTTTGTCCCTGTGGTTTTCCCGATTCTGTGTTTTTGTCCCTGTACTTTTTTTTCTGTTTTTTTATCCCTGAGGTATGCAAAATTCCGTTTTTTGTCCTTCCGTCCATTTTCTGCCGTTAACTTACCGCACATGCCAAACATGTGAGGGTAATTTGGTATTTTGCCAACTTAAATGTACCAGGTGCTTTAAAATTTGTACTTTTATATGTATCTTCTTCTTCATCATCTCCTCAAGATATGTATCTTCTTCTTCATCATGTCCTCAAGAACATTTATAATCAAGAACACCCCTCATCAGTCATCACCAAAATGATAAATATAAAACAACAAAATACGAGATATAACAACAAAATGATGGTAAAAATAAGAGCATTGTCAGGAGCCAAAAACAAGAAAAAATCCCGAGCTATAAACAGTCCCAGAATTTTGAAATAGATGGAAATGACACAACCACTACAATATCATACAATTCCACCATCTCCGGTCAACGTTTCCACCATCACCCCCACCGTATTCAACGAAGAAGACGATGAACAGCAATCGATTAACAGAGAGAGAGAGAGAGAGAGAGAGAGAGAGAGAGAGAGAGAGAGAGAGAGATAGTCGTGGTCTCCGACGGCGAAGATATAGCTTTCGTCTCCAGCGAAGATACAGTCGTCGTCTCCGGTGAGGACGTAGATCTTAATATGGTCGATACCAAACAGAAACGAGGTCGTAAGCCTAAATCTCAAGTACCAGAAACCCTAGATCTCCAAGCCTCCAAAGCAACTTCTTCCCCTCCGATGAGGACGTAGATCACCACCACTTCTGCCGCCGCCGTAAAACCTCTGCTCACGCTGTGGATAACCCGACAAAACTCTGATATCAACCCTAAAAACCATTTGTGAATTTGGATTTTGAGATTGTTCATATTCTGGAATTTTGGATGTTTGGGTTTAACGAGGAGTATAGTAATGTTTGGGGAAGAAATTGTAAGACCCGTGCCAACCGTGGCGTCGATGACCCGTCGTGGGATGTTTTTTGGCCGTCGCCCGCCGACGCCGTTGGCACGGAGGCGTCGTGCGGGCCGTCGTGGTCAATCCGTCGATGTGAGGACGGGCGTATGCTGGCGTCGAGGGACGTTTGTGGGACCGGAGGAGCGTATAAAATTGATTTCAAAAATCAATTTTTTTAATTTTTTTTTAATACAAATAATTAATATTAAACACAACCTCTATAAAAACTCACTATAATCTACCATTTTAAACACACAATCACATACTTCCTCTCTTCCTCTCACAATCACATACTTCCTCTCTTCCCAATTTCCATATTTTTTCTCTCACTCAATGGATCCAAACGATGACGCCGATGATTACTTGCAAGATTATGTTAATGTAACAGCCGTCTTCGATTTGAACCAAACTATTGAAAGGCTTGATTATCTGGATCAAGAAGAAGCAGAAAATTCCACCGTGCCAAGAGCACCACGAAGATATATACCAAGAGATCGCGTTGCGGCTGCTGAACGTTTATGGAATGATTACTTTGCCGACAATGCCGTTTTCCCTCTGGACTACTTCCGAAGACGGTTTCGCATGTCGAAACCTTTGTTCATCCGTATATGCCAGGCTATACATTTTTATAATCCACCGGGTCAACTACCGTCGTATTTTGATTATTTCCGTCAAAGGAGAGACGCTACGGGTTACCCCAGTTTTAATGTATTTCAAAAGTGTACCTCTGCCATACGTCAATTGGCGTACGGTTGTGCCGCTGATTTGTTTGATGAGTACCTACACATGGGTCAACAAACAGCGTACGATTGTTTGGACAACTTTTGTAAATGTATATTCCATCTATTCTCGACTGAGTTTTTGCGAAAACCAACAACTCATGATGTCCAACGTTTACATGCCAAACATCAAGAGATACATGGTTTTCTTGGGATGCTTGGTAGCATTGATTGTATGCATTGGCCTTGGAAAAATTGTCCAACAGCATGGCAAGGCCAATACACACGTGGTGATCAAGGATGTCCCACAATAATGCTTGAAGCTGTTGCGTCATACGATTTGTGGATATGGCATGCGTACTTTGGCCCGGCGGGTTCGAATAACGACATAAACGTCCTTAACGAATCAGATTTGTTTGATGAAATAAGGCAAGACAGGTCTCCCGTAGTTCCGTTTACTATTTCGGGTGAGCAATTTACGAAGGGTTATTATCTAGCTGATGGGATTTATCCGGAATGGGCAACGCTTGTCAAGTCATTTAACTGCCCAATTGAAGAAAAGAACATGAAGTTCAAGCGGTTCCAAGAATCCGCTAGGAAGGATGTCGAACGAGCTTTCGGAGTGCTTCAAGGACGGTGGGCAATCATTAAAAACCCGGCACGACCATACAGTGTGAACAAAATACGACGGATCATGTACACTTGTGTGATATTACACAACATGATTACGGAAGATAACGGCCGCGCAATTTGTCCAATCGAAGAAGACTATACCGCTAACCCGAAAAATCACCCACAACGTACATGGCATGAACGGGTTGCAGCCCAATTGCGTATTGAGAAGGAAATACGTGATCGAGTTGTGCATCATAAACTTCGCAATGCCTTAATCGAACACATTTGGACCCTCCCGCCAAACTTCCGTCAACGTTAAATTTTTTTTTCCGTAATGTTTTTTTTTCCGTATTGTTTTTTTTTCCGTATTGTTTTTTTTTCCGTAATCGTGTTTTTTTTTTAATCGTAATGTTTTTATTTTTATTTTTATTATTAATGTAATGGTTTTTATTTATTGTAATGTGTTTTTTATTAATTAAAATGATAATGTGGAAATGATGATGTGGAAAGGATGAGTTTAGTGATGGGTTAGTGATGTGTAGGGTTGGCACGGCCGTGTCAGTAACGTGTCAGTAAGGATGCGATGACGTGGCGCTAGTGATGGGTTTAGTGATGAGTAAGAGTTGGGAGAGGCCTAATAAAGTTAAGAATCCTATGTTTATTATGAGAACGATGACGTGATTACTCATTTGTTGTTGCATTTACACCCCTCAAGCCATCCACTGTTACATTTACAATTTGTTATTGGGGTTTTTGGATTTAGGATTAGGGTTCATCATTTGGGGATTTTGTTTTGCAGATGAAGAACAAGGATGAAGATAGAGGAAAAAAGACAAAAATACCCTCACATTTTCAGCACGTGAGGGCTTTAACGGCCAAAAAGAGACGACAGGTGGACGGAAGGATAAAAAAACGAAATTTTGCATACCCCAGGGACAAAAAAACAGAAAAAAAAGTACAGGGACAAAAACGCATAATCGGGCAAACCACAGGGACAAAAACTGTAATTTACTCTAAATAAAATAATACTCCCTCCGTCCCACAAAAAAGTTTACATTTCTCCTTAAAATTTTATCCACAAAAAAGTTTACATTTCTCAAATCTGGGGTCTCACCTAATAAAATAATATTATTACCAATCATTCCACCAATAAAATATATTCTCTCTCCAATCTAACATTATATATTAATCAAAAGTATTACAAATGACTCCACCACTAATTATCTCCTAAAAGATTATGCCCAAATAAAATGTAAACTTTTTTATGGGACGGAGGGAGTAATAATAAAAAAAATTAAAAATTAAAAATTAAAAAGAATTTAAAAAAGTTTTAAAAAAAATGCAATAAGTATTGATTTGAATTATAACTCAAAATTTTGGTAACCAAACGCATAACCGTATTCAATTCCAACCGAATTCAATTCTAACCGAATTCAATTACAACTGATTTCAATTAGATTACAGAGGATTACGTCGAACCAAACGCCCCCTAAGTAATTGTGAGTTTGCCTACTTGACCCGAACTTTTCAAGTTGTTTACACTATTGTAGACCAACTGAAACTTTAGTTTTTTTTTCAAAATCAACGTCACATTAAAACGAAACTAAGGTTCTGGCGAAAGTGAAAAAACGATTGAAAAAAAAATTTGGACCATTTCTCGATTTGTGCGTGTCATCCTTGCGCAGGGGCCATGCTAATCTTCTCTGTATCGTTCCAATTTTATCGGATGTCCCCGAAGGGAGGATCAGTGCTTCTGGTATGAGAAATATAAACCTGCCTGAAATTGCTTCTCTGGTCGGTGTGGGACTATGTGACGTGACACATCTAGTTAGACGAACTAAATTTACTATTTTAGGTCCTTTTTATCTCTGACAATGGGATTTATTTTACTTCTCATTATATTTTCTCAAAAGACGATTTAATTTATTTAAAAAAAATAATGATGTTTGGGTACTATTTAGAGTATGATTCGAATATATGTGAAAGTATATACATTTTAATATTTTATCTACATAAAAACTTTCTGTGGTAATCTAACTAGTTTAGACAACAAGAAATCAAATGTAAAACAAATCCATACTAATGTTTTGCTCGCTAGGTCTAAAATACATTAATATTTTTTTTGGAATAAAGGTAATCTGTCGTTTTATATATTCAAATCATATTTCTGAACTTTTTACTCAGTTTTACCAATTTATTGTTCAAATTGAGATAATTGGGTGTAGTTGGGAATACTGGGATTGTATTATATGTGTTTGAATTGTAGATTGTGATTCAAATCAAATGTTAGGCTCTCCTAACAGTTATTCAGAAACTACGTCCGTGGTAAAAATGCATATTTCATGTTTTATAATATTTGATGACGTTAGTATTATATTATAGGTGTTGTATTTCACATTTTGTAGTTTAATAGTACGTTTATTTGTATTATAAGTTTTGTATTTTTAACATTTTGTTGTTTTAAATTACATTAGTTATGTATTATAAACGTGGTACGTATTTACAATGTTGTATAAAATTTATACATTTGAGTTAATTTTGGTGTATCTATGCTAGTTTTATAATGGATGTTGATGTTCTTAACTTCTTATAAAGGTATCTAGTGAAATTTGTATTTATGTGTGAAGTTTGTAAGAGAGATTATGTATTTTAATTTTTAGGTATTTATGTATTACTTCTTAAATTGTTGTATTATAAAAATTTATATAAAAGTTGTATGTTAATTACTATTTAAATAAATGATTTTGCCAATCGTTACTAGGGGTGTAATCGAGTCGAGACAGCTCGTGAGTTACTCGAGACCGACTCGAAAAATACTCGAAATCGACTCGTTGTGAACCGAGTCGAGCTCGAGCTACTCGAGCAGGATTTCGAGTCGAGTTCGAGTTCCAAAATGCACAGCTCGTTAGGCTCGCGAGCCTTATCGAGTTTTTATTTAATTAACATTTTACACCTTTCCATATATATAATTACTTTTTTTACCCTTTTCCATATACATATTTACAACAAAAGGGTTCACTTTAAAAAAAATCAAACTTTTTCGAGCCGAGCCGAGTATCAAGTCGAGTTTCGAGCTTTCACCGAGTCGAGTTCGAGCTTACAAATGGAAGCTCGTCGAGTATCGAGTCGAGTTTCGAGCTCGAGTTTTAATTGGCGAGTCGAGCTCGAGCTTGGCAGAACTCGGCTCGGCTCGACTCGTTTACACCCCTAATCGTTACCCAGGTTATAATTAAAAATAATTTATAGTTAATTGGGTAAATGTCAGAAATTATCCCTGTGGTCTTGTATTTTCTGTTTTTTTATCCCTAAATTTTTTTTTTCGGGATTTTTGTCCTCGTACTCTTTAAAATTCTGTTTTTATGTCCTTCCGTCCAAATTGGATGTTAACTAACGGAATATGCCAAAAAAATGAGGGCGTTATCGTCCTTTTTCCATTTTCTTTTTTTATTTTCATTTTTTTTATCTCCCTTCTTTCATCTCCTTCAATCTTCTCCACCATATTTGATATGAACCTTAATTGGAAAAACCCAAATCATCCTTTTTCACAAATATCTTTCTTTCGGTAGATCCAAAAAACAATTTCAATGATTTCATGTCAACAAACAACTTTAACAAATATTAAATTTCATCTTCTTCACAAAACAATTTCAATGGTTCCATGTCAAACCCATCAGCTTATCTTCTTCATGAGGTTCAAACCCTAACCCTAAACCAGTGTACGAACCGACATAAAATCCTTCACGATTTGGGATAACTGGAGCTCCTAAAATCCTTCACGATGCGAAATTGCTACAAATTGAACTTAACAACGCCATTAATGGCGCTAATAGCTCTAATCCAGTCGATTTATGGTGCGAAATCACTAGTCGAAGATTGTTGAAACCATCTTACCCTCATGTATCGTCTCTGCACCATCTAAGGTGAGAGCTCTTTTGTGCCCTGCTTCTCAGATCTCAGATCTGCTTCCCAAAATAAATAAAAAATGAAAACCAAATCTTCACAAGAACCAATTGCAGTAGTGACGGATTTAGGGTGTGTGTTTATGTTTGCAGAAACATAGTGACGGTGGATTTATGTTTGCAGAAACATGGTGACGGTGGATGAAAACGAGTGAAGAACACTCAACAATCAGAAAACGAGTGAAAAAGAAGAGATTAGGGTTTTTGTTAGAAATTTCAGGCTTGATTTTTTATCTCAACAACTAGGGGAAGATGTTAATTGGGGATTCGATTTGTGATGGTGGTGGTGTCTAATTTGCTCTGGGGTTTTTATTTAGATTAGGGTTCAACAATTATGGTTCTTGTTTTATAATGAAGATGAAGAAGAAATGTGTAGAAAATACAAAAATACCCTCACATGTTTAGCATGTGAGGTTAGTTAACAGCCAAATTTGGACGGAATGACATAAAAACAGAATTTTAAAGACCACGGGGACAAAAATCCCGAAAAAAAAAGTTTAGGGACAAAAAAACTAAAAAATGCAAGAGCACAGGGACAATTTCTGACTACCCTAGTTAATTTATAATAAATTAGATTTTTTTAATTATTATCTAAGTACTCCCTATGCCCACAAAAAAAAATCCAATTTCTCCCTAAACTTTTGCCACACAAAAAGTTCTTAATTCTCACATTTGATGAGTTCTACATAATAAAATATTGTCACTGTATTATTAAGGACTCGACCACTAACTATCATCTAATTAACTTTGTTGAGATATTAATGAGTTAGTACTAACATTAGTATTATTACTGATATTAAGATTCGTACTGATATGAAGATTACCACTGATCAACCATTATTGCTGCTATATGGTTAGTACCGATGAATCACTTATTGCTGCTCAAAGTGATTAATGTTGATCATGTAATTCTTACTGAAGAAACAACTTACTGCTGATCTTGATATTACTACTGATCGAACAAGTTAATGCTGATAATGCTATTTTCAGATATTATCACGTCTGAGATCTTAGGAAGTTTGTTTTAGAAGATGGAATATGTTTAAATTTAATTGTAATCGATTCTTAGAATAACTAGGTTAATAATTAGGCTTCAAGGACTATTATATATAGTTCGTTATGAATTGTAAACATACATGTGTATTGTAATTCTCATTCAATATACATTGAAGCTTTTTGTGATAAATTGTGCTCTTATATTCATATTATTTACTGTTTTTCATATACAATTCTTGTTATCACAATAGTGTTAATCCGCTTTAACTTCTTATTGTGAGTAGATCTGCAATTCAATAAGTTATTCGATCCAACAAACTTTACTCTCTAAACTAACCTTATATTTTAATTAAAATTATTATAAATGACTCCACAACTAATAATCACCTAAAAACACTTATGACATTTGAAAAGGAGATTAAAACCTTAAAATAAAATAGCCTTTTCCATTTATCTGACAAAAACGTCTAAGCGCTACCAAACTCATAAAAACTTAAATACTTCCTCCGTATCAAAATAAGTGACACAAATTGGCTTACACGTTTTTTGAGGTAAAAGATTAAAGTAGAGGTTAAAATATATTAAAGTACATAATTAATGGAGAAGGGGTCCCACTTTTCTTGAATAAAGTGATATTAATGAGTTTTAAAAGTAAAAGTAAGGGTATAAGGGTAATTTCATTGTATTAAAGTGGATAGTTAGTGGGTATGGGTCCCACTATTTTTACCAAATAAGGAAAATTTTTAAAGTGTGTTACTTATTTTGATACACCCCCATTTTTGGAAAGTGTGTGACTTATTTTGATAGGGAGGAAGTAATAAAAACCCTTCTCCTATTTGAAGGGAGAAAACTGCATCATTTTCATCCTTCACTCATCAATGGCGGCTGCTGCTTCTTCTCATCTTCAACTCCAATCACTCTCTTTCTCAAAAACCCTAAACCATCCCTCAATCACAACCACACCCAAAACCCTAATTTCATTCAAACCCAATTCCAAAACCCTCGGTATCCGAGCCGTCATATCGCAATCACCAATCGAAACTCAAAAATTCCAGCACTGTTTCACCAAAAAAGACGATGGATTCTTGTACTGCGAGAATCTCAAGGTTGAAGAAGTAATGGAAGCTGTTGAAAAACGGCCGTTTTATCTGTACAGTAAACCCCAAATCACTAGAAATGTTGAAGCTTATAAGGATGCTTTAGATGGATTGAATTCGGTTATTGGTTATGCGATTAAAGCGAATAACAATTTCATGATTTTACAGCATTTGAGGAGTTTGGGTTGTGGAGCTGTTTTGGTTAGTGGAAATGAGCTTAGGTTGGCTCTTCGTGCTGGTTTTGATCCTACAAGGTACCATTTTTTAATTTTTTTTATATATTTTTATTTAATATTTTTATTTTATTGATTATTGAGGTTTTGAGTGGTAAAAAATGGGTTATAAAGTGTTTGGGTCTAATATTTTAGGGGTTAAATAATCAGTTTTAGATATTAACTGCAACAAAAATGATTGTTAATGAGATTATTCAGGGGGTGTTTGGGATTGCATATTTAAGTGTTAATTGCTTATTGTGTTTTTTAAGAGACAAAATTCACTTTTGAGTGTTTGGATACATGCTTCAATTTTGGTTATTTGAGGGTCAAAAGAACACTTTTGTAAGCAGATAGAATGGTGCTTATTTGAAATGCACTTTTGAAGGCATAAGCACATGAAATCATTGGAAATTTACCATTATACCCTCTAGGCAACTTGTTAAGATTTTCTATTAAAATTTGAATAATAGGTGTATTTTTAATGGAAATGGGAAGCTTCTAGAAGATCTTGTTCTTGCTGCTCAAGAAGGTGTTTTTGTTAACATAGATAGTGAATTCGATTTGGATAATATTGTATCAGCTGCACGAATTGCTAGGAAAAAGGTCAATGTTTTGCTTCGAATTAATCCAGATGTTGACCCTCAGGTAATTTAAATTAATCCAAATTTCACCAATAGTCCTTTAGTTTAAAAAATTACACTGGTAGTCCTTTTTTCTGAAACCTTTGTCACACTTGGTCCTTTTAGCATGACGGAGTTAAAATTTTCCGTTAAGTCAAGGGTATTTTCGTCATGTGTTTATTTAGGTTCATCCTTATGTTGCAACGGGAAACAAGAACTCAAAATTTGGTATACGAAACGAGAAATTGCAATGGTTTTTAGATGCTGTGAAATCATACCCTGATGAACTTGAGCTTGTTGGAGCTCATTGTCATCTGGGATCCACCATAACTAAGGTGGACATTTTCAGAGATGCAGCAGCAATTATGGTCAAATTTATCGATGAAATTCGGTCCCAAGGATTTAATATTAATTATTTAAATATTGGAGGTGGTCTTGGGATTGATTATTATCATAAGGGTACAGTTCTTCCAACACCAAGAGATCTCATCGACACAGTAAGAACTATATTTAATTATTTATATTTATATTTATATATTAATAGAGTATTTGAGATGTGTTCAAGGTAGTTCTTAATTTTTGTGTAGTCCCCAAGGGACACATCTCAACCATTGATCAATAATAATCAACAGTCAAGATTAATCATATATTTTATATATGGAAGGGTATTTTGGTCTTTTGACACTCATATAATTTTTTAAAATTTTAAAATATTTTTTTAAAATTTTAATTTTTTTATAAAAAAAATTTGTTCAAAAAAATCATCTTTGTGATAATCACATGTGATTGTATACTTGATCACATGTGATTTTACAAAAAAACATCACATGTGAATATGTGATTAAGTATATAATCATAAATGATTATTAAATTAATATTGTTTTTTTAACGAAAAAAATAATACTAATACTATGTAATAATTTTAAAAAAAAAGTTTGTGTCAAAATTTATGTGAGTGTTAAATGACCAAATTACCCCTCCATGTATAAAATATGTGATTAATCTTGATCTTTGATTATTATTGATCAATGGTTGAGATGTGTCCTTTAAAACTACACAAAAATTAAGGACTACCTTGAACAATTACCTAGAATAGTTATATAAAGTTTTTGCTGACTTTTATTTTTATTTAAATTTTGTGAAGGTTCGGGAGCTAGTGAAGTCCCGAAACCTTAATTTGATTATTGAACCGGGAAGATCGTTGATTGCAAATACTTGCTGTTTGGTAAACCGTGTTACGGGTGTTAAAACAAACGGGACCAAAAATTTCATAGTGATTGATGGAAGCATGGCTGAACTTATTCGTCCTAGTTTATATGATGCTTATCAAGTGAGACTTTTTTTTCTCAATTTTATGCTATTTTGACCCGTTGACTATTTTGACCTCTTGATTTGACCCGTATGCCCATTGGGCTTATGAATGAGTTGATTTGACCCGTATTTAAATGCAGCACATAGAATTGGTTTCTCCTCCACCAGCTGATTCTGCAGTTACTACTTTTGATGTTGTGGGGCCCGTTTGTGAATCGGCTGATTTCTTGGGGAAAAACAGAGACCTTCCTGCACCAGCAAGAGTAATTTGAATTTTGTTTTGTGATTTTTAATTTGAATTTTCTTTTTTTGGTATAATTTTATAAGAAAATGGTCCTTTAGGTTTGTAGCATGTTACATATATGGTCCTTAAGTTTCATAAATTACATTGGTAGTCCTTATTTCTGAAACTATTGACACGTTTGGTCGGTTTATTTTTCCCGTAGGGGGTAAATATGTCTTTTTCCCTTTCCCTTCACCGATTTGAAACCCATAAAAACCCGTTTGTTTGACGGGAAAAGTTAACGTCTGTTTAGGTAAAGGACCAAACGTGTCAATAGTTTCAGAAATAAGGACTGCCATTGTAATTTATGAAACTAAATGGCCAAATATGTAATATGGTACAAACCTAAAGGACAATTTGTGTAATTTACTCATATTATAATAATATTATAAAAATTTTATGTGTACAGGGTTCTGGGCTTGTAGTTCATGATGCAGGTGCTTACTGCATGAGCATGGCTTCAACTTACAACCTCAAAATGCGCCCACCAGAGTATTGGGTATGTTATCTTCACCTTTGACTTTTGCAAAGTCAAACTTACATATTTTGGTTTCCAATATCGAGTGCATATACGACTTGTGTAATTCATGCCTATTTTTAATTGAAATCTTCAATTTGTTAACTAGTGTTTGTATCTTTTCTTTTGCTAAAAGCAAGTAAAAAATGATGAATTTTGGATTTTAAAAATACCATATTTGACTTTTGAAAGTCAACATGAATCCCTTAAAGGCTTTGCTTAATTAACAAATCTCTTAATTGGTGTTAATGAAGGTTGAAGAAGATGGATCAGTATCCAAAATCAGGCATGGGGAGACTTTTGAAGATCATATGAGATTCTTCGAGGGACTTTAAGGGATTCGTGTTGACTTTCTTTTCAGTTCTTGTATTTTTATTTTATAAATTATAAGATATTAAGTTCCATTGCAAATCTGTTGTCGTTTGTGAATCTTCAAGTTGAATTTTGAGTTAGTTTTGCCCACGATTAAAAACAAAATTAAGATGTTATTGGAATAATAAGGAAAAGGATGCATGGTCATGTAAACTTGTGTGATTAGCTTTTTTTTTTCTCTTTGGAAAATGATAACAATCTTACGGGCTTTCATTAAAATTTTAAGACATGTGATTATAAATTTGTATAATAATCTATAATCAACTCTTAAAATTTTAAGACATGTGATTATAAACTTGTAAATTTTAAGACATGTGAGTATAAACTTGTACATTGAGGCATGAGTTAGCCAAACCCTTTTAGGAATTACCTCTTTATAAATTAATATACAATTTTTTGTCCATTTAAAAACAACCATTTGCTTTCATTGTTAAAACCATTTTTCTTTTTCAAAACTTTGCAATAATTAGAAGTGCTTCTTGGTGAGGAGCATGATGTACGGCTATTGCGGTGAACATTTGGGCTAAAAAATCGAACCGAAACCATTTGAAGTCGAACCGAAACTGAAAACATGTAACTGGTTCGGTCTCGGTTTTGAAAATTCGTCATTTTCAGTTTTGGTTGCATATGGGATGAAAAAACTGAACCGAAACCAAACCAATCGAATCAGAACATAAAACATATAATCGGTTCAGTTTCAGTTTGAAAATTCATCATTTTTGGTTTCGGATCAATCAATTTCAGGTCGATTCATTTTCTGGACCGAGCTCACACCAGATGAATGAAGTCTTTATCCCTGGCTATTGTAGTGTAGTCCTATGGATCATATGAAAGCCTGACATGTATGTTTGAAGCCCACTCCTTTTAGGCCCAACAAGTTTCCCTATTTAGATAGAAATATTTTTATTTTTTCAAATCTGACATTATTTTTCACTGAAATTATTATTATTTTTCTTCTTTTTTGGAAACGGATTTCTTTTTCTTTTTTGTTTTGTTTAGATAACTAGAGATAGAATAATTATCCTTATCTTTCAGAGTAGGTTTGTTAGACACAACCTATAGACGTATACGATGAGGTAGGGTTTCAATCATCAAAAAATAATCTTCACTATGAGAAAAGTCTTCAAAGTTAAATCTCCTTGCTAATTGTGAATTAGCAATGATTTGATTTCATTGATAAATTAAGAAAATAGCAACGACTTGTAATTAGGGTTGTAACAGCCAATATGCTAACGAATGAGTTTCGTTGCTGCTAAAAGTATCTAGCAACAATTTTAGGTCGTCGGTATAGACAATTTTTCTAATACTAGTGCAATTCTTATGTCAAGTACATACAAATTATATATTCTTTACCTTTCTAAATACAAACTATACTCTTTTCTACAATGTTAAGCGTGGAAATTCTTATGTTTTAATATTCTTCATATAGTTACGACTTCAAACTCTCATCAGGTAAATATTTACCAAATGGTCATGGGAAAATTTAGAAACAGTTATGGTCAAAATTAGATTGCGTCTCTCTCAACTTCACAAGTAAAGCTTGGCTACCTCGAGGAGCCCATTGTAATGGGAATACCCTCTCAAATTCATATAATTTTGAACAATTTTTATAGTATGATTGGTTTAACAAGAAATACACGTTTCTTTGAGGCGTAATAAAATACGTTTAAAAATCACATATATTGTTTTGTAGTGAATAATACCATGAAATAAAATGCCATGATGTTAGGATAAACACCTAACTACATGAATTAGACGGGTGAATTTGAGAAGGCTAAATCAAAAGTAGGCCAAAGGTCGTTACCATCCCAAACTTTGGTGCAACAAAGTCCAAGACGAAAGACTACAACAAAACCTAGCATCCGATCTTAAGCTCATGTAGTTACATAGCGACTTAAACTACTTCAAGTGATATATTCTGACATGTATTACAAATTCAAGAGTATATTACAAGAATGGTCCATGTGGTTTACGCAAAATTTTATTTATGGTTCTTTAAGTCAATAAATTACACTACTAGTCCTTATTTCTAATTTTTTTTGTATCGGCAGTCCTTTACACTAATGAGTGTTATGTTTTACTGAAAACAGTTAGGGTGATTAAGGTTTGTGTTCAACTAGGCTTTACCTGAATGGAGGTGGTGGCCGGCAGGTGAAGCCGTGAAGGTGGTGGCAGCCGGTTGAAGGTTCTAGTGATAGATGATTATAAACTCAAGATTCAAGAACATTTAAAAGTTCATAGAGAGAAAGGGGTGTGAGTGATCAAATGTGAGGGTGGAGATGGGGTGGGACCATATTTGAAAGGACAAAATTATCCTTCACCTCAACTAATTGATATCGATTAACATCGTTAAAGGGGAAGAACTAGAACGGATCAAAGTTTCCTAAATACGGACGTTGTCTGGACTTTCGGTACCACACAGACCAAATGTGCAATTTAGCCAAACAAAAAGGATGATTTATGCAATTTACTCAAAAAATAAATAAAAAAATAAATGGAAAATACTTTTAGCAATGACATTGTCGTCGCAAAACATTCAACGCCATGATATTCGTCGTCGCAAAAAGTGAGCGTTGTTAAAAAAACGTTTTTATGTTGTTAATTGAAACTTCATATTTATAAGTGTATAAGAAACAATAATAGATCGGAAAAATCCACTTTAAATAGGTTAAAGATTTGAAAGTTGGACCTAACAACGTTCCCGATTCAAACAGTTAATTCATGCTCCAAAGTGTGGAGTGTTATTGGTTCTTCCCCATTTTCAACTCTTCTTCCCTAAGTTAATATGTCTTGTATTTGTAGTTTTGTACACAACTTAATTAGTACGCCTACATTCAAAACGACGTCAATCCGGCCAATATTAGAGTAGTTTGCATGTGATATTCTTCATATTAATTTATTGGACATACACTGCCAAACTCACCAATAACCGTGCTTGACAAAAGCCATCTTTCTAACTTAATTTAATTAAACGACTTCACCATAATTTCAACTATGTTTCACAACACATGTTTAACACGTTCTTATTTCCGTTTCGATTTGTCGATCGATGCATATTCTATAACCAAAGATGAACCAAAATCTCAAAATTCTATCATGTAGGTTATATGTGTTGGAATTAAATACCATATCATTTATATAATAAAATAATAATGATATAAGTTTATTAAATGATCAAAAGGTATCACCACCAACGGACACCGACGAACATGCACCACCAAAGGGTAACACAACAATCGCCGCCTATCAACCACCAACCAAAAGGCTGTGATGTTTCATCGTACCTATTTGTTATCAATATGTATCAATGTAAAATAACAGATTGTGGAGATGAATTGTAATTCAAATCGATTATCAATGAAATCATTTAGATTTTATATTAAAATCTTATTAATTCCTGTCAATTTCATAATCGATCCAACAATGTGCCAAATTATTTCGCATGCACTAGTTAGATCATATAAAAAAGTTAACATATAAAGTCTAGCACTTAAAAAAAGAAGGTTTATTCTTGTAGCAAAAACACTTTTTTTCTCGTAGTGTAGCTAGTCATGTGAATATCAACTTGAGAGGTGACAACTAGAGCAAATGTATTATATTATTGAAGCACTTATGCAAGGAATCATAAGCCATTGTTTACACAAATTACATTTTCAAAATGTTAAATACATCAAGTATGGAGCAATATTTTCTTTCTTTCATGACCATTTTATTAGGCTTGTTATTTAAGTACAGTAGATAATCAGAATGCAACACTACACTTTCTTGGAGTCAACTTGCTGATCCTTAGTGGGCAGCAGGAGGAGGTGAGCCACCATCAGCCGGAGGTGGTGAGCCGCCGTCAGCAGGTGGAGGCGAGCCACCATCAGCAGGCGGAGGTGAACCTCCATCTGCAGGTGGAGGAGAGCCTCCATCTGCAGGTGGAGGAGGTGAGCCGCCATCAGCTGGTGGGGGTGGGCCCCCATCAGCTGGTGGAGGTGAGCCACCTGCTGGAGGTGGAGGTGAGCCGCCTGCAGCAGGTGGAGGTGGGCCACCGGCAGCAGGTGGTGGTACGGCACCGGGAGGAGCCGGCTTTACGTCTTTGGAAGGAGGTGACTTGGAGCAGTCATAGTAGCAGAAACAAGATGCCTTCCCTTCACGTTTGTGACAGACGCCATGAAATGCTTTCTCCCATTCAATACACTTTTTGTCACACTTTTCCTCCACACATTTTCCTGAATACGTCTTGCTAGCCTTTTCACACAACTTACCTTCTATTTCTGTTCATTCAGTTTAACGCAATAAAGTTAAGTTAATAATTTAGATAACTTTTTAACATAATATACCGGAAAAATCGTCCATAATATATAATCAAAGATATGGCTAAGTAAGTTTGATTAATCACCTGAGATAGCAAGAATGAAAATGAGTAGAACGACCACAGGGAAAATAATCGATCTACTTGCCATTTTTAGTTAGTACGAGGTGTGTGAGGTAAAGGTCAATACGACGGGGAGTATTTATAGGAGAAGGAAGGAGTTTCAATGAAAACACGTGTTGAAATAGAACATAAAGTTTGAAGATAATAAAACACCAAACGTACGTATTAATTAGTTCCCATGGGTTATATTGATTTTGATGTGTGTTATGAAACTAAGAAAGAAAGTAGAGACGTTCTAAATTAAGTGTTTAGGCATATATATATTTTAGAATTTCGAATGTTCTTTTCGTATCGTGTAAAATGGTGATGCATATTTTAAAAGTAAATTAATTGTCATAAAATTAAAAAGAAAAAAATCTCAGTTCATATTGTGTTTTTTAAGTTGTGAGAACGTAGAATCAAATGGAGAGCACTCTAGTTTGCGACTTTGAAAATTTGCAGTTTTTTATTGAATATCTAGCAAGAGAGTTCCATTGCTATTATTGGTAGTTTCCGAAACACGGCAGTAGTATTTGACTATTTTCTTTAAAATTTATTGACACCATTTCCAAATAAGGTTCACCAAAAGTTGTATAGCCTCGGAGATAGTATTCTTATCGAGAATTTTTTATTGGGTACAGTTAAGGCCCCTCCCAACGGACGTTGGTAGCTCACGTCCGAGCAGGAACGAGTTGGATGATTTAGTGATAAGTTGTTGTTTGCATGACCATGTCAATGAGTGATGTGACGTTACTGATGAGTTTAAAAACGTATCACTCTTGGGAGAGGTCTAACCGTCTAAATACATTTTCATGTTTCTACTTTTAAATGTCATTTAAACATCATCTTTACTCACCACCAATACTTTTACACTGGTTAATCTTTTAATGATTCTATTATACAATAATTTATTTCATAATTTAAAAATAAAGTATAAAAATAAAGTACGTTTATTCATATATAATTAGTAAGAATCATATATAAATAAATTATGTATTTTCATAGATAAATAAACTATAAATAACTTTATGTATATTAATAGATAATTAAAATTCTTGTAATCATACGATTTTTTCAATTTCAAAATAACTCTCAAAAGGTATATATATTTGAATCGTAAATTAAATATGGTACGTATCAGTCTTAGCACGACTAAACTCACTCGATCTCTTGGTATAGTGGAAGGTTTAATGAGGTGTTTATGATTATCAATAAACTTATTTCGGTTTTCTAAGTAAAAAAAAAAGCCTTTTCTGAAAAAATAAATTAAAACAAACCTACTTTTACAATAAGATTATAAATAAGGATAGATTTTACAAAATAAAAAAACTCACTTAGTTGGAATGCACGATCAACAAACAAAAACTCTAACCTAACTTTTTACCAACGAAAGCTACGTTCTAAATTGTAATTACCACACAATTTAATTTAGAAAACTTGTAGGTGTTTAAAACTTAACTTTCATTAATACGGAGTATCTAATTAAGGGACCTAACTCCCTAAAAAATAACTTTTTTTTTAATGGTAATTAGTAATTTAGTGGTTTGAGTCATGCATTAATATCCAAACGGGCAGTGTGCAATACTCGAACTTATCTTCTTTTTTGGGGATAAACCTCATCTCCTTTTTTTCAATCTCCTAAGGAATGCCCTTAGCAAGTTTTGAACCCAATACCTTTTGAAGGCAATAATCTCAAGGTAATTTTTGATGGCCAACTGATTTATATCAATTGGTTATTTTATTTTATTTTTTTTACTTACAAATAAGAGTATTAAGTATAGCATGTTAAAGGTGCACTAAATGAGCTTTAGGGGCACCAGCACCATTCTCTGCGCCGAACCTGCTCCATTGGGAGGTAAATAATTATTAAGAAGATAAAAAGTGAAAAATTAAAATTTTTATGCTTTTGATGCACATAGTTGGTTACGTGCATGTAATACATATATATTTTTCCAATAATTTAAATTATCTTAATTAGTGTTAAATCTAGATTGAAATTATAGTGTTTAGCTACATAACCCTTTGGTAGTAAACTGGTGATAAATGTTTCTGAATAATTCATATAATTCATAGATTTGATCATTTAATTCGTAAATTTTTTCCAAATGCCAATTGTAATGTTCAAAAATAATCATGGAACTATATATATCGCGTAACTTATAAGTAAAACTCGATCATTCTGGAAAGTCCTTATAAACATAGCTTCCTTCTAAAACATAATATCGAGCTACATAATTAAAGACACGTACATTATCTACACCTTGAATATTACACATTGTGTGACCACAAGATGTTTATAACACCCAAAAGTTTAAATCATTGTTACTTTGATTCTTTCTACAAAAACTATGCATCAAAACCAAATTATCACGACTAGTGTCTGACTTTTTAAATATTGCACATTTATTTCCTGTAAGATTTATGTCCATATTTGATAAATATTTTCTTGGCTAAAATACATTTTGATATCCTAAATTTAATTGATTAGGTTTTTTACTACCTTTAAGTATTAAAGAATATAATATAATATCTTGAATTTGCAAAAAAATGGTTAATTTAACTCATTAATTTTATCATGTTTTTTACATTATTTATTTCCCTTATAACTTTTGAGGAGCTAACACATATAACTTTATCACAATATATTGAAACTAAAGCAAATCACGTGAAAATTTAAAATTAAAATAGTGAATCATGGTATTAAATTGACCATTTTTACAATTTAAAGATACCATTATCATTGTTTAATAGTTCAAGATAATATATTACATAGTTAACTAAGTTTAGGATACTAAAATAAAATTTTGATGCATTTTTTAGCACCTTTTTTCTCTTATAAAAATCCATCATCTCACCTTTTCTTTCACCCAACTCGATGCAAATGTTCTTCAGCTTGTCATAACTCAAAAATGGCAAAAGATTCAGTCGCGTTTCTTATGGTCCTCCTCATTTTTGCCATATCAGGTTCTTAATCTAGCTTATCTACAAAAACTTTAATATAAAGAATATATGCCTCGGGTATCCATAAAGAGTTTGTATAATTTATATTTTTTCTTCAATAGCAGATCATTTTAAGTATTATCACATCATAAGTGATTAGCTTTTGAGGTCACTAATATGCTTATATTTGTAAACATAACTAAACACGTTAGAAAAATGCAAATCAATTTATCTGCAAGGTTTTCCTTTCTTAAATATGTTAAAGTTTTTTAAGGGTGTAGTTAATATCCTAGTTTTAACTTTTATGCCATTTAACTCTAATTTTAATAACGTGGACAGAAATCACGGCCGTTAAAGGGGAGTTGTGTGAAAAGGATAGTAGTACATGGTCCGGAAAATGCAAAGATACGGACAAGTGTGACAAGCGATGCATAGAATGGGAGGATGCAAAGCATGGAGCTTGCCACCAACGTGAAGGAGAATACATGTGTTTTTGCTATTTTGAATGTATTCCAAAAGACAAGAACCCATCTCCTCCTCGAAAGCCGTCTCCAGCTCCCGGTAGAGATGGAAATCGTGCACCACCCGTTGGTGAACAACCTCCTCCTCCCGGAGGCGGTCAATTACCACCAGTTGATGGCGGACTACCTCCTCCTCCAAAAGGAGGGCAAACGCCGCCATCTGATGGTGGTCAACCTTCACCCCCGGGAGGGGGGCAACCTACTACTCCTCCAAAAGGCGATCAATCACCACCACCTGATGACGGTCAAACACCACCATCAAATGGTAGTCAACCTTCACCCCCGGGAGGGGGGCAACCTACTACTCCTCCAAAAGACGGTCAATCACCACCACCTAATAGCGGTCAAACACCGCCATCTAATGGTAGTCAACCTTCACCCCCAGGAGGGGGGCAACCTATTACTCCTCCGGAAGGGGATAAGCCAGGTGGAGAACCGGCTCCTCCAGGAGGGGGACAGCCAACCCCTCCAGGAGACGGACCACCTACTCCACCCGAAGGCGGTCAACCTGGGCCACCAAAAGCTGACCAACCGGCTCCACCTCCAGTATGTCATAACTTGGATGTAGATAAGCTAATAGCCGAAGCTCTCGCCAACTGCAAGGCCAAGCTCGTGAAATCTCCACATCTTGAGGGTGTGGTAGAACCGATCAATCATCCTTAAATAGCAATCGTTGTATGATTATGAGCAGAAAGAAAAAACGTTACATACTTATTATGTTCAGAAATTTCGATCGTGTAATGTCTATGTATGTGTATCAATAGTTGTGATTACCATGTACAATATATATTTTCTTTTCTAATAGAATGTATTGATCATTGTATAGAATATTTTTACATAGATGTTAATTAGTGTCGACTAGAGTTCATGCTAAAATTATTCACATCGAATTTTTAAAAATCTTTTCCACATCATGTGTTTGACTTAACACATAACCATTTTGGGTTCGAGTGATCTTATAGCTAGCATCAAATCAGCCAAACCTTGTCTTTTGTTTCAAATAATCATTACTTCCGATGATTAATATCGACTTCCACATCTTGTTATAACTCACATAACATGTCGTCGCCATAGAATTTTGTCAGGATCGAATAACTTAATCAAGTTATTAGAAACACAGATCTACTGACAAGAGAAGTTACAGCGGATTAACACTCTTGTTAATTGATTAAGAACAATGAAAACTGTAATCGAATAAGAATAATAATAAGAACACAGTAATCACAAAAAGCTTCAATGTATTAATTTGATCGATCAATACACGTATGTTTACAATTCATAAGGAACTATTTATAATAGTCCTTGAAACCTAAAACTTTAACCTAGTTATTATAGGAAACGATTTCAATTAAATTACAATAAGATATACATTCTAAACTAACTCTACGAAGATCTCGGATATGATCAGCTCCAAATATCTACATCAGTAACAACTGCTATCGTCAGTAGTAAATGATAACATCAGTAATAACCTTGAGATCAGTAGTATCTTTGTAATCAGTATCAAGTCTTGTACCAGTACCAAGGCTTGATCAGTAGTATCTTCATTATCAGTAATATATATCCCATATCAGTAATATATCCCAACAATCCCCCCCTAAACTTATTAATTCACTTTGGATTAATCAAGTTTCTTTTACTTTTTCTTCTTCTTCTTTTCTCTTCAGTTCTTCTAACTGTTTAGCTCTTAGTTTATCACCTTCTATAGTTCTTTGATTACTTTGTTTCCTTTGAGCAATTATGTACTTACTGTTTCTTTTCACAAAATAGTTTAACTTTTCAGAAAACAAAGTAACATCATGAGGTCTAACGAATGAACATCAAATAACTTGATACATTGTTTCTTCAGAGTGTGGATATTCTTTTTCATATATGAATAACTCACAATTTTTACTTGCTCTTTCAAAGAAATACATATGAAGCTTTTTGTGATTACTGTGTTCTTATTATTATTCTTATTCGATTACAGTTTTCATTGTTCTTAATCAATTAACAAGAGTGTTAATCCGCTGTAACTTCTCTTGTTAGTAGATCTGTGTTTCTAATAACTTGATTAAGTTATTCGATCCTGACAAGTGGTATCAGAGCGAGGTTTGGATAATGCTAAATTAATCTTTATTTAGCTATTTATATTTTTTCGAAAACATCTGCAAAAGGACCGAAATATCCTTCGAATCATAACCCAACAGCTATTTTCAAGAGGGTTAGTTTGGTAAAATACAGTATTTCACACATAACGGTCAATTAGTAGTAAATTGGGTATCAGTAGTAAATCATCAGTAGTAACTTTAAATTTATACTTAACCTAATTCACATGAAACCCTATCAGTAGTAAACATTGAGAACAATCAGTAATGATTCCTTACCAGTAGTAAAATAAGTTTAAAGTTTAAAAATAGTTATACATAACTTTACATATGATTTAAATTATGAGATTAATTTATTAAAATCATTCCAATACTGCTAACCAAGAAGTTAAATCTTCCTACATCAAATGCTTTTGTAAAGAGATCTGCTAATTGATTGTCAGTATGAATTTTCTCAACTTTAATTAGTTTCTTTTCATTACAATCTCTTATGAAGTGAAATCTTATTTCAATATGTTTAGTTTTTGAATGTTTTACTGGATTGTTCACAATACTGATTGCACTTTGATTATCAATAAAAATAGGAGTTTTAAGGATAGATATACCAAAGTCCATTAGTTGATTTTGAATCCATAGCACTTGAGCACAAAAAGCAGATGCATCTACATACTTTGCTTCAGCAGTTGATGTTGATACATTTGTTTGTTTCTTACATTGCCATGACACCAGTCTTGATCCAAAGAATTGACATCCACCAGTAGTAGATTTTCTATCTTGATATTCACCACCATAGTCACTATATGTGTAGCCTACAAGTTCAAAATGTGAGTCATGTGGATACCAAAGACCAAGTGATGGCTTTCCCTTCAAGTATCCGAGGATTCTTTTGACAGCCTGCAAGTGAAGCTCCTTAGGTCTTGCTTGATACCTGGCACATACACAAACACTACACATAATGTCAGGTCTTGATACAGTTAGATACATTAAAGAACCTATCATTGATCTATACTGTAACACCTCAATTTTTAAAACACTTTTTAAATCATATTTTTAAATAAAAATTATTACAAGTCCAATGTTCCCAAATCACGATTTGACAAAAACCAATAAAACTTTATCATATTATTAAAACCGGTGTTACAAATACAATATCAGAACAATAGGATAAACGGGATCTACCTACGAGCTCCCAAACTAATCAACACTAGGCCACTTCTATCGCGACCCTCTAATCCTTCGATCCTGAACCTGAGTACATAGCCAAAAACAAAGTAGTACATGAGACAAAATAGTCTCGTGAGATACATGGGTTTTCGACCCATTCTCAAAAGATTGATAAAATAATATTTATATCAAAATAAATACTTATCCTCATCATTTCTATTAATTCAAGACTTTTCTCTTATTCATTTAATCGCATAACTAATAAGCTCGCCATAAGCTTAATCATTATCTAATCACATATTTGTAAGCTATCTCCAAGCTTACACTTTCCTTATAACATATGCAACGGACCTCTCCGAAGCCAACTCTCCCGATATGGGACGTCATGGGTAAACTATCAAGGTAATTGGGAACCCCCATCTTACCGAGATTCATAAGCTCTCCCCGTTCCCGGGTTGTCATGCTCACCCAACATTGGGTGTCGTAAACTGTGACATTCTACTCTTTGCGCAGGGAGGTACCACCCCAAGTAGACGTCTCATGCTCCCCCATTTCTGGGCGGTCTTATTCCGGATATCTCAGTAACACTTATGAGCCTCAGCTCCTTTCAACAACATATGAGCATTAGCTCATTTCATCAAATTCATCACTTATTAGAATACACATATTCTAATTTATCATATTACTCTCTTTTCTAATTCATTTTAAATCTTGACTTTACCAAGTTCTTTACTAATTTAAAACATATTTATCATTTATCAAAATCATATCATTTTGACTCCTGTTTGACTAGAATACATGTTTATTACTAGTCACTTGTTACTTATTCTCTTAGTAATTCGATAACTACTTCTATTTGTATAATATACTAACCGATACTTATTACTTCAAAATCATTGTCTCAAGCTTTATTAATACATATTATTAATAAACCGATTGATTATCTAGCTCTTTTAAATCATTATCTTTATTCATGCATCTTTTTTTATGAAAACTCATTAAATATTTTTCATTATCATAAACTCTTTCAAAATCGTCAATCATTTAGACATACTTAATAGTCTATTACTAGCATTTTCTCATCATATCAATAATATCTTTATTAAAAACGTTTATTAATAAAGACTCCTAAAACATCATGGTTTCAAAAATCATTTTCTATGTACTCAGTAAAAGTCTCATGTACTCACCTTGGCCAAGCTAACTCCAAATCATGTCTATTAACAAGAATCCTTGCTTTTCAACTCGTGAAATGTCACCAATCTTTAGGTCTTCTTGACCTACCATCAATATCATCACAATAACTAGTTATTATTCATAACTAATTACTAATCAATCCATATCTACATCCCTAACCACCAAGTTCATCCAACTTGGTGGAATCTCAAACCCTAGTTCAAGATTTCCATCAATAAACTCAAATCCAACTTGTACACATCGATTACAAGCTTACAATGAGTGTTCTACACCCATGTTTAGTCATCTTCCCCAAAGATGACATGGTTGGTTCCCCAAACCACCATTTTTACCCATACAAAGCTCACAATCAAGGTAGATAAGCAAGACAATCAATAATACTTACCCTTGATGTTTCAATCCTTCAAGATGGTGAAGATCTGAGCTCTTGAGCTCCAAAAACATCCAAGAATGCTCCCAAATCGGCTGCACTATGTGTGGGGTTGAAGGTGAAATGAAACCCTAGCTTACACTCAAGTTTATGTATTCCTGACGCTCCTCGCGCCCCGCTCGCGCCCACCTCACGCCGCGAAGTGACGCGGCTTTGCCTGTTGGTTGCCGCTGAAATACAGACCTCGCGTTTCGCTCGCGTTTCGCTCGCGCCTCTTGACTCAACTCGAGCTTCTCGCGTCTGAGCTCTGAACCCACTGTTCGATCTCGTGTCTGGCTCGCGCCTGCCTCGCGCCGCGAGGGCTTTCTGGGTCAGTTTCTTGCCTTTTAAACTTGTTTCCATCCAAGTCTTGACCCATACTTGGTTACACCAAGTCCCAAACATTCAAACCCTCGATAAAACACAACGGAGACTCGATTAAATATTTTACCACCTTTATTCCTCAATATTTCCATTTAATTCATTAACCGAAAATTCCGGTCGTTACAACTATCCACCCCTTAAAAGGATTCCGTCCTCGGAATCAACTCAAGGATTTCCAATCCTCATTCCCCTTCCAAATTATGATCTAATAATACTTATGCATTTAATTGCCCACTGGACCCGTTATACCCAAACGGGTCAAAAACCCAAACTTGAGTTCCTAATACCCGAACGGGTCAAAATTTCATGATTCGACCTTAACACTCCCAATCATTTAACCAAACTCTTTGTACCCATTGGGATGATATGACCCAATCATTACTAATAACTAATTGACCAAAATGATAGTCAACCCCTCGCTTTGACCAAATTGTCATCATTGTTCCATCTTTGACTTAAGCACAAAGTCAACAATATTTTGAAGATTTCCTTACCCATTAGTGGTTCTACTACCCATTAATTCCGTATCAATCGACTTTGCATCCATGGTCCAACCACAATCACACTCGATTCCTAAATTCCATTCGAAATACCCAACGGTCAAAGTCGCACCCTTTAACTACCATTATTTCCATTAATCCATTAACCACTATCTTACATGTAGAGGATACATTATGCTCTTATCCTTGACTAACCATTTTAAACGAAAGTCAAAACCCAATTTTGACTAAAGTCAACATTCCACTAGTTGACCAACCTTGACTTATGAATAAAGTCAACTTACCTTGCTAAATCCCACATATTCTTTATTACTAAGGCATCGCTTCTCAAGCTCTTCAATCCCGATTTCAATATCTAATTTCCTCTCTCAATTGTTCCCTTTTTCCTCGATTTCGATTCCCACAATCGATTTAACAATTTTCATTTAAATCGATATCAATCTCTATTACTCTTTTACCTTCATTCAAATTCTTATACCATTTATAATTCCTTTCAAACATCTTTATACCATACCTGAAATTCCCGATTACCGGCTCTAGAGCCTCAATCATATCCAATTGTGACCTAACCACCCATTATACATCTTTCACCACTCAATGGCTACTAACCAACTTTGCTTCCTAAAGCATTCCTTTTTCATGAACTATGAACTTGTAGGTATCTCCTACACATACTTCTACTTAAACACGACCCGTGTTTTCTCTCACTTGCCATAAGATTATAACGATAATTAACCATACGGTTCTACATACGTCCGATACAAACATCATATTCCTTAAATAACAATTTATACTTGACTATCTAATCGAGATGATCGGAAAGCCTCCAATCCATCACGACTCCAAACTGTCACAATGATCGGAAAGCCTCCAATTCAAAGTGACTCATACAAACTATTCCATATTGCATACAATTCATGTATGCATCATTACACTTAGCATCATGCTATCATTTTCTTTCATAATCGACCTTCAATTTTCCCACTTATACCTTATACCACACGGTATACACATGATCATTTCTAGTGTTCTCCACCAATCTACTCATTTATCAGTCATCCTTATTCGATTTATTACTAAACTTCTAATCTTTCTTCCACCCGGTCATCTTAAGTCAACCAATTGACTTCGATCGAAGCTCATAAGAACACTATCATACTTTTTCTATAAACCTTTACCAACAATAAATTATTCACTCTTGATGTCACACCCGACATCCCTGACACAAGCATTTGCTATGGCTATTTGCCGACACTCAATCAATCGTATCCAATAACTAAGGTTCCATTTTATATATACATATATTCTTTTCTTTTTTTTTCTTTTGTATTTCACGATTCACACTAACACTCAGTACTTCATTGTACTACCATTCTCATGTGGAAAATATTCACCACTCTCATGATCCAACTTTCAATATTCTATGATAACATAATCCTTCATATTCTTATTTCTCGCGACGTACCGGTCGCCAACCCATTCGACTATACACATAATAACCCGGGGAGATTATCTCCCAAATTTAATTTTTCGCATCATATATTCCATTTAAAAATATTCTCACACGTAGATCACATAAGCATTAAATTGTGCGGCACATAAGAAATTAAATCCTAATCATATATCAAAACTTCATAACGAATTACCTGACGCGGCTCCATGAGTTCCCTTCACCCGATTCCTGTTGGCGGTTGTTGCTGACGTGTCGGTCCTCTTCCTCGGGCACGCACTACTAAAGTGTCCCACCTCGTGACAAGTGTAGCATTCCACTTCCTCGAGGTTCCTTACTTTGCAATCCTTTGCTCGGTGCCCTACTCGTCCACACTTGAAGCATATAGCCGAATTTGCTTTACATTCCCCATGGTGATTCTTCCCACAACTTTGACAACTTCCAATACTACCATGCTTTGACGAACTCGGTTTGAACTTTTCTTTCTTCGTTGATCCTAAGCTACTATCGAGCTTCTTCTCTTCTCCTTTTGATGCCGATTCTTGTGCTTTTCGCCGAAGAACCCTCTCAACACCTCGAGCGGTACAAATGGCCTCATCTAACGTGGATGCCCGCTTGACTTCCAATTCAAACTCCGGTGGTAGTCCATTTGCATAACGAACCACCTTCATACGTTCCGTCGGGTAAGACTTGATTACAAACGGAAGTAATCCCGTAAACTTTTTGGTGTACTCTTCCAACGACATATTATCCTTCTTGATGAACATGAACTCTTCTTGCAACTCTTCTAGATCTCTCTCGGGACAAAACTTTTCCTTCAACCTACTCGTGAACTCCTTCCACGACATCTTGTACACTTTCTTTCCCAAAGTCTCATACATGGTATCCAACCATGTCAACGCTTCATCCTTCAATTGTCGGGATGCATAGATGACCATGTCTTTCTTTAAACACTTTCTACTTTCTAGCACTTGCTCAGTTTCCCGAATCCAACGCATCGTGACCTTTGGTTCCGAACTTCCATAATACTCACCGGGGTTGCACGTCATGAATGTCTTGTATGTACATCCTTCTCTTTCCTCCGACCCCGAATCGTTGCTTTCTTCAGTCGACGGCTCCTCGGTACGGGTCTTGCTACCCGAAGACTTACTTCCCCCACGGGACTTAGAATTACCATTCTTCTCCTCACTGAACCGGTTAGTCACGATCCGGTTCACATCCTCATTCACCACTTCCCTTATTTGGGTAAACAATTTCTGGATGGCTTCCATAGTTACCGGGGTTTGGTTTGCATCCAAACCGGAACCCTCTCCATTATTACCGGGATGAGTCGGAATTCGATTTGAATCCGTCTCATGATCTCGTGGGATTTCTCCACTCCTTGGGTTCACCATTTGCTATACCAACATATTAAACCATCAGAATTCAAAGGTTGACTTATTAGTCAATCATAACCCATAAAGCCCAAAATATTATCTTTTCTCTTAGGGATCGACCCTAATATACCCATACTTTTCGGTCTCAAAAGACTAATCATCGACATCCTATGGAAACATATGGTCCTACTTAGCATAGCTTAAGACTAGGGAGGTCAAACCTACCTAATTCACTTAAACTATAGCTCTGATACCAAGTTGTAACACCTCAATTTTTAAAACACTTTTTAAATCATATTTTTAAATAAAAATATTGCAAGTCCAATGTTCCCAAATCACGGTTGGACAAAAACCAATAAAAGTTTATCAGAGTATTAACACCGGTGTTACAAATACAATATCAGAAGCATAGGATAAACGGGATCTACCTACGAGCTCCCGAACTAATCAACACTAGGCCACTTCTATCGCGACCCTCTAATCCTTCGATCCTGAACCTGAGTACATAGCCAAAAACAAAGTAGTACGTGAGATAAAATAGTCTCGTGAGATACATGGGTTTTCGACCCATTCTCAAAAGATTGATAAAATAATATTTATATCAAAATAAATACTTATCCTCATCATTTCTATTAATTCAAGACTTTTCTCTTATTCATTTAATCGCATAACTAATAAGCTCGCCATAAGCTGAATCATTATCTAATCACATATTTGTAAGCTATCTCCAAGCTTACATTTTCCTTATCACATATGCAACGGACCTCTCCGAAGCCAACTCTCCCGATATGGGACGTCATGGGTAAACTATCAAGGTAATTGGGAACCCCCATCTTACCGAGATTCATAAGCTCTCCCCGTTCTCGGGTCGTCATGCCACCCAACATTGGATGTCGTAAACTATGACATTCTACTCTTTGCGCAGGGAGGTACCACCCCAAGTAGACGTCTCATGCTCCCCATTTCTGGGCGGTCTTATTCCGGATATCTCATTAACACTTATGAGCCTCAGCTCCTTTCGACAACATATGAGCATTAGCTCCTTTCATCAAATTCATCACTTATTAGAATACACATATTCTAATTTATCATATTACTCTATTTTCTAATTCATTTTAAATCTTGACTTTACCAAGTCCTTTACTAATTTAAAACATATTTATCATTTATCAAAATCATATCATTTTAACTCCTCGTTGACTAGAATACATGTTTATTACTAGTCACTTGTTACTTATTCTCTTAGTAATTCGATAACTACTTCTATTAGTATAATATACTAACCGATACTTATTACTTCAAAATCATTGTCTCAAGCTTTATTAATACATATTATTAATAAACCGATTATCAAGCTCTTTTAAATCGTTATCTTTATTCATGCATCTTTTTTTATGAAAACTCGTTAAATATTTTTCATTATCATAAACTCTTTCAAAATCGTCAATCATTTAGACATACTTAAATAGTATATTACTAGCATTTTCTCATCATATCAATAATATCTTTATTAAAAATGTTTATTAATAAAGACTCCTAAAACATCATGGTTTCAAAAATCATTTGCTACGTACTCAGTAAAAGTCTCATGTACTCACCTTGGCCTAGCTAACTCCAAATCATGTCTATTAACACGAATCCTTGCTTTCCAACTTGTGAAATGTCACAATCTTTAGGTCTTCTTGACCTACCATCAATATCATCACAATAACTAGTTATTATTCATAACTAATTACTAATCAATCCATATCTACATCCCTAACCACCAAGTTCATCCAACTTGGTGGAATCTCAAACCCTAGTTCAAGATTTCCATCAATAAACCCAAATCCAACTTGTACACATCGATTACAAGCTTACAATGAGTGTTCTACACCCATGTTTAGTCATCTTCCCCAAAGATGACATGGTTGGTTCCCCAAACCACCATTTTTACCCATACAAAGCTCACAATCAAGGTAGATAAGCAAGACAATCAATAATACTTACCCTTGATGTTTCAATCCTTCAAGATGGTGAAGATCTGAGCTCTTGAGCTCCAAAAACATCCAAGAATGCTCCCAAATCGGCTGCACTATGTGTGGGGTTGAAGGTGAAATGAAACCCTAGCTTACACTCAAGTTTATGTATTCCTGACGCTCCTCGCGCCCCGCTCGCGCCCACCTCGCGCCGCGAAGTGACGCGGCTTTGCCTGATGGTTGCCGCTGAAATACAGACCTCGTGTTTCCCTCGCGTTTCCCTCGCACCTCTTGACTCAACTCGAGCCTCAACTCGAGCTTCTCGCGTCTGAGCTCTGAACCCACTGTTCGATCTCGCGTCTGGCTCGCGCCTGCCTCGCGCCGCGAGGGCTGACTGGGTCGGTTTCTTGCCTTTTAAACTTGTTTCCATCCAAGTCTTGACCCATACTTGGTTACACCAAGTCCCAAACATTCAAACACTCGATAAAACACAACGGAGACTCGATTAAATATTTTACCACCTTTATTCTTCAATATTTCCATTTAATTTATTAACCGAAAATTTCGGTCGTTACATATACAAGTGTTCATCTACATCCTCCCCCTCAATATCAGGATGTAGGTGTTTGTGTGTTTCCATGGGAGTGCTTGCACTTTTGCAGTCTTTCATTGCAAATTTTTCTAATATGTCTTTGACATATTTTGATTGATTAATTAAGATTCCATCTGATTTTTGATTGACTTGGAGTCCAAGAAAGAAATTCATTTGACCCATTGAACTCATCTTGAATTTGATCTGCATAAGTTTTTCAAATTCTTTGCATAGTTGATCATTTGTGGATCCAAAGATGATATCATCTACATATATTTGAACAAGTAGTATGTCATCTTTGACCTTCTTTGTAAACAGAGTCTTGTCAATTGCACCTCTTTTGAATTTGTTCTTTAATAAGTATGATGATAATATATCATACCAAGCTCTTGGTGCTTGATGTAGACCATATAGAGCTTTGTCTAGTTTATATACATAATCATCATGTTCAGGGTCTTCAAATCCTGGAGGTTGACAAACATACACTTCTTCTTCAATTTTTCCATAAAGGAATGCACTTTTGACATCCATTTGATAGACTTTGAATTTCTTGAATGAAGCATATGCCAGAAAGATCCTTATTGCTTCAATTCTTGCAACATGGGCATATACTTCATCATAGTCTATTCCTTCTTCTTGAGTGTATCCTTGGGCTACAAGTCTAGCTTTATTTTTGATCACTATACCTCTTTCATCCTTTTTGTTTCTGAAGATCCATCTGGTTCCAATGGCTCTTTTTCCTTTTGGAAGAGGTACAAGTGTCCAAACAGCTTGTAACTTGAACTGAAGAAGTTTTTCTTTCATTGCTTCAATCCAATTTGAACCTTTCATAGCTTGTTGAATCTTTTTAGGTTCATCTATTAGTACTCTATTTTGAACATAACAAGCAGTATTGACAACTTCAGCCCAAAAAGTTATTGATAATTTTGAATCTGCGAGCATGGATATTGCTGCTTCAATGATTGTTCTATTTCTTCTTTCAGCCACACAATTTTGTTGTGGAGTTCTTGGTGAGCTGTACTACCTGTCAATACCTTTAAGATCACAAAAAGTAATTAGGTTAGTATTCTTAAATTCTCTGCCATTATCACATCTAATGGCTTTCACTTTTAGATCTCTTGTTTTTTTCCAGTTTAGTTATCAGATTCTTGATGATTTCACTTGTTTCATCTTTGGTCCTGAGAAAGAAAACCCAAGTATACCTGGAAAAATCATCAGTAATAACAAGACAGTATTGTTTCTTTCCAATGCTCATTACATTTGTAGGTCCAAATAGGTCCATATGTAAGAGTTGCAAAGGATCAGAAATAGAGTTGATTTCTTTGGACTTGTGAGAAGTCTTGTGTTGTTTGCCTTTTAGGCATGCAACAAAGTGATGATCACACATGAATTGTTTTAGAGGTAAACCAACCACCAGATTTTTTCTGACTAAGTTGTTCATGTTTTTGAAATTTGTGTGACACGTCCTTCTATGCCATAATTCTGATTCATTTGTGTTTGCCTTGGATATGAAGCAGTTGATCTCATTTGAGGAAATGAGTTCTCCCCCTATATCCAAGCAATACACATTATTTCTCCTTTGTGTTCTTAAAACAACAAATTTTTCATCTAAAATAAAGTCAGGAGAAAGAATGATGCACTCTATATCTGTAAAAAGAATTTTGTTCTTTTTATCACATACTTGTGAGACACTAACCAGATTATATTGAAGTTCAGCAACATAAAATACATTATCAAAGGTAATCTTACCATTTGTTACTGTACTTTTACCTGTAATCTTACCACCTCTTGGATTTTGACCAAATGCAACATATCCACCTTCAAAGGACTTGATAAGAATTTGAAGATTTCCAGTCATGTGCCTAGAGCATCCACTATCAATATGCCATGTTCTTCCTTCTTCAGGGATCTGAATGCTCTGCACAAAAGGTAAATTGATTAGTTAATTTTTTGGAACCCAAGCTTGTTTTGTCTTGGTTTCATCCTTTGAAGAATAAGAATTTTGTTATGTATGAGTTTTGTATGCAATTTTGGATTTTATATGATGTGTGTTACTGCTGTTTTGTTTTACTACTGATCTAGGTTTATACCCGTAGTGTTTAGCCTTTGAGTATTTTACTACTGATGGACCAGTAGTGTTTGGGTAATATGAGTTTTTAGCATAATCAGTTTTATAATTGTAATTGTATCCGACAGCATTGTAATTAGGGTTTTTACCAGTAGTAAGCCTGGAATAGTTTCTACTGATGTTTGAAGACTTTGGGTATCTTGGAAATTGATTTTGTTTGCCATTATTTTTGAAATGATTACTCCTTTTAGGACTTCCATGCCTAATATTTTGCACAAATCTTTGTGCAGTTCCTCCAAATTTTGGAACTTCAACATGAGGATTTTTAATTTCCTTAGCTTTTGCAGTTTGTTTTAATTTTAATTCCTTTAGATTTTATTTATTTTCTTTGAATTCCTTAAATTCTTTGCAGTTGATTGAATTGGAGTGACAATCCTTTGCTAAGTGATTAACCTTATTGCAAATTAGACATGTTAATTTAGTTGTTTTAGCATTTTCAGGATTTCTTTATTCTTTTAACTGATTTAAGTTTCTTTGATTTCCTCTTCTTAGAATAGTAGGTATGTTTTCTGAATTATACTTAGGGGACTCAGTTTGACTTTGTGTGGTATGAAAACTTGTATCAGTTGACTTAATTGTTTGATCATCATCAGATGAATCATTACTGATTTCAGTTTGAGTTTCCAATTTTAATTCCTCTAAAATTCTTTCTGAACTTGACTTAAGAGGAGGAATAAAATTAGTTGGGGGTGGGACAACATGATGACCAATCCCATGAACAATTTTTTTAGTTGATTGATTGCTTGTTAATTCATCAATTATTTTAGATCTTCTTTCAAATTTCTTAATAGTTAATTTATTTTGTTCAAATTCTAACTGACATTCTTCTAATTTGATTAATGTTTCTTTTAATTTTAACTCAGCATGTTCTTTATCATAAGTTGTTTGTAATAATTCTTCTTTTATCTTTTGATCTGTTATTTTATAGATTTTAATTTGATTTTCCAGATTAGTTATACAACCATGGAATTCGATTCTTCTATTTCTGTTTAAAATCATCTCATCAAGAGTTTCTTTGTTAAGTTTTTCTAATTCTTTATATGCTTTAATACATTCAGGAGTGCAAGATTTATAATTTACCTCAGTTGTAGAATCAGTAGTAAAGGCCATGAGAGCTTGATTTTGAGCATGTTCTTCTGCTTGAAAGCTCCAGTCATATCCTTGACCCTCTTGTGATACCAATGCATTTGAGTTTGCAGTGCTGTTTTTGTTATGATTTGATCTTTGATCTTTACTAGGACATTCTCTAGCAAAGTGACCAAAGTTGTTGCAGTTGTAGCATTTGACCTTGGTTTTGTCAAAGCCAGCACGTTCACCTTTGTTAAAAGTCAGATTTTGTCTGCCAGTTCTTTTAAGATATCTCTTTGTCTTTAAACTTAGCATAGCCATCTGCCACTTGATGTCCATCTCTTCCAGATCATCAGGGTTGATTTGTTCCAGATCTTCACTAATCAATGCAGTGTGTACATGACTAGTAAAGAAGGATTCTCTTACTGCATCTTCAGATTCCACTTGCTTTCCAGAAACAACATCTTGACCTGTACCAGTATTTGACACAAAAGCAGCATTGTTTGAAGGTAAACTAGGGGGTTTTGTGACTTACCTCAGATTCAAATACTCTTAATTCATTGTACAATTCATCAAGTTCCTTCTCTTCTAATGCATCTCCTTGTCTATATATGACAGTGTACATAGACCATTCTTCACCAAGATATCTAAGAAACTTTCTGTTGATGTCATCATTGTCTGGTTGAACTCCTACTTGAGTAAGATCACCAATAAGTTTGTTGAAACGATCAAAAACTTGTGACAATGATTCATTCTTTTGTCCTTTGAAATTTTCAAAGTCTTGTTTCAGTACTGACTTCATGTTTCTTTTGGTGCTTTTGGTGCCAACAAATCTCTTTTCTAGTGCCTGCCACCGTTTCTTTGCATCATCATATTCAACAAATAAATGTTGATAGTAATTGGGAATAGCAAGTAATAGAGTGCTTAAGGTGTTTAGTTCAATGCCTCTGTCCTTCCTTTCCTTATCACTTTTGACTTTGTCTGCTTCAGTTGATGAGCTAGTGATTGGAATTGGAATTGTTTTGTTGCCTTCTAGAACAACTTCCCACATGGAATAGTCAGTAATAAGCATGTATTGCTTAATTCTGTTTTTCCACATCCCAAAGTTGTTGGGTGTGAGAATTGGAATCTTGTTTGCCTGCGTGCTTTCATTGTTATCAGACATGATTAACAATTTTTGTTTCGAAAGAATGAAACTTTTTGATGTTCTTAAATCGTAGATCTAGAACCTTAAAGCTCTGATACCACTTGTCAGTATCGAATAACTTAATCAAGTTATTAGAAACACAGATCTACTAACAAGAGAAGTTACAGCGGATTAACACTCTTGTTAGTAGATCTGTGTTTCTAATAACTTGATTAAGTTATTCGATCCTGACAAATTTCTATAGCGACGATAACATGCCGGCGCACGATGGTTTAGTCGCTATATAGTCAAATTCTTGTAGCATCTGTTAATGAATGATATTGAATGTGTTTAATTTTTTCACATTAAACATATGCTACTACACAATACATTTAGCAGAGGCAAATAATTATTGGTGAGTTTTCAGACAGTGGATCATATTTAACAATATAAAAATCGTTCTTGTTAATTAACCGTAATTTCTGAAGTTGGGCTAATCGAAGAAATCCATTTATCGGGATGGATGGAAAAAGGCAGCATTTGGTTGAAAAGATTATTGAAGAAAACAAGCAATGTTTTAAAACCCGGATTTCGAATTGGACCGGCCGATGCCTTAAAAACGGTCGAACCGGTCGGACCGGTTGAACCGGCGGATTGAACCGGATACAATGTTATTCATTATTTTTAATAGGTTAGTCATATATACTTATAAACATAGTATGTATTTGTTCCATCTTAGGTAAATTCTCTTTTTAATAAATAGTCTTTATCGTGTACACTAGTTTATCTTGTGTTTTCTTTTCTCTGTAACAACAATTGATTCAGAAAAGGTCGTAATAATTTATAATCTGTGAGTAATTTACATTCTGGTTCCTTAGGAGGAAGTCATTAAGAAGGTGATGTCAACACGATTGCTTTAAACACAACTAGATATACTATGCCTGATTGCCTGCAATTTAACACATATATGGTTGGAAGAGCTGGTGGTAAATTCCATGGTTTTCGTGACCGGGTCCGACCGGCCGGTCGAACCGGTCGGACCGGAAAATGAATACTATGCCGGTTCAAACAAGCCGGGTTAACATCCAGAAAACTGGCCGGATTGAACCGCCGGGTTTATAACAAAACCGGGTTGGACCGGCTTCAAAAAACCCGATTGGACCGGATTTCAAAAGTCTGCTCATAAGAATAAAGCATAAATGCTAATATTCAATGGAGCTGCTAGGAACTTGTTCATGCATATTGCCACTTATACAGCGCTGGTATCTACTAAAATTTATCCTCCCACAACGATGTGGGATGGAAAAAATATATATATTTTTTCATTTCCTATAAACTTAGTAGATTGAGTTCGGAGCAGCAGTGAAAATATATATATTTTTTCCATCCCACATCGTTGTGGGAGGATAAATTTTAGTAGATACCAGCGCTATATAAGTGGCAATATGCATGAACAAGTTCCTAGCAGCTCCATTGAATATTAGCATTTATGCTTGATTCCATGGTTTTCGTGACCGGGTCCGACCGGCCGGTCGGACCGGAAAATGAATACTATGCCGGTTCAAACAAGCCGGGTTAACATCCAGAAAACTGGCCGGATTGAACCGCCGGGTTTATAACAAAACCGGGTTGGACCGGCTTTAAAAACCCGATTGGACCGGATTTCAAAAGTCTGCTCATAAGAATCAAGCATAAATGCTAATATTCAATGTTTTAAAACCCGGATTTCGAATCGGACCGGCCGATGCCTTAAAAACGGTCGAACCGGTCGGACCGGTTGAACCGGCGGATTGAACCGGATACAATGTTATTCATTATTTTTAATAGGTTAGTCATATATACTTATAAATATAGTATGTATTTGTTCCATCTTAGGTAAATTCTCTTTTTAATAAATAGTCTTTATCGTGTACACTAGTTTTTCTTGTGTTTTCTTTTCTCGGTAACAACAATTGATTCAGAAAAGGTCGTAATAATTTATAATTTGTGAGTAATTTACATTCTTGTTCCTTAGGAGGAAGTCATTAAGAAGGTGATGTCAACACGATTGCTTTAAACACAACTAGATATACTATGCCTGATTGCCTGCAATTTAACACATATAACACATATATGGTTGGAAGAGCTGGTGGTAATTAAACAAGCTCTTCAAGCTCGTTGAGTGTGGACGGCTCCCTATGAGTCTATGATTGTTAAGGCCCATTTGAGGGAATTGGGCTGGCCCAGCAAAAGGAGAAATGGTGTTCGAATGAAATTAATTAGAATTAATTTGATGGTGTTCAAACTACTTCAAATGAACAAAATGATATTAAGGCAATTACCATCTATCCAAATGTCTTAGTTCTAAAAAAATTAAAACTAGTTTTATAAGCTAAGTCAAATATCTTCAAAATCTTAGTTCTAAAATAATTAAAATTATTAATTTGGTCATATAGTTTATAGTTAAAATTATTAAGAACGGAGTCCAAGGCCGCAGTCCAAGAAACCGTAATTTTATTTCTTGAGTATTGTGATCTTTACTTTTTAACCGTTGAAAATAGGAGTAGAAAAGTTTGACTCGACTGTTTCTATTTATAGAAATAATTGTTGCAAGAATTCTACGTCGTGGCACCACGCTACTTTATCTGACCGCAATATTTGAATTTGCATCAGATGATCAACCGTGTGTGGAAATTTTGGTTCTTGCTTCAAGATCGATTTTTCTTCTATACGTTCAAAATAGATTATCTTATTTTACGGATAAACGAAGAAGATGGATCCCTATTAAGGCTATCTAGATAAAATCGAGTATTTAACTCTGATATATACGCCTTAACTAATATGCTAATAACTATATTTAAACTTTTTATGTGGCCATCGGTTTAACTTTTATGCAAAATACAAGTTGTAATTGAAATAATCTTAATACATAAAAAATTGTTTATTGATACATGTACGGCAACCAAAATGTTCTCTTATACTAAAAAACAAAATATAGGTTAAAAGATATTTAATTTTCAATATAATTATGAGGCCATAACAATATTGCATGCTTTTATCTGAATCTTTTTATCTAAAATAAAATGTTTAAACTTTTTTAATTTGGCCATGATTTGAATATTTTAAAGAATTTGAGGGGTTATTATTGTCTATTTTCCATAATAAAGAGTTGTATTAGAATGATCGTGGATTTATCATGGGTTAAGTAAAAAATCTTTAGAATATACGGAGTATAACAGTACTTAAGATGACATGAAATGAATAATCAATTATTTCATGTGGTAGTCAGTATGGGTGTTCAAAAATATCCGAAAAACCGGGTATCCGAAAAATTATCTGATATCCGAAATCCGGATATCCGAAAATCCGGGTATCCGAATTTCGGGTACCAAATCCGGGTAGGGTTTTTCAATATTTCCGGGTACCCAATATCCGAAAAATTACCCGAAAATAAAAAATATCCGAAAATACACAAAATATTTGAGAAAATACCCAAAATATCAAAAAATACCATAAATATTTGAAAAGTACCCGAAATATTTAAAAAATACCCGAATTATCCGAAAAATACCCGAAATAACCTAAATATTTGAATATTTATTCTTTTCGAATATCGCATACCCGGATTTCGGATACTCGAAATCCGGGTATCCGAATTTTTAGATACCGGATATGGGTAGTAAAAATCACTATCCAAAAATTCGGGTACCCGGTTTTGAACATCCCTAATACTCAGGTGGTAAACCAAGTAGAACAATCGATATCCAATCAAGGTGTGAACTAAATAACTAGTTGTTGTCAAAAAGTCAAAAAATTGGCATCATCAAAATAAAAAAAGAGTAGCTTGCCTGTCATTATTCACCCAGTTGTTAATGTATAGTACATTTATAGAGAAATTGTATAGTTAGCTATTATTTGTACTTACTTATGTGCTTAGTCACTTTATCCAGATAAGTATCAAAATGAAAATATGCTATCAGCAAAAAGAATTAATAGATTACATTATCTTGTGGTTATAGTAACAACATACTTTCTCATATTTATAATTGGGTCAAATCAAATACTTTCTTGTAGTGATCACTTATTATCGTGAAGCTCCTCCAATCCTTCTCCTATAAATACTCTTCACAGTCACAACCTTTTTTCTTCACCAAAATTTCAAAGTTATCTTAAGTTTCCTCGTAATTCAAAATGGTGAAAACATCAGCTATTTTTTCAATGCTCGCCTTGGTCTTTTTTGTGCTCGCTTTCTCAATTGGTTGCAAGACGAGTAACCCAGAACATTTATAAATACATTATAGATTCATTTGTTGTCTAATGTGGGACATTACTCAACATATAACAAACTCTGATCATAACAAACCATAATAGAACTCAGCTCATTTACATAATTGGGTTGGACCCTCTAACATTTAAGTTGTCATTGTGTTGTAATGGTTGAACTATGTGAGAAAGCTAGCAAGACATGGTCAGGCAACTGTGGCAACACCGGACACTGCGACAACCAGTGCAAATCCTGGGAGAAAGCAGCTCACAGCGCGTATCACGTGCGTGGCGGGAAACACATGTGCTTCTGCTACTTCAATTGTAAATTGGCTGAAAAGCTCGCCCAAGAAAATTCAACGACGAAAAATTCGGCCTTGGTGCTGATAAAGAAGTTCCAAACGTCGAGCATCCATTAAAGGATCGACGTGTTGTCGGCTTAGATCGAAAGTGTCGATTACGATATGAATAAATTACAATAGAAATTGCTTGTTAATTGTCACGTTACAGGCTTCTTTATAGAAGTGCATGGGATGATGTCAATATATCAAGCATTTTTTTGGTAGTGATATGTATAATAACGTGCTACCTTATGCTTACCATGCATACGGGTTTGAAATTATGTTACAAGTACAAGGTTTTTATGTAATTTCACATGGTTGAATCGTGCTTACTAGCTTGTTTAAAATTTTTTACTCCACCCATTTCATAAAGTCTGAGTCGTGCAGTGTGACCGAGTGGTTGTATAGGAGATTTGAGGTGACTGTTAGTGTGTTACCTAGAAATATGTGTCGTGATATTTTATTTCATAATTTAATCAATTTAAAAAAGATCTAGATTAGACGGAATGGGTATGGGGGCGTGCTCGTGGGGCTGAGGTGCCATTGGCCACGACGTGGTGGCAAGAACAAACACCGCCCCCTACACAGCGTGGGAGCGGGTGGAGGACGTTGGTGGTAACGAGCACGTGCAATAACGGGGGTGGGGGTGTTGCTTTTTCGACCGTTGGAGCGTGGGGATGCGATTAACGTACCATTGGAAGCTGAAAACATACCTGAAAAAATGGAGATGATGAAGGAGGCATAGAATTTTTGGTCTTGTCTCTGCACAGGAAGAAAAAAACGAATGAAGAAGAAGAAGGAAATGGGTTTTGGGTTTTGGGGTTTAGGGTTTTTTTTGGGTTTTGGGGTTTAGGGTTTTTTTTTTTGGGTTTTTAGATTTAAATTAGATTCAAAATTCTATTTGGGTTTATTGTTGGGCTTGTTATATTCAAATTTAAAATGTATATTAAAATTTAATTCTATTTAGGTTTATTGTTGGGCTTGAAGATTTGGCATTATAATTTAATTATTTGGTTTTTGTTTTATAAAAAATAAATGGAAAAGAAATGTTGAGATGTAAATAAAAATGATGTGGTTGTTTTGGTGGGTATTTTCAGGCTAAAATGGTGTGGCAGATGATGTGGTAAAAAAAATTGGTGTGGTGTGGTTCTCATACCTCATATGCTTAAAGTTAGAGATTTATCAATAAGTAATGTCGCACAAATACCCAACTCACTTAGTTTCACTCAAGCTTCATCTTGGTCATGGATAGATCACCCAAGTTCAGGTCCATAAGCAGTGACAATTGCCCTGGATCAGAAAAAAAAAAGCGATTCTAGTTGTAAGATATCTAATGAAACAATTGTTGGAATTGAGATATTATTTAAAGAGAAAGATCTCAAATATCTAGAGTATTTCTTTGTATACTACAGGGATGATTCGATCCGCAAGGAACATGATTGGGAATTGTTTGATCATCTTCTGATAGGGACAGTTGACAACTGAATCTGATTTTTCCCTTTACTTTCATATCTGGACGAGAAGTGGTATTTCCAGTGGTGGATGTTGCAGATTTATTCACTCTATCAATAACCAAGCCGAATATGGTGTACGTACACCCTTAGAGAGACTTGAACCCTTGTTTTCTCCGTGAAAAAGAGGGCAATCCTGAGTCAAATCATGTTTTCCAAAAATAAAGAAAGCGAAGATAAAAAAAGGATAGGTGCACAGACTTATTATTATCAAAATGATATGAACTGTTTTAAAGACCCCACATACATTTTTTGTGCATTAGGCTCTTTCATTAACTGATAGACATATCAATTAGTCTGCCATTTTAATTTTTGATAAAGGAGATGGTACTCGAACACTGGCTTGGGGTGTTTTTTGTAACCCCTTCTTACCTTGAAAAGATATTTTGTTCTTATAATGGCTAAGGTTTGCTAATAATGTTAGTCTCGTAATAAGTGCTAGATAAGTGTAACAGAGAGTGTGGATACACTTACACGGTTCTACTGATCAACTAAAATATGAACACTCAACAATAATTAACTCTTTCTTTATTTAATCAATAATGATTTAACAAAGTACAAGTAGTTGCCGAATATCTAAGAACACGAATCCTAACTAAACTACTTGAAATAGATAGATAATTACAAATATTGTCTAAGACAAGTATTGATTAACGAATAATCAAACACAAGATCAGACACTATTTGTTGCAATGATTCAATTGATGAAACATGCAATTGAACAGTATCACAAAATGTTTATCACTTTGTGTTGAAATGTTTGCTGAGAAGGAATTAACAAAGTGAAAATGTTGTTGGTTTGTGCTTATGTGAATTCATCCATTGTGTCTTCTATTTATAGTGTTTCGAAGACTTGACAGCTAAGGGATGTACGGATTTGTCCACGTGTATGAATCTCGTTGGTATTAAGGATATTTCATGCGACGAGTACTACTAATGGAATTTTGACAGTACTTTATGTCGTCTTGTGATAGCCAAGATCTTCTCGAATATTTGCATAGGATTCCCTTTGTCGGCGACTCATGATCGTGTGTAATATAACGACCGTAAATTTCAATTAATAATTTAAATGGATTTACTGTGAATTTCATGTGGATAATAATTGAATCAGACCAAAGACGTGATATATTGGGTATTTGATCGTTTAACACTCGTGTTAATTAGAAACGAGTCAAGTCTTGGATAGAACTAAGATTGGAAATCAAAGGAGTGGAGGCATTATGAGTTCGCGGCGCGAGCCCGAGCTCGCGATCGTGAAGATTGGACCGAGACTTTGAGTTTTGTTCGTGAGTAGTTCGCGTTCGGGAAGTCAGGCGCGAGGGGTTCGGATCCCGTGCTAGTTCGTGGCGCGAACTTTGGGTTCGTGGCGCGAACTTTGGGTTCGCGGCGCGAACTCCACTCTGGAAGTATAAAAATGGGAAAATCAGGGTTTCAGCTCATTTCTACTCCAAAAACCATAGCAGCCGAAATGGAGAGAAAAGTTGACGATTTTGATGATTCCTAGCTTAAATCTTCATCATCTTTGGAGATTTAAACATCAAAGGTAAGATTTCTTGATTGTTGATGTTATATAGCTAGTTATGAAATTTATTTGGGGGAAAATGGTGGTTTGGATAACCTACCAAGTTATCTTTGGGGAAGATGACTATGATGAGTGCACTCTTTGTAAGCTTAAGAACCATGTGTTCTTGCTAGATCTGGGGTTCTTGGTGTAAATCTTGAACTAGGGTTTGAGATTTCACCAAGTTGGATGAACTTGATGGTTAAGAATGTTACTTTGGGTTGATTAGTGACTAGTTATGGATAATAACTAGAGTATGTGGATATGTTAATGATAGGTCAGAAGACCTAATGATTGGAGTTATTGCTCAAGTTGGGAAGCAAGAAATCGTGTTGTTGAACACGATTTGGATTTAGCTATCGCTAAGGTGAGTACATGAGACTTTTAAACTGGGTACATAGCAAATGATTTTGAAAATCATGATGTTTTATGAGTCTTTATTAATAAATATTTTTAATAAAGATATGATTGAACAGATAAGAAAATGTGAATAATAGACTATTTAAGTATGTCTAAAATGATTGATAATTTCGAAAGAGATTCTGATAATGAAAATTGATTAACGATTCTTTATTAATAAGATGCATGAATAAGGATAATGATTAAGAAAGTATTATAATTGGTTTATTAATAATACGTATTAGTAAAGCTAATAACAATGATTTTAAGTATCGAGTATTGATTAGTAAACTATACTAATAAAAGTAATGATTGAATTGTTAAGAGAATGAGTATAAAGTGAGTTGTATTAGATATGTATTCTAGTCAAAGTAAAGTTAAAGTAACGCGGTTTTTGATAAATGATGAACATGTTTTTACTTAATAAATGACTTGTTAAAGTCAATAGTGAAATTGAATAAGTAATGAGAACAATATGATAATTAGAATAGATGTATTCTAATTTCTGTTTGAGTATGAATTATTGGGGCATAGGCCCGTATTTGATGATTTCATTATGTGTTGAGAAAGCGATCCGGATTTTAGATAACCCAACAATTGGGGGAGTTAGTGACACCTACTTGGGGCGGTACCACCCTGCGCAAGAGTAGCCTGTCTAGTTTGAGATAACCCGGAAAGCGGGGGAGTTTGAGATAACCCGAAAATCGGGGGAGTTTACCTAGATAACTCACATCAAGGGAGTTTGCTTCAGAGAGGTCCGTAGCGTATGTGATAAAGATTGTGTAAGCTCAAGTTAGCTTGCAAGTATGTGATTTTGATGTGAGTAAGCTTATGGTTAGCTTGCTAGTTTATATATATGAAATTGATAAGATAATGAGTTATGAATTAATCGAAAGAGTAAAGATAAACATTTATATTATTATGAATATTGTTTATAAATATTATTGAGAATGGGTTGAAAAACCCATGTATCTCACGAGACTATTTTGTCTCACGTACTACTTTGTTTTTGGCTATGTACTCAGGTTCGAGATTGAATGTTTAGAAGGTCGCGATAGAAGTGTCCTAGAGATGTTTAGCTCGGGAGCTCTTAGGTAGATCCCCTTTATCCTATATATGGTTATGATATTATTTTTGTAATACCGGATTTTATTACTTTGATAATTTTTTCAAAGGTTTTTATTAAACCATATTTTTGGATAACATGGAAATTATATTTTTAATGATTTAAAAAGTGTTTTAAAAATTGAGGTGTTACACGTAATACATGTGTCTTTCTATGTCACTGAAGCTTCAGACGCTAAGAGATGTTTTGGATAATCATGATTGTTTCAGGTACTCATGGTTCTTCAGGTACTGGGCTAGCTTCAGCGACTTTCACTAAGATTTTGGACTTAAAGAAGCATTTGTCTTTAAGACTCAGCGTTATTGTCAAGTATACGCTGAACCTACTACGACTATCAGAACTGTTAATCCCTCTCTGATTCCGCACGAGGAATTGATCGTTGCTTCTTTGTTGTTCAGATATCATAACCAAGTGATGAGAATCTGAACGCATCAAGTTCTCAACCACTCACAATCTGAAGAACTGATCTTCAGATTGTCTTCTAACTATTGTCTATTTATCTTCATTAAATCATTTACCATAGGGGTTGCTTTCAGCGACCCAACAAATAATATACGTGATTACCCTCCCCGTTATAGCTCCGTTATGGGGCGAAACCTCCTTTAGCGATGTTATCCAACCGCCTCCGCTCCGTTAAACACTCTCGTCGTCGGTATGGCGGTTCTCCAATATTTTTTTATTTTTTTTGTAAATTGTGATTGGTTGGGGGTTTTAGATGATGTTAAATCAGAAAGAGTAATTTTGAGGTTGGTGTTAAAATCATGTTAAAAGGGCCAAAAGCCTTTAACATGATTTTAACTTATGCATACCTTATGATGTTAGCACTGAAATTATACATATACACTACCTCTGTAAGTATATATAGTATATTGCACTCTAGTGAGATACCGCAAGCATAAATAAGAAATTACAAAAGAACCGGAGCAAGCGAATGTCAGATATATTGCAATACCGATCGATCGAAATAAGTTTGATTTTCATATTATGATTGGTGATCCAAATAAGAAAAAATTTACATTCTCTCGAACTACACAATGTTTCTAAAATCAAAAGTGTCTGTTATTTCTATGTCTCAAAAAGCGCCATAGACTTGTTTGCAGCAACACACCAGTACATTTTTTTCTAACATTTGAGTTGATATTTATGATATTCATTTTCCATCACAAAACCAAACATATTGTTGATGACACTTAGTGTTTAAAATAATCTTTTAAAGGTTATATGTTTTATTCATTTCTTAGGTAAACATTAACTAGACGATTATAGAAATATTGAAAACAACCATGCAATGAATATGTCACATACATTACGGTCAAAACTCAACCATCCTAAATGGGCCCGTTAAAAACGAGAATACCTTTAGAAAAAGTCCATTTTCCATCACCAACCAGTTACTTTGGGCTAGGGGTGTTCGTTTGGACGGTTTAGTTTTATCCGAACCAAATAGGTGAAACCAAATGATTTTTGGTTTTTTAAAGTTCAAACCGAACCGTCCAAACTAATTTAAAAACCGAACCAAATTAATTTTATCCGAACCAAATTAAAAGAGTATATAATATAAGTAATATTAAGTTTAATATGTACAATCCCGAAATGATATTTCCACCAAATTTTACTAGATTGCTTATTAGTAGTGTGATTGGAACATGTTTTAGCGTGATTGAACATTTTTAGCATGTTTAAGAAGATTGGTGGTTCCATTGTTAGGACAATACTTAAATTTTGCTCAATTAGAACCATCTATGCCAACATACTAGCTAAAATGATCACAACCAATTGATCTTTGTTGCATTCGATTTCTTTTTACGAAAAGATAGCCTTTTGTTGAGGTATTGTTGAGGCATGTGCACGTCTGAAACTGAAAAATAGGAAGATTTGGTAGGGTCATGTGTGGAATTAGGAAATGAGCCAATTAAATTAATTGATATTTAAAATTGTTAGGCTATGGACTAAATAAAAAAAATCATGTCTGGGTTAAATATTTAAATGGATTAAAGATATAAATAAAGAGGTTATATAGAATTAAAAAAAAAATCATAGATATACAAACACATACACTCACATATGTATGTATATTATTATTTTGTTTTCTTTTTTGGATAACCCGGATTTTACAATGAAATCAAATCCAATCTGAAAACCAAACCATTAATTAAAAAACTATAAAACTAATACAAACAATCTAGTCCAATTCAAATTAACCATTTAGACAACATGATTATATCCAAATAATGAATGCCACTACGGGCAACGATTCTCTTATTAACTCATTGTCACATATACTATCAAATTAATACTTGAGAGTTGAGATACTTGATTAGTAATGATCAAAATTGACATAAATTTAAAATTATTTGTTCACAAGTAGTAGTAGAAAAGTTGGACCCGAATGTTCCATATATAGGCACAACTGTTCATAGAAATACTGAATTTTGCAACGTGGCTGCACTATACATCATGCTACCGCAAATGTCTGACTTTGCATCATAAATCATCGGTGCTTGAAATTTTTGACTCTTCCTTCAACGTTTATCTGTCATACCTTAAAACAAATATCCTTATATATATCACGATTAACCATTTTTCAAAATTAATCCGTATCACATATTCACATATACTGTATAATTATGCACGTAAACACACCACATTTATATAATTAATCTGACATATTTATAACTGAAGAAACTATGTATCATTAATTTTGACAACAATTATACGTCGTAGAATATAATTATAAAGTACCTATTACCGCATTACATTGTATCCTTCTAATTTTTCATAAAATACAAACGTGTATTTAGCGTAAACATGTAAAAAAATTGTATAAAATCAAATAGTACATCTCAACATGTTATAAGAAAGGTGCCAACAACAACTGACAATGTCGATATAGATGGCAATGTTCCTTCGGTAGCTGGCATCAGTTGCTTTCTTCGGTTTGGGGAAGCAGCGAACGACAAGTGAGGGTAGAATGGGTGGGATGTTCTATACATATTCTGTAATAATATACTCAAATAATCCAAACAAATAAATGAAAACTTGTTAGGATCGATTAACCAGACAGATTAATTAATCTAAGATCTACTAACAATAAGAAGTTGCAGCGGATCAACACTTATGTTAATTGATTAAGAACAATGAATAATGAATAATAATAAGAACACAGTGATTCACAAAAAGCTTCAATGTATATTAATGATCGATCAATACACACGTATGTTTACAATTCATAAGGAACTATATATAATAGTCCTTGAAGCCTAACTGTTTAACCTAGTTATTCTAGGAAACGATTACAATTGAATTACAAACAGATTTACATTCTATAACTAATTCTACGAAGATCTCGGACACGATCAGCTCTAAATATTGACATCAGTAGTAATAGCCATCGTCAGTATCAAGTTGTTACAGCAGCATTAACACTTGATCAGTAGTAAATGTAACTCTGCCCCATCAGTACTAACTCTTGTATCAGCATTAAGTCTTTGTCAGTACCAACTGCAACATTAGTAATAAGCTTTCATCAGTATTAAATTTTCTATATTCCAACAATCTCCCCCTAAACTTGTTAATTCAATGTGAATTAATCAAGTTTCCTTTTCTTTATCTTCTTCTTCTTTCTTCTTCATATCCTCTAACTTTTTGGCTCTTGCTTCAAGTGTTCTTTGATTTTGTAGTTTCCTTTGAGCAATGATGTATTTGCTATTTCTTTTGATGAAGTAATTTCTCTTTTCATTGAACAAATTGACATCATAAGGATGCATGAAGGAGCGGCATATCACTTGGTACATGGTTTGATCAGAATGTGGATATTCTTTTTCAAACAAGAATAGTTCACATCTCTTACTGGTTCGTTCAAACAAATACATGTGTGCAGTGGGTAACACATTCCAAGCATATATGTTTTCAGTACTGGTGAAGTTATTAGGATAGTCTTCAGGGTAAAATGCAGCATCAATCATACTGGTTAAGTATCCAGCTCCTGAATTTTTCCATGACTTCTTTGACATCCTAGGCTTTCCAATCATCAGAAGTTTGATGACATCATTTCTTGTACAGGACATCAGTAATGGTTTCCAAGCACTAAACTTTTGTATGATTTTGTCTTCTCTGATTATTTCAATTGCTTGACCATTCATTCTCCAGTTTACAATTGGATTATCTTGAATAGGGGTTATGGGAAGATCTATTACCTTGTCATCTAATCTTGCCCTTTTCTTGGCTTTTTCTTCAGCCATCAATGCCTTTCTTTTACTTGCAGTTATTTTAGATGAACTTCCAGTCATTTTTGGTCTTGAAGTTATTTCTTTAGGATCAATTTCAATCAGACCTTCTATGATTTGCTTAGGTTGAGGTTCTGCAAGTTCCTTCTTTTTCTCCATGCAATATCTTTCTATTATAGTTATAAGTTTCATTCTTCCAAAAGACTTTGCATTTTGACCTCTTGATTTTAAATATGAGATCATTTCTTCTTTCTGTTCAGCAAATTGTTCTGGCATATCTTCTTTGCTTCTTTTGCATTCTATAACTTGTTCTTCAAGAAGACCTATTCTTTCTTTTTCAATTTGCTTGATTTTATTCATTGCTTCTTGTTGATCTCCTTCTAGGAATTCTTCAATCTCTTGAATAGCTGCATCTTTTAGTCTTTCTTTTTCAGCTTTTTCTTGTCTTCAAGAGCTTGAGTTTTTGCTACTTTTCTTTGATATTTTATTCTATTCAACTTCCATTGATTCTGTTTAGCTTTTCTGACACACTTGAGTTTGTTCACCATTTGGTGACCTAGAGCTCTGTTAGGAAAATCATCATCATACAATCCTTTTCCTTTTCCTTTTCCAATAACTGCTGTAAGAAGTGGAGGTGTGTACTTCATATCTTTGACTTTTGGAAGTACAATTGAAGGATTGAATAGATGTACTTTGTCCTGAGGTAGAATCTTAGGATGAGGAGGTAAAGCACACTCATCTACCTCAAACCAGTTCACATTATCATCAATGTTAGGTATGATAAGTGGTTTGAATTCTGATGTTTTTGGTTTGGACACGATGATAGCACGTTCAGCTTCAATCAGTTCTGGTAGTTCTTCAGATGATTCGGTAGTAACCAAGGTAGTTACTACTGGTTCTTCAGTTTGTGCATGTACTACCATTTGTTGTGTATCAATTTCTACTGGTATACTTGCTTCTTTAACATGATCATTAGTAACAGCCTCTTGATCCTTTGCCTCAGTAATATCCATAGGGTCAGTAGTATCTATGACTTCAGTAGTAACTAGAGAGTGTACTTGTTCTGCTGTTTGTGACTGATTTGCAGACACAAATACATCCTCTTCCATATCTTTATACAGGTCTTCACCAATACTCTGACCTGATTCACCATGGACATCTTTTAAGTTTAGGAGGGCTGCTGCTGCTATATATTGATCAATCATCCCTTGAATTTGATCTTTCTCCCCCTTAGTGATCTCAACTGGTTGAGCCTCACTATCAGCAATCTTTCTTTGAAGTTTCTTGATCAAACTTGATTGCTTTTGAAGCCTAGACTCGAACCTCTTCTGTCTTCTGTTCAAAGTATTAATGTGGTGCTTCATGTAGGTCATGGTTTTCCCTTGATTGTTCAGTAACTACAGGCAATGTTGTACAGTGGTTTTAAGGTTTTCCTTCCTAGCCGTCAATTTAGTTTGTTGCTCGCTACCCTCATCACTTCTAGGTGATGAAATGGGTTGTTTGGACACTCTCTTCTTCCTAGAAGAAACAGTAGTGCCCCCCCCCCCCCCCCTTGTGGTTTCTTGGCACCGGGGTCCTCTTAGTAACTCCTCAAATTCTGAGTCATCACTAAGAGTTGCCGAGGTCTGGGTCCTAATGATGTTCTCACTAGCCTGTGCACCCACCTTTGGGGCATCAGTAGTGAGAGCCCTTTCCTCATACCCTCTCTCCTCCGTGGAGGACAACTCTTGGAGTCTGGGGTGTGACTCAATTGGTCCCCTGGTGTCCTTTAAGGAAGTCTTCTTCCTTTTATAGATGGTGGAGATAGATTTGGCTATTGGTTGGTCTTCCACAGAGTGAAGAGTAGCACTCTGTGGATTAATTGCATGTTCCTGGGACACATTTAGGACATCTGTTGGTTCATTTATTTGAGTGGACTGAGTGGGTGGTGTTTGGGCTGTTTTTGGGGTTGATGGAGTGGGTTGGGGTTCAGTTGGGAGTACTAAACCTTCTCCAGTAGGAGGTTGATCATAGATCATGTTTTGGAATTGTGGAGTGACATTGCCAGAAAATTTAAATTGTTTTCTCATATTAGTATACACCTTTTTGTTTATTTCTGGAGTAATAAAAATGTTTTTAGGTGTTGAGAGGTTTTGCAGTTCACAGTTAATAATATGAGTGAGGAATCTTGGATACATTAAAAATTTAGAAGGTGATAAATTTCCAAGCATTCATTCAAAAATCATGTTAGAAAAATTGAATACTTGATCTGTGCACAAACAAACAACAGCAGAAGCTATTGATTTGTTGAACTCATTCCAAGTACTTCTTTTTGGAGAAATACAATGTTGAATGGTATGAACAAGGTATTTCCATTGAGGTGAAAGAAGACCTTTTTGAAAGGTGACTATGTCTAGTCTTCCTTCATACCCCATTTTTTGTAAATTTTCAATAAGATCGGTTTTAGGTAAAGAAGTTGTACCTGATTCATCATTGAATTGCAGATGGTGTCTGATGGATTGTTCAGTAATAATAATCGATTTTCCATCTACAACTGATTTGATTTGAGTTGTATTTGCCTCTTCAGTTCTTTCCGCATTCTCCCAGAAATTAACAAAATGTTGTTGATATGCTTTAGGGCTGACATTGAGAGAAAACTTGATGTATGAGTTCTTTAGAAACATGACTATTGGTCGAAAATCTCTTGTTCCATCTGGGTTTTTCAAAAATGCCTTCATATTGTGAAATTCGGAGTACTTGAGATCAGTTTGAACTTCGAGTGATGTGAGAGTAGCCATTTTAGAGACCTTTTAATTCGAAATTGAAGTTTTTGATGATGGAATTTGAAGAGAATTTTGGTTTAGCAAGGAGAGGTTTTGATACTGATGCAGGATTTGTTAGGGTTTATCGAAGGGTTTATCAGATCGAGGTCGGATAATGCTAAATTAATCAGAATTGGGTATTTATATTTTTCGATTTTACCTGCAAAATGACCGAAATATCCTTTGAATAATAACCCAACGGTCATTTTCATGGAGGTTAGTTTGGTAAAATGACATATTTCACAGATAACTGTCGATCAGTAGTAAGTTCGATGTCAGTAGTAACGTTTGAGTTACTCATTGACCTAATTCACTGTAAGCCTATCAGTAGTAACTTTGGACAGTCGATTTACGATCAGTAGTAATAAATAGCCAGTAGTAAAACATGCTTATAACTATAAAAATTGTACAATGGTTTACATTTGATTCAGATTTGAGATTAACTTATCAAAATCATACCAATACTGCTAATCAAAAACCTAAATCTTCCTACATCAAAAGCTTTGGTAAACAGATCTGCTAGTTGATTGTCAGTATGAATTTTCTCAACTTTAATTAGTTTCTTTTCATTACAGTCTCTTATGAAGTGAAATCTTATTTCAATGTGTTTTGTTTTGGAATGTTTTACTGGATTATTTACAATACTAATAGCACTTTGATTATCAATAAAAATTGGAGTTTTAAGGATAGATATACCAAAGTCTAGTAGTTGATTCTGAATCCACAATACTTGAGCACAACAGGAAGATGCAGCTACATACTCTGCTTCAGCAGTTGATGTTGAAACATTTGTTTGTTTCTTGCATTTCCATGACACCAGTCTTGTTCCAAAGAATTGACATCCACCAGTAGTAGATTTTCTGTCTTGACATTCACCACCATAGTCACTATCTGTGTAGGCTACAAGTTCAAATGGTGAGTCATGTGGATACCAAAGACCGAGTGATGGCTTTCCTTTCAAGTATCTGAATATTCTTTTGACAGCCTGCAAGTGTAGCTCCTTAGGTCTTGCCTGATACCTGGCACATACACAAACACTATACATAATGTCAGGTCTAGATGCAGTTAAGTACATTAGGGATCCTATCATTGATCTGTATAGGTGTTCATCTACATCCTCCCCCTCAACATCAGGATGCAGGTGTTTGTGGGTTTCCATTGGAGTACTTGCACTTTTGCAGTCTTTCATTTCAAATTTCTCCAGAATGTCTTTGACATATTTTGATTGGTTAATCAAAATACCATCTGATCTTTGATTGATTTGTAGTCCAAGAAAGAAGTTCATTGGACCCATTGAGCTCATTTTGAATTTGATCTGCATTAGTTCTTCAAATTCTTTGCACAGTTGATCATTTGTTGAACCAAAGATGATGTCATCTACATATATTTGGACCAGTAGTATATCATTTTTTTACTTTTCTTGAGAACAATGTCTTGTCGATTGCACCTCTTTTGAAATTGTTCTTCAGTAGGTATGATGATAATGTGTCATACCAAGCTCTTGGTGCCTGATGTAGGCCATAGAGAGCTTTGTCTAATTTGTACACATAATTATCATGTTCAGGATCTTCAAATCTTGGAGGTTGGCATACATACACTTCTTCTTCTATTTTACCATAAAGAAATGCACTTTTTACATCCATTTGGTATACTTTGAACTTCTTGTATGAAGCATATGCCAGAAATATTCTTATTGCTTCAATTCTAGCAACAGGTGCATATACTTCATCATAGTCAATCCCTTCTTCTTGAGTGTATCCTTGTGCCACAAGTCTGGCTTTGTTTTTGATCACTATACCTCTTTCATCTTTCTTGTTCCTGAAGATCCATCTTGTTCCAATGGCTCTTTTTCCTTTTGGTAGAGGTACAAGTGTCCATACAGCTTGTAGTTTGAATTGAACAAGTTCTTCTTGCATTGCTATGATCCAGTTTGAGTCTTTCATTGCTTGTTGAATCTTTTTGGGTTCCTCCTGTGACAGAAAGCATTCATACATGCATTCATTAGAGATTAGACTGATGTTACAGACATTTGAATTTAAAGATGAATTAAATTTGCTTCTTGTCTGCATGGTTGAATTAACATCACTTAGGACTTGGTCCAAAGGATGATTCTTTTCTGTTCTGGTGCCATGAATTTTGTCAACAGCTAATTGATTGTCAAGATTTGACTCATTGGACTCTGGAAATTGAGCATCTGTCCATGTTTCTTCATGATTTTCTGGATTTTGGGAAGATTCCTCATTGATACTGGTATCAGTAGTAACATGATCTTCGTTTACTTCTGGTGGATCATTGTTAGTACTGATGTCAAGATTTATTGGTTCATCATCATTGGTTTGATTTTCTGAGTTACTACTGGGATCAGTAGTATTTGAGTTATTATTGGTATCAAGATTCCTAGGGATTTCTGAGTTACTACTGGAATCAGTAGTATTAATTGTAGGATCAGTATTGACCAGAATATACTTCATATTGCCTTGGCTCTCATTAAATGATGATGATCCTATTTGTTGACCTTGATTGATTGAATCTCCTATATTAAAATCATAGTTTACATCAAAAGATTTGGTTAGATTATCAATGTTAAATAACCAATCTGGACCGTTTCCCTGTTCATTCATCAGATTTTCATTAAAGGATACATTTATACTTTCTTCAATGATCCTTAGCCTTTTGTTGAACACTCTATAAGATTTGCTTTGAGTTGAGTATCCTACAAAGATCTCATCATCTGCTTTGCAGTCAAACTTACCAATTTGTTCTCTTGTAATTAAGATTGTACAAGGACAACCAAATGACTTTAAGAAACTAATGGATGGTTTTCTTTTATTAAACAATTCATAAGGTGTTTTAACATGAGGATTTACTATTAGTACTCTGTTTTGAACATAACAAGCAGTATTAACAGCTTCAGCCCAAAAAGTTATTGGTAATTTTGAATCTGCAAGCATGGATCTGGCTGCTTCAATTATTGTTCTATTTCTTCTTTCAGCTACCCCATTCTGTTGATGAGTTCTTGGTGAGCTGTACTGCCTGTCAATTCCCTTAAGATCACAAAAGTCAATTAAGTTAGTATTTTTAAATTATGTGCCATTATCACATCTGATGGCTTTAACTTTGAGATCTCTTGTATTTTCCAGCTTGACAATTAGGTTCTTTATAATCTCACTTGTTTCATCTTTGGTCCTAAGAAAGAAAACCCAAGTATATCTGGAAAAATCATCAGTAATAACAAGGCAGTATTGTTTCTTTCCAATACTCATTACATTTGTTGGTCCAAAAAGGTCCATATGTAAGAGCTGCAAAGGGTTCGAAATAGAGTTTATTGATTTGGTCTTATGAGAAGACTTGTGTTTCTTACCTTTTAGACATGCAACACAATGATGATCACACATGAATTCCTTTTGAGGAAAACCAACTACTAAATTCTTTTTAACTAGATTGTTCATATTTTTAAAATTTGTGTGACACATCCTTCTGTGCCAAAGTTCTGATTCATTTGTATTTGCCTTAGATATAAAACAGTTGATCTCATTTGAAGAAATGAGTTCTCCCCCTATATCAAGACAATACACATTGTTTCTCCTTGGTGTTCTTAAAACAACAAATTTTTCATCTAAAATAAAATCAGGAGAAAGAATGATGCACTCAATATCTGTAAAAAGAATTTTGTTCTTTTTATCACATACTTGTGAGACACTAACCAGATTGTACTTAATCTCAGCCACATAAAACACATCATCAAAAGTAATATTACCATTTGATACTGTACCTTTACCTGTGATCTTACCACCTCTTGGATTTTCACCAAAAGCAACATATCCTCCTTCAAAAGACTTGAAATCTCTGAGTATTTGAAGATTTCCAGTCATGTGCCTAGAGCATCCACTATCAATATGTCATGTTCTACCTTCTTCAGGGATCTGAATGCTCTGCACACAAAGTAAAAGGATTAGTTAATTTTGGGAACCCAAGCTTGTTTTGTCTTGGTTTCATCCTTTGAAGAGTAAGTTTTTCTAATTGAATGAGTTTTGGATGCAGGTTTGGTCTTATTTTGCTGGTTAGTGCTGGTGTGGTGTGTTGCTACCGACCTAGGTTTATACCTGTTGTGTTTGGCTTTTGAGTATTTTACTACTGATGGACCAGTAGTATTTGGGTAGTAAAAGTTTTTGGCATAGTCAGTGGTGTTTTGATAATTGTACCAGACAGCATTGTAATTAGGGTTTTTATCAGTAGGAAATCTGGAATATTTGCTACTGATGTTTGAAAATTTTGGGTATTGAGGAGATTTAACTTGTTTTCCATTGTTTTTAAAATAATTACTCCTCTTTGGACTTTTATACCTAATATTTTGCACAAATCTCTGTGCAGTTCTTCCAAATTTGGGAGTTTCAACATGTGACATTTTAACTTCTTCAGTTTTTAAAACTTTTTCTTTTTCTTTACTAAGTTTAAACTCCTTGAAGTCTTTGCTGTTAATCGGATTAAAATGACAGTTCTTTGCTATGTGATTAACTTTGTTACATATCAAACATGTTAACTTTGTTGATTTAGCACCTTCAGGCTTTCTTTGTTCTTTTAACTGATTTAAGTTTCTTTGATTTCCCCTTCTTAAAATTTTTGATATATTTTCTGAGTTATATTTAGGGGATTCAATAGGACTTTGTGGTGTATGAAAACTTGCATCAGTTGACTTAGTTGTTTGATCATCATCAGAAGAATCATTTGACTCATTTGTTTCATTACTAGTTTCAGTTTGACTCTCTATTTTTAAATCATATAAAATTCTTTCTGTGCTAGCCCTAAGAGGAGGGATAACATTAGTTGGAGGAGGAACTGCATGATATCCCACTCCATGCACAACTTTTTCAGTAGTTTGATTACTAGTTAATTCATTAACAATTTGAGAGCTTCTTTCAAATTTCTTTATTGTTAATTTATTATGTTCTAGTTCCATTTGACATTCTTCTAATTTACTCAAAGTTTCTTTTAATTTTAACTGGGCATGTTCTTTTTCATAAGTAGTTTGCAACAATTCATCTTTTATCTTTTGATCTGTTATTTTATAGATTTTAATTTGATTTTCAAGATCAGCTATACATCCATTGTATTCAATTCTCCTATATCTGTTTAAAATCATCTCTTCAAGTGTTTCTTTGTTAAGTTTTTCTAATATATGCCTTAATACATTCAGGAGTACAAGCTTTAGAATGTACCTAAGTAGTAGCAGAATCAGTGGTGAAGGCCATGAGAGCTTGGTTCTGTGCATGTTCTTCTGCTTGAAAGCTCCAGTCATATCCTAGTCCTTCTTGTGATACTAGAGCTGTTGAGTTTGAAGTGTTAATTTTGTTGTAGTTTGACCTTTGATTTTTGTTTGGACATTCTCTGGCAAAGTGACCTAGATTGCTACAGTTGTAGCATTTGATCTTGGTCTTGTCAAATCCAGCACGATCACCTTTGTTGTATGACAGATTTTGCCTTCCAGTTCTTTTAAGAAACCTTTTTGTTCTTAAGCTCAACATTGCCATCTGCCATTTGATGTCCATCTCTTCCAAATCATCAGGATTGAGTTGTTCTAAATCCTCACTAATCAATGCAGTATGCACATGACTTGTGAAGAAAGATTCTCTTGCTATATCTTCATTATCTGCATTCTTTATAGCTTCCTGACCTGTTCCTGTACTAGACACAAAAGCAGCATTGTTTGTAGGTAAATTTGGAGTTTTAGTACTTATCTCTGATTCAAATACTCTTAGCTCATTGTAGAGTTCATCCAACTCTTTCTCTTCCAATTGATCTCCTTGTCTATATATAACTGTATACATAGACCATTCTTCACCTAAAGACTTGAGAAACTTTATGTTGACATCATCATTATCTGGTTGATAACCAACTTGATTCAGCTCACCAACTAGTTTGTTGAACCTATCAAAGACTTGTGACAATGACTCATTCTTCTTGCCTTTAAAGTTTTCAAAGTCTTGCTTCAGTACAGACTTCATGTTTCTCTTGGTACTCTTTGTACCTACAAACCTCTTCTCTAGTGCTTGCCACAGTTTCTTTGCATCATCATATTCAACAAACAAATATTGATAATCATTGGGAATGGCAAGCAGAAGAGTGCTTAGGGCCTTGAGTTCAATGCCTCTATCCTTCTTTTCTTTTTCACACTTGAGTTTGTCAACTTCAGTTGAAGTTGAGGTTAATTGAGTTTGAATAGTCATGTTTCCTTCAAGAACCACTTCCCACATGGAATAATCAATAACCAGCATGTACTGCTTGACTCTGTTTTTCCACATCCCAAAGTTGTTGGGAGTGAGAATTGGAATCTTGTTAGCCTGAGTGCTTTCATTGTTATCAGACATGATTAACAATTTAGAGTTTCGAAGGTATGAAACTTTTTGCTGTTCTTAATTCGTAGATCTAGAACCGTAAGGCTCTGATACCACTTGTTAGGATCGATTAACCAGACAGATTAATTAATCTAAGATCTACTAACAATAAGAAGTTGCAGCGGATCAACACTTATGTTAATTGATTAAGAACAATGAATAATGAATAATAATAAGAACACAGTGATTCACAAAAAGCTTCAATGTATATTAATGATCGATCAATACACACGTATGTTTACAATTCATAAGGAAATATATATAATAGTCCTTGAAGCCTAACTATTTAACCTAGTTATTCTAGGAAACGATTACAATTGAATTACAAACAGATTTACATTCTATAACTAATTCTACGAAGATCTCGGACACGATCAGCTCTAAATATTGACATCAGTAGTAATAGCCATCGTCAGTATCAAGTTGTTACAGCAGCATTAACACTTGATCAGTAGTAAATGTAACTCTGCCCCATCAGTACTAACTCTTGTATCAGCATTAAGTATTTGTCAGTACCAACTGCAGCATTAGTAATAAGCTTTCATCAATATTAAATTTTCTATATTCCAACAACAACCAATCCAAACCTTAATGAAAATGAACTGCACGGATTGAAGGATTCCTACCCTATAAGGTTTATGCACGCTTTATATGAAGAGTCATTGTAGAAATCCAGGATTTTATACAGTGTATAGGTATATTCTTACAACAAAAAGAATTACTAATAACACAAAATGAGTATTTGGAAACAGGCTGAACAACACAAACGCAATAGCATGAGAGGATAATTTATTTTTTTTGTGTGTTATGAAACTTTACGACTTTGATTCTCTTTTATTGGCTGTCAACCCTTGTGAAGAGCAATCAAGAGAATAAAAAACTGTCAAATGCAGGCCTTAACAAGCCCTAATTTTGCATTGATTATCGGTTTTTTTTAGGGTCTTGATAAAAAATAAAGCTTTCCAGCTCCTCTCGACCGAAGTGTAAAGTGCACCTAAATTACGTCATTTCGAGCCTACGATCTCGGCTTGGCTCGGCGCGCGTGTGAGTTTAGCCATCTATCCATTATCCACTAAAGCTTTTGAAGACGGCATTAAAGGTATTATAATTAAACTCAATAATATTTCTTCATCTCATTAATGTGAGATATGAAATTTGGCAAGTTGCAAATAACCTTAATTTCCAATATGAGATACTTAAATCCTGCCTAGCTGGTCTGAGGCACTGGGTTTATACCCATGTGGGCTGCAGGTCGTGAGTTCGATTCCCTTTGGGAGCGTTGCATTAGCGTAATTTAACTCATACCTCACACGGGCACATATGGGGAATTTTCCTTGGAAATCCCTTTGGGGGCTGGGTTTGCCCGCTTATGCGGAGCTCGAACTCGGGGTGCTCACTGAAAAATTGCGAGTAGGCTTCCGTTATTTCATTTGCCGTTTCCAAAAAAAAGATACTTAAATAAAAAGTGAGTATTTTATTTATGTATATTTTATAATGTGTGTGGTCCAAAAATATTAAGTGAAAGGTTAAGTATTATTGACATGAGTGTGTCAGTTACAATATTATCTGACGTGACGCTGATTTAATAAAAATAAAGTGTCAATCAGTTAGTATTACTGTTGAGAACGGTGTAAGCAAGTCGTTCTCCTATAAATACCATTCATGGTCTCAACTTCTTTCTTCACCAAAAATCGCCTACTCTAGCCTTGTCATAGTCCAAAATGAAGCAAAGATCGGTTGTTTTTTCCGCATGCATTTTAATCCTTTTTGTGCTCGCTATCTCAGGTGATCATCAATCATATCTTAACCCGCTTTTGATTTACTAATATTACAGATAATATATACGATTGTATTTATGTAATCCAAATTAATCAATTTGTAGGTTTTTTTTTATTTTATCGTACCTCTATATTTTTATTATTTATACCATCTAACGTTAGTTGAAAATTGAATAGAAATTGCGAGTGTGAAAGGAGCACTATGTGAGAAAGCTAGCAAGACATGGTCAGGCAACTGTGGCAACACCGGAAACTGTGACAAGCAGTGCCAATCATGGGAGAAAGCAGCTCACGGTGCATGTCACGTGCGTGGTGGGAAACACATGTGCTTCTGCTACTTCACCTGTAAACAGGCAGAAAAGCTCGCCCAAGACAAATTTAACACCGAAAAATTCGGCCCGATGACAGTAAAGTAGTAGTACCGGATGTCGAGCATCCATGAAAGGATCGGTTTCCTTAAAAAAAAGTCTCGATTACAATAATAAATAAATAAAACAGAAATTTGCTTGTTTGTTGTCACGTTATGAGCTTCTTTAAAGAAGCTAGCTAGTACGATGTTGTCAATATTGGAGCATTTTCTTGGTAGTGATATATATGTAATAACGTGCCACGCGCGCCTTATGTTTCCCATATATACATCAAGTATTATATCGATCTATAAATGATTTTAAGGTTGTTTATTGAGTTTTGTGCTTTTAGTATACAGTCTGCGACGTGCTTTTTTGGATCCCTTTTCCAACTACATGTCGCAAAAAATCTGTTCGGGCAAGATTTTAGCCTATAGTTGACAACTTTTTCGACGCAATTGGCTGCTACTAGTTTAGTTTTAGTTTATAATCGATACACTCTCAAACTTGGCAGTGAATTTAATAAAAGCTTGAAGTGTCTTTATTTAAAATTTATATATATTGAACTTCTGAGTTTAAAGGAGATCACTAGGCCTAAGGATTAAAAAAAACGTGTGATGGCGTTTAATCTTAAAGTTTTTTGTGGCGTGTTCTGAAATTTTGATTTCTTTGAAGAAAACAATAGACATATTTAATACTTCCTCTGATTCAAAATAACTGCTACAGTTTCCTTATATAGATGATTCAAAATAAGTGCTACACTTTGAAAAATTACCTTATTTGACAAAAAATAATATGACTCACACTCACTAACTTTCTACTTCAAGAAAGTGAAATGACTCATTTATCCTTACTTTTTACTTTTAAACATCATTAACCTCACTTTTTACAAAATATGTGGGACTCATTATCCACTAACTATTCAATTAATTTAATTTAACCATCATTATAATCTTTTGCCTCAAAAACCGTAAAACTTAAAGTGTAGCACTTATTTTGAATCGGAGGAAGTAATAAATTTAGATGTAATTTTTTTGTAAACTTTATACTTCCTCCGATTCAAAGTAAGTGATACAATATTGATTTCACGGTTTTTGAGGCAAAAGATTATAATAAATGTTAAATTATATTAATTGAATGTTTATTGGGGAATGAGTCCTATAATTTTTGAAAAAAGTAAGGTTAATGATGTTTAAAAGTAAAAATAAGGGTAAAGAGGTGATTTCACTTTATTTTAGTATGTAGTTAGTGGTGTGGAATCCACTAATTTTTACCAAATAAGGTAAATTTTTAAAGTGTATCACTTATTTTGATACACCCAAATATAAAAAATGTATCACTTATTTTGAATCCGATGAACTATATGAATTGTCATATAAATCAAGAAATCCACGTGAACTTATATAATATAAACATATTGTATATAACATGTAGGTGTGAGAACGGTCAAAAGAGCAAGAGTAGAAATTCCTATCAACGTTCAGGAGACGATCCCAACGCCCATTTGAGAAAAATCGACGACTTCACGCAATCAATCCTCCACTTCTCCTCATCGCGGTAAGTAAATTCCACTACTTTATCTTCAGTTTCATTAATTTTTGTGTAATCGATCGATTGTACGTTTAAAAAACCCTAGTATTTTTGGTTCGAAGTTTATGTTTGCAAAACAGGATGTATCGCTTCAGATCTGCTTCTTAAATGCGTTTATTTCGCTCCGTTGATAGTAGGGTTGTTAAATTGTGCCATCGTTTCGTGTTTTTGGGTAAAATGACACGAATTCATTCAACACGAAAACAACACGACACAAAATCGTGTTTTATTTTACTAACACGAACACGACCCAATTAAAATAAAACGATAAACACGATAAACACGAAAACATAAAATAAATAACAAAAATAACAAATTTCTTAGTTATTACATGTTAAAAACCCGACAAACACGACAAAAATATAAAATTAATTTCTAAACGTTCTCAATATCAAAACTATCGTGTCAATTTCGTGCTAATATCTGAACACAAAATGACGCGACTTCGTGTTTGTTTTACACAACACGAACACGAATTCAAATTTCAATATCGTTCCAATTTCGTTTCGTTTCGTGTATTTTTGTCGTGTCGTGTCAGGTTTTGATAGCCCTAGTTGATAGGAATTTGTTCTTGATTTTTGTTTCAGTTTGATTTTTGCAAGAAGCGATCTGATTTTGGAAAATGTGTACTTATAAATAGCATGTAAATAACTTGACATCAGTAGAGAGATGACACAAAGTGAATTAGGGTATGTTGGATGCTATCTTCAACACAATGAATGAACATGAAACACAGCTAATTAATACAAACAAAAAAGAAGAACTTGGTGGGCCAATTAAAAAAACGTTTGACTCTATTCTTTTTTCTACTAACTAATTAGCCACACTCTTTAAAAAAGGTGGTGATTTTTACACCACAACTTTTAATGCATCTACCACAACTTATGTTTGATATACTTATACGGTTAGTTGTAAAACTTGTACTGTGTGATATAGGAAGTAAAAGTTGTAGTGCAGAAATGAATTCCCCTTTAAAAACTACAATCTTTCTCTTTGCTTAAATACACGACTGACAACATTAGAAACTAACTTAACTAATGATCCTAAATTACTCCTAAACTTAAGCCCACGTACAACTAGGGGTGAGCATTTGAATCGAAAAACGAACCGAACTGAAAACCTGGGGAATATTAGAGTAAAACGTGTAAAAAATTCATCATTTTCGGTTTCAGTTTTATTGGTTCGGTCCGGTCCTCGGATAAGATGAGCATTTAAACTTAAAAAACTGAACTGAACCAAAACCGATAACATGTAATCGGTTCGGTTTTAAAAAGTGTCATTTTCGGTTCGGTTCAGTTCGTTTCCAGACCGTGCTCACCCCTGCGTACAACATGCATGACCATTTCAATTTTGCCATAAAAGACAAAACTACCCTTATTTCCAACAGGGGAGGCTCGGGAGACTAATACTATGACCGGTCATGTGAATGCACTTTCCGAGCCAATCGACACGCTCGACGGGAGAGTAAATTCTACGCTTGATAACGTTACTGATTTGGCGCACGAGTTTAGACGTGTTCTTAATCATACCATTTTGACCACCCGTGATGTGACGACAGCTGTTCAGGGTCTGCAGAGAGAAGTGCGAGTTATTGATGAGAATCTATCTTCTCTCAGTATTTTCATAAGACCTAGTATGGGCGGGTTGTGCCCGTACAATATTGTATTGATAAAAACTTGTATTGACGTAGCCCTATGACTCTGTCCATCTTGTGTTTTTGTTATGTATGAAAACTACTTATCAAGTGTTTTATTATTATGATACTAGCTTACATAACTATTTTTTTTTTTTAACGAAAGTTAGTAAGTTAGTGGTTCGACATATGCAGTGACATCGAAGCTGGCAGTATGCATTCCTCGAACATCCCCTTTTGTGGGGAATAAACCTCAGCACCTTTTATTCTTCTAAATAATGCCCCTAACAAGTCTTGAACTCAAAATTTCTTGAAGGCAAACTTCCCAAGACAACCCTTGATGACCAATTGATCTAGACCAATTATTCTCAACCACCTTTTACATAACTGTTGGTGGGTCAATCTAACTCAGACCCGTATTATTCCCAACCAAAACTAAAATTGACACGTTTTGAAAATAACTCATTTAATCTGTCTCTCTGGCAGATTGCTTGGCAATCTTTAATTGAAGCTTTAATCATTCTACCAACACAACAAACATGTAGTATATGAAGAAAAATGAAGCAAATGGATTTAACAAACTATCATTAAACTAAAAAATGACACCCTTAATCGGAATCATGTCAAGCAAATGCGATTTATCAGTTCATTCATTTTGCTTAAATATATGGAATTATTTACTTCACAAACTCGATACCTTTATTAAGGGAGCTGATTCGTACAGAGCAACTTTTATCCATACTGAGCAAATTCATCCTAAATGACAATCATACCCTTAATGAGAGGGGTGAAATGTAAAATATGTTAGAAGTAAAGTAAGGGTATGATTGTCATTTGGGATGAATTTGCTCTATATGGATAAAAGTTGATTTGTACGAATCAGATCCCCTTTATGAACCAACCTTTAATCTTTAAACCCGTTTTTGAACCCATTTTAGAAATTGTTTTTCGAGTGGGACCCGATAATAAAAACATTTGGTCGTGGAACTTTTGCTTAAATCTTATCAATGGTTACGCGTTATCACAAAAAGTAGATGTAAAATATCACTCAATAAAATGGATGCATTAGAACATCGTGGATTCAACATAAAGCAAATGGATTTGTGTTTGATTACAATCTGATGAACGTATACTTTAATTTGTGCATCTTGTAAACACGTCGGGAATTATACACTACATTAAAAACTATTTTGATCGTTTCATGGATTTGAAACACTTGAACTTGAACGATTTTTCTAATATGTTTTCTAGCTAATGGGAATTGTACTTTTTTAAGCATGTGCACACATTGGATTATCATATTTTGTCAAATGTTAATTTCAAAACAATGATTTACATCTGAATAATTGTCTAAATATGATGTACTTTTGGGTTGTAAACATTAATATTTGATAATCCATTGTGTATTTATGTTGCTTTACTATTATTGATTGTTGACCTATCATGTAAGTCGCTTAATTGCTCGCTCTCCCGCAATAAAACAATTTTGGCGATATTATGGGCGAAGATAAACGTGTTTAAATGTATTCAAATCTGTATACAGTTAAAAATATGTAAGATTTGATCAATTAAACACCATCCAATACCGCACAAAAATATATTTAATACCCCAAAAATATGTTTACCCTATTTACATATGATAAACTTTATAAGTCAACCAAAATTCGAATTATGGCTATAGTTACAGAATAACTGTATTCCAAAAATCCCGCCCTTATCAATATCTTTACCAAATTTGAAGATCCTATCACCATTGACACTATTTATATCCCTCTTCATTCCCCTTCATAATAATACCTATTTAACTATAAAGTTAGAGCATACTTACTTTGTAATCAAGCCAGACGCCAATTCCGAAAGCTTAAGGAACGAATTCAGGTAACAATTCGTGCTTCAATTCAATATTTTTGTGTCTGTATAATAAAACAGTAATAATTCAGTTTTCAAAATGATTCAATATATTTCATCAAAACAGTAACAAATGGATTCTTTCTTTCCCTTTGGTTCTATGTTTTTATTTTATTAAAAATCTGTGTGTCAATGCTTACCTTGCAGTCAGTTTTATCGCAGCACAAAACATTGATCTTCAGATTACAGGTATTTCGAAGTTCCTGCATTAACACACAAAATGGTTTTATTGAGGAAAAATCCATAAAAAATAGGCAAACTTTTTAATTATTTTTTCATGAATTACTAATTAAAGCACTTTGAATTATTAAGTCAAACTGTTTCATGAAACAGTTTTTTAATAAAAATCCAGAAAAAATAGTTTGACTTTATAAACTAAACCTTAAAACCGATTCTGAAAAATTAGTCAAATTGTTTCGTTTATCCAGCTAAAGCCAAAATACATATTTATTTTTGATAACTGTATTAAAAAATAAAACAGAACTAAAACATTTTGACTGTTTAAAGTCAAACTTAAACAGTATGTACAAACCCTATTTTTAAAAAACATTTTAAATATATTTTACAATTATAGCATACAAATATGATGTTAATAAATGTTAAAATTTTTGACTAAATACCATCATCTCGCAGATACAGTCATTCCATCATCTTCGATCTACAAAACAATAAAAGATAAGTATTTTTCTTACAACATTTGTATCTTTTTAATGTATTTCAATAAATTGTCAGCTTACTATAATACAACCACATGTAATAAACGATCAATTTTATTAATGTAATTTCAATTCCTGCAGCAAATAACAACAGTAGAATAACAGTAATCGTAAACAACCTGTTAAGGACATAAGTTCGAAAGCAGTGCTATTGGAATACTGTTCAATTGCAGTCTTATGCATCATTCAAAATTCAGGTATTTTTTTTTTTTCTATTTAAAACTACAATTAAATTGTTTATTCTATCATGCACATATGTGTAATTTCCCTAACTGAAGTCAATCAAATGAACTTAGATGTAATCAAGAGATGTGATTTGTTATGCTTCTTTAAAGATTATTAGCTGGAAAACTATTTCATATATTATGTTAATTACAAAAACAAATATATATATATATATGTTTAGGGATCCATTTTCAGAGCCAACAATTTCCTTTTTTTATGCTTTCTATTTTGTGTCTAATTGTAGGACTCATTTGCCTACATATTGATCATCAATTATTTAGTTAATAATACATTCAAATATACCAAACACGCAATTAGAATCATATGTAATCGGTTTGAAAAGTATCTAATCACAAACACCCGGATGATTGCGTGTTGGTAAAAACTATTCATTAAACTTAAAATGGATAAAAAAAATAGCAAAAATAAACCGACTGTTATGCCTATTATTCAATAATTTTAGCGTTTCTATAGTAAAATCAGTTAACAATCAACGCAAATTTCATGCTTTTTAATACTATATCGATCTATCAACTGAACCCTAATCAATTTCTATAGTAAAATCAGTTTTCTATTTTAGCAAATCTTACTTATATTCCAATTTCAATGTATAAACTGAACCCTAATTTCTTAATCCAATGTTAAATTTAGAAATTACCGGTCAAGGGTTATTGCAACGACAGCCGCAGAATCCGGTCTCTGGTTACACCACCTCTATCTGGACAATCTCCCTGATCTGCAAGGTATTTTACTCGGGGCGCACCATCGTTTTTGGTTATTACAGACACGATCGGAATGTTTGAGCGATTATCTCGAAGGCCGACTGTCGGCCAGTATCGATTTTGACTCCCTTTGTTTGTTTGACAGATAAGGGTGACACATTTTAATCATGTTTGGGCCGAATACAACGTATTAACAACTTCATTGGGCTGGACTCCTTTTAAGGGCCAAATGGGCTGGTCTTCATTTTAATACTTACCCACTTAATCACCAAAATAATTAATTGTCGTATTATTGTGTGAAATATATTATTATTTGTGTTATTTGTAATTTAATTACATGACATATTTTGGCACTCAAAATTCTAATTTCATTTTTCTACATATATTATATAGCGATATAATATATTGACAGGTATAATTCTACCACTAATAAAGCAATGGTAGATAATAAAGAAAAAAAAGGAGGAAAAAGAAAAAATATGGTTGAAAACAATGAGAATCAGCCAGAAAACACAGTAGATGGTTTTTGCTCTTCGTCAAGCACACGTAAGTATTTTATTTAATAACTCTATTTAATAATTGTTTAGATTATATCGTTTCCAATTTAATAGTTTATCACAATATTTAACCAAATTTTACTTATTTTCGATAATTAGGATTGCCAAATGATATTAATGGAGTGGTTAGGAAACCTGGAAGACCTATCGGAAGAAAACCACTCACGCCAATTAGTGAAAGTATGCAACATTTATTGTCTATCCTTTTTTATAAGATTGTAATTTTTTAACCGTATAAAGTATGCAACCTTTGTAAATAGTACCATTTTATCTATCACAGATTTGCTCGGTGATATAACCAAACAACGTCCTGGAAGGCCGTCAAAAAGTAAAAAACTTCGATATCCGCCAACAACAATGAATCAAAAGGTATAAATTCAAGGGATCGTAACATTTAATGATTCATGAATTATCAAAACATAAATTTATAATTAGTATGTATCTATTTTATTTAGTCATTGTTTATGTTGCATTAGGTCGCTCATTTATATCACCAATGCCTATCATAGTTCCACATATGAGTCACTCATCATGTAAGTAAATTGTATATCCAATTTTTTAAAATGCATTTACCTTTTGTATAAAAATATATTCATTTTTATGTTGTCTTTATTTTTATATTTTAATTAATGAATGCGTTGATTTAGGTCCACCTTTAAATATGTTTTATCGAAATACCCCTTCTATAAATGGATTATTCGCGACACCACCAACCAAATCACCATTTGTAACGTTTGCAACTCCAACAACTACAACACAACCAGGCGAATTTCCGACTACTTCAAATAGTGAAATCAAAACAAACGGTATTTGTTTTTTCGTAAATATTTACTAAATTTTCAATGTATATTTAATTAAAATTATATTTTCTCAGTGAGTGGAGTATTCACCAACAAGACTTCAAGGTTCAACATCAACACACCCATAAATTTTAATTTAAGCGAAAAAGGTTTGTTATTCTTACTATCAACTGACACCTAAGAAAACAACAATTGTTTTATATGTTTTTATCTTTTTACTTTTTATAATTATTAACATTATACATCGAAATAGGAGATGCTTCAAATGCAAAGGAAAAAAAGACAAACAAAAAAGGAAAAACGGTCCGTCCGAGAATCTCCCGTGGATTAAACTTCACCACCCAACAGAACGAAAATGAACCTGAGATACCACCGCATGCAATTGTTGGAATTTCAAACGGTACACATTTATATAATAAAAAAAGTCTGTTATTATGTAAACCCTATAAATTTGTTTTTTTACATCATAAGTCTTTTTCACACTTATTTTTTGTAGAATACCTTGACCATGGAGATCCTGATTTCGAGTGCGCGTCTTGTGGCGCTATGGTTTGGAAAGCTGAGAAGGACCGACGAGGATATGGTTCAAACCCCCACTCATTTTCAATATGTTGCATGAGGGGTAAGGTTAAGCTGCCTGTTGACATTATTGAACCACCAAAATTATTGAAAGATCTTATTACCAATCAACATCCAAAGAGCGCTTCCTTTTTAAGCAATATACGACGATATAACATGATGTTCACTTTCACTTCTATGGGTGCTAAGCAAGACGAGTCCGTTAATGTAGGACGTGGCCCGTACTGCTTCAGGATAAATGGAGAAAATCCACATAGATTGGGGAATTTGATGCCCGAACCAGGAGCACGTCCTAAATTCTGCCAACTTTATATATATGACACGGAAAACGAGATTAGAAACCGGATACAAGCTGTTAGGTAAGCAATCGAAATTAATTAATTATTTAGTTGCAATTTGTAGACGAACCATTTAAATTTTCATACTTCTTAAATATTTCTTTTTTTCCCAGCAATCGTAAAAGCACGTCAACATCTAATAATGAAATAGACTATCAGCTTACTACCCAGATACGAGACATGCTTGATTCAATCAATCCATTGGTAGAGAAGTTTCGGATTGCTGGTCAAGTATTAAGGTCTTCAAATGACAATAATATTAAGCTTAGACTTATAGGCAGCAGGTCACAAGACGGTAGGAATTACAATCTACTAACTTCGTCCGAAGTAGCAGCTTTGATTGTTGGTGACTTTGAAGATACATCAAATCCTAGGGATATCGTCCTCCACCGGCAAAACGGAAAACTCAAAAAAATAAGTGAGTTGCACGTACTATACCTAGCATTGCATTACCCTTTGTTTTTCCCCTATGCAGAAGATGGGTACCGTACTGATGTCTACCACCAAGGAGTTACTGATTTTAATGAAAAAAATAAAGGCACGCGAGTATCAATGAAGTAGTGGTTCGCTTACCGACTGCAAGACAGGAGAAATCAGTTCTCCATGATACTCAGTGGTAGGCGATTGTTACAGCAGTTTTGTACCGACGGATACTCAATGGTTGAGGCTGAGAGGATGAGATACATAATTACGCAGCAAAAAGATTTAAGAACCGACACTTATGCCAAATTGGCCATCTTGGCGCAAAATCAAGATAATGGTAATGTATTACGTGGTAAGAAGTACGTGCTACCGTCGTCATTCACCGGGAGTCCAAGGTATATGATGCAGAACTATTTAGACGCTATGACGATCTGTAAGTTTTACGGTTATCCTGACTTATTCATAACTTTCACGTGTAACCCTAATTGGCCTGAGATTGCCCGTGAAATGGCCAAGAAAGGTTTGAAATCTGAAGATCGTCCGGATATTATATCTAGAGTGTTTAAAATTAAGCTAGATTGCCTCCTGAAGGATTTCAAAGAAAATCATACTTTTGGTCACGTAAAAGGAGGTAAAATTCCAACACATTTTAACCAACTACTCATTTAAATGTATTTTTCTTTTTATATATTTATATTTATATTGTTTTTCTTTCTAAATCGCAGTGGTTTACACTATTGAGTTCCAAAAAAGGGGTCTTCCGCATTGCCACATATTATTGTGGCTTAAGCCACAAGACAAGATAACAGCAGAATCAAAAATAGATGAATTCATATCAGCAGAGATACCCGACAAAGAACAGGATCCTGAACTGTACCAAATTGTCACCGATCATATGATGCATGGCCCGTGCGGTGCTGAAAATCCAAGATGCCCTTGCACTGTCAATTTCAAGTGTACAAAAAAAATTTCCGAAATAGTTTAACGAATCAACTTTAATCGATGAGACTGGATATGCAATCTACCGGAGGAGAAATGATGGAAATACTATAAAGAAAAGCGGAATAGATTTGCACAATGGTTATGTCGTGCCATACAATCCAGGTTTGCTTAGAAAATACCAGTCTCATATAAACGTTGAATGGTGCAACCAGATTGGTTCGATAAAATATCTGTTTAAGTATGTGAACAAAGGACCGGACAGGGTTACTGTTGCTGTGGAGGGCTAGGAGGTCGACGAAATAAAAGATTATTATGATTGTAGGTATCTTTCCGCCTGCGAGGCAACGTGGCGTATATTTCAGTTTGATATTCATAAAAGGACACCTTCAGTCGAAAGGTTGCCATTCCATTTAGAGGATGAACAGCCAGTAATCTTTGATGCAAGGCAAAGTATTGATTACGCGTTAGATAAGTCATCTGTGAACGAAACCAAGTTTATAGCATGGATGGAACTAAACGAGAGAGATCTAGACGCCCGTAAACTCCTGTATGTTGAGATCCCCCAATATTACGTTTGGAATCAGCAGCAACGTATTTGGCAGAAGAGAAAAAGAGGAGATACACTTGGCCGTATACATCATGTCCCGCCCTCATGGGGTGAACTTTATTATTTACGTGTATTACTGAACAAGGTAACAGGTCCAAGAAACTGGGATGACCTCAAGGAATGGCGTGGTGTTATTTATCCATCATACAGAGATGCGTGTTATGCCCGTGGGCTTCTACAGGACGACAAGGAATACATTGATGGGTTGTTGGAAGCAAGTTTTTGGGGCATGGGTGATTATCTGCGTTCTTTTTTTGTCATGCTCCTCATGACTGATAGTATGTCTCGTCCAGAGTTTGTCTGGGAAAAAACTTGGCATGTTTTGGCGGAAGATGTGTTAAACGTTGAAAGAAGGAAGCGTAACGATCCAGGTAATATATTTAAAAAATTAAGTCAATTTAGTCATTATTTTTAGTTTCATATTTTTTTCTATTATTTTCATAACTTGTGCCGCTTATGAATGCAGATTTACAACTTTCTGACACACAAAGGATGAATATATGTCTTACGTATATTCAACACATGCTGCTTTGTAATAACAAGAGTTTGAGGTCTTTTTCAAACATGCCATATCCGGATGCAGAATACACGATGGAAAATTACAACCGATTAATATACGACGAGGAATCCTACAACAGAGATGAACTCCGTGACCAGCATCAAACTCTTTATGCCAGCCTTACATCCGAGCAGAAACGTATATACAGAACAGTCATGGACGTCGTTAATAATGAAAAGGGTGGAATGTTCTTCGTATATGGTTACGGTGGTACTGGAAAGACCTACCTGTACAAAACTATGTCTGCTGCATTACGTTCCCAAGGGCCAATAGTATTGAATGTTGCATCAAGTGGTATTGCGGCCCTTTTGTTGGAAGGTGGTAGGACGGCTCATTCCAGGTTTGCACGTCATTATTATACTCGACCACAACATTATACTATTATAATCTGTACTTTGTATGGTAATTTCTAATTATGTACTATTTTCAGATTTGCAATTCCTATTAATGTGGTGGAAGATTCAGTGTGTCACATATCAGCTGACGGTGACCTTGCTGAGTTGATCCGAAAAGCAAAGCTAATTATCTGGGACGACGCACCAATGATTAACCGATATTGTTTCGAGGCATTTGATAGAACTCTTAGAGACATATGCAGGGATGACCCGTCGACACCATCAAAACATGTTTTTGGTGGAAAAGTTGTTTTGTTTGGTGGTGATTTTCGGCAAATTCTCCCTGTTATTCCAAACGGCTCTAGGCAAGATGTGGTTCATGCGACGATCAATGCTTCATATCTTTGGGACCACTGCACTGTCTTGAATTTAACAGTAAACATGAGGCTGGGATCTGGATCATCTGATGTCGAAAGAAAAGAGATAAAGGAATTCGCAGATTGGATACTTGATATTGGGAACGGCACTATAGGTGTGTACTTAATTTTTCTCTAAATGATATTAAACCATTCGCATATTTTTACTTAATGATATCAATTTTTTTTTTTCTAATTACCTAAAAATAGGTGGTGAAAATGATGGTGAGTCGTCAATAGAGTTCCCGGACAACATGCTGATTCCAGCGTCTGATGATAATGTTGGGGCTATTATTCGAGAAACATACCCTCATGTAACACCTCAATTTTTATAACACCTTTTAAATCTTATTTTTAAATAAAAATATTACAAGTTCAATATTCCCAAAATACGGTTTAACAAAAACCTTAAAACATTTATCAGAGTATTAAAACCGGTGTTACATTATAATATCATAGCCATAGGATAAACGGGATCTACCTACGAGCTCCCGAGCTAATCAACACTAGGCCACTTCTATCGCGACCCTCTAAGCCATCGATCTCGAACCTGAGTACATAGCCAAAAATAAAGTAGTACGTGAGACAAAATTTTCACGTGAGATACATGGGTTTTAGACCCGACATTAATATATAAATGATTACACATACGAAATATATATATAGCCATACATATTTACATACTATGGTTACCTCCGCGGTACCCCTAACACATTCATATACATCGATCACCTCCTCGGTAATCCCATCACATTCAATCATAGCCTAATCGACCCGTCAAGTTGTTCGGAATGCCTCCAATCCAACGAGACCCCATTTTTGTCCTACTAACCAGAATGCCTCCAGTTCAGTAGAACCCCCTTTGTCACCTTGTCCAAGCAAGGTGACCCATCATATCTCACTAATCGGAATGCCTCCAATTCAGTGAGATCCAACATCGTGTTGGGAGATCGGAATGCCTCCAATCCTCCCGCTTTAAAGATACCATGATAACCAGAAAGCCTCCGATCTATCATGTACCTGTCCTATTTCAAACTACCCGTCATAACTATTTCATGTGACTATATGTCACATCCATCATCAATGCCATAAGGCCAACATACAAACTATCTATATACTAGTCTCACTTAGTATTCACAAAATCAAGCAACTAGTTAATATAAAGAAATTAAATAACTAGTTTAACATTAATAGTCACATATTAAAAATATTTCTTTACCGCTATGTACCCAGTTTTAAAGTTCACATGTACTCACCTTAGCAATAAAATGCTCCAACCGAATTCCTTACGGCAATCTCTTTGCTTCACGATTCGGTCAACCTTCTAAGATCTCACCAAATGCCTAAAATAATAATCATAAGATTATCAACATCATATACTACTACTATGGTGTTCATCTATCTCTAGATAACACTTATTAACACACTTCCCCAAATATGGTGATTTACCAAACCCTAGGTTTGGCCAATCCTTAAGATTCTTACAAATCATAATCATACACTTGTTTCCTTTGTTAATACACCATCTATTAAGTGTATCCATCATTTATATCACCATAATCCATAACCCCATGAACTAGGGTTTCAAACCCTTACATCCAAACACATAGATCTTAAGCTACAAAGATCAAAGAGTGAAGATATACCTTTAATCTTCAACTAGGAGTGAAATCTACCAAAGATTTGAGAAGAAATCAACCAAAATCTGCATTTGAGCTCCAAAATCGCCAAAGGGAAGAACTAGGGTTTTCTATTTCATCAAATGAGCTCCAACCCGATTTTAATGCTGAACGTCACAAGTTCACGGCGCGAACAATAGTTCGCGTCGCTAAGTCTGCGTTCTTCATAGTTCGCGATCGCTAAGCCATCGTGAACTACATCACGACCAATGGCTCAGATCCCTGATCGAAGTTCCCGATCGTTACCCCTAGTTCGCGTCGCGAACTTTCCAAAGCAGCAGGGCTGCACTTTTTCATCTTTGTCTCGACCCGGTTTCGCCCATAACTTTCTCGTACGGTGTCCAAACGACACGAAACCAATTCCTACGTTCTTTAAACGATTTATCCATTTTTATCATATTTTTATACAATTTATTTAATACTAAATTTCGGGTCGTTACAACTATCCACCCCTTAAAAGGATTCCGTCCTCGGAATCACTCGAAAAATTGCAAATCCCCATTCTACCGAGCATCCATTCTCATTCTCCCATGGTTATTACCATCAATATTTTCTCGTTTCAATTTAGCCAACCACATGCATATAAACATTCACTTAACTCTGTTAGATCCGAACGGGTCAAAAGAATAAATCTTAGGCCTTTAATACCCAAACGGGTCAAGATGCCACAATTTGACCACAACGCTTCAAATCCTTTAACCGATCATTCTATTCACAAAACAATAACATGACGTAACCATTACAATTATTTGATTGAATAATAAAATAAATCTAGCTTCGACCAAGTCGATAAGATCCAACATTGTCTAACCCTTGACTTAAGAACAAAGTCAACTATACTTTAACATTTTCCCTTCTCGTTAAAAGATCCCATAAATCCTCCTTTTCTTTACAATTTACCTTTAATTCATGATCCATCTACAATCATATACTCGATCCCCAAATTCAATCTTGACAACACCCAAACGGGTCAAAGTTTCACGATTCGACCCTAACACACCCAATCATTTAACCAAACTCTTTGTACCCATTGGGATGATATGAACCAATCATTACTAATAACTAATTGACCAAAATGATAGTCAATGCCTAGCTTTGACCAAATTGTCAACATTGTCCAATTTTTTTGACTTAAGCACAGAGTCAACCATATCTTGACAATTTCCTTACCCACTAGTGGTTCCATTAATCATCAATTCCTTAACAATCAACTTTACATTCATGGTCCGACAACAATCATACCCGATTCCTAAATTCCATTCGAAATACCCAACGGCCAAAGTCGCACCCCTCTGACTGCCATTATTTCCATTAATCCATTAACCACTATCATACTCATGTAGATGATATATTATGCCAGTATCCTTGGCTAACCATTTTAAACGAAAGTCAAAACCCAATTTTGACTAAAGTCAACAATCCACTCGTTGACCAACCTTGACTTATGAATAAAGTCAAACTTACTTTGCAAAATTCACACATTCCTCATCACCGTAACATCTTTCCTAAGCTTTTCATTCCCGATTTCCATATTTAAATCTCCTTTCTCAATTGTTCCCTTTTTCCTCGATTTTGATTTCCACAACCAATTAACAATTCTGAATTTAAAGCAATGCCGAATCTCTATTACTTTTTAACTTTCATTCAATTACTTATACCGTTCGTAATTTCCTTCAAACATCCTCATCAATATTTGTAATTCACGATTACCGGCTTTAGAGCCTCAATCATATTCAATTGTGGCCTAACCACCCGTTATACATCTCTCACCACTTATTGGCTACTAACAAACTTTGTTCCCTATAAACACTCATTTTCATAATCTATATACTTGTAGGCATCTCTTACACCTACCTATACTTATACATGACTCGTGTTTTCAACCCAAGTTCTCACTTGCCATAAAGATCATAACAACAAATAACCATGCGGTTCTACATTCGTCAGATATAAACATCATAACGCTGACACACCTTATCATACTTTAACTATCAAATCGAGATGATCGGAAAGCCTCCAATCCATCACGATTCCAAAGTGTCACAATGATCGGAAAGCCTCCAATCCATGGCGACTCATCAAATCTCGTTAATCGGAAAGCCTCCGATCTAACAAGATCCAATCTATCTTATTCTATTTTGCATACCATACTAGTATACATCTTTTCTCATCACATAACTTTACCACTTTCTTACGCATTCAAACGTCTATTTATTCCTCATGCAATTTCAACATATTTCTCATATCATTTTCTTTCATAATAACATATTTCTAATTGAAATATACTACTTAACATGTTCCTCAAAACATTATCTTTCCATTATCATATGTCTTTCATAGACCCTTACTCCCACTTATACCTTTATGCCATACGGTATACACATAATCATTTCTAGTGTTTTCCATCAATCTACACACTTATCAATCGTCTTTAGTCGATTTATTTTCTCATTACTAAAATTTCCAATCTTTCTTTTACCATCAAGGTAGCCACTAATACTTTCGGTTTTCCTCATTCTTACCGAATAAATTGGTCAACTCGAGTCACCCAATTGACTCCGATCCATAACCCATTATAAGCTATCACACTTTTTCTATGTCATTTTTTTTTATTAATTGTTACCTTTGACTTAGCATACCATTTCCATGACATTTTACAATTAATTATCATTGTACTCTTAGTATCGAATCCATTATTCATGACACAAACTTTTGACATAACTGATTGTCAACTTTTACTCAACCATTTTCGATTACTGAATTTTATCATTCCCGATGCTTATTCTTTCCAACATATTTTCCATTTACGAGTTTTAAAACTTCACTATATCTTTGATCATTCTTTTCTTTGCCTTACTCCTTTGATATTACTACATCATATACACTTTTCCCGCAAGGAACTACAATTTTACTTTTAAACTTTTCCCTTATATGGTTCCTCATCCATATATAATATTCCTACTAAGTCTTAGTACTTCCAAGTATTACCATCATTTCATTAAATATATTCATTAATCTCGCGATTCATCTTTCGATATTCCATGACAGCATAATATTTTTTTTTTCTTACTATTCGTGTCGCCGAACGCCAACTCTCCCAAATACAACATCCCTATTTACATAACGAATCGGGGAGATTATTCCCCAAATATATATCCATATCAAACGATCCCTCTATAATTCTTTAGACCATTTCACTTAAGCACTAAATCAAGCGACCACTGAACAAATAAATCGCAAACCACATAACATTCAACTATATAATTGAGAAACGCTTGCCCCACTTGCACCTTCCAACATCACTACGATTTCACGAACTTTGAGTGAGATTCCCTTTCTTTGTTGACTCCAAGCTACTATCGAACTTCCTCTTTCCTCCATGTGACGACGCTTCATGGGTTTTTCGTTGAATTACCTCCTCCACATTCCTAGCAATAAGTTCTCTTAGAAATTCTTCCAAGTACTCTTTCGGGACAAAACTTACCTATCAATCTACTCACGAACTCCTTCCACAACATTTAGCACCATATTCTCTTTCCAGACTTTCGTACATCACATTCTTCCACAATGACGTCTCGTCCTTCAATAACCGAAGTGCAAAAGTCACCATATCTTCCTCCAACACTTTCTACTCTCTAGCACTCGCTCAGCTTCACGAATCCTCCGAATCGTCACCTTCGGCTCGGAACTTCCCGAATACGCATCGGCTTGCACGCCATGAATGTCTCGAACGGACATCCATACCTTTCTTCCGATTCAGAATCACTACCCTCTTTCGTCGAGGACTTCTCAGCACCAACCTTGCTACTTGAAGACCTATTCTTCTTACGGTTGTTAAAATCATCCCGCCTAACCTCATTCGTCCAGCCATCCACAATCCGGCTCACATCTTTATTCACTACATCTTTCATCTGATTAAACAGATTCCGGATAATTTTCCAAATTACCGGGTTCGGGTTTCATCTAACCGGAACCCTCTCCATCATCACCGCGACATGACGAAACTCACTTATAATTTCTCTTCTTGACTTAGAGGAGCTCATCCTCTTCTCGTGGTCACCTTTTTGTTATTCCAATGTCTTCAACAACCAATATTCGAGCAACGACTCAACAGTCAAATAAAACTCATGCAAATCAAACATGCCATTCTCTTAGGGTTCGACCCTACATACTCGCACCTTACAGTCTCAATAGATCTATCATGGACATCCTATGGAACATATGGTCCTACTTAGTATAGCTTAAGACTAGGGAGGTCAAACCTACCTAATTCACTTAAACTATAGCTCTGATACCAAGTTGTAACACCTCAATTTTTATAACACCTTTTAAATCTTATTTTTAAATAAAAATATTACAAGTTCAATATTCCCAAAATACGGTTTAACAAAAACCTTAAAACATTTATCAGAGTATTAAAACCGGTGTTACATTATAATATCATAGCCATAGGATAAACGGGATCTACTTACGAGCTCCCGAGCTAATCAACACTAGGCCACTTCTATCGCGACCCTCTAAGCCATCGATCTCGAACCTGAGTACATAGCCAAAAACAAAGTAGTACGTGAGACAAAATTTTCTCGTGAGATACATGGGTTTTAGACCCGACATTAATATATAAATGATTACACATACGAAATATATATATAGCCATACATATTTACATACTATAGTTACCTCCGCGGTACCCCTAACACATTCATTTACATCGATCACCTCCTCGGTAATCCCATCACATTCAATCATAGCCTAATCGACCCGTCAAGTTGTTCGGAATGCCTCCAATCCAACGAGACCCCATTTTTGTCCTACTAACCAGAATGCCTCCAGTTCAGTAGAACCCCCTTTGTCACCTTGTCCAAGCAAGGTGACCCATCATATCTCACTAATCGGAATGCCTCCAATTCAGTGAGATCCAACATCGTGTTTGGAGATCGGAATGCCTCCAATCCTCCCGCTTTAAAGATACCATGATAACCAGAAAGCCTCCGATCTATCATGTACATGTCCTATTTCAAACTACCTGTCATAACTATTTCATGTGACTATATGTCACATCCATCATCAATGCCATAAGGCCAACATACAAACTATCTATATACTAGTCTCACTTAGTATTCACAAAATCAAGCAACTAGTTAATATAAAGAAATTAAATAACTAGTTTAACATTAATAGTCACATATTAAAAATATTTCTTTACCGCTATGTACCCAGTTTTAAAGTTCACATGTACTCACCTTAGCAATAAAATGCTCCAACCGAATTCCTTACGTCAATCTCTTTGCTTCACGATTCGGTCAACCTTCTAAGATCTCACCAAATGCCTAAAACAGTAATCATAAGATTATCAACATCATATACTACTACTATGGTGTTCACCTATCTCTAGATAACACTTATTAACACATTTCCCCCAAATATGGTGATTTACCAAACCCTAGGTTTGGCCAACCCTTAAGATTCTTACAAATCATAATCATACACTTGTTTCCTTTGTTAATACACCATCTATTAAGTGTATCCATCATTTATATCACCATAATCCATAACCCCATGAACTAGGGTTTCAAACCCTTACATCCAAACACATAGATCTTAAGCTACAAAGATCAAAGAGTGAAGATATACCTTTAATCTTCAACTAGGAGTGAAATCTACCAAAGATTTGAGAAGAAATCAACCAAAATCTGCACTTGAGCTCCAAAATCGCCAAAGGGAAGAACTAGGGTTTTCTATTTCATCAAATGAGCTCCAACCCGATTTTAATGCTGCACGTCACAAGTTCACGGCGCGAACAATAGTTCGCGTCGCTAAGTCTGCGTTCTTCATAGTTCGCGATCGCTAAGCCATCATGAACTACATCACGACCAATGGCTCAGATCCCTGATCGAAGTTCCCGATCGTTACCCCTAGTTCGCGTCGCGAACTTTCCAAAGCAGCAGGGCTGCACTTTTTCATCTTTGTCTCGACCTGGTTTCGCCCATAACTTTCTCGTACGGTGTCCAAACGACACGAAACCAATTCCTACGTTCTTTAAATGATTTATCCATTTTTATCATATTTTTATACAATTTATTTAATACTAAATTTCGGGTCGTTACACCTCATTTGCTTGATAATCTATGGCAACACAGCTTTTTTCAAGATAGAGCCATTCTTGCTCCCACGCACGAAATGGTTGATGTAATAAACGATCGGATGCTGTCTTTAATTCCCGGAGAAGAAAAGACATACGAGTCATCGGACTCTGTTTCTGCTGCAGATGAAGATGATACTATGTTCAACCTTGATATATACACTTCTGAATTCTTGAACAGTATCAAAATGTCAGGCGTCCCACATCATATATTGAAGTTAAAGATCGGCGTTCCGGTAATGTGCATGCGCAATATTGATCAGAAATCTGGATTGTGCAACGGAACCAGACTGCATATATTACGTATGGGGGTAAATATAATCGAGGGTAAAATCATATCTGGCTGCAAGGTGGGTACAATTTGCGCTATCCCTCGAATGGTCATAAGTCCTTCCGACAACAAGATGCCTTTCAAATTGAACCGGAGGCAATTCCCCGTTCAGGTATGCTTTGCTATGACCATTAATAAAAGTCAAGGTCAGACGTTGTCTCAGGTTGGTCTGTTTTTGCAAAAACCGGTATTCTCACATGGCCAGCTTTATGTAGCTGTATCTCGAGTTAAGAGCAAGAAAGGATTGAAGGTCATTTGTTGTGACAGAGATGGCAATTACACTAATTCAACAACAAATGTCGTTTACAAAGAAGTCTTATTTCGTTTGTAAATTATATGTAACATTTCTTCATGTATCTATTTTTTTTACAAAATCATCACCACATCTATCGATTATTATGTCATTTTAGACAATTATTTAATATGTGTTGGTAATTTTCTACATTCTAAAATTTGAAGCATACCCGCCCATCGGGCGGGTTTTGTAGCTAGTGCCTATATATACAAAAGGAAGAAGACTAAATCCTCATTGCTTAACAGAAGAAAACAAACCGACGAGGAAACCAAAGAAGTTGTGCCAACGATCTCACTTAACCGAAGAAAGTAACATGTAAAAGACGAGTATCGCTGGCACGTATCTAACAGAATGGCTAAGTAACAATGTAGGTAGGAACATACATGTACATAGTTTCACAAAGGGACTCGATCCACTATATTCGCATTCGACATTCGCCAAAGCATATGAGTGAATTTTGTAATTTATTTAAGGGTTTTGATAATGACAGCCATTAAGGTTGTCATTAAGATTGAATATTCTGTTTTAAAAAGGAAATTTTTAATTGAATTAGTTACCTGACTTATTAATATTCCTAAAAATATAAAACAAATTTGACCAATGAAGATAAACATGAATACATGGTTTATGATTTAATTAATTATTCATTTTCAAAATAGAATATTCATTCTTAATGACTAATTATCAAAAATGGAGTGATTTTTACACCACATCTTTTAGTTCACGTACCACACTAGTTGTTTTATATACTTGTACAGTATGCAGGAATACTTATACACTGTGGTAGATGCATCAAAAAATGTGATGTGAAAATTAATTCCCTTATTAAAACTCTTTATTTAAAATGAAAAATATATTTTAAATTGGTTGTCTAAGAATACCATTTATCATTTTATCTACCCTTTTTTACTAATCGTAGGAGAACGGTCAAAAGAGCAAGAAAAAGCACGGTAGCCGTCACAACTCACAACCTTCAGGAGACGATTCCAACGTCCATTTGAGAAAAATCGACGACTTCACACAAATCTCATATCCTTTCTTTCTCAAATCGATCCTCCAAATCTCCTCATCGGGGTAAGTAATTTCCACTATTTTATCTTCAATTTCATTTATATTTGTGTAATCGATCGCTTGTACGTTTAGAAAACCCTAGTTTTTTTGGTGCATTCTCACATTTGTTCTCGATTCGAAGTCTATGCTTGCAAAACAGGATGTATCACTTCAGATCTGCTTCTTAAATGCGTTTATTTCGCTTCGTTGATAGGAACTGATCTTGATTTTTGCAATGAAGCGATTTTGAATACTACTTCTGGATTCCTGATTTTGGAATATTTATACTTAAAAATAGCATGTAAATAACTTAAAATCAGTAGCTACAGTTATGCATTGGCTGTAATTTAGCTCTAACCTGAACGGCTGAACTGAAACCCTAGAAAACAGGGGAAAAATTAGCCACCATAAATAGCATGTTTTATAATCCAAATTTTAAGCTACATTACTATCTTACATATGCATTTGAGTGCCAGAGGAGGTGTTTGGATGTGCGTTTTTGAACTGATTATGTGGTATTGATTTGCTTATTTTAAACATGTCATATTAGACAGTGTTTGGATAATTGGATATGGTTCTACTGCTTAAAGTTGTAATAATAACCAGATAAGAATCTTCACTCACTTTTATCTTTTATACTGTTTGGGATCTTTAGGTCAAATTTCAATGGAAAATAGTAATGCTGCATCAACAGCAACTGTAAATCAATGGAGGCAATTTTCAAGAATTTTTCAGTTTTATCTTGATAAAACTACTCCACACGCAGTATATCGGTGGATCGGGACTGCAATTTTAGCATTTCTTTTTATGTTACGTATAATATACGTTCAAGGATTCTATGTTGTTGTTTATGGTCTGGGAATCTACTTACTTAATCTGCTAATCGGGTTTTTGTCACCATTGGTTGACCCTGAAGTTGACCCCACTGATGGCCCCATGTTACCTACAAAAGGGTCAGATGAGTTCAAGCCCTTCATTAGGCGTTTACCCGAGTTCAAATTCTGGTAATTAATAAATTATTTATTGAATTTTATTTTATTTTTTTAATTTTAATGAGTGGTTTTTGTTGTTAAAGGTATGCGATTACAAAGGCGTTTTTCATATCGATTATGTTGACTTTTTTTTCGATGTTTGATGTCCCGGTGTTCTGGCCAATTCTACTTGTTTACTGGCTTGTGTTGTTCACTCTAACAATGAAACGACAAATCATGCATATGATTAAATATAAATACATCCCGTTTAGCATTGGGAAACAGGTCAGTATTCTGTTAAGCTCTACTTTTAATTAGGGAGTAAATTACTCAAATGGTCCTTTAGGTTTGTACCATATTACATATTTGGTCCTTTAGTTTCATAAATTACACTGGTAATCCTTATTTCCGAAACTATTGACACGTTTGGTCCTTTACCAAACAAACGTTAACTTTTCCCGTCAAACAAACGGGTTTCTATGGGTTATAAATTGGTGAAGGGAAAGGGAAAATGACAGATTTACCCCCTCGTGCATCACACGTGACCATACTTTGATTGGAAAAGTTAACGTCTGTTTAGGTAAATGACCAAACATGTCAATAGTTTCATAAGTAAGGACTACCAGTCTAATCTATGAAACTAAAGAACCAAATATGTAATATGGTACAAACCTAAAGGACCATTTGTGTAGTTTATTCTTTAATTAGGGGTGTGTCTAAACACGTTATTGTGGGAATTAACTTTAATTGGTGTTTTTGAAACAGAAATATGGTGGTAAGAAATCATCATCTTCAGCAGGTAGCAGTGGTGGATCTCGAGCAGATTGAAGGATATATTAACATTAGAGACATGGTTAATGACATCATTAGTGTTTTAATTATATATTATTGATGGTTTTATATATAGATACCATCGTTTGAACGCCAAAAGAATAGGATGTTCGTTTCTTACTTTATTGTCAATTCCTGAAATGCAAATTCAAAGACAATTTTTTAATCCAACTCTATACTATACCGCAAATAAAATCACAAAATCCACCTTATATTCTCTACTAAATAAGAATATAAACAATGCTAATATTATTTAATCCAATAAATTAGTTGCATGTTTTCTTATTACTTATGAGGGCAACTAGATAACCATATTTGATTCAAAGAAGTTGATTGAAAGTACCTAGATCTAGAATGGCATACAATTTTTATTTTTATTTTTTTATGTTACTCTTCCCTTTTATGTGAAGTACATAAATCCAAATCTGTTCCTGTTGAAGTGGGTCAACGGTCAAAGGGTATTATGGCCAATCACCATCAAGAAAACAAAGGGAATCAACGAAATCTTGTTGCCAATGGGGCTCGATCTTTACGTCATCGTCAACTTATGGCTTGAAAACGATTGAAAGATATTGCTCTTAAGCGACCCATAATCAAGTTTATGCTTTTTTAGACATGAAATTGACCACAAGATATCTTTATCATCCCCACTAATAGCGGTTAGTCCATCATTTAAGTTAGGATTTATTTTTTTATCAAAAGCAGTGATATACTGATATGAGTTGATTGGGTAACGAGTCAAACTTGTTTCAGGGTCAGTATGGGCATTTTGAAATTGATCCCAGAAATGGTATTGGTTCCTACCATTTGAGCATATCCATGTAGGGATGCACACAAACCGGTTTTTGACAAAACCGGTTTCGGGTTTGACCCAAACCGGTTTTGGTCAAAGCCGGTCAAAACCGGTTTTCGGTTAACCGGTTTCTTTGGGGACTCGAAAACTCTAACCGGTGTAAGGGGTATTGTAACCGGTTCGGTTTCGGTTACAAACCGGTTAACCGGTCAAAACCGGTGTGTTGATCAAATTTGCGGTCGGTTTCGAGTCAAAACCGGTTCGGTTAACCGGTTACTAACCGGTTCGAACCATAAAAACCCCAACCGGTTACTAACCGATCGGTTACTCAATAACCGAACCGGTTATGGTCAAAACCGGTTTTGACCGGTTTCGGTTGCGGTTCGGGTACCGGTTTCGGTTTCGGTTTCGGTTATTTTGTGCACGGCTATATCCATGTGCCTACCAATTTGATCATGACAAATGTTAAAATCGACAAATAAAAAGATGGGTGAGTCACGTGTATTCATTATATTTCTTTTTCAATAGAAAGGAAGAAAAACAAAGAAATAAATAAAAATGCAAAATGATAATGACAGCCCTAAGAGATGTCACTAAGACGTCAAGACACGCATAAAAAACTTGTAGAATAATCAATAACCGCCCCCTGCATTTTAGGAATCAACCCCTACTACTGAAAGTACAAACGATTTATGCACGTAACCACCTCTTAATGATAGCCCTAAGGGTTGTCATTAACAAAACCCAATAAAAATATATAACAGAAGCCAGAAATCACAGCGTATAAATGAAATGGAACAATAAATATGAGGAAAGAAAAATTAGTGAATTACAAATGTCAAATTTAGAAGTAAGTAAGATTATGTGTAGGAAGAAAATATAGAAAGAAATATCATATCTCATAGATCAAATTGGCTGGGTGACTAGAAAATAACACCAAGTTTAAGTTTGATAACGTTTATATGTCCAAATAGAAGATGTATATGTTGGTCCCATACGAGTTGTTACTTTCAGGGTTATCGTTGGCTCTTAAAAATATCAACAATTTGCATTGCTTTTGATGTTCTTGCAAGTTGATATTTGTAGGCCATTTTTTTTCTTCATTTTTGTTCGATGAACCTTACCGTAGAGTTTACAACATAAGTTGAAAATGAAGTGTTATTTGCAATAATAAAATACTCGATTTTAGTTATTGTTTCTAGAGAGCTTACATACGAAAACATTGAATAAAATATTAGGTTCGTGACATCATCATTTGCTTTATTAACCGATCAAAACCTTTAATTTTATCCAATTTTATTCTCAATTTCAATTGATAATGTCATCATTGCTAATATACCCTATTAATTTTCAAATATGCATCTTTTATATCAATTTGAACAACCGTTTGAAAAGTTTCTAACAAATCAATTCCGTATTTATATCATACTAGCAGGGTACTCGCACAATGCGGCGGCGTATACCCTATAACTATATCTTGCGATAACGATAGTGATTTTGCGATGGTGGCAGTAATGATGGTGTATTCGGTAGTGATTGTGAGGGTAGCGATGATATACAGCTTCTTCTAATTTGTTTTTGCGGGATTGGTATAAAGTTTCATTTATAGCAATTGGTTAACACATAGTAACTACTTAGCGGAGGTCTTGTGTTCGAATCCTGCAAACAACTTTTTTTATTATTTGATTTTAATTTAGTTGAATAAGTTACTAAAAGTGGAAATCTGCTTAAACTTAAAATTAAGGGGCTCCTTAAAATTCCTAAATATAGTAGTCCTAAATGCATTAGTAAGTAGTAATATATTCAAATTTCAAATTTAATTAAAAGTTATTTAATATTCTCATTCCATTTATGTTCTGTCATATTTAATAAAATCTCTTAAAAACTCAATTTTCTCCACTTTAACATTGAGATTTCCGCCGTCACCACTCATTTTATAATTAACAATTATCATTTTATAATTAACAATCGAAAGAAAAGAAAACAACAATCATGTCCAAACCTTTATTCATACCAAAAAAATTTAGTGTCAATCCTCACACGAACAATGTAACTTTTTTACTTTAAAAAATAAAATTAAAATGAAACTAGTATTTAGTAAATGTACAAGGAAAATGGCTAATGGATCAAGATTGTTTAACATATATAATTAATCATTGCAAAAATAATTCCTAATGAATCTTTAAGCTTACATCTCCATCTTCAAATTACTTCCTTCATATTGAACCTGAAAAGAAAATCAATAAAAATATTTTTGGAAAAATGCATTAAATTATCCCTCAATTGACAACCCTGCAATATTGAACATTTTGGTGGAAGATAGTGACCAAATAAAGATACCCAACAAGCAACTTTTTTGGTCCAAAAATGTGAGCTTTGACCCATTTAATATTTAATTTTTGTGGGTCTCTTTATTAAATGTTAAAATTAATTTTTCTTACCTGTAAATTTCTGGTTTTGACATGGTATTGTTGATGACTCTTGATGAAATTCCATTTTGTTAAGATTATGTAAATCACCATCCCATGCAACACTTGGCTGCATTTGCTATAAATAAAGAGAAGATTAAACTTTATATCACATGTAATTGTAAACATTTACTAGATGGTTAAAAGAATATTAAAAATCAAATACCCTTTTAAGAAAAAAGTAGGAGAGATGGAATTACATTTAAATAAGATGAAACAACCAATGTTTCAGGGATTGAAACTTGACCACCAATGCTTCTTCTTAACATCATATCAATCGGGTTATTTCCCATTTCTAGTAACGAATTTAATTGTAAATACGAAGAATTAGCCATCTCACAAGAATACCCGATTGTTGAAACTTCAAACATCTGATGATAATAAAAGCATAAGTTAGTGAATTAATTATTAATTTTGGAAAATCAAAGTTATTAAAGAAATGCGTTAAATACCTCTTTCGTGATTAAATTATCGATGATGTCGAAATCTAATCTTGGGTGAAGAGTAGCAAGCTTCATGGACAAAAACTGCAACAATCCAAATCCAAATAAATGGTCAGTTTCTTAATTTAGAAACTTTTGAATTTTTTGAAATTGAGAATGATATTTTAATGATTTATGTTGATTACTTCTACTTGTTTTTGAAGTGATTGAACATAATTAATAATTTCATCAAGCATTCTTGCTTTTCCAATGATCTTGTTGCAGCCAGGTACTAAATCTTGCAAATATTTCATTCTCTCACTGATTTTCTCCCTTCTTACCTATACAAATCATTATAATTAATGAAAATTAGTAAGCAGAAATTATTTTAATTTAGTCAAAATATATATTAGTCCCCCAAATTTCAATTCCTCTACTATCATAAACTATTAAATGTGCAGTATGCATTGTAACCTGAACTTGGGAAAATGGTCATTTTGTACCCTGGATCACTAATTTGATCTTATATTTTATCGTGATTGCTTCTAGTTTCAATTTATTGAGATGAATACAAATTTTATAATCCCTCAAATCTTTAAGAAGTCAGCAAGGGTACTAAAAAGCATTTTGACCTCTAATTTATAATTGTATTATGAAAATGTGAATAAACGAAAAACCGTACTCTTTCGGCTAAACTATGGCTATCAGTAGCTTGACCTCTTCGAGCCCGAACATGAATATAATCTTGTTTTTGAGCTTCTGTAACTTTTGATTTTTCTTTTGATACATTTTCTATTGAAATTTCTTCATGACACCCTTTTATTTTCTTAACATTTTCAATTGAACCCACCTGAAAAAAAATGTGTCACCCATTAGAAAAGATAAAATATTTTTCACTTTTTAGGAGTCATTTAAAAAAATAATTACATAAAGATCCAACCTTGGGCTTAAAATTCTCATGGGGTTTCCTTTTCTTGGGTGACAATGAGACTGAACTTGAATTCTTCAACAAGATTTTTTGATCTGCCATTAATGGTGGAAATTGATCGTCACACCCTTGACTAAACTCCGGCCACCCGTTTTGCATATCCGGGTCGGGCTTTATGGTTTCAATCAAACCCGTAAATTGAAATGGTTGCATGGAAGATAACGTGTTGGGAACTTGATGTTGTTGTTGTTGCCACTTCATTCTTGCTTGTTGTCGCTCGAATATACTCAGGTCGGTGCTGCCGGTGACGACGGTATTGTGACGGTGTAGCATCTCCGGTGAAGCTCCGTTCATTGTGAAATGTGTGTGTGTGAGAGAGAGAATTTGGGAGGATAAGGAGGGTGGTACGTACGTGGGGTATATATAGAATGATGGGGAAAAGTCGCCGGAAGGGCAGACAGAGACTGCCGGAGACTGACACAGGTGGTCGGAATAAATAGAAGAACAATATAGCAGAACGGTAGGGCAATGTATCCATTGGGTGAGCTATGGGTAGTGGGGACTCGCTGAAATGACTGCCACGTGGTATGTTCCTTAAAATACTGTTAATTTTAGTTAAATTTAGGGTAACAGATTTTGGGTTTCTGTCCCTAAATTATAGTTTTTCGGATTTCACTTTTCTGTCCTTCAAAAAAAACCAAGGGTATATTCGTCCTTTCAATTCTTCTTTTTTCTTATTCTTTTTTTCCTCTCCTTTTCTTTTTTCATCTTCTCGTGAGTTGCAAGCGGTCGTCTTCCCCGAATCATCTTCCAAGATCTGTGAGTTGCAAGTGGTCGGGATTTGAAATTGCAGCTCGATTGTTACGGAGGATTCATCTCGAAATATTCAAGCTTCTTCATATTTGATTTCAAATCAAAACCACATTCAAGAAATCGACTTTCAAGTGGTCGCGAATTGTCAATTTTGATTTTTGTTAGGATTAGGGTTCGTTAATTGAGGGATTAGGGTTCATCAGTTTTGAGTTTTTGTTAGTTGCAGGTTTGATGTAGATTAGGAATTGAAGTGATTGTTAGTTGAAGATTTTTTGTGTTCTTTCTTTAATTGAATGTTTGTCTTTGATATGTTCTTTCTAATACAAAACCCAATTTTTAAGTGTTTGTGTTCATCATATTTTGATGATGATGAAGAAGGTCAGGGACGACATGTAAAATGTGGATTCAGAAATGTTTGTTGATTTTCATGATAAATCAAAGAGTAAATTACAGAAGGTGGTGTTCTTGATGTTGCTGAAAGAGAGAAGAAGATGAACATAAAGTACAACTTTTAAAGCATAAGGTGTAACACCTCAAATTTTAATACCAAAATTCGGCCAAAATAAAACATTTTATAAATAGAAGAACATCCTCAATTCGGATTTACAAAAACCTTGGTATGAAATCAGAGTATAAAAGTAGGTGTTACAAAATATATCATAACCAAGCTAAGACTAAATCCAATCTAGAGTTCTTCTATTCTAGGTCCCGCATCTCTATCCATGCGTACCTAAACCTTCGATCCCGAACCTGAGTACATAGCAAAACAAACAAGGAGTACGTGAGACAAAAACATCTCGTGAGCTACATGGGTTTAGACCCCAAAGTTAATAATAATAATAACCGAACGACAAACAACAAACACGTAAGCAATCACCCATCTATCTAGTCACCCTATTGTGACTCTAATACCTTGCTTTCCTAGCAATCATACCTAGTTGTCGGGACATCCCCGACCAACTAGAACCACATTAACTTATTAACAGGGGATCCCCCGCATTAACAAGCTTCAAGGTAAAGGCAATAGGGAATCGCCCAATCTACCAATACCTGCCTTACTCGCCGGACTACTTCCAGTTAGCAAGACTACTATCATGGAATGGGCCGATGGGGATCCACCAAATGCTCCCCATTCCATACCTCATGACCGGGGATCCCCCGAATCATCACATCATCTCACCATATCATAACTCGATTCGGATTTCTATAAACTACTAGTCTACACAAATAAGCAAATAGACCACAACACAAGTAATAAAATGTATTTCATAGGCTATGTACTCAGTAAAGTCCACACGTACTCACCTTAGCAATATTATGCTCAAACCGTGTTCTTGACACCCACTCTCTTGCTTCTCAATCCAATCAAGTTTCCAAGGCTTCACCAAAAGCCTAATACAATTATCACAATATGATCAACATCAATTACTACTACCAATGTGTTCATCTACCTCTAGATAACACCCATCAATCCATTTTCCCCAAATATGGTGATTTACCAACCCTAGGTTTAACCAACCCTTAAGATTCTTACAAATCATAATCATACACTTGTTTCCTTTGTTAATATACCATCTATTAAAGGTATACACCATTTAGATCACCATAATCCATAACCCCAAGAACTAGGGTTTCAAACCCAACCATTAAAATACATAGATCTAAAGCTACAAAGATCAAGGAGTGAAGATATACCTTAAATCTTCACTTAGGAGTGAAATCTACCAAGCTTTGATGAAGAAATCAACCCAAAACAGCCCTTGCACTCGAAAATCGTCTTTGGAAGAAACTAGGGTTTTCAATATGCATTTATGGCTAAAAACCCGAATTTATTGCACTGGTCGGACTGGCTCGCGTCGAGCTCGCGCCGAGCTCGCGCCGCGAAAGGACGCGGGTCTTCCCGCTGGTCGCCGCTTTATACCAGACTTCGCGCCCAGCTCGCGTCGAGATCGCGTCGCGAAGTCAACGCGAAGTCAACGCGACCTTCTCGCGTTTCAGCTCTGGTCCCTCTGCTCAACCTCGCGTTTTGCTCGCGCCTGGCTCGCGCCGCGAGCCTACCTGTGCAGCAGGGCTGCACTTTTCGGTCTAGGTTTCAACACGGTTTCGTCCATAACTTTCTCATACGGACTCCAAACGACACGAAACCAATTCCTACGAGTTTTATATGATTTATCCATAATTATCATATTTTTACATATTTTATTTATTTACAAATTTCGGGTCGTTACAACTATCTACCCCTTAAGAAGATTCCGTCTTCGGAATCTCATCATAGTTCACGAAATCCGGGTACCTCTTCCGAATCTCGTCTTTGACTTCCCAAGTCAAATTCGGCCCAAGTGAATGCTTCCACTTGACCAATACCAACTCGATCTCCTTATTCCGAAGCTTCTTTGTTTTCGTCTCTAATATAGCTTCAGGCTCTTCAATCAACCGATTCGGGCCGTCAACCCGCAACTCTTGCAGTGGAATAATATTCTCAACTTCCCCGATAAACTTCTTCAAATAACTCACGTGAAAGGTGTCATGCACACCTTGAAGTTCGGGTGGAAGTTCCAACTTAAAAGCTTGAAGCCCGACCCGTTTCAATATTTTAAACGGTCCAACATACCTTGGACTTAACTTTCCCTTTTTACCAAACCGCATCACACCTTTCCAAGGTGACACTTTCAACATCACCATATCACCGACATCCAAGTCGTATGGTCTTTTCTTTAAACCCGAATAACTTCGTTGTCTATCTTGGGCGACTTTCATGTTGTTTTGAATAATACCAATCTTTTCATTTGTCACTCTCACGATCTCGGGACCCGTGAGTTTCGTCTCTCCCGCTTCCAACCAACAAGATGGAGTTCTACATTTTCTACCATATAACGCCTCATAAGGCGGCATCTTGATAGTCGAGTGATAACTATTATTATACGAGAACTCGACTAACGGTAAATGTTCATCCCATTTACCACCGAAGTCTAACACACACGATCTCAACATATCTTCAACCGTTTGAATTGTTCTTTCACTTTGTCCGTCGGTTTGCGGGTGATAAGCCGTGCTCAACCGCAACTTTGTACCCAATTCTTCTTGTAAAGATCGCCAAAATCTCGAGGTAAACCTCGCGTCCCTATCGGACACAATCGATAACGGAACCCCGTGGAGTCGAACCACTTCATCAACATACAACTTAGCCAACTTCTCAAGTGGCAATGTTTCCCGAATTGCTAAAAATAACGCACTTTTGGTCAACCGGTCAACTATGACCCAAATGGCATCGTGACCTCTACTCGTCTTCGGTAAACCTACTATGAAATCCATAGTTATATCTTCCCACTTCCCGGCCGGTACAATTAATGATTGAGCTACCCCATACGGTACTTGATGCTCGGCTTTCACTTGTGCACACGTGGCACACTTAGAGATATACTTGGCCACTCTCGTCTTCATTCCGGGCCACCAATAAACCCGTTTCATATCTTGATACGTCTTTGTACTTCCCGGGTGAATCGAATACTTCGACTTGTGCACATCATACAACAACTCTTTTCGGATACCACCGAACTTAGGAACCCAAATACGATCGCCTACGGTCTTCAACCCTTGTGCATTTTCGAGAAAATGTTGGTTTTTACCTAACCGTTCTTGTCTTAACTCGTCTTTTCCCATAACTTCTCGTTGGGCATTCTTGATTCTTTCGATGATGCTCGAGACGACTTCTATACGTGATAAAATTCCTCGGTTCGGGTTTTCATATACCTTTCGGCTCAAGGCATCGGCCACCACATTCGCCTTACCCGCGTGATACACAATTTCACAATCATAATCGGCAATCAACTCGATCCACCTTCTTTGTCGCATATTAAGGTCTTTTTGTGTAAACACATATTGCAAACTCTTATGATCCGTGTACAACGTACACCGAGTACCATACAAATAATGTCTCCACAACTTCAAGGCAAATATAATCGCCGCCAATTCCAAGTCGTGTGTCGTGTACCTTAATTCCGCATTCTTCAATTGTCGCGAGGCATACGCGATCACCTTTCCTCTTTGCATCAACACACAACCGAGCCCTTGATTTGAAGCATCACTATAAACCACAAAGTCTTCCATACCATCCGGTAACGTAAGGATCGGCGCGTTACATAACTTTTCTTTTAACAACTTAAACGCCTCTTCTTGCTTCTTCTCCCACACAAACTTCTCACTTTTTCTCGTTAACTTCGTGAGTGGAATCGCGATTCTCGAGAAATCTTGTATAAATCTCCGGTAATAACCGGCTAACCCAAGAAAACTTCTAACCTCGGTAGGAGTTCTCGGAGGCTCCCAATTTGACACCGCTTCAATCTTGGACGGATCAACCTTAATACCATCACACGTCACCACGTGACCTAGGAATTGTACTTCCCGCAACCAAAATTCACACTTTGAAAATTTTGCATACAACTTCTCCCGTTTTAATACATCCAACACGAGCCTCAAATGACTTTCGTGTTCTTCTTCGGTTTTCGAATAAATCAAAATGTCGTCAATAAACACGATCAAAAACTTATCAAGAAACGGTTTACAAACCCGATTCATCAAATCCATAAAAATAGCCGGTGCGTTGGTAAGACCAAACGGCATCACTAGGAATTCATAATGACCATAACGTGTACGGAAAGCCGTCTTCTCGGTATCGCCTTCTTTCACCCGAACTTGGTGATAACCCGACCTCAAATCGATCTTTGAGAAATAACTAGCACCTTGCAATTGGTCAAATAAGTCGTCAATCCTCGGCAACGGGTAACGGTTCTTAATAGTTACCTTATTCAACTCTCGGTAGTCGATACACATTCTCATCGAACCGTCTTTCTTTTTAACAAATAACACCGGTGCACCCCACGGTGACGAACTCGGACGAATAAAACCTTTATCTAACAATTCTTGCAATTGGGTCATCAATTCTCGCATCTCGGTGGGAGCTAAACGATATGGAGCACGAGCAATCGGCGTCGCCCCCGGCACTAAATCAATTTTAAATTCGACTTGTCTCTCCGGTGGCAAACCGGGCAAATCATCGGGAAATACCTCGGGGAATTCCCGAATAATTTTTACACTATCCATTGACTTCTTTTCTTTTCGGCCATCTAATACATATGCAATAAACGATGCACAACCTTTCGATATACTCTTCCTCGCCTTAATAGCGGTAATCACATTAGGCATGTGATGTCGTTTCTCCCCATACACATACACCTTCTCATTCTCGGGTGTCCTAATCGACACTATTTTCTTTCCACACAAAATCTTGGCTTGGTGCATTCCCAACCAATCCATACCGATAACCACATCAAACGCCCTAATTCCCATGGGCAACAAATCCACCTTAAACTTTCTACCGTCTATTTCTATTTCACAATTTCTATAAATACATTCAACCATAGACGTTTTCCCGTCGGCTACTTCTACCTCATAAACCTCATCTAACATCTCGGACAGCACATTCAATTTACAACCGAACTCATAGGACACAAACGAATAATTAGAACCCGAATCAAATAAAATATGAGTTGGCAAGGAGTTAATGAATAGAATACCTGACACCACATCGTGTGCCTCCTTCGCCTCCTCCCGAGTAAGTTGGAAGGACCGCCCCTTCACCTTCGCCGGCTCCACTTTCTTTTGAGCCGTGGACACCATCGACTCGGTTCCCTTCTTTGGGCACACATTGCTATAGTGCCCCTTCTCGTGGCACGAGAAACACTCGATCTCGGCCAAAGATTTAGACTTGCATTCTCGGGCCATATGCCCCGGCTTCCCACAATTATAACAAGTTTTCGACTCCCCTCGGCACACGCCGGCATGAGTCTTCCTGCACTTCTTGCACAAGCCAACACTCCCTTGTTTAGAGAAGTTCGATGTGAACTTCCCTTTCTTAAACGTACTCGAGCCACTTTCGGCTTTCCTCTTCTCGCCCACATGGGCCCTCTCGGCAACACGTGCCTCATTCACTTCCTCGACACTCCGGGCGGCACTAATAGCTTCATCAAGTGAAACCGCCCTCTTCACCTCCAATTGGTAGTCCCACGGTAACCCACTAGCATACCGGACCACCCTCAACCTCTCATCCGAGTAGGTCTTAGCAACAAACGGGAGCAATCCCGTGAACTCCCTCGAATATTCTTCAATTGACATATCACCCTTTTTGAGGGTCACGAACTTCTCGTGCATCTTTTCCAAATCCCTTTCGGGACAAAATTTCCTTTTTAATCTCGTGGTGAACTCATCCCACGACATCCTTTCAACTACCTCCTTCCCGAGGGTCTCATACACAATATCCCACCACACCATGGCATCTTCTTTTAACAATTGTGACGCATACGTCACCATATCAACATCCTTACATTTGCTACTTCCGATCACCCTCTCGGTTTCCCGGATCCATCTCATGGTTACCTTCGGGTCCGAACTACCCGTATACACATTTGGCTTACATGCCATGAAGGATTTAAACGAACACCCTTCTTTCACAACGGGCTTAGCCCTTGCATCACTTTGGCCACCCGTGGAGGACTTCCCTTCCCCGGTGCCACTACCTCCGGTTTTCTCATCCGACTTAGCTTCGGATTCACGGTCTCCACCCGACCTTTCACGGTCTCCAATAATACGATGCACTTCCTCGGCCACCGTTCCCTTGATTTGGTCGATAATAGTTTGGAGATCCGCCATGGTCACCGGAGTTCTATTAGCTCCGACCTCCGATTCGTCAACCCGATGCATTGATGGTTGACTTTCTTGCTCATCCACCCTCTCAACAGGAGGTACTTCCTCCTCCCGGTTCTCCGGAGCTTTCCCACTTCTACGAGTGTTCACCATTTCTTTCAATCAAGACTATACGAAAGACATTAAACATTTAGTACCTTGTGTACAACCCATTAGTCTTATAAGACTCAATATCCAAATCATATCAAATTCATCGGTCCCCTAGGTTCAACCCTAAACTTAATATAAAGTCTCAAGGTCAACCTATGATCTCAAGGAATCTTACATTCCTAATGCTACAGTCTAAGACTAGGATGGTCATCCAACCTAATTCACTTAAACTATAGCTCTGATACCAAGTTGTAACACCTCAAATTTTAATACCAAAATTCGGCCAAAATAAAACATTTTATAAATAGAAGAACATCCTCAATTCGGATTTACAAAAACCTTGGTATGAAATCAGAGTATAAAAGTAGGTGTTACAAAATATATCATAACCAAGCTAAGACTAAATCCAATCTAGAGTTCTTCTATTCTAGGTCCCGCATCTCTATCCATGCGTACCTAAACCTTCGATCCCGAACCTGAGTACATAGCAAAACAAACAAGGAGTACGTGAGACAAAAACGTCTCGTGAGCTACATGGGTTTAGACCCCAAAGTTAATAATAATAATAACCGAACGACAAACAACAAACACGTAAGCAATCACCCATCTATCTAGTCACCCTATTGTGACTCTAATACCTTGCTTTCCTAGCAATCATACCTAGTTGTCGGGACATCCCCAACCAACTAGAACCACATTAACTTATTAACCGGGGATCCCCCGCATTAACAAGCTTCAAGGTAAAGGCAAGAGGGAATCGCCCAATCTACCAATACCTGCCTTACTCGCCGGACTACTTCCAGTTAGCAAGACTACTATCATGGAATGGGCCGATGGGGATCCGCCCAAATGCTCCCCATTCCATACCTCATGACCGGGGATCCCCCGAATCATCACATCATCTCACCATATCATAACTCGATTCGGATTTCTATAAACTACTAGTCTACACAAATAAGCAAATAGACCACAACACAAGTAATAAAATGTATTTCATAGGCTATGTACTCAGTAAAGTCCACACGTACTCACCTTAGCAATATTATGCTCAAACCGTGTTCTTGACACCCAATCTCTTGCTTCTCAATCCAATCAACTTTCCAAGGCTTCACCAAAAGCCTAATACAATTATCACAATATGATCAACATCAATTACTACTACCAATGTGTTCATCTACCTCTAGATAACACCCATCAATCCATTTTCCCCAAATATGGTGATTTACCAACCCTAGGTTTAACCAACCCTTAAGATTCTTACAAATCATAATCATACACTTGTTTCCTTTGTTAATATACCATCTATTAAAGGTATACACCATTTAGATCACCATAATCCATAACCCCAAGAACTAGGGTTTCAAACCCAACCATTAAAATACATAGATCTAAAGCTACAAAGATCAAGGAGTGAAGATATACCTTAAATCTTCACTTAGGAGTGAAATCTACCAAGCTTTGATGAAGAAATCAACCCAAAACAGCCCTTGCACTCGAAAATCGTCTTTGGAAGAAACTAGGGTTTTCAATATGCATTTATGGCTAAAAACCCGAATTTATTGCACTGGTCGGACTGGCTCGCGTCGAGCTCGCGCCGAGCTCGCGCCGCGAAAGGACGCGGGTCTTCCCGCTGGTCGCCGCTTTATACCAGACTTCGCGCCCAGCTCGCGTCGAGATCGCGTCGCGAAGTCAACGCGACCTTCTCGCGTTTCAGCTCTGGTCCCTCTGCTCAACCTCGCGTTTTGCTCGCGCCTGGCTCGCGCCGCGAGCCTACCTGTGCAGCAGGGCTGCACTTTTCGGTCTAGGTTTCAACACGGTTTCGTCCATAACTTTCTCATACGGACTCCAAACGACACGAAACCAATTCCTACGAGTTTTATATGATTTATCCATAATTATCATATTTTTACATATTTTATTTATTTACAAATTTCGGGTCGTTACATAAGGTGCAAGTAGTTTGTTTAAAAAGAGTTAAAATAGGGGTAATTTCGGGAAATGGACAAAAAAAATCATTAGTTAACGGAGGATTTTGGACGGAAGGACATAAAAGTGAAATCCGAAAAACTTTTAAGGACAAAAAACCGAAAAAAAAAGTTTAGGGACAGAAACCCAGAATCTGGAATACCTCAGGGACAATTTCTGTAATTTACCCTTAAATTTAAGTAGTTTATTTTGTATAAGAGAAATAGTATTGATTTATATTATTTGTGCTTACACACGTGTCTATTAATTTAATCGTGACAAGTATCGAAATCAATAGATGATACGAGGAAAGATAATTAATAGCTTACACATGATAAGTTTAAAAGTGAGTAGAAATAGGAAATATCATTTCCCTTTACATATATGAAGAAGCAATCGGTCTAGATCAAATTGACCATAGGTGGAGGGTTCGAGTGAAGGCTTACTACCCCTTGTGGATGTCACTATCTAGGTTCGAACCACTAACTTACTATCTTGTCGTTTAAAAAAATAATAAAAAATATCAAGAACCAAAGATAGTAAGTTACTTAAACCTAAAAAGATTGTGCCATTCATGTCAAATTGTCAATTAATATTTTACATTTTTACATAGGTTTTATGGGTTGGAAATTATGAGGCGTCTATACCATGAGAATAAATACGAGCTTTACATTTTTGTTATTGTAGGCTGGACTCTTAAGTGTACAACAATAACAACATTACATAATTGTAAACCTTATGCCTTAGTTTAATTCTCTACTAATTTTCCATATCAATTCTTTGTCATTACCAAATAGTGAAAAGCATTTTATATCTCAGTTTATTTCATTTCTTAACGTTTCATTTATCTGCTCCATTTCATTTCTCTAAATTTCTCTATATTTCTCTATATTAAACGCACCATTAGATTACTAGTATCTCTAGTTCGGTTATAGATGTATTCTGATTGAGTTATCTATAAAAATTGTTGTGCTTTTTACTTTCTTTATTCTCTTTGCTATCATTTGTCTTTTTCGGTGCGCTTGACTAATTGTGCCCTAGAACATTGATTTACATGCTAAACATTGTATACAAATCAACTCCATAATCTAAAATCATTAAATAATGTACTAATTTTCAGAAAACATCGCAACTGCATGACAAAAATCTATTTTTTGGTAGCATCTAAGTGATTAATATCTGAATGATTCAGACTTCCTCTTACATCTGTCTGATTAAGAGGCAGAACATGTTGAAATTTTCATTCAGATGTTGATTAAGAGGCATTACCAAACACCCTAAATCTGTCCGGTTAAGAAGTTGTCATCTTAACCGAATCATTAAGAGGCTTAACAAACAACACATACTCTTAGCCTAATCACCTTCCAAATCGACTGATTTCCCATCATTTGATTTCTAAAATCATCATATCAACATCCAAATCGCCTGATTCAGTTTCCAAGTTCGACAAATCAACTTACAAAAGTGAAGTTCAAACAGAATCACATGCTACAACCAGGTCACAAACGGAATCTGGGTCACCAGGTTTCACAAAAAACCTGTCGGGTTGCAACGGTTCATTAATGAGCAAAAACCCGAATATTTTTTATCCGCTCTCTTCACTGGATCCCGGTTAAACCTGTCAGGTCTACCCGGATTTAATAAATTCGAAGCATTAAATATCTTAACTTATGCTCTCAAAATAGAAGCTAGACAACCCTAGTATAAATATAGAGTAAGTTTTAATCAAAATCTACCTTTTCGGTGGTTGGAAATCAGTATTATATATTAACAGTGATTATCAAATATATTAATGTCATCTACTTTCTCATTGAAGGTATATAAATACTAAGTACATATTTATTCGTTTAATTCAATCTATAGATAATGTTGTAAAGTACACAACTACTTACAGAGTTGCAAATAATTAACGGTCAGAAAAATGAAATATAATTAGTTGGACAAAAAATGGGTTGGCAATTTGAATATTTAATTTGTGAATAAAAATTTTAAATTTTATTTCTTACGGGTTGCATATACGTAGTTTAGTTTCATAAACTAACTATATGTCTTTATTCGCTTATTAAACAAGTTCTATTTGAACTAATCACCTGTAAAAATGAATTTGGTAAGGTGTAATGGTCTTTCCCTATCTATTTTGAGATTTTATAAAACGTCAAATTCTTAAGGGACATTCTTAGGCCCATGAAGGCCGATTGACGTGACAAAATACAAAGAGTAATGGTATTTATTTCTATCATTTGATTCTACTAATAGTCATACTCATTAAATGAAAACATGTGTCAAAATCAAGAGATAATAATAGGAGAGAGAATTAATTGATTACACATGTCATCCTATCAAGTGGCTAGGCCTATGAGTAGGACCAAATGGTAGGACTAAATATCATTTCTCAAATATAAACTTGTATGACTTCATCCCAATTAAGAAAATACTTGTATTGTTGGGACTGGTCTAAGAATGCTGCTAACGACAACTTCAGTTAAGACCAACCATCGTCGGTTTGGAGAAGTCGTTGATATGGAGTCTTTAGTTATCACTGTCGGCTCGGCCTTCGGTTTGGCAATGAGATGGGAGACGGAAGTAGGACCTTCATTTCACAAAATAATCTTATAAAACTGACCATTTAATTATAAAGATGTTTAACATTTTTATGTTACATAAGCGTAAAATAACTTTTTATTATGAAATGTTCTGATAAGTTGCATTCTATGAACTTGGCTCCTTACGACATTATGAAAAGATTGTAACGAAAATCATAACAATGATTAAGTAAAAAATGATTTGAAAAAGAACATCACTTTATAGTAGAAAATAAATTAAAAAAAACTAAGTAGTGCGTGTAACAAGATTCGACAGTAAACCGGTTATGGCTGATAGGTCGCACCACCATTTGTATTTTGTACTTTTGATATGGGCCCTAATTACGGCCCAGTGTTTTACAGCTGGGTACAGGCCCTCTTATATCGTTTCTTATGTTGTGGTAGGCCCACAACATAGATATTAGCCTAGTCAAATCAATTTCCTTTGCTAACTCATATACTTCCGATTAATTGTATCTGTATATTAAATTACTAAAAATAACAATGTATGTAGTGTAGACTAAAATTGGAGATCAAGCTAAGGTAATCTAAACCCTAAAACGTAATATATTGAATTGGGCCTAAGTTTTTTTTCTTTAACCGCACCTAATCTACCTAAATTTTGTCCTGAGTGGTACTTAGACATATGACTAATAAGTCATAAACGATATCTTATATCAAATTTCAATACCACTAGACTACAAGCTTTAGGTATCTTTAGCCTAAGTATATATTACATGATATCTAACACGCCCCGCAAGCTAAGGGCATGTAGAGCTTGGATAATAGAAAGTGAATCGAGGAATTGGTTATGGCTTTGTAAATATGTCTACGATTTGGTCATTTGTAGATATGTATCGTACTTAAAGATCCCCATGACAACATTTTCTCGTACAAAATGAAAATTGACTTCCACGTGCTTTATTCATGCATTGAAAACAGGATTTGCTAATAAGTAGGTTGCACCTACATTGTCACACCACAATATAAGAAAGTTAACTTATACCTTAAAAACACGATGGACATGATTATAATGTTCTTTTGAACAGCTCCTTTTGTTCTTCTTTTGAAGATCTTCATTGTAATCAGTTGAGCATGAAATGTAAAAGCTCAAGCCTCAAATTTTTTTTCCTAGGATTTTTATAGCTGATTTGTACTTCCCGGCCAGTTGTTTCCACACTAGCTGGTAAGTTTTCTTGTTGTCTTCATCTTTTGACCTTCAACAAGAATAGGTTATTATCGTCAATGTTTTCAGCTGGTAACCTACCCAATTGATATTTATTTATACTTGTACTAGGTTATGACCCGTGAAAAATCACGGGTTGTCATATTTTTTGTTAAATTTTACTTTTACCGAAATAAATATGAATTGTTAATCATCTGTTAATTGCGTATAAGATGAGAAGACATGTAGTAGATTAGGGAAATCGAATGTACACATTATACAAACATGACGAAATATAATAACATACAATAGGGGAAGTGAATTATTAACAATGATAGAATACTGACTATGAATCGTTTATTTGCCACCCATGGTTAGTGATTTTATTGAACGTAACATTTATAAATATAAATATGAACCGTTAATCATTATTAACGATTGAATTCAAGTATGTACCTTATAGAAATATTTATAATTTCTTATAGTAACGATTCATCTATTATTAAGTCAATATAAGGTTATGGAGAAGGTTAAGTCAAATGTCACGTTCAATAAAATTATTAAGTAAACGTTTAGTAAAATGTTACGTTCAAATATTAAGTCAAATGTTGCATTTAAACGGAATTAACAGCTTATCTATGGTTAAGTCAAATATAGGATTAAATAAAATGTTATGTTCAATAAAATTACTAACTAAGCCTAAACTTTTTAACAAATCTTGGTATCATAAAAAGTGTAAAGTAGATATGCATAAATTTTTACTTTTTAAAGTCAAACTTGTTATTTAAGCAGCACGGAAATTTTGAAATTTCATCATATAAAAGATTATGTACATAGCATATGACTAAGTTGTCCAACAGACACCCAAGGCTTCTAGCCTAGTGGTATAAGGTGTTGCTCATGACATATAGATCATGGGTTCAAGTCCCGTCGTGGACTTTGGTGGTGGGATTTATTCTCCATATGTGGAAGGTTTGAGGGAATGCATACTGTCCTTTGTGGATGTCACTGTCTATGCTCGAACCACTAACTTACTAACTTGCCGTTCAAAAAAAAGTTGTCCTAAGAGACCAAGACTATAAATGTATGCTAAATATTTAAATGTATCATTATTCATTTTACAATAATAAAACCATCACTGATGTTTACTCAAATTTTATAATAACTCAAATTTTGGATGTAGGTAGTATTCTGCTTACACAAATTCATGTTATCACATGTCTATAATATTGTATGATGTTATCAGATATAATCCACCACTTAACTAATATGTTATTTAAATGTAAAGAAATTTTTAGAAAATACAAAATTTTAATGAAATTACTATAAATTCTAAATATAATATTGAAATTAATGTAATTACGATTGATTAATTTCAAAAAGTCAAACTGTTTTGACTACCAACAAAAAGTCAAATTGTTTAGAATAACTCAAATTGTTTAGACCAAGACTATAAATGTATGCTAAATATTTAAATATATCATTATTCATTTTACAATAATAAAACCATCACTGATGTTTACTCAAATTTTATAATAACTCAAATTTTGGATGTAGGTAGTATTCTGCTTACACAAATTCATGTTATCACATGTCTATAATATTATATGATGTTATCAGATATAATCCACCACTTAACTAATATGTTATTTAAATGTAAAGAAATTTTTAGAAAATACAAAATTTTAATGAAATTACTATAAATTCTAAATATAATATTGAAATTAATGTAATTACGATTGATTAATTTCAAAAAGTCAAACTGTTTTGACTACCAACAAAAAGTCAAATTGTTTAGAATAAATGTAGAAAAATTATAAATTATTACTAAATAAATAAATAATAGTAAATTATATAAATATAATATTAAAATTATTGTAATCACAATAAATTGATTTCAAAAAGTCAAACTGTTTTGACTATAAATAAAAGTCAAACTGTTGTGATTAAGTGTAAAGAAAAACTAAAAATTACTTAAAAATAAAAAAGAATTAAAAAATGTAAATTCAAAATTGAGATTATTATAATTACAATTAATTGATTTTAAAAAATCAAATTGTCTTGAGTAACAAAAATCAAACTGTTTTGAATAAATGTAAAGAAATTAAAAAAAAATTAATAAATATAATAAAAGTAAGTTGTAAATACAATATTATAATTCATAATTAGTATTTTTAGTAGCACACATAACACAATCATGTATTTGTTAAATCATCACCATAGCTTTTGTAGTAGCACTAACATAAAAACTTGTTTTAACTCAAAAAGAACATCAGAATTCTCACTTTTACTAAAACCTATAAAACAAAAACTACATATGAATAATTTTAGGCTTCTTTTAATAACCTGATCAAGGCTTCAGATGAATTATGACCTAAAACAAAAATGTTATGGCTGTATGCAAAAATTATGTGATGAAAAACATGTTAGAGTAGAGATACATCATAACATGTATAAAAGATAAAATATAAAATGGTTTGGCTAACTCATGCCCTAAGGGCATGAGTTAAGAGACACTTAATAATCTTAAACATTCCAAAAAATGTATAAATAACCATTAACGAACTTCAATTTTTACTAATTCATGAGATTCATTGAATGCAATTTTACTTATTTAAGAAATTTGTAGTTTATTAACTGCCTCTTATCTCATGTCCTTAGGGCATGAGTTAGAAAATCCCAATATAAAAAATGTACAATAACATGTTAAAAAATACATAATGATATACATAAGTTTTTTAATCACCTGTTTGAGGCTGCAGATTTTAATTTATGTAAAACAGAATTGATACCCATTTACTCATATGTTTATGATAATTCCCTAAAATTAAGGTTAGAGATCATTAAATGGCTTTATTATGTGCCCTAAAGGCGCTTATTAGAAAAACCTATTTTTAAATAGCATAGCTAAGCAACCTAAGGAATTAAACAAAAAATGATGTAATTGATGTAAATACAAAAAATGTACAATAACATGTTAAAATACATAGTGATATACATAAGTTTTTTAATTACCTGTTTGAGGCTGCAGATTTTTACTTGCAGATTTTTATTTATGTAAAACAGAATTGAAACCCATTTACTCATATGTTTATGATAATTCCCTAAACTTAAGGTTAGAGATCATTAAATGGCTTTATTATGTGCCCTAAAGGCGCATATTAGAAAAACCCATTTTTAAATAGCTAAGCAACCTAAGGAATTAAACAAAAAATGATGTAATTGATGTAAATAATTTAGTAATTGTTTAAATCAGATTAATTTAAATTTGAACTAAATAAAGAAACTGGATAAATCTGAAAATTCGGTTTTAAATTTTGAAATTTTCGTTCTTATTATAAAATTTAAATTTTGAAAATCAAATTCAAATCTCTGATTTAATAACACAAAATAAATAAAAAGGAATAATACTTAACGGATGAACAATTAAAATATTTTAGCATTTAAATGCGTTAATTTTTATTTTTATTAAAAAGAAAAATTAAAATAAAACAAATATAGAAACAGTTTATATTACACCAACTTGAATTTAATAATATTTTTTTTTTATTAATATAGTTAAATAATTTGAAAGAAATTACGGAATAAACAACATTCCGAAATTTAAGACTAAAATTAAGGAAACTATTAAAATAATAATAATAATTAAATTGATGGAATAAACAATTTGAGCAGAAAAAAAAAGTTCAGGATTAATATGGAGGTGACATGTGTACTTTGGGGGTTTAAAAAGATGACATGTGGTCATTTAAACCTTCTTTTATTATAAGATAGATTATCTAGCTGAGACATATACCAGTTGATCAAAGCTATACCAGATGGTAGCTATTTATTTATTCAGTCTTTATTCATTTAGTATGTGGACTAACACAAGACACCTAACCATCATTCACCACGACCAAAACCACCTACTAGCCATCAAGACCGCCATCGATAGCATACACAGACAATCTCACCAACATTTCTCGGATGGGTAGTGATTTTAGGACCACATAAATTACTTAATCCACCACAGTGTACAAGATTTGAAGCATATTGTACAAATACTGTAAAACAATGGTTATGGTGTTTAAAGTAATTTATGTGTTCCCAAAATCACTTCCTAACACTACAATCATCTCCACCAACAATCACCTTTAACATCACCATTCACCACACGAGCTACAAATCAGAAATTAAACCCACTATGTCGAGCCAAGGGAACTTGTAGACGATGATTGGATTTCCTCCTTCGTAATTAAGTCATTTAACTATTTTTATTTATGATAAAAAGTAAAAACATGTAGCTTTTATCGGGCAAATTGATACAATGTTTAGGCCCAAGTCCATAAATAAATGCCCAACATAAGATAGGGCCGTGTCATGATATCAAGGGCCATTTTGAAGACAGAACATGGTAAAAAAATACGACGGCGTTTTATAAGTTTGATGGTCCACCGATTTCGAGAACCATTAGCTTGAAAAAGAAGATAAAAAGTTATACCAGTTGTTTTCGCTAGATTGTTCTTGGAGCGTTGTTTTAATCCGGAAAGTTTTCAAATTCTCTAATCGCTCACTGATTTCTAGAGCTTGTAAGGACTTTAATGTTAATCTCTCGTGATTTCGATCATCTACGGTTTGTTCATCGATAATTTTGTGTTGATAAACTGTGAAGTTTTTTAATATCTGATTGCAGAATATGATGAGGTTTTGGTAAATTCTGTTTTGAATATATGTATAATTTCTCTAATTGGAATTCATCTAATTGGCTGTAATTTCTAATGAATACGATTTAGGGCAAAGTGAATTACGATACTAGCCTTGAATTTGTATCTGAGTTTGAAAATGAACAACGATTATTGCTCTCGTTTTGGATTCATTAGCTTCATTTTGTTATTGAATCATCATTTTTTCCTCTTGAACTGATTTCTGTAATTTATATCTGTAGGTGGATATTGCTATTACATATGATTGTGGAGTGTATATTTACTCTGAATCTTATATAGTGCCCTAAATAATCACTTATATAGTTTTTGCACGAATGATTATAAGCTACAAATGATAATTGAGGCGAATTTCCACTGATGCATGCAGTAGTACCAAAAATGGCAACAGAAAACACTTCTGCTTCTGCTACACGTCCAGCCATGGAATCATGCAGAAAGAAGAAATCAGATGATGCAACTTTTCTGCAGGATGTTAAAGATCACATTGATGAGTTTATTCTTGCTTCAATGGATGAACATAAAACCTGCTTCAAAAAATCCATCTCAAAGGTTCTTTTTTATTATTATATATTTTTTCTTCAAATAATTCACAATTTTGATGATTTTGTGTGTATTGCTGCAGATGTTTGGAATGTCGAAAACTGTGGCAGATAGAGAAGCTGCTGAGAATAAAGGAGTTGAGAGCTCATTGCCCCTTCATACAGTTACTGATTAGAATCTACATCTTACTAATGATTAATTAATATATTATTTGAATATAATAAAAATGTATGTGCAGAGTAGAAGGGGATTTTAGTATAGAACAGAATTTGCAGTTGTATTTGATTTTATCTGGAGTTAGTTTATTCAACTACAATTTATTATATTGTTAGTGTCAAACTTTCAATTCTTTACTATTGTGTTATCAAAAATATGTTTCATGTAAGATTTGAACTTACAACCTCAATGCTATTAATATAAAGCACTAACCAACTAAGCTATAAGATCATATGTTCTTTACTTAGACATAAATTTATCTTTATTAATCTCTTAAACCTTTAAAGTTGAAATTTCCATGATCTATCATGATATTCGCTGCCGTATTGAGCAGGTAGTGTTAAACTAATCTTTTGAATAAATGATTACTCTTGTGCTACATTTTTAAAAACCCAAAGAGATTGGTCCCAATGTAAAATAGTTAAAACTTATGTGGTCACTTTCGAAAACTCGAACAATTTCAAATTTTCAATAAACAACATGTAGTAGGTAAAACAAAATTTCGCCGACTCCATTGCACTACCGGAGAAGCAGAACGACTGACTGCTACCACTCCGAATTCCCATCGCCGGCGACCACCACTTCCGCACGTCCACCTACCGGAGCAAACCACCAGACCTTTCCCGAAGTAACCTCGAAATCTTCAATCTCTAAACTGGCGTTTAATTGAATTTCAGATGATTAGGGTTTATTTCGTAAAATCTAAACCCTAATCTTCTTATTTTCTAGTAACTCGTAATTTAATCAAATCATTTACATTGTATGCTTACTCGTACGATCTCAATTGATTCAATTTAATCCTGTAGGTGTATAAACATTTTGCAATTTGATACAAAAGAACGATGGTTTACCTCCAATTTGGTAAAAGTATTCTTCGCCAGAGTAAGATTTTGAAAAATACAGCTCTATTACAGAACTCCAAATGTGTATTGCATCATCCATTCTTCTATGCTGGTCAAGGTGTTAGATACAGAAAATTGGAAGTTATACTTACAACCGTAAGCCTAAATCGATCCTGTTTTTGTATAATTCACGTAAATTCAGTGTTTTTCAATATGAAATGAAGTAATTTGTTTATGATGTTAAAATTCAGACCATTGATAAGCTGGGGAAAGCAGGTGAAACTGTCAAAGTTGCTCGTGGACATTTTTGCAACCACCTGATGCCTAAGTTGCTTGCAGTCCCAAACATTGATAAATTTGCTTATCTCATCAGTGAACAGAGAAAGGTTGTTGGTTTTCTGTTTTTTTGTATCTCTTCTGTTGATTTTATTTATGATAGATTGTGTTTTTATGGTTATACTTCATCATTCTAATCTTTTGAACATGTGTTTTTGACCAGATATATCAACCTAAGGAAGCTGAAGAGGTTAAGGTAGTTACAAAAACTGAAGAAGACACAATGAAAGAATACCGAACAGCAGCAAGACAACTGGAAAATGCTAAACTGGTTTGTGATTAAGTTCATTAATTGTTTTATTAATTATAAGCTAATTTTCTGATCTGTTTGAGTTATCTTGTAGGTTTTGAGGAAATATATAAAGATAGATACTGAAATCCGATCACCAGTGGGAAAAGATGAAATTATATCTGAGGTATCATTTATCTCTATTGTCATTACAAATACAACCTGAGTTGACCTTGCTCAACTATTTAACTTTTTTTTTATTGATTGTGCCAGCTGGCAAGACAGTTAGGTGTGCGTATCGAGCCCGAAAACCTACAATTAGCATCTCCTTTGTCAAGCATAGGGGAGTTTGAGGTCCCACTCAGACTGCCCAAATCCCTTCCTTTACCAGAAGGCAAGGTTCAATGGACACTTGATGTCAAAATCCGCAAAAAGTGACAATAAAAATCAAATTTTTTTCTATTAAAGTGTCTCAGAAAACGGATTCAGTTAGGTTATTCTGGTTCTTTTGAAATAAACCATATATTATAGGGATTAATCATTAAACTATTTATGTTATTTGTTGCAAATGTAGTTAAAACAGAATCATCTTCCCAAAATATGTGAAGATCTGTACCAAACCAACCACGTTTAAAGTGCACTTGGTGTTAACATCACTTAAATAATTTTCTAAACTATAATCAGTAATTGCCAGTTGTTTTCATTGTTTATTTAAATACATAATTTAGAGACATGACTTTATCATCCACTAAAAAACTTTATTTGTATCATTATTTATCAACCATGTGTTTTCTAGCTGATGAGTGATGACTATTTAATTCCTTGCCCTTTTTGTCTATAATAAAACACACAACACAAACACATGAAACAAGAAATGGAATCTGGTACGGTGGTTTTGTATCCATCTCCGGGGATCGGCCACCTGGTTTCCATGGTGGAGCTCGGGAAACTCATCCACTCCCACCACCCTTCACTCTCGATTATCATTCTCATATTTCCAACAACTTTGGAAACCGGCGACACTGACACATACATCAACACCGTCTCAACCACCACCCCTGCCGTCACATTTCGCCACCTCTCCGCCATTCTGCCGCCACACTTGGTCTCTTCCGACTTTGTGGAACTCGCTTTCGCGATCCCGGAGCTTTACAACCCGATTGTCCACTACACACTTTTAGCCATCTCGGAGAAATCAAGGATCAAAGCCGTCATCCTTGATTTCTTCGCAAACGCCGCTTTTCAAGTGTGTGAAAGTCTTGATTTACCAACTTACTTCTTCTACCCGAGTGCCGCTTCGATGTTGTGTGTGTTTTTGTACTTCAAAACCATCCACAAGACCACTTCCAAGAGCATCAAAGATATAGAAAACCACATTGATGTTCCCGGAGTGCCGCCCCTTCATCCCTCGGATATGCCCGTACAAATGGTTGATCGAGAGAGCAAGTGGTACAAAAACTTCTTAACCACCTCCGAGAACATGGGAAAATCCGCCGGCGTCATCACCAACACCTTTGCGGGGTTGGAAGAGAGGGCGGCTGGAGCACTCCGGGATGGTGAATGCATCCCGGACGGTCCAACTCCGCCTGTTTATCTCATCGGGCCTTTGATCGCAAGTGGGAGTAAAGTTGATCTTGATGAAAACGAGTGCTTAAAATGGCTCGACTCGCAACCTAGTAAAAGTGTAGTGTTTTTATGTTTCGGGAGTCGGGGTTTGTTTAAAAAAGACCAATTGAAGGAGATTGCTATTGGGTTGGAAAGAAGCGGGCAACGATTCTTGTGGGTGATGCGAAAAGAAGATCTTGATTTCGATCTTGATGGGTTTCTAGCCAGGACTCGGGACAAGGGTCTAGTGGTGAAAAATTGGGCACCACAGCCTGCGATACTGAGTCATGACTCGGTGGGTGGATTTGTGAGTCATTGTGGGTGGAACTCAGCACTTGAAGCGGTGGTTGCTGGGGTGCCAATGGTGGCATGGCCATTGTACGCCGAGCAAAAGTGTAATCGGGTGTTTTTGGTTGAAGAAATAAAGGTGGCATTTGCATTGAAAATGTCCAAAGATGAGTTTGTGACGGCGGAGGCTGTCAATGAGACTGTGACGGAGTTGATGCAGGGTGAGAACGGGCGTATGGTGACACAACGGGTTTTAGAGATGAGTCAACGGGCAAAGGCTGCGGTGGAGGATTGCGGCTCCTCTCGAGTTGACTTTTTAAAATTAACCCAATCATGGACAGACTAAACATGTGTGTGTTTTTGAGCTGCCGCAAATAAAAACAATTTCACATTTGATCTTTTATATGACTAATCACTTGTTGTGGTGATAAAACTATAAACTTGACTAGTTTGTATGTTGTCCTAACAATCCACTCGATAGTGGTTTAAAATTTGTCACAAATCTAGTCATATATAAAGCCATCACGTTTTTTTTTATAGCGGCACTTAACCTACTCCACTTTGTCAAGTTACAAGCATGTTCCCAAAATTTGTAAAGATTCATACCCTCTTGGGACCAAATTGGTGAAATGACCAAATGTCCTCTAACTAACGAACATATTTAACAGCGTTAGTGCGGAGGGATTAAAACTGTCCAAAAATGCAAACCATAGGTACCGTGTCTGCACTTATTAAACCATGGTGACCAAACGTGCAATTTGGTCAAACTATAGGAACCATTCTTGTTATTAACTCTATTTCTTTTGAAATAAACCATATGTTACAGGGATTAGAATCTTTGAGTGAGTTGTAAGATGATTTGTTTCCTTTATAGAAATTCATTTTCTGTTTGCTTATAATGTTTCTGCGGAGTTTAATTTCTTTGATGTGATGAATTTGGAATGATAATACAAATGTTTTGCTCAATATTTCTTTGTGTTTGTTTTTATTAAGAGATTTTGAAGATCTTATATGTAGTTAATCATTTTAATTAAGGTTGTTAAAATCGAAATATTACTAATTGACGTTGTAAGATGGAAAAATCCTACTCTATGTTATGGACATAGTGGTTTTCATGTGTTGTGAATTTGTGATTCACATCAGAAATTAATTATGAACAAATTCATTAAAATATTTGTAGTTTAAATATAAGAGATATTAGACCACTCCCACCAGTGGTAGAAACGATGCCGTCAGTTTTTGTCAAATCAACGTTACATCAGCTTACCCTCCAACTGACAATAAATTGACATACTCATGCTAACAATACATTTTTTCTTCAGTTTTTTGGGACCCACTTATACAAAATACACACACACACAAAATACCCCTTTGGACCCGACTTCACCAACTGATCCCTCCCCTTAATCCATCCCCAAACCGGTGCAACAAACTGATGCCTCCAACCGATCTCATGGTGTCTTAGTACACCAAAATGTACCAAGTACCAACTGTCCCAATAACACAATATGTTACTGTGTATGTCACCTGTTAAATTGGTTTCGGTTGTTGTATTGCATGTATGTCACCTGTTAAATGTTCTGTTGTTTGTATTGTGTTGACAACTTTATGGCATATGACATGAAATTATCTTTTAGAAATAAATTCAAAATTAAAAACTTCATTATTTATATATCATTTTATTATAATTATCCTATTATTTTTAACTAATGTGTATATTTATATTTAACACAATTAATCATCTTAATTATAATTATCTCTCTTTTTACTCTGATCGTTGAACCCAAAATGAATGAAATGTTGTCCGGATAATCATCTCTTTTGAGGAAGGTATGATATTTGTCCCACAATATTGATATTGAGGGTTTAAGTACCGTCATGAACATATATGAAAATTATACTAGCAGGGTACCCGCGCAATGCGGCGGCGGGTACCCAGAAACTATAATTTCGTGGCGAGCAAGTGTTGTTCGTTTACATGGTTTTTCCAACAATAATTGCGCAAATTAATGATTTTTTCCGTCTTTAAAAATTGCAATTAGTAATCATTAACATGTAGAACATAATAATACATTCAAGTTAACCAACAAACTTAAGGATTATAATTAAAGAATATGTGAGTACACAAACAAATACCTTGATCATGGAAAGTTCGATACAATATGTTTTCTATTTAAAGTTGGTTGTTTATCTGTTCTAATACAAATTGTCATTTAGAGCAATTGGTTAACACACAGTCAGATTTCACAAGAGGTCTTGTGTTCGAATCCTGGAAGTAACACTTTTTTATTTTTGTGATGTTGAAAAAGTTACTAAAAGTTGAAATGTCCTTAAGTTTAAGGTTAAGGAGTTGCTAGTCCTAAATGTTTTATAAATAGTATAGATATAGATATAGATAAATTTGTTAAATTTGAATATTTATTACGTCTTTAAATACAAAATTCAACATTGCTAAAGATACGAATACTTCCTTATTTCAACGTTACATAATTAACGTGCACAATTAGTAGTTACTTACAAATCTGTCAAGCAAAAACATATATAGTTTGTTTTGTTTGTGGTCAAACCAAACATATTCAACGCGGACACATCTGTATTTGTACTAGTACTGAGGTTTCCAGAGGTCTTGAAAGTTTTCAATTGTCTCGTATGGTCCAAAAGCCTTGCAAAAATAGAATGAAAAAAATTCCAGTAGAATAAAATACCCCCAGGAATAACACACACCTATTGATCACAATGTGACATAATAGTATTTCAAAATTTATTATGAAAGTTGTACCTCTTGAGCCTCAAAAGTTGAATCCCCTGCATGTGGATGTGGTGGTGCAGTGAGCATTGAAGTACCAATATGTGTGGTTGAAGACATTTTGGTGGCTTACACCTAGACAGTTGAAATATGCAAAGTTAAAGAAAATTAGTATGAGAAGATAACAATCGATTGCTAATATATATATGATCTTAAACGGACAACAAACCTTAACACCGGAACATATGTCATGGGTAAAATTGTTGTCGGAAATCGCAGGCGGTTATAACGTCGCCTGATTTGTAGCATCGTGTTTATGTGTAGATTGTGGTCAAGGCGTTTTGGTCGAGGCGTTATGAACAAAAGCTTTCTATATTGTTAAGATATGCATGGAGAAAATTTAGTATAGTCAAAAGGTCAATTAATTTGGTGGTAAAAAAATTAATAGTTTCCGGAAATATAAACCGAAACGGAAATAAAAGATAGTAAGACAATTTAGTATAGTCAATAGTTTCCGGAAATATAAAATGAAACGAAAATAAACGGGCTGGTCAAATGCGATGATGTACAACCTCTTATAATTTGTTTTGGTGATTTGAAATAAAGTGTAATTTATAGTAATTGGTTAACACATAGTGATTACTTAGAAGAGGTCTTGTGTTCGAATCCTGTAAGCAACACTTTTTGATTTTATTTTAGTTGAAGAGCTTACTAAAAGTGGAAATCTCCTTAAACTTAAAACTAGCAGGGTACCCGCGCAATGCGGCGGCGGGTACCCAGAAACTATATTTCGTGGCGAGCAAGTGTTGTTCGTTTATACGGTTTTTCAAACAATAATTGCGCAAATGAATGATTTTTTCCGTCTTTCAAAATTGCAATTAGTAATCATTATCATCTAGAACATAATAATACATTCAAGTTAACCAACAAACTTAAGGATTATAATTAAAGAATATGTGAGGACACAAACAAATACCTTGATCATGGAAAGTTTGATACAATATGTTTTCTATTTAATGTTGGTTGTTTATTTGTTCTAAAACAAATTATCATTTAGAGCAATTGGTTAACACAGTCAGATTTCACAAGAGGTCTTGTATTCGAATCCTGGAAGCAATACTTTTTTATTTTTGTAGTGTTGAAGAAGTTACTAAAAGTGTAAATGTCCTTAAGTTTAAGTTTAAGGAGTTGTTATGTTTAGTAGTCCTAAATGCTTTATAGATAGTATAGATATAGATATAGATATAGATATAGATATAGATATAGATAAATTTGAGGCTTTTGAATATTTATTACGTCTTTAAATACAAAATTCAATGTTGCTAGAGATACGAATACCTCCTTATTTCAACGTTACATAATTAACGTGCACAATTAGTAGTTAATTACAAATCTGTCAAGTAAAAACAAATATAGTTTGTTTTGTTTGTGGTCAAACCAAACATATTCAACGCGGACACATCTGCATTTGTACCAGTACTGAGGTTTCCAGAGGTCTTGAAAGTTTTCAGTTGTCTCGTATGGTCCAAAAGCCTTGCAAAAATAGAACGAAAAAATTCCATTAGAATAAAATACCCCCAGGCGTAATACACACCTATTGATCACAATCTGACATAATAGTATTTCAAAACTTGTTATGAAAGTTGTACCTCTTGAGCCTTAAAAGTTGAATCCCCTGCATGTGGATGTGGTGGTGCAGTGAGCATTGAAGTACTAATATGTGTGGTTGAAGACATTTTAGTTGCTTACACCTAGACAATTGAAATATGCAAAGTTAAAGAAAATCAATATGAGAAGATAACAATCGATTGTTAATATATATATATGATCTTAAACGGACAACAAACCTTAACACCGGAGCATATGTCATGGGTAAAATTGTTGTCGGAAATCGCAGGCGGGTATAACGTCCTTTAATTTGTAGCATCGTGTTTATGTGTAGGTTGTGGTCGAGGCGTTTTGGTCGAGGCGTTATGAACAAAAGCTTTCTATATTGTTAAGATATGCGTGAAGAAGATTTAGTATAGTCAAAAGGTCAATTAATTTGGTGGTAAGACAATTAATAGTTTCCGGAAATATAAACCGAAACGGAAATAAAAGATGGTAAAACAATTTAGTATAGTCAATAGTTTCCGGAAATATAAAATGAAACGGAAATAAAAGGGCTGGTCAAATGCGATGATGTACAACCTCTTATAATTTGTTTTGGTGGCTTGAAATAAAGTGTAATTTATACAAATTGGTTAAGACATAGTGATTACTTAGAAGAGGTCTTGTGTTCGAATCCTGTAAGCAACACTTTTTGATTTTATTTTAGTTGAAGAACTTACTAAAAGTGGAAATCTCCTTAAACTTAAAATTAAGGAGCTCCTTAAAATTCCTTAAAATTATAGTACTAAATGCATTAGTAAGTAGTAAGATTAAGGAATTCCTTAAAATTCCTTAAAATGATAGTACTAAATATATTACTCGTAGTAAGTAGTAAGATATAAATTAGGATTTGGCGTTAAAAATTTAATGTTAGTGGTGTATTGAATTTGAAACCATAACTCTAATTTAATGGCTTTTTGTATCTTACATTGGGTTTTAACTTCCAATTTACGTATTATCTGGACTAGCAGGGTACCCGCGTAATGCGGCGGCGGGTACCCGTAACTATATTTCAAAGTGACTATAGTAACAGTGGTGGTGACAATAGCGATGATGATGAGTGGTGGTGCGTAGTGATGGTAGGTGCCGACATTAGTGATGGTCAAATGTAGTGATGGTGGGTGCCGACATTGGTAAGAGTTGATGATTTACACCGTCGTATATTAAATGTTATTGGGATAAATGGTTATAATAACAGCCTAATGTATTAAGTGTGAGTGGTTTGAAATAAAGTGTAATGTATAGCAAGTGGTTAACCCATAGTGATAACTTAGGAGAGGTCCTGGGTTCGAATCTTATAAGCCGTGATTTTTTTTAAGGTAAAGAACTAACTAACAAAAGTGGAAAGATCCTTAAAATTAAATTTAAGGAGCTCCTTAAACTTTCTTAATATGGTAGGCCTAAATGCTTTATATAGTAGTAAGATTTATATCTGAACTCTTGATTAAATTTGAGTGCTTGAAAAATTAATTATTTATTTGTATAGTCAATTAGTCATTAACTTCAACGTAAAATTTATTGATAAATTTTATATTAAACTAAATTAATAACGGAATTTTAATCACGAGTCATAAAAAGTTAAAAACACCCGCTTAATAAGGACGGAAACACGTGTGGACATGAAAATATCTTCTGCGTCAATAAAATATCTTTTTTAACCATGGTTACTTTTTTCACTAACCATACCCTAACCACAGTTAACCTAAGCAATACGAGCGGCGAGGAGCGCACTGCGCACTCGGAACACTCTAACAAACCCTAGTCTTATCATCCCTATCGTGCCTATATATTAACGCCATTATCGCCTCTTTTTCATCGTGCTCTCTTTCTCATTATTCACCATTCAATTTCTCATTTTCTCAGCTCAAAAATGGCCGCCGCTGATGTCGAGTACAGATGTTTCGTCGGAGGTCTTGCCTGGGCCACTAATGACCAGTCACTTTCCGATGCGTTTTCTCAGTACGGCGAGATCATCGATTCGAAGGTCCGTTTGTCGCAGTGATGTGTTCTGGATCCATGACGATTCTGTTCCGTTACTGTTACTGTTACTTTACTCTCTATGGTTTCTCTTGATCTGTTACTGTTACTGTTTCTGTTACTTTTACTCACTGATATCTAACACGGTACGTTCATCCTTAGTGGTGACGATCGATCAATTTTATAAATTACGATTCAGTTTTCTAATGTTTTGAGAATTTTCTTCATTGTACCGTAATTTTACCTGATTTTTTTTTCTTATTTTGTGCAGATTATCAACGATCGTGAAACCGGTAGATCTCGTGGATTTGGATTTGTGACATTCAAGGATGAACAGTCATTGAAAGACGCTATTGAAGGAATGAACGGTCAAACCCTTGACGGACGTAACATTACCGTCAATGAGGCTCAGTCTCGCAGTGGAGGCGGCGGCGGCGGCGGTGGTCGCCGTGAAGGAGGCGGTGGATACGGAGGCGGTGGTGGTTATGGTGGACGTCGTGAAGGTGGTGGTGGCGGAGGCTATGGCGGTGGTGGTTACGGTGGAGGCCGTGACCGTGGATACGGTGGTGGTGATGGTGGATACTCCAGGGGAGGCGGTGGTTCCGGTGGTGACTGGAGGAATTAGATTAAGCAATATTACGTTTAGATTATCGGGACCTGATTATTATGTGTTTTATCTTAATCTTTAAGTTAATGGGGTAGGGATTAGGGATGGATGTCGTTAATTGCGTTTTCATTTTTGATCTTTAAGCTAGCTATGATCGTGTGTTTGAGATGGTTCCGGTAGTATAATCTATGCAGACTCTTTTTAAGGATATGATTGTTGATTTTATGATTTTAAACTATTTTATTTGTTTCCTGTTTTTCGTCTTACTTTGATTTGTTTTGAATACTAATTAAATTTTAGGTAATTAGATATGACGATTAGGTGAAAGCGATTAATATATGCAGTAGGTGGAAAGTGACAAAGGCGTCTATTTAAAAATAAATTGACAACGTAAAAAGAAAATTGTGCATAAAGCAATATTTAAAAGGGTAAAATGACTAGAAGGTAACTTACTTTCCATCAAAGTTTATTTAAAGATATGTATTTATGTTTTGATCACTAAAGGGTTACCTAATTTCATAAAAGTATATAGAAAGATAAAATGTGACTTGTGAAATCTGTTACCGGTATTTAATTCTTCCATTTGTTTCTCACGTGACTATTTAATGCTTATATGATTAGTTTTGTTTCACAGCCTTCAAACTAGGTCAAAATAAAGTCGATCAATTTTTCGTTGAAATTTCATCTTTCCTTGAACTAATGGTTAAGGTATAGAAACAAAAATAATCTAGTGATGCAAATTAATCAAGTTCAAGACTCATCTCATGAAGAAGCTCAACTTTAAGAACAAAAAAACATGTATACTTTGAATAACTTTTTTTTGTAACCGTTCATTTTGGTTGGAACAAGTAAGTTAAACTTGTCGACCTTTTAATATACCTTTATGAAAGTAAGGTACCCTTTGATCAATATTTATGAAAGTAAGGTACCCTTTGATCAATATTTATGAAAGTAAGTTACCCTTTGATCAACCTTTATTAAAATATGTTATCCTTTAGCGATCAAAACAGAAGTACATACCCTTAAATGAATTTTGATGGAAAGTAGATTACCCTTCTATACATTTTGCCCTATTTAAAATAATACTTCGTATAATGGAGAGTGTACAATCTAGTTTTCTCCTTGGAGCACTCTAATCTTACAATGTGTAAATCACACTTTCGCTATGGGAAGTGATTTTAATCTAGAGAAGTGATTTTAAAGAGAAGTCGGATCACATAAAGTACTCTAAATATCATAATCACTATAATATTTGTATAATATGCTTTAAACGTTGTATAGTGTAGTGGGTGAAATAATTTGTGTGGTGTTAAAATCATAACCTTTTTACTATAGTGTGTCTATTTTTTTAACGGCCAATTAATGATATAGTTTAGTTAGTGACATTCATAAAGGATAGTATATCTTCCTTCGAATATTTCACCTATGAAAAATAAACCTCACTATTTATTCACCTACTACACCACCAACTAATTATTATGTAACCATTAACTTCCAACTCTATTTATATACTTTATTCAACATTCTAAAATTATTATATTCCATATTTTGAGTAATACTTGTGGAATAAAAATAAGTTATTAATCATGTTTTCCTTTTTTCTTCAAGTATGTTGCATGAAAAATTTATTGATGGTTATAATTTGTGCATTTATATTGTTACTTAATACAAAATAACATTTGTAATCTACAAATTATCTTATATAAGTTGATGCTTAATTAAAAATGATGATAGGACCATATGTGTGTTTCATTTAATTTGTCAGTAGGAAAAAGATAGGTGATGTTAATATGACCTTGATAGTCTGATATAACAAACTGAAGAGACATATAATAGTTAAATGTTTGGAAATGACTAAATTTTTTAAAACATAATGAATTATATTTAAAAAAAAGAAAAAAGAAAAAAAGAAATACTACATTTTATAATATTATAATATAGGTGGTGATTTTTACACCGCATAATTTAATTTATATACTACAATAATTGCATTATTTATTTATAGACTATGTAGAATCATTTGTATAATATGATATAGACATCAAAAATATAGTAGGTAAATTAATTCCCTTAAAATATAGTGAACTAGAAATTGCAAATGTGTCTTTAAAGTCTATTACTAATACTTCCGCCGTATCAAAATAAGTGACACACTTTCCATTTTGGGGTGTATCAAAATAAGTGACACACTTTGAAAACTTTCTTTATTTGGTAAAAATAGTGGGACCCATACCCACTAACTATCCACTTTAATAAATTGAAATTACCCTTATACCCTTACTTTTACTTTTAAAACTCATTAATATCACTTTATTCAAGAAAAGTGGGACCCATTCTCCACTAATTATGTACTTTAATATATTTTAACCTCTACTTTAATCTTTTACCTCAAAAAATGTGTAAGCCAATTTGTGTCACTTATTTTGATACGGAGGAAGTATTGTATATCAAAATGTACTTGATTCATAAATAAATATCTTATATGTCGACATTATTATTTCATATGTTGACATAATATATCCATAATGGATAATTTGTTTGTATATTTATAATAAGAATTTTTTAATATGTGATCATGATCACATCATAGTAATCTTAATTATTTTGTATGTCTCTGCATTTAATTTATAAAAAAACCTTCAGTTTCAGTTATAGTAAGGATAAAATCAGTATAATACAAAAGTATTAATAATTAATAATTATAATTTTACTCTAATTAAAGAAATATTGGTTTATTAAAGGTTCGTTATCATAAGCCCATGGGTAGGGGTGCCCATCGCGTCGGGTAAGAGCTTTTATCGGGCCGGGTCCGTCGGGTTTGAGGCAAAAAAAATCTTAACCCGAAACCCGACCCGATAAGGATTTGGGCTTGTCGGGTTCGGGTTGGCCGGGTTTTGGATTTTGTCGGGTTGACCCGATCGGGTTGGTCAGGTTACACTTGAGTTAGGAACTTTAAGTAAAAATTAAAGAAATTATTTAATATAGAGTAAATTACACGGATAGTCCCTGTGGTTTGACAACTGTTTTGGATTTGATCCCTAAGTAATAGAAATTACACCCGTGGTCACTGTGGTTTGAACATCGTATTGGTTTTGATCCCTAAAGCAGACGTTCGTTAGAAATTTCTGTTAACTTTCTTAAAATGGCTAAAATATCCTTGACCTTTATCATTTTCATTTTTATATTTAATTTTAATTTATTTAACTCTTTCTCTCTCATTTTCTCTCATCTCTGCCATTTCTCTTCCTTATCAACCCCAAACCCCTTTCATTCATCACTCTTATCTCAACCTAATCTTCTCTTTGACATTTAGGTTGATGAAAGATGTTTGAGATCCAAATGAAAGTTAATGGAGATTTCAATAATACCAATCTGGGTTGATGATTTAGAAGATTATGAACAACTATCGATCAAGCCTATATATACACTTTCTTATTCGCCCTTAATACCTGAATTCTAACACATTGCAATCGAAACCGATCGAGAATAAACTTACACAATGAACATGTCTATCACGGTTTTTGGGTTATTGAAGGTATTTGTTTTGTCTTTTGTGCATGATTTTAATAGCTTTAGATTGTACAGCAGAAGCTGAGCAGCAATTGAAAACGGGGTTTTACAAAATCACGTGCCCTTCAGCTGAGCAGATTGTGCGAGATACAGTGAAAAAGGCAGTCGCAGCAAACCCTAGAATCGCCGCCAGTAAAATATGAAATCTTGTGAGAATTTTGATGATTTTTTAATTGGGGTTAGGGTTTTGATTTTGGTGTGTTTTTGTATGCAGAGATGAAGGAAGGAGATGGTGAGGGTGAGGGTAAAATTGTCAATTAAAAAAGTTTAACAGCAAATTTTAACGGCTGTTAGTATTAGGGACCAAAACCAATACGAAATCCAAACCACAGTGACCACGGGTGTAATTTTTGATACTTAGGGACCAAATCCAAAACAATTGTCAAACCACAGGGACTATCCACGTAATTAACTCTTTAATATATTGAATTTTATAAGTTTTTATTTAAAACTTGTAATTATTAATTGATTTCTATTGAAATGATTTATCATCTAATTTGTTAATTAATTGATTTAATACTAAAAATATCTTAATTTTTAGAGGAAATAGAACACTTAAACTTTAATCGGGTCTAATCGGGTCAACCCGAAACCCAATAAAAGGTAAGAAATATTAACCCGAATCCCGACCCGATAATGAATCGGGTTGGTCGGGTCGGGTTTAAAAAACCCGAATAGTCCCGACCCGATTATGCTAATCGGGTTCGGGTTTGAGTCGGGTCGAAAACTTGTACTATTTGTTCTTACTTATCTTCATACCACTCAATTTAGATAAGTTTTAAAATCAAAGGATGATATGAGGAAATATAATTAGTGAATTATAAATGTTAAGTTTAGAAGTGGGTAAAATATGAATAGGAAGAAAAGGTAGAAAAAAAAAACAATTTCTCTTATATTTCTATCATTATTAACATTTTTTTTAAACGGCATCTAATCTACTCTTTTTTATGTCAACAACATGACTTGAACCCATGATCTATTAGTCATGGATAACACCTTATATTAATCTCCATAACCACTAAGCTATAAGTCTTAATTTCAAATATTAACATCTAAAGGTACAATTTTGAATGCCAAAGAGTAATATTTTAACGAAATAATCTTGGGTAACACGAAATGTACCTCTGGTATACTCCCTCCGTCCCTAAATAAAGTTCCCATTTCACCTTCAAGTTTTGTCCCTAAATAAAGTTCCCATTTCTCAAACTTAAGGGACCCACTTAATATAATAATATTATTACCAATACTTTCACCACTAACTATCTCTTAAAACACTTTCTCTCTCCAATCAAACCTTATATTTTAATCAAAAGTAATATCAAATACCCCACTATTAACTATCTTCTAAAATGTTGTGCCCAACACAAATGGGAACTTTATTTAGGGACGGAGAGAGTATTACATAGAAGTTATACTCAGATTCTAGGCTATATTTTGGTATAGTTTACTATCATGAGAAACTGAATGTCTTTACAAACACCGAAAAAACACCACAAGGAAAGGTGCAACTTTTGGTAGTTAATTCCATCGTCAATAAGGGTCACAACGGTTGGGCAAAATTCGGTTATAGCAGGGCTGCCTTGGGCCCCAAATGATAAAACATACGGACCTAAAAAGTTATATTCAACATTGCTGATTTTCATGAAAATGTTGGTCCTCTGTTAATAAAGTGTTAAAAGGTAAGTGATAAAAGCATTTTATTCAAAACAAGATATTTTGAAAAGAGGTATTCGAGGTTTTTTTTACCGTTGAACAAGAAAACAAACATAATATATATGGGTTGGAGGCTTGGAGCTGCAGAAGAGAAGAAAAGAAAATGAAATGTCAAACTCTGTGAGAAGATAATGAAGAAGATGAAGCACATGTTTGGGTTTTACTTATTTTAGGGTCTTTATGGGCTTTTGAGAAAATTGGGCTTTTAAGTTTTTTTGGTTAAAAAATAAATAAATGAATACCGGGCTACGGACTACATTTTATAAAAATAAGTTGGGTTTTAAGAATATGAAGGCATTATGTATATTTCTTTAAGCTGTCTTTTATAAAAAAAAATGGAAATTAAAATGATATGGTATGGTGTTGTGAGTATTTTCTGAAAAATAATGTGGTGTAGTGTCATGTGGACATGTGGTTGCTGAGGTGACAGAAAAAAAATAGTGTTGCTAGTGGTACCCATACCCAGTAGCATAAACTATTCATCTAGAGATTTATCTTTTAAATTATGCAAGTGGCTTCAAATGTTGCTTAAATCTTACTCGGTTCTATTGAAGTTGTACTATTTATGGTGGATTTTATTCCATTTCGCTGAAATAGGAGATAAATATTTCTAATTGCTAGAGGTTACATGTTCGAGTTTGATAACAAAATAAAATATTTATTTAGATGGAATTAAACTAAACTTTTTAGCCACGTTTTATTTAAGTAACAAAAGTTGACACAATAACAATCATGAAACTAGTATATAATATGTACCTTTGATTGCTTGCTATAATTTTCGTTGCTCTGCTACAATTTTTGATTCTTTTGGATTCCTGCTAAAATCAACAGCTTCCTAAACTTCCACTTGGAGGATATTAGAAGATATCCTTGTTTCCAGGTCGAACCAGGAAATTAACGTAGTTACTTACATTAAATTTAGGTTCAAAGCAAAACCACAACTTCTTGCGACTTTGTTGGGCCAGGACATAATTGTCACTTTCAAATTTTGTTAAAAACAAATAATTACTGCTAAAAAATCAACTCAACTAGATTGATGCAATTAACTGTACCAAAATGAATATCTGTTATCTAAATAAAAACGCAGTTTTCCTATTAACATGTTTTTAGACTAATTGATCTCTTGACTTTAACATTTTCATAGTTTCTCATTTTATTATAATACTTCTTTAATTTTTAATGAATTACGTGTTAAATTTATACATATATATTAATATAGAGTAAATTACAGTTTTTGTCCATGTGGTATTCCCGATTCTGTGTTATTGTCCCTGTACTTTTTTTTTCGTTTTTTTTGTCCCTGTGCTTTTCCAAATTCTACGATTTTATCCTTCCGTCCAACTCTGTTAGTTTTCCACCGTTAAGTTGCCTCACGTGCCAAACACATGAGGGTAAATCTGTCTTTTTTCCTAATTATCTGTACAGCATGCATTAAAAATTGTACCATGATCTTCTTCCTCAATCTTGAACCTTCTTTTCTCTTCAAAATCCCCAATCTAAAATTGTACACATTCCGGAAGGCATACAATCAAGATTGTACCATGATCTTCTTTCTCTTCTCCGATGGATACAAATTAGAGACAGAGATGGTGTAAGCATAAAATCAAAATAACAAATCTTCAGATCTAGGGTTTCTTCCGGTCAAAATAACAAATCTTCAGATCTTCTTTTCTCTTCCGGTCTGTAAAGCTCCGATGATGTCTTCTCCGATCAGCATCCATTTCTTCCATCCTTTTGGTTCTTCCACTGAATTTGTCACCGGAGTTCGTCATAGAGATTAGAACGTCGTTGATCCACTGCATTGTTGATTCTTGAACGTCGTTGATGTTTGGATGATAGCCAGAGTATGGAGGTGGGTTTTATGAGGTTCTTAGGTAGCCGGTGATGAGGCTTGGGGAATGGGTTTTAGCTTTGCAAAAATACAACATTCTTAAAGTCATAAATACATGAATACCTCGCCGGAAAACCAAATCGCCGGCGACAACTGCGTCGAGCAGGAATACCTCGCCGGAAAACCAAAGAAAACCCATAAATACAGAGAGGACTAAAACCTAATCGGAGTCGAATCAGAACTTTATTCTATGTTTTTAAAGGTTGGGTTTTACTTCTTATCTTCATCAATCTAATCAAATCGAGCAACTTAGATGGAATTAAATGAATATAGAAAGGGGATGCAAATCGAAGGGCTTGAAGTCTACACTTTACCAACCATCTTTATAATTTTTTGGTAAATCAAAAAATTGACGATCGTTTCTTGGAATTTTATTGTTTAATAATCTGTATTTTATCATTTTGTGATGTTTCTCTTCAAAAATGATGGTGAAATGAAGAAAAAGCGAGCTGCGTGAGGAAGAAGGCTATTGTACAATCTTTGAAGCATGTTTTACAAATAATTAGGTAAAACAAAGAAGAAGAGAAGAAAGAAAAAAAGTGAAAATAAAATAGAAAAAGGAAAAAGACCAAAATGCCCTCACGTTTTCAGCACGTGAGGGCTTTAACGGCCAAAAAGAAACGGAAGGTTGACGGAAGGACAAAAAAACGGAATTTTGCATACCTCAGGGACAAAAAAACAGAAAAAAAAGTATAGTGACAAAAACGCAGAATCGGACAAACCACAGGGACAAAAACTGTAATTTACTCATTAATATATTGTTTGAAAGTGTCTAAAACATGTGAGAGATTAGAGAAAGAAGGCCTAAAAAAGAAGAGAACTTTAATTAGTTTACCCACTCCAAAATCTCTATCTCTTCTCTACTATATATAATGCATTTAGGCTCTTTCTATAAATAAGGATATGAAAATTCAGCCAAAATCTTTCTATTTTTAGTCTCCTATGTGTTCACAAAAATAATGCTGGCAACCAGACTCGAACATAATACCAAGCCCATATGAGGCAGATTTGCTAACTAACTGAACTACATTGTAGGACGTCAATTACCTCCTACACATTAAAGATACCCTACACTGCAGACCTTAATTACCAATCTCATAAACTACCCCCATCGTTTCACTTCATAACCCTAACCAGTATGATTTTAAAAAAAACCCTAACCAGTGACATACTTGCTCGATTCCCACCCCTCCTCGGTTCCTTCAACCGTAACCATTTCCGAGATGGCAATGCCTCCTCGATTCCTGTCTGCGCCTCTTCGATTGCCATCATAAATGGCGACATATATATCTGTATATCTGTATTAAGACGGAACTGTTTCAAATTCGAACATATATATATGTATAAAGGTAATTCACTCATTATTATGGTAGTATTTTGAATTTTGAATAAATATAACCGGTAGCTTTAATCTATTTCCCCTCAAATTATAAGCGTTTTTGTAACGAGTTAGTCGTATTTAAGTTCACGTAACAGTGAAATTTTAAGGTTTCTTTTTATTTTTCTGCCTTTTCTTTATGAAGATTATGTTTTAACTCTTGTATTAGCTAAAAGTATTGAAAGCTTATAATGCACACCAACTGTTTTTATAAATGCAGGACTGAATTTCAGCTGGTAATTTGGAGTTGGTAGAAATGAAGAAATTAGAGGATTTTGGAGTTCTGATTTGGGATTTGAGTAATCAACAGTTTCTTCATTGGATCAAGGAGCAGCTGGTTCAATACTTAGTGGCAGTTCTTTTTATTACTATAAGACTAACTCATACACTTAATGTTTATCTGATCAATTAAGATATGATGTTAACAGCTTCTCATCGGAGATACAGTCTTCGGTCACCGGAAGACCCCCTTACCGGCCAGCTCTTTCAAGATTTGGTTATAAAAACTCGCCTCTAAGTTTGAAATGGAAGATAAGCTCGAGATTCTTGAACCTATGGATTTAGGTGGGTTTTTATTCAAACATGTATGCAATTTTCATTTACAAAATCATCATATAATAAAGTATTTATGAAGCTGAAAAATATGTATGGAATTTTCTCTTGGTGAAGCTGCAAAATTGGGCTGGGAGGGATGGGTCAGCTCAGGTTAACCCGAAACACTTTGGGTCCAACAAAATATATTTTTTATGAATTGTTAGTGTCAAATATGAGTCCAAGAATAATATTATTTCAGTAATAATCTAATATTTTTTGAATAAAATGATTTAATAGGCTTTATAGATTAAAATATACTCTTGGCAATCTTTAACCCATTTGACCCGTTTCCCTTTATTTTTTTTTTAAATTACTGTTTGATCTGTTTATCTTATAAGTTATGTTATTACATTTTTTTCGAGGTATTAACACTTATATTTTGTTGTATTATAACATTGCAGAAGCTTTATGTAACGATGTTTCCTTGCAATGAGTGTGCAAAAGTTATCATTCAAGCGAGTATAAAGACCATTTTTAACAGCTCTACATAGTTTTAATGTTAAGGATTTTTTTTAACGTTTTACAAATTTCCTCCAACTTTGGAATATATGAAAGCAAAATGATAGTTGTTTTGATCATGTTGCCATTTTGTGTCACTTCAATGGCTATATTGTTAACTATTAACTACAAGCATTTTTCTTCATGATTAGATACACCTGAATAAAAGGCAGGCGTACATTCAAAGCTACTGGGAAGTAGGGAACTGATCATGCTTAGATAGAAATTCAAATTTTGGTTTATCAGTGTTGGATTTTTTAATACATTTTGAAGTAGTGCACAACCCAGAAATGATTGTTTAAACTTGGGATTATATACATATTTGTTTCAACTTAATTGCATAGAGCAATTGACAAGGTTTTTAGATATGTGCTGTGAGATACGACTATTTGTGAAGCAAACCTCATCCGTTAACTTATAAATGAGTTGATTTGTGTTATGTTTAATTTAAATGGGTCAAATAAAAATCTTGTTTAGAATGGAACAATTCGTATTTGTCAAACTAATAAAAATTAACCCAAAGTGCATTTTCAAAGCACACCACCTCCTTTACTTGTGTTATTTAAAAATTAATTAATGTTTTGATTTCTCAGTAGTAAACCAAGTATCAATTTATCTATTAATATCTTAATTGCTCAAATCATACTAAGGATTATAATGAGAATGGCTTTACGAGAAATAATTCTTCAATTTCAGAGATCTAGCCAACTTATTAGCACAAATTGCAAATAAAATAAATAATTAATTAGCCAACTTATTAACACAATATTTTATTGTCTGTTGGTGTTAATGTTATTTTTTACTTGTTCTATTGTTGGTGTTGTTGTCTGGTGTTCATATTGTTGTTGAATTATCTGAATCCGATTGTAGCGTGAGGCGTGGATCGGGTCAGCATAATATTTGGATTACTATCCAAGTTCATCAAGTCTATTAAGTTTAAATATGAGATAATTATCTACTCCTAAAAGGGCGGGCTTCCTTTTAGATAATTACATGTTTTAAACTAATCATAATCCTAGTTATATACAAACGTGTTTTGGTCTGTATATATAGATACCATGTAGGGTAGGGATTTCCAATTGTATTGAAGTTTTGAGTTATATTTTCTTCGGTTTATGCGAGTTAGGCAACATAATTGTTTTTACTTTCTGTTTACTTTAATTGGTATCAGAGCACGAGGTTAAAACAATCAACAAACCGACAGTGTCAGCAGGAGGAGGAGCTCCGCAGCCGGCGGTGAAGGAACCAACATCATTGACGTTTCAATATCCAATATTAACGTCAACAAAGTATACAATATGGAGGATGCGTATGGAGGTACTTCTTGGTATTCACGGTGTTTGGGAGGTTGTCGATCCAGGTTTAGAAGATGCTAAGAAGAACAATATTGTGAAGGGACTTCTGTTCCAGTCCATACCAGAAGAGGTAATACTTCAAATCGGAAATTTAAAGACTGCGAAAGAGATGTGGGATGCAATTAAAACACGTAATTTGGGGGCTGATCGCGTACCTTAACTGCTGAATTCGATAGCATGAAGATGACCGAATCTGGTACGTTAGACGAATATGCTGCAAAAATATCAGGAATTGCTTCAAAATCAGCCACGTTAGGAGAGGTCATGACAAAAGAAAAACTCGTAAAGAAATTCCTCACAAGCATCCCCAAACGCTTTGTTCATATTGTTGCAGCTCTCGAGCAAGTCCTAGATCTTAAAACCATTGGCTTTGAGGACGTGGTAGGAAGATTAAAGACATACGAAGAAAGGATCAAAGGAGAGGATAATGTGATCGAAACACAAGGTAAACTGCCTTACTCTAAAACCGAGTCCTCAAATCGTAACCAAGACTCTTCAAGAGGAAGAGGTCGTGGTTCAAACACACGAGGTCGTGGCCGTGGACGGGGCAACACCCAAAACCACGGTCACACGGAACCGTCTAAAAACCGAGAAGATCAAAAGCAGAAAGGAAAACAACGTGAACAAAGAGATCTCTCTAATATTAAGTGTTACCGTTGTGATCAGTACGGACACTTCGCTTCTGGATGCCCGGATCGAACCAGAAACCATGAAGCAAATCTTAATGAGACGCATGAAGGAGATATGAATCATGAAGAAGGAGCGTTTTTTTATGATGAATCCAACTCAAGAAACTGTGTTCTTGAATGAAACCAAATACATTCCTCCAAAAGTTGAGCCCGATACCGATGAAGACGGAATCTGGTATTTAGATAACGGTGCTAGCAATCATATGACCGGTAATTACTCGTACTTCTCAGAATTAAATGAACGCAACTGGAAGGGTATGATTCGGTGACGGATCGTGTGTTGCTATAAAAGGAAAGGGATCAATTTTGTTTGAAGGAACAAACGGCGGGCAAAAATTAATGGAAGATATTTACTATATTCCATCTCTTCAGAGTAATGTAATTAGCCTCGGACAGACTACACTATTCGGTAGTGACATCTGTATGCGAGGTGACTTCCTAACCATGCGAGATGAAAATGGCAGATTACTCATGAAAGTCCCGAGAAGTGAGAACCGCCTCTATAAGATCCAATTAAAAATTGGAAAACCATATTGCCTGCAAGCCAAAATCAATGAAGCAGCATGGTTATGGCACGCACGGCTTGGCCACATCAATTTTGGAGCAATAAACTTGATGCACAAGCTAGCTGAAGGGGTACCAACACTCCAACATCAAGACCAACTTTGTGAATCTTGTATGGTTGGAAAACAAACAAAGCAGACGTTCCCAAAAAAGGCTAAGTATAGAGCAACAAATATTCTCGAGATGGTACATGGAGATATTTGTGGACTGGTTGACCCCCCTCGCAAGCTGGTAACGTTTATATTCTAGTACTTATTGATGATTATTCTAGATACATGTGGTCGTTTCTTTTGAAGCGTAAAAGCGACGCATCTGGAGTTATTAAAAGATTCAAAGCAATAATAGAAAAACGGACTGGTAAAGAAATCAAGACATTCCACACCGATAGAGGTAGAGAATTCACATCACACGAACTGAATCATTTTTGTGATGAAGAAGGGATTTCACGTATGTTGACGGCTCCCTATGCACCTCAACAAAACGGAATTGTCGAACGAAGAAATCGTACTCTACTTGAGATGACGCGGTGTCTAATGAAAGCCAAAGGTGTACCAAACTACCTTTGGGGAGAAGCAGTCCGTCATGCAACATTCATCATAAATAGAACCCCTACACGAGCTTTGGTAGGTGTTACTCCATATGAAAAATTTTATGGTGACAAACCGAACCTTGAAGACCTAAGAGTATTTGGTTGCGTTGCATACGATAGAATAGTTTCAAAGCATTTGAAGAAACTCGATGATAGATCGAAACCGCTGGTGTACCTTGGATAAGAACCGAACTCAGGTTGATTTCGTCTACTTAATCCACATGAAAATAAAATTATTATAAGCACACATGCAGTTTGTGATGAAAACAAAGCATGGGAGTGGAATAATATGGCAGACAAACAAGCTGAAGTTGGAGCAGGTACATTTTTAGTACAGTTGGGTGACTCGCAAACTGTAGTTCCGGACCAGCCGCCCAATACTGGACCGGGCCCAACTACAACCAAGCAAGAACAACCCATAAATCAGGCCCAAAACCTTGTCCCGGCCCAACCAGAAAATGAGCCTGACGTGATTCCCGTGCGTCGTTCAACACGTGTAACTGTGTTACCAACAAGGCTAAATGATTACGAATTAAATAGTGATCACTTATTCTTAACAACTGATGAAGAACCAAGGAATTTTAATGAGGCCAAAGCGAACAAGGAATGGATGAATGCAATGAGAGGTGAGATAGACTCAATTGAGAAGAATAACACATGGAAATTAGTCCATCCACCTAAACATGTTAAACCTACTGGGTTAAGATGGTTATTCAAAATCAAAAGGAATCCAAACGGATCAATTATCAAGTACAAAGCACGTCTAGTCGCTAAAGGCTATGTACAAGAACAAGGTATTGATTTTGATGAAGTATTCGCGCCCGTAGCCCGTCTCGAGACAATAAGACTATTGATTGCTCTCGCGGCCGGAAAGGGATGGAAGATTCATCACTTGGATGTAAAAACTGCCTTTTTGTATGGTGAATTGAAAGAAGAAGTGTACGTTAGTCAACCTGAAGGTTTTGAGAAACGAGGTGAAGAAAGAAAAATCTACAAGCTGGCAAAAGCTTTATACGGCCTAAGGCAATCCCCAAGGGCGTGGAATCAAAAGCTTGAGACCACATTAAAAAATATGGGTTTTCAAAGATGCCTACAAGAAAATGCAGTTTATAAAAAGACGTCCAATAAGGAATTTATCATCATTGCAGTATACGTAGATGATCTATTTGTGACAGGGACAAGCGTAGAGTTTATAAATCAATTTAAGAGAAGGATGGCGTCCCAGTTTGAAATGTCAAACCTTGGAGAATTAACTTGCTACTTAGGCATTGAAGTTTCACAAGAAATAGACTGTGTAAAAGTCAAACAAGAAAGTTATGCCATGAAAATCCTAAAAGAAGCAGGTATGCAAAATTGTAATGCAACCCAATGTCCCATGGAACCAGGACTAAAATTGTCAAAAGCAGAAAATGAGCCAGAAGTTGAAGCTGCCCATTACCGAAAAATAGTAGGTTGCTTACGTTATCTCTTGCATACAAGACCAGATTTAGCATACGCGGTTGGTGTTGTTAGCCGTTATATGCAAAGCCCAAGAGAATCCCATGCACTAGCCATCAAACAAATTCTCCGGTATCTACGTGGGACAACGTCCTTTGGGATAAAATACACACGATGTGGAGACTTAAATCTGTTGGGATACAGTGACAGCAGTCATAATGTTGATTTAGACGATGGCAAAAGTACAACGGGACATGTCTTCTACCTTGGTAACTCACCTATCACTTGGTGCTCACAAAAGCAAGACACGGTGGTATTATCCTCATGCGAAGCTGAGTTTATGGCTGCCACCGCAGCTGCATGTCAAGCTATATGGCTAAGGGAGCTATTGGCGGAATTAACGGGAAATGAAAAGCAACCAGTGCTGATTCGAATAGACAATAAATCAGCAATTGCCCTATCAAAGAACCCGGTCTTTCATGGAAGAAGTAAACACATCCATACTCGATATCATTTCATTCGTGACCGTGTTGAAATGAAACAGGTTGTAGTCGAGCATGTTTCCGGAGACAAACAAAAGGCAGATCCCCTAACGAAGGCTTTGGCACGGGTAAAGTTTGCAGAGATGAGATCGTTACTTGGTGTGCAAGAATGACCAGCCATTCAGAAATTCAGGGGGTGATTGTTGTTGAATTATCTGAATCCGATTGTGGCGCGAGGCGTGGATCGGGTCAGCATAATATTTGGATTACTATCCAAGTTCATCAAGTCTATTAAGTTTAAATATGAGATAATTATCTACTCCTAAAAGGGTGGGCTTCCTTTTAGATAATTACATGTTTTAAACTAATCATAATCCTAGTTATATACAAACGTGTTTTGGTCTGTATATATAGATACCATGTAGGGTAGGGATTTCCAATTGTATTGAAGTTTTGAGTTATATTTTCTTCAATAAACGGTTTATGCGAGTTAGGCAACATAATTGTTTTTACTTTCTGTTTACTTTACATATTACCCAACTTATCAAACACCAAAATTAACAATCTATGTTATTAGTCATTTAAATATATCAAGACATAAGTTTGATAAATCTGTGAGTTAAGAACCAAGTAAGCACCTCTATTCACGAAGAAGGGAAACTTCTTTTAAATTCTAAACGATTTTTTTAAAAAACTTTAATCAAGTCAAATCGTGTCAAACTGAAAATGCTAAGAAATCATAACCCATCGATAAGAGGCTCCCACCATAACATCGTAATACCAGCTCATGTCTTTGGACGAGGGCCTACACTCACTCTGTTAGCAATCACTACTTTGGATCCTGCTCCTTGTGATATTTGTCCCGATAAGGAATCAAGTTGGTAGGGTCGGGTTAAAAACCCCCAAAGCAACATATATTCCAAAAATAACCGGACCCAACTAGAATAGTCGGATTCGAGGCAGGTTAACCCTTTAGGTTCCCCTACTTGAGATGCACATCGGTCCTATTTTGCTTAACAAAATGTACTGACTTATGAAAATGTGTAACAGAACAACATTTGATCGCCGGAAAAAATGATGACAGGGTAACCGCCACCGCATCGCGCGGGTACCCTGCTAGTATTTAATAAAATTAAAGAATACTTTTGATCAGTGAAGTGTACTAGTTATATGAACGTAAATAGCATTGGTGATTTTTTATAAATGTATGGATTTTTTTTGGAAAATGGTTTTAGTTTGGGCATTTGGGAGGTATCTTGTTCGGCTACTTCTCAAAGGTTGTGTGTTGGTATTTAGTGGTGTTGAAAATTAGGTATTCAGAGTTTTTAAATAGTGAATTTTTACTATCTGATATTTGAAAAGACAGATTATTCAAATATATTTCGTATATCCGACATCCAATATTTTTGAAAACAATATCCGAAAAACAAATTTTTTAAATATTTTTCCGGATATGTTGGACATTTTTCGGATATCAGTATGCCAAAGTTGCGAAAACACTATCGGAACCAATATCCGGGAAAATATATTCAAATATTTTTCGGTTAGCAGATATCCGTAAATTTTGAAAATAATATTCGGATTGAATATTTTTTAAGATACTAGTCTTCGGATATTAATTTGGACACCCTTATTTGTACTATTTCTATAGTAGTTTTTAATTAAGGTTGAGTGGTGATTAGTAGGTTTCCTAAAAGGATATTTTACTTATTTATTGATATCATTGATTAGTTAAGTAGATGCAAATGCATGAGCATGAGTTGCATATCTTAGTGGAAGTGGATCACATTGCATGTTATGCACACCTAAGTGAACTAAGTGATGGAATCTTTTCTTTTTATGTATATATAGAGAATATTTAATTAAATATTAAAAATATATAATTATTAATTTAAAAATATATCACGACAAAAAATTTGTATACAACTATTTTATTTATATATAAATTGTTAATTTAATTTAGCTCTCTAATACGGGTGTCAACGGGTCCGCCGGTTGGGGTTACCGTTGGCACGCCCCGTTAGTTTTTCCGTCGGTTAGGGATGCGCCAGTTTGGAGACGGGGAAGGGGGCTGGCGTGAGTTGGGTGGTGGGGCCCAAAGGGTAATTTTGTGTGTGTGTTTTGTAATTGTGGGTCCCAAAAAATTGAAGGGAATATGTATTGTTGGCATGTGTACGTCAGTTTAGTGTCGGTTGGAGGGTGAGCTGACGTGACACTGATTTGGCAACAACTGATGGCGTCAGATTCCACCACTGTTGGGAGCGGTCTAACACTTTGAATACTTTATATACTCATATTTTCACTTTTTCTTTAAACAATAAAAGGTTGAGGAGAGAGAGATTTAACAAAGTCATCATCCTTAGTTCACTTAGGGTTTAGAGTATGTTGGCAAATCAAAGATGGTTAAACCTTGTTTTGCATGTTGTGAATGGTTGTATGGTGTGGCTCATTTGAAAGGCAAGAAACAATCTTAATTTTCAATAATATCAATGTTTCGTTCTTAAACATCCGGATGAATTGCAAGCTATTCTATTTACATAGTTGAATAGGGGAAATTGTAAAAACTTATCGTGGTCTTTTGGTGTTTTTGTACTTCCTTCTTTACAGTGTTTTTTAAAACGAAATGTTGATATTATTGAAAATTAAGTTGTTTCTTGCCTTCCAAATGAACCATACAACCAATCGCAACATTCAAAAAAAGGTTTAACCATCTTTGATTTGCCAACATATATAAATGAAGTAAACGCCACACGAAACAATTTACAGGTGGAGGCATAATCTTATTCCAGAAGCATCGCTTCATAGTTTACAAATTAATCACATAGTAAACATTGTCTATATACCATTTTCTTCTAATTTAAAAGTCAGTTTCAATCATTATATAATTCCGAAAGAACACTTGTTCTTTCAAAAATTCAATAATTGGCTTTTATACGCATATATATCTTAATATCTACCCAACCATCATAACTGATAATACCACGATCGTTCGAGTTAAGGTTGTAGCCTTTTACCGTACATAGAAGTCCGAATTTTTTTTTCTTACCTTGTTGAATAGGTTTGCACCTGAGTTGTACACTTTCTTTTAATAACATAACATACACAATCTCTAAACTACTTTTACACATATTATTTTATCAACAACAATACTTGAATCCATATCACAGTCACCAAATTTTATTACTTGTCCAGGATAAATAAAAATTACTTAAACAGGAAGTGAATAGAAAAAAGTAGTATTTAATTTGAATAATGATTACTAATCAATAAAAAGCTATGAAGTTTATATCGAATTAATTAAATGTGATTAAAATTAACCTAATATTCCTAAATTAAAAACAAACAAATAAACCTAATATTCCTTAAGCTGTAGATGTAGATGTAACTAAAGCTGATTATGGAATTAATAAAAAAATAAGTGGTGCATGTGACACTCCTTGCAAATCATTGCCTATTTGTCACTAAACACCATAATTACTTAATTATAGGTGATCCTAATGTACTATGCAAGTTTTTGGACAAGTTGTACGTATATAATCCAACTAGCTTCATAACCTGCTCGGATGGGCGGATATACTTCGAAAAATAAAAAGAAAGTACAAAAAAAGACTTAAGAAATGATATAGTAATCTATTATTGAAATGATGATAAATATGTTTTGATACATATCACAAATGGTACACAAAAGCTAAAGACAAACTTTATATACGACATTTGTTGTTGAGTTATAAAATGTAATTGCCATCTTGATCGCAACAATAACTCTTCATCATTTTCTTGCTCTTATCTTTCATTAATCATGAATGCATTCTCACATTTTCTTTTAAATTCCAGAAATATTAACTGTATGCGTATCTTGTGATATTTATTAGAAACTTTAATAGATTCCTATTTTAGAAAAAATTTAAAATCTTTACTACTCCCTCCGTCCCACAAAAAACTTCTCATTTGACATTTGCACAAGTTTTTAGGTGATAGTTAGTGGTGGGGTCATTGATAATACTTTTGATTAAAATATAAGATTGAGTTGGAGAGAGAAAGATAATTAGTGGATATTAGTGATTGAGTCTTTAGTAATAATAGTTATTTATTGTGTGGAGCCCATCAAATATGAGAAATGAGAAGTTTTTTGTGGGACAAAAATTTAGAGTGAAATGAGAAGTTTTTTTTGGGACGGAGGGAGTATCTTTTAAGAAATCAAATCGTTTGAATTTAAAATCTTTTCAAATTTAAATTCATTAAATTTTTTGTATTTTAAATTTTTTTAAAATGTAGTAAAGATTCTAATAGGAATTCCAGCCATATATTTTAGAAATTCTATTCAAATTTAAATTTAAATTTAAATTTTGAAATCATCCAAATGACTAAAAGGCTCTTTGAGTCAGCATCACACGTCATCAAAAAGATCAATTAAACGATGTCATCATGAAAGTGTCATGCTTAGCTCCGTATATAGGTGGTAGATTGTAATTTGGTTTGAAATTATGTATATACTTAATGTGATTTATCTTTCTTAAAATTTATGTGATAATAATGTAAATGTTACCAAATTAATAAATAATGATATATACTTGGTCCGATGTTTACATTCAATAAGAGTAGATATCTGAAACTTTCAAAACCAATATATCCAGAAATTAAACATCTAATTAATACCCATTTTTTTAATTAAATTTTGATGGATTTATAAAATAATAAACAATACCCATTTTATTTAATTACGAACATAATATTTCCTGATCATACAAAATTTGAATCATTACATGTAACGACCGGAATTTTCATAATTTGTATTTGAATTATTATTCGGGTTGTATGAATTTAAGATATTAAGATTAGACTATAATACCGTCTTATTATATTAAGTGTTTGGATGTTTAAAACTTGTGTGATTAGAAATGGATCAAGAATTTGGGGTATATCAAGTTGGAAAAACGTTTATAGCTGGAACAGGGAGATCGCGCCGCTATCTCTGAGTTCGCGACGCGAACTGGTGATGGACCAAACAGCGACCCGTTTTCGCGAGTGCCTGGAAACGCTATCTCGGATAGCGTCTGAAATCGCATGGGGATAGCGTCGCTATAGACGACGCGAAAAATAGCGGGGAAGAATTCGCGCCGCGAATTTTTGGATCGCGACGCGATCCTTGTCTGGGTCTGCATAAAAGTCAGGTTTAGGCTAGGGTTTAGGGTCCAACAACCCTACTTCTAGCTCAGCCATTTTTAGAGAGAGAGAGAGAGAGAGATCACGTTTTTGGTGACATTTGGCTCAAATCTTCATCAATCTTGGAGATTTTAACATCAAAGGTAAAGATTCTTGATCCTTCATGCTTGGTAATTAGTTTTTCAAGCTTTTCTTGGGCATCAATGGTGGTTTGGGGAACCAACCATGTCATCTTTGGGAAGATGACCAAATATGGGTGTAAACCCTTCCTTGTATGCTTGTGATCAATGTGTACAAGCTAGATTTGGGATTTGTGGATAGAAATCTTGAACTAGAGTTTGAGATTTCACCAAGTTGTATGAACTTGGTGATTGGGGAGATTAATATGGATTAATTAGTGCTAGTGATGGATAATAACTAGTATTTGTGATGATATTGATATTAGGTCAAGAAGACCTTGTGATTGGGAGTACTTCTTTGACTAAGAAGTAAGGATTTGTGTTGATTAACACAAGTATTGGATATCATTGCTAAGGTGAGTACATGTGGTCTTTTCTGAGTACATAGTAAACCATGATTCATAGTTTGAATTGATTTCTTAGAGTCTTTATTAGATAACTGCTTTTAATAAATAAGATATTGAATTGAATTGAATTAAATTGAATTGAATTGACTTGAATTGAATTGACTTGAATTGTACATTTATGTGTTTAGTTACCACTAGTATGACATGAGTTGTTATATGGGGCTTTGACCCAAGTTGATGATTTGTTATGTGGTAGCTAATCAACTGGATCCTAGATAACCCACACAAGTTTGGGGAGTTAGTGGCTACTACTTGGGGCGGTACCACCCTGCGCAAGAGTAGTATGTCGAGAAATAGATAACCCGGAAAGCAGGGGACTTTGAGATAACCCGGAAATCGGGGGAGCAAATAGATAACCCGGAAACGGGGGAGTTTACCTAGTTAACCCATATCGGGGGAGTTTGTTTCGGGGAGGCCCGTTACGTATGTATTGGGCTTATGGCAAGCCTTAGAGCATGATTGACTATGTGCAATGTGATAATTATTTAACTATTATTTTATTGCAAATATTTTCTAACCGGATCTAAAACCCATGTTTCTCACGAGACAATTTTGTCTCACGTACTACATTTCTTTGACTATGTACTCAGGTTCGGGAGCTAAAGATTAGGCGGCCCGTAATGTTAGCATTGGATGAGTAGCTCGGTATACCATTTGATTCACTAAGACTTTAGTTTTGATATGATTGTAACACCGGTTTTTGGCACTTGTAATCATTCCAAATGTTTTGTTTAAACTACTTCTTGATTTTATAGATTTCTATTTACTAAACTTGTTTATTTGAAAAGTTTAAATTGGGTTGAAAAATTGGTGTGTTACAACTTGGTATCAGAGCTTTAGTCTAAGTGAATTAGGTTGGTTACCCACCCTAGACTTAGACTTTGCTTTTGGGACAGTATGTTCTATAGGAAGTTAGGTTGACCTTCGAGAATTAAGGTTGACCATTAAGGGAATTGTTTTAGATCGAGCTTTTCTTATATTTTATGTGACTATTTAGTCGAATAATTGGATTATAATTGGTTGACATCTTATGTTAGTAAGATGACTAGAACAAGAAGTGGTCGAGTTGTACCAGAGGGAGAAGGGGATTCAAATATGATTCCCAATGCGCCTCGGAATGGAAATGGTGGGGATGTATCCGGTGTTGGGAATAACAATGTACCCGTAACACTTGAAGCTATTCAATCCATGCTCACCCACATGAGGGAGGTGATGCAACAAGATGTTAACCGGATCATAAATGAACAGTTGAACTATGATGATGAGGAAAGGGACGAGGATGAGGGTCGTGGTGGAGAAGATAGGGAAGAGAGGGAGAATACTCCTCCTCTCACAAGGACCCGAACAAAGGGAGATAGTGTCCCGACCGAAAAATCCTCCAATGAGGAAAGGAGTGTTGACAAAATTGAACGTGAAGGGTGTTCTTACAAGACATTCTTGGCATGCCGACCCGACAACTATTTCGGGAGTATGGAACCAAAGGATACTATGCGTTGGATCCGGGAGACGGAACATGTGCTTGAGAGTAGCAAGTGTAAAGAAGAAGACATGGTGACTTATGCCTCACGATTGCTTAAGGATGATGCATTGACTTGGTGGGTCACCGTGTATGAATCTCTGGGAAAGAAAGCCGTCTACAAGATGCCATGAGAAGAGTTCACTAGGAGACTCAAGGAGAAGTTTTGTCCCGAAAGGGAGTTGGAAGAGTTGTTGGAAGAGTTCTTGCATTTCAAGAAAGGTAATTTGACTTTGGATGAGTATACCAAGATGTTCACGGGATACCTCCCGTTTGTAATGAATGCCTACCCAACCGAACGTAGTCGTGTGGTTCGGTTTGCTAATGGGTTACCATGGGAGTATGAACTTGAGGTAAAGAGGGCGGCCACTCTTGATGAGGCCATTAATGTTGCCCTAAGTGTTGAGAAAGTGGGAAAGAGAAAAATTCAAGAGAGGTCGGTTGGAAACGAAAAGAGAAAGTTTGAAAGTTTTTCGGGGCCATCGAAGAAAAGCAAGTTCACCCCGAGCGGGTCGAAGCAAGGAAGTGTTGGTAGTTGTAGAAAGTGTGGTAGGGACCACAAAGGTGAATGTAAGGCGGATCCGGGTGGTTGTTTCAAGTGTGGGCGTTTTGGCCACAAAGCAAAGGATTGCAAGCTGAAGAACCTTGATGAGGTGGAGTGTTTCTCATGCCATGAGAAGGGGCACTAAAGTAATGTTTGCCCAAAGAAAGGAACCAAAACGTTAGTGTCAACCGCTCACAAGAAATCGGATCCGTCAAAGGTGAAGGGGCGTGCCTTCCAACTCACACGTGAAGAAGCCAAGGAGACTCATGATGTCGTCTCAGGTACCTTATTCATAAACTCCATACCCACTTATGTATTGATTGATTCGGGTTCTACTTATTATTTCGTGTCTCATGAATTTGGTGCTAAGTTTAAGGTTCCACTAGAGTTACTTGACGATTTGTATGAAATAGAAGTAGCCGATGGGAAAACCTCTATTGTTCAACATATCTATAGAGATTGTGAATTAGAAATCGATAGTAAGAAGTTCAAGGTCAATTTAATGTCTATGGGAATTAAGGCTTTCGATGTAATTATTGGGATGGATTGGTTGGGAATCCACCAAGCCAAAATTTTATGTGGAAAGAAGTTGGTGTCGATCAAGTCACTCGAGAATGAGAAGGTGTATATTTATGGAGAAAGGAGGCATCATATGCCAAATCTTATTACCGCCATTAAAGCAAGAAAGTGTTTATCAAAGGGATGTTCGTCATTCATAGCCTATGTCCTAGATGGGAGAAATGAGAAGAAGACGGTGGATAATGTGAAGATTATTCGGGATTTCCCCGAAGTTTTTCCCGATGACTTACCCGGTTTGCCACCGGAGAGACAAGTCGAGTTTCGTATTGATTTAGTCCCGGGGGCGACGCCGATCGCCCGAGCCCCGTATCGTCTAGCCCCAACCGAAATGCGGGAATTAATGTCTCAACTTCAAGAGTTGCTTGATAAAGGTTTTATCCGTCCTAGTTCGTCAACGTGGGGTGCACCGATTTTATTTGTGAAGAAGAAAGACGGTTCAATGAGAATGTGTATTGACTATCGAGAACTTAACAAGATGACAATCAAGAACCGATATCCTTTGCCAAGGATTGATGATTTGTTTGATCAACTTCAAGGAGCCGATTACTTCTCCAAGATTGATTTGAGGTAGGGTTACCATAAAGTTCGAGTAAAAGAAGGCGATACCGAGAAGACGGCCTTTAGAACACGTTATGGGCATTATGAATTTTTGGTGATGCCATTTGGTTTGACGAATGCCCCGACTATTTTCATGGATCTCATGAATAGGGTTTGTAAACCTTTTCTCGATAAATTTCTCATAGTATTTATTGATGATATCCTTATCTACTCCAAAACCGAAGAAGAACATGAAGAACATTTGAAGCAAACTTTAGAAGTGTTGAAACGGGAGAAATTGTATGCAAAATTCTCAAAGTGCGAATTTTGGTTGCGGGAAGTCCAATTCCTCGGTCATGTGGTGTCACGAAACGGGATAAAGGTTGACCCGTCTAAAATTGAAGCGGTAAAGAATTGGGAGGCACCGAAGACTCCAACCGAAGTAAAAAGTTTTCTTGGTTTAGCCGGTTACTACCGAAGGTTTATCGAAGATTTTTCCCGGGTGGCGGTGCCACTCACTATGTTAACAAGAAAGGATGTAAAGTTTGATTGGGGGAAAAGCAAGAAGATGCATTTGCCTTATTAAAGGAGAAATTGTGCAATGCACCGATCCTTACTCTACCCGATGGTATGGAAGAGTTCGTGGTGTATTGTGACGCCTCGAATAAGGGTCTTGGTTGTGTTTTGATGCAAAGAGGGAAGATGATAGCTTATGCTTCAAGACAACTGAAGGATGCGGAAATGAGGTATACTACTCATGATTTGGAATTGGCGGCGATCGTTTTTGCCTTGAAGATTTGGATGCATTACTTGTATGGAACAAGGTGTACATTGTATACGGATCATAAAAGTCTTAAGTATGTGTTTACACAAAAGGATTTGAATATGAGGCAAAGAAGGTGGATTGAGCTGATTAATGATTATGATTGTGAAATCGTTTATCATGAGGGAAAGGCTAATGTGGTGGCCGACGCCTTAAGTAGAAAAGTTTATGAGAAGCCGGTCAAGGCTAAGTTGATGCGGATTGAAGTGGAATCTAGCCTTATTGAAAGCATAAAAACCACACAAACCGAAGTGATGGGAAAATATGAGTATAGACAAGAAAGATTGGGAAAGAACCAAGTATTTGAAGAAAATTCTCAAGGGTTGAAAACCGTGAATGGTCGGATTTGGGTTCCAAAATTTGGTGGAAACCGAAAAATATTGTTAAATGATGCTCACAAGTCCAAGTACTCGATTCATCCCGGAAGTACAAAGACTTATCAAGACTTGAAGAGGATGTATTGGTGGCCGGGGATGAAGTCGAGAGTAGCAAAGTACATATCAAAGTGTGCCACGTGTGCACAAGTGAAAGCCGAGCACCAAGTGCCGTATGGTGTTGCACAATCCTTGCAAGTACCGGCCGGGAAATGGGAAGACATCACCATGGATTTTATTGTTGGTCTTCCGAAGACAAGTAGGAATCATGATGCCATTTGGGTGATTGTTGATAGGTTAACGAAAAGTGTGTAATTCCTAGCTATTCGGGAAACTATGCCACTCGAGAAGTTGGCTAAATTGTATGTTGATGAGGTTGTTCGTTTGCATGGGGTACCGATGTCGATTGTGTCCGATCGGGATGCGAGGTTCACCTCGAGATTTTGGAGATCACTCCAAGAAGAGTTGGGAACTAAGTTGAGATTGAGCACGGCTTACCATCCGCAAACCAATGGTCAAAGTGAAAGGACGATCCAAACGGTTGAAGATATGTTGAGATCGTGTGTGATGGATTTTGGTGGTAAATGGGATGAACATTTACCGTTGGTTGAATTTTCATATAATAATAGTTATCATGCAAGTATCCAAATGCCACCGTTTGAGGCATTATATGGGAGAAAGTGTAGGACGCCTTCTTGTTGGTTAGAGGCGGGTGAGACGAAACTCACGGGTCCCGAGATCGTGAAAATAACAAATGAGAAAATTGGAATAATTCAAGCAAATATGAAAGCCACACAATATCGTCAAAGAAGTTATTCGGGTTTGAAAAAGAGACCCTACGACTTGGATGTTGGTGATATGGTGATGTTGAAAGTGTCGCCTTGGAAAGGCGTGATGAGATTTGGAAAGAAGGGCAAATTGAGCCCAAGGTATGTGCGCCCGTTTAAGATTTTGAAACGGGTCGGTTTACAAGCATTTAAGTTAGAACTCCCACCCGAGTTGCAAGGTGTCCACGACACATTCCGTGTTTGTAATTTGAAGAAGTTTTTGGGTGAAGTAGAGAATGTGATCCAACTTCAAGACTTGCAGGTCGATGCACCCAACCGATTGATTGAAGAACCCGAGGCCATATTGGAGGCCCAAACAAAGAAGTTGAAGAACAAGGAGATTGAATTGGTGTTGGTCAAGTGGAAGCATTCCCTTGGACCCAATTTGACTTGGGAGGTCAAAGATGAGATGAAGAAACGCTACCCGAACTTTGTGGATTATGATGCGATTCCGAGGACGGAATCCTCTTAAGGGGTAGATAGTTGTAACGACCGGAATTTTCATAATTTGTATTTGAATTATTATTCGGGTTGTATGAATTTAAGATATTATAATTAGACTATAATACCGTTTTATTATATTAAGTGTTTGGATGTTTAAAACTTGTGTGATTGGAAATGGGTCAAGAATTTGGGGTATATCAAGTTGGAAAAACGTTTATAGCTGGAACAGGGAGATCGCGCCGCTATCTCCGAGTTCGCGACGCGAACTGGTGATGGACCAAACAGTGACCCGTTTTCGCGAGTGCCTGGAAACGCTATCTCGGATAGCGTCGGAAATCGCGTGGGGATAGCGTCGCTATAGTCGACGCGAAAAATAGCGGGGAAGAATTCGTGCCGCGAATTTTTGGATCGCGACGCGATCCTTATCTGGGTCTGCATAAAAGTCGGGTTTAGGCTAGGGTTTAGGGTCCAACTACCCTACTTCTAGCTCATCCGTTTTTAGAGAGAGAGAGAGAGCACGTTTTTGGTGACATTTGGCTCAAATCTTCATCAATCTTGGAGATTTTAACATCAAAGGTAAAGATTCTTGATCCTTCATGCTTGGTAATTAGTTTTTCAAGCTTTTCTTGGGCATCAATGGTGGTTTGGGGAACCAACCATGTCATCTTTGGGAAGATGACCAAATATGGGTGTAAACCCTTCCTTGTATGCTTGTGATCAATGTGTACAAGCTAGATTTGGGATTTGTGGATAGAAATCTTGAACTAGAGTTTGAGATTTCACCAAGTTGTATGAACTTGGTGATTGGGGAGATTAATATGGATTAATTAGTGCTAGTGATGGATAATAACTAGTATTTGTGATGATATTGATATTAGGCCAAGAAGACCTTGTGATTGGGAGTACTTCTTTGACTAAGAAGTAAGGATTTGTGTTGATTAACACAAGTATTGGATAGCATTGCTAAGGTGAGTACATGTGGTCTTTTCTGAGTACATAGTAAACCATGATTCATAGTTTGAATTGATTTCTTAGAGTCTTTATTAGATAACTGCTTTTAATAAAGAAGATATTGAATTGAATTGAATTGAATTGACTTGAATTGAATTGACTTGAATTGTACATTTATGTGTTTAGTTACCACAAGTATGACATGAGTTGTTATATGGGGCTTTGACCCAAGTTGATGATTTGTTATGTGGTAGCTAATCAATTGGATCCTAGATAACCCACACAAGTTGGGGGAGTTAGTGGCTACTACTTGGGGCGGTACCACCCTACGCAAGAGTAGTATGTCGAGAAATAGATAACCCAGAAAGCGGGGGAGTTTGAGATAACCCGGAAATCGGAGGAGCAAATAGATAACCCGGAAACGGGGGAGTTTACCTAGTTAACCCATATCGGGGGAGTTTGTTTCGGGGAGGGCCGTTACGTATGTGTTGGGCTTATGGCAAGCCTTAGAGCATGATTGACTATGTGCAATGTGATAATTATTTAACTATTATTTTATTGCAAACATTTTCTTACCGGGTCTAAAACCCATGTTTCTCACGAGACAATTTTTTCTCACGTACTACATTTCTTTGACTATGTACTCAGGTTCGGGAGCTAAAGATTAGGCGGCCCGTAATGTCAGCATTGGATGATTAGCTCGGTGTACCATTTGATTCCCTAAGACTTTAGTTTTGATATGATTGTAACACCGGTTTTTGGCACTTGTAATCATTCCAAATGTTTTGTTTAAACTACTTCTTGGATTTTATGGATTTCTATTTACTAAACCTGTTTATTTGAAAAGTTTAAATTGAGTTGAAAAATTGGTGTGTTACATCACATTTTTAAATCATAATTATTTTGGTTCATAATATGTTTGAATCATAACATTGTTTTTTCAAAATTTCAAGATTATACTCATTTTGTAGAAAATTAAATTTTAAAAAATTTGACAATTTTAAAATTTTTTGTTTACAAAGAAAAAACAAAGTTATGATAAATAAAAAATGAAGTAGGGAGACTTACAAAAATTACTATAATTAAATTTAATTTTAAATTTTGAAATCCCCAAATGACTAAAAGAACCTTTGACTTGTGATTGACAAGTGACATTACTTGCAATTATGAGTCAGCGAAACACGCCAATGAAAAGTGGCTAAATGGACACATGGACAAATTGGAATCAAATATAGACTTCATATATAGGTGGAGATATTGTAACACCTCAAATTTTTCAAACCAATTTAAACTTTTTATATAAAAGAGTTTAGCAGTAAAAATCCTTAACATCCAAAATATGGTTTAAACAAACAATTGGAATGATTAAAAAGTACCAAAACCGTGTTACAATCATATCAAAACTAAAGTCTAGGGAATTAAATAAGTACACCGAGCTAATCACTTCCAATGCTAACTACGGACCGCCTAATCCTTAGCTCCTGAACCTGAGTACATAGTCAAAAGAAATGTAGTACGTGAGACAAGATTGTCTCGTGAGAAACATGGGTTTTAGACCCGGTTAGAAATAATTGCAATAAAATAATATTTAAATAAATATCACATTGCACATATTCAATCAACTCTAAGGCTTGCCATAAGCCCACACATACGTAACGGGCCTCCCCGAAACAAACTCCCCCGATATGGGTTATCTAGGTGAACTCCCCCGTTTCCGGGTTATCTATTGCTCCCCCGATTTCCGGGTTATCTCAAACTCCCCCGCTTTCTGGGTTATTTATTTCTCTACATACTACTCTTGCGCAGGGTGGTACCGACCCAATTAGTAGTCACTAACTCCCCCAACTTGTGTGGGTTATCTAGGATCCAATTGGTTAGCTACAACATAACAAATCATCAAACTTGAGCCAATGCTCCAAATCATACATCTCAATATACTAGTGGTAACTAACTCAAACAATGAACAATTCAATTCATGTACTAACAATTCAATCATTCTCTTTATTTAATTTCTATTAAGGACTATTAAAACTTGTTAAATCATTTAACTATAAAAATCACATGCTATGTACTCAGAAAAGATCACATGTACTCACCTTAGCAATGCTTATCCAAAGATTGTGTTTATCAACACAATGCCTATTCCCAAATCAAAGGAATACTTCCAATCTTTAGGTATTCTTGACCTAACATCAATATCATCACAATTGCTAGTTATTATCCATAACTAATCACTGAATAATCCATATTAACATTCACAACCACCAAGTTTATACAACTTGGTGGAATCTCAAACCCTAGTTTAAGATTTATATCCATAAAACTCAAATCTAACTTGTACACATTGAATACAAGCCTACAATGAGTGTTTTACACTCATGTTTAGTCATCTTCCCCAAAGATGATATGGTGAGTTGTCCAAACCACCATTGATGCCCAAAGAAAGCTTGAAATAACAAAGAGATGCATAAACTAACAAGGATTCTTACCTTAGATCAACAATCTCCAAGAAATATGAAGTTTTGAGCTCAAGAACACCAAAAACTGTGCAATTCCTTCAAAATAACGACTGGTAGGGTTGTAGGGGTGTAGGTGTCCAAACCCTAGCACCAAAACTCGTTTTTATACAGGTCGCACGGTTCGCGATCGCGAATTCGAGTTCGCGTCGCGAACTTCCCATGTCGCGAACAATTTCACGATCGTGAACGGGTCGTGAACTCCGATCATCAAAAACCCAAACTCTCTGCTCGATCCTCACGTACGCGAACTATAGTTCGCGCCACGAACTTGCCCAGGCAGCTAGGCTGCAACTTTTTGTTATCTAAATTATCCCGGTTTCGACCTTAACCATATCAAATGCTGTCCAAATGACACGAAACCAGCTCCTACGTCTTTTAAATGATTTATCCGTATTTATCATATTTTTATCCAATTTATTTATTTACAAAATTCGGATCGTTACAGATATTATATTGTAGTTTGATAATAGAATAAAAATATTCGTATTACGAGTCATTTATCAATGTATAACCCAAATTAAAATGTCAAAAAAGCGTCTAATTTTAATCGACATATACAATATACACATATATAATTGTATATGAAACAATATAATTATTCGACGCTTTTCTTGTGTACTGGTCTAGTTAAATATTATGTATATATAAAACCGGTGCCAACAATCTATTCGGTACCCCTTTTGGTTCCTTCGGCTTCATCCAACCGTTGGCACCATGCCTTCGGTTGGAGAGAAGTAAAGAGAAGAGAATGAATATTTTAAAAGTGTATCAATATTTCGTGTGTGTACGTTATAATGGTAGGGTCCTAAAAAGTTGAAGAGACGTGGTATTGTTAGTATAAGTATGTCAGTTGGATTGTCTCTAATGTAGCGAAATTTGTATATCGAACTGCTAATGTCTCTTAATTTCATTTTATATGAAGCAGCAGTACCATTTTTTAAATCATTTTCGGCTCATCTGACCAAACTTTTGCAAGTGCTTGTATGTATTTATGTGGTGGATAAAAAGTGGGATGGTTTAAGGTTCGGTCAAGATTTCATCTGGTCCTTTTTCTTTATGTTTGATAGTGAAGACTGATAGACTGATAGCTAGGGGTGTTCACTATTCGGATAAATCCAGATTATCCAAATGGACAATTTGGATTGAATTATTTGGATTGGTTTTTTGGTTTTACGGATCGGTTTGGACTTGATCCAAATTAATAGTTTGGTTTTCGGATTGGATTTGGTTTTCATTATAAAATCCGGATTATCCAAAAAAATCCAAATAGTAATATATATATAAAATATAAATATATAAAATATAAGTATATAAAACAATTCTATCCTATTTCTAGAAAACCAAATATAGGGACTATTGAAATTAACGAAATATCCTATGCTCCAAAATAATTCTCAAGCAATTAACTTCTTAATTGGCCCATTCTAAATCCAATTCTGAAAAACTTAATACGTGACCTGTGATCTCATCGACTGTCCAGTTTCCAAACACAATCTTAACCCTATCAGTTCTTACTTTAATCCCAATTCGTCCCTTCCCATTTGATACGTGAATCGCCCACAGCCCACTCGTATCAAGCTATGACGATTCGACAAGCTATGAATTAGACTTGTTTTTATGTATAAAGTAGTATAAAGTAGTTATGTTAAGGAAAAAAACGGGTTGGTTTGGACAAATCCAAACCATCCAAATTGTAATTTGGTTCGGATCGGTTTGGATTTAAATTTGTTTAGATGGTTCGGTTTGAACATTTAAAATCGAAAATCCATTTGAATTCACCTATTAGATTCGGATAAATCCAAATTATCCAAACGAACACGCCTACTAATAGCATTGTTTGGTTTGGATACTGTGTTATTACCCCACTTGCGTACTATTTAACGTGAAGTCGTCAACCACTTGTTTGACTTCATTATTAAGAACGTTGGCAATTGTGGACTTTGCTTTTCTCAATCATTTTATTTGTTTTTTTATTAAATGCAAAGATGATCAAGAAAACTATCCCCTAAGATATTAGTCATATTATCAGATACAAACTAAAAAAGGAAAATGATAGCTAAAATGACAAAAATCCAACAAAAAAAAATATGACCAAGAAAACACCACAACGACCAACTCAAAGCAACTAAGAGTGTAAACACGTACCTTTGTGGTCTTCAAACAACAACATCTACATCCAAATCTAAACCCTCTTCATCATCGTTGTACTCTCTATCACCCACTTAAATGCTAAGGGCATACCTTCCCGAAATAAATGCATCATGTTCTTTTCGATTAATCTATCAATGATTTTTCGTTCTTATTCCTTCCGCTAAAATTTTTGAAACGATTTTATAGAAAGATATCCGATCAAACTAATTGGTCTAAAGTCAACAAACCCTAATGAGTTCATTATTTTAGGGATTATAGAAAAATCACTCATATTTAGCACCATAAGAGGTGTTTACAGGATTTGAACTCCAGACCTCATGTCTCATATAAAACTAAAACTCATGTATCAATTTAGCTGAGCTATGCATCATTTGCAACTTAACTCTATATTTAACCCAAAAAAAGAACCTTGTCAAAACATGTTACACGGTCAAGTTAAATATAATACTGTCTTAAAGAAAAACATTTAATTTGTTGAAAAGTAGTGTTTGACTTTACAAGGCAAATATTTTTATTTTCTTAAGTTAAAATATAGTATTATTGAAATATTATTATGCTACAGTTACTTAATAAACGTCAAAGTATTTATGTCACTCAAATTAATACTTATTATATTGATAAAATAGATTATTTAATAATACATATAAGGCATCAATATCATCTTAATTCTCCATGTTGCCAACTCATCGTGACATTATCTTTTTTTAATACTGATAAGTTCGTGTCAACAATATCTCTTTATTTTTCTTCTCATCTCTTTTTCATTTCCACCTCTCAATTCATTCCTACGGTAATCAAATATCTAACAAGAAGAAAATTTTCAATCGACGAATTCTAAACGAGTTGATGCCAATGCCAATAGTGTCTTCAATTGATGAGTTCCACGCAAATAACTGGCGAGTTTAAGTACTACCATTTGCAGGGGCCTAAATCAAATAATATTCACAAAACTTAATACCACACATTTAATTAAATGTAATAATATACATATAATTATATATACATATATATTACTAGTTTCATAGCCCGCCCGACTGGGCGGACATGCTTTAAGAGATATATTAAAGAAAAATAACAACAAATATTAATACTTTTAAAATGACATAAGAATCCATAGCTGTAATGATAAGTTTGTACAAATTTTGATACATGAATAAATATTACAGAAAATTTATAGACGAAATAAGACTTCTTTGTAAACGACATTTGTTGTTGAATTAGTGTAATTGTCATCTCTGTCACAACAAATGACCTTCAATCCGTTCTTGTTCTTAACTCGTGATATTGATGTCAACATTTTGTCGTCTCTGTCTAGGTTAAGATTTTAAATGCATATATATAAAATGAGAAATGATATTGATGTCAACATTTTGTTCCTGATTCATGTTGCTACTCACTGAAAAAATGACATGTGTAATACATTAATTTTATTTCTTCAATATCATTCTTAATATTAACACGTTTCTTGATCAAGTGAATAGAGACATAAATACAAAAAAAAAAAAAAGCAATCAATACTATTAGTCATATAAAATATACTCCCCCCGTCCCACAAAGAAGTTTACATTTCTTTTGGACACAAGATTTTAGGTGATAGTTAGTGGTTGGGTCACTAGTAATACTTTTGATTAAAATATAAAGTTGGATTGCAGAGAGAAAGATAGTTAGTAGATATAAATGGTGGGGTTCTTAGTAATAATAATATTTTATTATATGGGGTCCATCAAATGTGAGAAATGTAAACTTTTTTGTGGGATAAAAATTTAGTAAGAAATGTAAACTTTTTTGTGGGACGGAGGGAGTACTTCGTAATAAGATTTCACAATAATAGGTTAAAAATTGAGAAAATCACATAATTTTGGACAGATGCATATACACACGGCCATCTGTAGGGGTGGCAATTCAGGTCGGGTTCAGGTTGATGGGTTCAGGTTCGCGGGTTGACGGGTCAGAAACGTTCAACCCGAAACCGACCTGTTTATATAAACGGGTCAGACATCTCAACCCTAACCTGTTTAAATTCAACCCAAACCTAACCCACATAACCCATTTAATAAAACTGGTTAAACATGTTATCAGGTCAAACAAGTTAAACGGGTCAAACATGTCAAAATGTTATTGTTATTACACAAATTCATAACAAAATATAAACACCAAATTACTAAGTAATATTTTTTATTTTTATCTAACTATTAATTACGTTGTAACTAGTAAACTATAAATTAAGTATAAATATATAATTTTTAGAATATATTTTAATAATTAAACGGGTTGGCGGGTCGACCCATTTAAATTATCATTGACCCAAACCTAACCTGTTTAATAAACGGGTCAGCTGACTCAACCCGAGACTGACCTAATTATTTTTTACCTCAACCCAAACCTGTTTATTTTCGTGTCGGTTTCAGGTCGGGTTTCGTGTCGGGTCAGAAATTGACACCCCTAGCCATCTGTATGTATATGTAGAGAGAGAGAAAAATTGTTAGACTGAGAGAGATAGAGAGAGAAAGTGAGTAGCGGCACAGAGATTTTGAGCTTAGCTTCAGTCAACGTGCCCCACCGCACCGGATCTTTAACAACCACCGGAGAAACCCATTTCCGGCGATCTCCACCGCCGGTAAAGATCACACCTTTTCATTTCCCCATTCATATATGTCAAACGGTTTTTCATCATACAAAAAACCCTTTCTTCCTTTTTACCTCCATTTTTTTATTTCTTAAAATCATTATTTCTCTCTCACACATCAACTGCAACAAAGGCTCTAGAGAGAGAAAAATAAAATCAAGATTCCAGTGATCAATTCAATATTTCAAGGTATGACTTACGAGCAATGTATTTCTAGATTGAATCCCTAATTTCATTACTCAATTTTGCATTGCCATTTTTATTTAATTATTAAAATAAAAATGTCAATGCGAATAAAGATTCAGTCTTTTTGGCTCGAAAGGTGATAGTTATGGGGAACAATTTTGTTGTATTATTGTTGTTATTTTTGTTGTTCAACGCTACATTCCAACAAACAATTGATGTTTCAAGATTTAGGGCAGAACGGGCAGCTCTATTACAACTTAGATCATCATTAGGGATAAGATCAAAACAATGGCCAATTAAATCAAACCCATGTGTAAATTGGGTTGGAATTAGTTGCCAAAATGGTAGTGTTATTGGGATTAATATTTCAGGGTTTAAGAGAACTAGAATTGGAAGAAGAAACCCTCAATTTGTAGTCAATTCGCTTGCTAATTTAACAAATTTAATTTCGTTTAATGCTTCAAGATTCGATCTTCCCGGTTCAATTCCTGATGAGTTAGGGTTTCAACTCCAAACCCTAAAAGTTCTTGATCTAAGATTTTGTCAAATCTCGGGTGCTATTCCTTTCAATTTTGGTAATTTATCAAATCTTAATGAGTTATATTTATCCGATAACTCCCTCACGGGTACAATTCCATCTAATTTGGGCCAATTATCTCAAATTTCAATTCTTGATCTATCAAGAAACGCATTCACCGGATTAATCCCTGAATCATTTGGATTTTTAACTAATCTCACGTCACTCGATATGTCATTAAATTACTTATCCGGGAACATTCCGGAATCATTCGGGAACTTAAAAGATCTTCAGTTCCTGAATCTTTCTGGAAACAGTCTCTCTTCTACATTACCAACACAATTGGGTAACATTAGTAGCTTAAGTGTTCTTGATGTGGGGTCCAATACATTCACGGGTAATCTACCCGATTCGTTATGGTTGCTTCCTAATTTGAGTTTTTTTGATGCGTCTGATAATAATTTCACGGGCCCGTTACCGAATCTTGATTTGAAAGATAGTAATGTGACATTTAAAGTGTTTAATCTTTCGCATAATATGTTTTATGGAAACATTACGACCGTTTTAAGGTTGTTTAAATCGGTGGATTTATCGTATAATTACTTGCAAGGCACGGTACCGGAATATGCAAATGGGAATGCTATTTTAAACCAAAATTGTCTTCGAAAGTCAACGGGTCAAAAAAGTGTTCAAGATTGTGCAAGTTTTTATGCTTTAAATGGTTTACCGTTTGATGATTTTGGAAAACCGAACGGTACTTTACCACCACCACGAACTGACAATAAAAACAACAAAAAATGGATAATTTTGGTGGCGGTTATGGGCGGTGTTGGAGTAATTATACTCGTGGCGGTTGTTTTAATTTTGGCGGTTTTTTGTTGTCGGAAAAGACGAAACACTTCTCAAACAGGGACAACTGGGGTGGGACCCGCACCGACAGCTGGCGTACAGCCGCCACCTGGCGCGATGGCATTGGATCTTTCTAATTTGGGAGACTCGTTTACCTACCAACAGATTCTTTTAGCCACTAGTGATTTCAGCGACACAAATTTCATAAAAAACGGGCATTCGGGTGATCTTTTTAGGGGTGTTCTTGACGGGGGCATTCCCGTAATTATTAAAAGATGTGACGTGGAATCCGGGAGGAAAGATAGTCACATGGTGGAATTGGATTTATTTAGTAAATTATCGCATCCGCGATTGGTTCCTTTTTTAGGACATTGTTTGGAGAACGAAAATGATAAATATTTAATTTATAAATACATGCCAAATGGCGATTTATCAACCTCTTTATATAGAAAAAACAATCAAGATGATGATAGTTTACAGTCGTTAGATTGGATTACAAGATTGAAAATTGCTTTAGGAGCAGCAGAAGGGCTTTCTTACTTGCATCATGAATGTACTCCACCTCTTGTTCACAGGTATTAATTTTATTCTAATCATAATTAAAAATTTAAAACTATATAATATGTAACGATTTAATCTTTTTTATTTTATTTTTTAATTAAAGAGATGTGCAAGCAAGTAGTATACTTCTTGATGACAAATATGAAGTCCGATTAGGCAGTTTAAGTGAAGTTTGTATACAAGAAGGAGACAGTAATTCAAATCGGTTCACAAGATTGCTCAGATTACCTCAGTAAGTACCCTAAAACGTATCGTTTTTGTAATGAATTAAAAACCTCGTTTAAAACATTAATTAATAATTATACTAATTATTATTATACATCACACTAGCCATAAATTCTGTAGTAACGAACATTTTTGCAGTTAAATCATTTTTAACCGCAAATTTCTCTTGTTTACGTGCAGGACATCTGAACAAGGTGCTTCTGGTAAGTTTCCTCATCTTCAATTTCATTTTTATTAATGTTTTTTAAATATTTTTATTAGAAATTTGATTTATAGGTGTAGCGACTGCCACATGTGCATATGACGTGTACTGTTTCGGGAAGGTGTTACTAGAGCTAGTAACGGGCAAAATGGGAATTAGTGCATCTAACGATCCAACAACAAAAGAATTATTAGATACAATACTTCCGTATATAAACATAAACGATAAAGAACTTGTGACAAATATCGTTGACCCTTTGTTAATCATAGATGAAGATTTGTTAGAAGAAGTGTGGGCCATGGCGGTTGTTGCAAGATCTTGTCTAAATCCAAAAGCGGGAAAAAGACCGTTAATGAGATATATTTTAAAGGCGTTAGAAAACCCGTTAAAAGTTGTTAGAGAAGATAGTGGTGGTTCGGGTAGATTGCGTACACCTTCTTCTCGGGGCTCGTGGAATGCGGGTTTGTTTAACAGCTGGCGGGAGATGGTGGGTGGGGGTGGTGGGGGTGGGGTGGGATCGAGTAGTTTGAAGAGGTCGGGGACTAGTGGGTCACATTCGGGAAGTGGTGGTCATTCTTCTTCAAATAGAAGGCAATCGAAGGATGTGTTTCCTGAACCGTTGGATGTGTAAGATGAGATATCCAACGGTGGGAATTGATAGATGGATGGATTGATTCTTTGTTAGTAACACACCCCCCCTACCCTACCCCTACCCCCACCCCACCCCCAGTGTGATAGTTTGGTGTACAATGGATGGCAGGTAAACGTTGGAAGTTATTAATGATGATAGAGAAAAGAGATGATTTGTTTTTCTTGATATACAGGGATAGAAGAGTTAAGGTTTTTTTTTTTTGGGGTTTTGTGGAGCTTGTTTTGTTGTTTATGGTTGAAAGCAAGCGATTTTTGTTTGTAATTGGTTTGTAATTGGTGGGTGTTTTTTATATTTGAATTGTAAATTGTAATGGGTTTTGTTTTGATCCGGAACAAATTGAGATAATTATCAGTTCTTTCGTTCTTTCAGGGACCATTTTCATCTAAAGTCCAAAATATGAGGGCCTTATGATATTAAAAGTCGTTAAACAAATGTTATCAACTTAGTTACAGGTAACAGTTCAAAAGTATAAAAAACAGAAACAAATGTTACAAGTTACAGTCTATTTATCCTCCCTACCTGCACAAAACACATAAGTTTACGTGGCAGTAACTATACTACAAATAATAATAATCTATTTTTTTAATTTTAAGTTTTTAGAAAACACTTTGGATGACTTTCAACTAGGGGTGAGCAGAAAAAGAGGGTAACCGGAATCGGAGCCGGAACCGTCTCGGAACCGGAGGTTCCGGACCCGGAACCTGCTAAGAGGTTCCGGTTCCCAAAATCATGGAACCGCCTTAAGAGGTTCCGGTTCCGGTTCTCAAAATTAAGGAACCTGGAACCTGTGGATACCCTGGATCCGGCGATTACACGTTATATTTTTATTAAAATATATAATATATAATGTATTACATATGATTAAATTAAATAGATTTTTTATTTATCTAAACGTAAAATACTAGTCCAAATAAAAATATAAATTGACCTTGATCGTTATAATTGAGTCAGAAATTGAGTGATAGTGAGACATTCACTCGTCGTGAGGTCGTATCTTTGTGACTGACTTTTACATGAATCACACATTTACTATCTTTTTTTCATTCTTAATCACTTATTTATATTTTGAACAATATTCGTAATCGATGAAATATATATAAAATCGTTAAACGATATTTGTAATCGTTAGTTTGTGTGATTTATTGTCTTGTTTATTTAGTAAGTATTGTTAATTTTTTTTGAATTTAGATACAGGGTAACCGGAACCTGCCCTGGAACCGGTGGTTCCGGTTCCGGTTCTGAAAATTTAGGAACCTGTCTTCCAGGTTCCGGTTCCGGTTCCTATATCTCAGGAACCTGCGGTTCCGGTTCTGGTTCCGGTTCCAGTCGGAACCGGCGGGTACCCTGTTATGCTCACCCCTACTTTCAACCGACTACCAATATCTGGTCATGAATAAAGGAAAGAGATTTAACCTTGTCCAAATTAAACACTATATCGAGTTCACACACGTTACTGAAATATTTGTCCAATGTCTCCACAAATACTGAAATTCACGATTTTAAAGAAACATTATCAATGCAAAATTTGAAACTAAAAGTTAAAACACATAAAAAATGTGTAGATTTAATATGGAATAAAATAATTATAATATTAATACATACCTTTCATAAGATCTGGAATGGCAAGCTCCATTTCAGAATCATCAAATATGGCGATGAAGTAAAGTGTAACAAAGGTTTTGTATACAAGCCAGGTATCCTGCAACAATTATCTGAAATTAAACTATTAAATTTTGTATTAAATAAAATCAAAAAGTAGCACAATATACCGGTCCAAACGTCAAATCCACTTGAACAAAGTTGCCACATTCTCCTATCTACTGCATAAAACTGAAATACAAATTTAAACAAATTAACCTCAATAATACAACATTCAAAAAAGATCCAAACATATAGAAGATCAACCTTCTATGGTATACACCAATTCAGTACATTAAAGTGTATTAATAAATGGAGATGAAATTAATATTATTTCGAGATCTTCATACAACAAGCTTCCAACAAAACCAAAAGATTACATTATATAGATAATCTACCAAATTAGAACAGTTATTGCTTACTTAAACACCTTATCCAAACACCAGTTAAAGCTTCAAGTAGACTGTAGATATATAAGAGCAACGACAACTAGGTTTACAAAGTACAATGAAATCAAATCTTGCAATAACTTTACTATCTAATAGCATATTAACCATTTACGAATGCGAATTTCAAATTAGTAACAATTAGGGCAATTTTAGCATGAAAATAAACTGGATCACCAAAATTGTCATAATTTCCAATTCAGGGCACAAATAAAACGAAAAATCGAAAAGCAGACAGAAATGTGTAATGAAAATCGGACCTCCTTATATGCTCCGAATGATTTATTGTTGTTTCTCCACGGATTAACATTGCATTTCATATTTTCAGATCAGAATCGATGATCAAGCAATTTGAAGATTGATTTTAGGAATTCTACACGGAGATGAATAAGAATTACTAAACCTGATAGTCGTAATATGACGAGGCGCGGCTTGCCTTGATCGTTAATCATTATCACGGCTCGTATCATCGCCGATGATTACTGTTCTTCACTTTCCGACGATATTATTTGTTTTTCGGAAAAGATCAGGAAAAGCTGTTTGTCAACTCAAAATTAATTTAGGGCTGGTTGAGAAAGCTTATTTAGGGTTTATGGAACCTAAACCCTTATTTAAGAATGTTTATTTAAACTAATAAGTTCTTAACGTATCTAGTTTAGCTAAAGATATACTCTCTCCATCCCATTTTAATTTTCCATATTTTTTTAAAATGTCTCAAAATGGCTGTCCATTTGAAAATTCAACCAATCAAAAAACACTTAGATGGTAAAAATAAAATTTTATTGTTTGCACATTGTAATAAATGCATTTTTCTTAAACTATGTTATGTTCAAATATGGACAATAATTTTAGGACGGAGGGAGTAATAAAATTGTCATATGACTTATTAACGCTACATAAACTAATAAACTCCTTAAATTATCTCTTATAAACACTTAGTTAGATTTTCATTAACAAAGTAGTATCTAAAAACTGAGCGTAAAAAGATATTAAAATTCAACATGAACTAATATCCTCTGAAGGTTAGCTAAACTCTACACCATTTGATCATGTATTTTGTCGTTGAGAGGAAAGTACACACCGTTACTACTAGTTTTTTTTATTTTATGGAAACAGCAAATGATATATAAAAAGGACCCAACTTAGCAAGATACTAAGAGAGACAAGTACAAGGAAAATCAAAGATTACAAAGATAAATTAAAAGGTGAAATATTCCAATCCACCCAATTAGAAACTATATTACTCTTATGTTTTATCCATAAATAAGATGTAGATATGATGTCGCCAACCGTAGTCATGTATGACTTATGAACTTTGTTGAAAACCACCTCATTTAAAATTAAAATATATGTGTAATTTACAAGAAAGCTTACAAATTCTGAATTAACTAAATTTAATGAATATGATGTTTCAAGTTTCATTAATATCCAAAACTGATATTGACTTCAAAATTTTTGTAACACCTCAAAATCTGAACCTTTTTTTATTTTTTTACAACAAATGCGGAAGCGTTTCAAAATCATATACTTCCTCCGTATCAAAATAAGTGACACACTTTCCATTTTGGGGTGTATCAAAATAAGTGACACACTTTGAAAACTTTCCTTATTTGGTAAAAATAGTGGGACCCATACCCACTAACTATCCACTTTAATAAAATGAAATTACCCTTATACCCTTACTTTTACCTTTAAAACTCATTAATATCACTTTATTCAAGAAAAGTGGGACCCATTCTCCACTAACTATGTACTTTAATCTATTTTAACCTCTACTTTAATCTTTTACCTCAAAATACATGTAAGCCAATTTGTGTCACTTATTTTGATACGGAGGAAGTATATAACTTGTTACTCACATGTTAAAAAAAACATAAGATATATAATTTTACAAAAGTTAACTTTCCAAAATCGTATTACTTAACATTACGTCTCGACGTCAAAATCATTTCTTTAAGTCTTGGTCAATCATTCCTAATCTTAATCTCCAAAAGACTCATCCATCTACAACATGTAAAAGATTCAACATAGTGGGGGATTAGCACGAAGCTAAGTGATTGAAATTATAATATTTTATATTGTCTAAGTACAACAATCTCGATTCACAATCTTCACAGATTCACAACCTTTACAGATTCACAAATAACGAGAGGTACGTCGGTTTTGCAGAACCTTACAACTGTTGTGGACCTAACAACAGTTTACCAATAGCCCTTTACTCATTAGCAATGGTAAAGCTTCCTTAAGACACAACGAATATGCCAAGGTACAATTACCGTTATCTAACAGTAAACGAAAGCCCAGCCACCCAGTCAAGCTGCCTCTATACTTTTTCATGTGCACATATCGATTAATTAACACATAGCCAGTTAATTACCATATAACACTAATTGAATCAACACTAACGGAATCAGCACTAACGGGGTCAACACTAACTGATCAACGCTAACGGGATCCACACTAACTGATCAGCCCTAAACACTTTCAATTGCAACCAAAACCATTGCAATTTAAACAATACAAAGGTTATAAATCCACTCACCTTTGCCAAGCCTCTTTCCACTCAATTGTCTAATGTCACTGAGTCTTCTCTTTTCCTTTTCCTGATAATTAAATCAATACTTGAATTAGAACTAATTATACTAAATTATAAACATGCGTCAATTAACTATCAAAGGACAAGTCACTAAATTATAAACATGCGTCAATTAACTATCAAAGGACAAGTCACTGTATAATTGATTGTATAAGCTAGTCATCCTACCAATAACTACATGTTAACAATTGAAACTTATGTAGTTCACGTCACAAACCATTTCAACTTAATTCAAGCTTTTGACCAATTTACTTAAGCAGTTCAAATACTTACACAATTAAAGTCAAACATCTTACTATTCTAAAGATAGACTTATCTCATGTTAACAATCACCATACTAGACCAATTAGTTACAATAAAAAATATCCAAATTCACTAGGTCAAAGTCAACACATTTAAAGTTTGCACATTTTGACCCTAACGGTCAAAATCTAAAGGTTGCATCCAATCTTTCCAACTACATCATTAATCATATTAATAATAAATAAAAGCCAATTTAACCTTACCATTTTGGTCATAAGTAAAATCAAAGTTGTATAATTTAAATGACATCAACTTATCATTTCTCACAATTATCGAAATGGGTCAAAATTATCAAACCGGTGACCAAACTGTGGAATTCTTTACAACTAATTATAATATGCTACTATATCATATAAATGACCAATTGTCATACCAAGAGTTACCAAAAATCAAAGTCATCCACGAAAAAATGCATTTTAACTAATTTTAGCCTACAAGGCCCAAACAAGTCAAATCCAATTTTATCTATAATAATACCAATTCATGACCATCTTATCAATTATCTTCAATATATCTTTTTTATAATAAATTACATATCCAAAAGTTAAGTTAACTTTCTGTTTTAATCAATAACCTTTAATACTTCAATTTGACTAAAACTAACAATTTTGATACAACTACCATTTCATGATATAATTGTTTAGCCATCATTCATAATAGCTTAACTACCTTCAAATAACCTATAATAATCAAATTAACACAAAAATCCCAATTCAAGGAATTATGGTTCTCACATTTATTAGTCAAATCACCTACCAAAGATTAATATGATATAAACTCTATTAACACATAGAACCTATAAGAATTCAAGAAATTTCACCTTTCACCAAGAAACCCCAAAAATCTCAACCATCTAAACTCTAGTTCAAGTATTTAGACAAGAACTTTAAAATAATGAACAAATAACAATTAATCTACCTTGAGCTTGTGGTATATCTGAAATTCCGTGAAGAAAAATGAAAGAGCATATCACTTCTCCAAGATTCAGCTTTCAAAAAAAATTATTTATGTGTGTGATCTGTGTTTTTTTTTGTCGAAGCAGGAACGAAAACACCCATAATTTGATTTTTCCTTCTTTTGACACCTCCCAACACGTACACCCCACGTGTCATCCAAATGAAGGTTAATTTCTTTTAAAACACACTATAATATTAAATATTAGATTCGTAACTAATTAATTTAAAATACCTAACTAACTCTGTTTCCAACAACGAAGATATATTTGGAACTTTGGTTCAAAAGTGAATCTAATAACATAAAAATCAATAAAATATCTAAATATTTTAGTTTCAACTAATTTTAACCCCTTGGTAAAGTAATAATTAATTCAAATAAACTAATAAATAATATTTGTCACTTACTGAAAGTGATAAAACACTAGGCCGGGTTTCAGGGTGTTACAAATCTACCACCCTTAAAAAGATTCCGTCATCGGAATCTGATCACACTCAAACTAATCAATCAAAAGGCTTTATCTTGGTCTTAATTTATTACATCAAACTAGTATCCACATAATATTCTCATGCCCACTTGATAACTCTAAATATTCCAACTACGTCAATTAATATTCTAGATTTTCTTTTAAAGTTATGAACTCATCCAACAAGTTGTACAACGTTTATCATCTTTCTTTTCTTTAAATCACCAAAAAAGTCAAATTTAAGAACTTCCAAGTATCGTTGCCCAACATAATATTGATCAATCTTTAATCCTCTAAATTATCAAATCAATCTTTTCTTTTTTCAAAATTACATTCCCACCTTCGAATTTGTTCTAATTCACATAAAATAATTATTTTCCCTTGATTTCTTGTATCTCCAAAGCATAGGCAATAATATTTTCTTTACTCATGTTATAATAATCCATACAGCTCCTACATTCTGTTGTCATCATCAAAATCATTTATGAGATCCACTTTATCATCATTTCAGTCAATCCACTAACTCGAAACTATCTCAACTTGTTCCACAATAAGTACTGTCTATAATTTCTTTACAAATCCAAGCATAGGCATTAAAAACTTTTCTTCACTTTTAAAATGCATAATCCTATAATACATTTTAATCACCCTCTTTATAATAGTATACATCCTTTTGTGGTATGCGTAAACGATATATATCATATTAAACAATAAAGTCTCCATAGTTTTAAGGCAAAACAACAATTATAAATCCCAAGTTATGGTTAGGATAATCCTTCACATGTCTTTTAATAATCCAAAAGCATAGCCAACCTCAAAGTTTCCTTACTTACGGTCACAACAATCATTTCAAAGTCTGTAACTTTTACATCCCATTCATCATTCCATCGAAATTTCGTACACTTTTACGATCTAACCTTGTCTCGATACTCAAAAGTTTTAATCACCGCTATCAAACTTACGGTCAGAATCCACTAAATTTCAAATTATATCTTTCTTAATCAAAATGTGCATCAATTATCACTTGAAACTGCGTCCAATTTTATCTTGTCCAATATTTCTCTCTAGTAATTTTCAAATCAAATTCAATTTTATAATATGTTAGGGATAACATCAATCAATCATTCGCAAAATAATCCAAAATAATCGACACTCTAGGTTTATGCAATCAATTTTCATACTCCAATTCTAGTTCGAGAGACATTTTAAGCAAATTCATCATATAATCTTTCAGGTGATTCAGAAATCCTTCAGATACTTATCATTATCTATCTTTCATATTTTACACCCATAACAAATGTAATAATAGATTCACATTTATGGAACCAATATATTCGGTCCTCACTCTTTAAGTCACTACATGTGACACAACATGTCACGGTAAAAAATTTCCTCTTTCTTATACCAACCGCTAGTCTTACTTAGACATTTCAGCCAACGTCTATAATTACATCAGTTTTAATTATAACTTTTATATTTCAGGAGTTTACAATAATTACTATTATAATCAAATTAATCTGCAGTCACATATATTGCTGAAACCGACATATAACTCATTATCTTCACTCCTCGTGAAGCTAGGGAACAACCCAAACATTTAATTTTAACTTAGCACCAATTTACACAAAACATAAATGAGCTATCTGCTCAAACATTGAATAACACGAACACTTAATGAGCAACTCACACCCCGCAAGTCACTATGTGTGACCCGACAGTCCATGGTAATGATTACTTATTCCTTTACTTTAATCACTAGTCCCACCCGGACCACTCAGTATATACTTATGATTACATCAATCTCAGTTATAAGCCTTTCATTCAGGAAATTTACAACAATTATTATCTAAATCAAATTCAACTTCAATCACAGATATTGTGACCGAAATCAGGATACCATCAACCATCTTCAGTTCCCCCTGAAGTAAAGGAACAACAAAACAAATAAGTTCAACATATCACATATTCGCACATACATACATTAGCAATTTGCTCTAATATTACATGACATAATTAAGGTATTGAGTTTATCGAAAACATACCCGTAATATCATCAACAGTGACGGTAGCATCATCCGCCGTCATCATGTAAGCTCCACTCCCAAGTGAAATAGCATTTTTTTTCTCTTTTAGCCCGAAAATGACTATCTCCCGACCCCCCCATTCCTTGTCCTAGTCTTCGTCTTCATTTTTTTTTTCTCGTGTCTGATCGTTCCATATCTAACACATCATAGATTCTACACGCTACAAGATCCCGAATGAGAAATTCTACGGTTATTGCACCATCAAACTCTTTAACTAAACACTATATGTTTGTTTCCGATTCTGATTCCCTTGTCTATGATTTTCCTGCCCTGTTCTATTTTGTCAAAATCCAAAATATTTATATTTTGCTTTCTGCACTGACACATTTTCCTTATTCATTCTTATTTCGGGTTCTAACATCACCCTCAGCTGATTTGGCCATCATAAAAGGTTGAGATCAAATACTGGGTAACCTAACAGTGCCCCTTATACTTTGGAAATAAAGCTTTAATAAACTGTTGTACCTGTGAAATCTCATCGTGTTCCCGCCATTGTATAAATTTTAACTTTTAATTAAATGGTTTTATCAACTCAACAATTGTCATTCCCTCGGTAATCTTTAAGTCAATAAACTTTTTTTTAAACATGTTTTGTTCTGCATTATCACCTGATGCACCAGCAATTCCTGAGGTCAAGGGGGTCGGGTATTCTTTACCTGTCATACCTGTATTCTCAATCACAACATCTCACAAATTTTTAGTTTAAACCGTTAGTACCTACATACTAACCTCTAACATACTAATCCCACATTCCTAATTCCCACACTCTAGGAATGTTTGACCAAACTTGAGCCAAGATTTGGGAATGCTACACCTAACTGTGTACACACCACCAAATCAAGGCTCTGATACCAAATTGTAACACCCCAAAATCTGAACCTTTTTTTATTTTTTTACAACAAATGCGGAAGCGTTTCAAAATCATATACTTCCTCCGTATCAAAATAAGTGACACACTTTCCATTTTGGGGTGTATCAAAATAAGTGACACACTTTGAAAACTTTCCTTATTTGGTAAAAATAGTGGGACCCATACCCACTAACTATCCACTTTAATAAAATGAAATTACCCTTATACCCTTACTTTTACCTTTAAAACTCATTAATATCACTTTATTCAAGAAAAGTGGGACCCATTCTCCACTAACTATGTACTTTAATCTATTTTAACCTCTACTTTAATCTTTTACCTCAAAATACATGTAAGCCAATTTGTGTCACTTATTTTGATACGGAGGAAGTATATAACTTGTTACTCACAAGTTAAAAAAAAAACATAAGATATATAATTTTACAAAAGTTAACTTTCCAAAATCGTATTACTTAACATTACGTCTCGACGTCAAAATCATTTCTTTAAGTCTTGGTCAATCATTCCTAATCTTAATCTCCAAAAGACTCATCCATCTACAACATGTAAAAGATTCAACATAGTGGGGGATTAGCACGAAGCTAAGTGATTGAAATTATAATATTTTATATTGTCTAAGTACAACAATCTCGATTCACAATCTTCACAGATTCACAACCTTTACAGATTCACAAATAACGAGAGGTACGGCGGTTTTGCAGAACCTTACAACTGTTGTGGGCCTAACAACAGTTTACCGATAGCCCTTTACTCATTAGCAATGGTAAAGCTTCCTTAAGACACAACGAATATGCCAAGGTACAATTACCGTTATCTAACAGTAAACGAAAGCCCAGCCACCCAGTCAAGCTGCCTCTATACTTTTTCATGTGCACATATCGATTAATTAACACATAGCCAGTTAATTACCATATAACACTAATTGAATCAACACTAACGGAATCAGCACTAACGGGGTCAACACTAACTGATCAACGCTAACGGGATCCACACTAACTGATCAGCCCTAAACACTTTCAATTGCAACCAAAACCATTGCAATTTAAACAATACAAAGGTTATAAATCCACTCACCTTTGCCAAGCCTCTTTCCACTCAATTGTCTAATGTCACTGAGTCTTCTCTTTTCCTTTTCCTGATAATTAAATCAATACTTGAATTAGAACTAATTATACTAAATTATAAACATGCGTCAATTAACTATCAAAGGACAAGTCACTAAATTATAAACATGCGTCAATTAACTATCAAAGGACAAGTCACTGTATAATTGATTGTATAAGCTAGTCATCCTACCAATAACTACATGTTAACAATTGAAACTTATGTAGTTCACGTCACAAACCATTTCAACTTAATTCAAGCTTTTGACCAATTTACTTAAGCAGTTCAAATACTTACACAATTAAAGTCAAACATCTTACTATTCTAAAGATAGACTTATCTCATGTTAACAATCACCATACTAGACCAATTAGTTACAATAAAAAATATCCAAATTCACTAGGTCAAAGTCAACACATTTAAAGTTTGCACATTTTGACCCTAACGGTCAAAATCTAAAGGTTGCATCCAATCTTTCCAACTACATCATTAATCATATTAATAATAAATAAAAGCCAATTTAACCTTACCATTTTGGTCATAAGTAAAATCAAAGTTGTATAATTTAAATGACATCAACTTATCATTTCTCACAATTATCGAAATGGGTCAAAATTATCAAAGCGGTGACCAAACTGTGGAATTCTTTACAACTAATTATAATATGCTACTATATCATATAAATGACCAATTGTCATACCAAGAGTTACCAAAAATCAAAGTCATCCACGAAAAAATGCATTTTAACTAATTTTAGCCTACAAGGCCCAAACAAGTCAAATCCAATTTTATCTATAATAATACCAATTCATGACCATCTTATCAATTATCTTCAATATATCTTTTTTATAATAAATTACATATCCAAAAGTTAAGTTAACTTTCTGTTTTAATCAATAACCTTTAATACTTCAATTTGACTAAAACTAACAATTTTGATACAACTACCATTTCATGATATAATTGTTTAGCCATCATTCATAATAGCTTAACTACCTTCAAATAACCTATAATAATCAAATTAACACAAAAATCCCAATTCAAGGAATTATGGTTCTCACATTTATTCGTCAAATCACCTACCAAAGATTAATATGATATAAACTCTATTAACACATAGAACCTATAAGAATTCAAGAAATTTCACCTTTCACCAAGAAACCCCAAAAATCTCAACCATCTAAACTCTAGTTCAAGTATTTAGACAAGAACTTTAAAATAATGAACAAATAACAATTAATCTACCTTGAGCTTGTGGTATATCTGAAATTCCGTGAAGAAAAATGAAAGAGCATATCACTTCTCCAAGATTCAGCTTTCAAAAAAAAAATATTTATGTGTGTGATCTGTGTTTTTTTTGGTCGAAGCAGGAACGAAAACACCCATAATTTGATTTTTCCTTCTTTTGACACCTCCCAACACGTACACCCCACGTGTCATCCAAATGAAGGTTAATTTCTTTTAAAACACACTATAATATTAAATATTAGATTCGTAACTAATTAATTTAAAATACCTAACTAACTCTGTTTCCAACAACGAAGATATATTTGGAACTTTGGTTCAAAAGTGAATCTAATAACATAAAAATCAATAAAATATCTAAATATTTTAGTTTCAACTAATTTTAACCCCTTGGTAAAGTAATAATTAATTCAAATAAACTAATAAATAATATTTGTCACTTACTGAAAGTGATAAAACACTAGGCCGGGTTTCAGGGTGTTACAATTTTCGTTTCATGTTTCGGAAAAAATAAATAGTTGAGCAAGTTTTTAATTTGTTCTCTAAACAAACATTAACAGTTTATGTATAGTGCTAAAAACTAACGTTACCAAGCAATACTTCGGATGATACTTTTCTTATATCACAACATATACAATATATCGATCAATAGTGCGTAAATAAATAATCTTGAATTTAAACTTTGTCGAAAATATTATCAACATTCGTTGAGTTGCGTTTAAGGATGTCCACTATTTTCAGGAAGTTCCGAGGAATAAATCCCAACCATTGATCAATAAGATCTAATGATCAAGATTAATCACCTATTTTATATATTGAGGGGTATTTTGGTCATTTTTTTAATAATAAAAATAATTCTTTATTTTTTATTTTAGAATTTTTATTTTTTTTTATTTTTGTATTATTTTTATTATGATTGGGTATTTTGGTCATTTGGCACTTAATTTTTTTTTTATTTTTTTATTTTTTTTTTAAATTTTTTATTTTTATTTTTTATTAATTTATTTTTGTTAAAAAATAATACTCCCCCCGTCTCACAAAAAAGTTTACATTTCCCCTTTAAATTTTGTCCCACAAAAAAGTTTATATTTCTCAAATATGAGGGACCACTTAATAAAATACTATTATTTTTATGTACATTATCACTAACTTTCTCCTAAAAGCACTTTCTCTTTCCAAATAACCTTATATTTTAATTAAAAATATTATAAAGGACTCCACCACTAATTATCACCTAAATACTTGTGACCAAGAGAAATGTAAACTTCTTTGTGGGACGGAGGGAGTATTTATTTGATAATTACTTGTATGACTTAGGTGCTGTTTGTTTTTTGACAGAAGGTCTTCCTGAGGTCTTTTGTCTTCGTGGCGCAGACCACGCGCAGAAAAAGCCTCCTGCAGATGTTTGTTTTTTAGAAGCTCGCAGATCTTTTTATGTCTGCCGAAGGTCTTCTCCAAGAAGCTTTAGCCATTAGCTTCTTGGGTATTCCAAACCTAAAAAAACACATTTCCTCCAAACAACATACTATATTGTTGTATGGATTATATTAATGTTGTTAGACGTAGGATATATTAAATTTCAATTTATTTAAGCAAGTGTACAGATGTTAAAAAAACAAACAACAGCTTTTTGCAGACTGCAGACTTTTGGTCCACCCAGAAGCTGCAGCAGTTGGCAGATGTGGTCCGCAGACAGCAGATCTTTTTGCTCCAAAAAACAAACAACACCTTAATCACATTTGATTTTAGTGTAAAATCACATGTGATTGCATATTTAATCACATTTGATGTTTAGTTCAATCACATGTGATTCAGTATGCAATCACATGTGATTTAATTTGCAATCACATTATGTGTATTAATGAAAAATAATAATTTTAAAAAAAAAATAATAAAAATATTAAAAAAATAAAATAAAAAAATAATTAAAATAAAAAATAAAAAAATAATTTTTTTAAAATGTCCAAAATACCCCTCAATTAAAAATTAGAAAAATTAAAAAATAAATAAAAAAGATAAAAAAAATCAAAATTTTAAAATCAAAAATAAAAAAAATCAAATTTTTTTGAAGTGCCAAATGACCAAAATACCCCTTTCTTTATGTTTAAAATATTTAATTAATCTTGACCATTAGATCTTATTAATCAATGGTTGAGATTTGTTCCTCGGAACTTGATAAAAATAATAGATCTCCTTGAACGTTTTCTCAATTACTTTAATAATAACTTCTCTAACCACATTTAATCTTTTATTTTTCCTTAATAAAATTAAAAAATATGAGAAATATGTTGAAGAATCGACTCGACCTCTTCCAAGTTGTTTTGATGCATTTAAACACGAATTTTTTTGCACTAAGATGTTTTTGGTTCATAGATTGTGCCTAGTAGAGGTCGGGAGGGTCAATTGGGTTGTAATTTTGAAGGAAAAAAAACACTAAAACAGAACACAAATCAAACGGAAATCTGTGTGGAGATATTATTTTATTTTGAACTTTTATGACGCAAAGTGGAGCCAATGTTTGATAGGAGCCTTACCTGGTGTGGAGCATCTATCATGATTCATACGAACAGTGCTGTTACATTTATGATCCATTATACATCAACAAGATATTAATTCTTTATGCATTGTGTATACAGCACGTGTGTATATACATACAAAAATACAATCAGAGTTTAGATGCAATTAGAAAGAGCAAATACAGTAAAAATTCTTTTAAGTTTTACTCCAATATGTTTGACTTTTTATCTCATGCTCGGATACCCATCCTTTTAACGGTTAAAAATCGAGTGGTACAGCCATAATAATCTAAAATATAATCCCGATTATATTTATTACATGTTTGGGAAAGGTTATTTAAAGAGTTTTTAAGCTTATTAAACTCAAAAATTGGACAATTTTCAAACTTAATAAGGTAATAAGTTTAAAAACTCCTCAAATACCTTTAAATAAGCTTTCCAAACATGCCCTTATTATTTCCGCCATAATTATGTCCGTTTAAATGCTCTGTTCTCTCAAGTAGATTTTTTTTTTCACAAGATCACTAAATTCCCTCACGGTGATCTCGTCGAAAACAATGGCGGTTTCCGGAAATACATCGTCCACAGACGGCGGTGTTAGTCTACACTCCAAAACTAGAATTTTTTTTCAAAAATAGGCTCGATCGGAGCAGAAATTTCACAAATAGGCTCGATTCTTTTTGCTTTTCAAAAATAGGCTTTCCGCCGTCCCCGAGGCCGGCTTTGCTCTTAAACCCGGACTCCCCGATACCGGCTTTGGGGTTGTTTGACGTGACCTCTGGATGAACGGACTCCCCGAGGCCGGCTTCTGGAAGAAGGCCTCCCCGAGGCCGGCTTTAGCCCATACACCTCCCCGAGGCCGGCTTCAACCATACAGATCTCATATATAATAGTTTTGCTTCACACCAATTCTTCCATCTTTGTGGAATTTTCAGCTGCAAAATAACACAAATTAATACTGTCAATTGTAGAAAGTTTACCATCAAAACTTGATAACAGAAAGAGTAATTAACATATGAACTTCGAATCACTTCTCATACTCGTTGGTCAACTAAAATCCAAATTAGTCAAGTGAAATTTGATGAGAGAGAGAGAGTATACACAGGGAACAAATGGCGGAAGCGTGTAATTTCTTCTTGAGCTGAAGCAACAATGAGGATGGTTGAAGACGAAATGGGGAACACCGGAAATAAAACGGCGTCGTCATCAAATCTAGGGCTAAAGCCGGCCTCGGGGAGACCTTCTTCCAGAAGCCGGCCTCGGGGAGTCCGTTCATCCAGAGGTCACGTCAAACAACCCCAAAGCCGGTGTCGGGGAGTCCGGGTTTAAGAGCAAAGCCGGCCTCGGGGACGGCGAAAAGCCTATTTTTGAAAAGCAAAAAGAATCGAGCCTATTTGTGAAATTTCTGCTCCGATCGAGCCTATTTTTGAAAAAAACTCCCAAAACTACTATACTAGGGCTAAAACTCTACGTCATCATCGCCGTCATCGTCGTAATCGTGACGGTAATACTCGCTATGATATTTTTATGTATCCGTCGTAATCTGAATACTAAACGACGTCATCGGATTCGCGTGAAGCACAGCTCAGGATTGATGCCCTTGGTTTCAAATGCTATCAACATCGAAAAAATTGAAAAACCGTCTAAAATTAGTGTGTTTGAGAAGGATATTGACGAAAAGGAAGAGATTAAACCGATAATCAAAGTTGTTGAGAGCAAAATCGGGAGTACTGATTCCGGTAGTAACGAATCGGGAACGAGCCGGAGCGACGGTGCTTCATCGTCGCTGTCGGCTGAGGATTTGAGTAATCTAGGGTGGGGGAGGTGGTACGGATTGAATGAGCTTGAAATTGCGACGAGTAATTTTGCGGTGGAGAATGTGATCGGAGAAGGAGGGTACGGGATTGTGTATAGAGGTGTTTTACGCGACGGTTCTGTGGTGGCTGTGAAGAATCTTCTGAACAACAAGTTAGTTTTCTTTGATTTCTCTTTTTATATCCGTTTCGTTTCAATTCGATTTGAATGTATGCTATGTGCATATGATTATGATGAAATTTGTGTTCATTTTTTTTTTGTGATTTTCATTGATTTATGTAGCAGATACGATATGAGCTGTTTAGATCTAAGATTGATAGTCGCCGTTGACGTTGATGGGGCCGGCGACGGCGTTTTAGTTTGTATTTTCCACCGATTAAATTATAAAAATACAAAAAAGAAAAAAAAATAAAGCAACTTGTGTTATTTGGTTCGTAGAATGTTTCTGATAGAATTGGAATCTAGGAAGGAATTGGAATCCAATTCCATACTCTGTTTGGTTGGCATGGAATGGAATTGGAATCCAATTCAATATTATATTTGGTCGACATGAATTGGAATTGGAATTATCTAAAATGACGAATTTATCCTTATTACTGGTAGTGGTTAGTTGGTAGTGTGGGTGGTGGTGGTGGCGGTGGGTAGTGGTGGGTGGTGGTGATGGTGGATGGTGGCGACGGTGGTGGATGATGGTGGTGGTGGCGGTGTTGGCGGTGGCGGAGGTGGCGGTGGGTGGCAGAGGCGGTGGTTGGTGGTGGCGGTGGGTGGTGGTTGGTGGCGGCGGCGGCGGTGGGTGGCGGCGAAGGTGGTGGTGTCGGTGGGGTGGTGGTTGGTGGTGGCGGCGGTGGGTGGTGGTTGATTGTGGTGGCGGCGGTGGTTGGCGGCGATTGGTGGTGGTGGTGGCGGTAGGTGGTTGTGGCGGTGACGGTTGGTGGTTGTGGCGGTGACGGTTGGTGGTGGTGGCGGTGGGTGGAGGTGGTCGCGGTAGGTGAAGGGTATAAAGGTAAAATAAATATTTCATCCAACCTTGGAATTCAATTCCATCAACATTTGGATGTAATTGAGATTCCTTCATTTGGTGGAATGTTTCCATCATTTAGGAATCCAATTCCATCCTTTTTTTTGAACCAAACACTAAAATCTAGTGGAATTGGATTCCAATTCCCTCAGATTCCATTACTTTCCAACGAAGCAAAGTAAATTATGTATTGCACACATCGATGTTATTTTTAAAGTGCAATACCATCCTCATTTTATTTTATTTTATTTTTGCTGAAATATAACGCATTTTTTTTAAAGCTGGAAGTATTCTTTGTACTTGATGAGTACATGTGTTATTTAGTACTAGTATTTTACAGCTTCAACTTGTTCATCTTTTCGTTAAGAACAAAAAAAATATTATTTTAATTAAATTAATCGTATACAGATAGAGATATAGAAATAATAAATAATAAGTATATTGGTTTTGGAAGGTGATCCATATTTGGATGGGAGTAACTGTCACACAAAAGCATATCTGTTCTTCCATGTAAAGAAATACTAAATTTGTCTTGATCATAACTATAAAAGATACCCATCAATAAATGTTGATAAAGATAAAATTAGCATGGTCAAATTCAAAATTTGAAATCAGTCATTTTCTGGACAAAAATGAATGTCATCATCCAACATTAATTATTTCAAAATGTAGATGCAAACAAACCATTAATTATGGTTGGCAAATTTGTGACCAAGAATAATCATTCCTTGTAACAATAATAGTAGTGTTTTCTTTGCATATTTGCATGAACCTGAAGGTTAGAAAAAGTAATCATTGTTATAAAAAAAAATATTTGATAAAAATGGATGCGAAGACGATCTTCATTCGAATTCTAATAAATTAGTAATTAGATGACATGGTGATTGGTGTAAAGAATGTGCATCATGTAATGTTTCAAAATGTGGGAGTGGTTCAAACATAAAATTAAAAATGTATAATGACAATTTTGCATTTCTGTGTCTCTTATTATTTTATACCCTTAATTTGCATTAAATAATACTGAAATATATGTTATCATTTACTTTTGGTGGGACCAATGACCAAAATAATGTATGATTTGCACCTATTTAATTAATTATAAATATATTACATTATGCAGATTTATGACCAAAATAAGACATAATTTAAAGTTATTTAATTTGAATTATTTGTAGGGGCCAAGCAGAGAAGGAATTCAAGGTAGAAGTTGAAGCTATTGGAAAAGTAAGACATAAAAACCTTGTCGGTTTAATTGGATTTTGTGCCGATGGTGCTAAAAGGTTGTTACGCCTTGCATTTTAATTTTAATTTCATTTTCGTATAATCTACTCGTATTATTTTTAGAGTAAATTACACGGATGGTACTTTAAGTTTATAGCAAATTTCATCAATGGTCCTTTAGTTTCAAAAATTACTCCGATGGTCCTTAATACTGAAAGGTTTTTCACTGATGGTCCTTTACACTAATTGGACGTTAATTTTTTCTGTTAACTCACCCCATGTGCAACGCACGTGAGGGTAAAAAAGTCATTTTTCATTTCTTTTCTTTTTAATCTTAAACTAAAAACTTTTATTTAAGATAAAAAAATTCATTTAAGAATGAAAAGAAATTAAAATGACTTTTTTACCCTCACGTGCATTGCATATGGGGTGAGTTAACAGAAAAAATTTATGTCAATTAGTGTAAAGGACCATCGGTGAAAAATCTTTCTGGATTACGGACCATCAGTGTAATTTTTGAAACTAAAGGACCATTGGTGAAATTTGCTATAAACTTAAAGGACCATCCGTGTAATTTACTCTTATTTTTAAATGATAAATGCAATTAATAGTCAACTTGTAATTGCTAATTATGGTAAAAAAAAAAAACCATGAATTTTTGGCTAAATTACATTTTGACACAGGATGCTTGTGTACGAGTATGTTGATAACGGTAACTTGGAACAATGGTTGCATGGGGATGTTGGACCTATTAGCCCCTTAACTTGGGACATACGAATCAAGATTGCAGTGGGGACCGCAAAAGGGTATATTCGTCTTGCTTCACAATTTTTTCTATTTTATCAAATTAACCATTATTTGTAATTTTAATATACTTCCTCCGATTCAAAATAAGTGATACAATTCCTTTTTGGGGTGATTCAAAATAAGTGATACACTTTGAAAAGTTACCTTATTTGGCAAAAAAAAAAAAATAGGACTCACACCCACTAACTATCTACTTTAACAAAGTGAAATGACTCATTTACCCTTACTTTTTTACTTTTAAACATCATTAACCTTATTTTATTTAAAAGGTGTGGGATCCATTCCCCACTAACCATCCAATTAATCTAATTTAATCATTATTATAATCTTTTGCCTCAAAAACCGTGAAACTCCAAGTGTATCACTTATTTTGAATCGGAGGAAGTATGATCCTAATAATGCGATTAGGTTGGCATATTTACATGAAGGATTAGAACCAAAAGTTGTTCACCGTGATGTTAAATCAAGCAACATTCTTCTCGATACAAAATTTAACGCAAAAGTATCTGATTTTGGACTCGCCAAATTGCTAGGATCCGAGAAAAGTTACGTGACCACACGAGTAATGGGCACATTCGGGTCAGTAACTTTCATAATTTTTTTTTCTTTTATTTTTTTTCTTCATTTTTTTCATATTTTTTAATATATTTATAATCTCCAGATATGTATCGCCCGATTATGCAAGCACGGGGATGTTAAACGAGTGTAGTGATGTCTACAGTTTTGGTGTTTTATTAATGGAAATTGTTACGGGAAGAAGTCCTGTTGATTATTCACGACCACCTGGAGAGGTATTATAATTAGACCAAAATGCATTTTAGTACCCTGAACTTGGCTAACTAGGTCCTCTACTACCCTGAACTATTAAAGGTGCAACATGGTACCCTGAACTTGACAAAATGGTCAATTTAGTACCCTGACTCATTAATTTGATCACATTTTCTCACTTGACTTACTTTCGTTGGGGCTTTTGACGAACTAAAAAATAAAAGTTCATCTCAATATATTGATATTAGAAGCAAATCTCGTGAGGAAAACAAGACTAAATTAGTAAGTTAGGGTACTAAATTGACCATTTTGTCAAGTTCAGGGTACCATACTGCACCTTTAATAGTTCAGGGTAGTAGAGGACTCAGTTAGCCAAGTTAAGGGTACTAAAATGCATTTTGGCCTTATATAATTATTACAAGTTATAGGGTACTTAAAATTATATTATATACTAATAAACTCATATTTGTTATTTAATTATTTATTTATGGTATAGATGAATTTGGTTGATTGGTTTAAAGGAATGGTGGCAAATCGGCATGGGGAAGAATTGTTGGACCCGAAAATTAGTATAGAACCGCCCCCGAGAGCTTTAAAACGGGTTTTGTTGGTGTGCCTTCGTTGTATAGATATGGATGCCAATAAACGCCCAAAAATGGGCCAAATTGTACACATGCTTGAAGCTGAAGATTTCCCTTTTCGCACTGTGAGTTTTATTTAAATTATTATCACAAAAAACAATAATTAATCTATTTATTTGAACATAATGATTTTGATTACATTTTGTAGGAACCTCGCCCTGTTAGAGACACGGTTACACTCCATTCAGTTGCGGATGATGCAAGTAAAGTTTTTCTTTAGTGAACTAGTTTTTTCGAGTGTGTTGGTGGGCCTGTTATTGGAATTTATTCCTTCTTTTATTACTAATATTATGATATATATATTAGTATGTATGTAATTGCTTCAGGACATTTGAACATGAGAGAGCAATGTAAATATAGTGAGTTATTGTACTTGATATTATTGGTTGTTTTTGCTACATGTAAATAATATAGTAGCTTTTAGTAGTGGTGTTTAAAACCGGGTACCCGGAAATCCGGGTACCCTAAAACCGGGTACCCGAAAATTCGGGTAGTAGATTTAGGTACCCGTATAGGTACCGGAATTTTCGGGTACCCGATTTTCGGGTACCCCGATTTTCGGATACCCGGGTTTCGGGTACCCGGTACCCGGAAATATAATTTCTTTGTCACAAAAATTACATAAATGGAAGTCGCCATTGTTTATATATTTAATTTTTTTAAATCTTATTAATAAATTTGTTATTAAAAATTTACGTTATGATTTTTTTTAAAAAAAATCGTTACTAGTAATGAATCTGACCAAATCTTTAAAGGCATCCAATGATTCAAAACCACGATTCAACGACGGAGGTGAGAATTAGATGGTTTGTACGTGAGAATTGAGACGGGGTTTTAAATTTTAGACATTTGTCAAAACGAGCCAAGCATATGCCCATATCTAATGATAATTAATGTCTACTAATAATATAAAAATACATCTAAAAATAAGTTGGAAAAATAAAATTCGGGTACCGGGTACCTAATTACCCGATTTTTTAGAAAAACACTACCCGTATTTGATACCCGGAAACCGGTTACCCGAAATCCGGGTATCTGGATTTTCGGGTACCCGAATTTTCGGGTATCCGCATTTCGAATATCGGATATTTTTTCGGGTACCCATTTTTTCGGTTATTTTTGAACACCCCTATCTTTTAGAACGAGTTAGGAATCATATGTTATATAAAGTCTGGCACTTTGATTCAGTATTAATTATTCACCACTTGTTTTAGATTAACATTTTATAGAATATATTCATTATTTAAGGAAATTCTTTAATGAAAATATCTAAAATGTTCTATGCCATTCGGTGAGAAAAATAAATTATGTCATATAATGTGACCTATGCCAGTTATTACTACCCGGTCTAAGAAGAGAACCGAACTAAAATCGAAATAATGGTTTCGACTTGACTGAGGACTGAACCGATGACGTTTGGAACTGAACCGCACCGAGAACCGACGGTAACTGAATCGAACCAAGAACCGAGAAAGTTTCTTCGAACAACACGGAACCGATCAGAGCCAAGAACCGATTTTATATGAAATTAGAACCAAGAACGAAACTGATATAGCTCTGTTTGGTCTGGTCCGGTTCGATTTTACGGTTCCAATTAGTTCTGGTTGGTATAGTTTGCACATGCCTACTTTCACATATCTGCCCTCCTACATGCCTCTATGTCATATCATGTAAGTATGTTTAGAACTCCACACCGAGAATTAAGAAAAGGGTTTTGATTGGACCAAGAACCGACCGATCATGTCTTGGACTGAATTGAATTGGATTGAGAATTGGTTTTTTTAGGGTTTTCGACTTTTTTAGTCTTTTTCAGTTTTGGACTAAAAGAAATTCAAATTCCAGTATAATTTTAAATATAAAATACGACAGCATATTATAATCATGCTATAATGTACCAAAAAAAATACAAAAATATATGATACAATTTAAAAAATTGATTAATACGAGTTAAAAATATTGATACGAGATCAATTTTTTTCTCCATTTTCACATATGTGGAAAAAGGAGAAAAAAAATAAGTAAAAAAGGAATATTTGGTAAACGACACGTGTCACACACACAATTGCATGTTGTTCCCCTGAAACTACCAGCAAACGCACTCGACGTTTTTATACACAGACTCAAACACACACACACACCAGATCTGTTTACAGGTACCAATGGAAGAAAAACTGATACAGAGATTGGAGCGTGCAGTAGTACGGCTGGAATCGATCTCCGTCGGTTCTCAGCCGAAAGCCGTCGCACTCGACGCCGCATCAGCCTCATCGGAACCGTCGATTGTCGCATTTGACGATCTGATTACGGAATACGTCGATAAGGCTTCCGCTGCTGCGAATAAGATCGGCGGACAAGTTGTGGATATTACGAAAGTTCTCAGTCAAGCATTCGCTGCTCAGAAGGAGCTTCTCATTAAGATCAAACAAACGCAGGTTAATTTTGACATATTCTTCATTTGAAATTGTGAATTTGTGATCAGCATTACGCGTATTGTGTTTCTATCGAATTATATAGATTAGCATGATTGAAATCTGAGAATTGGTATGACGTTGTGTTGTTTGTTCTCATAATTTCTCGTATTCTGTGTGCTTGTGGTCGAATCTGGAATGTTACTCACGTATTCAGTATAAATCAATTCAAAATTTATCGTGTTACGAAACATAGAAAAAGTAGCAGTTTCATGCATACACATGGCATATGCATATACATACATATAATTACATATATTTTTACGTACAACATTGTATTTATGTGTTTGTCTTTGTGAAATTGGGTGAAAAATGAGATATGAAAATTCTTTTGATTTGATAAAAACAAAACCACAAAAATTAGAAAGTTGGGGAAAACTCATTTAATTTGGGACCTACTGGTTTAATTATTAGTTTAATAATTATCTAATTATTAGTATGATATTTATGCTTTAATGATGCAGAAACCGGATGCAAAAGGAATGGCAGAATTTCTGAAGCCCTTAAATGAAAAATTAAGTGAAGCAAATAACATGTTAGGAGGACCGCGTTCTGATTTCTTTAACCACTTAAAAGCTGTATGTGAGAGTCTAACAGCTTTAGCATGGATTGCATACACAGGGAAAAATTGTGGTATGATTCTCATGTTTTGTGTTTTTAATTTTTTATATTAAATACTGTATATAATAACTCTTATCTTTACAGGAATGAACATGCCTATTAGTCATGTGGAAGAATGTTGGCAGTCAGCTGAATTTTACAGCAACAAGGTACTTCACATTTCTTAAAAATTACTTTTTTTCTCCTTTTTTTAATAATATTTTCTGTGCCAGTTTGTGATTGTTTTGGCATATTGATTGTAGGTTCTTGTAGAACACAAAAATAAAGATGAAGAACACGTTGAATGGGTAAAATGTTTGAAGGAGCTTTATGTACCAGGATTAAGGGATTTTGTAAAGACTCATTATCCTTTGGGGCCCGTTTGGAGTGAAACAGGGGCAACTGTTTCTGCACCTTCAAAACCTGCTGCACCAAATCCTCCACCTGCATCACTTGCCAGCTCAGCATCTTCTTCATCATCAGGCTCTAAGCAAGGCCAAGGGCAAGGAATGTCTGCTGTTTTTCAAGAAATTAGTTCAAAGCCCGTTACTGCTGGTAACTTTTTCTTATTTTCTTTTGCTTCTTCTTCAGGTCGCCAAATTGGTGGGTCGGTTTGGGTTGGGTTAATACTGGTCATGTTTAGTACAACTCGAAACGGGCTGGGTTGACCCACAACCAACTTATGACCCTTTCGGTTTAAAAGCAACATGTTTGATCCATGGGGTGTAAAAGTGACCTTTTTTGCCTATTCGCTTTAAAAAGCAACCTGTTTGGCCGTTTGGTTTATAAGGTTGAACTGAACCGTTTCAGATAAAACACCAACCAAAAACGGGTCCAAATATGCTCTTTTGTATTTTTTTTATTAAGTATTGGTTTCATGATTTCAGGATTAAAAAAAGTTACAGATGATATGAAGAGCAAAAACCGGACAGATAGAGCAGGGTTAGTTAGTAGTACTGGTGAAAAAGAAGTAAAAAAGACTGCAAAACCAGCTGCTAAATCTGGACCTCCAAAGCTTGAGCTTGTAATGGGCCGCAAGTGAGTATAATGGGCCCATTTCTACCCATTTTATTAATAACGGGCCGATTCGGTTGTGTTGTATATGTCAAATGGGTCAAATTAACAAAAAAAAAACCATTTTTATTCAAATATTATATTATTATTATTATTCCGATAATATTGTTTTTGCAATTGCATTTGGCACATCAATTATTTTTATTTTAAATAAAAAGGAAAAAGAAGTTTTGGCGGGTCAACTCAATTTTGACCAGCTACCTTTTTACTTGATATGCAGATGGGTTGTGGAGAATCAAATTGGGGTGAAGGATTTGTCAATTGATGAGTGTGATCCAAAGCAAACGGTTTATATTTTTGGATGCAAAGATTCAGTTATACAGATTAAAGGTAATGCATTCTCTAAAATAATATCACCTATGTAGAATTAATTTTATTTGTTTATTTATATTCTTCTTGGCTCTGTTTTCTTTATAATTACTGCAGGGAAAGTTAACAACATAACTGTAGACAACTGCACAAAAATGGGTGTTGTATTCACCGTAAGTAATGATTCCTACAAATTTACATTTATTCAAAAATATATATACAATAATAATTTGTAACAGACTAATTATTAATTGCAGGACGTTGTTGCTGCTTTTGAGATTGTTAATTGCAACAGAGTTGAGGTGCAATGCCAGGTATTCATTTGTACTCTTTTTGACCCATTGGGTTATGTTTTATCTCAAACGGGCTTCTAAATTGGTTAATTATATATAAACAGGGTATTGCACCTACCATTTCAATAGACAACACATCAGGTTGTCAGTTATTCTTGAGCAAAGATTCCTTAGATTCTTCTATAACAACTGCAAAGGCAAGTGAAGTTAATGTCATGGTACCTGCCTCAGATCCTGATGCTGACATGGTATTTCCTTCTTTTTTATTTATTTTTTCTTTTTTTTATTAACCACTTAAAAAAACATCACCTAACCAAATCTTAGAGGTGGAAAAAGGAATGGGTTGGATGCGTCTGGTAACGGGTCAAAATGTGTAATTTTTAGTATGGGTCAAGCCGGGTGAATTTTGACCCGTTTTCATTATAGCTAATTCTTTTCAGTTGACCCGTTTATGATAAACGGGTCGGATTTTTGACGTGTTGTGTAATATTTTGTTTGTTGCAGGCTGAACATGCTTTACCAGAGCAATACATTCACAATTACCAGGATGGCAACTTTGTTACAATGCCTGTCTCCCACTCTGGAGGGTAATCAGTGAAGTATGCATACAAGTTTCTACCTTTTTTTTTATTCCTATTTTTTAAAATAAATTATAATTAATTATTCATTAATATCTGTAATTTTTTTTACCTTTTAATGAATAAATTCTTTAACTAATGACCCATTTATTGTTGTATGAATGCAGGGTTTCTGAATGCAGGGCTTCTGAACGTAAAATGGATTTGGATTTGGATTTAAAAAGTAGTTCAGATTTGAAGAGTAAGTCAGATTTGAAGAGTAAAGGCAAGTGTTTGAGAATAAATATGTGGTTGTATTACACGGTTTCAATTTTAGGTGTCATTTTTGCTTTGATAATCACCCTTATGCTATCATCATCATCATCATCATCATTACCATCATCATCATCATCATCATCATCACCATCATCATCATCATCATCATCATCATCACCATCATCATCATCTCTTGATTGAGTTGTAATAAGTTATCATGAGGTTGGAAGTTGGAGTCTGATTCTTTTTAATGTATGTTTTGTGTTTCAAAAATGAAAAATAAAAGGCAACCATTTATATTATCACTACTTGTCATCATTTTGCAAAATAAGTAGGACCATCGATTGTCTAACCATTAACCAACATGTTGCGAGTCTAATAAAAAAGTTATATATGACTAATTGTATATCTCTAAAAAGCAGGCCTAATAAAAAATCAAAAAAATACATAAAAGGGTAATATACTTTGGATGCACATTGTTTAAGAATATTTACTTTTGTTTTTATCATTATAGGATAACCAGTTTCCAATAAACCATTAAAAAAAGGAAATACGTGATTTATAAAACTGGTAACCGGTGATCATTTATTTTAAAAATGAATAATGTGTCCTATGTTACTCATGTGATTTATTAGAGTCCATTAGATTAATTTTGTTTCATAGCATATGAACAAAAATACAAGATGACGATATAAAGTGAATCTAAAATCATTGGTTTCTTCTTTCTTCCAAAATCCAAAATTGCATGTTAATATCAAAGAGAGAGAAATTATACAAAATATGTGTAAATGATTGAATGATTAGAAATATCTTTAGACTTATTTAATTAGATTAATACCCTCTCCGTCCTACAAAAAACTTCCCATTTGATATGGGCACAAGTTTTAAGGGGATAGTTAGTGGTGGGGTAATTGGTAATAATTTTGATTAAAATATAAGATTGGTTTGGAGAGAGAAAGATGGTTAGTGGATAGTTAGTGGTGGGGTCCTTAGTAATAATAATATTTTATTATGTGGAGCCCATCAATTGAATGAAATGAGAAGTTTTTTGTGGAACAAAAAATTAAGGTCAAATGGGAAGTTTTTTGTGGGACGGAGGGAGTATAACACAATGTGGATTAAAAGGTGAAAACATACACAAACATATATTTCTTGATCTTATTTTTTACTTCAAATTTTAGATGGGGCTAAAGAAATAATTAAATATGATTACATGATTAGTTAAGATATCATATGGTGTTTTTAATTGGGCTATGATTTCCAAGGGGTCTAAAGAAACATTATAAACATCACCGGGAGTGTCATCTTGGGTTGATAAATATTCGCAAATCGCAACAATTAAAAATAACTACAAATAAACAGAAATCTTGCGTAAACCAAACATTTTAAAATTAGTTATTAATCTTTGGACTGAAAAACATAATCAACCATCCATTGTCGTCCAGCGGTTAGGATATCTGGCTTTCACCCGGGAGACCTGGGTTCGATTCCCGGCAATGGAACTTTTTTAGTTCAACCTGTTTCAGAATTAGCCAAAACTAGGGGTGTTCATTAAACGGTTTGACCCGAAAAATCAACCAATCCAAATGATATTGGGTGAAATGGTTTGGCTTATTTGGGTTTGGTTCGGATTTATGAATGTACCCGAAATAATATAGTGGTTTATGGATTGAGTTTGGGTTTAAAAATCCTTATTTGGTTTACACCCGAATAACCGAATAGTAAAAAGGAAGTTTAATATTTATATAAAGTATATTGTATAATATAAAAACGTTTCAATCAAATATTTAAAATTATCAATCACGAGTGGGTTTTAGGGTTTATTCTTATTATTTTGATCTCAAGAGTTGTGGTTAAGATATCAAAGATTCAATATGGTGATGGTATGTTTTTAATCTCAGTTTCAAAGTTTCGTTCTCAACTTTTAGGTATGTGGTGAATCTTTATGTTGTCTGTGTTCTTTAATAGTTTTTTGTAAAGTGGTTTGTGTATAATATTCAGATTTTTATTGTGAATTAGTTTTTTGACTTCAATTTAATGTTACTCTTTATTTATTTATTTGGTTTTATGGAAAACCGATCCAAATAACCCGATTGCTTATTTGGTTGGTTTGGTTTGGTTTCAATTAATTTGGTTTGGATATTGGTTGGGCAAAAATATTTTTAAAAATCGAATAACCCAAACCGAATAACTCTACTAAACCATAAACCGCCCAAATGTACACCCCTAGCCAAAACCTCCTATACTTTTATGGATATTCTCATTTTACCCCTATTGTTTATACCATTCGAGTTTGGCCAAAATATCTTACAAATCTGTAACACCCGTATGTTTAAATATATTATCTCAAATAGAATATTTTCATATACAATAAATTATTACTAGTCTTATACTAATGTATTCTTGGTATTTGAATAAAAGATATGATCATTCCAAATTATGAACATCTTCATAAGTTTTGTAAGCTTTACACCACCTTATTGATTTTATTAAAAATATAGTTTAATTAATTAAAGTATATATATATATATATATATATATATATATATATATATATATATATATATATATATATTTATATATATAAATTAAAAATTATAACTAGTTTGATGCATGTTACGTATACTTTAAATAATTTAATATTAATAAAATAATTAATATCTATATATGTGTAGTGATTATCTAAATAGTAATCATCTATACTATATATAATAGAGGAATGCCTTTCTAATTATAGAAGGTCTTAAACTCTGCCTTTCCATTAATGGAAGGTCTTAAACACACAACCGAAATTTGCAATAAAAAATTAAGTGACTCAAATTTCGAACCTGGGACCTCAAGCATACCAAGTATTCATTTTACCACCTCACCAAATATGATATTTGGTTTTATATTGAACACACCAAATGATAACCTCCTACTTCTTTAAGACAAACCCCTTACTTATACAATTAAACCGTAGCTTCTTTATTAGGTGGATGAGATTACCACCACTTTATTCTTGACAAAATTAAATTGCGTTGAAAATCACACCCTAAATTTTCGTTTCCTTACATAAATAGGCAGACTAAATTCGTTGAACACATATTCAAACACGGGTTAATAATTGCCCATAAATATTAGACTAAAAACGGAATTGACAAATTAAATACTGATATTTCCCCTAATTTTAAAATGGATATTTCCATTAATTAAAAATGGATATTAAAAACGGATATATCCTAAATTTAGAGTATTTAAAAATGGATATTTCCCTTAATTTTTGCTAATTGTGGCCTCTCATTATTAATGTAATTGACTAATAACGTCATTTCCTTCCCAAAATTTCCGTTAGATTTAATTGATTAGCTATGATTTCAATTCGTCTTAAGTGTTGCATACGTTTTTAGAGGGGCCAGGTCAAGCACATTATTTATAGGATTCTCACGTACACATTATTCAAGCAGGCCTTGAAAGCTGGAGTGTATATATCAATAATCAAGTTGAACAATTCGAATATTTGACTTGTATTTTTTGATTTTGCAGGAACTTAAAAGTATTGTTTCTCATAGAAAGCCAAGTGATAGAGATATATGCAGATTGATTATGGTTCTTATGAAACAACATAAACTGGTTTGCAGTGCAAGGATTTAAGCCCTATGGCACCCTTTTGTGAACATATTCGTCTACAATTTATTTCAGATTTCAGATGACATAACATGTTTAATGGTTTGGATTGTTGATCCACAGACACTTTTTGTCATGGCTTTACATTACAAAAACTATCTTATAACATTAATAATAATAATATTGAGATGTTATTTGACCCGTTCGAACCATTTCCTTATTTTGTTTGACTCACTCAAAGTAATTGCTAATTGTTTTCAGGTCATCTGCTTCTGCAGTTCAACACAAATTGTTTTTTAGCCAAGATTCTGTTACACTATCGTTAAAAAGCAGGTTAATTATGGGAAATCATGCTTTTTAATATATTTAATTAAATGTTTATACTGAATCTCTTGTGATATTTCACTTTTTACAGGAATTTTTAAAAGCGAGTCTCACTTTCTTTGAAGCAAAGTTTGAAGGTCTTGGATTTCAGTTGGGAAAATTGTCCGCATTTGGTAGTTTCCTTCATTTTTGTGTATGGTTTCTAAATTGAGATATTGACGAATTAAAATATAACTTTTTTCATCAAGGTCCTAAGAGGGCTATTGGTAGGTCATTTATTATAACTTTCTATCTATCTAATGTGTTTAATCCATCATTCATTAATTAATGAGTATTAATTCTTTTTCTTGTTGACATGAGGGGCATACTTCTAGGCGGATAACTGTCAAAACTCAAAAAGGGCATTTTTTATAAATTTTTTTTTTTATGTTTCTTGCCAGATAACGAATGATAAAATACTTAAAAAACCATGATATCGAGCCCCACACCTTAACTTATTGAAATCCTGCTCTTGAATTGCACGGGCAAAGTGACCATTGTGTTGAACCATATATTGACTCACGGTTGAACGCTTAAACGGAACCGAACAACTATCTTTAAAAAGTCTTTTGATACAAAAAGTTGCAACTAATATTCAGTTTTCTTATTCTTTATGTAACCAAACATTTGAGAAATAACCAAAAGGAATAAGTATGAATATTTGTGATTATGGATATATTGCGTTTATCATAATTTTAATTATCATTGTTTTATACAATAGTCGTTAGAAAAAAAAAACATGTAACCGGACAATATTTAATTATCATTCTTTCAATGTGATGATTGTAATTGAAATCTCTTGTGATATAATTTGGTTAATATATGGTTCTTTCCCAAAAAATTCTTTGATTCATACCATCGGTGCACGATAGAAATCAACCTTGATAACAACTCACTCTGTAACATTAAAAAACAGAGTGGGACCGCAAAACTGCTTAGAGCTGCAAAACTAATCATATGGGATGAGGCTTCGATGGCTAAGAGGCAGGCTATAGAGGCATTTGATCGTTCAATGCAAGACGTAATGGGAACGAGACTTCTTTTCGGTGAAAAAGTTATGGTTTTAGGAGCTGATTTTAGACAGGTTTTACAGATCGTTAGACGTGGAACACGAGCTCAAATCGTTGACTCCAGTCTAAGAATGTCACCGTTATGGTCTGTGATTAAGAAAATAATGTTGACTCTTAATATGCGAGCGCGAATGGATCCATGATTTTCTTTTAGGATTTGGAGATGGAGATGAAGAAGTCATCGATGAAAAGTATATTCGAATTACAGATGGCATGACCATTCCGTACAAGGATATGACTCGGTCCAAGGAAGACCTGATCAATGCGATATTTCCTTCTCTGCAAGTCAACGGAAATTCACCAAATTATATTATTTCTCGGGCTATCTTATCAACCAAAAACAACCATGTTGATGACCTTAACGAGAGGTTAATCGACACATTTTGTGGGCTCGAAAAAATATATTACAGTTTCGATGAAGCGGAGGATGACAGAAATGGATTCTATCCTATGGAATTTTTGAACTCCCTTAATGTCAGTGGTATTCCCCCGCATGTTCTCCGGCTCAAAATTGGGTACCCGATAATACTTTTACGCAACATCGATCCATCCCAGGGATTATGTAATGGCACGAGACTTATATGCAGAAAGTTTGAGCCAAATCTAATTGATGCGGAAATAGCCGTTGGCCATCATGCTGGAAAAAGGGGTTTCTTTCCAAAAATACATCTATCTCAGTCTGAAGCCGATATGTTTCCTTTAAAGTTGAAAATAAAACAATTTCCATTTATGCTAAGCTTTGCAATGACAATCAACAAAGCCCAAGGACAGACAATTCCAAACGTGGGCGTTTATCTGCCGGAATCGGTGTTCTCGCATGCGCAACTTTACGTTGCCCTGTCAAGAGGAATTTCACGTGACACGACAAAAGTATTGGTAACTCCAGCAAAAAAATTTAATCTCGACGGCGTTTACACACCAAACGTCGTGTATCGAGAGGTTTTACATGATGAGTAAAACGCATAAACAGAGCTTTTTTCCCTCTATTTTATACTTAATTAGGTTTATTGTTTTACAACAAGAAACTTTGGAGATAGATCATTTGTGTTATTATACATCAAACCATGTAACCGAACAATATTTCAACGCCAATGCTAATTCTTACTTTTTACCTCTATTTTATACAGATATTTCATGCTTATGTACTATATTCGTTATAAATAATATATAACCAATGGACATTTAATCGCGAGGAATATATAGTTCGCAGCCGCCGCATAGCGCGGGTTTTAAAATAGTAACTTAATAACACCTCAATTGCCAGCATGAGTAGTTGTAAGACACCTAACACACCTAAAGATCAAGACTTGTGATGAGGATTTTCGACAACTACTATAAAATATGGACGTTAGAATCTTTTGAAGACACCACCAAAAAGAAAAATAGTTACATACGTGGAACAAGGTTTACAAAAGTTAGTCTACAAAGTTGATCTACACTTATAAGGTGAGTTTTTATAATGCTTTTTAAACTGAGATATATATGATGTATTTAATGTGCTTGCATGCATGGTTATTTTCTTTTGCATTGAGCTTGCCATATTTTACATTATATGTATCATGTTTATTACATTAAGAGTTATTGGGTAAATATTTAAGACGGACGCAAGGGGGCGTTCGTAATAGAGGAACATAATGGGTGCTCATGAAATAAATAAATTATGGTACGGTTAGAGCACGGGAGGCATCTTGGTGTTTCTAATTGGATACCGGCAGATACATGTCTAGAACCACTAGTACATGTATAGATGGTCATGACATAAGCTACGCGTAGGTAGTCTTGTCAAGCAATGACCTGGAAAAGAAAGAGATAAATTTACCCAATGCTCAAAGATTTTATTATATTATGACTCATATCATATCATATTGCTTGTGGTATTTTTGTATACAAAACACAAGAACTCACTAAGCCATGTGGCTTAAGCATTTACATATATATCTCAGGATATACTCGTTAAGGACAAGTCTGGATTATGACATTAAATAAAGTTGGGACCAAAAGACACTTGGAGACTTGGTTATGTTTTTAGTTAAGAATAAATTCCCGTAAGGAAATATTTGTTTTGTATTGTAACTTTTGTTGTAAACTCTGATACTCATGAATAAAATTGTCGATTTAATATAATGTAGTCTCGGGTGTCTCAAAATCCATGAAGTTTCATGTAGAATAGTACAAATTAAAGGATATATCGCCTCAAATGATCTTATGCCTTCCCAAATCCCAACTAACACTTGAAACTTCACCCTTTCAAACTTACACCTTCCTTTAAAACTATTTTTTCATTTGGCATCTCTTGAACAAATTGTCCGATAATCATGGTATTAATGATAAGTCCTTATGTTTTCAACAATCTCGTGCAAAATCGTTGAAAGAAATAGATCTAGGAGACTCGATCGGACACCTTATGTGACACATTTCCTTGGTCCCTTTGAGACATCTTTCAAACTCCCATTTCAGATCCCGTAAGCCCTCAACCTATGTTGTATCCAGTGGTGAATCCAGAACCAAAATGAAACGGGGCTTTCATACAAACTTAAGTCGAAATCATATAAAATTTTTCTACTAAATTTTATTTACCAGATCTTTTCTACATGAGTGCCCCACTAATATAAGGTGGATTCGCCCCTGGTTGTATCGAAGTTAATCTCCCTAGAAGATATGATCAAAATTATCAATACCATGAAAAATGTGCTCTTGTAGTCTTACAACTTTCACAAAAACATATTGTGTAAACCTGTCAGGATCGATTAACTATAGAGAAGTTAATAAACACCTTTAGATCTAATTGAATATAGAAGTTGCAGCGGATCAACACTATATCAATGTAATTAAGAACAATGAACTGTAAATAATATGCGAAAGTATTAAGAACACAGTTTCACAAAAAGCTTCAATGTATATTATTGAGTTAACAATACACACGTACGTTTACAATTCGTAAGGAACTATTTATAATAGTCCTTGAAGCTAAACTATTTACCCTAGTTATTCTAGGACTTGATTTACATCGAATAATAAAAATATACATTGATTTACATTCTATAACTATCTATACGAAGATCTCGGACTTGATATTCTTCAAAAACGCGTATCAGTAGTAAAACCAATCATCAGTAGTAAATATGCAACGTCAGTAGTAAGTCTGATGATCAGTAGTAAGTCCAGAACCATCGTCAGTAGTAACTACTATTGATCAGTAGTATCTTCAATAAGCCTTGATCAGTAGTAACTTTAGTTATAGTATACACCAGTATCAACTTCTTCAGTAGTAACATGTTCTGCCCCATCAGTACTAAGTATGATCAGTACTAACTGCAGCATCAGTATTAAGTTGATCTGTGTTTTACTCCAACAATCTCCCCCTAAACTTATTGATTACATTTTAATCAATCAAGTTTCTTTTGTTCCTCTTGTTCTTTTCTTCTTTTCTCAAGAGTTCTTTGATTCTGTTGAAGCCTTTGTTCAATAATATATCTGCTGTTCTTCTTTGTAAAATAATTCAGTTTGTTTTGGAACATAACAGCATCATAGGGTTTCATCAAAGTGTTTATGAATATCTGATACATAGTCTTCTCAGAATGTGGATATTCTTTTTCATATAAGTACAATTCACACACTTTGCCTGATTTCTCAAAGAAGTACATATTGGCAGTAGGAATGACATTCCAAGCATACACATTACCTGGATTTGTAAATTGTTCTGGATAATTATCTGGATAAAATGCAGCATCTATCATTCTAGTTAGGTATCCAGCTCCAGATTCTTTCCATGATTTCTTTGACATTCTAGGTTTTCCAATAATCAGAAGCTTGATTACATCACTTCTAGAACATGATCTGATTAAAGGTAACCATCCAGTGAATCTCTGTACAACTTTGTCTTCCCTTATGACTTCTATAGTATTGTTTTGTATCACTCTCCAGTTAATAATTGGATTGTTTTGTAATGGAGCAACTGGCATTTCAAGAACAGGTATAGTTTGTTTTGACTTCTTCTTAGAGCTTTGTTCTTGATCAACAGATTTTCTTTTCTTTGATTGGGGAGTTGAAGTATCACCAATAGTTGAAATACTACCAGCTTTGAGCAAATTTAGACTGATTGGAATTAAAGTTTTGGCTTTCTTTGATTCTTCAGCTTCTTGTTCAGCCAAGTCTTTCTTCTTTGCATTACAGTATTTTTCAATAATAGTCATCATTTTCATTCTTCCTAATGACTTTGCACTAATCCCTTTTGTTTTTAAATACTCAATCATGTTGGCCTTTTGTTCAAACACATCATCAGTCAAATCACTTTTAGTCTTTTTACATTCAGAAACCAAATATTCAAGGCATTGAATATGTTCTTCTTCAATCTTTCTGAGCCTTTTGAATTCTTCCTTTTGAGCTTTTATCTGAATGTCATCTGTTTGAACAGGTATTTGTGCAGGAATTCTACTTTGTACTTTCCCTTTCTTTTCCTCTATTGCTTGATACATTTCCACTTTCTCCAAAAATTTTCTGTGTTTTATTCTCCATCTGGACTGCTTTTCTGCTCTGACATGATTTATCTTGTTTACCATGTGATGTCCTAAGGCTCTGTTTGGATAATCATCATCATATATTTCTTTTCCTTTTCCAATATGAGCAGATGGTGGAGGTGGAATGTATTTCATATCTGGTATACCCATCATTAGAAGTTTTGGATAGAATAGATGTAATTGACCTTCTGGTAATATTTTAGGGTGTGGAGGAAGTGTACATTCATCTACCTCAAACCAATTCACATTATCATCAATGTCAGGTATGATAAGTGGTTGATCAGGTGTTGGTGGTTTGGAGATGATGACATGTCTTTCTCTTTCAATCAGCTCTGGAAATTGTAATTCTTCCTCTTCAGTAGTAACCAGAGTAGTTACTACTGGTGTAACTTCAGGAGTTACTACTGATAGGGCATCAGTAGTATTTGCTGCTTTTAATTCCTCTTCTTCATTTACTACTGCTATAATGTCAGTAGTAGGAGTTACTACTGGTGTTTCTTTTTCAGCTTGTTCTTTAGTAGGAGCAGTAGTAATTGGCTCTTCTTTTGTAACCATCATCTCTGGGCCTTCATCAACACTTGATTCTTTTAAGTTTAGGAGAGAAGATGCTGCTGCTGCAATTGATTCATCAATCATAGTTTGTATGTTGTCCTTCTCCCCCTTAGTGAGCTCAACTGGTGGAGCCTCACTATCATCAATCTTTTTCTTCAATTTTCTGATGATTTTGGTTTGTTGATGAAGCCTGTGCTCATATAGTCTCATTCTTTTGTTGATGGTATTTACATGCCTTTTCATTGCAGCCATCGTTTTTCCTTGGTTTGTTAAATATTCAAGACAATTTTGTACTGTGGATTCAAGAGAATCCACTTTTTCCGTCAATTGGTTGATTTTAATACTGCCCTCACTCCATCTAGCAAGATCATCGGGCTCACTAACAGGTACATTGGTTTTAAGGTTTTCCTTCCTTTCCATCAATTCCACAGATCTGCCCTCATCACTGCTTGGTGATTCATTGGGTCTTTTAGACATTCTCTTCTTCCTAGAAGAAGCAGAGATGTCCCCCTTTTGGTTTCTTGGCACCGGGGTCCTTTAAGTAATTCCTCAAAAGAGTCATCACTTAAAGTTGCCGAGGTTTGGGTCTTAGTGATGTTTTCACTATCCTGTGCACCCACCTTTGGGGCATCAGTAGTGAAAGCCCTCTCCTCATGTCCTCTCTCCTCCTTGGAGGACAACTCTTTGAGCCTGGGGTGTGACTCGATTTGTCCCCTGGTGTCCTTTAAAGATAATTTCTTTCTTTTATAAATTGTGGATATGTTTTGGGTTTTGTCTGGTAGGTCTTCCACAGAGTGAAGAGTAGCACTCTGCAGATTTAATTCAAGTTCCTGGGACACATTCAGGACTTCTAAGTTAGTGGGTGATTGAGTGGCTATATGGGGTGGTGTTTGGGCTGTATTTGGGGGTGATGGAGTGGGTTGAGGTTCAATTTGGGTTATATCTTTGATTGAACCCTCTCCAAGTGGTGTGTGATCTTTGATCATGTTAGGAAACAGAGGGGTTTCCTTGCCCGAAAATTTAAATTGTTTTCTCATATTTGAGAAAACTTTCTTGTTCAACTCTGGAATTATAAAAATATTTTTGGTAGTTGACAAGTTTTGTAATTCAATGTTTATGATATGTTGGAGAAATCTGGGATACATTAAAAATTTTGAAGAGTTAAGATTTCCCAACATACCTTCAAAAATCATGTTAGAAAAATTGAATACTTGGTCTGTGCATAGACAGACAACAGCAGATGCTATTGACCTGTTAAACTCATTCCAAGTACTTCTTTTCGGAGAAATACAATGCTGAATAGTATGGACAAGAAATTTCCATTGTGGGGAGAGAAGACCTTTTTAAAAAGTTACTATGTTTAGTCTTCCCTCATATCCCATTTTGTTTAAAATTTCAGCAATGAATTCCTTAGGAAGAGTAGTCATACCTGAATCATCGTGTAGTTGTAGATGTTGTCGAATAGATTGTTCTGTGATGGTGATCGTTTTTCCATCTACAGTTGATTTTATCATTGGTACAGTTGCACCCTCCGTTCTTTCAGCATTGGTCCAGAAATCCACCAAGTGCTGTTGGTATGCCTTCGGTTTCACCGTTAATGCGAATCGTATGTAAGAATTTTTCAAAAAGTTTACGATTGGTCTGAAATCCTTTGTTCCGTCTGGATTGCGTAGAAAGGCACACATGTTGTGGAACTCTGAGTATTTGAGATCAGTTGGAACATTGAGAGATTGTAGAGTTGCCATTTTGTGGAATTTTGTGAAGAACAGAAGTGAATTTTGTTATTGACGAAGGGTTTTTGATCGTAAGTTAGGGTTTATCGAGAAGATTTAGCAAATCGAAGTGAGGATAATGCTAAACTAATCGTCTACCGCCTTTTATATCTTTCGATTTAACCTGCAAAATTACAAAGTCTAGAAGCTGGTTTTGAATCCATAGTACTTGAGCACAGCAAGCAGATGCAGCTACATATTCTGCTTCAGCAGTAGATGTTGATACATTTGTTTGCTTCTTACATTGCCATGACACCAGTCTTGATCCAAAGAATTGACATCCACCAGTAGTGGACTTTCTATCTTGACATTCACCTCCATAGTCACTATCTGTGTAGGCTATGAGTTCAAATGGTGAATCATGTGGATACCATAGACCTAGTGATGGTTTGCCTTTCAAGTATCTGAATATTCTTTTAACAGCCTGTAAGTGTAGTTCTTTGGGTCTTGCTTGATATCTTGCACACACACAAACACTATACATAATGTCAGGTCTTGATGCAGTTAAGTACATCAAATAGCCTATCATTGATCTATATAAGTGTTCATCTACATCCTCCCCCTCAACATCAGGATGTAGGTGTTTGTGTGTTTCCATTGGTGTACTAGCACTTTTACTATCTTTCAAATCAAACTTTTCCAAGATGTCTTTGACATATTTTGATTGATTTATCAAAATACCATCAGTTCTTTGATTGACTTGGAGTCCAAGGAAGAAGTTCATTGGACCCATGGAGCTCATCTTGAATTTAATTTGCATCAGTTCTTCAAATTCCTTGCATAGTAAATCATTGGTTGAGCCAAATATGATATCATCTACATAAATTTGTACCAGTAGTATATCATCTTTGACTTTCTTTGTAAACAAAGTTTTGTCAATGGCTCCTCTTTTAAAGTTGTTCTTCAATAGGTATGATGATAATGTGTCATACCATGCTCTTGGTGCCTGATGTAGGCCATACAGAGCTTTATCCAATTTGAACACATAATCACCATGTTTTGGATCTTCAAAACCTGGAGGTTGGCATACATAGACCTCTTCTTCAATCTTCCCATATAGGAATGCACTCTTAACATCCATTTGATAGACTTTGAATTTCTTGAATGAAGCATATGCTAGAAATATTCTTATGGCTTCAATTCTAGCAACAGGAGCATATACTTCATCATAGTCTATTCCTTCTTTTGAGTGTATCCTTGGGCTACAAGTCTGGATTTATTCTTGATCACTATACCTCTTTCATCTTTCTTGTTTCTGAAAATCCATCTTGTTCCAATGGCTCTTTTTCCTCTGGGTAGAGGTACAAGTGTCCAGACAGCTTGTAACTTAAATTGAAGGAGTTCCTCTTGCATTGCCTCAATCCAGTTTGAGTCCTTCATTGCCTGTTGGATCTTCTTTGGTTCATCCTGAGACAGAAAGCATTCATACATACATTCATTAGCAATTAAACTTATATTACACATATTTGCAGTTAAGCTTTTGTTTAATTTGCTTCTTGTTTGTAGTGGTGAGTTGACATCACTTAGAACAAGGTCTAATGGATGGTTCTTTTGAGTCCTTGTAGTAGTAGTTTATCAACCACTAGTTGATTTTCAAGATTGGACTCATTTGTCTCAGGTAGTTGTTCTTCTAGAGATCCTTCATTGTCATTGATATTTGGTTCATCATCTTCTTGGTCAGAGTTACTACTGCTATTATCTTCATTGAGATCAGAAGAGTTGTTGTTGTTACTGGTATCAGTAGTATCTTGAGAATCTAGATTAATGTTGGGACCAGTAGTATTTTTAGTACTATTACTGGTATCAGTAGTATTTGAATTACTACTGTCCTTATTCTCAGAGTTACTACTGGTTCCAGAACTTGAGTTATTACTGACATCAGTATTAACTATTGGAGCAGTATTAACTACAATGTATCTCATTTCCTCTTGACCAGTATTAACTGATGATGTTCCTTCCTTTTGATTGTGACAATTTGAATTACCTACATTGAAATTCATATTAGAATTAAAGGATTTGGTTAGATTGTCTATGTCAAATAGCCAATCTGGACCATTTCCTTGTTCATTAGATACATTTTCATTAAATGATACATTGATGCTTTCTTCAATTATCCTTAGTCTTTTGTTGAATACTCTATATGATTTGCTTTGAGTAGAATATCCCACAAAGATTCCATCATCAGCTTTGCAGTCAAATTTACCAATTTGTTCTCTTGTAATTAAAATAGTACAAGGACAACCAAATGATTTTAAGAAACTTATAGAAGGTTTTCTTTTATTGAAAAGTTCATATGGTGTTTTAAGATGTGGCTTCACTATTAATACTCTGTTCTGAACATAACAAGCAGTATTAACAGCTTCTGCCCAAAAAGTAATTGGTAATTTTGAGTCTGCAAGCATTGATCTTGCTGCTTCAATGATGGTTCTATTTCTTCTTTCAGCTACACCATTTTGTTGTGGAGTTCTAGGTGAGCTGTATTGCCTGTCAATACCTTTAAGATCACAAAAGTTAATTAAGTTAGCATTTTTAAATTCTGTGCCATTATCACATCTTATGGCTTTCACTTTTTGATCAGATGTGTTTTCCAGTTTGACAATTAAGTTCTTTATGAGTTCACTTGTTTCATCCTTTGTCCTGAGAAAGAAAACCCATGTATATCTGGAAAAGTCATCAGTAATAACAAGACAATATTGTTTCTTTCCAATACTCATTACATTTGTAGGTCCAAAAAGGTCCATATGTAAGAGCTGTAAAGGAACAGAAATAGAGTTCACAGTTTTGGACTTATGAGAAGTCTTGTGTTGTTTACCTTTTAGGCATGCAACACAGTGATGATCACACATGAATTTTTTTTGAGGTAGTCCAATGACCAGATTTCTTTTTACTAAATTATTCATGTTTTTAAAATTTGTGTGACACATCCTTCTATGCCATAGTTCTGATTCAGTGGTGTTTGCCTTGGATATAAAACAGTTGACCTCATTTGTAGAAATGAGTTCTCCCCCTATATCTAGGCAATACACATTGTTTCTCCTTGGAGTTCGTAAAACAACATATTTTTCATCTAAAATAAAATCAGGAGAAAGAATGATGCACTCAATGTCTGTGAAAAGAATCTTGTTCTTTTTATCACAAACTTGAGACACACTGACAAGATTGTATTTTAGTTCAGCTACATAATATACATCATCAAAGGTAATTTTTCCATTAGTAACAGTACCTTTACCTGTAATTTTACCTCCTTGGGGATTCTCACCAAATGCCACATATCCTCCATCAAATGACTTGAAATCTTTAAGAATTTGCAGATTTCCAGTCATGTGCCTTGAGCATCCACTATCAATATGTCATGTTCTTCCTTCTTCTGGGATCTGAATGCTCTGCACAAGTGAGTAAAGGATTAGTTAAGTTTGGGAACCCAAGCTTTATATGTCTTGGGTTCATCCTTTGAGAAATAAGCTTTTGGAGATTTAACTTTAAATACTTTTGGTACCCATACTTGTTTAGTACTGGTGTGTTGTTTTACTACTGCCCTTTTGGAGTTATTACTGGTGTGAGAATTTCCTACTGATCTTGGTTTATACCCATGATTTTTAGCTTTTGAATACTTTACTACTGATGGATCAGTAGTATTTGGGTACTTACCATGTTTAGAATGACCAGTAGTGTTTTTAGGGTTAACACCAGTAGTATTTTTGAAAGTTGTTTTGGGAGCAGTAGTGTTTTTGAAATTAGGGTTTTTACCAGTAGTATTCTTGTACTTGTACCATACAGCATTATAATGAGGGTTAACACCAGTAGTAAAATTGTTAAAGTTTCTACTGGTGTTGGAAAATTTAAAATATTGTTTATTTTGATTGGATTTTCCATTGTTCTTGAAGTAATTGCTGTTCTTTGGGCTTCCAACTCTTCTGTTTTGCACAAATCTTGGTGCACTTCTTCCAAATCTTGGAGTTTCAGTAATTGGAGTTTTGATTGTATTTACTACTGAAGGACCAGTAGTATCTTTTAACTTTTGAGTTTTTGCATTTTCTTTAAAAACTTTAAATTCCTTTAACTCCTTGCAGTTTATTGGATTGAAGTGACAATCCTTTGCTAAATGATTCACTTTGTTGCAAATAACACATTTTAATTTATATTCTTGAGCCTTTATTATTTTTCTTTGTTCTAAGAGTTGGTTCCTATTTCTTTGGTTTCCCCTTTTTAGAATTTTGGGTATATTTTCTGCATCATATTTGGGAGAATCATTTGGACTTTGAGCTGTGTGAAAACTTGTATCAATTGATTTTGGTGATTCAGTTTGGGAGATTGTAAATTCAATTGATTGATCATCATCAGAAGAATTATTTGATTCAGATGTTTCATTAGGTGATTCAGTTTGATTTTCAGTTTTTAATTCATTAATGATTCTTTCTGAACTGTTTTTAAGTGGTGGAATGATTTTATATGGAGGTGGTACAGCATGATATCCCACCCCATGAACAACTTTTTCTGTATTTTGATTATTAGTTAATTCATCAAGAATTTTAGTGCTTCTTTCAAACTTTTTAATTGTTAATTTATTTTGTTCAATTTCAAGTTGACATTCTTCTAATTTACTTGTTAGTTCTTTATTTTTTATTTCATAAAATTCTTTCTCATCCACAGCCTGAAGCAATTCTTCTTTTATCCTTTGATCAATCATCTGGTACACCTTTATTTGATGTTCTTGATCAGTAATCACACCATCAAATTCATGATTTCTTCTCACTGCTTTTGCTAAATCTTCATTTAATTTATTGTTTTCTTTTTCTAAGTTTTTAACAATTTTAGCACATTCAGAAGTACAAGGTTTAGGTTTTACCTCAGTTTTGTTGTCAGTAAAGGCCATGAGAGCTTGATTTTGAGCATGCTCTTCTGCTTGGAAGCTCCAGTCATAGCCTTGTCCTTGTTGTGAAACAAGAGCAGTTGATTTTGATCTTTTGTCTGGCTGGGGACACTCTTTTGCAAAGTGACCAAGGTTGTTACAGTTGTAACATTTGACTTTAGTTTTGTCAAATCCAGCTTTGTCACCTTTGTTGAAGTTGAGGCTTGTCCTACCAGTTCTCTTTAAGAATCTTTTTGTCCTTAGGCTCAGCATAGCCATCTGCCATTTAAGATCCATCTCCTCAAGATCATCTGGGTTCAATTGTTCCAAGTCATCACTAATCAAGGCAGTATGCACATGACTAGTGAAGAAAGATTCTCTTGCAGCATCTTCAGAATCTGCAGCCTTTCCTATAGAGGTTTCCTGACCTTGACCTGTACTAGAGACAAATGCAGCATTATTAGAAGAAATAGAAGGGTTCTTTTGGTTTACCTCGGTTTCAAACACTCTGAGATCATTGTAGAGTTCATCCAACTCCTTTTCTTCTAAAGCATCTCTTTGTCTATATACCACTGTATACATAGCCCATTCTTCACTAAGAGATCTTAGGAACTTCATGTTGACATCTTCTTGATCCATCTTAACCCCAACCTGGTTAAGTTCACCAATTAGCTTGTTGAATCTGTCAAACACTTGAGTAAGTGTTTCATTGGGTTTTCCTTTGAAATTTTTAAAGTCTTGTTTGAGAACAGACTTCATATTCCTCTTGGTGCTCTTGGTCCCAACAAATCTCTTCTCCAGTGCTTCCCATAGTATCTTTGCATCATCATACTCAACAAAGAGATGTTGATAATCGTTAGGAATGACCAGTAATAGAGTGCTTAGAGTTTTGAGTTCGATGCCCTTGTCCTTCTTTTCCTTCTCACACTTAAGTTTGTCTGCCTCAGTTGCAGAGCTGCTTGCTTGACCAGGACCAGTTTTGTTTCCTTCAAGGACAACTTCCCACATAGAATAATCTGTAATAAGCATATATTGCTTAATACGATTCTTCCACATCCCAAAGTTATTGGGAGTGAGAATGGGGATTTTGTTGGCCTGAGTACTTTCATTGTTATCCGACATGATTAACAATGTGTGTGTTTTAAAGATTAAAACTTTTTGTTGTTCTTAACAAATAGTAGATCTAGAACCAATAAGCTCTGATACCACTTGTCAGGATCGATTAACTATAGAGAAGTTAATAAACACCTTTAGATCTAATTGAATATAGAAGTTGCAGCGGATCAACACTATATCAATGTAATTAAGAACAATGAACTGTAAATAATATGCGAAAGTATTAAGAACACAGTTTCACAAAAAGCTTCAATGTATATTATTGAGTTAACAATACACACGTACGTTTACAATTCGTAAGGAACTATTTATAATAGTCCTTGAAGCTAAACTATTTACCCTAGTTATTCTAGGACTTGATTTACATCGAATAATAAAAATATACATTGATTTACATTCTATAACTATCTATACGAAGATCTCGGACTTGATATTCTTCAAAAACGCGTATCAGTAGTAAAACCAATCATCAGTAGTAAATATGCAACGTCAGTAGTAAGTCTGATGATCAGTAGTAAGTCCAGAACCATCGTCAGTAGTAACTACTATTGATCAGTAGTATCTTCAATAAGCCTTGATCAGTAGTAACTTTAGTTATAGTATACACCAGTATCAACTTCTTCAGTAGTAACATGTTCTGCCCCATCAGTACTAAGTATGATCAGTACTAACTGCAGCATCAGTATTAAGTTGATCTGTGTTTTACTCCAACAAAACCGCTACAACAAACATTCCAAACCAACATGATCACTGAAATCACAATCACTTATGCCCCAAACTTCTTGAACCTTATTACGATCTTCCAGTAACAGAAACATGGAAACATTATCGACAATGTAATGCCTGAGAATGCGCCTACAACATGCCATAATGTGACCAATATATGGAACCACTAATACCACAAAGATTGTGTCGCTCAAGAGAGAATAAGTTCAAAGCAAACAAGTAGTTACTGCCAGGAATATTTTGGTCTAATTATTTCGGGTGTAAGCAAGTTTGTAATTGTTCATCTTCTTCTTACAATTTTGCAATTTGATTTTTTCCCTAGATTGAATTTTATGACATTTTCCCGAGAGAAGTAACCGCTTTGATTGTGAATACGATCAAGGGCGGTACAAAAAAATATTCAAAGGTGGGCAAATTTTAGGGTGGAAATCAAGTTCTTTAAGTAATGTTTTCTTTAATGTCTAAGCGTAAACTAAATCAGTCAAAATCAAATTTCGCATGTTTGTTAATTTAAGAATAAAAATTCTAAAGTTTATTAGTATAAAAAATAGAATACCATTTTTTATAGTGGTAGATTACGTATATAAAGTTTATGTTTTTAATCCATATTCACATTCAATTTTGTTATAACGTTCAAATAAATTTTTTAAAGTGTTCATTTAGAGATGATGTAGACTAATATGTCACTAGTTAGAATACATGTGTAATCAAATAAATGATAAGCATAATATTTTTAAACCGAGATAAATATAGAGAAATAAGTCAAAAGAAACGAAAATTTTAATGGAAATAGAGCAAAAGAAACATTAAAATAAGAAAAAGGAAAAAAGAAATTTAAAAAAAATTATATATACATGGAGGGACTCAAATTGAAGGTTAATGTTTTAAGATACATGAGTTAATCCATAAGCTAATATATGATTTGTATTAGTTATCACTCATATATTATATCTTTGGATGAGCAAAAGATAAAAATGAATTGACCCATAAAATATTTGTACTAGTCGGAAAAATTTGGGGTGGGCGCCCGTTAGTACCGCCCTTGAATACGATGAAAAAAATTGAGGTTGCTATGTGGAAATTCAGGCCATTAATGTTCATTCATAACTATAATTTCATCATTCATGATTATCCTGGTTAAGATATCTTATGTGGTTTAAATTGGGTTATAATTTTTTCTTAAAACATCAACTAAAATATCATGTTGGATGGATACAGATTTACTAAAGAAATTTACTTTTGCAACACTGAATTTAATAATACATAAACAGTCAAATCTTGCCCAAACAACATCTTAAGTTTACGTAAAACTATCAAACAATAGGGACCAAAAGTGCAACTTGCTTTGTTATATCTGCAGGCAGTTATAATATATTCTATTCTGTTGTTAATATGTCACCATATCCATTGTCGTCTAGCGGTTAGGATATCTGGCTCTCACCCAGGAGACCCTGGTTCGATTCCCGGCAATGGAATTGTTTTATTTTTTATTATTCACAATTAGCCGATTAAGAATTAGCCAAAACCCCCTGTACTTTATGGATGTTATCGTTTTACCCTTGGAGATTTTCAAGGTTTGAGTTCAGCCAAAACATCCTACATATCCATTGCTTCCATTTCCCTAATAAATCTATTATAATCCTTCAATAACAATACAACACCTAAATTTCGAAAACTCATATTTAACTCTTAAAATCTTGTATTCCACATTCTGCTAAAGGTTATATATTCTACATTTTGCAATGACCTTTGTTTGTAAAATGTTCAATCGTTTAATTAGAAGTACTAAGAGCAGTGGTAACACAAGTCGGAGTGCCACATCCGCGCCACCTATGCGCCACATCACTATTTCACATTTCACATTCAAAACCCCCAAATACCCCCTCTATCATCACTTAACCTAAAACACTTTTCACGGACCCACTAAATAGTCCTTACCCAATAAAAACACCCCAAAATCCTTCTCTCTTTTTGTCGGCCTCGCCAGTGGTCCGGCGCAGCCCCTCACTCAACCAGCGGGCGGTGTAGTGGCGAAGGGACTTATACGCCAAACACCTTCCACCTCACCATTTTGATCCGTCGTAGGGAGGTGGTCCGCCACCACACCCCTCCCTCTAAGTAGTAATATTTTCATTTGATTTTATTATTTTCATTTAATGCTTACTCGACATCAAGTTGAAGAAAAAAAAAATTGTTCATTATATATTTTTTTAAAAAGAGTGATATTGACACCACACAAATTAATTCTTATACCATATACTCCCTCCGTCCCACAAAAAAACTTCCCATTTCACCCTAAATATTTGTCCCACAAAAAACTTCCCATTTCAATAAAATATTATTATTACTAAGGACCCCACCACTAACTATCCACTAACTATCTTTCTCTCTCCAAATCAATCTTATATTATAATCAAAATTATTGTCAATGACCCCACCACTAACTATCACCTTAAAACTTGTGCCCATCTCAAATGGGAAGTTTTTTGTGGGACGGAGGGAGTATTATGTTTTGCATAGTTATTTTATATAATATGGTGTGAGAAATAGTTTTTGTGGTATAAATAATTAAATATCAATTCTTTTTTTAATATTTGTATTCCTTATCTTCACAACGACCAAACATACTACAATCTAAATTTCTGAATTTTTTTATGAAAAATTAAAATTAAAAAAAATTCAGACATCTTTTTTCCACCAACAATCATGCACCTTCTTCCGACGCTCTGCTCCTCCTCTTCACCACCACCACCGCCGCCACACCGCCACCTCCAGTTCCGAACATCTCACCAGAAAAACACTCTCCGGTACCTCAAAACCCTCGGAATCATCCACCGGGGACTCACAACAACCCCATCACCCGAAACACTCTCTCAAATCCTCACAACCATAAACTACTTCAAATCAAAAGGCTTTACCGAACCCGATTTCCCGAGAATCGCATTTCTCGCCCCAAATCTCTTCACCCCAACCTTCGACCCAACCGAAATCGAGCCCGTTTTCGAGTTCTTAACCGTCGATTTAGCCGCCTCACCGGAAAATTCCCGTGAATTGATCCTCAAACGCCCCCACATTCTCGAATCTGACCCCGAATTCTGCTTAAAACCGACACTCGATTACCTAAAAAAGTTAGGAATCAGACATCTGAATTCCCCCACAACTTTGAACGCTCATTTGCTGGATACAAGAATCGATAAATTAGAAGAGAAAATTAGGTTTTTAAAACGGGTCGGGTTTTCGGGTGAGGAAGCGAGACGGGTTTGTGGGCGGTTTCCGGCGATATTCGGGTATGGGATTGAGGGGAATTTGAGGGTGAAATTTGAGTATTTGGTTAAGGAGATGAGGAGAAATGGGAGAGAAGAAGTTTGCAAGTTTCCGCAGTATTTTGGGTTTAGTTTGGAGAAAAGGATAAGGCCGAGACATTTGCATTTGAAACAGAGAAATGTTGATGGTGAGGTACCGTTGAATAGGATGTTGTTGTGGAGTGATGAAAGATTTTTCAAAAAGTGGAGATGAAATCATTCTATTTTTTAGAATTAACTAATTTTTAGAAATAAATACGTACACATGTGAATTGTTGTCTTCCACTTATTGAAAGATTATTTGATATACGAGGTGTTAAGTATATGTGGTAGTTACTACTTACTACTGATTTAACTATGACTAAATGAGAAATCTAACTGAATTTACATTTTACTAAAACAATGTTACTTGATTACGTCTCTAACTATGTTGAATATAAATTAATTTTTTTACCATTCTTTTAATTTATATAACATGTTATTTGCTAAACTAAAGTAAAAATCATAACATATTAACTAAAGTAAAAATTATAACATGACATATAAAAATCAAAAGATCACCCCTTACTAAATCAGTAACTTTTTTTTTCAAACTGAGTTAGATACCGACCTCTAACTGACTGAGTAACAGGTTAAAATAATATTTAACAAAAACATTCTGATTCGGACCGAATTAGACACTACCTTTACTGGACTAGCAAGAGGTAAATTAAACAACCCCTTTAACAGAGAAATAGATTTTGTTTGTTTCTGATTATCTAATTACTTAAGAGTCAAATAATTAAGGTTAGATATTAACACGTCAAAACACCATCTTCTGTAATATGTTTTATTACATTGCAGATGATTATCCTGATTTAAATTAAGGGTTTTGATAATTACAACCCTAAGTCAATAAGAGCGGATAAGAACGAGCAATCTTGATTTTGATTGGAGGAGGAGTTTGAATGTTGTTAGAAAGAAGGAATACAATTTGACTAATAATAACTAAAAGAGAGTAAATAGTATATATTATTCATTGTTATTGATAGCCCTAAGGACTGTTATTATCAAAACCCTTAAATTATTATTTGAACAATCAATATCAAAATGCACATCCATTATCAATTATAACAAAACTTTTTCTGAAAATAAAACCTTTAAATACTAGAAAGACCAAACAAAAAAAAAAACAAAAAAAAAAAAAATCCAACTTTAAGATATATTCATAACAGAAACCATCAAAAACACAACTCTCAGAAAAAACATCTACTTGACTACACAGACACAAAAGAAAACAACTTACATCATATGATTATATCTCATCAAAATACCAAAAAAAATAAAAAAGTATTAAGAAAAAAAAAAAAAAAACCCCAGTGTAGTTTAGTTAGCTACTATTTCATGTATCGCATCACTAACCGACTCATCTTCCGATCTAACCGCAAGTTTCATTGCAACTTGTTTGGAAGCTTCCACCCCAAATGACAACCGAACAAGAACCTTCACATTGCCTATGAATACACCTGATAATAAGCACGTGTGTGATCTTGAGTTCCCTGCAACCACCTCTGTGCCCTCACACGGTTGCATTCCAACAAGATTTATAACCGCATTAACCGCCTCACCCAAACTTTCTCTGGGCCCGAGCCCGTACTCATCGACCCGTTCAAATTGCGGGCCCAAACTTTCCCATGCGGTTTTGAAATTGGAAACACCGATTTTGAGCATGTAATCGGATGCAACTATTTCAGAGTCTTCGAGCTGGTATTCGTCTTCCACACCGTCTTCCTCAGCCTCACCACTTGATGTGTCCACCTGTCAATTTTTTTAAAAATATTTGGATTAATTATGTTTTAGTCCTCAAACTTCCACCGATTTCACGTTTTAACCCTTGAGCTTTTCTCAGGTTATTTTAAGTTTTAACCGTATTGTTGACTTGTTATTTCGTGTAGAGGTGTAACTTTTCTTTTTCTTAGGGTTAAGTATGGGTTAATCCTTAAACTTTCATCAACTATTATGAATTGTTCAAGGTAGTCCTTAATTTTTATTTAGTCCCAAGGGACAATCTCAACCATTGATCAATACTAATTAATGGTCATGATTAATCACATATTTTATACATGGAGGGGTATTTTAGTCATTTGAAATTCACATAATTTTTTTAATTATTATTTTATCATTATTATTTATTATTTGTTTCTGTTAAAAAACAATATTATTTGATAATCACATGTGATTATATACTTAACCACATGTGATATTTTTGTATAATCACATGATGTTTTTTTTTTTTGAACGATTTTTTATGCGAGTAAAATTTGTGATTAATCTTGACCATTGACTTATTGTTAAATGGTTGAGATGTGTCTCCTGGACTACACAAAAATTAAGGACTACCTTCAACGCATCTCCTATTACATAATATTGTTATAAAAAATTGGTATAAAATTTTATATAGAATTAAATCATGTGAAAAAAAATTCAAGGGTTAAGCAGCTAAATTGATGAAAGTCTGAGCATTAAAACATAATTAAACCTAAAATGTTTCTAATAAGAAAATATTACCTCTTTGACTAAGAATTTCAAAACATTTGAAAATCTTCCAACAGATATGGCCCCTTCTGGTTTTTCAAATGCAACAAATGTTTGACCAGGTGTATCATAGGGTAAGGATTTCAAAGGCTTGGTTGCCACCTCAGCAAATTCTTCTGCTTCTGAGGCATCCACAACAACCACCACCTAAAACCATGATTAACATGAGATATGAGATTTATTTTAAAATTAATTGACAGGTTTGTCTAATTTAGGGCTTACATTTTCCAACAACTGTTGAGGAATTGTGTTGGTACAGTTGTATTGGAACACAACATGTTTGTCAAATATGTGCTTCACAACATTAACTGCATATTCTGTTTCAGCTTCAGTCAGTTCCACTGGTGCAGACGACTGGATACAAAATTAAAAGAATAAAATTATATTCATAATAATTATATTAACAAAAATTAAAATATTACCTTAAAAAGCAGTCCAAAGGTAGAAAATTCTGGAATAGATGATAATAGTTTCTCATATGCATCAACTGTAGAAGTGGGGCCCACTGGGGGCACAGACAAAGCAGTTTGTTTTTTACCAGTAGATTTTTTCTCTGCAAGTGGCTGAGACTCAACTTCCCTTGGTACAGAACTGATATTAAATGGTTCTTCATTAGGTTCCTGTATTCACAACAAAAAAAATAAATAATTAAATAAAATTAAATAAATATTTTGTGACATAAAAAGTCGTAAAATAATTAAATACTCGAAAAGAAACTTACATAGTTTTTCAAACTGGTTTCTAAGTTGATTAATGGGATATTGAGGGACCCGAAAAGAAATTCTTTTACATCTTTATCTGTTTCAACAACTGAACCATCTCCTCCAAGAGTATTTAAATATAGTGTAGCCCTATCCCGAACCTGGATACAAATTATTTTAATTTTTAATTAATTTCAATTAAAAAATGGACCAAATAAAAAAACTTGTTAAAATCTCAAATAAGATTATAATAAAAATATAAGAAAATGATCCATGCAGTACGCTTCATGGGTCTCACGTGTAGCAAAAGCAAAACGGAAAAGTAATTATGTAAATATTATAAACTTGGAGGACTGTATTGTAAATATCCAACTAACCTCATCATCATTATCATACAGACATCGTCTCAAAAGAACAAAAATGCGGGGCTGCAATAGTCAAATTAGTACCAAATAGTTAAATTTAGAGTAATATAAAAAAAATGATATAAATAAATTACCTTTAAAGAGTCAACCATAGCACCAAATTTTGCTAATGTGCTTACTGCACTAGCTCTGACAGTTGCATTCTCTAGGATTACACGGTTATATATATACCGTATGTATTTGCTAGGATCAGAAGTCTTTGGGCCCTCCACACCAACAAAATGGAGAATCTGCTCATGTTTGGTTAACGGGTCAAAACAGGTTCATGTCAGAACGGGTCGATTGAAATAATGGGTTCGGGTCGACCCACTACTTTCTTTCGAATGTATAAAATTTCTTTAATAGGTTATTATTGAAAAAATAAATAAACTTTTTATGTCATATTTGAGATGGTAATTATTTGTAAAAAGTGTATAATTATTAGGCAAAAAGTGTTTCGGGTCGGGTCGGGTCATTTTGAGGAGTAGAAATAAGAAAGTGACCTGTGTTGAAAGATATGTAAATTCACAATCCTCAATAAATTCACACAAATGAAGAAGACCGCCTTCTTTTGCATCAGGAATATCCCTTATAAGGATCACAATTGAATCAACAATTGCCTTTTTGTACTCAAATCCACCTTCTTCCCTCAAAATATTGCTCAAGAACTTCATCCTTAATAAACAAAAATAAAATAAAATAAAGACACAATTAATAATTATGGTCATGAATTTAAAGGTTGAGCAGACTCACAATGTTGTGTATTTTAAAGGAAATTTCAAACACAAGGATCTAATAGCATCCACCACAACAATTTTGAATTCATCAGCAATATCAGACATGAAATTTGTAATTTGTTTCATTAATCGGTCAACACCTGATTCATTTCCTGTTTTCAGCAGTGTTGTGATTGCAAGGGTAGCAATGCTTCTATTTTGGTCTGAAATTAACCCTTCCATGTCTATATTGCAGTTAGTTATAGCCATTGGATGACTCATCGCCACCTGGATAATATTAATATAAATATAAAAATTTACATAATCACAAAAAAAAAAAAAAATTATAAAAATTATGGATAAATGGAAAATGACCTTGTTCAATGTTCGGACAGCAGCAAACCGAATTACTGGTTTAGAAGAACTTAGAAACAGTTGTAAAACAGTAATTGCAGGAGTTAATTCTCTACTAGTAACACCGTTTAATTCTGTTATTGCTCTAGCTGCTTCTAATATAACCATTTCTGCTTTGTGTCTAAGGCAACCTTCTAGAAACTCATAAAATGGGCGGTCCCCACTTTGATTATTCATGCCTGATTCTCTAATAACCTAACAAAAATAGTAATGTTTTTACACGTGGCAATATTTTACAAATTTTACAGAAAAAAGTACTTCATTTAAAAAATAAAAAATAAAAAATAGAATAATAATAAATATACCTGACTGGTGTAACGAATTAATAGACATTGAGCCAAAGGAGAACGAACGGTGCCCCTTGTCAAGCTGGTAACTAATTTGCTTACAGCTAATCTGTCATTTTGTCGTATCTGAAAATATATCAAATTTATTATTATTATTATTATTATTATTATTATTATTATTATTATTATTATTATTATTATTATTATTATTATTATTATTATTATTATTATATATAAATAATATACCATCATACCTGATGGAGCAGAGCCAGTGCATGAAACTGGACAAGTGCAGCCCTTGATTGAAGAGCTTCTTGTACCTCATTACTCCATCTTTTCACAATCTCCGGTGTTGTCTAAGATACAATAATACAAAATAATTGTGATATAAAATATCACTAACACAACGTATTATAATTTCCCAAATAATCAGTTAGTTTGTTGTACCTGAAGCAAATGGATTCCACTGACAAGTGCTGCACTAGCAACCACAGGATTTTTGTCAACAATTGCTTGTTTCAAATATCTCTCAATTTGAGTAAGAAGTGTTCCATCTGTGATTTGACAGAGAACACGGATTGCATTTGCTCGATACACATCAGTTTTGCTATTCATATCTTTCATAAGGGAGCTTGTGACAATAATAACCTTTTTTTGAAAGGAAACAAAAATGTAACTTGTTATTTAAACATAAATATAATCAATATTTGAGAGAAAACAAATCATAGTATATATTTTATAATTAAAACCTCGTCTGAAGAGGGAGAGAGCTCCTTTATTATCAAATAAACCATTCTTCTTAAACCAATATCTTTAGACTGGAAAAGTTTTGTAACAGCAAAGAAAACTCCTGTCGCTTCAGCCTACATTTGAACAACAACAAGAGATTAGAGAGAATTCAAATATAAAATCAAAATATCAATCTGGAATGATAGTCTTCAGAATGAAATCTGACCTTTGTGAAGGTTTCTCCTTGATTTAGAAGATAAAGCAGCTTTGTAATAACCTAGCAACAGAATGATAAATCACACTTTGTAATAATCATTAATCAAACAATTTTTAGTAGCAAAAATCAGATTATAAAATAAGCACCTGGGAACACCTCCTTGAATCTAACTGAGGATCATTGAAAACCCTAGCTTCTTGTAAAACTGCTCCCTTCTCAATTCCAAGAAAGGGAGAGTACTCTGCTGCACATAATCCCAAAATTCAATTGCTATCAGTTCAAAGAGATTTACAGATCTATATAAACTTCCACTAATCTGAAGTGTATAAGTTTATCAAAACCAATAACCAATAATTGGATGCTGAAATCAGTTACCAGTAGGAAATGCTTATTTATTTAATCGAATTTGGTAAGATGAGTAATAAACAGAATGCGATTGCAGAAATGTGCACATAAGTCATTAAAATCTTGTCTCTTGTTCACAAATCACAATGATCTAATTAGTGAATTGTAATTTCCTAATTCACGAACTTCAAAAAGACAGTCTCGGCATGAGCCTACCAGATCAATTGATCTAATATATTTTAATCTATTACGAATAATCACAACTCAAATTATTATTGCGACATAGTGAAACTCAACGTAAATCAAAAACTGAAAAGTGAAGTCGTCTGATTCGGACAATAACAACGAAACGTTTCAGGAACTGATCGTATCGAAGAAAAAGAACGAAATTTTCTGATAATTAAACCAGAATTTCGAGAAATATGTAGAATTTGAGAGGCGCGTACCTTCTTCGTCGCGATCATCGTCTTTCTTCACGTACTGCGCCATGGAAGAGATTTAGGTTCGGGTTTAACCTAAAAGTTCGATGGGTCGGAAAGATTTAGCAGAGTGTTTTTTTGGTGGTTTTTGTTTTTTTGGCAAAAGGTCTGCGTGGGGTCGCGGCGCACACCACGGGCAGAAAATCACTCGCGTGTTTGTTTTTTGAAAGCTCGTACACATAAAAACATCTGCGAGAGGTTTGTACCACACAGACTTGGACATTAGCTTTTTGTAGCTTCCAAACCAAAAAAACCCAAATCTTCCCAGACATCATCGTGCACACTCTCTCTCTCTCTCTCACGGAAGGTCTTCAACTGCCTGAACCTTCGTCTGCCGGAGCTCACCTAGTCGCCGCCGCCGCCGTGATCGTTCTCCGGCGTAGTCCTCCTTCTCCGGCGTCGTAATCGTTCTCCGGCGTCGTAATCGTTCTCCGTCGTCTCCCCCACACAACAAGTCTTCTTCTCCGTCGCCCTTCAAGATCTCCGTCCACCTTATTCTTCTTCTCCGTCGCCCCTTCGCGATCTCCGTCCAACGTCCAACATCTTCTTCTCCTTCGCCTCTCTCTCTCTGACGGTTCTCTCTCCTCGCCTCTCTCTCCGTCGCATCTCTCTGCTGGATCTCTCTCCGCCGCTCTCTCTCCTTCGCCTATATCTCTGCCGGCGACCTACTCCCATTTTGCCCTAATTTTGGCTCAATTTTGCCCTAATTTTGCCCCAATTTTACCCTAATTTTACCCTAATTTCCCCTAAAGTTTGTCCTAAAATGTGCAGATACAAAAAACAAACATTAGTTTTCTTACGGACTGCAGACCTTTGGTCCACCTCAGAAGCTACAGCACTTGGCAGATGTGGTCCGCAGACCGCAAATCTTTTTACACTTAAAAAACAAACAACACCTTTGTGTTTTAAAGCTCAATTGGAGCTTCTATGAATAGAAGAATTAGACAATGACTAAAGATAGAGCCAAAACATTTATCATTTTCAGCATACATCAATGTTTAACTATTTTAGTCAACATAACACTTTATTTTATTTATATGGTGAGTTTTAATCAAAAACAATTCTTAATTATAATACTTATGTATTATAAAGAACTAGCAGGTACCCGCGCAATGCGGCGACGGGTACCCAGAAACCATATTTCGTGGCGAGCAAGTGTTGTTCGTTTACACAATAATAATTGTTTCTATAAATAAATAATTAAACGGAAATGTGGATTTTGGTAAGAGTTGATGATTTACAGCGTCGTATATTTAATGTTATTGGGTAAAATGGTTTTCGAGTAATAGACTTTTGTTATTAAGTGTGGGTAGTGTTACCAAAGTCTAATGTATAGCAAGTGGTTAACACATAGTGATAAGTTAGGAGAGGTCTTGGGTTCGAATCTTATTAGCCGCGATTTATTTTTTTTAAGGTAGAGAACTAACTAACAAAAGTGGAAAGATCCTTAAAATCAAGTTTAAGGAGCTCCTTAAACTTGCCTAATGAGGTAGGCCTAAATGCTTTATATAGTAGTAAGATAGCTTGTTTTCCGAAAAGACAAACCACCAAATAAAGTTAAAGATTTGTGACAAAATTGGTCACTTTGCTTTTTGGCAAAGTGTATAGTCAGCGGATAAAATTCACTTTCAGACCCACCCATTAGTTATGTGAATCTCTTTAACAAAACTTGTCCATGAATTTGAATCATTTTTAGCAACACTAACTTTTATAGGACATGTCATATTTAATTTGAAAATAGTGACATACTGACATACCCAACATTATGACGATTTTAGGAATATAATACGGAGTAACTAATAAGCATTGGTCAAGTTTTCTAAACTGATTTTTAGCTATTTAAAGATACAATTATCGGATACCATCTTTCTCCTTTCTCTAAAAAGGTTTTTGGTGATCGACCTCTTGTTGTCACGTAATTGAATAAATAAGAATCTATTTTTATGCAACTTTTTTAATAAAAGTTAGGGAAAAATAAACATTAAAAATATGAACATAAGAAATGCGGCGGCGGGTACCCTGTAACTATATTTTGTGGCAACCAATTGGAAGGTCGTGGCTGTAGTTAGGGTAACTGGTAATATTTGGTGGTCACGGATGATCGGTGGTGGTTGTAGTCATGGTGTTTGGCCATAGCTTCGACTTTTTAAAGTGAAGTAATAGTATCTCAGTTTATTAGTCATCCTGTTTACATTGTAGAACACCCACTAATGTAGGAAAGTCCAAATACATAATAAATAGTAAAGAAAAAATTATACTAACTCAAGTCAAAAGGCATTTGGTTGTGTCACGTAATCCCAAATTAATGCCCTTGGGACATCCCATTTACCCCGTTTAAACAAATTCAAAATATTCATAACTAAAAGGTTTTTCCTTCCAGCCGCTGGTATAGAAAAATTAAAATGATCCATGAGTGCCTCCATTCATCAATAACATGATCACGACTATCACCAGTCATCACAAACACATATCACTTAATCGCCAAGTTCTTCCATAATCAACTTAATAAATAAAGTCAAATTAGTTTTAAATACAACTTCAAACAAAAAAGGAAGGAGAAATACATTAATTGAGAAACTAAAATATTCGTATAAAATTATGAAAAAAAAGCAACCATAACTTTTGAGAAAAATCAATTGCTACCCATTCTAAACTATTTCATATATATATAGTAAAATTAATTTCTCTCTGGCTGAAATGAGATGACAAAGATACGCTTTTTCTCTTCATCTCAAAATTTCCAATTGAACTTAAAACCTCAAATATTGTCGAATATGGGGAACCTGTTTGAGCATCCACTTTACCTTGTATCAAATTAACATTTAAAACCATAAAGTCATTACATATGGGTAATTTAAATCCCGTTGTCATTTTCATCAATAAATGTATTATAATCCAAATAATTTAAAAGTAAAACATTTTAAAGTGTGCTTTCAATGTTCTTAAGAGTTTTATGAGTTCTATTTAAAAAAATATGCAAATATTCAAACGGAATTCAAAGATGTATTTACAAGGATAAATTTTTTCATTTGGTCCACGAAAAAATAATAATTACAGAACCTCAAATACCTAGCATGGCAAATTGAAATTGGGAACATCGTAATTCGAACTAAATTTGGGACGCAAGGGTACCTTCATTTTGTTACTGTCCCTATTCGGTTCACCTACAAAATGGGTTTCTTTTTTAATACTTGGCTGGGCATTCGTTTTTAGCCTAACCCCCACTTTCAATCTTTTTTCACTACTACTATTCCTTTTGTTACCGTCCCCTATTAGGTATTTAGGTTCACCTACATACAACATTATCCATAACCATACGCCATCAACATATACACATTATATAAAACAAACAATTACAGCCCCTAAGAAGAAAACTGAAATAATAAGTCTTCCTAATCAAAGGTTCAAAATTGATACTGCAGATTATTCTTCTTATATCCAGCAACAGCTTCCTAAAAAGCAAAATATAACCAACGTAAAAATTTATCAGCTTCCCAGACATTAACACAAATACATAAAGTATATAATATAAGAAAAATGAATCAGATCAGGACACCACGACAAAAAATCGGTTACACATTAACAAACTAATAATATACATATCAAAAACTAAATACCAAGAATCACAAGAGTGGGAACACAAACCTTAAGTTGAACTTTGAAGCCCTGAAGCTTGGAGGAGTTGTTTGTAAAGTTAGAATCAGCTCTGAAAACTGCAAATTTAAATGAAATTTTTTTCTAGAAATTATATGTTCAAATTGTGTAAAATGAAAATTTATTCAATTCTACACACTTCACTAAAATTATAAGCTGGATACTTCGTTAAGTAGATTTCCCCCAATGTGTTTTATACTTTTATTTATAGGGTAAAAATTTTGTATTTAATCGAGGATGGGTTTGAAGATGACTGGTGGTTGAAGAATCATGTTGGTTGAAGAATCGAGGAGGCGGTTGAAGAATCGAGGAGCCGAAGATAAAGAATAGAAAATGAACAGGCGGATGAGCAGATAATAAGCAGGCGGATCATGATGTAGCCAATGGGCCGCATAACAGAAAAAGGCTGCACGATAACATGCTTTATTTCGTGGGCCGGTTCCGCGTGGTAACCAATATATTTATTGTGTTTATAAATTGCATTGCAGTCGCAGGCGTAGCCAGGTGGTGTTGGCTTCGTTTTCTATCGCGTAGGTCGCGGTTTCGAATCCTTGTAAGTGATTTTTTTATCCAAAAGTATTAATTCCATAATTAGCAAGTGTGTTGGCTGAATTTTCAGCCTTGCTAATTATGGAAGGGGTAAATCCTTTATAATATAGTAAAGATGTAACAAAATAACCAATATAACGTGACAAGTAACGAATTAAACTCAAAACCGACACATCGATTGTATTACCTGACCACTAAGTGGCCGAGTACCCTTGCTCATGACCCTATCTCAGCCGAAACACACCTCATGGGGTGTGTTGTTATCTTTTTTACATTTAAACTTTAGCCTTATCTTAGTTTGAAATCTTGAGGTAGTCCTTATCTCTTTTGAATCCTAGTTTATCTACAACTCAAACACACCACCTATATAAACCAACTTAACATACACAACCCTAATTTTTTCCTCTATACTCGACGGCCAAGCATCACCCAAAACTGAACCCTTGCTCGTTCGATCCTCTCTCGCAAACTGTGTGTATCGACTTCGTGTACAAGGTAAACCGAATCCCTCTTACTCGTTTTCTACTTGTTTCGGTTCTATAATTCGAACCCGAGACCATGGCCGAAGGTCATATGGTCTCAGTACACCCTTGATCCTGACCCACGTCATGCATGCATGCGAGTTTTTGCCTCGTGTTCGTTTATCGTTTTAGTTGTTTGTTTTCTCGTTTTATCTAAACCCTAGATCTCATAATTCGCTTGGAGTGTAAAACCCTAACAAACCCTAGAAAACCCTAGGATTTGATGTTGAATTGTGCCTTAAATCGTTGAGTTTATTAGTGACTCGAGTCACCGGCGCCGGTAGCCGGTGACAACCCGTTTGTTGTAACCGAAACCGTCTTTGGTCAACCCTAAGATCCGACATTTGACTCGTAACCATGTAGAAACCGAACCCACAATGCTTGAATCACAAACCCGTGACCCAACTCTATTGGTTCGTGACCTGTTGCAACCCTTGATCATTGACCCGCAAGCTTAAACGGGTTGAGGCCGGTACTCGGCCCAATCGTGATCTAGAACCCGTGAACCCTAATCAGGACAAGGCCTGTACTTGGCCCGTTCGATTTAACCAAAACGTGAAACCCTAAATCGTCCTGTTTGCCAAACCATAATCCGTTTGGGCCGAACCCAAACCCGTGGCCCAAACCTCTTAGGCCGAAGTCCATATGTGGCCCATCACGTAGCCAACTTGACCTTATTGAGCCCATTTAGTCTATCTTGGTGGGCCTTGGCCCAAGTGCCGGTCCATTAAGCCAATTATAGGCCCATTAAACCTAATCCAAGCCTATTTCTCTTTTGGCCCATTATTATATCCATTTTGGCCCATAAAGACCAATAACCCTAACTTGTTACGAAGTCACAAAACACAAACACAAACATAAGCATATAACATAAACAATCAAATATTAGTACGCCTGTGCTATTAGCTTAGACTAAATTAGAATATTATTGCGTTTAGGACGCTAGGAGTCTTTGAGGAGATTCATTGAGTTTTATTGAGTGCTAAGCTTTGCCCAGGTTAGTCCTGTAACGACCCGAAATTTGTAAATAAATAAATTGGATAAAAATATGATAAATAAGGATTAATCGTTTAAAGAACGTAGGAATTGGTTTCGTGTCGTTTGGAGACCGTATGAGAAAGTTATGGACGAAACCGGGTTGAAACCTAGACCGAAAAGTGCAGCCCTGCTGCAAAGGCAGGTTCGCGGCGCGAGCCTGGCGCGAGCGAAACGCGAGGTTGGACAGAAGGACCAGAGCTGGAACGTGAGAACTTCGCGTCGACTTCGCGTCGACTTCGCGGCGCGAGCCAAGCGCGAGCCTGGCGCGAAGTCTGGTAAAAGCGGCGACTAGTGGGCACACCCGCGTCTCTTCGCGGCGCGAGCTCGGCGCGAGCGGGGCGCGAGCTCTTCCGACCAGAACATAAAAATCGGGTTTTGGCTCATTTGATGCCATATCAAAACCCTAGCTTCTTCTTTGGCGATTTTCGAGCTTGGAGACCGATTGGGGTTGAATCCTTCACAAATCTTTGGTAGATTTCACTCCTAGTTGAAGATTAAAGGTATATCTTCACTCTTTGATCTTCGTAGTTTAAGATCTATGTATTTGGATGTATGGGTTTGAAACCCTAGCTCTTGGGGTTATGGGTTATGGTGATATAAGTGATGTATACACTTAATAAATGGTATATTATCAAAGGAAACAAGTGTATGGTTATGATTTGTAAGAATCTTAAAGGTTGGTTAAACCTAGGGTTTGGTAAATCACCATAATTGGGGGAAATGGGTTAATAAGTGTTATCTAGAGATAGATGGACACATTAGTAGTAGTATGTGATATTGAGCATCTTGTGATTGTTGTATTAGGCTTTTGGTGAAGCCTTGGAAAGTTGATTGATTGTTGGAGCAAGGAAACTGACGTAAAGAATACGGTTGGAGCACTTTATTGCTAAGGTGAGTACATGAGACTTTTAAACTGGGTACGTAGCAAATGGTTTTCGAAAATACATATGATATGTTATGGGTCTTTATTAATAAATGTTTTGATAAAGATAGTGACTGAAAAGATAAGAAAGTAGGTGTAATGTGATACTAGAATAAGTCTAGTATGATTAATGAATTTGGAAGTAAATATGATAAATAAAGTAATTATGAAATCTTTACTAAGGAACCATAATAATGAAGTTATGGAGTAATATAATGTATATTGAGTCTTTATTAATAATTATGTATTAGTAAAGCAATTGGAAATGATTTGATAAGTAATGAATACCTATTGGTAATAGTTACTAATAAAAGAAATGAATGAATATATAGGAAAATGATTATGATGTGATTAGTAATAATTATGTATTACGGTCACGAAGAGATAAAAGTATTATGGTGTCGATAGACAAGAATTGTATATTATGAAATAAGTGAACATGAACCTCCTAGGGTTCATAGATGTAGAAGTATGTGTAGATTTCTTATGGTTGGGTCCGTGGGGCTATACGGGCACGTTCTCTATGTTGAACTAGTTAAATGTAGTTATTATTAGATAACTAACTTGTTTGATGATTGATGTGATAGCCAAAGGCTTTGACTGGCATAACTGTAGGGTTATGATAAGAGAGACGGCGGTGACGCGGGGGATCCCCGGTCACTGAGCGGTGGTATATATGTTTATACACCGAGTGTATATATGTTTATACACTAAGCACACGGGTGCTTATGAGTTATAGTGTGGCGGTGATTCGGGGGATCCCCGGTCACTTGGGATGGGGCAGATTGGGCATCGACCCATGGACCATCATGTGTTAGGAGGCTTGCTACCGGACGAGATCCGGCTAGAAGTCGGGTATCGGTAGATTGGGCGATTCCCTCTTGCGTTACCATAAGGCTTATTAAGGCGGGGGATCCCCGATTAATAAGTACGTGAGTTGATAAGTTATTCGGAGATGTTCCAAATAACTAGTTTTGACTGCCAAGGAGCAGAAAACGATAGGGTCACAATAGGGTGACTTGACGGTATTGATGTGTATATATATATGCTTATATATTTATGAATTGATTATTATTGGGGTCTAAAACTCATGTATCTCACAAGACTATTTTGTCTCACGTACTACGTTTGTTTTGTGGCTATGTACTCAGGTACAGGTTTGAAGTGATAGAAGGTTGCATTAGAAGTGGCCTAGAGATGTTAAGCTCGGGAGCTAATAGGTAGATCCCGTTGCCTATGGTTTTGATATACTTGGTGACACCGTATTTTTGTAAACTCTGATATAGGTTTTAAAGTTTTTGTTAAACTGTATTTTGGACAATATGTCAAATATTGGGAAAATGTATTTTTAATGATTTAAACGATGTTTTAAAAAAAAATATGGGTGTTACAAGTCCACATCCCCTTTTTACTCTTTTTACTGCTTTTATAAACTTTGGGGTGAAAAACATAATTATGCTACTTTTTACTTGAACTGTTTTATACAATGATTGTGCAACATCATTTCACATTTCATTTTATTTTGACATGACAAACAATTCTTATGCGAGACTAAGTAAAATAGTTTATACTAGGGACCAACAACCATTAACTAGTGTATCTAGGCCCTGGATATGCAAATAGTACTATTGGCTGACACTCAGCCTCCCAACAATTGATCATTACTTGGTTATCCAAGACATTCAAGAGTGCATATCTAGAAAATAACAAAAACATTTGGAGTTAAAGTGTTGATTGTGGGCTTAGGGGTTGATATTTTAACTCAGTAGACTAGTTACCTGTTGGGGATAATAGTCATACAATGTCAAAACACAACAAACGTTTTCAACACATTTTTATATATTTAAAAGTATTAATTGTAGATTATTTTACAATTACATTACATTTTCATACTTATTTTACCAAAACATAACAGTGTTCAATCTTTCTCAGATCAGTCATAAAACTATTTTCTCAACAAACATTGGGTAGCAACACAACACTTTTACAAATCAAAATACTCAAACTCTGTGGATTCACTCAACATTATTTGTTGACTCTTTTACTTATGTTTTTCAGGTGACTTAGGAGCTCAGTGAGACTTGGAAGGATATGAGCAGTGGATTGTCGTGAGCCATGAATTAACATTTAAGTTTACGAACAATCATTTCATTTTCAAAACTTACTATTTTAGGAAACTACTGTTTTTGGAAACTTTCCCTTTTTAGGAAATAAATCATTTTCATTATGTTATTTGCGTGGTTGTTTGTTTACTTAATTTTTACTATGTAGTCATGAAAGTTACACCCTCATTCTTCCGCAAAACATTTTAAATGACTTAAAAACTCATTTTTTGCGAGATTTGACTAGTGGGCGCACGACCCACGAGGGTGCTTCATTGCAGGAGAGAAGGAAGGCAAGGGGAATGGGTGGTTTGGGTTTTCTATTTTTATCAATTATTTTATTTTATTAAAAATAATAATGTGGTAAAACTGATGAGTTAAAGATGAGTTGTTGACATGTACTCATCAATTTCTTGTCAGTAAAAATGAGGCTGATGTGACTCTACTGATTGGTTTAGAACTCATCACTGTTAGGGGGAGATATAAGGCGTGTATGGTTCCCTCAAATGCCACTCTCATAAATATATTTAAACATAGTAAAAAGAAATACAAAAACATTTTTTACAACACGCTGAATTGTAAAATATTCTTTTTCTTTTTAATCTGACACATGTTTTTTTTAACATGGTATTCGACTCGTTTTGAGAGCTGACTAATCCTATGACGATAATCCTATGACGAACCTCCATGATCTTAAAGGGTATTTTTTATCATAGGAAATATATTGGAACATATGTTTTATTTTTTTAATACAAAATAACATCAAATTAGTAATAATTAATACAGTTATGATGTTTGAATGGAAAAGATGAGCAATAATATATATATTTATTAAACTGGTATGTGCCTTTTTTTTAGTAACTTTTTTTAAACTGGTATGTGCCTTTTGAAAAAAAATAAGTAAGACCACTCACAATGGTGATACCGTCCGTTATTGCTAAATTAGCGTCAAATCAGCTCACCCTCTAATCGACACTAAACTGACGTACTCATGCCAACAATATCTCTTCCTTTCAATTTTTTGGGACCCATCATTACAAAATACACACACAAAAGATATCCCTTTGGGCCCCTCCTACCAACTCACGCCTCCCTCCTTCCCCGTCTCCAAACTGGCGTGTCTAAACTGGCGGGATCACTGGCGGCCCCGTGCCAATGGTGTCCCCAAAGTGACGGTAAACTCATGATAAACTCACTAGATGATTGGCAGAGGTCTAAAAAGATAACACCAGATATTAAAAAACAGAATCTAGAAACAAGTAGATCTAGAAACAAGTACACTCTATGACAAAGAAAGCAAAAAGTACTCTTATTTTTGCTTTTAATAAATCAAAAATACAAACTCATCGTACTATTATATTACAAGTTGGTCATCAACCTTTTATTTTATGATAATACCTTAAACACATGCACACTTAATATTAATTTATATAATCAAGATAACTTTTTTATGACCCGAACTTGTTTTACTTTCTCCATCTTTTAACACATGATCAATTATCGTAAACCGAGATTTTTGGCCTTGCCTCGAAGATTTCTGGATAAGTCCTTTTACCTTTCAAGCTTGCACCATCATCATAAACGGAGATGTTTGGCATTGGTTCTAAGTCCTCGGTAGATGTCTTCTTACCTTTCAATGATGAACCATTGTCATAAACCGAGATGTTTGGCCTTGGTTCGAACTCATCGCTACATGTCCTCTTACCTTTCAATGATACGCCATTGTCATAAACCGAGATGTTTGGACTTGGTTCGAACTCATCACTGGAGGTCTTCGTACCTTTCAATGATGCACCATTGTCATAAACCGAGATGTTTGGCCTTGGTTCGAATTCATCGTTAGATGTCTTCGTACCTTTCAATGATGCACCATTGTCATAAACCGAGATGTTTGGCCTTGGTTCGAACTCATCATTAGATGTTTTCTTACCTTTCAATGATGCGCCATTGTCATAAACCGAAATGTTTGGCCTTGGTTCGAACTCATCGTTGGATGTCTTCTTAGCTTTCAATGACGCACCATTGACATAAACCGAGATGTTTGGCCTTGGTTCAAAGTCATCGTTAGATGTCTTCTTACCTTTCAATGATGCACCATTGTCATAAACCGATATGTTTGGCCTTGGTTCGAACTCATCGTTGGATGTCTTCGTACCTTTCAATGATGCGCCACTGTCATAAATCGAGATGTTTGGCCTTGGTTCGAACTCATCGTCGGAGGTCTTCGTACCTTTCAGTGATGCACCATTGTCATAAACCGAGATGTTTGGCCTTGGTTCAAACTCATTGTTTGATGTTTTCTTACCTTTCAATGATGCGCCAGTGTCATAAACCGAGATGTTTGGCCTTGGTTCGAACTCATCGTTAGATGTCTTCTTAGCTTTCAATGATGCACCATTGTCATAAACCGAGATGTTTGGCCTTGGTTCGAACTCATCATTAGATGTTTTCTTACCTTTCAATGATGCACCATTGTCATAAACCGAGATGTTTGGCCTTGGTTCGAACTCATCATTAGATGTTTTCTTACCTTTCAATGATGCGCCATTGTCATAAACCGAAATGTTTGGCCTTGGTTCGAACTCATCGTTGGATGTCTTCGTACCTTTCAGTGATGCACCATTGTCATAAACCGAGATGTTTGGCCTTGGTTCAAACTCATCGTTAGATGTCTTCTTAGCTTTCAATGATGCACCATCGTCATAAACCGAGATATTTGGCCTTGGCTCAAAGTCTTTCTCAGATTCCCTCTCACCTTTCAAGCGTGCACCGTCGTCATAAACCGAGATGTTTGGTCGTGGGTCAAAGTCTTCTGCAGATGTGCGCTTATCTTTTAATCCTACTTCATTGTCATAAACTGAGATGTTAGGCCTTGGCTCAAAGTCTTCGTCGGATGTCTTCTTAGCTTTTAAATTTGTATCGGTATCATAAACTGAAATGTTTGGTCTTGGCTTGAATTCTTCGATAGAGGTTTTGTCGGGGTTACTAGCCTCCGCCAACGTGTGACAATGACTTGTCTTGGCGGAATGAGGTAACACCGAAGTACCTCTTTGAACATACATGTTTTCCCATTGGTAATCTCTAGGATTCGGCCTAGCATCTATAGTGAAGAAAATCTGCTCAAACAAGACATGAAATAATAGGTTAGAACATAAAAAAATGTCACCAGAACAATATTGCACAATAAATTACTTTGTTGTAGGTATAACTATAAGGAACTCATAATCTATATAAAATATATACATACACGTATATATACATATTATATGAAGTATATAATATTTATAGTGTGTGTGTGTAATACCATGACCGAAAACAGAGCCAAGAAAGTTATTGGCGACTTCATTATCATTCGAATATTAGCTAGGATATATCTTTGAAGGTTTTGGTATATGCATGTCATGGATTGGTGGCCCTATTTATAGTATAACTGAGATGCTTCTATAAATAAAAAAACATAAAAACCCCATATGGTGATATATAAAATGTAATGAAATATATATTCCCTTTCTTGCTGTTTTCATAATTTAACGTTTCTATGTAAGATAAGGCTTTGATTGCAAAAAAATAATATAATTAAAACAATTGTGAAAAAAACGATTTAAGTGTGATGTATAGCGCATTTAAACTCAAGATGAATACTTTTCCTTTAGAACTTGATTGAAAACATTTTTCAAAGCGATATACTAATTTTTAGAATTTTATTAATGATAGTCCTGAATATCTCTAAATGAATGAAATGATTCTACATTCATTGATAGATTAATATATCTCAATTTCATGGGACGGTTTTTATATTATTTTTGCTTTATTATTGATAGCCCTAAAGACTTTCATTATTATTTTTCAAATTTGTCAGGATCGATTAACTATGAAGAATTAATAAACACCTTTAGATCTAATTGATAATAGAAGTTGCAGCGGATCAACACTATATCAATATATTAAGAACAATGAACTGTAAAACAATATGCGAAAATATTAAGAATACAGTTTCACAAAAAGCTTCAATGTATATTATCGATTAACAATACACACGTACGTTTACAATTCGTAAGGAACTATTTATAATAGTCCTTGAAGCCTAACTATTTACCCTAGTTATTCTAGGACTTGATTTACATTCGAAATATAAAAGATATACATTGAATTACATTCTATAACTAACTCTACGAAGATCTCGGACTTGATATGCTTCCAAATCGTATACCAGTAGTAACTGCAATCACCAGTAGTAAATGAGCATCGTCAGTAGTAACTTTGGTGACCAGTAGTAAGTCCAAAACCAACGTCAGTAGTAACTACTAAGATCAGTAGTATCTTCAATATGTGCTTGATCAGTAGTAACTAAGTTATAGTCTTCACCAGCATCAACTCATCAGTAGTAAGTAATTCTGCCCCATCAGTATCAATCATAGTATTCATCAGTATTAACTATGATCAGTACTAACTGCAGCATCAGTAATAAGTTGATATGTGATCTGTTCCAACAATCTCCCCCTAAACTTATTGATTCCTTTTAATCACATAAGTTTCTTTTGTTCTTCCTCTTCTTTCTTTCTTTTCTCCAAAGTTCTTTGATTCTGTTGATGTCTTTGTTCAATGATGTATTTGCTGTTTCTCTTTGTGAAATAATTCAATTTATTCTGGAACATAACATCATCATAAGGTTTCATCATTGTATTTGTGAATATCTGATACATAGTCTTCTCAGAATGTGGATATTCTTTTTTATATAAGTAGAGCTCACATCTTTTGCCTGATTTTTCAAAGAAGTACATACTGGCAGTTGGAATCACATTCCAAGCATATACATTATCTGGATCTGTAAATTGCTCTGGGTAGTTGTCTGGATAAAATGCAGCATCAATCATTCTTGTTAAGTATCCATCACCAGATTCTTTCCATGATTTCTTTGACATTCTTGGTTTTCCAATGATTAGAAGTTTAATAACATCACTTCTTGAGCATGATCTAATCAATGGTAACCATCCAGTAAATCTTTGTATAATTTTGTCTTCCCTTACAATTTCTATAACATTGTTGGGCATAACTCTCCAATTGATGATTGGATTGTTCTGTAAGGGAGCAACAGGTACTTCAAGAACAGGAATGATTTGTTCTGTTTTTGATTTCTTTTTAGTACTTTGTTCTTGAGTAACAGCCTTTCTCTTCTTTGATTGGGGAGTTGAGGATTCACCAGTAGTTGATGTACTACCAGCTTTAAACAAATTTGGACTGATTGGAATTAGGGTTTTTGATTTCTTTGCTTCTTTTGCTTCTTGTTCAGCCAAATCCTTCTTTTTGGCAGCACAGTATTTTTCAATAATGGTCATCATCTTCATCTGCCAAAGGACTTTGCATTGTGCCCTTTTGTCTTTAAAAATTCAATCATATTGGTCTTCTGTTCAAATACATCATCAGTTAATTCACTTTTAGTTCTCTTGCATTCAGAAACCAAATCTTCAAGACATTTAATATGTTCTTCTTCAACTTTTCTAAGCCTCTTGAATTCTGCTTTTTGAGCTTCTATCTGAATGTCTTCTATTTGAACAGGTACTTGAACAGGAAGTTCATTTTGAGCCTTCTTTTTCTTCTCCTCAAGATCTTGATACTTAGCTACTTTCTCTAAGTATCTCTTGTGTTCTACCTTCCATTTAGACTGTTTATCAGCTCTGACAAGATTTATCTTGTTTACCATGTAATGACCTTGTGCTCTGTTAGGGTAATCTTCATCATAAATTTCTTTACCCTTTCTAATATGAGCTGAAGGTGGAGGTGGAGTATATTTCATATCAGGCACACCACTGATAATTATTGAAGGAGAAAATAATGCAAGTTCATTTTGTTGAAGTATTTTTGGATGTGGAGGAAGTGAGCATTCATCAACCTCAAACCAGTTCACATTATCATCAATGTCAGGTATGATAAGTGGTTGATCAGGTGTAGGTGGTTTGGTGATGATTTCAAATCTTTCTCTTTCAATTAGCTTTGGTAAAACTAGTTCTTCCTCTTCAGTAGTAACCAAGGTAGTTACTACTGGTGTGACTTCAGGAGTTACTACTGATAGGGCATCAGTAGTATTTGGTGCAATTATTTCCTTTTGTTGATTTACTACTGCTATAATATCAGTAGTAGGAGTTACTACTGATACTTCTTGTTCAGCTTGTTGTTCCATGGGAGCAGTAGTAGTAGGCTCATCATCAACATTCATCCTTTCTGTGCCTTCATCAACTGTTGTTTCTTTGAGATTGAGGAGAGAAGTTGATGCTGCTGCAATTGATTCATCAATCATTGTTTGAATATTGTCCTTCTCCCCCTTAGTGAGCTCAACTGGTGGAGCCTCACTATTATCAATTTTCTTTTTCAATTTTATGATAATCTTTGTTTGTTGATGAAGCATGTGCTCATATAAGCTCATCCTTTTGTTGATTGTATAAATGTGCCTTTTCATGTATTGCATTGTTTTTCCTTGATTTGTGAGATATGTAAGACAATTTTGTACAGTGGATTCAAGAGAATCCAATTTATCCGTCAATTGTTTGGTTTTAATACTGCCCTCACTCCATCTAGCAAGATCATCGGGCTCACTGACTGGTACATTGGCTTTAAGGTTTTCCATCCTTTCCATCAAATCAATAGATCTACCCTCATCACTTCTTGGTGATTCATTGGGTTGTTTAGACACCCTCTTCTTTCTAGAAGAAGCAGGAGTGCCCCCCCTTGTGGTTTCTTGGCACCGGGGTCCTTTAAGTAATTCCTCAAATGAGTCATCACTTAAAGTTGCCGAGGTCTGGGTCTTAGTTATGTTTTCACTGTCCTGTGCACCCACCTTTGGGGCATCAGTAGTGAAAGCCCTCGCCTCATGTCCTCTCTCCTCCTTGGAGGACAACTCTTGGAGTCTGGGGTTTGACCCAGTTTGACCCAATTTGTCCCCTGGTGTCCTTGAAGGAAGTTTTCTTCCTTTTATAAGTTGTGGAAATATTTTGGGTTTTATTTGGTAGGTCTTCCACAGAGTGAAGAGTAGCACTCTGTAGATTTATTTCAAGTTCCTGGGACACATTCAGGACTTCTATTTGTGAGGGTGATTGAGTGACTATTTGGGGTGATGCTTGGGCTGCATTTGGGGGTGATGGAGTGGGTTGAGGTTCAATTTGGGTTGTATCTATGATTGAACCCTCTCCAAGTTGTGGTTGATCTTTGATCATGTTAGGAAACAAAGGGGTTTCCTTGCCCGAAAATTTAAACTGTTTTCTCATGTTTGAGAAAACTTTCTTGTTCAACTCAGGAATTATAAAAATATTTTTAGGAGTTGACAAGTTTTGTAATTCACAGTTTATAATATGTTGAAGAAATCTGGGATACATTAAAAATTTTGAGGAACTAAGATTTCCCAACATACCTTCAAAAATCATATATGAAAAATTAAATACTTGGTCTGTGCATAAACAGACAACAGCAGAGGCTATTGCATTATTAAACTCAATCCAAGTACTTCTTTTAGGAGAAATGCAATGCTGAATAGTATGTACAAGAAATTTCCATTGTGGGGAGAGAAGACCTTTTTGAAAAGTTACTATGTTAAGTCTTCCCTCATATCCCATTTTATTTAAAATTTCAGCAATGAATTCCTTAGGAAGTGTAAACATACCTGCATCATCATGTAGTTGTAGATGGTGTCGAATCGATTGTTCAGTGATTGTGATCGTCTTTCCATCCACCGATGATTTTATCATAGGCACAGTTGCACCTTCTGTTCTTTCAGCATTGGTCTAAAAATCAACCAAGTGCTGTTGATATGCTCTCGGATTTACAGTTAGAGCAAACTTTATGTATGAGTTTCTCAGAAAATGTACGATTGGTCGAAAGTCTTTTGTACCATCTGGATTGTGTAGAAACGCACACATATTGTGGAACTCTGAGTATTTAAGATCTGTTTTAACATCGAGAGATTGTAGAGTTGCCATTGTTGTTGATTTTGAGAAATACGTATGAATTTTGTTACTGATGAAGGATTTTTGATCGTAAGTTAGGGTTTATCGAGAGGTTTTAGCAAATCGAAGTGAAGATAATGCTAAACTAATCGACTTCTGCTATTTATATCTTACGATTTATCCTGCAAAAATACAAAATTGTCCTTCGAATCATAACACAACGGTTATTTTCTTAGGGTTAGTTTGGTAATTTGATATTTGAAAGACCAGTAGTAACTTAGATATCAGTAAGAAAACGTCAGTAGTATCTACGAACATCAGTAGTAACTAAGGATTTTGACATCAGTAGTAACTATAGACATCAGTAGAAACCATTAGCACACAAGACCAGTAGTATATGTGAATACCAGTAGTACTGACTTACCAGTAGTATTTGTGTAAACCTAATACACACCAGTAGTAATGAACTACCAGTAGTATTTTGTGCACATGCCTACATACTAGTAGTACAGACCTACCAGTAGTAAAACACTTAAACAAATAAATAACTTTTTACAACAAAAACTTTACACATGATTTTAAGTGAGATTTTAATTTATCAAGATCATTCCAATACTGCTAACCAAGAAGCTGAATCTTCCTACATCAAATGCTTTTGTAAGAAGATCTGCTAATTGATCATCATTATGAATTTTAACTACTTTGATTAATTTCTTTTCATTGCAATCTCTGATAAAATGAAATCTTATTTCAATGTGTTTAGTTTTAGAGTGTTTTACTGGATTATTCACAATACTAATAGCACTTTGATTATCAATAAAAATAGGAGTTTTAAGGATAGAGATACCAAAGTCTAGAAGCTGGTTTTGAATCCACAATACTTGAGCACAACAAGCAGATGCAGCTACATACTCTGCTTCAGCAGTTGATGTTGATACATTTGTTTGTTTCTTGCATTGCCATGACACCAGTCTTGATCCAAAGAATTGACATCCACCAGTAGTGGACTTTCTATCTTGACATTCACCTCCATAGTCACTATCTGTGTAGGCTATGAGTTCAAAGGGTGAATCATGTGGATACCATAGACCAAGTGATGGTTTGCCTTTCAAGTATCTGATTATTCTTTTGACAGCCTGCAAGTGTAGTTCTTTAGGTCTTGCTTGATATCTTGCACACACACAAACACTATACATAATGTCAGGTCTTGATGCAGTTAAGTACATCAAAGAGCCTATCATTGATCTATATAAGTGTTCATCTACATCCTCTCCCTCAATATCAGGATGTAGGTGTTTGTGTGTTTCCATTGGTGTACTTGCACTCTTGCAGTCTTTCATATCAAACTTCTCCAAGATGTCTTTAACATATTTTGAATTGGTTTATCAAAATACCATCTGTTCTTTGATTTACTTGGAGTCCAAGGAAGAAGTTCATTGGACCCATAGAGCTCATCTTGAATTTAATTTGCATCAGTTCTTCAAATTCTTTGCATAATAAATCATTGGTTGACCCAAAGATGATATCATCTACATAGATTTGTACCAGTAGTATATCATCTTTGACTTTCTTTGTAAACAAAGTTTTGTCAATGGCTCCTCTTTTAAAATTATTCTTTAATAGATATGATGATAATGTATCATACCATGCTCTTGGTGCCTGATGTAGGCCATATAGAGCTTTGTGTAGTTTGAATACATAATCACCATGTTTTGGATCTTCAAAACCTGGAGGTTGGCATACATAGACCTCTTCTTCAATCTTCCCATATAGGAATGCACTCTTCACATCCATTTGATAGACTTTGAATCTTTTGAATGAAGCATATGCTAAGAATATTCTTATTGCTTCAATTCTAGCAACAGGAGCATATACTTCATCATAGTCTATTCCTTCTTCTTGAGTGTATCCTTGGGCTACAAGTCTGGCTTTGTTCTTAATCACTATACCTCTTTCATCTTTCTTGTTTCTAAAGATCCATCTTGTTCCAATGGCTCTTTTTCCTTTGGGTAGAGGTACAAGTGTCCAAACAGCTTGTAACTTGAATTGAAGGAGTTCTTCTTGCATTGCCTCAATCCAGTTTGAGTCCTTCATTGCTTGTTGAATTTTCTTTGATTCATCCTGAGACAGAAAGCATTCAAACATACATTCATTAGCAATTAAACTTATATTACACATGTTTGCAGTTAAGCTTTTGTTTAATTTGCTTCTTGTTTGTAGTGGTGAGTTAACATCACTTAGAACAAGGTCTAATGGATGGTTCTTCTGAGTTCTTGTTGTTGTAGCTCTATCAACCACTAGTTGATTTTCAAGATTGGACTCATTTATCTCAGGCATTTGCTCCTCTAGAGATCCTTCATTGTCATTGATGTTTGGTTCATCATCATCTTGGTCAGAATTGCTACTGTTATTATCTTCATTGAGATCAGTAGTATTGTTGTTGTTACTGGGATCAGTAGTGTCTTGAGAATTTAGGTTATTGCTAGGACCAGTAGTATTTTGAGTACTATTACTGGTACCAGTAGTATTTGAATTACGACTGTCCCCATTCTCAGAGTTACTACTGCTTCCAGAATTTGAGTTATTACTGTCCTCAGTATTAACTGTGGGAGCAGTATCAACTACTATGTATCTCATCTCTTCTTGACCAGTATTAACAGATGATTTTCATTCCTTTTGAGTATGACAATTTGAATCACCTGCATTTAAATCCATGTTAGAATTAAAGGATTTGGTTAGATTGTCTATGTTAAATAGCCAATCTGGACCATTTCCTTGTTCATTAGAAACATTTTCATTAAAGGATACATTGATGCTTTCTACAATTATTCTTAATCTCTTGTTGAATACTCTGTATGATTTGCTTTGAGTAGAGTATCCCACAAAGATTCCATCATCAGCTTTGCAGTCAAATTTACCAATTTGTTCTCTTGTAATCAGAATAGTACAAGGACAACCAAATGATTTTAAAAAACTTATAGAGGGTTTTCTTTTATTAAAAAGTTCATATGGTGTTTTAAAATGTGGCTTCACTATTAATACTCTTTTTTGAACATAACAGGCAGTATTAACAGCTTCAGCCCAAAAAGTGATTGGTAACTTTGAATCTGCTAGCATTGATCTTGCTGCTTCAATGATGGTTCTATTTCTTCTTTCAGCTACACCATTTTGTTGAGGAGTTCTAGGTGAACTGTATTGCCTGTCAATACCTTTAAGATCACAAAAATTAGTTAAGTTAGCATTTTTAAATTCTGTGCCATTATCACATCTTATGGCTTTAACTTTTTGATCAGATGTGTTTTCCAGTTTAACAATTAAGTTCTTGATGAGTTCACTTGTTTCATCCTTTGTCCTGAGAAAGAAAACCCATGTATATCTGGAAAAGTCATCAGTAATAACAAGACAATATTGTTTCTTTCCAATACTCATTACATTTGTAGGTCCAAAAAGGTCCATATGTAAGAGTTGTAAAGGAACAGAAATAGAATTCACAGATTTGGATTTATGAGAAGTCTTGTGTTGTTTACCTTTTAGGCATGCAACACAATGATGATCACACATGAATTGTTTTTGAGGTAGTCCAATGACCAAATTTCTTTTTACTAAATTGTTCATGTTTTTGAAATTAGTGTGACACATCCTTCTATGCCATAGTTCTGATTCAGTGGTGTTTGCCTTGGATATAAAGCAGTTGACCTCATTTGAAGAAATGAGTTCTCCCCCTATATCCAGGCAATACACATTGTTTCTCCTTGGAGTTCTTAAAACAACATATTTTTCATCTAAAATAAAGTCAGGAGAAAGAATGATGCACTCAATGTCTGTGAAAAGAATTTTGTTCTTTTTATCACAAACTTGAGACACACTGACTAGATTGTATTTTAGCTCAGCTACATAAAATACATCATCAAAGATAATTTTGCCATTTGTAACAGTACCTTTACCTGTGATCTTACCTCCCTTTGGGTTCTCACCAAAGGCTACATAACCTCCATCAAATGACTTGAAATCCTTAAGAATTTGTAGATTTCCAGTCATGTGCCTTGAGCATCCACTATCAATGTGCCATGTTCTACCTTCTTCAGGGATCTGAATGCTCTGCACAAGTAAGTAAGAGGTTAGTTAAGTTTGGGAAGCCAAGCTTTATATGTCTTGGGTTCATCCTTTGAGAAATCAAATTTAGAACAGTTAACTTTAAACATTTTTGGTACCCATACCTTTTTAGTACTGGTGTTCTGTTTTACTATTGACCTTTTGGATTTGTCTGAGTTTACTACTGATCTTGGTCTATACCCATTGTTTTTAGCCTTTGAATACTTTACTACTGATGGACCAGTAGTATTTGGGTACTTACCGTATTTAGAGTGACCAGTAGTGTTTTGAAATTTTGGTTTGGTATCAGTAGTATTTTTGAAATTAGGATTGTTACCAGTAGTGTTTTTGTACTGGTAACAGACAGGATTATAATTAGGGTTAACACCAGTAGTAAAATTGTTAAAGTTTTTACTGGTGTTGGAAAATTTAAAATATTGCTTATTTTGATTTGATTTTCCATTGTTCTTGAAGTAATTGCTGTTCTTTGTGCTTCCAACTCTTCTATGTTGAACAAACCTTGATGCACTTCTTCCAAATCGTGGTGTTTCAGCAATTGGAGTTTTTGTTTTATTTACTACTGAAGGACCAGTAGTATCTTTTAACTTCTGTGTTTTTGCCTTGTCTTTAGAGTTTTTAAATTCCTTGAACTCTTTACAATTTATTGGATTGAAGTGACAATCCTTTGCTAAATGATTTACTTTGTTGCAAATAACACATTTTAATTTATTATCCTTAGCCCTTATGGTTTTTCTTTGTCCTAAGAGTTGATTCATGTTTCTTTGATTTCCCCTTTTTAAAATTTTTGGTATATTTTCTGCATCATATTTAGGAGATTCATTTGGACTTTGTGCTGTGTGAAAACTTGTATCAATTGAGTTTGTATTTTCAGTTTGATAGATTGTAAATTCAATTGAGTTTGTAGTTCGATCATCATCAGAAAAATCATTTGATTCAGATGTTTCATTATTAGATTCAGTTTGATTTTCATTTTTTAATTCATTTATTATTCTTTCTGAACTGTTTTTGAGTGGAGGAATGAATTTATATGGAGGTGGTACAGCATGATATCCCACCCCATGAACAACTTTTTCTGTAGTTTGATTATTAGTTAATTCATCAAGAATTTTAGTGCTTCTTTCAAATTTCTTAATTGTCAATTTATTTTGTTCGATTTCAAGTTGACATTCTTCTAATTTACTTGTTAGTTCTTTATTTTTTGATTCATAGTAATCTTTCTCATCTACAGCTTGGAGCAGTTCTTCCTTTATCCTTTGATCAATCATCTAGTACACCTTTATCTGATGTTCTTGATCAGCAATTACCCCATCAAATTCATAATTTCTTCTTAATGCTTTTGCTAAATCTTCATTTAATTTAGTGTTTTCTTTTTCTAAATTTTTAACAATTTTAATACATTCAGAAGTACAAGGTTTAGGTTTTACCTCAGATTTGCTGTCAGTAAAGGCCATAAGAGCTTGATTTGGAGCATGTTCTTCTACTTGAAAGCTCCAGTCATAGCCTTGTCCTTGTTGTGAAACAAGAGCAGTTGATTTTGATCTTTTGTCTGGCTGAGGACATTCTTTTGCAAAGTGACCAAGAGTGTTACAGTTGTAACATTTGACTTTAGTTTTGTCAAATCCAGCTTTGTCACCTTTGTTGTAGTTGAGATTTGTCCTACAAGTCCTTTTCAAGAATCTTTTGGTTATAAGGCTCAACATAGCCATCTGCCATTTAAGGTCCATATCTTCAAGATCATCAGGATTCAGTTGTTCCAAATCATCACTAATTAGTGCAGTATGCACATGACTAGTGAAGAAGGATTCTCTTGCAGCATCTTCACAATCTGCAGCCTTTGCAGTTATTGACATGTTCCTGTACTAGACACAAAAGCAGCATTGTTTGAAGATAAATTAGGAGTTTTAGAACTTACCTCAGATTCAAACACTCTAAACTCATTGTACAATTCATCCAGCTCTTTTTCTTCCAGGGCATCACCTTGCCTATATATGACTGTGTACATAGACCATTCTTCTCCAAGAGATCTGAGAAACTTCCTGTTGACATCATCATTGTCAGGTTTCACACCAACTTGATTTAATTCACCAATGAGTTTGTTGAATCTATCAAAGGTTTGAGATAGAGATTCATTCTTTTGGCCTTTGAAGTTTTCAAAGTCCTGTTTCAGTACAGACTTCATGTTTCTTTTGGTGCTTTTAGTGCCAACAAATCTCTTTTCAAGTGCTTGCCACAACTGCTTTGCATCATCATATTCAACAAAGAGATGTTGATAGTCATTTGGAATGGCCAGAAGAAGAGTGCTTAGAGCTTTGAGTTCAATTCCTCTGTCTTTCTTCTCCTTTTCACACTTGATTTTGTCTGCTTCAGTTGCAGAACTGCTTGCTTGTGCAGGACCAGTTTTGTTTCCTTCAATGACAACTTCCCACATGGAATAATCAGTAATAAGCATGTATTGCTTAATACGATTCTTCCACATCCCAAAGTTATTGGGAGTGAGTATAGGGATTTTGTTAGCTTGAGTGCTTTCATTATTATCAGTCATGATTAATAATGGTGTGTTTTAAGGATTAAAGCTTTTTGTTGTTCTTAAAAATCGTAGATCTAGAACCAAATCTCTGATACCACTTGTCAGGATTGATTAACTATGAAGAGTTAATAAACACCTTTAGATCTAATTGATAATAGAAGTTGCAGCGGATCAACACTATATCAATATATTAAGAACAATGAACTGTAAAACAATATGCGAAAATATTAAGAACACATTTTCACAAAAAGCTTCAATGTATATTATCGATTAACAATACACACGTACGTTTACAATTCGTAAGGAACTATTTATAATAGTCCTTGAAGCCTAACTATTTACCCTAGTTATTCTAGGACTTGATTTACATTCGAAATATAAAAGATATACATTGAATTACATTCTATAACTAACTCTACGAAGATCTCGGACTTGATATGCTTCCAAATCGTATACCAGTAGTAACTGCAATCACCAGTAGTAAATGAGCATCGTCAGTAGTAACTTTGGTGACCAGTAGTAAGTCCAAAACCAACGTCAGTAGTAACTACTAAGATCAGTAGTATCTTCAATATTTGCTTGATCAGTAGTAACTAAGTTATAGTCTTCACCAGCATCAACTCATCAGTAGTAAGTAATTTTGCCCCATCAGTATCAATCATAGTATTCATCAGTATTAACTATGATCAGTACTAACTGCAGCATCAGTAATAAGTTGATCTGTGATCTGTTCCAACATAATTTTTAATACATTTCTACGGTAAAAACTCTTTTTGCCTGTTCTTACCCACAACACATACATTTTGAATATTGCACATATGCGAGATGATAATCGACTAATCGTTATATCTTTCTTAAATTAATAAATTTTTAGTAAATAAAGTGTTTGGTTTATCTTGTACTATGAAAATATGTAATATTATCAAAAAAATGTTATGGAGAAAATAAGTTGTGAAAAAACAATGAGGAATAAAGTTATGGAACTAATTCTACACGATATTTTTTTATACTTGTATCACACTGTACAAGTATTATTGCAAACCGTACATACATATAAATGAACTATTGTGGTGTATAATGGATAGGTTCAAATGTGTGGTGTAAAAACCACTACCTATAGGTAACGGGTATAGGTTTTTCTAACATATGCCCACTAGGCATATGTTAAGGTGAATTAATGATCTTAAACTTTCCAAGAAATCCACAAAAATCATTTAATACATCACTTAAAACTATCAAATTTAATTTTATTAAATGTTCATTGCTATAATTTAAGAAATTTTGAATTCGTTAAATGCCTCTTAATATATGCCTACGAGGCATATGTTAGAAAAATTCAAAATATAAAACACTAATTTTTCTTAGATAAGTTTTATAAAGCACACCAAAATAATTTTTTTTAGCAACATACGTACTGCCTAATTTACACCATTTTGTCCATGCCAGGAGTCCGGTACTTGACCCCACACGTACTCCCTAATTTACTCCTAATAACCGGTATTAACATAATACTAGTTATAAAAATTTATTTGACACGCAATAAACGCCATTATTGTTAATATTACTTTATTAATTCTGTAATTTGGATTTTGATAAAACGCCAAAGATGTGTGACTCAACTCCATGGCCAATATTAGAGGAGTGCCAATACATGCATGCACCAAGCGATCATGAATGGGTATTTAAAAATATTTACTTTAATTATATAAATTAGTTTTTGGTGATAGATAAATTACTTTCTTTTTTTATTAGAGTGAGGACGGTTCTTTTAGTAAACGGAAATGGATGGCACTATATCTTCAGTTCATTCGCCCATTAAGATGCGTCATTTTGCCTAAGTATAAGAGAGGGTTTGGGGTAACTTTTTGAGTATTGTTATTTTTTATGTGTTTGTATTTTGTGTATAATTGAATAAATATTGTTAGTATTAGTATATCGATGTTAGCTTCATGAATATTTAAAGAACAATCTTTTAGTTCTTTTAACTTTTAAGTAAACAATCTGTTACCAAAATTTAAATTATCTAATATCTATTACTATCTATAAAGCATTTGATAGTTTGAAATAAAATGGTTGTGTAAAGATTCAAACATAGGACCTTTTGGATACATGGAGCAAGACCAGCCATCTCCACCACAACTATTGTTGGATTCATTTTAGTAATCTCCTTATATATCTTCTGTTTTTAATTCCATGCCAAATAACACGGTGTCGTGGTGTCATTTAACGTGAAAAATAAACGGTCGTTTTCGTAAAAGACCATTGGTGAAAAATCTTTCAGGAGTAAGGACCATCAGTGTAATTTTTAAAACTAAATGTCCATTGGTGAAATTTGCTATAAAACTAAAGGACCATCCGTGTAAAGGGGAGTAAATGAGAAGGGAAAGATGAAATTACCAAAGTACCCCCACGTACATCACACGTAATGTCAATTAACGTGAAAGATAAATGGTTGTTTTCGTAAAGAACCATCGGTGAAAAACCTTTCAGAATTAAGGACCATCAATATAATTTTTAAAACTAAAAACCATTGGTAAAATTTGCTATAAACCTAAAGGACCATTCGTGTAATTTATTTGTAAATTTACATGCACATAAGCATATTTTGGTCTTTTACCTTTCTCGTTTTTATTTACTTTTTTCTTTCTCTTCTTCATCTTTCCTTAACACCGTGTTCCACAAAATATCATTAGAAGAAAAGAAAAGAAGAGGGAAGAAAAGAAGAGAAAAGATAGAAAATAGGAAATAAATATTATAAGTTTTATGTGTTCCTTAATTGGGAAGAAGAGAAAAGAAATTAAGAAAGAAAAATTAACAATTTATAAATTTACCCTTAATATATAATTTATTATGATATTATATATAATTAGACAGAATAATATGATCTAAAAATAATATAAATAATACAATAATAATTATAATAATAATTATAATAAAACTAGTTCAACGTAAAATAAGTATATAAATTATTTTTAATTTGATCTCTGTTGAAATATTATTTTAGTGAGTCAATTAAATTATTTCATATTACAGATTTATTTTAACAAGTAATCAAATTTAATTCAAATGACAACTAACTTAGAAAAAAAAACCAAATAGGAAAACTACAGCACATAATATGACTTCGAGAATTTCAGAGCAAAATATATGAATATTAAATTAAACTAATACGAATACTACATCTTCGAGAATTTAATAGCAAAATATATTAATATTAAATTAAACTAATAGAAAAATCGTACCTGTAAAGTCTTTTCGAAAATAAACGAGTAGAATTACGCTCATACCATTGGATCTGCTTCAACCCACGAGTAGAATTACGCTCATGAGTCATGAATAATAATATTACGTGTATATAAATAGGAGATAAATATTAGGTTAGGGGTATTTTAGTGATTAAAATTATTTGCTTTTGATCTCTCCAAATCTTTCCAACTTTGGGATGAAGTTTTGGAAAGAAGATTTGTATAAATTTTCTTTCCTCTTCTCTTCTCTCCATTGGAATAAAACTTTATTTTTATTTCTATCCATTTCTTTTCTCTTCCTTCTTAATTTTGTTTCTGGAACACAGCGTAAGTTCAAATCTTTTTCCCCTTTTCCTTTTTAGACGATCTGCAACCTGTAAGGCTTTAAAATCTAAAGGAGATATTTCTACCTTTCTTTATTTTTTAAAGATTCCTTTTTTCTCTCGCCTACAACAACACAACGAAGAACACAAAGATATAGGTAATAATGTAAAGCATACTGAACTTGATGCATTTGTTTTTACCAAGAAATGTGGTCAACCCTTTTAAAATTAAATCATAACCTCTTCTCCCAACCCTTTTGTTGAAACCCAAAATCTCTGCAGAACGAACCGTCTTTCGTTCCGTCTGAGAACCTGCGAATCAAACACGAAAGGAAACCTAAGTCAGAAGCCTCACGAGGGTCACCTCGTGAAGGCAGTCCGAAGCTTAAGTCAGTACTGGTATTTATGAGGTAAAGTGATGAAACGTATTGAATGCGAAAGGATCTATTTAGTATGAGCGGTTTAGGGAAGTAAATGCGAAGGCGACAGTGAAGTAAGGGACTTGAATGAATTGTGTTGCTTACCGACCTGAAGATCTCCTATTTATGGACGGAGAGTTTTGGCGGGACACTTGAGGGATCGTCTTTCGGTCCGTGTATTGCTGATATCTTCCGGACAAAACGACCACCCGAACCCTTATTACCCGTTGGGTAGAACTTCGCTACGTTCTTCGGCGCCGCTTCGCATTTAATGCGCATGCAGGCGACCCTGGAAACCCACTTACGTTTCCCATGCCCTCGAGCTTTGTTTCCAACGCCGTCGTTTTGGTCGTCCTGAGTTTATCACCTTGCTTGCCTTCGGGCATGCAATGTTGCGGAAAAGGTGATATATTATTAAGTCCCTCTAGTTAAGACAAGACTTAACCGTAGTTACCTTGTTTTAACTAATTTCCTTAATCGTCGCTACGGATTGTTTTACAAGAAGTTACCGTTAGAAAAAAGGATTTTGAAAAAATTACCGTTGTTGAGGTGACGTTCCGACCGTTAGATTTTTTAATATATACCACGCCTTTTGACATTCCGTCTTTATATATATTTCGCTTCCTTCATCACCGCCTCTTCATTCCTTCTTACCTCACTCTGCTTTCTTTCCCCTTTTTTCTTTTTATTTGACGTTATGAGGAAAGACAAACAAAAAGAAAAATCTGACAAATCTACTCGATCTGTACGAACTGCGATGAATACTTCTTGCTCCTTAAAACCTTCTGACCTTCCTCAGATCATTTCGGAATTCCATATTGATCCTCGGTTCGATCTCCGCATTCCGGGCGAGGATGATACCATAAAGTCCGCTCCCGAAGGTTATGAACCCATATACCTTCAGTTCCTGTATGGCGGTCTTCGCTTTCCCGTTGATAACTTCATTCTCACCATTCTGCAAGATCTTGATCTTCATATCGCACAGCTTGCACTCAATGCCTTCCGGAAGGTTATTGGTTTCATTATGCTATGCCGTGCTCTAGGAATTCCTCTTTCTGTGAAACTATTTCGGTACCTTTACATTGTGGCAGGTCGATCTGACTGGGCCACCTTTGCTCATCGTCAAGGGCAAGTGGAGTGTGTCTCGGGTTTGAAAGATTCCAGTCACGATTGGAAGTTCGGGTTCCTTTTCGTGAAAAGATCTGCCTTTAATGACGTCGCTTTACCATGGGGGTGGTTACATGAAGACCTTCCGATCCTCTTCCTGAACTCACACTTGAAGAAAAGAGTTATATTGGGGGTTTGTCGTCCGCGAGGCTTGTCTGGGAAGATCCGGATGAAGTATTTTTGGGTATGGCTGACCTAAGTCCGTTTTACCTTAGTCAGAATGTTCACCCCGTCTGGAAAATCAACAGTCACCCCGTATCTTTATTAAAACGCCTGGAGATGGATAAAAGTAGACCCCCAAAGGGTACTATTTCTGTGGTTAATGGCCCGATAATCCCTTTCCTTCCTCCTTCTACGGAGAGTATCAGTTCTGAAGCTACTCGCGAACCATCCGGGTCCTTCCAGGAATCTGAAGGGCATGTGGTCGTACAAGGAATTGATCCTCGTGCTGGTGACGAACTTGGGGTTGAAGATGTGGTTTCTCCGGAACCTCAACCAAGCTTGCAGAGGGTCCGAAAGAAGCGGTCTGCGAATCCTTCAGGTTCCGTGGAGAAAATTGTTCGATCGAAAAATATTGCCGAAGATGTGCAATCCTCCTCCCCGAAGCGTCGAAGGGTGCTTATAGAAGGTAAAGAGTATATATTTTTCCTTTTATAAAAGAGTTTATTGCTAAAAATGTTAAACCATTATTACTTTGTTGCAGATATACTGGATGACGTTATTGCTTCTAGCGAAGGACCTACATCGACTGTTTCCCATGTGATTGATGTGGATACCAGGCAGCCTATTTCCGTGCCTGTTTCCAGACTTACCCCCGTTTCATTTGGGTCGTCTGCCTTAGCTCGATTTAGCAGCCGCTTACTTGGTGCTAGTGCCGGCTCGTCATTATCTACTCGAAGCTTGTATGCTCCCCGTCCTACCAAAAGTCAAATTTCACTTCCGAATCCTCCGTTCATTGGTATGCGTGTGGCATAATTCGTCGTATATTCCTTTTAGTTTTTATGCTCATATGTTTTTTTTTGTATTTCTTGAAACAGGAACTGCCCTTCCTACCGGTTCCGATCCTTTGAGAAGTTCCTCAGCTGTTGAGACTCATCCTCCGGTTGTCCGAAGTGATTCCTTCAATGTTCCCCCCAAATTTCAAACTGTTATCACTAAGCCTCCAATTCCCGTTGTTCCTGTTACCACCTCACCCCTTCTCCAGTTAAAATCCAGGAGGGAGCTTCTGAACCTGATGCCTTTGCAAAAATGAGAAGCAGCCTGTTAAGCACCGTTGAGATGCTATCCGTGCTTCAAGAGAACCATGCTCGTTGTGAGCAAGTGATTGCTGAGCGGACTTTGGATTTGGACCGCCTAGAGCGCTTAATGACGGAATGTAAATCCCTTTATGTCAAGGAAGTTGAGAGTAAAAAACAACTATCAGAGTCGTTCGAGCGTGTTTCTACGGAGAATACGAGGTTGAAAGAGCGTGTTGAAGAGTTGGAGAGGCAACAGAACTCCTCTGGAGCTAGGATTGCTGAGCTTGAGAGTGCTGCGATTGAAAAGGATTCGCAATTCCGTGAGGCAGAACATAACATGGCTAAGGTGTTGTCTGATTGTGAAGCATTGAAAAGCGAAGTTGAAACTCAGAAAAGGTCTGCTGACGTTGATCGTGAAAATTTCTTATGGGTGATGCAAAAGGGGATTTCCGGAATGATTCAAGTGTTTCTGTCTTCCGATGATTTTGTTAACCGAAACGTAGCTCTGCAGGAGGAGAGCATGAATTTGGGTCGCTATCAGGGTTGTCTGGATACTCACAAGGAGTTCCAGGATTTGCTTGGTTCCCGTCCATTGGTTCACAATCATCCTGACGCAGAAAACAACATCATGACTCTCTTCCATCAGTTGGTTGCCCCAGATTACGACTTGATGCGTTCTTTGGAGGAGGGTGTTTCCAGCTTAGACGAGGTGAAAAGGTTGGTGAATGGTCTACCCCCTGGTCCGGAGGACGTCGGGGAGAGCTCTGGTCATAATCTTAATCCCTAGATGTTAGGGTTGTTTCGTTTGTCCCTTCTTGTAATGGGAATGTGTTCCCTTATTTTGTAACAGAATGCTTTATTTTGAATGCGATGTTTCTTTTATTTTTACATTTGTTTGCGTAAAATGCTGTTACTTCGTATTTTCTTACTTAGTAGGGCGTCCCCCACATAGTTGAAAAGAAAAAATTTCGGTTAGTTTCGTTCGTTAATCCGGTTTTCGTCCGGTTGCAGAATCGTGACAACCTTTCAGTTCACACAATTCTGCCCATAGCTAGGAGCGTTTTCGTTTAGTCGTTGTTTAATTTATATTCTTTCTTAGTCGTAAGATAAAAAATATGAAATAATAAAAAGAAAATTGCATCATTCTTTTACGAAACCTTTCTCGAAAGGTCAATATCATTACTTGAGTTGTCAGACATATGGTTCTTGGGGACGATTCCCAGACACAAACAAAATTCATAAGCCTATAACTCGATTACTACGACGGAAATTAAAAGTGAAATTTGCGCAAATTCCTCATATTCCACGTTCGTGGGATTTGCGATCCTGCAATGGTCTCTAACACGTACGAGCCATTTCGTCGGGTTTCTTTGACTCGATATGGACCTTCCCAATTGGGGGCCAACTTACCCAAGGGGTGACGAAGGCTAGCTTCGTTCTTCCGGAGCACCAAATCTCCAACCTTACAGCTTACGTGACGGACCCTTTTGTTGTAATATGACTCTGTCAGTGCCTTGTACATGGATTGTCGAGCTGCGGCTTCCTCCCTTCTTTCATCCACAATATCTAAATTGTGTCTTAACGCTTCTTCGTTGCACTCCAGACGGAAGGTTTCTATTCGCGGAGAAGGTATGATCATCTCTACAGGGATAATTGCTTCAGAACCGTACGTCAGGTTGTATAGCGTTTCCTTCGTGGCGGTCCTTTGTGTTGTTCGGTATGACCATAACACGCTCTGCAACTCATCAACCCATCTCCCATTTGACTTATCCAGACGCTTCTTTATTCCCTTAACGATCATTCTGTTCGTAACCTCCGTCTGGCCGTTGGCCTGAGGATGAGCCACCGAAGTGAAATTTTGTCGAATGCTCGACCTTTCGCACCAACCTTTGAACGGATTGCTGGCAAACTGTTTACCATTATCACTAATGATCGTATGAGGAAGGCCAAATCGACATATGATCTGCTTCCAGACAAATTTTATTATGTTCGTTCCTGAGATGCATACCATTGGCTCTGCTTCAACCCACTTCGTAAAGTAATCCACTGCGACGACCAGGAATTTTAAGCCTCCCGGAGCTTTTGGGAACGGGCCTACTATATCGATACTGAAGGGTTTCAATAGATACTGATTGACCACATGGGTCAACCTCCTAGTCACTTGGTTCGAACCATACTGACCTAGAACATGAACTTGTTCTTGACCGGTTAAAACCAACTAGCTGATTTAATCCCTAAATGCGGAACTGAGATTAAACCTAATCCTTAAACCTTAAAGGATTGGGATCTTGGAAATCTAGATTAGATTAACAATGGAAGAAACCTTGTACGAAAACCCAAACACACACACACACACACACTTGTGTGTGTTTCGACCAACACCAAGAACCCTAGGGTTCTTGGGTTTGAGTTCGGCCAAGAGGGAGAAGGGAGAAAAAGGTTTTCTCAAAACATACCATAATCTTGCTTAAGTTAGTCCACTGATGATGAACACAACGAGCGATCTTCTAGTTGATCCTTGTAATGATCTTCGAATCTTCAAGATTTGAAGAATACGAAGAACGAACGAAGAACACGAAGAACACAATGCTTGTGTTCTTGTGGGAGTGTTCGGCCGAAACTAGGGAGAGGGATCCCTAGGGTTTCGTGTACAATGAGCGAAGAATAAGGGAACCCCATGCCTTCTATTTATAATAGAAGGACTTTCACTTAGGGCCCTTCTAGTTTAATTAATATCTAATCTTAATTAAACTTATCTTTTTTACATATTAAACCCTTGTAGTTTATCTAGTTATTATTGTTACACTTAATTATTAAATGTCTAGTATTAATACACTTATAATTCGGTACCCATATACACGAATTATATATACTTGTATTTATACTTTTAATAATTGATTATATAATAAACTTTATATAATCTAAACAATAATATTATCCAAACACTATATGATTTAATGGCTTTAAATCATATTATGGATAATCTATAATTAACACATTGTATATTTACTCAACTAGTAAATGTACAAATACGTGTATTAATTAGTTAGTTAAACTAATCTAGTAATAAGTTAAACTTGACTTAATACTTAACTTGATTCATAAATGACTTATTATGAATCAATCCTTTTCCACGTATCATTACATATGTTACTCGAATAACATGCACTCACCGGTGTGACCCTTAAGTGTTTCGTAGGCATGGATGTATCATCATAGGTTGACTAACTGTGCACATAAATCCTTCAGATACCCCATTGGCAGAATGGCCATGGGCTATGGATACTTGTAAGGTTAACGGGTGCTGCACTCGGCACATTAGAGTAGGCTTGACAGTTCGGACACTTCTTGGCATACTCCTCCACATCCTTAGAAATTTTAGGCCAGAAATACCCTAGACGGAGCAATTTTTGGGTGAGAACTCTTGCTCCGGTATGAGAGCCACATAGACCTTCATGCACCTCAATGATAGCTGCCGCTCCTTCCGTCTGGTTTAGACATTTCAACCAAGGAGTGGAGTAAACTTTCCGATACAATCTTCCTTCTCTAACAGTGTACTTCCATGCGTTGATCCTTACTTTCCTGGCTTCTCGAGGATCGTCTGGGAGAACATCGCATTCAAGATACCGTTGAATTGGCGTCATCCAACAATCATTTCCACAATCCATCTCTGCCACCTCTTCCTTCGCCTCTTCTATACTCCGTCTAGTGAGCACTTCTACAAGGACCTTTTTTGTGAGGTGGCAGTACAACATCGACGCCATTTTGCTCAGCGCATCGGCTTCCTTATTCCGCGTTCTCGGTACTTGAGTGACTTTGACCGCTTCGAACTTCCGTATCGTCTCCCTCACCTTTGCCAAATACCTTTTCATGTGTTCTTCTTTTGCTTCATAATCACCGTTCACCTGGTTAACGACTAGCAAAGAATCAGTGTATACTTCTGAAGTTCGTATTCCCAGACTACTTGCTAGATTCAGACCGGCCAGCAATGCTTCGTATTCTGATTCGTTATTGGAGCATTTGAAGTCGAAACGGAGCGCGTATGTTATACGCTCTTCATTTGGCCCAGAAATTACGATACCTGCTCCGCATCCATCTACTCCTGCAGCTCCATCCGTATGCATCTTCCAAACGTTCCCGCTGCCTGGCCGAAGCTCTTCTTCTATGCTCATAACTGCTTCTTCATCAGGCATTTCTACCAAGAAATCCGCAAGGGCCTGCCCCTTAATACTCACTCTGGGTTTGAAAGCTATGTCGTACTCTCCTAGTTCAATCGCCCATTTTGTCATGCGTCCAGATCGTTCCGGCTGAAGGAGAATGCTCTTGACAGGTTGGTTTGTCAGTACGGTAACAGGGTGAGCTTGGAAATACCTTTTTAATCTTCGGACAGCGTATACTAACGCCAGAATGAGCTTCTCTATGGTTGAATAATTTAACTCTGCTCCTTGAAGTGCCCTACTAATGAAATACACCGGTATCTGAATCTTCTCCCGTTCGGCTATAAGTACCGCGCTGATTGCTTCGCGGTTAGTGGAGAGGTACATTATCAAAGGCTCTCCGTATACCGGACTTTCCATCGTAGGCAGGGTCTTTAAGTGTTGTTTCAAGCTGATGAAAGCTTTGTTTGCCTCTTCCGTCCACTCTACTTTTCCCCCTTTTGTGCATCCGTGAAGTGCCTTAAAGAAGGGGACGGACTTCTCTGCGGTTTTGGCCAGAAAGCGTCCTAGGCTGGCTAGCTTTCCATTCAAGCTCTGAACATCTTTAACCGTTTTTGGAGTATTCACGTTCATCAGGCTTTCCACCTTCTCCGGATTAGCTTGAATTCCTTCGACTGTTACCACGTGGCCGGGAAACTTCCCTTCACTTACTCCAAACGAGCATTTTTTGGGGTTGAGTTTCATATTGATTTGCAACAACCTCTGGAGCGTCTCCTCTACGTCTTGTATCAAGTCTGCATCTTGTTTGCTCTTTATGACCATATCGTCGACATATACTTCCAGGTTTCTCCCGATTTGTTTATCAAAAGCCTTGTCCACGAGGCGTTGATATGTGGCTCCGACGTTCCGTAAGCCGAAAGGCATTTTGATATAGCAGAATGTTCCCTTTGCCGTATGGAAAGCCATCTTCTCTTCATCTTCTTTCGCCATCTGCACTTGGTGATATCCTTTGTACGCATCGAGGAAGGATTTCCTCATGTATCCTCCTAAAGACTCCACTTTTTGCTCGATTTCCGGAAGTGGGTAGCTGTCTTTCGGGCAGGCTTTATTTAAGTCTTTAAAATCAACACACATTCGCATAGTTCCGTCAGACTTTTTAACCAGAACCGGATTCGATATCCACTCGGGGTATTGTGCACTTCAGAAAACTCCTGCAAGTACCAGGTCCTCTACCTCCTTGTTAACCACTTCGTTTCGTTCCGCCGCCATTCCTCTTTTCGTCTGCTTGACCGGAGGAAAGGTTGGATTGATATTGAGCCGATGCTCGGTGACGTCCCTTGAAACCCCACTCATATCTTTTGGTTCCCAAGCGAAAACCTTTTGATGCTTTCTTAGCAACGACTCCAAATTCCTCCGGAGGTTTGCTGGTAAATCTCTACCAACTCGTACCGCCGCCTGCGGGTAATCGGGATTAATGATAACCTGGGCTTCCTCCTGCTCCGTCCAACTATCTTGGTGAGTTGCACTGTTACATTCTAATGGAGGCATAGGCATACTCCGGACAGTTACCACTCCGTCTTCTGATGGGAATTTTAACAAACCATGTACTGTAGACGGGACGGCTTGTAATTGCCACATCCCCGTTCTTCCCAAGATGGCATTGTATCTCGAAGGAACCTTTATAACGATAAACTCTGCCAATATGGTTTTGCCATGTTGCTTTTCCCAATCTGTGAGCCTTAGGGCAAGATGTATCTTCCCTTCCGGCCACACCGATTGACCGGAGAACCCGATGACAGAAGCACTCGCGGGATTCATTAGGGCCTTAACATCTGAGGGTAGTTTGTCAAAACAATGATCGTATATAATATTTGTAGAGCTCCCCGTATCAACGTATACTCTCCGGACCATGGTCTTTGCTATGATTCCGAATATAACCAAAGGCTCTGTTCCGACTTATCCCTCCGGAATTGGTTCTGACCTTCCAAACTATACTGAACCTCCTTTCCTTTTTCCCCGGAAAGGTTGCATCACTCCTTCTTCTTCCAAAGCGAAAATCTCCGTATTATACGCTACGCCCCCCGCCTTGGGAACTTCCGCCACATGTAGGTCTGCGTTTTCTTTGCCCTTCGCTTCCCTTTCCCTCCGGTAACTTTCGCAAGTGGCCGTCGTGTGGCCCATGATTTTATGGAAATCACAGTAGGCGTTAGGATCCCGCGGGTACTTTTTCCTTGCTGTTTTTCCATCGTTGGTCGTCCTATCCTCTCCTGCTACGTATACCTCTTGCTTGTGCGAGTTGTGTCTTTCCCCTCGATACCTTCCGTCGCCTCCTTTTGACCCATACGTTCCTCTTCCAGCTTGGTACGGTTTTCCTGTGAGTCTCCCGCGGTCGTTGCTTCGATATGAATGGGAGCCTTGTCCTCCCTTCTTCTCCTGGGCTTCGAAACGCAATTTATCCGCACTCTCTTCTTCTTGTCTTAATACTTTGTTCACAGCATTAATCATATCGTCCGCCTTGAATCTCTTTTAGATAGCTCTCTGAATAATTCCCCTTCACGAAGGCCATATGTGAAAGCGGCTATGATGAGCGAGTCTTCACGGACGGGCATCTTTCTACTCTGCTCATTGAACCTTTTGAAATACGATTTGTTTGTGTCCCCCTCTCGTTGTCTACAGGCCATGATGGATTGAGATCGCTGTTGATATTTCTTCTGTTGTATGAAACTATGACTGAACTGAGCTACTAGCTCCTCAAAGCTAGCAACGCTCCTTTGTGGTAAGCTGGACAACCAATACCGAGCGGATCCTTCCAAGGTGCATGCGAAGAACATACACCATAGTTTCGGATCCATGGGTATCATTCTGATGGCCCAACGAAAACTTGCCACGTGATCATCCGGATCTCCCGTCCCATCGTACGACTTAACTCTGGGTCCCTTAAGGCCTACGGGGATCGGCATTTCGTTGATGTCGTCTGTGAATGGAGATCGGAAATTCCGAGAGACCGAGGAATGCTGTAGGAGAGAACTTTCCTTATCCCTTTATGGGGTTCGCTCCCTTCTCTCCAGAGCTCGTGTTCTCCTCCTCTCCGGAGTTCTCGTTCTCCTTCTTCTTTCTCTTCTGGACTCCGGACTTCGGGTTTGGATTGGAGGGGATTTTTCTTTGTAAACGTCCTCCGTAGACTCCTCCTGAGTAGATTCCTCTTGGGCGGGTTCCTCACTGGAATAAGTTAGAGTTCTCCCGACCCCACTTATCCCCTCCGTGGACCTTCTCCGTCTCTTCTCTTCGTTTCGTAACTTCCTAAACCTGCAAAAGAGTCTGAACTCCTCGATTTCTTCTTTTGAGGGGTCGTCCTTTCCAGTCCCGGAAGGAGGTGGGCATACCGTTGCATTGACAACGGCCGACGCGGAAAACGGAGGAGTGGGATCCCCTTCCGGCGGTACGGAGAGGAGATTCCCTCCTTTTGGTGTTGACTCGATGACTGTTTTGTTCATGGTCCCACGGATGGCGCCAAATGTTGAAACCCAAAATCTCCGCAGAACGAACCGTCCTTCGTTCCGTCTGAGAACCTGCGAATCAAACACAAAAGGAAACCTAAGTCAGAAGCCTCACGAGGGTCACCTCGTGAAGGCACTCCGAAGCGTAAGTCAGTACTGGTATTTGTGAGGTAAAGTGATGAAACGTATTGAATGTGAAAGGATCTATTTAGTATGAGAGGTTTAGGGAAGTAAATGCGAAGGCGATAGTGAAGTAAGGGACTTGAATGAATTGTGTTGCTTACCGACCTGAAGATCTCCTATTTATGGACGGAGAGTTTTGGCGGGACACTTGAGGGATCGTCTTTCGGTCCGTGTATTGCAGATATCTTCCGGACAAAACGACCACCCGAACCCTTATTACCCGTTGGGTAGAACTTCGCTACGTTCTTCGGCGCCGCTTCGCATTTAATGCGCATGCAGGCGACCCTGGAAACCCGCTTACGTTTCCCATGCCCTCGAGCTTTGTTTCCAACGCCGTCGTTTTGGTCGTCCTGAGTTTATCACCTTGCATGCCTTCGGGCATGCAATGTTGCGGAAAGGTGATATATTATTACCTTTAAACACTTGATTTTCAACTGTAAAAGCTTCAATCTTTATATTATGATTTATGTAATTAAACAAAAATTGATATAGAAGCCCATAAATTAATCAAGCTTCAGAAAAGCATTGGAACTATGGGAACAAAAATTGATTTTTGTCAGTTTAGAATAATACAAAAATGTCGCAATAAAGTACAACCTTCAATTCAATTCATACGAAAGTTTAACTATCAGTTGTATAAGGGAAAACCGTCAAAATTCATTTAAGAAAAAATTTTAATCAATCGCACAAAATTAACTTAAATCACACAAAAAGTTTCTAGGTACTAAAAAGTGGACAGTTGTCAAATTATTTGTGGAGTTAAGATAATTGCACAGTTTATTTTAGGTTTAATTATCTATTTCTTCTCCGGCTCCGGTGAGAGCTTTGAAATTCTAAAATCCGGAACGTAATGTAGAAACTGAATTTGGCGAAAAACCATAAAGAAAAAAATGGAAAACGGGAGGAACACATGAAAGGGGAAAAGAAGATGTTAAGAAAATGAAATCCGTTTGCTCCAATTTCATCTTCATCTTTCATGTTTGCATCTTCAACTCTCGATTCGCAAATGTCCCTTCGGCAATCAGTGGCTGATTCCGGTGACCTCTACCACTTTTCTCTCTTAAAACCCAAAAAAAAAAAAAAACAGATAATTTTTGTATCATGTTTGTTCAATTTTGGTTTGTTCATGATAGATTGTTTAAACTTAGATTGTGGGTTTTGAGATTTGGAAAGAGGTAAAATTGAGAGAGGATTGGATTGTACACGTGCTAATGCAAGGAGTACTAGATGCCTTAATATAATGTTAATGCAAAGTGTAAAATGACAATTTTGCCCATCATGAGCCTGGCACATGGACAATTTAACGTCCAAATTGAATGGTCGTTAGGATGAGAGACGTCCAGTGTAACAAAATGTATATGACAGAGACTTCCAATGTAATAGATGAAGTTCAGGAACTGTGACTGTAATAAGTAACAAACTATAGTGACCTTCTGTGTAATTTACTCTTGAAATTTATTTTCAGAATGCTATAGTCATCTCGATTATATATAACCGGACACAAGGTTAATACCGCTTAATCTAATTTAAAGTTTGAACTTAAAATATTTTGTCGAAACCAAAAACTCCTATGATTAATAAATGAATACAATGAAATAATCATCGCACACAAGGGGAAACAAAAAAAAAAAGATACAAACGAAATCAAATATACGACTTTTATAAATACGATTCTAAGTACCTTTATTTTTGGTTTACATACATCACACACACTTCATATTACATTACTAGGCATCGATAATATATTTTTTCGAAACATTAAACATCATATCCCGTAACACTTACAATTACTTTGAAATCCTTATAATAAGAATTTTTATTTTCCAAAGTTATATTATCATCATAACCTGTAGCACTTGGTCTTTGTTCAAAGTCATTATCAAAAAATTTCTTATCTTTGAGGCTAGTTCTATTGTCATAACCTGTGGCGCTTGGTCTTGGTTCAAAATCATCACCAAAAGTTATTTTACTTTCTAATGCGACTCCATTATCATAACCCGTGGCACTTGGTCTAGGTTTGAAATCATCACCAAAAGTTCTTTTACCTTCTAAAGCGGCTCCATTATCGTAACCAGTAGCACTTGGTCTCGGTTCAAATTTGTTATCGAAGGTTTTCGTACCTTTTAGACTAGTTCCGCTATCATGACCTGTGGCGCTTGGTCTTGGTTCAAAATCATCGCCAAAAGTTCTTTTACCTTCTAGAGCAGCTCCACTATCGTAACCAGTAGCACTTGGTCTCGGTTTAAAATCACCACCAAAAGTTCTTTTACCTTCTAGAGCGGCTCCGTTATCGTAACCAGTAGCACTTGGTCTCGGTTCAAAGTCGTTATCGAAAGTTTTCTTACCTTTTAGACCAGCTCTGTTGTCATAACCTGTGGCGCTTGGTCTTGGTTCAAAATCATCGCCAAAAGTTCTTTTACCTTCTAGAGCAACTCCATTGGCGTAACCCGTAGCACTTGGTCTTGGTTTAAAATCATCACCAAAATTTATTTTACCTTCTAGAGAGGCTCCGTTATCATAACCAGTAGCACTTGGTCTCGGTTCAAAGTCGTTATCGAAAGTTTTCTTACCTTTTAGGCCAGTTCCGTTGTCATAACCTGTGGCGCTTGGTCTCGGTTCAAAATCATCACCAAAAGTTCTTTTACCTTCTAGAGCAGCTCCATTATCGTAACCCGTAGCACTTGGTCTCGGTTCAAAGTCATCACCAAAAGTTCTTTTACCTTCTAGAGCACCTCCATTATCATAACCCGTAGCACTTGGTCTTGGTTCAAAGTCATCACCAAAAGTTTTTTTACCTTCTAGAGCAGCTCCATTATCGTAACCCGTAGCACTTGGTCTCGGTTTAAAATCATCACCAAAAGTTCTTTTACCTTCTAGAGCAGCTCCATTATCGTAACCCGTAGCACTTGGTCTCGGTTCAAAGTCATCACCAAAAGTTCTTTTACCTTCTAGAGCACCTCTATTATCATAACCCGTAGCACTTGGTCTTGGTTCAAAGTCATCACCAAAAGTTTTTTTACCTTCTAGAGCAGCTCCATTATCGTAACCCGTAGCACTTGGTCTCGGTTTAAAATCATCACCAAAAGTTCTTTTACCTTCTAGAGCAGCTCCATTATCGTAACCCGTAGCACTTGGTCTCGGTTCAAAGTCATCACCAAAAGTTCTTTTACCTTCTAGAGCACCTCCATTATCATAACCCGTAGCACTTGGTCTTGGTTCAAAGTCATCACCAAAAGTTTTTTTACCTTCTAGAGCAGCTCCATTATCGTAACCCGTAGCACTTGGTCTCGGTTTAAAATGATCACCAAAAGTTCTTTTACCTTCTAAAGCGGCTCCATTATCATAACCAGTAGCACTTGGTCTCGGTTCAAAGTCTTCAGCAATCTTACCTTTTAAGCCTGCCAATGTGTGACAATGAGTTTTCTTGGTTGGGATTGGCGATACAGATGTACCCTTTTGAGCAAATGAGAATTCTCCGGAATATGGCCTAGCGTCTGTGATGACAACGACCTGCTCGATCAAACAACATAAGAAAAATACGTAGTTAGAAAACTAGCTATGCTTCGAAACCAAATATTAAAAAAACCAACTTGCCTACGTATTAATGTTTCCCTAATTAATAGACACAACCACATATATATGGTTACCAAAGCAAATCGGTTAATCATGTCGCTTCATTTCCAAATTCCAATACGCGTATATTGAATATATAGTTGTTTATAGGTTCAAGTTAGACGTTTTTTTAGAAATCTTAATTCGTGTTACGCTTAAATTTGAAATAGTTTAAACTCTCTAAAAATTGTTTCCACTAAGCAAATAAAGATATATAGAATTTACTGCTTTGCAAAAGTAAATTAAACAATAGAATAATTTACATAAAACAAATAAAGGTTGGAAGAAAGAGGATAATTCAGTAAATATAACTCTTGTGGTTTGAAGAGATTAAGACTAATATTTACATACATTAATGTTTTCATTGATAATAGAAAAAAAAAATGTGTTACCAAAATGACTGAAAAGAGAGCCAAGAAAAAAAGTGAAGGCTTCATCATTTGACTGAAATTATTGTCTAATTGGAGCTTTTGGCATATGGATGTAATGGAATGGTGCTCCTATTTATAGTACAGTGGATGGAGATTTGTTTCTTTCATAAATCATTGTTTAATACTCGTATAATTTAATAAATAACAAGCAAATATAGACCGTTGTTTACTTGTTTTAGGACAAATCAATGTGGGTCATTTTTTTTTTTTCCTTAATTTGAGCGGCACATTTACTTTTGTTATTTGGGTCATATATTTGGCTCTAACTACTAATCATATGGTGATGGTATATGGTAGTCGCTCCGGATTAGTCATAGTCTAGTTGGCCAAAATGCATTTTAGTACTCTGAACTTAGCTAACTGGAATTTACTACCTTGAACTATTAAAGGTGCACCATACTACCCTGAACTTGACAAACTGGTCAATTTAGTACCCTGGCTTACTAACTTAGTCTTGTTTTCTCATGTGATTTGTGATACGGGTCCTACCCACTCGGACAAACTACTCGAACCCGACACAAGTGGCTAAGGCTCGGCTCAAGTTTGAATTTAAATCAAACCAAGTGTTTAGCATATCTTTTATTTTAGGCCAAAATGCATTTTAGTACCCTGAACTTGGCTGACTGGGTGTTCTACTACCCTGAACTATTAAAGGTGCAGCATGGTACCCTGAACTTGACAAAATGATCAATTTAGTACCCTGACTCATTAATTTGATCACATTTTCTCGCATGACTTACTTTCGTTGGGCTTTTGACGGATTTAAAAATATACATTCATCTCAATATATTGATATTAGAAGCAAATCTCGTGAGAAAACAATGACAAATTAGTGAGTCAGGGTACTAAATCGACCATTTTGTCAAGTTCAGGGTACTATGCTGCACCTTTAATAGTTCAGGGTAGTTGAAAACTCAGTTAGCCAAGTTCAGGGTACTAAAATGCATTTTAGCCTTTATTTTAAATGTTTGTTTTATCTAATTTGTTTCCTTATCAAATTAGAAGTTGTTTAGGATTTTACTTATATATAGGAATGTATGGAATAAGGTTGGATTAGTTGATTAATAAAACGTTTTCGTGAAAACCATAAGAACCGTGTTCGTGTTCTTCGTGATTCGGTTGGCCGAACACAAACCCCAAGCTAGGTTTATAGCTTCCATACGATACATCCGTATCAAGTGGTATCAGAGATGAACAAACGATCGCCCGTTTTTTGGGTGCACTACGAACCGACATATCGGATGTCGTCGTGCTACAACAATATTGGTCTTTTTCTAATGTGTGCAGGTTAGCTCAACGAGTCGAGAAGCAATTAGCAAGCAAACAACGACCTACACCGTCACGATTTACCAACCGACAACCGCCGGCTCCACAGGGGACTGCCCGACCCGAACCAAACAAACCCGACCCCACAGTCCCGAACACACCTGCGGCCTCACGGTCAAACATACTCCGTTGTTACAAGTGCTAAGGACTTGGTCATTTAAAACGTGATTGCCTGAATAAGCAAATCGTTGCTTTCACTGACGAACCACCACCCTCCTATGATACCGAGGAAGAAAACGAGTCCGATCAAGCAGAAATCCTTTACCCCGATCGTGGAGAAGCACTCGTGATACAACGCATCCTCAATACGTCCGTCCACACCGAATCGGCCGAAGACACACAGTGGCTTCGGAACAATATTTTCCAAACCAAGTGTACGTCTAAGGGTAAAGTTTGCAATGTTGTTATTGATGGGGGGAGTTGCGAAAACATTATCGCCACATCTATGGTGGAAAAACTAAACTTACCACTTCAACCCCATCCTGAAGCGTATCAACTTACATGGCTAAAAAAGGGCAACATCATCAAAGTTACACATCGGTGCTTGGTCCAGTTCTCTATCGATAATAAATATGCAGATGAATTATGGTGTGAGGTCCTTCCAATGGATGCTTGTCATCTCTTGTTGGGACGCCCTTGGCAATATGACCAACGTGCCAAACACGGCGGTTTTCGTAACACCTACTCGTTTAAAAAAGACGGTGTCAACATCACCCTCGCCCCACTTGACCCACGTACCACGGGCGCCGAGTCAATGCTTGTATCCGGCCCTGATTTTACCAACATCAGTAAACCGATTACATCCAAAACCGGACACATTATTTTCGGCCTTCTTATTGCGGAAGAAAACCCGGTTAGTACTACCATTCCACCAGAAATCTCACCTTTACTAACCGAGTTTCGTGACGTTTTTCCAGACGATATACCCCACGGACTTCCCCTACAACGGGACATTCAACATTGTATTGATTTCCTTCCACGAGCTAGCATCCCTAATAAACCCGCATATCGAATGAACCCAAAAGAATTCGAGGAACTACATCGACAAGTCAAGGAATTTCTAGATAAAGGTCTCATACGCGAAAGCATGAGTCCGTGAGCCGTCCCCGCACTTCTCGTTCCTAAACCCGGCGGAAAGTTTCGTATGTGTATTGATAGTAGAGCGGTTAATAAAATCACTGTTAAATACCGTTTTCCAATACCAAGATTTGACGATTTACTCGATCATCTTCACGGTGCGTCCATATTTTCGAAGATAGATCTCCGCAGCGGATACAACCAAATCCGCATGCGGGCGGGAGACGAGTGGAAAACCGCGTTTAAAACACGTGATGGATTATACGATTGGATGGTCATGCTGTTCGGACTTTCTAATGCCCCGAGCACATTCATGCGGTTAATGAACCATATTTTTAAACCGTTTATCGGTCGGTGTGTCGTCGTTTATTTCGACGACATTCTCGTGTTTAGCCATTCCGTCACTCAACATATCGGCCACATGCGAGATATTTTCTCAGTCCTACGTGCTCAAAAGTTATATGCCAATGCAACTAAGTGCCATTTCCTTACGTCCGAGGTAATTGTTTTGGGCTATCTCGTTTCGGGCCACAGAATTCGCATGGATGAGTCCAAAGTGTCGGCTATCACCACATGGCCACCACCAAAGTCCCTACATGATGTTCGAAGTTTCCATGGACTTGCTTCTTTTTACAGGCGCTTTATACGCAATTTTAGTACCATAGTCGCACCAATCACCGAAACCCTAAAGCTTAGCAAGTTCACTTGGTCCGACACCGCACAAAAAGCTTTTGACACACTTAAAAAAACCGTCACACAAGCACCCGTGTTGGCTCTCCCCAATTTCGAACATGTGTTTCAAATCGAGTGTGATGCTTCGGGCGTCGGGATCGGCGGAGTCCTCAGTCAACAAAATCGGCCCATCGCGTTCTTTAGCGAGAAATTAAGCGACACAAGACGACAATACAGTACGTACGATAAAGAGTTTTATGCCATCGTCCGTAGTCTTGAATATTGGCGCCATTATCTCCTACCGGGTGAGTTCATTTTGTATTCCGATCATCAAGCACTAAAGTTTATTCAAGGTCAATCAAAGCTCAACCCTCGCCATGCTAAATGGGTCGAAATGTTACAAGATTTCAACTTTATAATCCGACACAAAGCGGGTACCGCTAACTCGGTCGCCGATGCGTTAAGCCGCCGACCCGCATTTACCACTGCCGTCACTTTTGAGGTCCTTGGTTTTAATTCCTTCGCTACTTTATACCAAGATGACCCGGATTTTCGCACCGTGTGGGCCAACACAGTAGATTCACCGTACCGCGATTTCTTGAGAAAAGATGGATTGCTATATAAAGGCAACCGGTTGTGCGTTCCAATGTCTTCTTTTCGCGAAGCAATCATCCTCTAATGTCATCAAGGCACACTTTCCGGTCATTTTGGTCGCGACAAAACCGTAGCATTAGTACAAGACCGTTTCTATTGGCCAAAAATTAGCCGTGATGTGTCCAAAATCTTAAACCGATGCCGCATTTGTCACATCGCTAAGACACATCATACGAATCAAGGCCTATATACTCCACTACCTACACCGGAACGTCCGTGGGAAGATATAAGCCTCGATTTTGTTTTGGGCTTACCTTTAACACAACGGAAGAAAGACTCGATTATGGTTGTGGTTGATCGTTTCTAAAAAATGGCACATTTTATACCGTGTGTTAAAACGTATGAAGCCTCACAGGTTGCCCGTCTTTATTTTGATGAAATTGTGAGGTTACATGGCGTCCCAAAGACTATCACTTCGGATCGTGACGTCAAATTCGTTAGTCATTTTTGGCGTACTTTGTGGAAACGTTTAGGTGCAAAGTTACAGTGCAGTAGTTCTCACCATCCACAAACGGATGGACAAACGGAAGTTACGAATCGAAGTTTGGGGAATCTACTTCGTAGTCTCGTTGGAAGTAATCCAAAGAAATGGGATCTAGCCCTCCCACAAGCCGAGTTTGCCTACAATCGGTCCAACCATAGCTCAACGGGACGAAGCCCTTTCCCTGTCGTTTATGGGCGAAACCCTTTCACCCCACTCGATCTCGCACCGTCGGTTGAGCACGAGCATTTTAGCGCAGAAGGCGAAGAACAGGAAAATCAAATTAAGTTATTACATGAACAAGTCCGTGATCAAATTGCCAAACACAATTTACAATACCAAACAAGAGCAAACAAACATCGAAAAAAAGTCGTTTTTAATGAAGGTGATTATGTGTGGATATACTTGCGACGCGACCGATTTCCGCAAGGGAGATTTGGCAAACTCCATCCGCGAGCCGATGGTCTGTTCCGTGTGCTTAAACGTATCAATGACAATGCTTATAAAATTGACCTTCCCGGGCACTACAAGGTATCGGCAACTTTCAATGTCGCTGACTTGTCTCCGTATGAGCCGGACGATAATGATGACTCGGGGACGAGTCCTTTTTTAGAGGGGGAGGATGATACGGATCCTACCCACCCGGACGAACTACTCGAACCCGACACAAGTGGCTAAGGCTCGGCTCAAGTTTGAATTTAAATCCAACCAAGTGTTTAGCATATCTTTTATTTTAAATGTTTGTTTTATCTAATTTGTTTCCTTATCAAATTAGATGTTGTTTAGGATTTTACTTATATATAGGAATGTATGGAATAAGGTTGGATTAGTTGATTAATAAAACGTTTTCGTGAAAACCATAAGAACCGTGTTCGTGTTCTTCGTGATTCGGTTGGCCGAACACAAACCCCAAGCTAGGTTTATAGCTTCCATACGATACATCCGTATCAATTTGCTTCTAATATCAATATATTGAGATGAATGTATATTTTTTAGTCCGTTTAAAGCTCCAACGAAATTAATTCAAGTAAGAAAATGCGATCAAATTAATGAGTTAGGGTACTAAATTGACCATTTTGTCAAGTTCAAGGTACCATGATGCACCTTTAATAGTTCAGGGTAGTAGAAATTCCAGTCAGCCAAGTTCAGGGTACTAAAGTGCATTTTGGCCTAGTTTTAATCTCTTTGGGTAAATTTTACCAGATGGTTATAGAAATGTTAAAAAAACGGCAACAATAACGATTAGGTCATGTATATTAATTACGAGCCTAAGTTTAATCACCTCGGATTTCTTATAACGATTGTACCTGTAAATTTTTTTTGGCTCTTACCTATTCACAAAAGTCTATGGGTTTAAACTTTATTAGTGAATTTTTTTTTCTCAAAATGGACAGTGAAATGTTATGAAACAATTATATTAATATTCTTGTTAGGCTAATTCATACATACATTTGAATCAAAAGCTTATCCTTATGATGGATTAACATGTTTATTTTGGTCACAAAGATATATACAAGAAAATAATTTATATTAAAAGATAATGTATAAAAAGAACTACTTTCTTACACGTTTTTAGTAATTATATTTATCAAAATATTATAATAAATCTGACAGATGAATTAACCCAGTGTGACACGTCTAAAATATGCATGAAATATGGCATTCACGATCTATAGTGGTTCATCGTCGTCCGTCTACCCCTGTGACCAATTCCACTCGTGTCAGTTTTATTATAAACATTTCTTTTCTAATACATCCCAAAATTATTATTAACTTGAAAATTACACCAATTAAAAAAAATAATTAGGTGACAAATATATAATTCTATTAGTTGTATGGTGTAATAAATACATTTTTATTAAATTATGTTATTGAGAAGAAGGGAGTAGTAAAAATAAGAGGGTGCATGACCACCCTTTGGTGGGCCACACCTAAGTAGAATAAAAAATAATAAAAAAAATTTAGTGAAAATTTTTATATGGTCCATACTTCAAGTTTCGTGGAATCCCCAGTTGACTTTCATCTTGAATTCCTCACTATGTACGACGCATCGTAATTATGAGAGAGATTGGCGACGCGTCTCCTTTACATTCGGTCGTCCTGCGAACAATGTTTTAATAAATACATTATTGATAGTATTTATTTTTGTATATGAGGTACAAGCGAGATTAAATTATAAACCAATCAATATCCTTATGAATCACGTTTCATTTTAATAATCTCCATCTTTCATTCTTGGTTATCTGAGTCCATCAATTATACCTTTTATATAATTGTGGTACCAAATTTACTGTTAAAAACCATATAATGCCGAATTCAGTTCAATTTAAAAAAGAAAATATCAAAATTAAAATATAAAAAAGAGTAAATTATATGAATGGTCCTTTAGGTTTATAGCAAATTTCACCAATGGTCCTTTAGTTTTAAAAATTACATCGATGGTCCTTATTTTTGAAACGTTTTTCACCGATGGTCCTTTACGAAAAAGTCCGTCTATTTTTTAAGTTAACTAACATCACATGTGATGCACATCGGGGTATTTGGTCAATTTGTCTTTCTCCTTCTCAATTAAATTACACGGATGGTCCTTTAAGTTTATAGCAAATTTCACCAATGGTCCTTTAGGAAAGACAAATTGACCAAAATACCTCCATGTGCATCACATGTGATGTTAGTTAACTTGAAAAAAGACGGATTTTTTCGTAAAGGACAATCGGTGAAAAACTTTTCAAAAATAAGGACCATCGGTATAATTTTTGAAACTAAAGAACCATTGGTGAAATTTGCTATAAACCTAAAGGACCATAATTTGCTCTATAAAAAAATGCAACTTTTATCATCCAATGAAATTGGGTTCGTTGAAAGAGTGATAATAAGGGAACACGGCCAAAATGATAAGAGAAAATGTATCCGGAATGCCTAATAAACATGTACGAAAATATGAATAGGAATCAAAGATCCACCATATGTTCGTTAAGCTCATATATCTCGATATAGATAGTCGTTGAAAGAATCCATTAAGTTGAGTAACGTGTTTTTAGTCTTTTATTATATTTTTTTAACGGCTATTTTTGCTAAGTTAATGGTTCGAGTAATACAATGATATCCAAACAGATTATATGTCTTCCACGAATCTATCTCCTATTTTTGAGAAATAAACCTCGCATCTTTTCTTTATCTTCTAAGAAATGCTCTCATCAAGTCTCGAACTCATAACCTATTTGAATGAAAATCCCTCAAAGCTATTCTTGATAGGCAATTGGTATATTGGTTCACTTTTATTATATAATATTATTATATCATTTTGAATTTTGATAACTATAGCCTTTATATTAAAGAAATTACTACATGTGTTATATGTATTTTTAATAAATAAAAAACAATTCTTTAGATGCAATAGGTGATCACTAACTTTTTATACATGAAGAGTTCTCACTAACATTTCCCCAAATCTAAGATTATGTTGCTATCATATACATGAGTAATGGTATTGGTGTTTATCATTTGTGCTAATGTGTTTACCGATTTGATCATGATAAGTATTGAAATCAAAGGTTGATATGAAGAAAAAAAAATTAACGGATTACACATGTCAAGCTTAGAAGTACATAGATAGACATATAAGTAGAAAAAAAATATCATTTCTCCATATACATATATGGCGTTTCACTTTTAAAACATACATGATACAAGGTTATTATTATACCAATAAACTACTTGCACAAAAGGAGATAAGATTTGCCATAAAGATTGAAAGTTGATATTAATTAATGAGAAATAATATAAGTGATAAAATCAATAGATAATATTAGAAAAGAAAATTAGTATATTATACGTGTCATGTTATTGTGATTAGCAACATGCGGTATGCACAAATAGTAGACATTAATATTATTTTTCTTACCATTCAAAACTTATAGTCTAGTGAGATTGGTGTAAAATGTAAAGAGTTACCAATGACCTATAATATAGGTAATTAGTTCAAATCTTATTATGGACAAATAAGAATAAACTAGACGTTGTTAAAAAAAAATATCATTTCTCTTAATTAATTTAGTTTTTCTCCATTTGCTAAGGTTTGGCAAGACGTTTTGTTCAAGGTCAATATTTATATCATCTAACTGTTTTCTCATTTCATTGCTATATACGTTGCTGCTATCATAAAATCCTATCAAACGAATTGTAGATATCTTTCTTAGATTTTTTTTTCTTATGAATTGTTATTATACTTTTATCTTGCTATTCACCGCAAGATAATATGTATATATTAGGATTTTGGAAATCTCTCATTGATTTGAGAGTATTGTATTGATTGATATTTATAGAGTACAATAATACATGATTTAAATGGTAATAGGATATACACAAATAATTAAACTATATCTACGTTATATTTGAAGTATTCCTATTACCCCCCCCCCCCCGCGCAAGCAAAGAGGGGGAGGACCAACTCGAAGCTTGGATGTGAACTCCTCAAACAATGGTCGAGGAAGGCTCTTGGTGAAAATATCCGCGAGCTGGAGATGTGTAGAAATATAGCGAGTGTATAGTTTACCGGAGAGGACTAACTCGCGCACAAAATGATAATCAATGTTAATGTGCTTAGCTCGTTTGTGCGATATCGGATTTTGACTTAAGAAAAGCGCACTGCGGTTATCACATAATGTAACGACCGAGATTTTTGTAAATAAATAAATTGTACAAAAATATGATAAATAAGGATAATTCATTTCAGAACCGTAGGAATTGGTTTCGTGTCATTTGGACATCGTATGAGGAAGTTATGGACGAAACCGGGTCGAGCCAAGGACCGAAAAGTGCAGCCATGCTGCAATGGGAAAGTTCACGGCGTGAACTTTTGTTCACGACCGTGAAGTAGCAACAGGGAATTGAGCATGTTGGCGCGAACTACTTCCCGACCGATTACCGATCGCGAAGTGCCAGGGACGCGAAGTTCGCGTCGCGAACTTAAGTTAGCGATCGCGAACTATAGAACTCTGTGTATATAACGAATTTGAGGCTAGGGTTTAGACACCTACACCCCTAAAACCCTACCAGCCGTTTTTAGAGAGAGAGAGCTCGTTTTTGCTGTTCTTGGGCTTGAATCTTCATCAATCTTGGAGATTTCTTCATCAAAGGTAAGGATTCTTGATTATTTACTTACCTACCTTAGTTTCAAGCTTTTCATGGGTATCAATGGTGGTTTTGGGAACCAACCACATCATCTTTGGGGAAGATGATCTATCATGAGTGTAAAACACTCATGGTGAGCTTGTAATCAATGTGTACAAGCTAGATTTCAGTTTTATGGATAGAAATATTGAACTAGGGTTTGAGATTTCCACCAAGTGGTATGAACTTGGTGGTTGGGAATGTTAAAATGGATTAACTAGTAGTTAGTTATGGTTTATGACTAGATTTGTGATGATTTTGATAATAGGTCATCAAGGAGTTGAGATTGGAAGTACTTCTTTGTTTGGGAAGTAGAGATTGTGTTGATTTACACAAGTATTGGATAGCATTGCTAAGGTGAGTACATGTGATCTTTCTGAGTACATAGTAAACCATGTTTTATGAATTGAAATGATTTTAGAGTCGTTATTAGATAAATACTTTTAATAAAGAAAAGATTGAATTGATAGAGTATGAGTTTAATTTAATTTAATTTAATTGAATTTGTAAATTGATTTGCTTAGTTACCACTAGTATGATTGAGTTGTGATATGGGCCTTGACCCAAGTTGATGATTTGTTATGTGGTAGCTAATCGATTGGATCCTAGATAACCCACACCAGTTGGGGGAGTTAGTGACTACTACTTGGGGCGGTACCACCCTACGCAAGAGTAGTATGTCGAGAAATAGATAACCCGGAAATCGGGGGAGTTTGAGATAACCCGGAAATCGGGGGAGCAAATAGATAACCCGGAAACGGGGGAGTTTACCTAGATAACCCATATCGGGGGAGTTGTTTCGGGGAGGCTCGTTACGTATGTGTTTGGCTTATGGCAAGCCTTAGAGATTGATTGACTATGTGCAATTTGATAATTTAATGATTATTATTTTATTGCAAATTATTTTCTAACCGGGTCAAAAACCCATGTTTCTCACGAGACAATATTTGTCTCACGTACTACGTTTACTTTGACTATGTACTCAGGTTCGGGAGCAAGAGGTTAGGCGGCCGTAGAGATAGCATTTGGATGATTAGCTCGGTGTACTTATTTAATTCCCTAGACTATAGTTTTGATATATTTGTAACACCGGTTTGATACTTTCCAATTACTCCAAATGTTTTGTTTAATCCACATTTTCGGATATTATGGATTTTTATGTTAAACTTATTTATTTAAAAAGTTTAAATTGTTTTGAAAAATCGGTGTGTTAGTGGTATCAGAGCATTAGTCTAAGTGAATTAGGTTGGTTACCCACCCTAGACTTAGACTTTGCTTTTGGGACATTATGTTCTATAGGAAGTTAGGTTGACCTTTGAGAACTAGGGTTGACCATTGAGGGAATTGTTTTATATCGAGCTATTCTTATGTCTAATTTTGACTTTTAAGTCAACTTATTGAATTCTAATTGGGTTGACATCTTATTATAGTAAGATGGCTAGAACCAGAAGTGGTCGATTATTGGATGAGGAACGAGCTTCGAATTTGAATCAAGACGGGAATGGATTGGCCAATTCGGGTATCGGGAATAACCATACTCCGGTAACAATGGAGGCCATTCAATCCATGCTCACTAATATGAGAAATGTTATGCAACAAGATGTTAACCGAATCATAAACGATCGGTTGAACTTAGGAGGTGATGATGATGAAAGGGAGGAAGAGGAACGTCGCTTTGAGGGGGAGAGGGAGGAAGGTGAAGATTCCCCTCAACTCACTAAGACCAAGTCAACGGGAAACACCAATCCGACCGAGAAATCCTCCAATGGGGAAAGTGGTGAAGAGAGAAAGATTGAGCGTGAAGGATGTTCTTATAAGACATTCCTTGCTTGCCGTCCCGAGTTCTATCTCGGGAGTACGGAACCGAAAGTGACGGTTCAATGGATTCGAGAGACGGAACGTGTGCTTGAAAGTAGTAAGTGCAAGGAGGAAGATATGGTGACTTATGCCTCACGTTTGCTCAAAGATGATGCTCTTACATGGTGGGACACCGTGTATGAAACCTTAGGCAAGAAAGCCATTTACAAGATGTCGTGGGAGGAGTTCACTAGGAGACTCAATGAGAAGTATTGTCCCGAAAGGGAGTTAGAGGAGTTGTTGGAAGAGTTCTTGCACTTCAAGAAAGGCAATTTGACCTTGGATGAGTATACCAAGAAGTTCACGGGATACCTCCCGTTCGTGTCAAGTACTTACCCAACCGAACGTAGTCGTGTGGTTCGGTTTGCCAATGGGTTACCATGGGAATATGAACTCGAAGTGAAGAGGGCAACCACTCTTGATGAGGCGATCAATGTCGCCCGAAGTGTCGAAAAAGTTAGCAAGAGAAGAGTGCAAGAGAGATCGATTGGTAATGAGAAGAGGAAGTTTGAAAGCTTTTCGGGGCCATCCAAAAAGAGCAAGTTTGCCCCGAGCGGGTCGAAACAAGGAAGTGTTGGTGGATGTAGGAAGTGTGGTAGGGACCACAAAGGAGAATGCAAGGCGGATTCTAATGGTTGTTTCAAATGTGGTCGTTTTGGCCACAAGGCTAGAGATTGCAAGGTTAAAAGCCTTGATGAAGTGGAATGTTTCTCATGTCATGAGAAGGGGCACTATAGTAATGTGTGCCCAAAGAAGGGAACCGAAACATTGGTGTCGACCGCTCACAAGAAACCGGAGCCGTCGAAAGTCAAGGGGCGTGCTTTCCAACTCACGCGTGAAGAAGCCAAGGAGACTCATGATGTCGTCTCAGGTACCTTATTCATAAACTCCATACCCACTTATGTGTTGATTGATTCGGGTTCTACCTATTCTTTCATGTCTCATGAATTTGGTGCTAAGTTTAAGGTTCCACTAGAATTACTTGATGAATGTATGAAATAGAAGTAGCCGATGGGAAAACCTCTATGGTTCAACATGTCTATAGAAATTGTGAGGTAGAAATCGATAACAAGAAGTTTAAGGTTGATTTGATGCCCATGGGAATTAAGGCTTTTGATGTAATTATTGGGATGGATTGGTTGGGAATCCACCAAGCCAAGATTTTATGTGGAAGGAAGTTAGTGTCGATTAAATCTCCCGAAAATGAAAAGGTGTACATCTATGGGGAAAAGAGGCATCGTATGCCAAACTTGTTAACCGCAATTAAGGCAAGAAAATGTTTAGCGAAAGGTTGTGCATCATTTATAGCCTATGTCCTAGATGGAAGAAAAGAAAAGAAGACGGTTGAAAATGTGAAGATTATTCGAGATTTTCCCGAAGTTTTTCCCGATGACTTGCCCGGTTTGCCACCGGAGAGACAAGTCGAGTTTCGTATTGATTTAATCACGGGGGCGACGCCAATTGCCCGAGCCCCGTATCGTCTAGCTCCCACCGAAATGAGAGAGTTGATGGCTCAACTTCAAGATTTGCTCAATAAGGGTTTTATCCGTCCTAGTTCGTCACCATGGGGTGCACCGGTTTTATTTGTGAAGAAGAAAGATGGTTCGATGAGAATGTGTATCGATTAACGAGAACTAAACAAGATGACGATTAAGAACCGATATCCTTTGCCAAGGATAGATGATTTATTTGATCAACTTCAAGGAGCCGATTATTTCTCTAAGATTGATTTGAGATCGGGCTACCATCAAGTTCGTGTCAAAGAAGGTGATACCGAGAAGACGGCCTTTAGGACCCGTTATGGTCATTATGAATTTTTGGTTATGCCATTCGGTTTGACGAATGCCCCGGCAATTTTTATGGACCTCATGAATAGGGTTTGTAAACCATTCCTCGATAAATTCCTCATCGTATTCATCGATGATATCCTTATTTTCTCCAAAACCGAAGAAGAACATGAAGAACATTTGAGGCAAACTTTGGAAGTCTTGAAACGAGAAAAATTGTATGCTAAATTCTCGAAGTGTGAATTTTGGTTGCGGGAAGTTCAATTCGTAGGTCATGTGGTATCTCGAAGCGGGATAAAAGTTGACCCGTTTAAGATCGAGGCGGTGAAGAATTGGGAAGCACCGAAGACCCCGACCGAAGTTAGGAGTTTTCTTGGGTTAGCCGGTTACTACCGAAGGTTTATTGAAGATTTTTCCCGAGTGGCGGTCCCACTCACTAGACTAACGAGAAAAGACGTGAAGTTTGATTGGGGGAAAAAGCAAGAGGACACTTTTGCCTTGTTGAAAGAAAAGTTGTGCAATGCACCGATCCTCACCCTACCCGATGGTATGGAAGACTTCGTGGTGTATAGTGACGCCTCGTATAAAGGGCTCGGTTGCGTTTTGATGCAAAGGGGAAAAGTGATAGCTTATGCTTCAAGACAATTAAAGAATTCGGAAGAAAGGTATACAACACATGATTTGGAGTTAGCGGCGATTATTTTTGCCTTAAAGATTTGGAGGCATTACTTGTATGGTACAAGGTGTATCTTGTACACGGATCAGAAAAGTCTCAAGTATATGTTTACACAAAAAGACTTGAATATGAGGCAAAGAAGGTGGATTGAATTGATTAGTGATTATGATTGCGAAATCGTCTATCACGAGGGGAAGGCCAATGTGGTAGCCGACGCCTTGAGTAGAAAAGCCTATGGAAAACCGGTTGAGGCTAAGTTAATGCGGATTGATGTAGTATCTAGCTTCATTGAAAGTATAAAGACCGCACAAATGGAAGTGATGGGAAAAGACGAGTATAGACAAGAGAGGTTGGGAAAGAACCAAGTATTTGAAGAAAATGGTCAAGGGTTGAAAACCGTGAATGGACGAATTTGGGTCCCGAAATTCGGTGGAAATCGAAAAGTGTTGTTGAATGATGCTCACAAGTCTAAGTATTCGATTCATCCTGGAAGTACAAAAACTTATCAAGACTTGAAGAAAATTTATTGGTGGCCCGGGATGAAGTCGAGAGTAGCAAAGTTCATATCAAAATGTGCCACGTGTGCACAAGTGAAAGCCGAGCACCAAGTACCTTATGGTGTTGCACAATCGTTACAAGTGCCGGCCGGGAAATGGAATGATATCACAATGGATTTCATTGTTGGCCTCCCAAAGACGAGTAGGAATCATGACGCCATATGGGTGATTGTTGATAGGTTAACGAAAAGTGCATTATTCTTAGCTATTAGGGAGACCATGCCACTTGAGAAATTGGCAAAATTGTATGTTGATGAAGTTGTTCGTTTGCACGGGGTACCATTGTCAATTGTGTCCGATCGGGATGCAAGGTTTACCTCGAGATTTTGGAGATCACTCCAAGAAGAGTTGGGGACGAAGTTGAGATTGAGCACGGCTTACCATCCGCAAACCGATGGTCAAAGTGAAAGAACGATCCAAACGGTCGAAGATTTGTTGAGGTCGTGTGTTTTGGATTTTGGTGGTAAATGGGATGAACATTACCGTTAGTTGAATTTTCATATAACAATAGTTATCACTCGACCATTAAGATGCCACCGTTCGAGGCTTTATATGGGAGAAAATGTAGGACGCCTTCTTGTTGGTTAGAGGCGGGTGAGACAAGACTCACGGGTCCCGAGATTGTAAAAATAACAAATGAGAAAATTGGAATAATTCAAAGGAATATGAAAGTGGCACAAGATCGCCAAAAGAGTTATTCGAGTTTGAAAAAGCGACCTTACGATTTAAATGTCGGTGATATGGTGATGTTAAAGGTGTCGCCTTGGAAAGGCGTGATGAGGTTTGGTAAAAAGGGCAAATTGAGCCCAAGATATGTTGGCCCATTTAAGATTTTGAAACGGGTCGGTTTACAAGCGTTTAAGTTGGAACTTCCACCCGAGTTGCAAGGTGTCCATGACACCTTCCATGTTAGTAATTTGAAGAAGTTCTTGGGCGAGGTGGAGAACATCATCCCACTTCAAGATTTGCGGGTCGATGCACCCAACCGATTGATTGAAGAACCCGAGGCCATATTGGAGGCCCAAACAAAGAAATTGAGGAACAAAGAAATTGAATTGGTGTTGGTCAAGTGGAAGCATTCCCTTGGGCCAAACTTGACTTGGGAAGTCAAGGATGAGATTAAGAAACGCTACCCGAACTTTGTTGATTATGATGCGATTCCGAGGACGGAATCCTCTTAAGGGGTAGATAGTTGTAACGACCGAGATTTTTGTACATAAATAAATTGTACAAAAATATGATAAATAAGGATAATTCATTTCAGAACCGTAGGAATTGGTTTCGTGTCATTTGGACATCGTATGAGGAAGTTATGGACGAAACCGGGTCGAGCCAAAGACCGAAAAGTGCAGCCCTGCTGCAATGGGAAAGTTCACGGCGTGAACTTTTGTTCACGACCGTGAAGTAGCAACAGGGAATTGAGCATGTTGGCGCGAACTACTTCCCGACAGGTTACCGATCGCGAAGTGCCAGGGACGCGAAGTTCGCGTCGCGAACTTAAGTTAGCGATCGCGAACTATAGAACTCTGTGTATATAACGAATTTGAGGCTAGGGTTTAGACACCTACACCCCTAAAACCCTACCAGCCATTTTTAGAGAGAGAGAGAGCTCGTTTTTGCTGTTCTTGAGCTTGAATATTCATCAATCTTGGAGATTTCTTCATCAAAGGTAAGGATTCTTGATTATTTTACTTACCTACCTTAGTTTCAAGCTTTTCATGGGTATCAATGGTGGTTTTGGGAACCAACCACATCATCTTTGGGGAAGATGATCTATCATGAGTGTAAAACACTCATGGTGAGCTTGTAATCATTGTGTACAAGCTAGATTTCAGTTTTATGGATAGAAATCTTGAACTAGGGTTTGAGATTTCCACCAAGTGGTATGAACTTGGTGGTTGGGAATGTTAAAATGGATTAACTAGTAGTTAGTTATGGTTTATGACTAGATTTGTGATGATTTTGATAATAGGTCATCAAGGAGTTGAGATTGGAAGTACTTCTTTGTTTGGGAAGTAGAGATTGTGTTGATTTACACAAGTATTGGATAGCATTGCTAAGGTGAGTACATGTGATCTTTCTGAGTACATAGTAAACCATGTTTTATGAATTGAAATGATTTTAGAGTCGTTATTAGATAAATACTTTTAATAAAGAAAAGATTGAATTGATAGAGTATGAGTTTAATTTAATTTAATTTAATTTAATTTAATTGAATTTGTAAATTGATTTGCTTAGTTACCACTAGTATGATTGAGTTGTGATATGGGCCTTGACCCAAGTTGATGATTTGTTATGTGGTAGCTAATCGATTGGATCCTAGATAACCCACACCAGTTGGGGGAGTTAGTGACTACTACTTGGGGCGGTACCACCCTGCGCAAGAGTAGTATGTCGAGAAATAGATAACCCGGAAATCGGGGGAGTTTGAGATAACCCGGAAATCGGGGGAGCAAATAGATAACCCGGAAACGGGGGAGTTTACCTAGATAACCCATATCGGGGGAGTTGTTTCGGGGAGGCCCGTTACGTATGTGTTTGGCTTATGGCAAGCCTTAGAGATTGATTGACTATGTGCAATTTGATAATTTAATGATTATTATTTTATTGCAAATTATTTTCTAACCGGGTCAAAAACCCATGTTTCTCACGAGACAATATTTGTCTCACGTACTACGTTTACTTTGACTATGTACTCAGGTTCGGGAGGAAGAGGTTAGGCGGCCGTAGAGATAGCATTTGGATGATTAGCTCGGTGTACTTATTTAATTCCCTAGACTATAGTTTTGATATATTTGTAACACCGGTTTGATACTTTCCAATTACTCCAAATGTTTTGTTTAATCCACATTTTCGGATATTATGGATTTTTATGTTAAACTTATTTATTTAAAAAGTTTAAATTGTTTTGAAAAATCGGTGTGTTACACATAAAATAGAAGGTCGACCAGAAGGTAGCACATGTAGTTCCCGTAATAAATGTGTAACTCAGATAATTTCTGCCGCAGTATTCGCGAGAGCTCGATATTCAGATTCACAACTTGATCTTGAGACCGTTGGTTGCTTCTTTGCACTCCAAGAAACAAGATTACCACCGAGAAAAATTGAATACCCATATGTGGAACGCCTTGTTTCAATACATCTAGCCCAGTCTGCATCAGAATAACCAAGTACTGTGGGTGATGTGGCATGAGAAAAGGAAAGGCCATAAGATAAAGTGCCCTTAACATATCGCATGATCCTTTTTGCAGCCAGAAAATGGTCGTTCATTGGAGCATGAAGAAACTGTTAAAATAGAAAAGATTGAAGGAATCAACTAAATTGGTATGTGATTACATCATATCACGTAACTTAAGGAATGAAGATCTCTGGTTCTTTTTCCTCAAAATTGACAACAAACCATTTATAGTTTCCCATATTTAAATCATTGTAATTTACTATATATTGTGGTTGTTCGATCATTGTAAAATATAACTCATAAATCAATAATAAAAACTTCTTGATATCATGGTATCAGAGCAGGTCATATCATCCTATACCCTCTGATTTTCCAGTCCCTCAAATCAATAAAACCAAAACCGAGCTATCATGCCTAATGACAATATCTCGAGTTCTGATCTATCACTACAACTCTCAAATCTGTTGAAAAACAGCATTGCTCAACAACCCCAACACCCAAAACTATCCGATAATCTCCAAATCAACCTCAAACTTAATAGCCAAAACTACGCACTATGGACCCGGATGATCCGAGTAGCCATAGGCGGAAAATCAAAATCCTTGTTATCACACCTTACCTCGGATCCTCCCGATCAAACAAGTACAAATTATGAGCAATGGGAGCAAGAAGATTTGATTGTTTTCTCGTGGCTCATCCAAAACATTGAACCCGTAATCGCAGGCAATCTAACCGAGTTTCCCACCGCAAAACAGTTGTGGGATGCCTGGGTAGTTACCTACAACAGCGGGAGAGATAAATTACAAACCTTTAATCTTCATGTCAAGGCTAACGATATCAAACAAAGCAACAACTCTCTTGAAGATTTCTGGATCTCATTACAAAGGGTATGGGGAGAGATTGATAGGATTGACCCAAATCCCATGAAATGTCCCGATGACATTAAAACATACTCCAAAATCAGAGCAGAACAGAAGCTCTTTCAGTTTCTAAATGCTCTTGACCGACGATATGAACCCATTAAACGGGAAATACTCCTGTTAGAACCTCTTCCATCCGTGGAGGCAGCATACGCTATGGTTCGTAAAGAAACTGCCCACCAAAATATTTTGGGAACAACTGTCAACGAACCACACGGCATTGCAGCAGGTTTAATAGCCACTGAAATAGAGGGATTAGGGCTTGTTTCGAAAGCTAATCGCCGATCTGACCATAACCACGTCGGGTCATCCTTTCGGGTTGACAAAACGAAACTTAACTGTGATGAGTGTGGAATGACAGGCCATATCAAAGAACAATGCTTTAAAATAGTCGGCTACCCCTATTGGTGGGCGAACGGAAAAAAGAAGGGCAGCAAACATTTTGGAACTGAGAAAGGGAAAGCTTCTATGGCCGTCGATACCAAGGAGAACGGTGACGGCACTGATAAATGAAATCCCACCGGATTTGGGGGGATGGCAGCGGCGTCCGGCTGGAGGAAAGAAGAAGATGGTCATTTTTCAATGACTACAGGTATAGGGGGCGAGAGATTTTATGTCTTGAAACCCCCACCTTATCTTCATAATACTTCCTTTATTCATTTTATAAAAGAAAGTTTCAAAAATTGTAAAAAGGGGTCAACTATTAGTGGTGTGGCAAATATCGCCCAAAATCCAAGTAAAAAACGAGAATTGTCATGGATATTTGATTGCGGAGCAACAGATACTATGACTTATGATTTATCAGATTTTTCCACACCAACTAAACCGACAAAATCATATATAGGCACCGCAAATGGAGATAAAATGATTGTAAAAAATGGGGGAACTTTTGAAATTTCACCAACACTTAAACTTTCAAATTGTCTTTATGTCCCGGCACTATCTCACAAACTCTTGTCAATAAGTCATGTAACAAAGGAGTTAAATTGTTCAGTTCTTATGCAACCCACTTTTTGTATCTTACAGGATATCAGGACGGGATCGATCATTGGGCGTGACACTGAAATAGAAGGGTTGTATTATGTGGATGAGGTGACTCAAAATGGTGTAGTAATGCTCTCTCATGGAACAACGGAACGAGAAGCATGGCTATGGCATAGAAGATTGGGACATCCCTATACTGGTTATTTGCATATTTTATTTCCTAAATTATTTCCTTCAAATTGTAAGTCACATTGCGAAACTTGTGTGTTAGCCAAAAGTCATCGCAAAACATTTAAACCTAATAATACAAGGGTTGATTCACCATTTTCATTAATTCACTCAGACGTGTGGGGTCCAGCTCCAATTATAGGGGGCAAGACTTTCGTTTTTTCGTCTTATTCGTGGATGATTGCACACGAATGACCTGGGTGTATTTATTAAAAAATAAATCTGAAGTTCTTGATAAATTTATCATGTTCTACAACATGATTCAAACCCAATTTCAAAAAAACATTAAGGTCTTTAGATCTGATAATGGAGGAGAATTTGTCAACTCCAAAACAAAATGTTTCTTCGAAGACAAGGGGATAATTCATCAAACCACTTGCCCTCACACTCCAGAACAAAACGGTGTCGCTGAACGAAAAAATCGTATTCTATTAGAGATAACCCGAGCTCTTCTAATAGAATCACAAGTTCCAAAGTCTTTCTGGCCAGAAGCTCTCGTTACAGCCGCCTATCTCATTAACCGGCTCCCTACTCAAATTCTGAAATCCAAAACCCCATTACAAGCCTTTATTGAATATACCAATCCTCCGTATGTTCTCACTCTTGAACCACGTATTTTTGGATGCACCGTTTTCGTTCACATACCAAAGTCACACAGAACTAAACTCGATCCTTGTGCTGAAAAATGTGTCTTTGTTGGATATGGAATAACTCAAAAGGGATACCGATGCTATAACCCAAAAACTCATCACATGTTTACAACTATGAACTGTGATTTTCTTGAAACTGAGTACTACTATACCTCCCAACACAGTAGTCAGGGGGCGAGTGATTGTTCTGACACACTGGGTTGGTTGAGGTATGTTACACTTGAAGACAAAAGGAACGACGGTACCTCAGATGAGTCGCATCTCTCCACACAACCCGAAGACCAAAACAGTGTCACGCCAACTGATCCCAACCTGATATCTGAGGTAAGTAACACTGTACCTGATCCTATACCAAATCATATTGAAACTAATGAACAGGAACAAGAGAACCAAGAAAATACTCCACCTGGGCATAATGAACATGAGCAAGAACATCCTTCCGCATAAGAAGAGCCAGTGGAGAAATATGTACTGCCACCAAGGGTAAATCGGGGAGTTCCACCGAAACGCTATTCTCCAGACAAAGAGTCTAGAGGGAGCAGATATCCAATGGCTAATATAGCTAAAGGAAACCTATCAGAGGAAGCCAAGGCGTTTGTTGCATCTATATACTCTGATGAGGTTCCGTCTAGTACAGAACAAGCGTTAAAATCAAGAAAATGGAAAAAGGCAATGGAAGAAGAAATGGAAGCTCTCACAAAAAACAACACATGGAAAAAATGTGTCCTGCCACCTGGAAAGAAAACGGTGGGTTGTCGATGGGTTTATACAATTAAGTACAAACCAGATGGTACAATTGAGAGATACAAAGCAAGATTGGTAGCTAAAGGTTATACACAAACATACGGAATCGATTACTCTGAAACGTTTTCTCCAGTTGCTAAAATTAATACAATCAGGGTTCTCTGTTCTGTAGCAGCAAATAAAGAATGGCCTTTACATCAATTTGATGTGAAGAATGCATTCTTACATGGGGAACTAAAAGAGGAAGTGTATATGGAAGCTCCACCAGGATTCACAAACAAGTTTGAAGAAAAAGAAGTATGTCACCTGAAGAAATCCCTCTATGGACTAAAACAGTCCCCTAGAGCATGGTTTGGCAGATTTATCCTAGCTATGAAAAGCTATGGTTTTAAACAAAGTAACTCAGATCATACGTTATTTCTCAAAAAAAGGGGAAAACTCATAACGTGCCTAATAATCTATGTTGATGACATGATTATTACCGGAGATGACAAAGAAGAAATAATCAAATTGAAGAAGTGTTTATTCACGGAATTTGAAATGAAAGACCTGGGGAGACTAAAATATTTCCTTGGAATTGAAGTCCTAAGGTCAAAACAATGAATCTTCATGTGCCAGAAAAAGTACATTCTCGACTTACTAACAGAAACCGGTATGATCGATTGCAAACCCGCAGATACCCCTATGATCGTAAACCAGAAGCTTTATATGGAAGAAAATGCTGAGTTTGCTGACAAAGGAAGGTACCAACGGATGGTGGGAAAACTGATATATCTCTCACATACTCGACCTGATATAGCATATGTTGTAGGAGTAGTGAGTCAGTTTATGCATCAACCCCAAAAGAATCATATGGAAGCAGTCTTGAGAATCTTAAGATATCTCAAGGGAACAACAGGACATGGAGTCTTGTTTAAACCGAACGGACACCTAGAAACTCAATTATATACCGATGCAGACTGGGCAGGAGATAAATACAACCGAAGGTCTACATCAGGCTACTTTACCATAGTGGGTGGAAATCTTGTTACATGGAGAAGCAAGAAACAAAAGGTGGTCGCCCTATCTAGTGCTGAAGCTGAATTTCGAGGGATTGCAAGGGGTATAACTGAAGTATTATGGGTACGAAGACTTCTAACTGAGATAGGATATCCACCACGAGAAGCTAGCAAAGTTATAAGTGATAATGAAGCAGCCATTCAAATTTCAGAAAATCCAGTACAACATGATCGAACAAAACATGTAGAAGTGGATCGACACTTCATCAAAGAAAAATTAGAGGCAGACATCATCACACTACCGTTTGTCCGGTCAGAAGAACAACTTGCTGATATTCTAACAAAATCTGTTAATGAAAGGATTTTATACAATTGTCTAGACAAGTTGAATTTTGGAAATCCCACTATTCAACCTGAGCGGGAGTGTTAAAATAGAAAAGATTGAAGGAATCAACTAAATTGGTATGTGATTACATCATATCACGTAACTTAAGGAATGAAGATCTCTGGTTCTTTTTCCTCAAAATTGACAGCAAACCATTTATAGTTTCCCATATTTAAATCGTTGTAATTTACTATAAATTGTGGTTGTTCGATCATTGTAAAATATAACTCATAAGTCAATAATAAAAACTTCTTGATATCAGAAACTGACTCACTTGATTAACGGCATAAGAAAGATCCGGATGAGTGATCGTTAAGTATTGAAGAGCTCCAACCAAGGAACGGTAGAGCGTAGGATCATGAAATGGTGTTCCTTTACTTGTAAAATAAGTAGTGGCCGAAAGGGGTGTAGAAGCGGGTTTGGCTTCCAAAAGGTGAGCTCGAGCAAGGATGTCATGGGCATACTTAGACTGACATAAAAAGAGTCCAGTGTCGGTATAAGAAACCTCAAGCCCAAGAAAGTAGTTTAGTTTGCCAAGATCGGTAATAAGAAACTCTTGATTCAATCGTGAGATAAAAAGTTTGAGACGATTAACATTATTTCCCGTAAGAATGATATCGTCAACATAAACTAAAAGGTAGATAATGTCCGAATCCTTTTTGAACACAAACAAGGATGTGTCGGCTCGACTACAACTAAAACCAATGCTCACGAGAAAGGAACTCAAACGTTGAAACCACGCGCGAGGCGCTTGTTTGAGATCATAAAGTGCTTTCTTTAGACGACACACATGGTTCGGGAAACGAGAATCAACAAAACCCGGAGGTTGTTCCGTATGAACAACATCAGATAAGTCACCGTTTAAGAAAGCGTTTTTGACATCCAATTGGTGAAGTGGCCATCGATTTAGTACAGCAAGCGATAAAATGATTCGTACCGTAGAAGCTTTGACTACCGGGCTAAAGGTTGCAGAATAATCAATGCCCGGTATTTGAGTGAACCCTTGAGCAACGAGACGAGCCTTGTATTTATCAGTAGTTCCATCAGCAAGATATTTTGTACGGAAGACCCATTTTGAACCAACAACATTTGAAATAGTAGGACGAGGGACTAAATCCGAAGTGGCGTTAAGCGTTAAAGCTTTCATTTCATCACACATGGCAGAGTACCATTTTGGGTCTTTGGCAGCAGTCTTGAATCCTTTGGGTTCTTTTGTGGTAAAAAGAGCATGATGTAGGGCAGAGCTCGATAAATGAGAAAGATCTGCAACATGTTTTGGCTTAAAAATACCATCCTTGGAACGTGTTTGCGTAGGATGAGTAGGGACTGGAGGAGGCTGCTGTGGTGGAACCGGTGGTGCAAGAGGCTCGGGAACAGGCTGCTCAGGAACATGTTGTTCGGGTTCGAGAGCAGGCTGCTCAGGCACGGGTTCAGGAGCTGTAGTGGTGGCATGCGAATTATCGCACATTTCACAATTTGGAGATGAAGATGTAGGCGATGGAGCAGGCGGTTCCGAGGCTGCAGTGGTGATCGGATAATCGTCACAATATGTAGTTAATAATAAAGAAGTTGCAGCAGTGGGTTGTTGAGTGCCTTCAAATGGAAAAAAATCTTCATCAAAAAGTGCATGCCGAGTTGTGTAGATGTGTTGTGTTGACGGATCTAAGCACCGGTACCCTTTGTATTGCGTGCTATAACCAAGAAAAATGCAAGGGGCACTCCGGGGTGCAAGCTTGTGAGATGAATAATTTCGCAAATACGGATATACGCAACATCCAAAAACTCTAAAATTCCCATAATTCGGTGCTGATGAAAATAATAACTCGTAGGGAGATTTGTTGTCAAGAAGCTTCGTTGGGAGCCGGTTGATAATATAAGCAGCGGTACTAAAACCATACGTCCAAAATTTTGTTGGGACGTGTGAATGAAACATGATAGCCAAACCGGTTTTCGTTATGTGCCGATGCTTACGTTCGGCACGTCCATTTTGCTGTGGAATATATGGACAAGAAATGCGATGATGTGTGCCATTTTGTGACAACAAATTTCGAACATGGGCATTCAAGAATTCCGTTCCACCATCCGATTGAAATTCCTTTATTTTGCAAGAAAACTGCGTTTGAACAAAGGTAATAAAAGCCGAAAAAATATTGTAAAATCAGATTTTTGCTTCATAGGGTAAACCCATGTGAAACGGGAATAATCATCAATAAATATGGCATAATATTTAAACTCGTCAGTAGACGTAATAGGGGAAGGTCCCCATAAGTCACAATGAATAAGGTCTAGCACATAGGAAGAACGTTTTAAATTTAGGTCAAAAGGTAAATAAACGTTTGCTTTTAGACAATTGACAAGGTGAGCACAATTTAGGATTAGGCAAAACAGAAGTAAGAGATAAACAATCCATTTTATTTAAAATTGAAACAATGTCATTAGAAACATGACCTAATCTATTATGCCATAAATCAAAAGACGCTTTAATGCGTTTAGAGGAAAGTTTAGCTAAAAAAGCATGTTGACCGTGCTCGAGAACATAGAGACCATTCCTACGTTTTCCTTGTGCTAGAGTTGCCCTTGTGTGTCGATTCTGAATAAAAAACATGGGATCAGAAAATAAAACGTCAATAGGATTGTCTTGAGTAAGTTTGCTAACCGAAAGTAGACTTTTGGTAAGCTTAGGAACTACAAGAACATCAAGTAATGAAATATTTGGAGATAAATAAGTATTGCCAATATGTGAAATAAGTTCACCATTACCGTTACCAAAAATTACTGATTCATTACCGGAATAAGGAGATGTAGTTTGAAGGTTTGATGGAGAAGGAGTCATGTGTGCGGAAGCTCAAGTATCAACAAACCAGTCCGGAATGTCGGTATTGCATTGGGCATTGAAGGCTTGGGCCAAATTCGCATCAACAGTGGATGGATTATGCGCAAACGATTGTACATCGGGGCATTGTGTCGCATAATGGCCCTCTTTTCGGCATAATTGACAGTGCGGGGGACGTCTATTGCCACGACCGCGGCTACGCTGTGATGAACCACGGTAATTACTTCGACCACGGCCTCGATTTGAGTCAGACGAGCGACCGGTGGTAGAAGAGTTAAAAGCTACGGGTGTCACGGTTGAGTCACTTATGGATTGAAGAAACATCTCGTGACTTTCGGCTTGAGAAACAATATACCTAAACTTTGGACGTGGGATAAGGAGCCGTTGGGTAGTAGAGAAGGTTTCAAACGAGGAACCAAGCCCGCAAAGAAACCAATGAAGCTTGTCATCGTCGGGAAGCGGATGACCAATAGCCTGTAATTGGTCACATATGTGTTTAAATTTCCGTGAGTACTCGGAAACAGCGGTAAAGCCCTTTTTTAAATACCGAAGGGAGTCGCGAAGTGTGTGGGTGCGTTCAAGTGAATTGTGTTTGTTAAGATTCTGCGAGAGCAACCCAGACATCATGCGATGTGTTATGCCCAATCGTCTCAGCCATCGCTTCTTCAGTGAGAGAGGCTTGAAGAAGAAGGAGGGCTCGCTGGTCTGCTGCGATCCATGCAGTATATGCCGGATTAGTGGAGGATGATTCCTCGGCAGTGATGGTTGCCGATGGTTTTGCGATTGAACCATCAACATAACCAGTGAGGTTTTGATAAGCGAGCAAGGGGAGAATTTGTTTATGCCAAAGAAGGTAGTTCGTGGAGGACAATTTAATTGTGATCATGTGAAGTATAGTGGAAAGCGGTAATGGAGCATCAGGGGAAGAATCGCCAGTCATGGTGACGATCAAGGGTGAGCAGCCGTCGGAAAAAAATAGGGTTTAGGGAAGGAGACGACCGAATGAAGGTGCCAAGAAAGGTTAGGCTAATACCATATTAGGGTTTTGGAAATCTCTCATTGATTTGAGAGTATTGTATTGATTGATATTTATAGAGTACAATAATACATGATTTAAATGGTAACAGGATATACACAAATAATTAAACTATATCTACGTTATATTTGAAGTATTCCTATTAGTATATAATCTACAATTTTTTTCCCCATATAATCCATTGATTTTTACATTTATCTTGATCTAGTGAGTAGAAAGATAAGTATGCACAAATTATAGGAATCAATAACGTTTGGTCACTGAAGATAACACATACGTATTATGAATTTAATGAAGACAAATATATATAGTTAGAAGACAACCTGAAAAGGTGTTTCGGGTTGTTGGTGATTAGTTATCTTATATGTTCAAATTCTCATCATCCCATTACATTATCTGAACAAACAAATATTTAACGATCACTCTCCGCTTGTGGAATCAGAGAGTGATCAAGAGTTCAGATAGTCATAGTAGGTTCAGTGTGTGTTTGACAATAACACAATGAGTCTTGAAAACAAATTCAAAGATAGTTTCAATCTTAATGAAAGTCAATGAAGTAAGCACAGTCGCTGAAGAACCATGAGTCGTTCAACATTAATTAGTCGATGGAGTTTCAGTTGTCAAAGAAAGTACAAGTATTATAAGAAGTCATTGAAGAAGGAAGAGTCGCTGAAAAAGGGAATCCTATACATATCTTCCAGAAGATCTCAACAACCACTAAAAGACAAAAAGTACAAGTCAGAATTTTGTTAGTATTGTTGATCGCATGAAACATACTTAACACCAACAAAATTCTTACACGTGGACAATTCGTACATCCTCTAAGTTGTCATTCATGTAAACCCTCTTAATATCGAAGGTGATGGACGAATTCAACACACACATAACACAACTTTTAACGATTCTCACTCTGCTCTCAACGCAAATTACAATTCTCTCAAATCAAAGTGAAATCACTAGTGATACTTATATTACGGTTATTCATCAATTATATCAGCGTCATATTAGTGTCTGAATTTGTATTCGGTTATTTGTTGATAATACTTGTTATATTTATCATTTGTTTATTATTATTGATTAATAAAGAAAGAGGTTGAAAATATTGTGTATATTATTTAATTGATCAGTAAACTCGCTTTAAGTGTATTGAACCTAAAAGGGAACCATTCATGTGGTTGCACCTATTCAGCTAGCCTTGAGAATACAAACTGACATACCACCACCACTAAGGCATGTTGCAGTTCAGTTGAAGAAAAATGGAAAGGTATTGCTCTTCAACATTTGATCCTTTTCTATCACAATGAGTTCGGAGTGGGTAGATTTCCGCGAAATATCCTCGTTCTAAGACACATTATTTATAACACGTCAGATTATAATCTCTTATAAACTTTGCCGATATAGTCTCAAAAACAAGAAAACAAACATCATACTACATTTTTTTATATAAAATAGACAAAATTTAACATTATACATACAAGTTTGTTGAATTGAGTGATGTGTTTTCCAAATTTTACTATTAAGTAATCCCTTATTAGTTATGCATTATCACTTGAAATTATTGGTTCTTCATGATCACTTGAAATTATTACAATATCTACATCGATGATATCAGAAGTGTAGAACTCATATTGGAAATTATGTGTTCGCAAATTCTAACTAACATATATTATATATATGTATATATATATAGCATCAAAAATCAGGTGTTTTGACGCGTTTTTAGGAGATGTGCGAACCGGGGAACCACACATGATACGTAAATTACTTCTGGTGTGCGTTTTTATTGTGTTTACAATAGATGAATGAGTTGTCAATTCGCTCACACAAGGAAGTCTCAGTGGTATTAACAAGTAGCTTCAAACACACATTAGGATAGTGTACCCACATATTAATATAGGCTAATGGTAAGACAGAAATTATATTCGAACCCAGGGGGAAAAAGGACCAGCGTACTTCTATCGATTTATTAATTACAAACAAACAAGTAGAAAATACTATTTAGTTTAGGAGTTTTAAGTTTTACCTAAATTACTAATTAAGAATAAACAATATTTATAAAAGTATTTATTTAGATAGAATCCACTTACCAAGTTAAACTATGTAATTGTTATGAGACACATGTTATAATGATTGATTTAAGAAAACGCATTCATATGATAGTCATACGCCCACCAGGCATGTGTATAAGGTCTCATACTCAACAAAAAGTGTCTTTCTCATATTACCACTACGGTCGACGTGTAATAAAAGATAAAAAGATACTAACTTTGTAGTGGTGGTTATTCAACCCAACATCCCAAGTTAGTATATGTCATATACAAGTGTGTCAATCCAATACCCCAAGTTAGTCCATGGGCATATGCTAGATAGTTTTGTCAACCCACAAAATATATCATCAATCATACAACTATAATTGAAAGGGTCTCCATATGACGTAACTAAACCTTTGATGCTTCATTATCATGTGAGCTAAAGTATAACATAAATTAACACACATAACATACAATCATAACAATCACATAGCAACCAAACTAATCTTCATATAACTAAGTAAAAATATACTAACTTAGCCTAAATACATTACACTAACCACAATCAACGCTACCTAAATAAGCTTATAGTTTAATAGTATTAGTGTAATACGTAGTGTTTCCCATCATGACCTATTAGTCATGGGTTCAAGTCCCGCTGTAGACAAATTGGAGTAGATTAGATGTCGTCAGAGGCATACTTTTACCTCATATTTTATGTATCATTATCGTAAATTTATTTGATAACCTGAAGAAATATTTGATTTCGCCTACTGTATCATCCCAAAACCCGGCCTAGTAGTTTAATGACCTTAAGGAACCGGGAAGGAGACTCAGTGATACTAGCTCACCGAGTTAAGGAATCGAAGGTTGAATTAAAGGTGAGTGGATTTAACCTACAACTCGGGTTTCGATTCTTTCCGTTTGGTAGTTGCATACTTGTAAAAACGCAGGAAATGTAGCAACCCTGGAGAGTTCACGACGCGAACTATAGTTCGCGGTCGTGAACTTCGAGCAGAGATTTTGGGGCCGAATCGTGAACTACTTCGCGACCAAGTTCCCGACGCGAATAGGAGTTCGCGACGCGAACTCTGGGGGTTCGCAATGAGAACTTTCTGGATTGTTTTGAATCGTGTTTCTTTGTAGCTAGCCTACTTGATATGTATACCTGGTGATAGAGGACTACTATACATGACGACAATGTGCACATTCAGGACGAGGTCAGTGTCGGAAGGATAACGACTGGGCATAGTGTATCCACGAACGTGGTATTCGGACCTTACCTGCATGTGTTACACGTAAGGGGGTTTACCGGTGAGTTGGGTGCAGCGCTATCGATTACCATGGTTATGGCCAACCATGGTTTAGGGTTCGGCAGAGCCGCTGATCCTCACAAATTGGTTACCCCATCGGAGATGATACTTGTTTACGTGCTTTAGTGCTTAGCATAGCTTGTAGTTTTATTCATTCACTTAGCTTTTGTGCTAATCCCTCCCTCATTGACACATTTCAGGTTGGAAGGCTTGAGACGGGTTGGGCTTTGGACATGGCGTTTGACCATGCATTAAAAAATGTGTTTTGTGAAATGAGCCTAGTTTTTGTAATACCGTCTTTTAACTAACTTCATAAATTGTAATATTTTGTGGGACCACGGTTTGTAAACTTAACGTAACTAGGTGCTAGACTAATTGCTTCCGTAACTTTATTATTAATGTTAAAAATGGTTGTCTTTTTTTTAAAAAAAAAAAAATTGGTTTTCAAAAATGCAGTGTTACACCTACAACCTCTAGTTGCAATATGTACATTGTTTCTTTTAACCTGGCTATAATTAGGGGTGATCAGAAAAAACGGGTAATCGTAATTGGAACCGGAACCGCTTTGGAACCGCCGGTTCCGGTTCCTAAAATTATGGAACCGCCCTAATAGGTTCCGGTTCCGGTTCTCAAAATTTAGGAACCGGTAACCGGTGGATAACCTGAACCGGTAATTATTCGGTCTATTTTTGTTAAAATATTATATATATGATAAATTTAATGTCAAAATTTAACAATATGAGAAACTTTGTGTAACTTTTAATGAGTTTAGTCATTAATCAGTATAAATATAGTGTTCTAACGATAAAATATATAGACAATCATAAATTTAAGTGTTTGGAGTTTATGACTATTCAAAGATTAGTGGATAAAATGATAAAAAATGATTAATATTTAAGCTTTACATCTAATTTTAATTTTACGATTTTAGAAACAGGATAACCGGAACCGGCACCGGAACCGGAGGTTCCGGTTCCGGTTCCGAAAATTGAGGAACCGGTACAAGAGGTTCCGGTTCCGGTTCCGGTCGGAACCGGTGGGTACCCGGCTATGCTCACCCCTAGCTATAATGGCGCGGTTACAAATTATTTGATGCGGTTATAGACTCAATAAATTTCCTTTCGTAATATTTAATCCCTACATTAAATTGGATTGAAGATTGTGGTTGTACATTTCAAGATATATCTATTACTATACTATACAATTGTGATTCAATCATCTGTTAATATACTGTTCACATATTTGACGGAAAGATCAACGGTGTTAATCATTTTTTACTAAAAACGTGGTTGTTATTCATTATTTTTAAAACCTCCCCCTAAAAATAAGGGTGAGTTTCTTTAATATTAAAAAGATATTTCAGTATGTACCCCTCAAGTATTTATTAATGTCAAAATGAAAACGGAGTTATTCACTATTTATAAAACCTCCCCTAAAATAGGGGTGAGTATCGTTAATATTAAAAAACATTTCAGTAATTACCGCTCAAGTATTTACTAATGATGAAAAAAATTTCTACTATTTTCATTAATCTTTTATTTATTAAACAAAATAGAATATTTATTTTCTAAAATTTTATCCGATTCAAATTATGTGATACATTATTGGTTTCACGTTTTGTAAGACGAAATATTATAATGACGGTCATATTAAATTAAATTGGATAGTTAGTTGGGGACGAGACGACTAGACCCACATCTTTTGAATAAAGTGATGTTAATGATGTTTAATACTCACTCCGTCCCAATATTATTGTCCACCAGACAAAAACACATATTTATTTTTATAAATTACATTAATTAACTATATCACCAATCAAATTTTCTCTTTCCACTTAAATATTTTTTGATTAGTTGAATCTTGAAAGTAGACATTTATTTTGGGACAGACCAAAATAGAAATGTGAACAATAAAATTGGAGAATGGAATAATATATATAAATTAATCAAATTATATATATTTAACCTAATTATATATATATTGAATTATTCGTGACATGTTAAAATATATATTTAACCTAATTATATACTAGATAATCTCTTTGGTACCCACACAATATATCGGGTTAGGTTATTTGACATTTTTTATTCAAGTTATATGCATAAAGACATTTCTTTATAATATAGTAGAAATAGTTTTCAGCACAAAATAAATCCAATATGACATCTTTATTTAAGAAGCTTATACAAAAAATGAAGAAAGTAGTTCCGCAGCAACGCGCGGATGGTTAGTACACTTGTTCTCTACAACAAGTACAATTTGGATACATATTTTCTTTCATGCTATGGTTGGAGGTTGGAGGTTGGAGGTTGAAGGTGTAGATGCCGCACCAACAAATGTTTTCAAGTGGTGCAGCTTTTAGAGTCACATTAAAAATACTTTCTAGTTGTGTGGTTTTATCATGGCCGCACCAACAATTTTTAGTTTGGTGCATTGTTATCTTCTTAGATTAGATGCTAGAGACATACTTTTACCTCATATTTTATGTATCATTATCACAATTTATTTCACAAATAAATTATGTATATATGATAATGATATGTATTTTGTTATATGTATTTCACTTTATAGCAAAAATACATAAAATATGTGAATCAAATATATTTCACTTTATAGCAATATGATACATCTTTTCTTTTAACCTAGTTATAATGGCGCGGTTACAGATTATTTAATGAGCTTATAAACTCAATAAATTGGAAAATTTTGTTGAATCCTTCTTCTAGGGGTGAGCATAAAAACCGAACCGAAACCGAAAAACCCGAAAAAATCGAACCGAAAAAACCGAACCATTTGAAAAACCGATATCAATAATTTTGATTTTTTGAAAACCCGAATGTTTGGGGCGGTTTTCGCGGGCATAAGAAAAGCCAAACCGAAAACCCCGCTCCGCCCCTCCATTATATATATTTCAAGTTTTATAAAAATATATTCTTATACTTTTAAAAGATTTAATATTTAATTATCTTTAAAAAAAAAGATATGAATGAATTTTTTATGTTATTTATTCTTATATTTTCTATTGATGAAGACATGGACTAAGATTGTTGTGAAAGATTGTTGGATGTTATTCTATTATTAATCTTATTGAAGTTATGTTAGTTGAATTTATTACTTCCTCCGATTCAAAATAAGTGATACAGTTTCCTTTTTGGGTTGATTCAAAATAAGTGATACACTTTGAAAAATTTCCTTATTTGGCAAAAAAATGGGACCCACACCCACTAACTATCTACTTTAACAAAGTAAAATGACCCCTTTACCCTTACTTTTTACTTTTAAACATCATTAACCTTACTTTATTCAAAAGGTGTGGGATCCATTCTCCACTAACCATCCAATTAATCTAATTTAACCATCATTATAATTTTTTTGCCTCAAAAACCGTGAAACCCCAAGTGTATCACTTATTTTGAATCGGAGGAAGTATTAGATCAGTCCCAACCATACGTCCCGACGCACGTCAGGACCATTTTTGCCGCCGTCGATGGAGGATGCCTTTGGCACCGTCCCGTCGTGGGGCGCGTCAGTAGAAACACGTCTGGTAGGCGACGGGTAGGGGATGGCGTCGTGGGGCGTTTTGTGAGGGAGGAGGGGGTTAAATGTAATATTTTAAGGGTTAGTGATGTGTTAGTGATGGGTTATGGTTGGCACGACCGTGTCAGTAGAGTGTCGGTAAGGATGTGATGATGTGGCGCTACTGACGGGTTTAGTGACGCGCCACTGTTGGGAGAGGCCTTACATTATATTAAACTTACTAGTTGTTTTTTATTTATAACGGAATGAGTTAAGGTTTGGGAGTTTTAATCATAATATTAATTTTTAAGGTGACAAATTGGTAAATTTAAAAGAAATTAAAAAACCGAAAAAACCCCGAAATCGAACCGAAAAACCCGAAACCGAAAAACCCGAAAAACAGAAACCGAAAAAACCAAAACCAGACGGGGTGTAATTCTTAAAACCGAACTTATTGGACGGGGTCTGGTTTTAGTTAAAAACCGCCCAAACCATCTCATGCTCACCCCTACCTTCTTCAACCTATAGTTGCAATATTTAATCCGTGCATTAAATTGGATAGGGTTATTGTTGTACATCGTTTCTTTCAATATATAATTATTAATGAGAATTTCAAGAAATAATAAATGTGAGACCCTATAAAATCCCTTTGGCTATAACACCAGAGAGCTAATTTTGCCTCATCATGTTATAGCCAAGTTATAAGCCCAAAAATGCTATAACATAACTATAACTATATATCCTTTCACACCTTATGCTCTGACAGTGGCTTTAGTGGTAGTGGAAAAATAGGTGTTTAGAGGTAGTAAAATAATTTTCTACATTTGTTTTTTAAGTATTTTAAAATTTCTCCCTTTAGTGATAAAATTTATATTATAAAATTTATTCCCTGTTGAATTAAAAAAATGAGTTTTATCATTTGGTCATACTCTTAGTTCTACTCACTTGATAGGATGACATGTGTACTCACTAATTATCTGTCTTAATATTATCACTTGATTTTGATACATGTCTTCATATAATGAATAAATTATGAGTTGAACTAAATATCATTATTTTTTTTTTAAATCGTTGATAATCAATTGAAGGTGTTTGGAGGTATTAAAATAATGAGTAAATTACATGAATGGTCCTTTAGGTTTATAATAAATTTCACCAATGGTCCTTTAGTTTCAAAAAATACAGCGATGGTCCTTAATTTTGAAAGGTTTTTCACCGATGGTCCTTTACGAAAAAGTCCGTCTGATTTTTAAGTTAACTAACATCACATGTGATGCACATGGGGGTATTTTGGTCAATTTGTCTTTCCCCTTTTCAATTAAATTACACGGATGGTCCTTTAAGTTTATAGCAAATTTCACCAATAGTCCTTTAGGAAAGACAAATTGACCAAAATACCCCCATGTGCATCACATGTGATGTTAGTTAACTTGAAAGATAGACGGACTTTTTCGTAAAGGACCATCGGTGAAAAACCTTTCAAAAATAAGGACCATCGGTGTAATTTTTAAAACTAAAGGACCATTGGTGAAATTTGCTATAAACCTAAAGGACCATTCATGTAATTTACTCTAAAATAATTTTCTACATTCGTTTTTAAAGTATTTTAAAATTTCTCCCTTTAGTGATAAATTTTACATTTTAAAACTTATTCCCTGTTGAATTAAAAAAAATGATATTGAGTTTTATCATTTGGTCATACTTTTAATTCTACTCATTTGATAGGATGATATGTGTACTCCATTAATTCTCCGTCTTAATATTATCACTTGATTTTAACACATGTCTTCATTTAATGAATAAGATTATGAGTAGTACTAAATGGTAAAACTAAATACCATTACTTTTTTTTAAATCGTTGATAATCAATTGAAAAACTATAGCAGTAAAACATAGAGAAACGTTCAAGGAGATCCATCTTTTTTACGAAGTCCCGAGAAACAAATCTCAACCATTGATTTATAAAATCTAATGGTCAAGATTAATCACATAGTTTATACATGAAGGGGTATTTTGGTCATTTGGCACTTAAAAAAATTTGATTTTTTTTAATTTTAAATTTTAAATTTTAAATTTTATTTTTTTGATTTTTTGATTTTTTTGATTTTTTTTAAAAAATAATAAAAAAATTTAAAAAAAATAATTCTAAAATAAAAATTAAAAAATTAAAAATAAATAAAAAATATTTTTTTTTAAAATGACCAAAATACCCCTCAATGTATAAAATATGTGATTAATCTTGACCACTAGATCTTATGGATTAATGATTGAGATTTGTTTCTTGGTACTTCGTAAAAATGATAGACCTTCTTGGCAACTCGTAAAACATAAGGTTGTGACTGTTTGCTTGTGATGTTTAAACACAACAATCATGTAAAACATGCGCATTAAAATTATGCCCTACCACCGTTAACTTCATTCTTATCTTATATACGATATACAACCATCCATCATCTTCATCAAATTTATTATTAAATACATACAATATATTATTATTTCAATGAAGCTTGTGTAACATGGGATTTTCATTTTAAATTTAGTAATTTACACAAACAGCTTATTTTAATAAATTAAATGTGTATAGTTTAGACACTCCTCCGTCTAAGCTTCCTATTTCTTTTCGTTTATTCCATAGAAAAGGTTCATTCGTTTAGGATATCAAGTGAAACACACACAGAAGCTAAAGCGTATTCTCATGGGTTCTAGATTTGCATCTTGTGTTCTTTTCCTTCTTCTTACTATAGTACTCTCTCTCTCTCTCTCTCTCTCTCTCTCTCTCTCTCTCTCTCTCTCTCTCACACACACACACACACACACGAATGGTTAAATAAAATTCCATTATCTATTGATATGTCTCAAGATCTTTACGTCATTTAGAGCTAGTTTTTACCACTTAAGCAATTTGTAACTCATCTTATAAATTCGTTTTGTAGATGTATGCCGAAGGAGAAGATCAAGCTAATGTCATAAGACTCAATACCATGGATGATGATGCTCATGATGTCCATCATCATGATCATATGCACCAACATGGTCATCATCCATCATCATCATCGTCATCCACTTCCCAAAAAGACCCTCAACTCATGGTTTTCTATATGTTACCCGATCTAAAAGTAGGCGAAGTTATGTCAATCCACTTCCCAAATCGACGCGTTTCCCCGTCTCAACTCTTGTCGAAACACGAAGCCGATAATATCCCGTTTTCGTTCGCCGAATTCTCAAATCTACTTCACTTGTTCTCCTTCTCAGAAGGCTCTCCACAAGCCATAGCCATGGAAAGTACACTCAAAGAATGTGAAGTCAAGCCCATCAAGGGTGAGACCAAATTTTGTGCAACCTCAATGGAATCCGTGCATAAATTTGCACATGGAATTTTCGGATCACAAACTCAAGTCAAAACATTGACCACAACTCACCTTAAAAATCCACCAAGTGGATTTTTACAAAACTATAAAATAATTGAAATCTCCGAAAACATACCATCTCCTAAAATAGTGGCTTGTCACACTATGCCATACCCATATGCAGTGTTCTATTGCCATAGCCAAGAAAGCGAAAACAAAGTTCTTATGGTTTCATTAGAAGGTGAAGACGGTGATTTAGTCGAGGCGTTGAGTGTTTGCCACATGGACACGTCTCAATGGAGCCGAAATCATGTGTCTTTTGGTGTCCTTGGAGTCGAACCGGGAACCACCTCGGTTTGCCACTTTTTTCCTAGTGATAATTTCGTGTTCATAACGTCTTCGGCAGCGATATGATCATGTAGTTAATTGATCCGTATTTCTAAATTTGTCAAATAAATGAAGGATTTGAACTTATGACCTTTTTGTGATGTTAAATCAATTTGTCTAGCTAGGAGAAGTTCTTGTTTAATTACTTATGATTAGCATTGCCCTGTTGTGTGTTTTGTCATTGTTTCATATTGTGGTTTGTTCAAATAATTAATCTTATGTTTTTTTTACGAACTTTAAGTCAAAATTATTCTGAAATAAATTTCTTTTGATTGAATCTAAACAACAAATTTTTAGGATTTTAAACAACAAATGTAGCACTACAATTTTGCAATATATTTAAAAAGATTGAATTTAGATCAGAAACCAACTAACAAGTAATACACATCTACATATAACATGAACCATTAAATCCGAAGAATAATTATCTTTTGATTCCAGTTATAAAGGGTGTTTGGTTTGGGGTATAAGAGCTAAGAAATGGTAATGGTAATGGTAATGGTAATGGTAATGGTAATGGTAATGGTAATGGTAATGGTAATGGTAATGGTAATGGTAATGGTAATGGTAATGGTAATGGTAATGGTAATGGTAATGGTTAAAGATTGTGTTAAGTTATAATGTTGTGGCCCATCAAATGCTTATGTAACTAAGACTCGCAATTTTCATATTACCCCTGTATTATTACAACATATATAATGACCCAACACAAATTTATTATCGTTAAATCTGTTTAGAAGTGCTAAGGTTCTAAAAAACGTAAGACGCGATGTGACGGCACTATCAAACCTCAAGTTATGACAAGTAATGACGTTTTTGGAATGAGTAATAAACTATAAACTAACTTGTTTTTAGAACCAGAAGACAATAGCTAGCCCATTTTTTATTGGACCAATGCTAATACGTGATCCCATGATTTTGGCCCAACCATGGGGGTAGATTTTGTAGGGGTTTGAATTTATTTCATTAATTTCTAATTCAATTTATTATTTTACCTTCATTCTGTTGAAAATTTAGGCAAACAAAGAAAAGTTTCCTTAATACATAATTAAAGTGAATCTTAACTGACAAATAGTAGCATATCATTTGTGCTTAGTTATGTGTCTACCTATTTGATGATAACATGTGTCAAAATCAATGGATGATAATTAGTGGATTACACATGTCAAGTTTAGAGATGGGTAGACATATAAGTAGACACAAATGATAGACACAAATATCATTTCTCATCTTAACTTGTCAGGAGTACATCACCTTCTTCTCTACAGACAAGATACTGACAAGTTCGTATCAACAATAAATGATCACTAATTAGAAAAAATAACCCCCCGCCCTACCAACGAGTTAGAAGAACTCTTCCTCATAGGTACGAGTTGCTACCGACGAGATTGGTGACGAGGAGTGTGCCAACCGTGACGAGTGAATAGTTATCTCAGTTTATATGAAGTGATTAATTGAGTTCTTACTATAAATTCACTAAATTGGAGAGGATATATACTTCAAATACACAAGGGCCATGAGAAATCATGCTAAAATTCCAATATACTCCCTCCGTCCCACAAAAAACTTCCCATTTTACTCTAAATTTTTGTCCCACAAAAAACTTCTCATTTCCCATATTTGGTGGGCTCCACCCAATAAAAAACTATTATTATTAAAACCCTACCACTAATATCCACTAACTATCTTTCTCTCTCCAATCTAACCTTATATTTTAATCAAAAGTATTATCAATTACCCCACCACTAACTATTACCTAAAAACATGTGCAAAAGCCAAATGGGAAGTTTTTTGTGGGACGGAGGGAGTATATAATATAAGCAATAATAAACCCCCATCGATCAAAATTAAACTAGACCAATTAATAAACCTAGAATACATAGTTAACAACCAATATTGACCTTTATCTACTCAGAAAACATAAACTAACTAATGCAACTCGTCGGATGATGATGAAGAAGAAACTATGTGATGGTTTTTCTCACTATACACCACATGAGAGCGATAAATGATCAAGTTCGGTTTTAAATTGAAGTTCCTGACAAATACATCCTTGTTTACTTTCTCAAAGTCTTCGAGAGGCAAAACATCTTGAATCGCCTTCGGCATAGGTTCATCTTTCATTATGCTTCTCCAATATTCTCCGGGATCGCTTCTAGCTTCGGTAGTTCTCAAAATCTAATCATGAAAGACATGATATAACAATTGTAAACATTTAATTTATTAGTTCAAAACGTAAGTTGACTTTCAACTTACGAGCCGTGCACTTTCATACTCGAGCTCGACTCTAAAGTTTGCTCAAGTACCTCGAGCTCGACTTAAATCCAGTCGATTTCGAGTATTTTCTGAATCGATTTCGAGTAGCTAACGAGTTAACTCGACTCATTAATTTACACCCGTAATTGTAATGTAGATGGAGTTAGCATGAGTGCTTACCAAGAGAAGAGAGAAGATGATCAAGAAAGTTGAGAGATATCTCATAATGAGTTGGTCTTGTATGGTGATTGGTGATGTCGTCTCTTTAAATTGCTAGGGTTTACTATTATTTATAGATTGATAATGTTTGACCTAAAACTCTTTATATCTGAATTAAGGGTCCCATGTTAAGTAGTTGCAGACCCATTTGCTTAATCTATATGTTGAAGCCGACAATATGTTATATTTTTAAATCGTGTTGAATTGCAAATAAATCTTGTGATCATTGTTGTGTAGAAAATACTCACAATCTAGATTATTCACCGTCAACCATGTTAGCTGAGGTGTCAATCTTGTGGTTTGTTTTAGACTTTGATGTCTCATAGAATAATCTGAAAAATTAAATTTAAATTGACAACCACTCTAAAAAGTCAGAGTCTTTATACTATGAACATGTTGAAATGATAGGTGATTTTTACATCACACAATTTAACCTATACATCATAATAAATATTTTATATATTTGTACAGTATACAGTAATATTTGTACAGTATAATATAATACAAACATCAAAATATGTAGTGTAAGAATTAATTTCCATGTTGAAAAACCAAAAGGATAGTAGTAGTGAATAGGACTTGGTGTATAAAAATAGTGAAATTTTCATAAGTTAATGAGTTCAAATCTCTAGGAGGTTCATCTGTATTGACTCCAAGCTACCCGTAAAGTGAGTGGTCGACATATGATTAGTCGACTCACATAGCAGGTCAGGACTTAATTGTAACGACCGGAATTTTCGGTTAATATATTAAATGGAAATATTGAGGAATAAAGGTGGGAAAATATTTAATCAAGTCTCCGTCGGGTTTTATCGAGTGTTTGAATGTTTGGGACTTGGTATAACCAAGTACGGGTCAAGACTTGGATGGAAACAAGTTTAAAAGGCAAGAAACTGACCCAGGCAGCCCTCGCGGCGCGAGGAAGGCGCGAGGCAGGCGCGAGTTCAAACAGCAACTCCAGAGACGAAACGCGAGAGGGTCGCGTTTGGGGTCGCGTTTGGGGTCGCGTTTGGTTCGCGGCGCGAACTCGGCGCGAGCGGGGCGCGAAAGCTGGAAAAGATCGGCTTCTAAAAGGCAAACCCGCGTCACTTCGCGGCGCGAGCTCGGCGCGAGCTCGGCGCGAATTTGGTCTGGAATATATAATCTTGTGTGTGAGCTAGGGTTTCATTTCTCATTCAACCCCACACATAGTGCATCCGATTTGGGAGTGTTCTTGGTCGTTTTTGGAGCTAAGGAGCTCAAATCTTCATCTTCTTGAAGGATTTAAGCATCAAGGGTAAGAATTCTTGCTTATTTCACTTAGTTACCTTCATTTTGAGCTTGGTATGGGTAACAATGGTGGTTTTGGGAACCCACCATATCATCTTTGGGGAAGATGAACTTTCATGAGTGTAAAACACTCCTTGTGGACTTGTAATCAATGTGTACAAGTTAGATTTGGGATTGATGATGGAAAATCTTGAACTAGGGTTTGAGATTCCACCAAGTTGTATGAACTTGGTGGTTAGGAATGTAGATATGGATTGTTTGGTGATTAGTTATGGATAATAACTAGTTATTGTGATGGTATTGATGGTAGGTCAAGAAGACCTAAAGATTTGGTGTCATTGCACAAGATGGAAAGCAAGGATTCGTGTTAATAGACACGATTTGGAGTTAGCTTGGCTAAGGTGAGTACATGAGACTTTTACTGAGTACATAGCAAATGATTTTGAAAACTATGATGTTTTATGAGTCTTTATTAATAAACATTTTTAATAAAGATATGATTGATATGATGAGAAAATGCTAGTAATGGACTATTTTAGTATGTCTAAATGATTGATGATCTTTGAAAGAGATTATGATAATGAAAAGTAATTGGTGAGTATTTTTATAAATAAGATGTACGAATAACGATAATGATTTAAAAGAGCTTGATATTTGGTTTATTAATAATATGTATTAATAAAGCTTGAGACAACGATTTCTAAGTAATAAGTATCGATTAGTATGTCATACTAATAAAAGTAGTTATCGAATAACTAAGAGAATAGGTACTAAGTGACTAGTAATGGACATGTATTCTAGTCAAAGAGGAGTCAAAATACTATGATTTTTATAAATGATAATTATGTTCTAAATTAGTAAAGGACTTGGTAAAGTCAAGATTTAAAATGAAATAGTAAAGAGAATAGTATGATAAATTAGAATAGATGTATTCTAATAAGTGATGAAAGGAGCTGATGCTCATAATTGATGAAAGGAGCTGAGGCTCATATGTGTAATGAAAATCCGGAATAAGACCGCCCAGAAATGGGGGAGCATGAGACGTCTACTTGGGGTGGTACCTCCCTGCGCAAAGAGTAGAATGTCACAGTTTACGACACCCAGTGTTGGGTGAGCATGACGACCCGGGAACGGGGAGAGCTTATGAATCTCGGTAAGATGGGGGTTCCCAATTACCTTGATAGTTTACCTATGACATCCCATATCGGGAGAGTTGGCTTCGGAGAGGTCCGTCGCATATGTGATAATGAAAGTGTAAGTTTGGAGATAACTTACAAGTATGTGATTAGATGACGAGTAAGCTTACGGTAAGCTTATTAGTTTATACGGTTAAATGAATGGAAGATGAATTATGAATTAATAAGAAATGATAAGGATAAGTATTTTTGATATTATAAATATTATTTTATAAATCTTTTGAGACTGGGTCGAAAACCCATTTATCTCACGAGACTATTTTGTCTCACGTACTACTTTGTTTTTGGCTATGTACTCAGGTTCGAGACTGATGGATTAGAGGGTCGCGATAGAATTGGCCTAGTGTTGATTAGCTCGGGAGCTCGTAGGTAGATCCCGTTTATCCTATGGTTATGATATTATAATGTAACACCGGTTTTAATACTCTGGTAAATGTTTTTAAGGTTTTTGTTAAACCGTATTTTTGGAATATTAGACTTTGTAATATTTTTATTTAAAAATATGTTTTAAAAGATGTTTTGAAAATTGAGGTGTTACATTAATAACAAAAAAACCATGTATATTGAAAATGATTTAATAAAGCTATATCTAAAGTATAGTCAAATAAATAGTGTTTCAACTTTTTGTAATAGATATAGGCATCTTTAACCATCCTTATCTTCCCTTGTCACACTGAGAAAACCAAAAGTTCACACAGTTGGAAAGTCAACTTTGAATTGTAACCCAATAACAAAAGGTCAAATAGGTCATTTTAGTGGTCCCTTGGTGCTTAGATTTTCTATCTTACATGTTGGGCTTGACAGCAAGATCACCACTAAATGGGGTATTAATGATGAGTTGGGATTCCGTAAGGACATTAAGTTTAAATAAACAGTTTCTAAATATATATTCACTAACGACCCTTCAACTATATTTTTTTCCCATTTGACATTTACTTTTATTTTCACGTGACAACTTGGTCTAATAGCCGACAAAACGTGGGATCATCATATTGTAGTTGACTTTCAAAACATAATAGTCAAAGTTGATTGAACTTTAGTGGGTAGGAGCAAATGTTGTTTTACACCACATGTGAAGCCCATGACTCCCCACTACAAATGCTTTGTGACATTATTCCACTTTATCTATGACGAATATTATCAGCTTATTTGTGTTGCTTTTTTTTTCCGAATACGGATGGTTGTAGTGTTAGGACACACAGAAAGTCATGTTTCATGATATTGGGTGGATGGTTACGTGTATTGGTCTATTAAAAGGTCCGGTCCCACATACACTTTTTTTTATCGGGTATGGTATATACAATAGACCTATTAATTTGATTTTATAAATCCCTAAGTGACACTCAACCACCATCTAATTAAGTACTCTAGTGAGAGTTTTTACAAAAGGTCTTTAGTTTAAAACTATCAGTGACAAAATTTGGGCGGAGGTCAATGAAATGTTGTGAAACGTTTAAGGATATACTCTAGTTAAGTTGCATAAATGTGAGTCAAATACTCACAATTTCTAAATAATCTGAATAGTGAAAATTTCATTTCTTTCATTCATAACAATAGATATAAAGAAAATTGTGAAAAACATCGTAGAAGGTTTACATTTCCCACTAATTACTAAAAGATGTAATTAATAATCTTTATCTTTATTATATAATATATATTTTTTTTAGAATGTTTTAATATTTGGCTTTCAAAATAAAATATAACGGGAAGAATTCAAACCCAAGATCTGTTGATTGTCAGTCAACAACCTTAATGGATTTGGCTACTTGGTTTTCTTGGCTTTTCTACTAATGATTCCTCATATAACTCTTTCTCCTTCCCATCGAATTCATCACCTATATATAGAGCAAGGACATGATTTTAATTTGATGACATGTACCAATAACATTGCTTCTTAATGATGACATGGACGCTGACTCAAAGGGCATAATAGGCAATTAACTTCTTCTTTATATGGAAACATATTCATGTCTTCCATCGCTTCGTTTTTCGCCCATAGCTTTGTTTTTTAATTGTAAAAAAAAAAATTTTAAGAAAATCAAAGTTCTTAAAATTAAATTCTTTACGAAATGAGTATAGTTATAAAATTTTGAAAAAAAATGTCATGGTTGTAGATTGTGAATTCAATGATTAATTCATATATTAAGCATAAACAAGTGATTTTAATTTGATGACATGTACCAATAATTTTGCTTCTTAATGATGACATGGACGCTGACTCAAAGGGCATAATAGGCAATTAACTTCTTCTTTATATGGAAACATATTCATGTCTTCCCTAGCTTCGTTTTTCGCCCATAGCTTTGTTTTTTATTTGTAAACAAAAAATTTTAAGAAAATAAAAGTTCTTAAAATTAAAATTTTTTACGAAATGAGTATAGTCATAAAATTTTGAAAAAAAATGTCATGGTTGTAGATTGTGAATTTAATGATTAATTCATAGATTAAGCATAAACAAGTGATAATATAGGAAGATTAAGATGGATGGAATATTTGAACACTTTGCTATTGATGGGGGTGCTACAATTTGGGCAAATGTTATGCAAATTAGGTTACTACTTACTATATATACCTAGCCAAAGTTTCGACTAAATACAAAATAGTCCCTAGACTATTGGTTACAATAAATGTGACCCAACAATGGTTCAAACATTTTACGAAAAAAAATCCTATGATCTAAAAATGTAATTTAAATTTATTAAGATCACAAAATATTATAATCTCAAAAATTTTAAGAAAATCAAAGTTCTTTAAATTAAATTATTTACAAAATGAGTATAGTCATAAAAATTTGAAAAAAAAATGTCATGGTTCAAACATTTTACGAAAAAAAATCTTATGATCTAAAAGTGTAGTTTAAATTTATTATGATCACAAAATGTAATCACAAAAATTTTAAGAAAATAAAAGTTTTTAAAATTAAATTCTTTACGAAATGAGTATAGACATAAAAATTTGAACAAAAAAATGTCATGGTTCAAACATTTTACGAAAAAAATCTTATGATCTAAAAATGTAATTTAAATTTATTATGGTCACAAAATGTTATGATCACAAAATGTTACGATCCAAATTAAAGATAGATGCTCCTGTAATGTGTTATGAACCAAAAATATTATAGTCTAAACATATTATTATCAACACTCACACATGAAATTGTTGATGATACTATGTTTAGCCTCGATCTTTACACCACATAATTCTTGTATATTATAAAAATGTCAGGTGTCACGCATCATATATTGAAATTAAAGATAGATGCTCCTGTAATGTGTATGCAAAACATTGATCAGAAAGTAAATTTATGCAATAGAACTAGGCTAATATAATCGAAGGTAAGATCGTGACAAAGTTTGTACAATTTGTGTTATCCCACGTATGATTATTAGTCCTTACGACAAAACTATGCCTTTCAAATTGAGCCGAAGAGAATTTCCTATTTAAGTACGTTTTTCAATGACTATTAAAAAAACCATGGGCGAACATTGTCACGGGTTGATTTGTTTGTCCAAATATCAGTATTCTCACATGACCAGCTATATGTTGATGTATCACGAGTAAAAAGAAACAAATGCTTGAAAATTATTTGTTGCGACCAAGATGGTAACTATACAAACTCAACAACAAACGTCTTATACAATAAAATTTCGTTTTCTTTTTTGATTTATTTTTACCGATTATTCATGTACAACAAAACCTTTAATCATCATTTTAATAATAGTTGACCATATAATTTCTTACGTTTTTTCATCATTATATATTATATTTCTTACAGCTAGCCCGCCCATCGGGCGGGTTATGAAACTAGTACTTGTATAAAACTATGATAAACTAAATGTCGAGTTATAGTTGAGTAGTAATTTGATACATGATCATTTGACCATTTAAACCTATTTACCAACATGTTTGCCATCCCGTCAATTTCATGTTTTCTGACGTGGTCTCCGGCTCGGAGGATAACAGCGGCATCGACGATGATGAGCCAGTTCTTCCGTATTTTTAACTAAATTCTCCCGTCAATTTCATTTTTTCTGATGTGGTCTTTGGCTCGGAGGATGACGGCGGCACCGACGATGATGAGCCGGTTCTACCATAATTTTAAATTCGGTATTTTTTAAATTCCAAAATATATAAAAAAATCGATATCTGTTTTATCAATCTATTTTTTCTAGAAAAAATGGTTTTTACTGGTTCGATCAGCCGGTTCTGCCAGATTTTTATGTATAACTGCCTAGTCCCAACCGAGTGATAACAACTATTCTAACTGACTACCTTCTCGTTTCCTGATTCGATAGGTCCGACCAACCGATTCAATCGAATTTTTAAAAGGTTGGGTTTATCCATATTGTTTAAATTACACCGAAGGTCCCTGTGGTATACCACTTATTACACCCTTAGTCCCCGAACTTCATTTATTACACTGGAAGTCCCTGATGTATACACTTTGTTACACTCATGGTCCCTGCTGCCCTTAAATTTTTTTAAATGACCAAAATACCCTTATGGACTTTTGTAATAAAGCAAAAATAAAGGACTTTAAATGTAATAAGTGATAAATCACATGGACCATCCGTGAAATTTATTCTGTTAATTGATTTTTTTTCTTTTTTCTCATCCATATTCTTCCACTTTTATCGTCGCACCACCAACCCCCTGAAAAGTCGATCCATCTCAAACTCCTGCATGTGGTTGCCTTCTCCAGCCGCCAACGGTGATGTTATGTCGACCTGAATTAATTCAGACAATTGATGCACGCTGCAGAGGAGTTGGTGTTTTGCACATGCATGTCGATAGAACGTCACTGACGGCCGGACAACTGGAGAAGGCAACCACATGTAGGAGTTTGGGATGAATCAAAATTTCAGGGGGTTGGTGGCACGACAATAAAGGTGGAAGAATATGAATCTAAGAGGAAAAAAAAGAAAAAAAAAATTAACAGAATAAATTTCATAGATGGTCCATGTGGTTTATCACTTATTACATTCAAAGTCATTTATCTTTGCTTTATTACAAAAGTCCATAAGGGTATTTTGGTCATTTAAAAAAATTTGAGGGCAGCAGGGACCATGGGTGTAACAAAGTGTATACACCAGGGACTTCCAGTGTAATAAATGAAGTTCAAGGACTAAGGGTGTAATAAGTGGTATACCACAGGGACCTTCCGTGTAATTTACTCTATTGTTTATATAACAAGGAATGTAATGCCCCGCGTTGCAGCGGGTTTTTTTCTTGCGTAAATAGTTTTCTTTCAACCAAGAGCATGCGACAGAGAAAAGAAAAAAACTTATTTTAAATACCTTATACGGATAAAAAAAAAAGAATAATTATAAACTGAAATAGCCAACTAAAAATGATTATTTTTAATATGCACATGTTAAGATAAATTATTAATGTAATATCTAAAATTTCAATCAAATAAGTGTTTCCTTACCTTCCTTCTTCTTATTATTATTTTAAATATACTAAAACTTCGTAATTACAATATTTGAGTCGATGAATATATATACATAGTTTATTTGACTTCCATTTCAATTATGTCTCTAAAAACTATTTAATAGTAAATTCATGTTTGCTTTTAATATGTATATGTTAAGATGTTCATATTAATATAGAAATAATATTTATATTTTGTTCTTATCTTTTAACTCCCCATTTCTTTTTAAAAAATTGTTGTAACAGATTTAGTTCCATATTTCTTTAAATAACAAATCTTATTTTGTATCACTTTAATACTTTAGGGTGGAAAGTGGAAAATTTTGAACTATAGGGTGTAATTTAATAGTTGTAATTGAAAAAAAAAAAACAAAAGCATAAATAGAAGATAGGTGTCGAGCATGGGTCTTGGGTGTAGCAATGTTAGGCTCTACCAATCCAGCTAACTCCAAAACTAATCCATGTTGCACAGTATAATCTTATATAATATACTACCTCCGTATCAAAATAAGTGATACACTTTCCTAAAAGGGGTGGAACAAAATAAGTGATACACTTCAAAATCTTTCCTTATTTGGCAAAAAAGTGGGACCCCTTCTCCACTAACTATCTACTTTAATAAAGTAAAATTACTCTTTTACCCTTACTTTTACTTTTAAACATCATTAATTTCACTACATCCAAAAGAAGTGGGTCCCATTATCCACTAACTATTCACTTTATATTATTTTAAATCACTTTCCAATCTTTTGCCTCAAAAACCGCAATTTCTCAAATGTATCACTTATTTTGATACGGAGGTAGTATATGGTATATAGTATTAGCCAATCAAAATTGAGTGAACAGTAACTTTGAATGGCAATTGTATAGTATAGATAATTATGGTCCAACGATACAGTTTTAAATTCCACACAATAGTGCTCTGAATTTTAGATATTTCTTCTTTCGAAATCATGACTGGTTGATGATATCGACCGAATATTTTACAACCTATGGCCATATAACTTCTCTTTTGTTTTCTTTCGTTATTTGATTACCTATTGGTATTTCTTTATCATAACCTGTTAGGGAAAAACTAAACTTCTAGTCAAACTTTTGGGTGTCTTTGAGTCATGAAATATGAATTGTCTAGAAGTTGTTTGTGGCTAAAAAAAAAGGCTTGAATTGAAAAAGTAAGTCTAATCGGGTAAATAAAAGAACGAGTATTTAACTTAGGGAAAAGTGAGTGTGTGACTGTTACGTATATAAGTTTAAGCATGTGCGATGAGTTTTACTTTAAATGGGTTTTAACGCAAAACCTTGGTTCTAAGAGTTTTACTTTACTTTGATTTTGTAAGAAGAAATCATGTTTTGATTCTTTTAATGGGTTTTAAGTTTCACATGTGCATTTCTGGGTTTTGATTTCTGGGTGATGGGGTTGTTATGGGTGATGGAGATCATTTGCGATTGGGGCTGTACTGGTTGAAGGAGATGGTGGTGGTGGTTCACCGGTGATCTCCACATCTCTCTCTAGCAGACGCACTCAAAGAATTACCAAGAAGGTATCTAATTGGGGGATGTGCAGGTGTCTAATTGGGGGTGAGAGAGGGATAAAACTGAAATGACAAAAATATCCTTATGTGGTGAGCATCATGACCAGATTTAACAGCCAAATTTAACGGCTGTTAGGCTTAGGGACCAATACTGATATGAAGTCCGATACTTAGTGACATTTCTGGAACTTAAGGATTAAATCCAAAACTCAAGTCAAACCACAGGGACTATCCATGTAATTTACTCAATTTTTTTGCTTCACATATGAACTTAGAGCATCCGGTGCAATCACCCAACCCCACCCTCGCCATCTCGCCACCTCAGTCTCGCCGGCTCGCCACCACACCACACGCCACGTTGACCCCCACCTCTCGCCGGCTAGCCCACGAGGCCAACGACCCTATCAGAGCGTGCCACGTGGCACTAGCCGTTGCCAACGGCTATTTTGCCGAATTTCAATTTATTTTTTTATTTTTTTATTTTTTTTTAAATAACCTAACCAATTATAAATACCCCTTTCATATTGTAACATTCGTCCCACATTGGTTGGAGAGGGGAACGAAACACTCCTTATAAAGGTGTGGATACCTCTCTTAGCATGAGGCCTTTTGGGTGGAAGTGGTCCATACCAAGAACAAAACCGTGCGCCGGTGGGCAAAGCGGACAATATCGTGCTACGGGGTTCTGGGATGTTACAAGTCGTATCATAGCCAGACCCGGACCGATGTGCACAACGGGACCGATGTGTCCCAAGGGGGGGAGAATTGTAACATTCGTCCCACATTGGTTGGAGAGGGGAACGAAACACTCCTTATAAAGGTGTGGATACCTCTCTTAGAATGATGCCTTTTGGGTGGAAGTGGTCCATACCAAGAATAAAACAGTGCGCCGGTGGGCAAAGCGGACAATATCGTGCTACGGGGTTCTGGGATGTTACACATATACAACATTTTTCCTACACTTTCTACACTTTATCTTCAAACTCTCTCATATTTTCTACTCTTTCACTTCCAAAAAACCACAAAAAATGTCTCAACAACCAAACGATTGGGTTTCCGGTATGTTGGGAATGGGGGGTATCGGCTCGGGTTCGTCCAACCCGTCTACACCATCGTCTCAACAATCCGTTTCTTCCACCCAAAATTGGGAAATGCCGGTCTATGGTACCCAATATCCCATCCTAACCCCCGAACAAATGGCTCAACAACAAAAATATTGGGCGTTGAACCAACAATTTCAACAACTTCAACAATCACAGCCATGGTCACAACCACAACCCTCACAACAAGATGCGGCGGCACGCCGAAAGGGCAAAAAAGTTGCATCCAACCAAAATCGGACGGTGATCCGGTGGGACGACGCACAAGAAAGGTTACTAGCCGAGTGTTGAGTTAGCGTTTCCGAGGATTCCGAGATGGGAAACGACCAAGGAGGTTATTGTTTTTGGAACAAAGTCGTTTATGAGTTCAACAAGGGTGTGACGTGCCGCGTACCAAAGACGCGATGACGGGGAAATGGGCGACTTTAAACACAAATTGTCAACGTTTCAACGCCGTCTATAAACGTTTACAACGTACTAGTAGGAGCGGAGAAAATGAGGTTGATTTTTTGACGCGTGTTCGACAAGCGTTCCGTGACGAGTCGGCGTCAAAAAAACCGTTTAATAATGAAGGTGCTTGGGACATTTTGCGAAAATGTCCGAAATGGGACGCCCCCGACCCCATTTCGCTCTCGGATCACGAGGAACTTTTCGGGGAAGATACGAGACCACGTCCGGCGGGAAAGTCTCGTAAGGCAAAAAAAAGTAGGTTGGAAACTTCAACCGGCACCGGGGGAAGTGCGGCGCCGGACCTTGGCGAGACAATGATGGCCGAGTTTAAGCGGAAAAGTGAAGCCGCTCAATCCGCATACGAAAGGTCAAAAACGCGGGACAATTTATTCATGACGTTGGAAGAATTGAGATTCCTCGGCACTAGCACCGAAGGGATGGCGCGCGCGGATAAGACGAGAATCATCCGGCAAAAAAACGCAATTCGTGAAAAGTACCCCGTACAAGACGAAGACCTTGACGTCGAAGATAACGTGTAGTTTGGTATTTTATCATTCGGTATTTTATTTTATTTTTTCGGTATTTTTTTTCTTTTTTTCGGTAATGTTTTCTTTTTTCGGATTTTTTTTATTTTTTAGGTATTTTTATTTGTATTATGTAATTTTTATATTAATGAAGTATTATGTTTTTTAAAAAAAAAAGAATAAGAAAAAAAGGGGGTGGGGCCCAAATGACTTAAGTGATGGTAGAAGGGGTATTTGGGGGTTTTGAATATGAAATGTGAAATAGTGATGTGGCGCATAGGTGGCGCAAGGTGGCAATCTCACTTATGTGACCACACCTAGTGCTCTAAAACATAGTCACATGTGAACTCACGCATATATGTACGTAAACTCATGCGTATATAATATTTTTTTTAATAAAAATAGGCCGGGAACCGGAACCGGCGGTTACCTAGTGTTTAGCGGGACAATTTCATTTTATTGGCAAAAATTAATACTACAAAACATCCTACCTTATAACGCCCGCACTTGTTCACTTTCATCTTTGCATTTTTTCTGAAAAACCAGCAATGGCTTCTTCCTCTAGTTGCAGCCTCCTCTTCTATGCTCTAATTTTCATCTCATGCGTCATTTTCTCATAAGAATTCGAATTCCATAAAAAGAAACTAGCCAATTAATAGATGTACGTCTTCATGATCTTGTCTAAAACACACGATAAATCTTATTTTTAGATATTTTTAGTTTTACTAGATGTTTTATGCAAAAAAAAATCTCTATAAATTAATTACAAAAACTCATTGAGCGACAAAAGATTTTGAAACATAAACTAAAAGGACTTTTGAAGGTTACAAGGAAGTTCAAACTACTTGAGCAAAAAAAAGAAACACCCGGTTAGCTTTGCTAAATCTGTAGCTAAGAACTTATTCATAACTAAATAAACCACTAATTGAATCTTAATTATGTATTATCTAGTAAAATATTAGTCATTTTTTAAGGCTATAATATATATTTGACTTTTTTTGGGTTGTGGGTCTCTTGTACTCTTGTTTATAACACACTCAAATTGGCAAAAAGTAATTAGATACAAAATTTGAAGCTTATTTGAATCTAATCTTTTGATGTATGACAGTTTTGCAGTGCTCGGGAACGGACTTGACACATGGCATACTGGGTATGGTCAAACTGAAGACGTTGACCACAAAGATCATAACTTTTCGAATTCCAATCATACCCTTTTGCAAGGGTATACCCATCGGAGATTCATACTTGTGATATGGTGGCTTGTCATACCATGGCTTATCCTTATGCTGTTTTTTATTGTCATGGTCAAAGGGGGTATAATAGGGTTTTTAAGATTTCTTTAGGGGGTGAAAATGGAAATAGAGTGGATGCTATTGCTGTCTGCCACATGGACACTTCTATGTGGGATGCTGATCACGTGGCGTTTCGTGACTGTTTGGATAGCATCACCATAGATGCATATATTATATATACATATATATATATATATATATATATATATATATATATATATATATATATATATATATAGGGTTGAATTAGTTTCGGAACCAATTAAGGCTACAAAACCAGCAGAACTCAATCTAAACCATTAATTTTTGAAATGAAATGATCATTGAAGACACATTAATGTATTTGATGAGGGACCCCCAAATATTGGTTTGCATGTATGTCATTCATGCATGTATACATATATGTTATTGCGCATGTATGTTTTCATGTATGTATACATAAGTGTTATCTATACATATATGTATACGTGCATGAATGACATCCATGCAAACCTATATTTGGGGGTCCCTCGTCAAATACATTAATGTGTCTTCCATGATCATTTCATTTCAAAAATCAATGGTTTAGATTGAGTTCTGCTGGTTCTGTAGTCTTAATTGGTTCTGATTCTAATTCTACACTATATATATATATATATATATATATATATATATATATATATATATATATATATATATATATATATATATATATATATATATATATATAGGGTCCGATTCAGCGCAGAACCGTTTAAAGGTGCAGAACCGCAGAACCATCCAAACATCCAATGTTTTCTTGTTATACATAAGGTGTACATTTTCATACACGCTATACCACATTTGTACATTCAATGTTTCCAATTTTTTATACACATAATATATAAATATATTTATATATTATTTGTATAAAAAATTGGAAACATTGGATGTTAGGATGGTTACAACTTGTATGAAAATTTAAAACTTATGTATAGCATAGAAAACATTGGATGTTAGGATGGTTCTGCGGTTCTGCACCTTTAAACGGTTCTGCGCTGAATCGGACACTATATATATATATATATATATATATATATATATATATATATATATATATATATATATATAGTGACTGTTTGTATGTATTATTGATAATAAAACATGTTTGTATGCGTGTAATATACAGACTAGTTGCTTATGAAATGATGATATAATCTGTTTATGCTGTCTCTTTTATTATTTTAGTTTTAAAAACTATATTCTATCGTTTATCTTGTTCAAACAAGACTCATATAACTCTATATAATCTGGAAAACAATTTCTTTTAATCAAATATCAAAAACACTTGGTTAGATCACATTCAAAACAAGACATACAACTAAATCCAAAAAAAAAAGTGACTGTTTATCAAAGTACCTATTGAGCAGAATCTTCATGAAACCGAGCATCAAACGGTGCAGAAGAATGTTGAGTATTCCCCAAGTTTCCCACAGACCCCAAACCCTGTTGAAGTTCAATAACTAACCACCTAACCGCTTTACTCATTTGTTCCAACCGAACTGCACTAATAGGTGGCAGGCCAGGTGTCACATGCTGACCTGGCTTTGACCCAGTGGCTTCATCAACTAAACATTCAGAACCAATTCTAAGTTTAACAGATTCAACAAATTCCTCAGCTTGATCACATGCTACTCTGAATAATTCCCACCTTTGTTTAAGGTTTTCTAGGGCGGCAGTTATTTGGCCGCCAGCAGCCTCTTTTGCTTCAAGTGTTGTAGCTACTGCAGTTATGAATTCTTGATATGAATTGTTCATTGCATCTACAATGTTGTCCATTGATTTGTATTCTGGTTGAATTTGTTACAAGACTGCAACAAAATTGATTTTGTCATATTAAATTACTGGAATAAGATCATTAGAGGTAACAGAACGGTTGATTCAAATCATTTTACATCATAGCATCAAACGTATAATAATATCTAAATCTCAATTCCAATTTCTGAATGATTCAATTTGAACTTGGTGACGAATTAGACTTTTCTTCTCACAAAATTGACATGATTACTTCATGTTAAATAGTAAACCCTAAGTTATTTTGGTAAATTCAGGACAGTTTACACAAATTTTAGTGGAACGGATCTGTATAGAAACCATTGGAGAATCATAATTACAACGAAACTGTTCCGTTCTTCAAATTTACATATGAATTAAGGTAATTACACAACAGAAAAATCAAATTAACAATATAATAGGAAGTTTTATAACCTGATCGAAGAAACAAAAACAAAGATGAATCGGAAGAGGAATCAGTGATCGGGATTACAGACGTGATGGAATTGATTCTGAACGACGCAAATTTTGTGCGCGCGTGGAAGTTTGAATGCGCGTTCTACAGCTAGGTCAGTTGTGAGTCCGACCCGAATTTAATACAGGCCTCATTTCCTTTAATTTGTATTTTGTAGTTTCTTCACTTTCTTGGATGGTCTTCTATTCAACTTAGGTAATTATATTCTTAATCCCTTATTTTTTCCAAGTATTAAAATTAAAAATTTATTTAGGTTTCGATTCGTTTTACTCGACAACTAATCCCAAGGAGATTATCCATTTTGCGGGGAGTCCGGAATTGGCACGGGTGAACCATGTATCCAGAACGGGTATTCTTTTTGCTCCTAGCATGGATTGAACCTGAAACCTTTTAATAATTTCACACTTATAAAAATCAAATTAAACAACTAAATCAGTGTTGGGGTTCTAACAATGACATTTTTAAGTAGAAATGAGCATTTGGTATCAGATTTCAAATCGGTGCCAGTATAGAACTGATTTCTTACCCAACTAATTTCAATTGTACACATACGGTACAGTGTTAGTCTCATGCTTGACTTGTATTATCTATATTACTTTATAAAGTAAATTGGACAATTCTAATTATGGCATGTCTGAATTCAAACCTGCCATAATTAGAAATGTGCAATTTGCCGGATTGAAAAATATTTAAAAAGCTGCTTACAAGGTTCGAACCCGGGTGGGACATGTCCAAAGGTAAAGGACTTACCACTAGGTAAACTCACAGCTTTAGTTAAGATGCTGGAATTACTACCTAAATATTAGTCGTCAATTACATCCAAGCCTTCATCAACAATTGAAAATGAATAAATATGTAACCATATAAAATCAGGATTGAAATTCTCACCGCAAAATATAGTCACCAGGGTACCCGCCGACGCATTGCGCGGGTACCCTGCTAGTAATTGTATCTATTATATATAATAAAAGAAGCTTTTGATAGCCACATGTCATTTTCTTATACCTTAACATGCCACGTGGCAACTCCTAATTGGCCCCAAATTTCGTTTTCCCGCCCATTAACAACACTCGATTTATGGAAATCTTTTTTTTCAAAGTTTATATTTTAAATGTAATTGCAGAAAATTTGCCATACTTATCCACTTACTTAAATTAAAGTTTGAATTAATATAAATTATTTCTAGACATCCCATTTATATTAATAACTAAATAAGTCTTTCCTAATTTTTATACGTAAATCACGGAATTCCAAATTTTAAATTTCAGGTTCATATACATTTTATACATCTAATATGTTTTTGTTTTCATTAAAAATAAAATTGCTATTTTACGGGTTAGTTTTTTCTAGCATCATATAACATCAAGTTAGTGTTGAGGTGTTTTAACATCATTGATCTTTATATCATGGGTTATTAAAACCCATGATTTTAGTTTGATAATTTGCAGAAACTTTATATCAAAAGATTTGATTTTTAGTTTCTTTTTCGTTTTTTGAGTTTGTGATAAATGGATATATATATGCTTCAAAGTTTGATAATTTAAATAAAGAGTTGATATGATCGTTTAATTTGTTGAGTCTTTTTCTTTTATGAAGATTGAGATTAAGAAATTAAAAAAGATATTTTCTATTTTTTGTCCCTTTGAGGGATTTTTTTTTGTTTTGAATGTTTTAGAATCATTGAGATTAACCAATAATCGTAACCTTAACCCATGACCATAAACCCTAAATCCTTTTTAATCCCTAAACTCTAACTTTACACTCTAACCCTATTTAGAATGTATTGCTTTTTGTGTACTTCTTTAAATTAATAACTAACGAGTTATAAACAACATTCATGTTTCGTGTCTAACAAATATTACATGTACACACCTGTTTAAAAGAGGATCTTGAGTCCATAAAGCTACACAACTACATAGATTTACCTTGAATGACATTGTTTGAAAATTTATGGTTCTTATTTTGCGTCAAGTCCAATTATAGTCATGTTAAAATCATCAACAATAGACTATATAAATCTAAAGTTTATTTAAGTTATTAATTTTTTGTTAAATAAAGTGTTCATAATGACCATATAGGTACATTATAAAAACTTTATGTATTTGAGAGAGCCATCGTTTTCACACATACAATTATACGTTATATAGAGTAAAGACAAGACAAAGTTTTAAAATATTAATAAAAGATAAGGACGATGGTCTTATAAATAAAACATCGAATATTATACTTCCTCCTATTCAAAATAAGTGCTACACTTTATGTTTCACGATTTTTTGAGGCAAAAGATTATAATGATGGTTAAATTAGATTAATTGAATTGTTAGTGAATAATGGGTCCCACACCTTTTGAATAAGGTGGAGTTAATGATGTTTAAAAGTAAAAATTAAGGATAAATGAGTCATTTCACTTTGTTAAAGTAGATAGTTAGTGGGTGTGAGTCCTACTATTTTTTGCCAAAGAAGATAATTTTTTAAAGTGTAGCACTTATTTTGAATCACATATATAAAGAAAGTGTAACACTTATTTTGAATCGGAGGAAGTATTAAAGAAAGTGTTTAGAAATATAAACTTTTCTTATTTTGGTAATGAGATTGTTTCTAAATCGTTATTTTGTTAAAATTTGTTTCGTAATCGTTGAACGTTTACTTATTTTTATAAAATTTGTTTTATAAAAGTTACATTCAATAAAATTATCCACAGCCCGTGAATTTCACGGGTAATAACCTAGTTAAATATATAAATACAAACATGAGAAGATGTGGATAAAGATTTAAATTAATTTGAAAATAACAAATATTATAATTGAAGATGTCCAAAGTAATAATACAATTAAAGCGTTCATTGAAATTCTCACCGCAAAATATAGTCACCAGGGTACTCGCCGCCGCATTGCGCGGGTACCCTGCTAGTAATTGTATTAAATATATAAATACAAACATGAGAAGATGTGGATAAAGATTTAAATTAATTCGAAAATAACAAATATTATAATTGTAGATGTCTAAAGTTATAATACAATTAAAGCGTTTATTAAAATAATATTTTTAGATTTAAACATTAAATTAGGAATGATAAATTTTAAAAATGTGTTTTTAAAATTAAACGATAATAATGAAAGAAATGACGAGGAAGATAGGCCCATATTCAATGATACACTTTTAAGTATAGATATACAGATATAGATCGTAGTAGCTCAACTCAATTCAAGGAACTTATTCGGACTTCAGAAGCAGCATGGACCGTCAATCTCGTCAAAATTCACACGTATTTAACGAAATTATTCAAATTTCTCAACTTTTTTGGTTTATCTGAATCCCTCGATTTTGTTTATTTATGCCGATTATGGTGTTTCGATGAGTGAATGTAGTGGCAATTTAATGGCGGAAATCGGAAAGAGGAAGAAGAAGAAGAAGGTGAAGCAGAAGCTGTGATAATTGGGGGTATGGTGTTAGATATACAAGCTACTCCTTCAATTTCTCCAAACCCTAGAACTACAACTCCTGGCAAGGTACAAATAATTCTCACTTTTTATGATCTGCATTTTTCCGACGTGCTATTTCCAGATTTTAATTCGTTGTGAATTCTAAATTTGTGTTAAAACAGTTGTTATTCGGTTTGAAAATGGTGATAAATTGATAGAAAAAGTTCAATGTCAATTCCTAATTTTGGAAGTGCTGATAAATTGATAGAAAAAGTTCAATGATTGACCTAAAGTTCAATGTCAATTCCTAATTTTGGAAATGGTGATGAATTGATAGAAAAAGTTCAATGATTGACCTTAAAGGATGTGTGGTTCGATAGTAATAATGGTAGAGTTAGATAATCATATAATTAATTGATTAAAATCAGAAAATATAATTTATAATTTCAGGTACATTATGCAGTAGGAGGTGTAGCAAGAAACATTGCTGAGTGTGTATCAAAACTTGGAACAAAACCTTACATGATAAGTGCATTAGGATTGGATATGTCAGGTGAACACTTCTGAATTTTCGACCCGTTTACTTATGAATGGGTCGATTCGGGTTATGTTTTATCTCTAACGGGTCAAACAGGTTATAAATTTCTTTCACTGACATCATACTTGTTATCTAATGATTATTTAAACTCATTAACAGGGAATTTGCTTTTAGAGTACTGGAAATCTGCAGGGTTATCAATGGAAGGTAGAGTTTAAATCCTAATTAACATTTCAATTACAATTCTTAAACAAATAAAAAAAATCATTGTGATATTTGTTATTTATTTATTTATTATTATGTTATTGTAAGGCATTCGAATGAGCCATGAGATAGAGACTCCAGTTGTTTCCATTGTTTTTGATACTGAAGGAGAATCAGCTGCTGCTGTTGCAAGTGTCGAATCAGTTGTTAGTTATTTCCCAAAATTTATAATTTTATATCGCCTAACTGCATAAAAAAGTACAGAACTTTTCAAAAATTTCCATTTCAGGAACTAATTGTTTTAATACTTTTAACTGTGAAAAATAAGGTTCATTACCTCAAATGGAAATTTCAAAAAACTTGGTACCTTTTTTATGCAATTTTTCACAAACTTTTTAATGTATAATTTTGTTTAAATTAGTTAAATATAGGTGGTTATTATTTTGTTATTTGTCTCAGGAACGTTTTCTTACACCCGAGTGGATTACACAATTTAAATCTAATATAGCATCTGCTCCTATTGTTATGGTTGATGCAAACTTAAGTCCACCAGCTCTTGAAGCATCTTGTCAATGTATGTACCTCAACAATGGGTCAAAATGGGCCGGGTTGGGTCGACCCGGAAACTTTTCATGTTTCCTTTTTCTTAGCATATAATAAATTGTTAATGTATTAATAATGATGAGATTTAAGAGGTTATAAGCATTTATATACAACTGTGTGTCACTGTTTGGCCCGTTTGACCCAAATCAGTAAACGGGTCAATTAGTCTAATGTCATCGTTTACTTGCAGTGGCAGCAGAGGTTGGTACACCAGTGTGGTTTGAGCCTGTATCTGTAGCAAAATCAAGAAGAATTGTTTCAATTGCCAAGTATGTGAGTCTCCTATTTTTCACTCATTTTCTTAATAATAGTAACTATATAATATTATATTATTATAGGTAACTTTTCAAGGTAGTCCTTAATTTTCTTGTGGTCACAAGGGACAAATCTCAACCATTGATCAATAATAATTTATGGTCAATCGAGGGGTATCATTTGACACTCATATAAATTTTAATCCAATTTTTTAATTATTTTTTTTAAAAAGTTTTTTTTTATTGTTATTGTTTTTATTCATATTTTTCATTAAAAAAAACAATATTATGTGATAATCACATGTGATGTTTTTGTACAATCACATGTGAGTATCACATGATGTTATTTTTGAACGAAAAAAAGTTTAAAAAAAAATTAAGAACTACCTTGAACACATCTCTATTACTCCTATTATATAATATGAAATATTTTATTATTATATTATTATATGGAATTGTATTAGTAATACTCCTTTTAAGAAAATAAAATTACATACATGTTAATGATTTTCATTTTCATTTATTATTTTATTAACAAAAAAATTCATTTCAGATAACTTTCACTTCACCAAACGAAGACGAGCTAATTGCAATGGCAAACGCTCTCTCTCCCGAAACCACATTTTCTCCAACCGAAAACATCAATAATAACAACACAATTCCATCATTATTCCAACTTCTAAAACCCGCAATTTGGACATTACTAGAAAAAGGAATAAAAGTTGTAATCCTAACACTCGGGTCAAAAGGCGTATTACTCTGTTCCAAAGGCCGTTTTGACTTCCAACACACCGCCCCAAACCGAAACAATCGGGCACATCACATAGGCCAAAAGCTACACGAAACCATAAACCGGGCCTGCCCGCCTGACCGGTTTTTTAATGCCTTACGGGTTGAAGAAAGCTCAACGGGCAGCCCGTATGTTGTTCATTTTCCAGCTGTTTCGTGTGCTAAAGTTGTGAGGTTAACGGGTGCGGGTGATTGTTTGGTTGGCGGGTCGATTGCTTCAATTTGTGCGGGTTTGGATGTGATGCAAAGTATTGCAGTTGGAATTGCAGCTGCTAAAGCTACTGTTGAAGTGGAATCGAATGTGCCAAATGAGTATAATTTGGAGCAAATTGCGGGTAAAGTGTATTTATATGGAATTTAATTTTTGATTTTCTGTTATTTTAATTAATGTGTTTTTGTGGTTGTTATTGTGCAGGTGATGCAAGATCGGTGTATTTAGGTGCAAAGGTTGTGTTTTTTCAGTCGATGTTATGAAAACCATATTTTGAATCAGGAACCGTTTGTTTAAAAATTATTTATGCACGTGTTGTATAATTAATTGCTACAGAGAGAAATTGCAATGATGAACAACTATTGTTCAATTGTATGCTGTTTATTTATGATATACGAGGCAACATGTCCCGTACGATGCACGGGCTTTGTTTATGATAAAAGTTATTTTAAGGTAAATCGTATACATTGTATTAGGGTAACGTGCAAAGTACTAAAAGCAAGACCGCTAACATTTTAGGTTGACTGTGAGTATTCTAGTACATAAACAAAGTTTGTTGTAGAAAAAATGCAAATGAACAAAACCATTATTAATTTTTTTATTAGCGCAAGACAAAACATGTTATTCATAACATATAAAAAACTTCATAGTTTGTCTTTTATAAGCAAAACTATGAATCAACAACGATATATTTTCAACTAATGTCGGTTAATGCAAACATTATGTCAGACATCTATTTGTATATTTTTCCTCAAAAAGTACATAATAAAAAATAGAAATCCATAAAAATACACAAAAATATGTATATCTGTAATAAAAATAATAACAAAATCCTTATCTAAAACAAAAACAATATAAAAACTCTTTCGTGTATAACAAAAACAAAGATCAGCAATAATATCTTTCAAGTGAGCATTGTATTTACTACTATTATTTAACATAGAATTTACTACTATATATTTTATAAAAAAATTTATAGTTTATAATATGTAACTTCTAGTTAAATGAAAAGACTATTATTTAATTGAATTTACTACCATTATTTATGTTATTATTTAATTCAATTTACTACTATTATTTAACATAGAATTTACAACCATATATTTTATAAATTTTATTACAGTTTATAATATGTAACTTTAGTTAAATGAAAAGATTATTATTTAATTGAATTTACTAAAATTATTTATGTTATTTTTTAATTTACTGTTATTATTTAACATAGAACTTACTATTACATATCTTATAAATTTTAGCACTACATTAAAATATCTATGTAATTAATCCTACTTCAAACTTGGAACTTAATTTTTATTTAGTTGAATTTACTACTATTATTTATGTTATTATTTAATTTAATTTACTACTATTACTTAACATATTCACTACTAAATATTTTATAAATTTTGTTATAGTTTATAATATGTAACTTCTAGTTAAATAAAAAGACTATTATATAATTGAATTTACTACTATTATTTAACATAGAATATACTATTATATATTTTATAAATATTTAGCACTACATTTAAATATCTATGTAATTAATGCTACTTCAAATTTGGAACTCAAATTTTATTTATTATGAATTTACTACTTTTATTTATGTTATTATTTATTTTATTTACTACTATTATTTAACATAGAATTTACTATTATATTTTATAAATTATTAACACTATATTTAAATAATTATGTAATAATGCTACTTCAAACTTGGAACTCAATTTTATATATATTTATCATTATAAATACAACATCAAATCAAAACCTATTAATTGGATTAAAAGTAAAATATATAACAATCAAATGAACAACAATTGTAGCCTTTAACATGATAAGACATCCATCTTAAATAATGTGTGATAATATTACACATAATCTCATACACTATAATGATATTAGATCATCATATAATATCATCGTTATACAAAATATATGTAAACAACGAATAACAATTTATACATTTACAAAAAAAGGTTGTGTAATTTTAAACAAAAACAACTAACATACTCTCTATAAAATAAAACCATAAACATTTCATCTCTATCACTTTTTTTTTACTTAAAAAATACAAATATAAAGTTTATGTTGGATTGACAATTAAAAGCGAGGATAAAGACCAAAATCCCGCAAGGTCTTGGTTGTTATTCCACTTGTTAGATGTTTCTTGTTGATGCACATTCCTAAATTTCACTTCATATGCAAATGTGAAATTAGCTCCCAATTATTTTGGGATAAACCATGAGCTCCTATCATAAACTTGATTACAATATAAACAATTATCCAAGAAAAATAATATTTAGAGATAAAACATAAACTTAAACAATAAGGATAATACATAAGCTTACAACTTTATTAGATGAAAGTCTCAATCCATTGTAAGCAAAAATGTTCTTTGGATGCACCTTTAGAGTATTCAAATTTTTTCAATATGAAAATGAGTATTTATAGATTCTAACGTGTAAGATTTATAACACTTGAAAAGTCATATTTTATTTAATTTTTTTGTTATTATCATTATTTAATTAATTTCAAAACTTTTGGTCTTACAATTTAGTGAGTTTGTTAAATTGTTATTAAAATGAATTTATCACTTTAATTTACAATTCTTGATTTTATAACTTTTGAGCTTCTCAAAATTCATTAATATGATTTATTTCATATTAAAATAAAAAATATCAAAATGAAACTCAATTTTTAATAGATGGTAATAAATGCAACTTCATCCATGAAACTCGTTTTTTATATGTATATAGTTATTGACAACATCATCATTCATGGAAATCACATACAAAATGATTAATGTATGCAATTTTGATGAGAACATTGTAACTCAGTAATGATATAAACTAATATGATAATCATATATAACATGATTAATACATAAATATGCTCCAAATGGTATTATGTTTTGTTATGTTAATACGCAAACATGCATATATTGTCATCATATATCTATTTCCTTACATATTAGTCCTTTGCATGATAACATGATAACTTCTGGATTAAATATTTTATCTAGCTCCTAATATCCACAAATAAGCAAATCAAAATTAACAATAGGGTGAATTAGCGAGAGAAATAAAGATATATAATCGATTTGATAAAAGAAGGTCATAAGATGAACACAGAAATACCCAAGCAATTCATCAGAAAAGTAACATGCAACAGAGAGACTGCAGATAACGAATGGAACAATTGAAAAGGTTTTTTCCATTAAGTTGCATCAATTAGGTGGCGTCCCACTGAAACCATGTTTCACCGTAGCATGCCAAATTAAAGAGTTAATTGAAAGGAAGTGAGGAAGAAGACGTCCTTTACTGGTTTTTTTGGAAGGGTTATCGATTGAGGGCCAATAGGCTCATCGACTAATGGTCGACTGAAGGAATTGAACCGGATTTTGAAGATGTTGAAAGTATAAGAGCAATGGTTAGGGTAATACCGAAACTGAATTAGGGTTCTGAAGGAGATGATGATTATGAGAGGAGGCAAAGGGTTGGGAGAAGATGCTCTGATTTATAAGGCAAACTCCAATTGACGGTTTGAAACTTCATTAGTTGACGAAACGGTGTACGTACACCACTTCAACTGAACAGAAATTAATTGTGAGATACAGTTTGAGAAGAAACTGATATGGTGGTGATGGAAGCGTCAGGTGAAGAACGAAACCGTCAAAACTGAAGAAGATATTGGATGGGAAACGTAGGTTGTTTAAAATTTGTAATTAAATCATGCTAATTAATAAATGATATTTAATACTACGATAATTAATACCTACTTCAAATTGAAACTCATTTTTTTAAATATACGAGGCAGCATGGCCCGTGCGATGCACGGGCTTTGTTCATGATAAGAACTTATCGGTATCAACTACAAAATATGAACATAACAAAGTATGTCAGAGGAAAATGCAAAGAAAGAAAATATAAGTACTTATATTAACATAAAAACATGTTATTTATAACACATAAGTGTCACTATAACGATCTTCGTGTTTTTTCTTTTATTAGCACAACTATATGGATAAACGATGATAATCTTCAATCAACACCAGTAAATTAGCTCTGCCTGAAAAGCAAAGTGTAAAAATTTCATTAAAATGAATAATTATAACTTATGTACAGAAGGGTATAATGTAACCTTTTAGAAGTAATTTTTTTAGATGAGTTGCATGTTACTGCAAAAGTAAATTTGTTTATTACAAAACTTGTAACAAAACATTAAATTATTTTTTTAATTGATTTTAATTAATTAAAAATGATCTCTAGACTTCTATAATGTTGGTGAGTCGAATTTTAAGCTGATGGACCTTTAACTTAATACAAACAATATTTGGGCTTGACTGAAATGACCATTAGCCTAACATAAGTGGGCTTAAGCAGTACAACCCATTAGAGCTTGCCATTTCAAGGGTTTTCGACTTCTTTCTCGTCATATTCGATGTACGCTCTGAACATGTGAAAATTGGATGACGCCATGGGCGGCTATATGCACACCATCAATGTCTGCGCTGCGTCTTATGCAGGTGAACCATCTTCATCGTAGCCAGGTAAACCAACAGAAACATGTGTCGTTGTTGCGTTTGATTTCAACGACTACCGCTAATCGACTCAACCTCACGCTCTCCCCAGTGTCTGTTGCTCCCATTCTAATTCCCTAACGAAGTTAGTATTCTCCCTCTTTCGTTTGAATAATTTTAGCTTTGATTTCACGCTACGCGCTGCTGTATAACTTTAATTTTTTGTTTGTAGTAAATGATTTATTGATTTTGATTTAGGTTTTTCATGTGCATCTAAAGTGATAAAACTTAAATTTTGAATGTCATTAGCCACTCATTAGTCGATGGATAATTGGATCAGGTAGCTCATGTTTGATAAGGATTAAGTGAAATACCTTTAATCCAGGAAAAAATATTAGTAAAATTAGGGTTGGGTTAGGTTAGGGTTATGTATATAAAAAAAATACAAAAAATTTTAATAAATGGTAAATTTTAAAAAATTAAATTGAATAGGAAAAAATGAACATGTTTATAATCTGTTATGTTTTTATGTGCTTAATCTAAGTGTTTTAGAGTTGTATTAAAATAGTAAAATGTAATCAAGAATTTGACTCATGGTTTGGGTTAGGGGTGTCAAATCGGGTTGTCGGGTCGGGTTAGGCTCTTACCGGTCCGGCCCGGCTGGCGGCCCTATAAGGAATTGGGTTTGTCAGGTTTCGGATTGGTCGGGTTGACCCGATTGGGTTGGTAGGGTTACATAGTTCCACCTAAATAACAATGACATGTTGTAACCAAGGTTTCAAAAAGCGCTTGAGGCGTACGCAATGAGGCGCGCCTCGAGGCGAGTCGGAGAGAAAACGCACATGAAACGTATGCATCAGTGATCATGTGTGGTACGTACGCGTCGGTTGAATGAGGCGGCCGGAGGCGGCCAGGGGCGGTTCGAGGCGAGCAGAAACGGTCTGAGGCGTAAGAGGGTGATAAACGCAGGAGGGAGATGAACTTACCTGGTGGTGAACGGTGGTGACCGGCGGGAACGGCGGCGTAGCAGGCAGATGAAGGCAGGGAAGAAATGAAAACGTTGGAGGGAATGGCAGGAGGCGTGTCTTTTGTTTTCAACCCTAATTTTTTATCTTTTAAACTAAAAACCTAATTTTAATTGTTTAAATGGGCTGGGTTGGGCTCAATGTTTAAATAAAAGTGATATAAAAAACGAATTGGTCTCGGTAACTATTTAAATAGGTCAGCTCCAATAATTATCTAAATGAGGGTGGGCTCAATATTTAAAATATACCTAATATCTATATAAAAATATGAAATATATACCTAAAATTATATAATATATCAAATTTATATATTAAAAATAATAAAAATATATTTAATTATTTTCCGCCTCGGTCTTACGCCTCGGTTCGCCTCGAGGCTTACGCCTCGTGAGGCTAATGGAAAACGCCTCGAGGCTCGATTCCGTATATTAAAACCTTGGTTGTAACAAATTTGGTATAAAACGTTATTTTGGTGCATTTCTTTTAAAATATAGCATATTATTAAGGATTTTGAATATTACGAACTCCATTATTAGATATATCTTCACTGTTCAGTTTAGATACTAAGAAACTTTTGAGGATTTTTAGTTAAGTACTCTTTATAAGGGAACATCTGAACAATAAATAAATAATTTTCACCTTTTTATATAAACTGTTTAAACTGTGTATTATTTTTTAATATAAGTTGTCAAAGTTGTTGATCAAACAAACTAATATAACAATATGTATTTTATATTCTTTAAAAATTAAACTACATTACAAAAACTAATTATATTTCATTATATATTTAGAAAGCAACACAGTAGGTTCATTGTTTCAACAGGTCTTACGTTGCAGTTTACATCATTATAGGAATGTATGATACAAACTTAGAAACTTTAAATTGATTATGGCCCTATCACACTAATAGTACTATATATTTAATTGTATATAAATATTTAAAATTAAAAAAATAAAACCTTTAAATTTCATTCGAGTCTAATCGGGTCAACCTGAAACCCGAAAGTGGTAAGCAATCCTACCCCGATACCCGATGTTAACATCTGGTTTTTCGAGTCGGGTTCAAAAAACCCAATATCTACAAAAGACTCTAATATACATGACCCGAAAAGCATAATCGGGTTCAGATCCGAGTCCGAGTCGGGTTGACCTTTTTAACACCCCTAGTTAAGGTTAGTGATATGGTAAAGGTATGGACAAACTATAGGAATAAATTTTTAAAAATTATAAGAATTTATATATATTTGTAAAAATCTATTATATTTAAAGAATATTTAGATATTTAAATATAGGATTGGGTTGATGATTTCTGCTTTTTTTTACATGCCATTACCTGTTTGTGCAGTAAAAATATTTAAAGAATATATGGTTATGCATAATTTTTTTTAGTGAAATAATGAGAATCATATCTGCTTATTTTAATGTTGAGGGTTCGAAACAGGAATAGGAAGAACAGGTTTAAAACCGTACCTGCATTAATAAGGTTCATTATAGATTAACAAACAGAGATCGAGTCAAATTATGGTTAAACCCTAATTAGAAAAGTTAGGGTTAAATCATTTTATGATATACCGATGTGCTTAAAATTAACCACATTGTAAATAATTTTTCTAATTTAACCACATTGGTTAAATCATCTCTATGTTCTAAAGACTTCCAAGAAAACAATTTAGTAACATGGAAATATATAGGAAAAATTAGAACACGTTAGTATGCAGAAAAACTTTGTTTACTAAAAAAATTAGAATCACACCTGTGTATCTTAATGTTGTGCTGAGGGTTCAATCCTTTTGGTTATTTAAAACATCTAAAAAAAATAGGAAAAATTAAAACAGGTTAGTATGCAGAAAAATATTTAAAGAAGATATGGTTCTGCACAGAAATATTTGTTTACTGAAATAAAGAGAATCATACATGTTTATCTTAATGCTAAGGGTTCAATCATGTACTCCTGAACTTAGAAAGTTGGGATTTATATATGTATGTTTTACATTCTGGAACAGTTTTTTCAGCTTCTGAAACGGTTGAATTTAATGCTGGAAGGGTACTTCAAGAGCTGGAATAAAGGCTGCTGTGATGGTTTTTACTTTTTAGGATACTGAAAAGGCTGGATTAAAAGCTGTGGAAACAGGTTGCTAGGGCAGTTTTGTTGCTGGAGCTCGAGAGTTTGATGTTATAAATGTTGGGTTAAATGAAGATTGAATGTTTCAATTGGTTTAAACTGCCTTTAACAACAAAATTAATGTTTTTTTAATACATGATTAATGTTGTATGTTTGCATCTCGTTTGTTGATAGATGTAAAAGGTTTTTAATATGGTATTTAAGTCTAAGTATTTAAGTCTTTATCAAACTTGAAACTCACTTTTTAAGTATATATAGATTTACAATAATGGTATTTGATGTTTCTAATGGAAATCAAATTACATTTTGTTTTATGAGACTATAAAGTGATCTCGATTCTAGATGAACCTTTTTGGTATCATTCTAACCGATAAGATCAATTATTTGCTCATTATGCATGTTTGCCGTTCGGTATGCTTTTATCTGTTAGGTTAATTGTCGTAGATTGTGCTTTGGTGAACATCGATATGCTATTTTGTGTTTAGGGTAGGGCTGTCAAAACCTGACATGCCATTATAAAAATACACGAAATGAAATTAGGACGAAATTGAAATTTGAATTCGTATTCGTGTTGTGTAAAACAAACACGAAGTCGTGTTCGTGTTCAAATTAACACGAAATTGACACGATATGATTTGGGGAATATTTAGAAATCAATGTTATATATGTGTCGTGTTTGCCGATTTTTAGCATGTACTAAGTAAGAGATTTGTTATTTTTGTTATTTATTTTGTATTTTCGTGTTTATCGTTTTTTAATTGTGTCGTGTTAGCAAAATAAAATATGACTTCGTGTCGTGTTGTTTTCGTGTTGAACGAATTCGTGTCGTGCCGTATTACCCAAAAACACGAAACGATAGCACAATTTGACAGCCCTAATTTTGGCATGTTTGGAAAAGCTTATTTAAGAAGTTTTTTTAGCATATTAACTTAAATAAGCTTGAAAATTTAAACTTATTAAGCTAATCAAGTTAATGCCTTTAAGGGGGTGATTTTGGTACCACAACTTTTAATGTATCTACCACATCTCATGTGTAATATACTTGTACAATCAGCTGTAAAATCTGTACTGTGTAATATAATCATTAAAAATTGTGATACCAAAATCAATTCTCTTTTAAAAAAGCTTTCCCATGCCTTAGAGCGAACGGTATGGTAACAAAAATATTTGGCCAAAATATATCATTTTCATTAAATAGAAGAACTATTCCCAAAATATGGATTTACAAAAACCTTTGGTATGAAAATCAGAGTATAAAGTTGGTGTTACAAAATAGATCAAAACCAAAGCCAAGTCTAAATCCAATCTAGTGTTCTTCTACTCTAGGCCCCGCATCTCTATCTATGCGCACCTATACCTTCGATCCCGAACCTGAGTACATAGCAAAACAAACAAGGAGTACGTGAGACAATAAGGTCTCGTGAGATACATGGGTTTTTGACCCATGAATAATGAAATGTCACAAGTCAAACAATTTTACATATGTACATCTATATATATGTAAATAGTCCATCAATCCAATATAGCCACCCTATTGTGGCCCTATCAATCTTGCCTTCCTAGCAATCATATCTAACGATCGGGTTGCCCCCGAACTAGCTAGAAGCACATGTATATCTAATTATCGGGTTGCCCCCGAACTAACTAGAAACAAGATACCGGCAAGAGGGAATCGCCCAATCTACCGATACCTGCCTTACTCGCCGGAATACGTCCAGTGAGCAAGACTACTAACGTGGATGAGTCGATGTGAATCCACCCAACTGCCCCTCACTCCACACCTCATGACCGGGAGTCGCCTGTGTCATCACATCATCTCAATCTTACCATGACTCAACAGTAATGTCATTCTAGCTCTCGGCTATCACATCAATCATCAACAAGTTAGTCCAATATTATCAATAATATCTATCACTAACTCAACATACCATAAGTCTTCACAAATAAGCAAATAGACCATAACACAAGTAATAAAATAATTCAAAGCTATGTACTCAGTAAAGTCCACACGTACTCACCTTAGCAATATGATGCTCAAACCGTGTTCTTGACACCCAATCTCTTGCTTCACAATTCAATCGACTTTCCAAGGCTTCACCAAAGGCCTATTACAATTATAACAACATGATCAACATCACTCATTACTACTAATGTGTTCATCCATCTCTAGATAACACTTACTAACCACTTTCCCCCAGTTATGGTGATTTACCAAACCCTAGGTTTAACCAACCCTTAAGATTCTTACAAATCTTAACCATACACTTGATTCTCTTGTTATTATACCATCTACTAGGTGTATACATCATTTATTTCACCATAAATCACCAACCCAAGAACTAGGGTTTCAAACCCTAGCTTCAAGATCCATAGATTTTGAGCTACAAAGATGAAAGAGTGAAGATATACCTTTAATCTTCCACTAGTAGTGAAATCTACCAAGGATTTGTGAAGAAATCAACCCAAACCAGAAGCTATGCTCGAAAATCGCCAAAGAGAGAAACTAGGGTTTTGATATGCAATAAATGAGCAAAATCCCATCTTTAATGCCTGGTCGGACGAGTTCGCGCCGCGAACTGGGGTTCGCGCCGTGAACTGGGGTTCGCGCCGCGAACTTCCCTGGTCGCGAACTTCTTCCCGATCGTGAGCCAGCCGTGAACTTCGATCACCAAAAACCCAAAGTTTCTGTTCCAAGTTCGCGATCGCGAACTACAGTTCGCGCCGCGAACTCCCCAGGTCAGCAGGGCTGCAGTTTTCGACCTTTGTCTCGACCCGGTTTCGCCCATAACTTTCTCATACGGTGTCCAAACGACACGAAACCACTTTCCACGTGTTTTAAATGATTTATCCACAATTATCATATTTTTACATATTTTATTTATTTATAAATTTCGGGTTGTTACAACTATCTACCCCTTAAAAAGATCCCGTCCTCGGAATCTCATCATAGTTCACGAAATCCGGGTACCACTTCCGAATCTCGTCTTTGACTTCCCAAGTCAAATTCGGTCCAAGGGAATGCTTCCACTTGACCAATACCAATTCGATCTCTTTATTCCGAAGCTTCTTTGTCTTTGACTCTAATATAGCCTCGGGCTCCTCAATCAACCGGTTCGGGGCATCAACCCGCAACTCTTGCAATGGAATAATATTCTCAACCTCACCAATGAACTTCTTCAAATAACTCACATGGAAGGTGTCGTGCACACCTTGAAGCTCGGGTGGAAGTTCCAACTTAAATGCTTGAAGCCCGATCCGTTTCAATATCTTAAACGGTCCAACATACCTTGGACTTAACTTTCCTTTCTTCCCAAACCGCATCACACCTTTCCAAGGTGACACCTTCAACATCACCATATCCCCGACATCCAAGTCGTATGGCCTCTTTTTCAAACCCGAATAACTTCTTTGCCTATCTTGAGCGGCTTTCATGTTAGCTTGTATTATACCAATCTTTTCATTTGTTACTCTCACAATCTCGGGACCCGTGAGCTTTGTCTCTCCCGCTTCTAGCCAACAAGATGGAGTTCTACATTTTCTCCCATACAACGCCTCGTAAGGTGGCATCTGGACAGTCGAGTGATAACTATTATTATATGAGAACTCTACCAATGGCAAATGCTCATCCCATTTACCCCCGAAATCTAATACACACGATCTCAACATATCTTCAGCCGTTTGTATTGTTCTTTCACTTTGACCGTCGGTTTGCGGATGATAAGCCGTGCTCAACCACAACTTTGTACCCAATTCTTCTTGTAATGATCTCCAAAATCTCGAGGTGAACCTCGCGTCTCTATCGGACACAATCGATAATGGAACCCCGTGGAGTCGAACCACCTCATCAACATACAACTTAGCCAACTTCTCAAGTGGCAAAGTTTCCCGAATGGCTAAAAATAAGGCACTCTTGGTCAACCGGTCAACTATGACCCAAATGGCATTGTGACCCCTACTCGTTTTTGGTAAACCAACTATGAAATCCATAGTTATGTCTTCCCACTTTCCGGCCGGTACTTGCAATGATTGAGCTACCCCATACGGTACTTGATGCTCGGCTTTCACTTGTGCACACGTGGCACACTTCGAGATGTACTTGGCTACTCTTGTCTTCATCCCGGGCCACCAATAAACCCGTTTCAAATCTTGATATGTCTTTGTACTCCCCGGGTGAATAGAATACTTTGACTTGTGCACATCATGCAATAACTCTTTTCGGGTACCCCCGGACTTGGGAACCCAAATCCGACCGCCTACGGTTTTCAACCCTTGCACATTTTCCACAAAATGTTGGTTCTTACCCAAACGTTCTCGTCTTAACTCTTCTTTTCCCATAACCTCTCGTTGAGCATTCTTGATTCTTTCGATAATACTCGAGACGACTTCAATACGCATTGACCTTCCCTTGATCGGCTTCTCATAGACCTTTCGGCTCAAGGCGTCGGCTACAACATTCGCCTTCCCCGCATGGTACACAATCTCACAATCATAGTCGTTGATCAACTCGATCCACCTTCTTTGTCGCATATTAAGGTCTTTTTGAGTAAACACATATTGCAAACTCTTATGATCCGTATATAATTTACACCGAGTACCATACAAATAATGCCTCCACAATTTCAAGGCAAACACGATCGCCGCCAACTCCAAGTCGTGAGTCGTGTACCTCATTTCCGCATCCTTTAATTGTCGCGAGGCATACGTGATCACTTTACCCCTTTGCATCAATACACAACCGAGCCCTTGATTTGAAGCATCACTATACACTACAAAATCTTCCATACCATCCGGTAACGTGAGAATCGGCGCGTTACACAACTTTTCCTTCAATAAGCCAAACGCCTCCTCTTGCTTCTTATCCCACATGAACTTCTCACTTTTTCTTGTCAACTTCGTGAGTGGGACCGCAATTCTCGAGAAATCTTGTATAAATCTTCGGTAATACCCGGCCAACCCAAGAAAACTTCTAACCTCGGTAGGAGTTCTCGGTGCTTCCCAATTAGACACCGCCTCAATTTTCGAAGGATCAACTTTAATACCATCACGTGATACCACGTGACCTAAAAATTGTACTTCCCGTAACCAAAACTCACACTTCGAAAATTTGGCATACAACTTCTCCCGTTTCAACACATCCAACACAAGTCTCAAATGATTGTCGTGTTCTTCCTCGGTCTTCGAGTAAATCAAGATATCATCAATAAACACGATCAAAAACTTATCAAGAAACGGTTTACAAACCCGATTCATCAAATCCATAAAAATAGCCGGCGCATTCGTAAGCCCAAACGGCATCACTAGGAACTCATAATGACCATACCGTGTACGAAAGGCCGTCTTCTCGGTGTCGCCTTCCCTCACCCGAACTTGGTGATAACCCGACCTCAAATCAACCTTTGAGAAATAACTAGCACCTTGCAATTGATCAAACAAATCATCGATTCTTGGCAACGGGTAACGGTTCTTTATAGTTACCTTATTCAACTCACGGTAGTCGATACACATTCTCATCGACCTGTCTTTCTTCTTGACAAATAACACCGGGGCACCCCACGGTGACGAACTCGGACGGATAAAACCTTTGTCTAACAATTCTTGCAATTGAGTCATCAATTCCCGCATCTCGGTGGGAGCTAAACGATACAGAGCACGAGCAATTGGTGTCGCCCCCGGCACCAAATCAATTTTGAATTCAACTTGTCTCTCCGGTGGCAAACCGGGTAAATCATCGGGGAACACCTCGGGAAAATCCCGAATAATTTTAACATCACCAACCGCCTTCTTTTCCTTTCGGCCGTCTAACACATATGCAATAAACGATGCACAACCCTTCGATAAACATTTCCTCGCCTTGATGGCGGTAATCACATTAGGCATATGATGTCGTTTTTCCCCATACACATATACCTTCTCGTTCTCGGGTGTCTTGACCGACACTATTTTCTTATCACATAATATCTTGGCTTGGTGCATCCCCAACCAATCCATACCGATAACTACATCAAAAGCTTTGATCCTCATGGGCAACAAATCGACCTTAAACTTTTTCCCGTCTATTTCTAATTCACAATTTCTATAGATACATTCAACCATTGAGGTTTTCCCATCGGCTACCTCTATTTCATAAACCTCATCTAATAATTCCGATACCACATTCAACTTTCTACCAAACTCATGAGACACAAATGAATAATTGGAACCCGAATCAAACAAGATATAAGTTGGCAAGGAGTTAAGAAATAGAGTACCTGACACCACATCATGTGCCTCCTTCGCCTCCTCCCGGGTAAGTTGGAAGGACCGCCCCTTCACCTTAGCCGGTTCCACCTTCTTTTGAGCCGTGGACACCATCGACTCGGTCCCTTTCTTCGGGCACACATTGCTATAGTGTCCCTTCTCGTGACACGAGAAACATTCAACCTCGGCCAATGGCTTGGCCTTACAATCCCGGGCTATATGCCCCGACCTACCACAACTAAAACAAGATTTCGACCCACTCCGGCACTCGCCGGTATGATTCTTCCCGCACTTCTTGCAAGAACCAACACTTCCTTGCTTAGAGAAGCTCGGAGTGAACTTCCCCTTCTTGAACGAACTAGAGCCGCTCTCGGCCTTCCTCTTCTCGCCCACGTGGGCCCTCTCGGCAATCCTTGCCACATTCACCTCTTCTACACCCCGGGCGGCACTAATGGCCTCATCTAGTAAAACCGCCCTCTTCACCTCCAATTGGTAGTCCCACGGTAACCCACTAGCATACCGGACCACCCTCAACCTCTCATCCGAGTAGGTTTTAGCAACAAACGGGAGCAATCCCGTAAACTCCCTCGAATACTCTTCAACCGACATATCACCCTTCTTGAGGGTCACAAATTTCTCATGCATTTTCTCCAAATCCCTTTCGGGACAAAACTTCTTTTTCAATCTCATGGTGAACTCATCCCATGACATCATTTCGACAACCTCCCTCCCGAGGGTTTCATACACTATGTCCCACCAAACCATAGCGTCTTCTTTCAACAATTGTGACGCATACGTCACCATATCCGCCTTCTTGCACTTACTACTCCCGATGACCCGCTCGGTCTCTCGGATCCACCTCATAGTAACTTTCGGGTCCGAGCTACCCGAATACACATTTGGCTTACAAGCCATGAAAGATTTGAATGAACAACCTTCTTTTTCATCGGGCCTTGCCCTAGCATCACTTTGACCACCCGTAGATGATTTTCTTTCACCGGTGTCACTACCCCCGGTCCTCTCATCCTCGGACTCACGGTCATCCTCCTTCTTTTCACGGTTTCCAATTATACGGTGCACTTCCACGGCCACCGTCCCTTTGATTTGATCAATAATAGTCTGGAGGTCCGACATAGTTACCGGAGTCTTATTAGCTCCGACCTCCGATTCATTAACCCGATGCATCGACGGTTGACTTTCTTGTTCAACCACAACCTCAACATGAGGAATTTCTTCCTCCCGGTTCTCCGGGGCTTTCCCATTACGCCGAGTATTCACCATTTCTTTCAATCAAGACTATACGAAAGACATTAAACATTTAGTATCTCATGTACAATCCCATTAGTCTCATCAGACTCAACATTCAAAATCATATCAACTTTCATAGGTCCCCTAGGTTCAACCCTAAACTTAACATAAAGTCTCAAAGTCAACCTATAAACTCAAGGAATCTTACATTCCTAATGCTACAGTCTAAGACTAGGATGGACATCTAACCTAATTCACTTAAACTATAGCTCTGATACCAAGTTGTAACACCTCAAATTTTATAACAAAAACATTTGGCCAAAATATATCATTTTCATTAAATAGAAGAACTATTCCCAAAATATGGATTTACAAAAACCTTTGGTATGAAAATCAGAGTATAAAGTTGGTGTTACAAAATAGATCAAAACCAAAGCCAAGTCTAAATCTAATCTAGTGTTCTTCTACTCTAGGCCCCGCATCTCTATCCATGCGCACCTATACCTTCGATCCCGAACCTGAGTACATAGCAAAACAAAAAAGGAGTACGTGAGACAATAAGGTCTCGTGAGATACATGGGTTTTTGACCCATGAATAATGAAATGTCACAAGTCAAACAATCTTACATATGTACATCTATATATATGTAAATCGTCCATCAATCCAATATAGCCACCCTATTGTGGCCCTATCAATCTTGCCTTCCTAGCAATCATATCTAACTATCGGGTTGCCCCTGAACTAGCTAAAAGCACATGTATATCTAGTTATCGGGTTGCCCCCGAACTAACTAGAAACAAGATACCGGCACGAGGGAATCGCCCAATCTACCGATACCTGCCTTACTCGCCGGAATACGTCCAGTGAGCAAGACTACTAACGTGGATGAGTCGATGAGAATCCACCCAACTGCCCCTCACTCCACACCTCATGACCGGGAGTCGCTCGTGTCATCACATCATCTCAATTTTACCATGACTCAACAGTCATGTCATTCTAGCTCTCGGCTATCACATCAATCATCAACAAGTTGGTCCAATATTATCAATAATATCTATCACTAACTCAACATACCATAAGTCTTCACAAATAAGCAAATAGACCATGACACAAGTAATAAAATAATTCAAAGCTATGTACTCAGTAAAGTCCACACGTACTCACCTTAGCAATATGATGCTCAAACCGTGTTCTTGACACACAATCTCTTGCTTCACAATTCAATCGACTTTCCAAGGCTTCACCAAAGGCCTATTACAATTATAACAACATGATCAACATCACTCATTACTACTAATGTGTTCATCCATCTCTAGATAACACTTACTAACCACTTTCCCCCAATTATGGTGATTTACCAAACCCTAGGTTTAACCAACCCTTAAGATTCTTACAAATCTTAACCATACACTTGATTCCCTTGTTATTATACCATCTACTAGGTGTATACATCATTTATTTCACCATAAATCACCAACCCAAGAACTAGGGTTTCAAACCCTAGCTTCAAGATCCATAGATCTTGAGCTACAAAGATGAAAGAGTGAAGATATACCTTTAATCTTCCACTAGGAGTGAAATCTACCAAGGATTTGTGAAGAAATCAACCCAAACCAGATGCTATGCTCGAAAATCGCCAAAGAGAGAAACTAGGGTTTTGATATGCAATAAATGAGCAAAATCCCGTCTTTAATGCCTGGTCGGACGAGTTCGCGCCACGAACTGGGGTTCGCGCCGCGAACTTCCCTGGTCGCGAACTTCTTCCCGATCGTGAGCCAGCCGTGAACTTCGATCACCAAAAACCCAAAGTTTCTGTTCCAAGTTCGCGATCGCGAACTACAGTTCGCGCCGCGAACTCCCCAGGTCAGCAGGGCTGCAGTTTTTGACCTTTGTCTCGACCCAGTTTCGCCCATAACTTTCTCATACGGTGTCCAAACGACACGAAACCACTTTCCACGTGTTTTATATGATTTATCCATAATTATCATATTTTTACATATTTTATTTATTTACAAATTTCGGGTCGTTACAGTTTACAACGTACAAGTAGAAGTGGTGAAAATGAGGTTGACTTTTGGCCCGTGTCCGACAAGCGTACCGTGACGAGTCGTCGTCAAAAAAAAGTAGATCGGAAAGTTCATCCGGCACTAACACCGTCGGAAGTGCTGCACCGCCGGACCTTGGCAAGGCTATGATGGCCGAGTTTAGGCGGAAAAGTGAAGCTGCTCAATCCGCATACGAAAGGTCAAAGGCGCGGGATGCCGTTTTCATTCGGTTGGAAGAATTGAGATTCCTCCGCACTAGCACCGAAGGGTTGGGGCGCGCGGATAAGGCGAGAATCATCAAGGAAAAAAAGGCAATCCGCGAAAAATACCTGGTCGAGCAAGATGAACTTGACATTGAAGATGACGATGAGTAGTTTTTTTTAATTATTTTTCGGTATTTTTTTTCTTTTTTCGGTAATTTTTTCTTTTTTTCGGTAATTTTTTTATTTAGGTATTTTATTTTCTATTATGCAATTTTTATTTTAATGAAATATTATGTTTTTAAAAAAAGAAAAAGAAAAAAAGGGGGTGGGGTCCAAATGGCTAAGTGATGGTAGAGGGGTTATTTGAGGTTTTGAATGTGAAATGGTGATGTGCCGCATATGTGACTTCCGACTTGGTGTGACCACACACCATGCTCTTAGTATGATTTATTGTTGGATTTTATAGTTGTGGAAAGATTTGGGAGATTGTGCTAATGGTTTTCTTTAACGTATGCACGAGGCGTATATGATAACGTGCATTTAATAGTCGGTAATTTCCAGAAAATTGAATTTAATATATCTTCTAAAATTAACTGTCCACTAGATAAAAGGCACACAGTTTTAAAAAAGTGCAATTATTGCATTGTCCACCAATAAAATCTCATTTTTACCCACTTATAATTCATATGATTGGTTGTAATATGAAATTGATACTTATTTTGGGACAAACTAAAACAGTTAAGTGGACAATAAAAATTAGACGGAAGAGGTAGTTTTTAAGTATATTAATGTTAATCAATATATATTTAGAAAATTACCGATTCATTAAATGCACGTTATGCTAAAAGCTTGTAGTTGAAAATTGTAGGTAGTGGACGGACCATGGACGCCGTATACAACTTAAATTTATTGATGATTATTTACTTTAGGGTTTTGTTAATGATAACCCTAAATATACATAAAATTATAAGAAACAATAATATTTTTCTTTAATAAAATCACTAAAACACAGATGAAAAATAGATCATATTTTTAAATCTCTTCTCGTATCTTTAAATTAAAACTCGGAAACACATCGGTAGTGTAATTACATATATTTTATCCAAAGTTTTCAATATTATTTGCATACTCCGGCTCACCGCTCAACGATGCAACCAAAGTGTGTCGGGCTTTTTTTTTTGTCTCTGAATAATCGAACATAGCCTACCATGTTGTACCTCAGGCATAACTTGTTGTACGTTATGAAATCCTAGAGGGCGGGAAGCTTATTTTAACTACTGCAATTGTGAATCTGGGAGATGATATAATTCACGAATGAAATTACTCATCAACAGTCTCAAATCCCAAACCTACGCCATAAAATCCGGTCACAACCCCACAGTATTCGCATGCAATCAGCTGATACATTTGTACTCCAAAAACGGTTTCATAAAAGATGCCTGCAAACTGTTCGACGAAATGCTTGACCGAAACATCTTCACATGGAACGCCATAATTTCAGCACACATAAAATCGCATAACTTAGATCACGCAAAGCTTCTATTCGACACAGCCCCGATTAAAGATTCAGTAACTTACAATTCGATGTTATCAGCGTACACAAACAGCGACGGCTATGAATTAAAAGCTATCGATTTCTTCAAACAAATGCATTCAATTGGGTGTAACGATGCACAAATCGATGAATTCACTCTCACCAGAATGTGTAACTTAACAGCAAAGTTAAAAAATCCAATTTACGGGAAGCAATTGCACTCGTTCATGGTGAAAACAGGGAATAACGTAAGTGGGTTTGCAGTTAGTGCTTTAATTGACATGTATTCCAAAAGTGGGTGTTTTAACGAAGCTTATGAAGCTTTTAATGGCTGCAATCATGGATCAATTGATGTGGTTTCCAAAAATGCAGTTGTTGCTGCCTGTTGTAGAGAAGGAAAATTAGATATAGCAATGTCAATTTTCTTGACCCAAATGGAGTTAAACGATGTAGTTTCATGGAACACAATAATAACAGGTTACACTCAAAACGGTTATCATAAAAACGCGATTGAATTAGCTCTTCGTATGACAGAAAACGGATTTAAATGGAATGAACACACTTTTGCTAGTGTCTTAAGTGCTTGTTCTTCGTTAAAAAGTTCAAAAATCGGGAAAGAAATCCATGCTAAGATATTGAAGGAAATAACGACAGTTAATCCGTTTATTAATAGTGGAATCATTAACATATACTGCAAAAGTGGTAACATGAAATACGCAGAATTACTTCATTCGACAGTTGGAACCGCTAACAAATTCTCAACTACTTCATTGAAGAATTACGCAGAATTACTTCAATGATTGTCGGTTATTCTTCACAACACAATATGCTACAAGCAAGAAGAATCTTTGATTCTTTAGCAACAAAGAATTCGGTAGTTTGGTCGGCTATGTTTTCCGGTTATTTAAATTCCCAATCTTGCGAAGACGTTTTTGAATTATTTCACATTTTCAAAACCCTAAAAACAACCATTTTTGATGGTTCGATTGTCACAAGTTTGCTCGGTGCGTGTGCTATACGGGCGATTGTGGGGCCCGGGAAACAAGTGCACGGTTATATAACGAGAATGAGTATTTATGATGATATAAAAACAATAAGTGCGTTAATTGACATGTATTGTAAATGTGGGAACATAACATATGCACAAAGAATATATGAGAGACTTATGTTTAAAGATTTAGTTATACATAATATAATGATAGCCGGTTTTGCTCACCATGGTTATGAACACAAAGCTTTTGAACTTTTTAACATAATTGTAAAAGACGGTTTTCACCCTGATAATGTAACGTTCATTGCGTTATTATCGGCTTGTCGACATTGTGGGTTAGTTGAAAAAGGTGAAAATTACTTCAAATTAATGACGGACGAGTATAACATAACACCCGAAAACGACCATTACGCGTGTATAGTTGATCTTTATGGGAGAAAAAATGAGTTATTAAAAGCAATGGAGTTTATGAGAAAGATTCCTATTGAACTTGATGTGGTTATATTGGGTACATTATTGAGTGCTTGTAAGTTGCATAGAAATGTCGAGTTGGCACGAGAAGTGGAAGAAAAGTTGTTGAGAATTGGCGGGAAAAGTGGGACCCGGTACGTACAGCTGGCGAATGTTTATGCGTTTGATGGGAAATGGGATGATATGGGGAGGATAAGGAAGAAGATGAGAGGGAATGATGTTGGTAAAATTGCGGGTTGTAGTTGGATTCATGTTGGGAGTAAAGTTCATAGTTTTGTATCGGGTGATTATTGTCATTTAGAAGTTGAAGATTTGTATGGTGTTTTGGATTTTTTGATCATGGAAATGAAGAACAAAGAGGAGATTCAAATGTGTTTGTGATGTTGGTGAGGTTTGTAGAATGAATTTTGATGTTTGGAGTTCTTCTCAATGCAAAAGTCAACTAAATCAGTCAAATCCAACTCTTTAACATGCATAAAATGTTTGTACATCCAGACAGAGAATGGTTTACATTAATATTAGGGACAGATTTATAAATTATGTCAATTACTTCATTATCGTTTTACCAATAATCTTTACAGGAACAACTACCATCTTTAAAAGAATGAAACCTACTTCTATCTCTCAACACAATCTCCAAATCAAAGATTTTAGAAACAAGTTTCATAACCGTATGACAATCTTTACACACCCGTAAATTCTTCGTGATCCTTATCACACTTCCGTTACATAAATGTGAAATCCCGAACCCAAGAGCGAGTTTTTCACTATGTGTAATAACCGCGTCCTCTTTTTCTTCATCTTCAATATCATGTAAAACACTCCCGATTATCTCGGGTTTGTATCCTCCTTCAATTTTAATCCTTAACATAATATTTTTAAGGTTTGTATAAGCCTCGGTTACGATTTCATTTTCGTTTTCGTTTTTGTTTTGACCGGCGAGAAAAGTATACATGGTTTTATCGACTTCGATCATGCTCCAACCCGGGGATTTTGTTAATCTTTGACTATTCATTGACTTTCTTATGGTCATAACATCCTTCCATTTTCCCGCAACCGCGTATATATTTGATAATAAAACATGGTCACCCGAATCATTAGGGTCGAGTTCGGTTAGTCTTTTTTGAACTTTTTCGGCTAGTTCCACATTCCCGTGAATACTACACGCGCCCAAAAGTGTTCGCCAAATAACCGCGTTCGGTTTTATCGGCATTTTAGTTATGAAATCGTACGCTTTTTGTAGCTCGCCCGCCCGCCCGTATAAGTCAACCATACAACCATAATGTTCAAAAGTCGGTTCTATGTTGTAACGATTCTTCATCATGGAAAAATATCGACGCCCGTTTTCAATCAAACCCGAGTGACTACAAGCATAGAGGACCAAAATGAAAGTGATTCCATCGGGTATCATACCCGATTCCTCCATTTGGTTAAAGACTTTTAGGGCTTCTTCACCGTGCCCTTGCATTGCTAATCCCGCCACCATTGTTGTCCATGACACTATGCTTTTTTTCCCGGGCATTCTTTCGAAAACCAAACGGGCCATATCGATGTTTCCACATTTCGCGTAAGTGTCCAATAACGCGTTGTTTATAGAACGGATCCAAACGAGCCCGGATTTTTCTATATATCCGTGTAGGATTTTACCAAATTCAAACGCACCGGCTTGTGCACAAACCGAAAGAATTCCGGTTAAACTAACTTCATTCGGTTTTAATCCGAGATGTTGTGATTCTTTGAAGAGATTAAAAGCCTCGTTGAAACACCCGTTGTGAGAATACCCGATAATCAGTGTGCTCCAAGAAATTTCATCTTTTACGGGTGATTTCAAGAACAATTTCTTGGCAAGATGATGGTTGCCGGATTTCATATACCCATCAAGCATGATATTTGTGGAGATCAAATCCTTAAATGGCATTTGTTTGTATACTTTTTCTGCGCCATTTATGTCACTACACCTAATACATGCTGTAATCATGGCATTCCATGCTACAATATTTGGTTGAAACATTTCATCGAACACCTTCCGTGCATGATCAATCCAGCCGCATTCTGCATACATACTAACGAGTGTTGTGCCAACGTATAAATGGGTGTCGAGACCGTAGACTATTGCTTGGGAATGAATTTGAATCCCGGTGTTATAACATCGTAAATTCGCAGCTGATTTGAGAACAAATGCGAAAGTGAAGCTGTCTGGTTTTACGTGGTTAGAGTTCCGACGCATGTCGATGAACGTTGCCTGAGAGTTGTGTGGGTGATCGGAATCGGAGAATCCTCGAATGAGGGTGTTGTACATGAAGGCGTCTGGATTTGGGAAATGAAGGAGGAGAGATTGGGCGTAGTGGAGAGCATCGGAGATGAGTATGGCGCAGTGGAGGATGAGGTTTCCGGCGACAAATGGGTCGGAATCGAGGCCGGATTTGATGACGTGGGCGTGAAGTTGTTTGACGGAGGTAAGGGTTTTGCAGCGTTTGAGTAGTGAGAGACATAAAGGCTCGACGGTACTGCCGTTGACCATGGGTGTAGATTTTAGTCAAATACACCTAATCTACTCCCGGCGATTCCAATACCGTTTACCTTGAGTGAAATATATGAAACTCGAAAGACTAATAATGAACCATTTTTTATTCTGAAATTAATGTCATTATCTATTTTTCTAATAAGAATCAAGTTAGACACATATGGCATAATATTATGTGGTTTTCCATACCTTTACATAATATTATGCATCTATTTTATTTTCTGACTAAATGCATGATAAATCCCAATCAGATCCAGTAATGATGAACAAACATTAGAATTAATACATGTACAACTTACCATACGTACTGCACAAGCCGCATAGTATACACCAGTGTGACCTTGGCGACTAAACACATCAAATGGACGCATCGCAGAGGGGATGCGTTAAGGGGACCTGTCAGTGGGGAAGATTGAAGAGGGGCGTCGACCTTTGGCAACTTGCTATGAGTAGTATTATGTTTCCCAATGAAATTCAAACTTGATGAAAGTTAAATAGTATAATGTTTTAACAACTCAGATATTAATTATTACATAATTTGTTATACGAGTTAATTGAATATATTATGCAATTTCTAGAAAGGGTATTTGCATTTAAAACATGCCAGCATGATTGAGATTTACTCGATATGTACATTATCTAATTATTATTATGTCTATTTTTAAAGTTTCCTCTAACCATTTGAATGTTAACTTTATAAAAAAGGTTTTTCTAACGTATGCCCCTGGGGCATATGTTAACATGCATTTAATGAGCCAATAATTTTCTAAATATGTATCGATTAACATTAATACACTTATAAACTACCATATTAGAAGATGCATTTAATTCGATTTTATATTTAAATAGAAATTATTGGCTCATTAAATGCACGTTATCATATGCCCCAGGGGCATACATTAGAAAAACCCTTATAAAAAAAATCAATCTCATGAGTTTTTAAAAGCTATTTTAAGTGTCATTACTAGTGAATTTATCATGCAAAGGGCGGGGTGTACTTTCGAAGGCGTTAAAAGGATTCTATCTAAGAGCATCTCCAATGGTAGTTTTTTTAAAAGATTATTACTATTTCAATAAGCCTTTAAATGACTTATTATCATTGCAATGACTAGCTTTTCTAAAAGCTTATTGTAAAGACTTTTTTTTCTACTAACCTTTTAACCCACTTTCAATGTTTGTCTTTTTTGGTCCCTCATATTTAATAACTTTTCATTTTAAACCTTAAATATATTATATATAAATTCTTTATTATATTTTTGTTAGTTAATAAGTAAATTATATAATATTAATGTCAATTATTATAATATTTTTGTATAAGACATTTTATAAAAATATTATATTTAGTAATATGTTAAAAAATTATCGAATTATACATAGGGGTATTTATAAAACATTTAAAATAGATAAAGGTAAATTAGAAATATTGTAAAAGAAAAGCTTTTGCAAAGGTTAACCATTGGAGATGCTATTTATATAAAGGTTTTTAGTTATTAAAATGTTGATGTGACAAAAGTAATAAATTTCCGTGAGATTAACCATTGGGATGCTCTAAGCGGATAAGTTTTAAATAAAAATGATACGGAAGTTAAACAAAAGCATATAACTTGGATCACAGGTGGAATTGTTTAATTGTAGTCCTTACATTTTCATTAATTGTCTAGTTTGTGTCTCAACTCTCAACTATTAAAAAATAACACTCCAACCACGGTTTAAAAAAAAAAAAATCTCTTCACATTTCCAAACAAGGGAATGCTTATCCTCTTCAACTTCGAAAACCATAAACATAGTCCAAAGAACACTCGTTCAAGGAACCATCAGTGTGCTTTTGTTATTTCATCATATAAACAGCTTGAATAAGTTATCCAAAACAACCTTAAAGTTGTTTATTTATTGTATCAAAATACGATAAACACATGACTTGCGACCTTCACATTATTATCAAGGGCCTCTAAGCAACTAAAATACTATGAGAGATATTGATTACTTGAATACAATTACTTATGTACCATATTATCTTATTAATTTTTAAATTCATATCATTCTATTGACCACCACCATTACTAATAAACCCATAGGGATAAGCTTGTTTTGGAAACCGAACGCGATTGAACCGAAACCGAGAATGAGCAATTTTCAAAACCGACCCGATTATATGTTTTCGGTTTTGGTTCGTTCCGTTTCAGTTTTTTAGCCCAAATGCCCATATCTATACGAGGAGCGAATCGAACCGAAACCAAGACAACTGAAACCGAAAATATTGAATTTTCAAAACCAAACCGATTACATGTTTTTTGTTTTGGTTGGTTTTCAGTTCGATTTGATTTTTTCAGCCTAAATGCTCACCACTAATTACTACTCACCACTGCTGCCACCACCTGTCACCACAATCACACTATTGTTTCAACCCACCATCACTACGCACCACCACTCAGTACAATCACTATTGTCGTCGTAAAATATCGTTACATGGTACCCGCTGCTGCTCTGCGCGAATATCCTGCTAATAAGAGATAAAGGCCCCATATGAATTATTTCTAAGTATAGGTACTGAAATTGAATATTACTAAAATAGAAGGCGGTAAAGTAGAACTACTTCCCATGATTGACACATTTTCAAAGTTCAAAAGCTCAATTCTTAACGTTTTGACCAATCACTTTCACTTTATTCCCTGAATCATCACTAAAATCACTCTTTTTAGTTTTCACCGGATGATTTCCAGCTCCAGATTTTATTGGAGTAATTTATAAGCAGACTGCTGTTCAATCATTCTTTCCTTCTCTCGAAGGCCAATCATTTTTGGGGTTTTTCAAGGTACATTAACAAAAACCTTTTCTAGGGTTTTAGTATTTCGAATCATTTTTTACATTTCCTAATCTTCCATACAATTATCGGTTTCAATGATTATTGAAACATATGATTATTGTGTGATTGTAATCTGAACTGATTTCTCGTTTCCTGCATTTTGAATTTCAATTTTGCAATTTAAGTCTCTGATTTCAATATGGATACAAAATTATGTAAGTTCGATTCGTTTTCTCTTTTTAGATTTGGAAATAACTTTTGATTTCATGATGGATTCCTGTTTCCGTAATAAGATATTTTGTAGGAAATCTTCTACGGTTAGTTAGTCGCTTTTAGTATCCGAAATTGTTATAAATAGAAATGAATCTTAGTAGGTAAAACCTACTAACTACTTAGATTCAAACTTACATATTTTAATTTCAAATCTTAAGTTTAAATATATTCATTTGAAGACAAAATTTGATCACAAAAGTTAAAATACATTTCCAAATTTGGGATAAATCACAGAACTTCATCTTCTTATTTTATACTAAGTTTGACTTTAATCTATCTAAATCCAAATTTTATATCCTGTTATTTGTCTCTATCATTACGTGTATTATATCCCCTGTTTTGGCTGTGAAGCTGCTCAATTATTGCCATTTTATTTCTTTAATATTTTCATAATTTGAGTTTGACATTTATAATTACTCGTTATTGCAGTTCTAATTGAATCATCAAACAATGTTTTCCAGTTTCACACCATTTAGAGGCATGAAATCAAAAATCGTTCCTTATTATATGAACGGAAATCCATCAAGTCTTTTTTGCATTTTACCACGTGATGATTCTTCCCGATTTTACCCTCCTGGAACCGCCCCTGTTTATCTTAACGTGTATGATATTTCTACTATCAATTCTTGTATATCTTGGACTGGGATTGGTGCCTTTCACACGGGTTTAGAAGGTTAGTTTTGTAATTATTATTATTTTTATCAGTTACATTTTTTAGTCTATAATTAAGTACTTTAATTTTTGTCTAATTGGGCTATTAAAAGATGGTTTCGTGTCCTAATTAGATCATTAAATAATGTTTCTTACAAAAAAAATAAAATAAAATTGTTTCGGATATGATGATTTTTATAGTAAAAAAATATTAGATTTGTATACAAAAATGTTAGATGTTTTTATAGAAGTATACTTAATATATACAAATGATTGATTTATAAAAAATAAAAAAAAAAGTTTCAATCGGGACATAAAATCATATTTAATGACCCAAAATGTTGTTTTTTCAAATAAGTTATTTTTTAATATGATGATTTATATGAAAAAAGATTATATTTGTATATAAAATTTAGATTTCTTATATTATGATTACTCGTATATAGAAATAATTGATTTAACAAGTTCTTAATGATTTAAGTGGGACATAAAATCATCTTTTAATAACTTGACTGGACAAAAAAAATGTATGTTATTATTTTAGACAAAAAAAGATCCTATCTTTACCTTAAATTAGATTGCATGAAATATTCAAAACAAAAATCATCTTTTTTTTTTCTTTTCCTGATTTTTTGTTGTGATTAATTACAGTTCATGGTGTAGAATATGGTTTTGGATGTCACCAAGAATCAGAAAGTGGTGTTTTTGAAATCGAGCCTCGAAAATGTCCCGGATTTAAATATAGGGAATCGATTTTAATGGGTACAACAAAGTTAACTCCAGATCAAGTTCAAAGATTCATTGAGCTACAATCTAATAACTACTATGGTAACACCTACCACTTATTTGTGAAAAATTGCAACCATTTTTGTGAAGATATGTGTTACAAGTTAACCGGCAACAAAATCCCCAAATGGGTCAACCGGCTAGCAAGAATAGGTACTTAAACGTTAAAAACTTAAAGTTTTGCTTTTTTTTTTGAGTAAATTACACAAATGGTCCTTCAGGTTTTTAGTTATTACATATTTGATCCTTTAGTTTAATAAATTACACAGTTAGTCCTTATTTCTGAAACTATTGACACGTTTGGTCCTTTATTTAAACAGACGTTAACTTTTCCTGTCAAATAAACTAGTTCGTATGGGTTTCAAATTGGTGACGGGGAAGGGAAAAAGACAGATTTAGTACGTGAGTCACGTGACCATACTTGACGGGAAAAATATACGTCTGTTTAGGTAAAGGACCAAACGTGTCAATAGTTTCAGAAATAAGGACTACCAACATAATTTATGAAACTAAAGAACCAAATATGTTGTATGGTATAAACCTAAAGGACCATTTGTGTAATTTACTTTTTTTTTAAATAAAAAAAAGGAAAAAACATTTTTTGGTTATGTTGGTCTTATGAGCTTATATTTTAATGTGTTTTGTAGGTTTGTGTTGTCGTTGCATACTCCCGAAAGCTGTCAAGGGTTCGGCGGTTAAAAATAAATCAACCGAGTTATTAGACTATGAGAAAACGAGTCTAAAAAGTTCGTTTAATTGTTTTACATCGTTTTCGTCACATAATAAGTTGAGAAAAGTGTCGATATCTTCATTGTATAAACATTCACTTTACAAAGGTTGTCTTCCCCCATGGGAATTGAGAGTTGACTCACAAAGGCTTTGTGATCATGATGATGAGTAAATGGTTTTTTGGGTGTCGTTTTGGTGTGTTCATAAGAAGTGATTCCATTTTTTAGTGGATTCGGTTAAAGATCAAAGATTTTTGAGGTATCGATTTGTGGAAGAAATGAAATGGTAAAAGATTTTGATGATTGTGTTTGTAGGGTTTTATCAAACTTTTATGTTTTGGAATGAGTGTAAAAATATATTCTTTGTACTTTGGCATCTTCAATAGTAGAAAATGAACAAATTGAATTGATGCTTTTTATGAGCTTTTTGACTGAGTTGGTTTTTCTTTTTGTCTATGGCAAAGAATATTTCACTTTTATTGACCCATAGAAATTGTAAGTGTTCAAGATTTAAATGATAATGTTTGACCTAATATATGCTTCCACCCAAACAACCATCGCATGTCTGATTCTTCTTCAAGACATTATAAATCTCCACCACTTTTGTGGTTTTTATGATTTAATTTATTTTTTGTGAAATCGCATGACATATTGAAATGATTTAGGACTTAACTGTTGTTTACATTGAAATGGAGGTGTATATAATAGGAGTGAGTATTTTGGCTGAAAAACCGAACTGAAATCGGAAACCGATCGTAACTGAACCGAATCAACACCGTTTATGGTTTTTGTTTCTGTTCATGGTTTTGTAATTTCATTATATCCGGTTTCAGTAATATAAATTTCAGTTCTCTTCGGTTAGGTTTTCAGACCACGCTCACCCTTGGTATACAATCTGGCTCTATTCTTTAAATAGAAGAGAAAAAGGAAAGAAAATAGTTGGCATCGCAAACGTCATATAAGGGTGTGTTTGGTACAGAGAAATGGGAGGTGAGAAATGGAATTAACAATTAAATCTCTCGTTTGGTTGTATTGAGAAAATGAGAAGTAGAGAATTGACATTTCCTATTCTCTAAATTTATTTCCCTCCCTAATATAGAGAAAAGGTGGGAATTGCAAAATAGAGAATCGCTAGAAAAAACACGGAGAGTTGGCGAGGTTGCCCATTCGAAACCCATCTGCCACACAATCGACGTCCTCAACAGTCAACACAGCCTTCATCTATCGATCTCCTTCGAGGTATGCCTTTCATCTTTCGATCTCTGTCCTGATTGAAGTTAACCCTACCCTCTGTTCAAACCACGTCTTCTACCCTCGTTATCTCATGTTCTCTCTCTGTGTCTCGATCTCTGTCGGCTTCCATTGCCATTGTAAGCTACTACAATTCAAGTCAATTACAGTCCCTAAATCAATTTGACCTAATTTGAGCTAATTGATCTCTGTAATTGTCATTGCCTAATTGACCTGAATTGTGGGTTGTCGTGGACTGTAATGGAACAATATAGGGGATTTATGAATGGAGTTCTTCCTATAATGTTTAACGTCATGATCAGTTCTAAAACCATAATTTCCGGCTATAGGGGATTTATGAATGGAGTTCTTCCTGTAACTCCAAATTCGAATTTATGAATGGAGTTCTTCGTATAATTGCGGGATGCTGATTGATCTCAAAACATAACAGTAAAACCATGATCAGTGTTTGAATTGAGTTCTTCCTGTATTGTTAAAAATATAAGGGATTTATGGAATTATGTACAATTCTTTAAGTCAAATATGATCAGTGCTAAAACCATGATCAGTGTTAAAAATAATGGGGATTTATGAAAATATAAGGGGATTTAATGATCTGTAATGTAAAACCATGATTAGTGTTTGATCTAAAACGTAGACTTCTCCACAACTGGCATTGCTTATCTTCTGGTTCATTCCAGATTTTATGGAGTTTAAACATCCTGCACATGATGTTCCTAGTTGCTACTGAGGTATTGCTATTTATATTTTTTTTATGTGAATGCACTAACCAGTTCGCTTCGACTCAAGTTACATGAGGTATTAGCACGAGATGTAAAATCTGCTCATGAAATTGTTCAAGTTGATTTTTGATTACTTGTTTGCAGTTGCAAAAATGTTAGAATTCATTATGCAATCCAAATTAACATTAAAGCTGATAATCGAATAACAAGTGGAGTCGTATGGCAATCTGGAAGTGTGATGATGATGTTTATAGGAAATAATTATGCTGGCCCTTGTTCAAGATGTGTATGATTTTTATGAGCTGTTCTTTTTTTATGGAGTTGAAATGAGTGTAATATTGGATCTTATGCTAAGTTATGTTAGCAATGTATGATTTTTATGAGTTGTTATAATAATAAAAGTGTTTTTGGTTGAATATAGACGAGATTTGTTAGAGGGACATGTATGTTTGAAGGAAATTTGCAGGCTAGAATGTTGTCCAACTCAACAAAATACGTTTGAGGGGACATATGCTAATGATAAATTTGGTATAATTCTCTATTGATTTTTTGTTATACCAAACAAGAGAAATAATTCTCTGTTACAATTCTCTGTTGAAGTCTCTAGGCTACCAAACAGAAGAGTCAATTCTCATTCTCCAGACTAATTCTCTTTCTCTGCAATTCCATTCTCTGCAATCATTTCTCTCCAATTCCATTCTCTGTACCAAACGCACCCTAAATGTCTTGGTGACGTCATTATATCCACTAATGGGAATTCAATCCACCCAAGCAGATGTATATGGTTTCACGTGAAAGGAAAGTATTGTCTATGTCTACTCGTCTAGAATTGGTAAACGTTTCCCTTTTTTTTCCTTGTAAAAATGAAAGTTAAAAACATAAAATAAAAACAAAATAAATAAAAACTTCTTTTTTATATGAGAGAACAACTCTCTTTCTCTGTCTCACACACACGGTCGTTTTTGTTAGTAGAGATGATAAGATACATATGGTTAAAGTTCTGCTTTTGAATTCTAAGATCGCTTGTGAGATTATAACTTTCACAAACTAAAAAATATACATCGTTTACAGTTTACTGAACAACCAGTTGAACCAGTTCAACCGTTCTAAAGACATCGACCTATTGAATTCAAAATCGAAAGGTTTGAAACATTGGTTTATACATATTATACCTATAATACATTTATGGTAGTAAAAAATTAATATAGTACTGTTCACTCACTTCTTATTGGCTAATTAAACATTTTTTAAATATGCATAGCGATTAGTAAGAGAGATTTACAAAAAGTTTCAAAACTAACCCAAAAATAGGGGTTATTTTGTAAAAAACTTTTTTTAAATATACGTGAATGCAGGAGAAAAAAGGTCAAGCAAGAAATTCAAAACTAACCCAAAAATAGGGGTTATTATGTAAATATGTCTAAACATTTTTTTTTCACCCCAAATTATTTTCTAATCATCTTATAATTCTAACTTTATTTTAATTTCATTTTTATTTAAAAATAAAATATTGATTTATTTTTTAAAAAGTTTACCACTAAATATTTTATTGAATTACTATCGGAACTAGCCTAATATTACAATATTTCTAATATTTCCAAACATTTTTAAATACATTATTATATATATAATATATCAAAAAAGAATTAATATGTGTACCATATTTTTTATGCATACACCAAACAGTACAAGTATTATTGTAGTTTATATATTAAAAAATATGGTGTAAAATTCACCCACTATATAAAAAACATAAGATACTTTGGTTAGTCCTATAAAAATATAATTTTACTGCATAACTATTATATTAATGTATTAAAAAGATAGAGTTGTATTCTAGGGAGTCCAAAAGATTTGTCTAGTCCCAAGGGATAAATCCTAGCCATTTGATCAAAATGGTCAAGATCAAATCCCCCACCTACAACCACCGCCGTCCGCCGTGGCTGACAGTGAAGGTGCTTGTGCTAATGGGGGTGGTGGTATTGATGTATCGAAACACATGTGCTTCACTAAAACACAGCATATTACTTCGAAGCACATGTGCTTCAAGTCACTAAAAACATGAGTTTCTAAACACATAAGGGAGCATACTGTAACACCCTCAATCAGGGTCTAGTAGTTTTATAATTTAAAAGTAATTATAAATGAATTTAAATGATATATTATCTTAAACGTTTAGATATTTTAATTTAATAGTTTATATGAATTTGTTTTTTTATAAGGGTTCTAAATATATCCTCGTTGCCTGAAAATAAGTTAGTTACATATTTTAGTTAATCAATTGTGAGTTATATTATATATGTGTTTATTAAAATTAAGACTTTTTACCTTAGGAGGACACATATAATTTAAAATGAGATGTTTATGTGTTGGCGTTTGAAAAGAAAAGAAATAAATGGAAAGTGCATAATTAGAACAAAAGAAGAAAACACAAACCACTTAAAACTCTTCACTTTACTTCTTTGTATTTCGAAAACCCATACGTGATATTATATCTTCAAACTACACTCTAGTTCAGCCATAAAGCACTTGCTATCACTTCTATTTTACTGATTGGCTGCAAATCAAAGGTATATAACTTCAACCCTAGTTGTAATGTCATGATTTCTTGCAAGAACAAGAACAAGATTTATTAGGGTTTATGAGTAGGAGACGAATTAAATTTGAAATCTATGAAATTGCTTTGTTTATGGCTGAAATCTTTGCATCTAAGATTTATAGAAATATTTATATGTGTATTAAAACAAAGAAAAGAAAAGAAAGATTGTCAGTTTCTTTGTGTACACCTGCGTGGAGAAGAAATAAAAAAATAAACATGTGGTTTGGGTTTTGGGCTACTGCGTGGAACCAAAAGATTGAAAGAAAGAAGTTCACTCCTTTTGATTCGTGTAATTCAGTAGAAGAAAACAAATAGAATATGGTTTCTTGTACTATTGCTCGTATGACATAAGAAAGGAATATATATGGTTTTGTGTGGATGGTTCATGATTACTGAATATGTAAAAGGAAACAAATGTCATACATAGGATAAAAAGAAGAAATAGAAAATTAGTGATGGAATATAATTGTTACTTCATTTATATATACATTTAAAAGAAGATGACTACTGGATCTTTTAGGTGGCGTACACATGAAGGGAAAAAGAAAAAAAAAATAGAATTGTCAATGAATGTGCTTTTATTATTTAGATTCCTTATTGTTCTTTATTTCTCCCAGTGTTATGTATATATGACATGAACTTGTAAATTGATATGTGTTTTATACATGGCGTCAAATTTGACTATTAAAAGTTAAAGTTAGTTCTTATGCATTATATATGAGATAAAGGTTATGTTATGAATTGTCTATCACTTACAAATATTTAATGTGATAGTGTACTAACTTGTTGGCTTTGTTGTGGATATTAGGTCCTCAACAACCGTTTCAACCAGGCGAGGGTGCTTCTGGGAGGTGATACTTTCATAGTTGGTGAAATGTGAGTAATACGTTATAATTGAATAATTATAACCCAGGTAAGGGTTTGACCATGAATTGGTTGTAGATTTTGTTTCCAAACTTCTAGTCTGATGCAGTGTTTGGTATTATTTTGAGTATAATTATGTGCTACTTGTATTTGATTGGGATACGGCAAACATGATCATGTATTCGGAGGTTGTCTTCGGACTGGCCTACTCAGGTCGCGTACTGAGTTAATGGGCTAACGATAACTCCCGGCGTAGGCCAATGGGAACCGTTCCTCCTGGTGATGAGGGTCAAAATGGAGACCCAACTGTGTGGAATTGTGTAGTGATAACTACAGTTGGAATATGTTTCACGTTAATGACATATAGTTATATGGCTATACGCATGTGAGCCTAACGGGTCACACACTTATACACCAAATACCATTTAATATATATAATATAATTAGGGTAATTATATTATTTATATAAAGTATAATTACTTGACTAGTTATGTTTTAGTTAATTGTTAAGTTAAAACGTATTAGTGAGTAATCTAAAGAATCTAAAGTACAAGGGGCTAAGTGTCAAATCTCCTAACTTGTAATTGAGGAATATATTCTTAGCTTAGGGAGCAAGAAAGATTGACCCTAATCTTCCCTCCCTAAACCCCTATACGGCCGCACCTAAAAAAGTTATTACGTGTGGTTTTGATTTGAGAGTGTGCAAGGACGCACAATTCAATTCAAAAAATTGATCCCTTTTGATTTTGTGTAAGGCTTTGATCTTGTTGAAATCGGATGGAGTTGGTGACGAATGGAAACCAAGTATTCAATGAGAATACCTCTAAAGTTGATCCACACAACACTTATGCAAGAACACCAAGTGGGATGCTAGTCTCTTGACCAAGCAAATCAAAAACCAAATACCACAATTAGTTTATGGCTTTGACGTCACACGAAAGGAGAGCAAGCAGAGAGATTTTCTTTTCTTCTTTTTACAACCACACGCACCAACAACCACTCAATGTTCCTTTGTTTGTGCGGCCGTTTTAAAAAACAAAAGGGGAGGATTAGGGTTTTTAATTAACTTGCCTAATTCTCCCTTGTTTCCTAATTGTAGTTTACACTTAGGTCCCTTGCTACTTAATTCTCCTTTTTGACGCACCAACTAAGTTTCATACTTAACTATATAACACAAAACTTTAGTTGGTTAACTTATATAAATAATATAATTACACTAATTATATTACATATATCAAATGATGTTAAGTGTTTAAGTGTGTGACCATTTAGACCCACAAACAACTAGCCATATAACTATATCAATCGTTGATAACATGCTATGGTAAAACTAGTTGAGCAAATGCTACCCAATTCTTTTCTAGGAATCAGGGAAGGTAAAACCGCAAGCACAAGGCAAGAGTCTAGGTAAGGGTAAGCTAGTTTACTTTTCCAAACCTACGATTCCCCCACCTGCTAAAAAGGAGCACCCTGCAAAGGATATTTCTTGCCATCATTGTGATGAAACCGGCCATTGAAGGAGGAATTGTCCTGCCTACTTGGCAGAGTTGATGAAGGACAAATGTGTTCTGGCTAGCACATTAGGTATCTTCATTATAGAACTCTAAACTTTCACTAATGAATCTGGAGTGTATGACACTGGTTGTGAAACTCACATTTACACAAATGTGCAAGATTAAAAGTGAAGTAGAAAGCTAAAAGAATGGAAGATGTGATCTAATCCTTCCTAATGCGTTAATTATTGTTTTGAACAATTGTCAATTATGCATTGTTTAGCTTTATCGTTTGTTGAATAATGATTTATTCAAACTATTATGGATTATGATATTATGTTTTATGAAAAATAACATGTTTTTATAACTATTCCTCGTAATAGTATATTTGAAATTGATATGCATGATCCATATTCAAACGATAGTTCTATATACAAACTTAGCACTCAAGAATCCAAAACGATTTATGTTATATGATGTCTTCAATCTTGATTATTGATTTTTTTATATTATTTGGCTTGGATTTTATTTTAATTGTTAATATTTTATATGGCAAAACATGTATTTTTGCCATATCCCAAGCCAAAGCCTTGTCAATTGTTGCTTGTTTGTGCAAACCGATGAAAACCTAGACCGTTTGTGATTGTGTTTGGTTGTTTGGTTGTTTTGGGAAAAGCCGTGTTTTTGGCTTAAATTGTTGTAATTTGTTTCATTTTTTTTCTTTTATTTTTGGTGCCATTTTTTGGGGCAAACTTCATTGTAAAAATAATTAGAATAGTTGTATTTTGTTTCTTTGTACTTTGTAATTTGTTGACCAAAGGTGAAGAAAAGATGAGGATAACACAACAATTTTCGGCACCTCCTGCGCAGCTGCACAAAAACAGACTTTCCCGGAGATTGGCTATTACGTTGGACCTGAAACCACCACCAAACTTTCCGCAACTCAGAGACCTACAACTTTACAGAAGGCGGGGAAGACCACCAAAGACTCCTTCAGTGACTTTTCGGGCCTTGAAGTCAAACTGAATTTTCTGGCAGATTGTGTTTTTTCACAAAATGATGGTTTCTACTTGCCCATGAATGTCATGGGGCAAGTGGGAGCCCATTGGGTTTATGTAGGCCCGTTTGGGCCCATGTTGGCCCGTCCCCTAGTTTGACCCTTCGGTCCGTCGTGGTGACTCACGTGACCGAACCTAGGATTTCATCGGTCGAGGTTTGCACAAAATTTGTTGCATGTTTTATTTATGTTTGTGGTTGTTTTCATTTCTATTAGATACAAATAATAAAACAATTAAAATACGATTTTAGACACAAACATTAAAACATCCAAACTTTTTATCATCTATGATTACTTGTTAATCATTAATGATTAATTTTTAATCTAAACTTGTATTTGAGATTAAACAAAGTTTAAATACGATTTGAACTTACACCTTAATAATCGTGACATGTTTTTACCGTTTATTAACCGACTTATGAAGTGGTATGAATGAAGTACATGATTCATTCATATCTTAACAAAATTTTACCTTAAAATTTTCCATACCTAAAATTTAAGTCACGCCGTCCAATCGTTTGAAGTCACTTGCTTCTATTTTTTAATTCACGTGAGACGTGGTTTGAATTTAGATCCGAGGTCATTATTCTCTACGCGTGAGGCCTAGATTGTAAGATTCGTCCCACATTGGTTGGAGAGGGGAACGAAACACTCCTTATAAGGGTGTGGATACCTCTCTTAGCATGAGGCCTTTTGGGTGGAAGTGGTCCATACCAAGAACAAAACCGTGCGCCGGTGGGCAAAGTGGACAATATTGTGGTACGGGGTTCTGGGATGTTACAAGTGGTATCAGAGCCAGTCCCCGGGCTGATGTGCACAACGGGGGCGTTGTGTCCCAAAGGGGGAGAATTGTAAGATTCGTCCCACATTGGTTGGAGAGGGGAACGAAACACTCCTTATAAGGGTGTGGATACCTCTCTTAGCATGAGGCCTTTTGGGTGGAAGTGGTCCATACCAAGAACAAAACCGTGCGCCGGTGGGCAAAGCGGACAATATTGTGCTACGGGGTTCTGGGATGTTACATAGATCTATTTTGACATGATTTCACATTGGATGACTTAATCGAGTTAACGGTGAGACCTTGACTCGAGGCGAAGATGCGACAAACATGCCACTTGACCCTAGATGCTTGTTCACTAGGTGCCATGAAGTCCCATACCTCTAAGAGTTGCACTAGTAATCCAATTGTTGATCGTCACCTACCTATTGGATCTATCATCTCTAGCAGATCAACTGATGCGGTGATAGAAGCTCAATGAGATCTTAGCTTTTAATTAAAATTAATTGGGTAGTTAATTGATTAAAAGAAATTATTATTGAAAATACTATTTTTTGAACTTTGTGTGTTATACAGATAACAACAACAAATCAAAACCTAAGTATCTCCACTCTAAAATCAGTTCTTGAAAACTGAAACTGACTAATATCAATTTTATCGACTGATATCGAACTCTAAGGATTGTCCTTAGAGATGAGAACAAGTTGATACACCTATATGAGGCCTTACCTGAGGCACCTCCTGCCAATTCTTCTGCTGTTGTTCGTCAAGCCTTTACCGAAACGTTTAACGAACAACAAGAAGTCGCTATCCTACGCTTGTGAGCATGAACCTCGAGATTCGAAAGAACTTCGAGGAACTCACAGCATATGACATGATAAGCGAGTTGAAAATGATATTTCAACAACTAGCATAACTTGAACTGTTCAAAACAGTTAAAGCATTCAACGCTTACAAGCAGGAGGACGGCCAATCAGTTAGCACTTACATCTTGAATATGAAATGCTATACTGATCAAATGGGGCGTCTTGGTTACCCATTGCCACAAGTTCTTGGAATGAGCTTGATTCTTACCTCACTATCCAAGGACTATGACTAGTTTGAAAAGAGTTTTAAAAGTACATAGCATGGGGAAGACAATCGTTGATAACATGCTATGGTAAAACTAGTTGAGCAAAGGTTACCCAATTCTTTTCTAGGAATCAGGGAAGGTAAAACCGCAAGCACAAGGCAAGAGTCTAGGTAAGGGTAAGCTAGTTTACTTTTCCAAACCTACGATTCCCCCACCTGCTAAAAAGGAGCACCCTGCAAAGGATATTTATTGCCATCATTGTGATGAAACCGGCCATTGAAGGAGGAATTGTCCTGCCTACTTGGCAGAGTTGATGAAGGACAAATGTGTTCTGGCTAGCACATTAGGTATCTTCATTATAGAACTCTAAACTTTCACTAATGAATCTGGAGTGTATGACACTAGTTGTGAAACTCACATTTACACAAATGTGCAAGATTAAAAGTGAAGTAGAAAGCTAAAAGAATGGAAGCTGTGATCTAATCCTTCCTAATGCGTTAATTATTGTTTTGAACAATTGTCAATTATGCATTGTTTAGCTTTATCGTTTGTTGAATAATGATTTATTCAAACTATTATGGATTATGATATTATGTTTTATGAAAAATAATATGTTTTTATAACTATTCCTCGTAATAGTATATTTGAAATTGATATGCATGATCCATATTCAAACGATAGTTCTATATACAAACATAGCACTCAAGAATCCAAAACGGTTTGGATTCCATTTACCTAGAGCATTGTCATCTTTTCCACATAAACGAGAAACGCATTTTAATACTACAACTGGACGGGTTTTTTTTAACAATGATTATGAATCATTTAAATGTCTCTCTTGTATATTATGGAAAGATAACAAGAAAGCTTTTCTCCCATGTTGGCGAAAGAGCTAAAAATCTACTTGGACTCATACATACTGATGTATGTGGCCCTTTTAGAACTAAGACTAGGGAAGGTGCCACCTACTTTCACTGATGATATCATTCGATGTGGTTATGTTTACTTGATTAAACATCAACATGGACGCTTTAATGATATCAGTCGCTATGGTTATGTTTACTTGATTAAACATAAACATGAAACCTTTGAAACGTTCAAAGCTTTCTAAAGCAAAAGTAGAAAATCAACTCGGGAAGATAACAAAGGCTTTCAGTCCTGATTGAGGATGAAAGTACATGAGTCAAGAGTTTCTGGATCATCCAACACATCGTGAGATTGTCTCACAATTCACTCCTCCATACGCACCACAAGATAATGGTGTGTCTGGAAGGATATATCGGACCTTGTGTGACATGGAGTGTATGACACTAGTTGTGAAACTCACATTTACACAAATGTGCAAGATTAAAAGTGAAGTAGAAAGCTAAAAGAATGGAAGCTGTGATCTAATCCTTCCTAATGCGTTAATTATTGTTTTGAACAATTGTCAATTATGCATTGTTTAGCTTTATCGTTTGTTGAATAATGATTTATTCAAACTATTATGGATTATGATATTATGTTTTATGAAAAATAATATGTTTTATAACTATTCCTCGTAATAGTATATTTGAAATTGATATGCATGATCCATATTCAAACGATAGTTCTATATACAAACATAGCACTCAAGAATCCAAAACGGTTTGGATTCCATTTACCTAGAGCATTGTCATCTTTTCCACATAAACGAGAAACGCATTTTAATACTACAACTGGACGGGTTTTTTTAACAATGATTATGAATCATTTAAATGTCTCTCTTGTATATTATGGAAAGATAACAAGAAAGCTTTTCTCCCATGTTGGCGAAAGAGCTAAAAATCTACTTGGACTCATACATACTGATGTATGTGGCCCTTTTAGAACTAAGACTAGGGAAGGTGCCACCTACTTTCACTGATGATATCATTCGATGTGGTTATGTTTACTTGATTAAACATCAACATGGACGCTTTAATGATATCAGTCGCTATGGTTATGTTTACTTGATTAAACATAAACATGAAACCTTTGAAACGTTCAAAGCTTTCTAAAGCAAAAGTAGAAAATCAACTCGGGAAGATAACAAAGGCTTTCAGTCCTGATTGAGGATGAAAGTACATGAGTCAAGAGTTTCTGGATCATCCAACACATCGTGAGATTGTCTCACAATTCACTCCTCCATACGCACCACAAGATAATGGTGTGTCTGGAAGGATATATCGGACCTTGTGTGACATGGTTCGGTCTATGATGAGTCCTACTACTCTTACACTACCTTTTGAGGGGCACGCACTGAAGTCTGCTGCTCGAATACTTAATATGGTTCCGACCAATGGTTGAAAAGACACCATATGAGATATGGCATGGGAAAGTCCCTAATTTGTCTTACTTAAATATATGGGGTTGTGAGGATCTCGTAGAACGAGACATGCCAAACAAAATTGAGCCCATATCTATCAAGTGTATCTTCGTTACTATTTTACTACCCACCCGCGAATAAATTGTTGTTGCTCGGTATGCTAAGTTTCTTGAGAACAGTCTCATTTCACAAAGCAAGTGGGAGCACTATAGACTTTGACAAGATTCAAAGCGAAGATGCACAACCTTCTGGTAACACTAGCAAATATCACACTGAGGCTGAACATATAGATGTTGGACCACAGGATGATGTTGTTCCCATTCGTAGGTCCGCAAGGACACCTCATGCACCTGAACGATATAGACTTATGTCGATGCTGAGGAGTAAAGTTTTGAGGATCATAATGAACCTATCAAGTTGCATTATCGAATTTTGAATTCGAAAAATGACTTAAAACTATGAATGCGAAAATGAAATCCATGAGAGACAATCAAGTTTTGAACTTAGTTGATCTTTCGCAAAAGAGTAAGACTGTTGACATGGATGAAAATATACACACCTATAAAGAAATTAGGATTCTTATAGCCAAAGTAGTGTACTATGACTATGAGATTTGGTTTATGATGAAATCAAAACGTTTGTTTCACCTAAAACCCAAATTGAGCATGTGTATATATGAAAGCTAGTGGGAGCGTTGTCGTTTCTCAAGTCATACATGTTGATGACATGTTACTCATGTGAAACAAAATACCAATGCTACAAGATGAAAATCCTGGCTTGGAAAATGTTTTGACATGAAGGATTGTAGGGATACGATATACATACTTGGAGTAAAGATCTATAATGATAGATCAAAGCGGTTAATTGGTTGATGTCAAAGTGCTTACATTGATAAAATTCTAAACGGTTTAGAATGGTACTCCGAAACGAGGAAGTCCTCGTATGCCACACAATGTAAACTTGAGTGAGACTCAAGGACCTTCCACACTTGATGTGGTGAAGCGAATGAATGTAATCCCCTATGAATCGGCTACTCCATTCATCATGTACGCTGTAAGGAGCACTAGGCCAAATGTAACGTCCTTAGGGGACCTTACTAGAAAATACCGACAGAATCCATGAGAGAGTCGCTGGATTGCTGTTAAGAACACATTGAAGTATTTTGAAATAGTGGATATATGTTCCTTGGCTATGGTGGAGATACCGAACTGAAACTAAGTATACTTGCTGTACTTATGTTGGTTTTGAAATAGGTCGTGATGACGCTAGATCCTATTTACGAAGGTTCACTACATTCGAAGATTATCGAGATATGTGAAATTCGTACTCTTAAAGTTCAAACAGATAACTAACTAGCTGACACTTTATCGAACTCAATGTCTTGTACCAAACATGTTGAATATGAATGGAACATTGGACTTCGACAAGCTAGTAGTTTCATGTAAATCTGTTTTAGTATTTGGATAATGGAACGTTGAGCAGTTTATATTGGAATAAATTGATATATTTGATATGATCGTTTTTATATGAATATCTACTGTGTTCTATATTTGCATGTTTATATCCTTGAATATTTACTGCGTTTTATATTCTAAATTGTTCATTGTCATATTAATAATATGGGAATATTATTAAGATAAATCTGAGGGCATTGATGACATCATCTTAGTATGACTAAGGATGATGAAGTCAAACTCACATGTTGTTCATTGTGATGCACAATTAGACTGACCCAACCTATGAGAAATCACTTCCTGGATTTATGTCACAAGTGAATCTCACAAAGGCTTTGTCGCTTATCCTCTGACTTGAGATGCAAGCTGGTTTGTGTATGTGGAGTGCCAAACTTTGATGTGGGTAAACGCTGACTAGAATAAGGCTGCTATAACAACCATCTTCGGGTTTGACATTAAGCATATATCAAACACGTGTAGTCAATAAAGAATTTGTTCCTCCACATATTTGGATTAGATACTACTGGGCCCCTCGATGATTTGAATAGATGCTTGTACGGCCGTACCCAAAGGTAATCAAGATGAATCTTGATTGGTTTGGTAATCTAATTCAATGTAAAGATCGAGAAACAGAATCGTTGAAATTTTAGATTGACATTAATCTGTGTCTAAAATTCAACATGATATCAGTAACAAAAGGATAACTGATTGAAAAACTTTGAACGTGGACTTTTCTGAAACTCACTCATATACTTCTAGGGGTATTGGCGGGTTGCTAGACTCTAACCTTTGCTTGTATAACTACTTGATGTTATGACGTGCGCAAGTGGGAGCTGTTGGTATATGTTTCACGTTCATGACATTTAGTTATATGGCTAGACGTATGTGAGGCTAAAGGGTCACACACTTATACACCAAACACCATTTAATATATATAATATAATTAGGGTAATTATATTATTTATACAAACTATAATTACTTGGCTAGTTATGTTTTAATTAATTGTTAAGTTAAAACATATTAGTGAGTAATCATAAAAATCAAAAAGACAAAGGGCTAAGTGTCGTATCTCATAACTTGTATTATGGATATATATACTTAAGAAAGATAAAACCCTAATCCCTTTTTTGATTTTGCCTCATGCGGCCGTAGCCTCCAATGAAAGAAAAATGTGGACTTGTTGCGTGCGGGTTCTGAGGCAGAAAGAAAAAGGAAAAAGGGAGGTGGTTGTTTGTGGTTTTTTCCTACGCACAAACACAAGGGAAAAACAACACATCCATTTTGATCAATCTTGGATTTGTTTGATTTTTGATTCTTGAGTAAGGGACTAGCATCCCAATTGGTGTTCTTGATATGGTGTAGTGTGGATACCATTAGAGGAATTCTATCTTGAATTCTTTGAGTTATTCATCCTCATTCATTGGTGTAATCAAAGGCTTCAAGGATGTGATTTCTACATGCTAAACTCTTTGTTATTTCATGCTTAATTAGATTGTCAATATGTAGATCCTTGTGTGGTGATTTATGTTATATTTCCGCTGCGTTCTACTTGATTAAACCGTAAATCACTAAGGATATACAAACAAATTTTTGGTCTATTTTTAATTCCGATCGGACGAAATAAAACCCTAAGGTTCTTATTATTTTCGCAATTTTAAAAGAAAAAGGGTTAAAAATATGATTTTTTGGAACCCTACATGCTACTTGTTACAAAAACACAATTAAAAAATTAATCTAGTTTATTGAATTTTTTATTATTTGGCTTGTAATTACTTGTTTAATTTTGTTTTTAATATGGCAAAACATGTATTTTTGCCATATCCCAAGCCAAAGACTTGTCAATTGTTGCTTGTTTGTGCAAACCGATGAAAGCCTAGACCGTTTGTGATTGAATGTGATTGTGTTTGGTTGTTTGGTTGTTTTAAGGAAAAGCCGTGTTTTTGGCTTAAATTGTTGTAATTTGTTTCATTTTTTTTCTTTTATTTTTGGTGCCATTTTTTGGGGCAAAATTCTAATGTAAAAGTAATTAGAATAGTTGTATTTTATTTCTTTGTACTTTGTAATTTGTTGACCAAAGGTGAAGAAAAGATGAGGACAACACAACAATTTTCGGCACCTCCTGCGCAGATGCACGAAAACAGACTTTTCCGGCGATTGGCTATTCCGTTGGACCTGAAACCACCGCCAAAATTTCCGCAACTCAGAGACCTACAACTGTACAGAAGGCGGGGAAGACCACCGAAGACTCCTTCAGTGACTTTTCGGGCCTTGAAGTCAGACTGAATTTTCTGGCAGATTGCATTTTTTCACAAAATGATGGTTTCTACTTGCCCATGAATGTCATGGGGCAAGTGGGAGCCCATTGGGTTTATGTAGGCCCATTTGGGTTCATGTTGGCCTGTCCCCAAGTTTGACCCTTCGGTCCGTCGTGATGACTCACGTGACCGAACCTAGGATTTCATCGGTCGAGGTTTGCACAAAAATTTGTTGCATTTTTATTTATGTTTGTGGTTGTTTTCTTTTCTATTAGATACAAGTAATAAAACAATTAAAATACGATTTTAGACACAAACATTAAAACATCCAAACTTTTTATCATTTATGATTACTTGTTAATCATTAATGATTATTTTTAATCTAAACTTGTATTTGAGATTAAACAAAGTTTAAATACGATTTGAACTTAAACCCTAATAATCGTTACATGTTTTTACCGTTTATTAACCGACTTATGAAGTGGTACGAATGAAGTACATGATTCATTCATATCTTAAATAAAATTTTATAATTAAAATTTATCATACCTAAAATTTAAGTCACGCCGTCCAATCGGTTGAAATCACCTGCTTTTATTTTTGAATTCACGTGAGACGTGGTTTGAATTTAGATCCGAGGTCATTATTCTCTACGCGTGAGACCTAGATCTATTTTGACATGATTTCACATTGGATGACTTAATCGAGTTAACGGTGAGACCTTGACTCGAGGCGAAGATGCGACAAACATGCCACTTGACCCTAGATGCTTGTTCACTAGGTGCCATGAAGTCCTATACCTCTAAGAGTTGCACTAGTAATGCAATTGTTGATCGTCACCTACCTATTGGATCTATCATCTCTAGCAGATCAACTGATGCGGTGATAGAAGCTCAATGAGATCTTAGCTTTTAATTAAAATTAATTGGGTAGTTAGTTGATTAAAAGAAATTATTATTGAAAATACTATTTTTTGAACTTTGTGTGTTATACAGATAACAACAACAAATCAAAACCTAAGTATCTCCACTCTAAAATCAGTTCTTGAAAACTGAAATCGACTAATATCGAATTCTAAGGATTATCCTTAGAGATGAGAAAGTTGATACACCTATAAGAGGCTTTACCTGAGGCACCTCCTGTCAATAATTCTGCAGCTGTTCGTCAAGCCTTTACCGAAACGTTTAACGAACACCAAGAAGTCGCTACTCCTATACTTGTGAGCATGAACCCCGAGATTCGACAGAACTTCGAGGAACTCACAGCATATGACATGATAAGCGAGTTGAAAATGATATTTCAACAAAAAGCAGAACTTGAACTGTTCGAAACAGTTAAAGCATTCGACGCTTACAAGCACGAGGACGGCCAACCAGTTAGCACTTACATCTTGAATATGAAATGCTATATTGATCAAATGGAGTGTCTTGGCTACCCCTTACTACAAGTTCTTGGAATGAGCTTGATTCTTACCTCACTATCCTAGGACTATGACCAGTTTGAAAAAAAGTTTTACAAGTACATAGCATGGGGAAGACAATAGTTGAATAACATGTTATGGTAATACTGGTTGAGCAAGGGTTACCCAATACTTTTCTAGCAATCAGGGAAGGTAAACCGCAAGCACAAGGCAAGAGTCTAGATAAGGATAAGCTAGTTTACTTTTCCAAACCTACGATTCCCCCACCTGCTAAAAATGAGGACCCTGCAAAGGACATTTCTTGCCATCATTGCGATGAAACAGGCCATTGAAGGAGGAATTGTCCTGCCTACTTGGCAGAGTTGATGAAGGACAAATGTGTTCTAGCTAGCACATTAGGTATCTTCATTATAGAACTCTATACTTTTCGTGATAGATCTTGAGTGTATGACACTAGTTGTGGAACTCACATTTACACAAATGTGCAAGATTGAATGCGAAGTAGAAAGCTAAAAGAATGGAAGCTGTGATCTTATCCTTCCTAATGCGTTAATTATTGTTTTGAACAATTGTCAATTATGCATTGTTTAGCTTTATCGATTGTTGAATAATGGATTATGATATTTTGTTTTATGAAAAATAACATTTTTTATTACTATTCCTTGTAATAGTATATTTGAAATTGATATGCATGATCCACATTCAAACGATAGTTCTATATACAAATGTAGCACTCAAGAATCCAAAACGGTTTGGATTCCATTTACCTAGAGCATTGTCATCTTTTCCACATAAACGAGAAACGCATTTTAATACTACAACTCGACGGGCTTCTTAACAAATGATTATGAATCATTTAAATGCCTCTCTTGTATATTATGGAAAGATAACAAGAAAGCTTTTCTCCCATGTTAGCGAAAGAGCTAAAAATCTACTTGGACTCATACATACTGATGTATGTGGCCCTTTTAGAACTAAGACTAGGGAAGGTGGCACCTACTTTCACTGATGATATCATTCGATGTGGTTATGTTTACTTGATTAAACATCAACATGGAAGCTTTAATGATATCAGTCGCTATGGTTATGTTTACTTGATTAAACATAAACATGAAATCTTTGAAACGTTCAAAGCTTTCTAAAGTAAAAGTATAAAATCAACTCGGCAAGACAACAAAGGCTTTCAGTCCTGATTGAGGATGAAAGTACATGAGTCAAGAGTTTCTGGATCATCCCAGACATCGTGAGATTGTCTCACAATTCACTCCTCCATAGACTCCACAAGATAATGGTGCGTATGGAAGGAGATATCGGACCCTGTATGACATGGTTCGGTCTATGATGAGTCCTACTACTCTTACACTATCCTTTTGAGGGCATGCACTGAAGTCTGCTGCTCGAATACTTAATATGGTTCCGACCAAAAGGTTAAAAAGACACCATATGAGATATGGCATGGGATAGTCCCTAATTTGTCTTACTTGAAGATCTGGGGTTGTGAGGATCTCGTGGAACGAGACATGCCGAACAAACTTGAGCCCATATCTATCAAGTATATCTTCGTTACTATTTTACTTCCCAACTGAGAACAAACAGTCTCATTTCACAAAGCAAGTGGGAGCACTAAAGACTTTGACAAGATTCAAAGTGAAGATACACAACCTTCTGGTAACACTAGCAAATATCATTCTGAGACTGGACATATAGATGTTGGACCACAGGATGATGTTGTTCCCATTCGTAGGTCCGCAAGGACACCTCATGCACCTGAACGATATAGATTTATGTCGATGCCGAGGAGTAAAGTTTTGAGGATCATAATGAACCCCCTAACTATCAAGTTGCATTATCGAATTTTGAATTCGAAAAATGACTTGAAACTATGAATGCGAAAATGAAATCCATGAGAGACAATCAAGTTTTGAACTTAGTTGATCTTTCTCAAAACAGTAAGACTGTTGACATGGATGAAAATATACACACCTATAAAGCTCTTCCTTGTAACAAAAGGTTACACTCAATCCTACTGGATTGACAATGATGAAACCTTCTCGCCTGTTACTAAAGACATTAGGATTCTTATAGTCAAAGTAGTGTACTATGACTATGAGATTTGGTTAATGATGAAATCAAAACGTTTGTTTCACCTAAAACCCAAACTGAGCATGTGTATATATGAAAGCTAGTGGGAGCATTGTCGTTTCTCAAAGTCATACATGTTGATGACATGTCACTCATGTGAAACAATATACCAATGCTACAAGATGAAAATCCTGGCTTGGAAAATGTTTTGACATGAAGGATTGTAGGGATACGACATACATACTTGGAGTAAAGATCTATAATGATAGATCAAAGCGGTTAATTGGTTGAAGTCAAAGTGCTTACATTGACAAAATTCTAAACGATTTAGAATGGTACTCCCAAACGAGGAAGTCCTCGTATGCCACACGATGTAAACTTGAGTGAGACTCAAGGACCTTTCACACCTGATGTGGTGAAGCGAATGAATGCAGTCCCTTATGAATCGGCTATTACATTCATCATGTACGTTGTAAGGAGCACTAGGCCAAATGTAACGTCCTTAGGAGACCTTACTAGAAAATACCAATAGAATCCATGAGAGAGTCACTGGATTGCTATTAAGAACACATTGAAGTATTTTTGAAATACTTGTTATATGTTCCTTGGTTATGGTGGAGATACCGAACTGAAACTAAGTATACTTGCTATACTTATGCTGGTTTTGAAATATGTCGTGAAGACGCTAGGTCCGCCGCCGTCCGCCGCCGCCGCCGTCCGCCATCTCCGGGCGCCGGAGAAGCACATGTGCTTGTAGTGGTGGTGGTGATTTTGAATCTTGATCTTGACCATTAATTTTTCTTGATCCAATGGCTAATAAATGTCCCTTGGGACTAGATAAAATTAGTGGACTACCTTGAACATTTCACTAAAAAGATATTAGCTTAATTTGTCGGTTTTTTATAATTAGTTTCATTAAAAATACCCTTTAAACGTTGCTAAAACGTGTTAAATATTATAAGTTTTCATTAGTATCACAATTCGCTTAAGAAAATGAAAGCTATAAAATCCCGCTACAACGTGCGGGTTTAATATTGCTCGTTATTTACATTAAATATTCACTTGCTATAAGTAAAAACCAAATTAAAATCGTTACTGTTTTATATCATTAAAAAATATAATTTTAATTTTCTTTTCCTTCAAATAGTAAAAGAAAAATCCCTAATATACACACATGCAAACCTCTTCTCTGCCTCCTCTTCAAAAACCAGAACTTGTTCAAAAGAATTGGTATACAAGACACTTTTTGTTGTTAAGATTTTACTCTCTTTTTATAAGAAACCAAAAAAAGAAAATATTTAGATTTTATAATTAGGAGCTCATTACATATTAAATAATTTTAGATCCATACAAATTACCTTGTACAAGTAGCGACATAACATAGATCACATGGTGAGAATAATTATTCGGCTGTGGTGGCAACTACTACTCGTAAGCCCATACGCGTGAGCCAATCACGTACAGATATTTCATATTTTCATTAAATGCATTTTCACTATATCTTTCAAAATAACCCTTCATGTTAGGCAAACATGACAAACCACCCTCTACTATAGTTACTATTATTGTCTGGTCCATTCTTGTAAGCAAGCATTTATACACGATCTCCTTTTTAATTGCTTTGCGTTGGGGCTAATTTCGAAACACTCACATGCTAATTTTAGAGCACAAAGTGTGGTAGTGATGTTATAGTTTAGTTATAGCTATAATATGGTTATAACATGCACCCGCTATGGTGTAACATATTATAGCCAAGTTATAGCATTATAGGGGTCCCACATTTATTATTACTTGGTTTTTGATTAGTTGGACACCCCACCCCCACCCAGCTTCTTCTTTGACGACACGCCGTAGATACAGCGAAAATTATAACAGACGAGTATATGGTGTGACATGACGTCGTTATTAGGCAGGTTTTGGTTATAATGGGGGCTTTAACGCCCCCATACCTTGACCTCTTAGATTATAATTTTATCACATAATATGCAAGCCACCTAGGAAAGAGAGTTGCGACTTAAGAAATTCTATTTGCAATTTATAAGTAGTCTTATAATGAAACTTTTTCCATTTTTTAATGAAGGTGATTATAATTTGTTTATTTTTTCATAAATATATATTTATAAAATATAATTTGTTATAACTGTAGTTACTTAGAAACGAGCTTTAAGGAGTTATAAAGTTGACGTGAAATAATTGAAATTGAAATAATATTTTATAAATGTGGATGCTGTTTTTTAATTTTTTGAAATAATTATACTACGTCACTTTATGTAAATTTCTCCCGCAATGCAACCCAAAACTTCAATTTTAAACACCCACTCTCTCTCACACACACATACACACTTTCTCTCTCTTGTTTTTGAATTTTCACCTGTCTTTCAGCTTAAGTTTCTCCGTATTCACCTTCTCACTGCGCGTTTTCACACCTGTTTTACTGTCTTTACAAAGCTCCATCTCATCTGCTTCAATGGCGGTCGGTTTGTAGAGAGAGAAAATAGAGATAAACAAAAACATTGCTTCCCGCATTTACCATCTCATTTTAATTCATGCGTGCAAGCTATACCCATGCATCATCCCTATTGCTTTTGGGTTTGTTTCATCATCATCTTAATCCCTCCCTAACCGTTTCATCGTTATCATCAAATCTTTCCAAATAAAGTAAACTTTCTTTCATCTCGAATTAAATCATTCTCTTTCTTCACATTCTTCATCCAATAATCGTGTTTTCTGATATATGATTTTGATTAATTTCACAAGAAATTGAAGCAAAGTTTGTGAATTTTGCTGGTTTTTCTCATGTGCAGTTGTTGCAGTCTACCTGTTCGATCTATTGTCTAGCTGAAATTTGTGATTTTTTTTGGTTTCTAATAAATGGGTGCTCATGTTAGCAAGAGATCTGCTGCTAGTACATCTTCTGGATCACCATTAAAAGACACCCAACAAATAATCTCAGAACTTAACGCATATGAAGCAGCCTATAAATCAGACACCGATTTACAATCATTTGACACTATGTTACATGCACGTGCCAACAACGTGATCAATACTTTAGCTGTGGGAGTTGAAGTACGAGCTTTATCATTCGACACATTAAAAGAAGTTACAGAATGTTTACTAGAAATGAATCAAGAAGTTGTGAAAGTAATCTTGCATTGCAAGAAAGACATTTGGAAAAATAAAGAATTGTTTGAATTAGTCGAAGAATATTTCGGAAACAGCTTACAAACTCTTGATTTTTGTGCTGCATTGGATAAATGTTTGAAGCGAGTACGCGATAGTCAGTTATTAATTCTTGTTGCCTTACAACATTTTGATGAAGATGAAAGTGATAATTTGGAGGAAAATCGGTACGAAAAAACACTCGATGATTTGAAGAATTTTAAAGATGCGGGTGATCCGTTTACAGACGAATTTTTCAAAATTTTCCATTCGGTTTATCGACAACAAATGGTAATGCTCGAGAAATTACAAGTAACGAAAATGAAATTGGATAAAAAAGTGAAGTATTTACACACATGGAGGAAAGTGTCCACGGTTATATTCGTGGCCACGTTTACCGCAGTGCTGATATGCTCTATGGTGGCGGCGCCGCTCCGCCCTGGCGGCGGCAGCTGCCATCCCTCTAGGTTCAATGGGGAAGTGGATAAACTCGCTTTTGAAAAACTATGAAAACGCGATTAAAGGGCAAAAGGAGGTAATTAGCTCTATGCAAGTTGGGGGATTTGTGGCAATTAGGGATTTGGATACAATTAGGGTTCTTGTTGAAAGACTTGAAATGGATATTGAGGAGTTGATGAAGAAAGCCTATCATGTGATTGAAGGAGATGAAATGGTGAAAGTTGTGATTGAGGAAATTAAATTAAAGTTGAATTCGTTTATGAAAAATGTTGATGATTTAGGGTTGCAAGCGGATAATTGTAGCCGTGATGTTAGGCGTGCTCGACCCGTTGTTCTTCAAAGGATTATTAAACCACCGGTTTAAGTATGGTATGAAATATGATCATCTTCATAAGTTGAAAAATGAATAACTTTAGTGTTTTTAGGAAACTTTATAACTTATGTTTGTTCATTCATATGTTGCTAGTGTTTCCATTTTCTAATAAAACTTTATCCAAATGTAGTGATCTAATTGTTTATTTTCTTTTACCATCTTTACTATGGTTATAATCGACTAAAACTATGTTTGTTACAAGATAATAATATTGTCCGAATAAGATAAGGCACAAAACATTACAACATATATTGTTGCCAAAAGTATAATGTTTAATTTTCTAGACTTACACTGCTTGTAGAGATTCTTGACGTTTTATCTCAAATACCCTCGTGAGAACATCTTCAACAACCTACACAACTCAATTTTATACAAATCAAAATCAAGTCATCTATAGGTGGATAAAATGGGCGGGTATGGTAACGGGTCGGGTCGGGTCGACCCATTTACAAGAGCTTACCTTATCAGGAGTAGATGCACCAGAAGTGACACCAATAGTCACAGGGCCTTTTGGTAGCCAGTTTTCTTTCTCAACCAACTCACCATGCTGTTACAATAAAACAATTTAAACATAAAATAAATTTACAAATATCATAAATAAAATTAATATTATTATAATAATTAAAAAGTATTTACCATCAATTTATGAGATATGCGGTTTCCGGGACCCACTCTTTGTTCAGTATCCACCCAATAAGATGGAATACCGCGATCTTCTGGAATTTCTTGAAGGTGTGAAGTATTGCTTGAGTTCCAACCACCAACAACTAACATAAGATCCATTTTTTCATCTACTAATTTATACATTGCATCTTGTCGTTCCTAAAAATATGGATTAAATTTACAATCAAATTTGTAATCTTGTCATATTGAAGGTCAAAATTGATTAAAAAAAAAAAGGTCAAAATTGGCACAAATAGGTTCTGGATAAGAGAAAAGGTTTTACTTGAGTAGCATCACAGATAGTGTTGAAACTTATAAAGTGTTCAATGGCATTTTCTACTCCATATTTAATCATCATAGTCCTCTCAACTAATTTCCCTGCAAAAATTTAAAAAAATAAAATAAAATGTAAGCATCAGAATTTACAAGTTTTAGAAATAAATAAATAGAAATGTGATAAAACTAATGCAAGTGAAACCAACCAATTTCCTCTGTTTCTCCCTTCAACATTGTAGTTTGGTTTGCTACACCAGCTTTAACAAGATCAGTGTCTGGATTAAAATCCTTGGAAACTGCAAATTTAAATTTCTGCAAATAACCAAGAATTTAGAATACAAATTAACAAATAAATCAAAATTAAATATGTTTATACTTTATACCTCCAGAAAAGCTTCTTTTGTTGAGCTAGATCCGTTAAGCTTACCGCCAAGAATGTAATCACATACATACGTTGCCTACATTAATTTAAAAATCAAAAGTAAGATAATTTATTGAAAATATATGTTAAAAAACAAAATATTAAAACATACCTCATCCATATTCTTGACAATAACATATTTTCCTGCAAAAGATGCTGTTGCTACGGTTTCCTCATGAGAATATTTACCATGAATTATAGAAGTATAATCTCCCTTTTTGTGTTTTTCAACTGAATTCCACACCTTAGATACCCATGGGCATGTGGTATCAACTATTTGAACTTTTTTATTACTCAAAGTCAACATTTCGTTGACTGCAGCCCCAAAAGCTGGTAAAACCACAACATCTCCTTTTTCAATAACATCAAATTGTTTCTCACCATTTTTAATTGGAATATCCTTAACCTCCATCTCTTCTAACCTCTACATTACAGAATCAATCTTTTACTAATTTTCAAAAACTAGATAAATTATAATTAACTCGAAATTAACTCATAATTATACCTTGTTAACAGTAGGATTGTGGATAATTTCATTTGTGATCCATATCTTCTCATCAGGAAACTGTTTCCTTGCTTCATAAGCAATCTGAACCGCACGTTCAACTCCCCAACAAAATCCATAAGCTTCTGCAAGCTTCACAGTGACATTCCCCCATGTGTAGACATTGTTGTTCTCCTTCAGTGTCTTGATGATGTCACCTTATGGTAGATAAAACGTCAGCAAATCAATAAACACCAATTCACATTAATCCGTTCTACCTAACAAACTATCAAAGTTCAATCTATGTAAAATTCACCAATTTAGGAATACTTTTAACAAAAATAAACCTAATTAACCAAGTCATTGATCTGTAAACCTAATTTCACATTAATACACCATGGCAAACAAACTCTCATAGTTCAATTTATGTATAATTCACAAATTCAGGAATATATTAACGAAGGAATCGAAACAATTAACAATTGCATAAATTTTACTTGTAAACTCTTGATTCATGAGCTCTAGAGTCTCCTTTTTATGGCCGAATCCTTTCCTGTTGTAATTCTCGCTTCTGGTCAAATTATGCCGGAAAACTTTGGCATCGAAATCAGACGGCGAAGAAGAATCTCCGGTGGAGCATCTGACGGATAGATGTTTCCGGCACTGGAAGAGTTTGACATTCGGTAGAGGTAGTTCGGTACAGGTGGCGAAAGGGCTAAATCGAAGAGCTGCCATTGCAGGGAAGATTGAGAAGGAAATTTGTGTTCTTCCTTTTTATTTTTCAAGTTTTTTGTCCCATTTTTGATGGCATAATTTAACAATTTATGCTTTTTCGGTTTCAACGGATGCCTGCGCCGTCACATTTGGAAAAATAATAATCCCGAGGCTACCTACCGTTTAAGAATATGAACATAGAAGATTAATTAAAGATTGTGATTTTTATATCATAATTTTGTATGACATATATCACAATTATTGTTTAATTTGATTATAAAGTTAGCTGTTAAACTTGTACAGTGTGGTATAAGTATTAAAACTTATAGTGTAGAAATGAATTCCCATTAAAATACTTTCTCCTTTTCAAAATAAGTGATACTTTATCTTTCATGTTTTTTGAGGTAAAATATTATAATAATGATTATATTAGATTAAATTGGATTGTTAATGGGTGATTGGTCTCACATATGATGATTAAAGTGAGTTTAATGATATTTAAAAATAAAAATAAGGATAAATGAGTCATTTCACGTTATTAAAGAAGATAGTTAGTGGTATGTGTCCCACTATTTTTTACCAAATAAAGAAAGTTTCAAAGTGTATTACTTATTTTGAAACACACATAAATGAAAAGTGTATCACTTATTTTGAAACGGAGGAAGTATACTCTTTTGTGTATCTCTATTTTTAATAAAAGAAAGCATTTCATGTAATCAAATTCATGTCATCTTTGACACATTATAAATCATCTACTAATGAAAGCATGTCACGTCACCTTAAGTTGCCACATACAATGTTTGTTTATAAAATAAAAAAATACTATCAGTTAAATTATTGACTGCTGTGAAGTTCATGGGTTATAAAAACGGATTGATATTATTATTATCAAGGAAGTAAATGATTATGAAAATACACATGAAAATATTATCAAAAATTTTACAAGTTACCCGTGATTTATCACGGGTTATAAGCTAGTATCTTATTATACGGATTTTTCTAGTATGTATATTTTAGTAAGGGGTGGTTATCTAACACAATCAGTGTTTAATATAATTGTATAATTAACTGTAAAATTTATACAGTGTAATGCATGATATAAATTTTGTGGTGTAGAAACGAATTCACTTTTAGTAACTATCCATTATTATTGAAAGTACATTTTCTTATGTATGTAATTACACTTCAAACATAGCTTACAAAACTAGCATTAACAAAACTTTTTATGAAATCATTAATTAGATACTAAAAAATAAAAGATATTATGAGTATATCAAAAGAAACATAGTAATATATTAATGAGTTCATGTATCTAATCTCTATATTTGAAGTGGTTTACAAAAAGTGACCTTTTTTTCAGTTCATTAGTTTAATGATTATTATTAAATATTGTACATATCTTTGTATATTTGATAAAGATTGATTCAGGATATTGTGTATTCCTTGGTGATAATCTCATCTCATGGTCTTCTAAGCGCCAACCAACCGTGTCTCGATCCAGCGCAGAGGCAGAATACATAGCTGTCACCAACAACGTCGCAGAAACAACCTGGGTTCGCAATCTACTACTTGAACTTCAATTGCCTATTAAACGATCAGCAATAATATTTTGTGACAATGTTTCCGCCATATATCTCGCTGGAAATCCCGTTCAACATCAGAGAACAAAACACGTTGAAATTGACATACATTTTGTTCGGGAAAAAGTGAGACTTGGACAAATACGAGTCCTTCATGTTCCATCCTCTCATCAATTCGCGGATAATTTTACTAAAGGATTATCAAAACCGCTTTTTCTTACTTTTCGTGACAGCCTCAACGTCCGCAAGACTACCGTTAAGACTGAGGGGGTGTATTAAACATTGTACATATCTTTGTATATTTGATAAAGATTGACTAGAATATTTGTATTTAGTTAGAGATTATCTTTCTATAATTTTTTAGGTTTAGTCTAGTATATATATCTTGTATATTGTAACCAATTGATCAATGAAAGTATTGACTTCCAATAATTATATTAATTAAATGAAAATCATGTAAACGTAAAAATATGAATAAAAGACCAATTTTAAACCGTTCAACCAAAGTAAATTATTTTTTTATCACATAAAAAGGTAATTTAGATAGAAAAATTCGTTAGAACAATTGTCTATTTACATTTACATTTACATATATATATATATAGGGTCGAATTCCATACAGAACCCATATTATTTACAGAACCGGTAGAACTATTTTCAACCAATCAAAATTTAGTAAATTAATGTCTAATTATTTAATTCATTTAATGGTTCGAGGGTAATTACGACATTTTGCATTTTTATTTTTTATTTCCTTTTTTGTAAACTTTCTAGAATTTAGGAATATAAATCGGATTGTTTATAATACATATATGTTACATTTTGCGGCTATGCATACATGTATATGTACAAAAGTACACTTATGTATCTAAAAAAAACACTAATGTTATTTTATGGTTATTTTAACCAACTCACACAAGCACTTTATATAACAATAAAAAATAATTAATATTGATAACACTGTATATACAAAAGAACACTTACATCTATGTTCAAGCACTTTTTTTAACATACACGTATATGTACAAAAGAACACTTATGTATCTAAAAAAAACACTAATGTTATTTTATGGTTATTTTAATCAACTTACACAAGCACTTTATATAACAACCAAATTGAAAAATACTATAAATAACAGCTATATATAAAATAACACCTATGTACAAAAAACACATATACATCCGAGCACTAACATCTATGTATACTTGTTTGATATATTAACCAAACCACAATAAGTTCTTAGAAAATCACATTCTTGGTTTCATTTGACATCAAAACTTCCTCATAGGTGTCCTTTTTCTTTTGTAAAACTTAGTCTCTTGCAAAAGAACATCTATGTATTACTTCCATGTTGGTAGAAGGACAAACTGATATGGCTACACATTTCCTGCGCACAAAAACGTACCAACATAAGTGTATGATTATAGCAAAATTTGTGGATCCTTACAAAGTCAAAAAAATGAATTCATAGCTAAGTACATCTACATCTTCACAATATTTGAAATCAAACAAAATTAATTAAAAGGACTTGAATGCAAACAACACTAATTCGTAAATAGTATTTTTCCACAAAAATTGAAAATAATAATTTTGTTTGTGCACACAAAAATTGATAAGTGCTTCATATTATAACATATTCATTCATGACATTATTCATTTAGATCTAAGTTTGATAAAGTCCAAATTGAAAAATTACCTGTATGAAGAGCGGGAGTGTCCTTAAAAAAATAAACTGATCATTCACTGACCTTATAGATAAACCATTCAATTGATAACAGAAAATGGAAAACCCAAATTTAAATTAGATCTTGGTAAATTAAGGTTAACCTTAATACCAATGAATAGATATAATATTCTGGCGGAGGATGTCGGCAACACCAAGCTGATCCGGATCTCACCACCCATTTTTGCCAGATTCCGATTGCTGCTCCAGTGGTGTCCCTTAAAGTTTCCGACCTCTCCATTACAATGCTTTTTATACACTTCTTGTGAAGAGCGACGGTCGTCGCTAACCTGCAACAGAACCACCGGTGGTGTGGCATAAGACATAACATGGTGGTGCGGCGGCGGCGGCAATTGCATAAGACGAGAGGAAGGGTTTTACGGGAGAGAAAACGTATATAGAGTTTTAATTTAAGAAGTTTTAATTGGTTTCTAAAACTAACTTTACCAAAATTCAGGGATTCACCCGAATTTTATTTTTATTTTAATTTTATTTTTTGATCAAATTACTTTCTTGCCCTTTTAATTTAATTATTACCATATATAAATTTGATTTATTTATGAAAATATTAAAACTGATCTTAACCTTTCATTTCGAATTCAATGGTGTATGATTGAGTTCTATGAGTTCTGTATATAATATGAGTTCTGTATGGAATCCTTCACTATATATATATATATATATATATATATATATATATATATATATATATAAAATCAAATTTACCATAGCTGGCCAATGTATTAGAAGATACGAGCGAAATGCAAATAAATACCTATAAAGGAAATATGTCAAACGAACTGAAAGTCGAAAGTAATCTAAAGTATGTTCAAGTATTTGCTTATTTCTTGTTCAAAAAATGTTTTTTTTTTTTTAAATTAGTTTTTGTATAATACATCAATTATTTATAAAATTCGACAATAAAATTACGCTCGCGTTTTTCCACATTACTCAATAGTAAAGTGAATAATAGCCACCGTAATCTTTGACTCGACTATAGTGTCCATATCCAATAAGTATTCGTATACCTTTTTTGAACATTAAATAAATTTTTTTTTTTCAAATTTGTAGTCCAAAACGGAGGGTATCCACCTGGCCCAACAGTACAAATGGTGTTCGTTTTCCTACTTTGTTGCAATGTCAATTGTTAATTTTGACAAAGTGTAGTTTGAATGCGTAATTACCTTTTGTCATTAGAGTAATCTGGTTTGATTTGCTTGAAGATCAGTGAGAAGTCTTTTGAGCAAGTATTTCCTATTGGGCGGAAAATTATGTAATTAGGCGTGTCACCTCAATTTTTAAAACATCATTTAAATCATATTATTAAATAAAAATATTACAAAGCCCAATGTCTCAAAATACGGTTTAACAAAAACCATTAAAAGTTTATCAGAGTATTAAAACCGGTGTTACAAAACAATATCATAACCATAGGATAAACGAGATCTACCTACGAGCTCCCGAGCTGATCAACACTAGGCCACTTCTAACGGGACCTTCTAATCCATCGATCATGAACCTGAGTACATAGCCACAAAAACAAAGTAGTACGTGAGACAAAATAGTCTCGTGAGATACATGGGTTTTTCGACCCATTCTCAAAAAATTTATAAACAATAACTGAAATATTATAAACACTTATCTTTATCAACTTTATTAGCTCATTTTCTAATCATTTATTCGTATTAGCTAATAAGCTTACCATAAGCTCATTCATCACATAAACACAAATATGTAAGCTATCTCCAAGCTTACTCTTTCTTTATCACAATTGCAACGGACCTCCGATGCCAACTCTCCCGATATGGGACGTCATAGGTAAACTATCAAGGTAATTGAGATCCCCCATCTTACCGAGATTCATAAGCTCTCCCCGTTTCCGGGTCGTCATGCTCACCCAACACTGGGTGTCGTAAACTGTGACATTCTACTCTTTGCGCAGGGAGGTACCACCCCAAGTAGACGTCTCATGCTCCCCCATTTCTGGGCGGTCTTATTCCGGATATCTTATTCATCACATATAAGCCTCAGCTCCATTCATCACAATCATCTTTTATTAGAATACACATATTCTAATTATCTCATCATTCTCATTACTTAATCATTTTCAATATTGACTTTACCAAGTCCTTTAATAAATAAACATATTTATTACTTATCAAAAATCACTTTACTTTAACTTTACTTTGACTAAAATGCTTATCTCTTACTAGTCACTTTATACACATCCTCTTACCAATTCAATCACTACTCTTATTAGTATAATTTTACTAATAAATACTTATTACTCAAAAATCATCATCATTAGTTTTATTAATACATTTACTAAATAAAACTCTATATCATATACTTTCAAACATTAGCTTTACTAATACTTCTTATTAATAAAAACTCATTAACAATTTATATAATCATACTTACTCATCATAATAGTCAAGTATATAGACTATAACTTAATAGCATATTAAACACATTTTCCTTATCATTCAAATCTCTAACTTTACAAGGATATTTCTAAGTAGGGGTGAGCGGAAAAAGTGGGTAACCGGAATTGGAACCGGAACCGCTTTGGAACCGCCGTTTCCGGTTCCTAAAATTATCGAACCGCCCTAAGAGGTTCCGGTTCCGGTTCTCAAAATTTAGGAACCGGTAACCGGTGGATAACCGGAACCGACGATTATTTTATTTCTAAGGACTCCATAAACATCATTTTATTTCAAAATTCCTTTGCTATGTACCTAGTTAAAAGTCACATATACTCACCTTAGTCAAGCTTGATCCTCTTGTGCTTCTTGAACCAAATCTTCACTTCCCAAGACTTGTAAACTCCAAGTCTTTCAACAAATGTCCTAATCATGAAACCACACAAGGTTTAACATCAAACATCACCATTGACTACATATTATACCACTAGTTAACAACTAGCATCATTTTCCCCAATTTCTACCAAACCCTAATTTCATAAATCTCAATATCATCATAAATCCATGTTATGAACATGTTTTCCTTGTCAAAATGTTGTAGATCTAAGTTATATAACTTCAATTTCATCACCCATGACAAACCCTCCAACTAGGGTTTGCATACATCACCCAAAAACACCATCTATAACAAATAGGAGTAGAGATTTACCTTTTATCTTCAACAAGGAAGCAAAATCACCAGATTTGGAGTGCAAAATCAGCTCCAAACACCCTTTTCCACTCAAAATATGTATAAGCACTTAGTGAGAGAGAGTTGGGATGAAGAATGAACACAAAATGCCCAAAATCCCGATTTTAACATGTTTCAGACATGTTTCGCGTCGCTTAAGCAGAAATAGCGTCGCTATTCTAGTTCCCGCGTTATTTCGCGACGCGAATTCGCGTCGCTAACTTGGTCGCGATCTCAAATTCGCGTACATGTTGGTCGCTATTTCGGGTCGCTGTCCGAATTCCGTAGCTGATCGCGTCGCTAACCCAGATAGCGACGCTATCTGACTTTTGTCACCCTTTTTGACACTGTTTTGTCCATAACTTTCTCATACAATGTCCAAATGACACGAAACCAATTCCCACGGTTTTTAAATGATTTATACTTATTTATCATATTTTTTATATAATTATTTAATACAAAAATTTCGGGTCGTTACAACTATCCACCCCTTAAAAGGATTCCGTCCTCGGAATCAACTCAAGGATTTCCAATCCCCATTCCGCTTCCATTCTCTCGTATTTATTATAATCCACTTTTCCAATTATGATTCAATAACAATTATACCTTTAAAAGCCCACTTGACCCCGATATGCTCAAACGGGTCAAAATCAATTTTTAAAACCTTGACACCCAAACGGGTCAAAGTCGCATCCTTCGGCTATAACTCCTTCCTTTAATCAATTAACCATTCTCATATACAAATAAACGGTACATTATGATCTTACCATTGTCTAACCATTCTGGCAAAAGTAAAAACCCGATTTTGACCAAGGCCAACAATCCATTAGTTGACCATCCTTGACTTATGAATAAAGTCAAACTTACTTTGCAAAATTCTCATACCTTTTACTAGTGTGACATCACTTCTCAAGCTTTTCATTCCCGATTCCAATATCTATATTTTCTTTCTCAATTACTCCTCTTATCCTCGATTTCAACTCCCACAATCTATTAGCAATTTCCATTTAAAGCAATACCAATCTCTATTACTCTTAGATTTTCATCCAATTACTAATACCATTTATAATTTCCTTCAAACGTCCTTATACCATACTTGTAATTCCCGATTACCGGCTTTAGAGTCTCAGTCACATCCGATTGTGGTCTAGCCACTCATCATACGATTTTCCCCACTCGTCAATTACTATTAACTTTGCTTCTTAAAAGCATCCAATATAATCTATAAGGTGTAGGCATCACCCACACAAACCTATTCTTTAAACTCAACTCAGTTTCTCACTTACCATATAATTATAGCAAAACTTAACCATGCGGTTCTATATACACTGGATATAAACATCATAATCCTGATACAACAAATCATACTTTCACTATCTCATCGAGATGATCGGAAAGCCTCCAATCCATCACGATCCAAACTGTCACAATGATCGGAAAGCCTCCAATCCAAAGTGACTCATCCAATCTCGTTAACCGGAAAGCCTCCGATCTAACAAGACCCATACAATACCATCCTATCTTGCATACAATTCATATATGCATTATTCACTTAGTATAATGCTATCATTTTTCTTTCATAACTAATCACATTCTTTATTCAAATTTACACTTTTCCACATCTTACATATTATTACCTACTTAAAATCACATGCCTTACAAAGGCCACTATTCCCACTCATACACAATACCACACGATATACACATATTCACTTCTAGTGCTCTCCACTAATCAAATTACTTATCAACCGACTTTTATAAAAATCCTTTCTCCACATTAATATTTTCCAACTTTTCCTTTACCACCGGGGTAGCCACTAACACCTTTTTAATTATCCATACTTTACCGATTCACCCGGTCTTTATGAGTCAACCCAATGACTCCGATCGATACACATACCTAAACTATCACACCTTTCTATAAACTTTTACCATTAATAAATTGTCCACCCCTGACATCGCATACGTCACCCGGACATAAAACATCTGCACTACTTATCCGAATTCTCACCGAACACTAGAGTTCCTTTTTCAAAATCATTATTTCTATAGCTTTCTACTCATACTGAAACTTAGTACTTCACTGTACTACTACCCTTTCTTTGAACACATTTACTATTCTCATGATTTACCTTCCGCTAATCTATAACGACATAATTCTTTCTACCCTTACCTCCCGCGACATACCGGTCGTCAACCCATTCAAATATACACATATAATAAACCGGGGAGATATTCTCCCACACCTATTTTTCACACTTTTACTATATAATTTATTCTCATACACAATTCATATAAACACCAATTTCTAATTATAAACCATTAATCTTTATAAATGAATTACCTGAAGCGGCTCCATGAGTTCCCTTTACCCGATTCCTGTTGGCGGTTGATGCTGACGTGTCGGTTCTCTTCCTCGAGCACGCACTACTATAGTGTCCCACCTCGTGACAAATGTAGCATTCTACTTCGTCGAGGTTCCTTACTTTACAATCTTTTGCTCGGTGCCCTACACGACCACACTTGAAGCATATAGCCGTATTTTCTTTGCATTCTCCACGATGATTCTTTCCACAACTTTGACAACTTCCAATACCACTATGCTTTGACGAACTCGATCCCAATCCTTCTTTCTTTATTGATCCCAAGCTATTATCGAGCTTCTTCTTTTCCTTTCCTGATGCCGACTCTTGAGCCCTTCGACGAAACACCCTTTCAACACCTCGAGCGGTACAGATGGCCTCATCTAACGTGGCCGCTCGTTTAACTTCCAATTCAAACTCTGATGGTAACCCATTAGCATACCGAACCACTTTCGAACGTTCAGTCGGATAAGCCTTGATTACAAACGGAAGCAATCCCGTAAACTTTTTGGTGTATTCCTCCACCGACATATTACCCTTCTTGATGAACATGAACTCCTCTTGCAATTCCTCTAAATCTCTCTCGGGACAAAACTTTCCCTTTAATCTACTCGTGAACTCCTTCCACGACATCTTGTACAACACCTTCCTACCCAAAGTCTCATACATGGTATCCCACCATGTCAACGCCTCATCCTTTAACTGTCGGGATGCATAAGCAACCATATCTTTATTCGAACACTTGCTACTCTCTAGTACTTGTTCAGTTTCCCGAATCCAACGGATCGTCACTTTCGGTTCCGAACTACCATAATACACTCCGGGGTTGCACGACATGAATGTCTTGTAGGTACATCCTTCTCTCTCTTCCGACTCCGAATCATCAGTCTCTTCGGTCAATGACTTCTCTGTACGGGTCTTGCTACCCGAAGACTTACTTCCACCGCGGGATTTAGAATCATCTCGCCTTTCCTCATTTAATCGATTATCAATAATCCGGTTCATATACGCATTCACCTCATCCCTCATCTGATTAAACAGATTCCTGATCGATTCCATAATTACCGGAGTTTGGTTCGCATCAAAACCGAAACCCTCTCCAATATTACCGGGATGAGTCGGGATTCGATTTGAATCCGCCTCATGATCTCGTGGAACTTCTCCACTTCTTGGGTTCACCATTTGCTATATCAATACATTAAACCATTAGAACTCAAACGACTGACTCAAAAGTCAATCATAACCCAATTAGCCCAAAACATTAACTTTCCTCTTAGGGATCGACCCTAATATACTCATACTTTTACGGCCTCAAAAGATCAAACATGGACATCCTATGGAAACATACGGTCCTACTAGCATAGCTTAAGACTAGGGAGGTCAAACCTACCTAATTCACTTAAACTATAGCTATGATACCAAGTTGTAACACCTCAATTTTTAAAACATCATTTAAATCATATTTTTAAATAAAAATATTACAAAGCCCAATGTCTCAAAATACGGTTTAACAAAAACCATTAAAAGTTTATCAGAGTATTAAAACCGGTGTTACAAAACAATATCATAACCATAGGATAAACGGGATCTACCTACGAGCTCCCGAGCTGATCAACACTACGCCACTTCTAACGGGACCTTCTAATCCATCGATCCTGAACCTGAGTACATAGCCACAAAAACAAAGTAGTACGTGAGACAAAATAGTCTCGTGAGATACATGAGTTTTTCGACTCATTCTCAAAAGATTTATAAACAATAATTGAAATATTATAAACACTTATCTTTATCAACTTTATTAGCTCATTTTCTAATCATTTATTCATATTAGCTAATAAGCTTACCATAAGCTCATTCATCACATAAACACAAATATGTAAGCTATCTCCAAGCTTACTCTTTCTTTATCACATATGCAACGGACCTCTCCGATGCCAACTCTCCCGATATGGGACGTCATAGGTAAACTATCAAGGTAATTGGGATCCCCCATCTTACCGAGATTCATAAGCTCTCCCCGTTTCCGGGTCGTCATGCTCACCCAACACTGGGTGTCGTAAACTGTGACATTCTACTCTTTGCGCAGGGAGGTACCACCCCAAGTAGACGTCTCATGCTCCCCCATTTCTGGGCGGTCTTATTCCGGATATCTTATTCATCACATATGAGCCTCAGCTCCATTCATCGCAATCATCTTTTATTAGAATACACATATTCTAATTATCTCATCATTCTCATTACTTAATCATTTTCAATATTGACTTTACCAAGTCCTTTAATAAATAAACATATTTATTACTTATCAAAAATCACTTTACTTTAACTTTACTTTGACTAAAATGCTTATCTCTTACTAGTCACTTTATACATATCCTCTTACCAATTCAATCACTACTCTTATTAGTATAATTTTACTAATAAATATTTATTACTCAAAAATCATCATCATTAGTTTTATTAATACATTTACTACATAAAACTCTATATCATATACTTTCAAACATTAGCTTTACTAATACTTCTTATTAATAAAAACTTATTAACAATTTATATAATCATACTTACTCATCAAAATAGTCAAGTATATAGACTATAACTTAATAGCATATTAAACACATTTTCCTTATCTTTCAAATCTCTAACTTTACAAGGATATTTCTAAGGACTCCATAAACATCATTTTATTTCAAAATTCCTTTGCTATATACCTAGTTAAAAGTCACATGTACTCACCTTAGTCAAGCTTGATCCTCTTGTGCTTCTTGAACCAAATCTTCACTTCCCAAGACTTGTAAACTCCAAGTCTTTCAACAAATGTCCTAATCATGAAACCACACAAGGTTTAACATCAAACATCACCATTGACTACATATTATACCACTAGTTAACAACCAGCATCATTTTCCTCAATTTCTACCAAACCCTAATTTCATAAATCTCAATATCATCATAAATCCATGTTATGAACATGTTTTCCTTGTCAAAATGTTGTAGATCTAAGTTATATAACTTCAATTTCATCACCCATGACAAACCCTCCAACTAGGGTTTGCATACATCACCCAGAAACACCATCTATAACAAATAGGAGTAGAGATTTACCTTTTATCTTCAACAAAGAAGTAAAATCACCAGATTTGGAGTGCAAAATCAGCTCCAAACACCCTTTTCCACTCAAAATATGTATAAGCACTTAGTGAGAGAGAGTTGGGATGAAGAATGAACACAAAATGCCCAAAATCCCGATTTTAACATGTTTCAGACATGTTTCGCGTCGCTAAAGCAGAAATTGCGTCGCTATTCTAGTCCCCGTGTTATTTCGTGACGCGAATTCGCGTCGCTAACTTGGTCGCGATCTCAAATTCGCGTACATGTTGGTCGTTATTTCGGGTCGCTGTCCGAATTCCGTAGCTGATCGCGTCGCTAACCCAGATAGCGACGCTATCTGACTTTTGTCACCCTTTTCGACACTGTTTCGTCCATAACATTCTCATACGATGTCCAAATGACACGAAACCAATTCCCACGGTTTTTAAATGATTTATCCTTATTTATCATATTTTTTATATAATTATTTAATACAAAAATTTCGGGTCGTTACAGGGTTAGTGTCAACCGTTTATAATGGGCTTTCTCAATGTGACAAAACTTTGATCATGAATTTATGATGTGTGTGATCTAACCGTTTCTATGGTTGTTTTCAAATTTTTTCCTAATCATCTGATAAATATTATCTAGGAAATGAATCACCTGTGACCTTAATGAAATTATTTTGATTGTCCTTACTCCTTACCACTAGGCAATAAGATGGTTATAATTGATTAAGAGGTTTTAAGCTTTAACATTTTATATTATCATGATTAAGTTAGGGAAACAACTTAACTTTGCACTATAGTACAGGGGGTCAAAGTGTAACTATACCTATAAAGAGGAAAGGGGTATAATTGTCACTACATTGAAACTGGAAAGGACCTTTTAGGGTTTCAAGTGTACCAAAAATGGACGAAACGGAGAAGTCGCCGGAAGCCAAGAGAACCACTGTCGGGCCACCCTCCGTTTTAGCTTACCTCGACCCCAATTACTGGTTTGTAATTCATAACTCGTGATGATTTCCGACTCAAAGTTAGAAAATTCGATTAAAACAGCTGAACAATTATATGACCGATTTTTCGCTCGTGTTTTTTCGAATTTGAATTAATGACTATTGATGTTAACAAAGACTGATTTCAGTGTAATACTCGATATTAGTTATATTCGTTAACCGTAAGATTTTAACAATGGCGGCTATTTATACGTTTAATCATTATAGTTATGGAAATTGATAAAGTTGGATTGTTCATAATCAGGAATGAGAGATTTACTTCTGAGGATCATTACGAATGGCTTAAAGATTACTCACATTTTCGTCATCTAATTCAGCAGCATATCAAACCTGCTTCTTCTGTAAGTTTAATTCTGTTTTACCATTTCATCTTCTTCTAAATTCTTCCCAAAATAGTTACAATTTGACTACACATGTGGATTAACAGTAATGTTTGACCATTAGTCAACAGTTGAAACCATATACAATAATTATAAAAAATTTATGTATTCATATCAAGAATGTATAATGATGCAGGTATTGGAGGTTGGATGTGGAAACTCGCAATTATGTGATGAGTTATATAAAGAAGGAATTACCAAATTGACCTGCATTGATCTATCTTCAGTTGCAGTTGACAAAATGAAGAAACGGTTGTTGTCCAAAGGCTACACAGGTTTTTTTCTTCTTCATAAATCTGTATTTTTAAAATCTTTGTTGATTGTCATCTCTGTTTGCAGATATTAAAGTTACGGAATGTGACATGCTGAATCTTTCATTTGCTGATGAGTCATTTGATGTTGTTATAGAGAAAGGAACTATGGTAAAATTAGATCCACAATTTACATGATATTATATTCAATTATAATATAATTGCTAAAATGTTAATTTTATTTTGTTAAATCTTGATGGGCCAAGTTTATATCTTTTTCAAAATTGAAGGATGTTTTGTTCGTGGACAGTGGTGACCCGTGGAATCCACGGGCTGAAGTTGTGAGCAAAGCAATGGCAATGCTTCAAGGTGTTCATAGAGTTTTAAAGCCCAACGGGATTTTCATTTCAATCGCTTTTGGCCAAGTAACTAACACTAAAACTCTTTAAATACATGTTTTGTATAGAGGTTGCAAATTGGGTGGTCGGGCCAGTAACGGGTTAAATAGGTAATTTTTTGTACAAACCGATTGGGATGGCCCACTACACTTTTTTGTCTGGTGTTTAAAACTTTTTTGTATTTAATTAATCTGTGTTAAATTATTACAATAATAATCTAATATTAGGTACCCATTTGGACAGTTTCCTGTTTGGGTGATTTTTGTGTTAATTTTATGAGTAAATTACACAAATGGTCCTTTAGGTTTGTACCATATTACATATTTGGTCCTTTAGTTTCATATATTACACTGGCAGTCCTTATTTCTGAAACTATTGACACGTTTGGTCATTTACACAAATAAATGTTAACTTTTCCCGCCAAACATACGGGTTATATGGATTTCAAATTAATGAAGGGAAAGGGAAAAGGACATATTACCCCCTCCTGCATCACACTGACCATACTTGACAAGGAAAAATAAACACCTCTTTAGGTAAAGGACCAAACGTGTCAATGGTTGTAGAAATAAGGACTACCAGTGTAATTTATGAAACTAAAGGACCAAATATGTAATGTGGTACAAACCTAAAGGACCATTTGTGTATCTTACTATTTCATAATAATCTACTTTTTGGTATCCATTTTCTGTTTAGATGATGTTTTTGTCTTGATTTAACCTGTTAGAGATAAGGCATAACCCGAACCGACCCGTTGGCAATGAAATGGGTCGAATTTGCCAGCTGTACTTTTATGTCTTCATATGATTGTGTTGTTTTGCAGCCACATTTCAGGCGCCCACTATTTAATGCTCCTGAGTTTACATGGTCAATTGAGTATAAAACATTTGGTGATGGATTTCACTATTTCTTTTATATCTTGAAAAAGGTTAGTCCACTTCACTAAAACATCAAAATATTTATTAATAATTAAAGGTTAGTTTTGTTTTAATCTTCAAACTTCACTGAATATGGCGTTTAGCCCCTTAAAATTTGGTTTAGTAATGTTTTTATTCCAAAGTTTGGCAACAAACTTTTGGGATAAATTCATTGCCAAAATAACGTGTAAGGGTTAAAATGTCAAATTAGTGAAAGTTTTAGGATCAAAACATAATTAACCGAATGTGTTATGTTTGAATTGAAAGGTGATGATTGAATTATGTATGTTTTACAGGGACTGAGATCGTTAGAAACCGATTTAGATATAAAAAAGGTTGAGACTGAGAAACAATCTATATGTCTTTATCAAGATGAATTAGATGATGAAGATTATTTATTTCGTACAAACATTGATGACGTGTAATTGAGTCAACACAAAGAGCTCGATTTGATGTTATAAAACCATAACATCTTGTATTTCTTTTAGTTTAATTATAAGTGTAACTAAGTAACTACACTAATGCCATTTTTGGAAACCCAAACATTTATTTGTTTAGTTAAGATTCTTGTAGTTTTATAACAAAATGTTTGATAAATTATTATGTCTCCGTTAACGTGATATATGTCATATATTACATAGTAATCATTATGTGAAAACGTTTTAAGAGATGATTTTATAGATAATTAACATTTCTGTGTGTAAGCAAAACCCCAGCAACATTTGTTTTATGATTTTTTTTTCTTTTTATATTTATTGTTGAAATGTAAGATCAAATGTAACATGATATTTTGCATATGCATTAGGCCTATTCACAGTTTAAGAACTGAACCGAGAACCGAGAAAATGGTTTTGTTCGGACAGACTCGAAACTGAACTTAATTAGACTGAGAACCGAGAAAGTTTCTTCATTTTTTTGGTTTTGAACTGAACTCAACCGCTCAGAACTGGACAGAACATGATCGAAAAATGATTTTACATGAAAATTATGACCGATCCGATATAGGTCGGTTTGATCTTATTTGGTGGTTCCCGGTCCAGTTGCATACCCCTTATATGCATTGGGAAAAGATATAAAAATTAAGGGTTTTGTTATTGACAGCCTTTATGGCTGTCTCTAACATGCATAAAATGATTGTACATTCATGGATACAGTAGTGTTCCTAAAATTCATGAGGTGGTTTTTATATTGGTTTTGCCTTGTTATTGGCATCATTATCATTTTCCAAAAATTAAGGGGCATTTGTTAATCTAGCCTTTAGATAGAGTAGTGCCTATAAATAATTAGATATGTGATTAATATGAAAGATCAAAAAAGCATTCAGTTCTTTTAAAAAAAAGGGACAAAAATTAATCGCTAGAAGGAGGGCTTGAACCTCCGACCTTGTGGTTAACAGCCACACGCTCTAACCAACTGAGCTATTCCAGCTTTTTGTTGTTGAATTCGTTATATTTAATTTTCTATCCTTTTTTATATAAATTTAATTAGGTAGATTATTAAGTGCAAATATTTTTTTGTTTGGATGGAAGGTTACAAAATCTTGTAATTTATTTGTAATTGCTCTAGCTTCTTACTAATTTTTTTTGTTTTGATAATGACTTAGGCCTGTTAATAAGGAATAATATAATGTTTTGAAGAAGACTTTTTAGTAGAATTTGTTACATTTGTAGCAGAATAATCCTGAAAATATGGAAGAAAGTTAATTAATAAAGATAAATATGGATTAATAGTTGCAAGATAATTGAATATACATAGGAATATTCTTTCTTATTTACAGCCCTAAGGGCTTCTCATTATAAAAACCTTTTTTTATTATACAAAGTCATCATTAATATTTTCACTTTTTCAATTTAAAAGAAAAACTGAATTAAAAGTTTGTCTATCAGTTTGGTTTAGATTCCGATCTTACAAGCCCTACTTAATCTTACGGTTTGTACACAATCCTTTTTTCTAATTAAATTTTCAAGATTTAAAATCTTTTCATTAATACTTTTTACATATTTGTCACATCTTTTGTATCATGGATATGAATATAAATAACCGATCAACTCTTTCAATCCTTCGACCGATACAATAAAAACATAGACATTTAATCCATCTTCCACGTGTCATGAATATCATGCAACCCTTTTCAACGCCAACGGGAAATCCACCTTCTCATTTCCCTTTGCATTGCCATAACTTTTACGCCGCCCACTAAACGACGTCGTACCACTCTTCTTCTTCACTTCTGAACTTTTTTCAAGCGCCAAACTCGCTTTAACGGCCAACGAACAAAGTTCTTGTAAAGAAAGCGGTTTGTTTGACTTTGAAATCGGCAAAAGAAAATAAATTTGACCCACCTGAAGTTCTTCGTCGGAGGGCACGTGAGGCACGTGACAGTTGACAAACATGTTCTCCGAGCTGCAGAGGAAGAATTGGTTGTTGTTGGGGTGATCGGAGAGGACATTTCCGGCTTTGATTGGCTGCCGGAATTCTTGCAGGTTACCGTCGATTGAATTGATCACCTTTGCCGTTGATGTTGCCCCATTGCTGATCAATAATGTTGGATTTTTTGAAAATTGAATCGATGCACATATACCCATGTGGAGGATAATGATTTGTTTTGTGTATAATTTGTATCGGAATTTTAGTTTTCCGGCGATCAGATACAGTCGTGGTGATGAAGAGCGGTGAACTTTAAATTCCGATTGCGTGAATGTAATTTGGGTGGGGACGTGTATTTATATGGCGATAGATAATAGTGTGTGTGAGGTGACTTTTGTGTTGAATTAACGTAGTGGTTTTCTATTTTGGATTTTTTTGTATGAAAATATATATGCAAAATGAAATAGAAAATGTTTGTGTTTTATTCTTCAGTTTAAAGATTGATGTAAAATAAAAGAGTGAAATATAGCAATTTACTTTAAAATAGAAAACACAAGGTATAGATTAGTGATATTGATACTTCCTTCAATTTTTCTTTTTATGGTGATTCAAAATAAGTGATACACTTTAAAAAATTACCTTATTTTGTAAAAAAAGTGGGACCCTCACCTACCAACAAACTACTTTAACAAAGTGAAATGACGTGTTTACCATTACTTTTTCCTTTTAAACACCATTAACCCCACTTTATTAAAAAAATGTGGGATTCATTCCCCACTGACCATCTAATTAATCTAATTTAATCATTATTATAATTTTTTACCTCAAAAATCATGAAATCCAAAGTGTATCACTTATTTTGAATCGGATGAGGTATTTGATATTGCTCATGAGTTAAGGTCTAGGTGTCACGCCAAGCCACATATGTTTTTACATTTTTAACATGATTTTATCACTCAACTTAAAATTAATCTCACTCCTTTAACATTCATATATGCGGTAAGTTGTTTGCCTCATCCTTTTGGTCCGGGATCAAGTCTCATAGTGAAAATTTGTGGTATTTAAGAGTATATTAGGATTTGGGTTTCACAAAATACTTTAAACCAATCGCAACTTACTAAAAAAATACCCCAAAAATTATTTAGTGGTGTATTTATAGATAGACTATTTCTAGGAAAATGGTACAGAAAAAGTAAGATGTATAAAGTCATACTTATATCTGGAAATAGAGATTATTTTAGAAAAAGATCAGACAAAAAGTGTAACTAAGAAATACATGTAGAAATATGTCATGAGTATAAAAATACATAAATCGGTTACAAGTAAAAAATTAATAATTTGTAATTTATTTTATTTTAAGGAAAATGATAATAAGAAGGCAAAATAACAAAAAACAACCCCCCTGAATTTTAAGAATATTAATTTTTTTAATCAATGTACAAGCTTTTTATGCATGTTAATGACAGCCCTAAGAGCTGTCATTAACAAAACCCTTATTTTAATAGTGTGTTTTGAGTTTTATATGCAACTTTAACAATTTTGATATTGTAATATATTCATTCAATAACCAATGATCCAAAATTGTGAAGCTCGTAATAGTTATAGTCTGGTCAATATTTTAAGTAAAAGGAACGGATCAAACGTAAAATAATATAATAATTAGTCCTTACATTGACCGTTGATACTTAAACAAGTGCTGTTTTTTAGTATGATACGATCGACGTCGAAATTATTATTGGTCATGGTAGTATTCAAATCTTGAGAGACTGCTAAACTGTTGTGTTTTAATTAACGTGTATTTGCTTTATCTAATAAAGTAATGAAAATATTAAAAATAACATAACCTTCTATGGTATGTATAGATGAGGTGAATACACCTAATCTAACTTCTTTTTCATCAATGAAACAGTGAAATTAAAAACACGATAATCACATTTTAAGTCATATCTCGATTAATAAAATTAATAAAAAGGAGTAATGATATTAATTTCTACCTTTTGTGTCTACTTATGTATCTACATACTTGATCAATATATGTGTAAAATGTTGGGTTTTCTATGCATCTAGTCACACTTTACTTATGGCGAAAATCACAAGTAACTTGACCGAACGTTGACCCGATTTAGAAAAACTATTTGGATTGTTAGGTTTACAATTTTAATGCAACTAGATAATTTAATAATCTAATTAAATAGGTAATTCGAAATTTACATTCGTAGCACCAGGAGATTGCAAACATTGCGATCTTGTACGAGCCAGAATAATCACAGCACTAGGATTCAAACAAGAATCACTCTATCATTTCACACCCAAGGTTGATCAAGAATAGGACAATCTACCACAGTGTAGTATAAAACACCTTGAGAAACAAGCACCGAAAGCTAAACCGAAAACTATTTCGGTTCGACGACGGCGGCGGCACACGGTGACGCTACGGCGGCAGTGGCGGTCCGGCGGTGGTGGTGCGGCGACGGAGGTTTGACGGTGGGGTGTTCGGTCGAAGGGGTTCGGCCGAATGGGGAGAGGCACAAGGAACAAGTATTAAGTGTGTTTAGGTTAAACTCTTAACCCTCTATATATATTGTGTCAATCCCAATTAGAGTCAAACTCTAATTGGTCCAAGCCCACCACAAGCCCATTGTCAATTAATTAATCCAATAACTAATTACAAGCCCGATACCATTAACTAGTCAAACCCGTCTAGCCCAATAGTTTAATTAATTAAACAATTAATTAAACACTACGATATTTCTCATGTTCGTTGATTCCTCGAGGGCAACCCGAATAGGACTCTAAAATACCCGAACCAGAATAACGGTTTATTTGATGTGTTGGACACCAATTCCAACATAAAAATCAAGATATAATATTAAAAGAGAAAATTAATGGATTACACATGTCATTTTATCAAGTGGGTAGATACAAAAGATAGGAATAAATATCATTTATCAAAAAACAATTAAATTAAAGGGAATTAATTTTCATATATACCACATATTTTGATGCATCTACCATAACATACAAGTTTTCCTGCAAACTGTACAAATATGTAAATCACTTATTGTGGTAGATAGGGGTGTTCGTTTGGATAATTTGGATATATCCGAACCAAATAAGTGAATCCAAATGGATTTTGGATTTTAAATGTTCACACCAAACCGATCCAAACTAATTTAAAACCAAACCGATCCGAACCAAATTACAATTTGGTTAGTTTGGTTTTATCCGAACCAAACCACTTTTTTTCTTAATATACTTCACAAGACTACAAAAGTATATAACATAACTAATATTAAGTTTAATATGTACAATTTCAAAACGATAAACTACTTTATACATAAGTCTAATTTATAGTTTGTGACATTTACAATAATATATGCAAAAGTCTTGACATTAACTTCCTCAAAAACTCCAAAAAGATTGGTCATTGCCAGTTGATACAATATAAACGAACAAGTATTAGCATATACATCAATTCACTATAAGAAATGTAAAGAAAAGAAGTACCCAAATTGCTTACAATTGAAAAAGAAGTAGTTTATCACAAAAGATATTCCGGTGTTTATTAATTAATCGATCACAAATCAAGAATGCTAAGATCTCTCCTAATTGAGAAAATTCTGAGAAAAAAAAATACAATTATTAGTTGTAAAATTTAATCAAAATATGATGAACGTGAATTTTTTATAAGCCATAAAAGTTATACCTTCGTCAAGTTAAATATATGTATATTACTATTTGGATTTTTTGGACAATCCGGATTTCACAATGGAAACCAAATCCAATCCGAAAACCAAACTATTAATTTGGTTCACGTCCAATCCGATCCAAAAAAAACCAAAAAACCAATCCAAACGATCCAATCCAAATTGTCCATTTGGACAATCCGGTTATATCCGAATAGTGAACACCCCTAGTGGTAGATAGATTAAAAGACGTGGTGTAAAAATCACTCCCTTAAATTAAAGTGCATGCATAATAATAGACTAAAAATAAAACCCTAACGTAAATGGTTGATGTGAACAAACATGGCATAATAAGGACCGCGCTTCGCTGCGGTATTTTTTAAATTTTACCTATTTATTTATCTAACTGTAAACACTTTTTAAGATAAATATGATTTATAATATAACTAGCAGTGAAGTAATACCTATGAGAAATTAATTACATAGAATCTTATTAAATCATATTGTTCATTTTGGTTATCGACCCAAATTTATATTCATTTCTTTCTCGATATGTACAGTTTCATACAACCCATTTTATTAGTCAAACATATTATGTTGTTAACATCTTTGTAAATAATTTACATCGAGATCTATAGAAGTTGTTTTAAGTGTATTTACAGTCGTGATTTACTCCAAACTCTTTTTATTTAGTCAGATACATTTCTATCATACAAACATTAAAGTACTTAATCATATAACTTATTTTTTCTCAATAATTAGTATTTTATCTTTTCATGTTTGTCATTATTTGTATATTTTACATTAAAATGTATTTCACAATTATATGTTTTTTTGTCATCGTAATGTAATGATAGCTATATGCTTATTCAAATACTACGAATTTAGCTAACTTGTATGATTTAGTTTATAATTCTGAAAAATTTATCAATAATTATTTACTAAATCAATCTCATTTCAAGGGTAATTTCTGAAAAATTTATAACTCCAGACCCAAATATAATGCGTTGCCAAATTTGAATAGTGAAACACGTAAATAAGTACTCCGTAAAATGAGAATGATACTTAAAGATTATTTTAGAAATCTATTACAAATCTTAAATTTTTGGTTTATTTGTTTATCATAAAAAAGTAACACCAAATTCTAAAAAATGTGGCTGAAATTTTGTGTTTTATCTGTCTCAAATGGTTGTGAAATTCTAAATATTAACACATATAATTTAATATTTATTAAGTATAAGATACAAAACTTAAAGTCTAATATACATTTACGTAGTTAGTTAACACATATGTATAAAGTTATGGACACAACATTTACATATTTGTTAGTTACATTATTTAAATAAGTGGAGGAATTATGATGTCAAGTTCTTAAAAGAATGAGAACTTAAAGGGGAAACAATTAAAACATATCACCATGCAATTATGTGAATTGAAAACCATTGTCCACAACTTTGGAACGGCGCCCTTTGAAAACCATTGTTAAGCGCGTGAGGATTCCACAACTTTGGAACGGAAGGCCGTTTAAACATGTAATGAACAGTACAATCCTATGGTGATTGTATATATAGAGAATTATGATTATTTTGGTAAATTTTATGGAGAAGTAAATTACGTTTCACAAAAGTAGGTGAAGAGATGCTTTTACAAAACTACATTTTGATGCACCATAAACGCAGATAAGTGCTTTTGATTTCTATTTTGCCAAACACCAAATGTGGATTTTATACGTTTCAGAAACATGTTAATCAGATAAGCATTTGAACAATGCAACCCCAAATACCCCTCTTAAAGAAATAATGTATCTTTTTATCCAATTGTCTAGTTATCTCTTTTTAACATGTTTTATTGTTTCAGTCACCGAATATATATGACTTAAAATACAACTCGGATTAAAGGTAAATATGAATAAAAGTAGTATTTTTGGTATTGGTGTTCCCGGTGATGAAGTTAGTTTCGTGGCGGATCGGATCAATTGTCGGGTTGGATCCCTCTCGTTCAGATATCTTGGTCTCCTAATTGGTGCATGGATGAATCGGGTGGAACATTGGGAGGTTATTATAAATAAATTCCAAAAAAAAAAACTATCTAATTGGAAGGCTTCTACATTATCTATTGGGGGGAGATTGACACTTGTTAAATCGGTTTTAGGTGCACTTGGAGTTTATTATTTCTCTTTGTATACAGTTCCCGAAAGTATTTTAAAAAAACTTGAATCAACTAGAGCAAGTTTTTTTTTTTGGGCGAAAAGAATGGTGATCGTAAAATTAGATGGGTAAATTGAAAATAAATTATGTCTGAGAAAGTAAAGGGGGGGTTTGAGTGTCGGTAGCTTAAAAGCTCAAAATCTTGCTCTTCTTTATAAATGGTGGTGGAAATTTAAAAATGAACTTAATATCTTGATTGGGTCATGATTTCAGTTAACGGATCAGAACAATAATAATTCGGGGGTGTTGGATTTGGGCCATTGAGCCCAATGGGCTGTTTTCTGTATCATTTGCTAGGCGTGCGTTTGACCAACTTATCGGTGGCCCATCTGACTTCTTGTTTCCATGAGTAAAATTTGTCGGTGGCCCAATCGGTATCATTTTTTTGGTTGAAGCATAGATCTAATTTGGGCTTGTGTAGCTTTGATTGGAATTTATAATGTTGTAATCCTAGTATGGTTGGGTAGGGTGTTTTTGTTTGTGATGTAGTGGTTCGGGAGTTTTTCTGTATTTTGTTTGTGGTGGTTTACTAGTTTTCTCTTTTATAAATTTTGCAGCCGTTTAAAAAAAGCATAAACATATTTGTTGAGTGTAATTTCTAATTTGCCCTCAAAATATTTCTCGAATCGTAAAATTCCTGTTATTTACATTCGATACATCATTCTTTATATTTGACACGAAAAGACACATACGAGAGATTAAAAAGTCAACAATACTCTCTTCAGTTTGAGCAACAGATTAACTGATTATATTAGTAAATAATTATTTATTTAGATATTTTTATTTTTATTAACGGTTATTATTTATATAGGTATGATAATCTTAAACTAATGATATAAATCATAATAATAAATTATTATTTTAACTTTTCACTCATTTAAAACTTACAATGAGTTAACTAAAAGATATTTTGTAACTTTACAATGAAATTATTTACTTAATTAATATTAGGTGTAGAATTACAAAATTTAGTTGGGTATGTAACATGAGAAGCAGAGTTATACGTGTCCCATCCAAAATCCCCAAATCAATTAGATCTGTCAATGACAAAAATAGTAGTAGTTCAATGCTAGACATGTGACTTTGAAATAAAAATTTCCGAATTTGCTAAACCTGAATATAGTATAATTGAAAGAAAAAAAAGCGCATAACAAATACTCGAAATTCACTAAATTAGTACATATAGAAAGTTGATATCCAAAATTTGTTTATGAATTATGATACAAGTAAATTAGAGAAACCAAACTCAAACTAACCTATAAATTTTATTACAATTAAAAATAAAGTAATAAATCCAAAAATCCATACCACTTGTAAATTGTCTTCATTCTACTATCCTTTCAAGTCTTGTAAACACCCGCCCTTTTCTACCACCCCCACCGTGATCTCCGCCAGTACTATGACGGTGGTTTCCGATCTCATCACCACCTCCAACCCTACTCCAAGAAGATGTAATCATCTCATCCTCATCCTCTTCACAAAACTCAAACGGGTCAACCCGTTTAACGCAACACCCACATCTCACCTTATTAGTACCACCACTAACCATAAGTGCCGTACCGGCTTTAACCGCCAAAGAAGCCATATCCTCCGCCGTTAAACGCCGTTTTGACCAGCTCGACGGCAGCTCAAAGTAGAGTTGACCGAGACGAAGGTCTTCTTCTCCACTCATGGCGGTTACATAATCATCAAAGTCCATGTCATCGGCGTTGCAAATGAACGAGTTTAGCGGTGGTGCCACCAGGAAAACCTTCACCGGCGACGGGAATTCTTTGAGTTGACCGTCTATAAGGATGAGTTTGACGGTGGCGGTTTTGATGGCGGTGGAACCGGAGTAGCATGAGGTGCAAATCCCCATTTTTATTCGCTAGAGTCAATAGTGAATAGAAAATGGAGTTTATGTTATGTTATGATGTTTTCAACTTTTTCAATTACTTTTTATTTTATTTTGACGTCGTTATCGACGTCGTTTTTGGCTCATTTATATGTTATCTTGTAGTTTGGGGACTTTGGCATCTTAGGTTCATTTTTTTCCTAGGCTAATATTGACTACGTTGTTACATTTATATCATTCAAAATTTAAGTTAGCATAGTCATCATGTCACATCAACACAACATAAATAACCTTTCTTCTTTAGACCAAATACAAATATAATATAAACTCCAAATAAACTCCCATAGTCGTAAACAAACTGACAACCAAATCTTAAAAGTAATTTTATTCATATGTATGTATCACTTACCATATAAAATTTACATACCACCAATACACAACACAAAACGATTTCTATTGGTCATCAGGACGACTAAACCTAACGAAATTTGATGGGGGACGCGACGCTGTTGTTACGTAAAGGATGGACGCGGTCGCCGGAGTGGTAGCGGTGGTGGGCCGACCATCCATTACAAGCAGCCTTATGTTTTATTGTACTAAGCAGTAGTGTGGATTCTGATTCAATGATTAATTCATAGATTAAGCATAAACAAGGTGAAATTAGGAAGATTGAGATGGAAAAGAAAAACTTTAACACTTTGCAATTGATAGGGAGGTTACAATTTAGGGCAAAGGTTAGAGAAATTAGGTTACTACTAACTATTTATACCTAACCTAAGTTTAGACTAAATACACAAATGGTCCCTAGACTATTGGTTACAACATATGAGACCCAACAATCTCCCCCTTTGTAACAATAGTTTGGGAGGCGTATCTTCGAAGTCTTCATCTTGAGCCAAAGTTGCACCTGGTAGATATGTCGTTGAATAATGTTGTATCAGGAACAATTTGAGCTTTCTTTGGATGTGAAAATGAATACTTCTTGTAGCTTTTCAACCAACAAGATGTATTTTGAAGACTTTTGACTGAAGATACATATTGATCGACTAAAAGTAAGACCCATAATAATAGAGAGATTAACAACGGAAGTCTTTTCTTGAAGTTTGTGGCTTTTTGTCGATCAATGATTCTTGATAATTGTTGTTAGGGTAACATGTTGATACCGGTTACGCTCCCCCTCAAACAAACAATTATTACTTCACGGGAGTTGGATTAAACGTTTTGAAATTTACTCCCCGGTGAACGAATTTCCTGATTCAACTATGAAAGTTGTTTGAAATCTTCATAGATCTTTGGTTTCTTGTTTACTCCCCCTTAACTGGTGCATATATCTTATTAATCCTGAGTAAACTGGGCTAACATATCAATAATCTCCATAAAATTAAAGGATTCTCTAAAATTTGTTCCCGCAGATTGGGCTTAAGAAGCATTTTCGGTGAATGCATTAAATTCTTTTATAAAAAGAATATCTGAAATGTATCTTCTCCCCCTCATGATGAATATGATTTATCTGATTCATCATGTAGAATGTGAAGTTCTACGAGTTGAAATTAAGGAGAATCTTCGATTTAAGGAACGAAATAAGTGGAATTTGACAAAGCCCATTGATAAAAATGTGTTGAATAATGATTATACATCTTTTGTAATAATCAATATATAACACATTTTATCATTTAAACCATTGAAGTCTTCTTCGTTTGTAAAAGCTAGAACTGAGTGATAAATCGTTGAGCAGTTTTGTTGAAGTATCAGCTACAACTTTTGATGATCGGTGATAACCCTACTTTTAATTGGCTTTTCAACCAATAGAAAGTATTCCAGAAGACTTCAAGCAAATCGACGAAATGTAGACCCATAGATAGAGCGGTTAGCAGCGGAAGTCCTTTCTTGAAGTTGTGGCTTTGTCGATTTATGATCTTTGATAATTGTTGTTAGGGTAAAATGCTGATAAAGTTTACGCTCCCCCTCAAACAGACAATTATTTCCTAACGGGAGTTATCTTTACTCCCCGTTAGATCTTATTCTTCATTAACCCGTGCATATCGAAAATCTCCTTAATATTCTCATCCTCATGATGAACAAGATGTATCTGAATCATCATGAAATCTGTGAAGACTCGCGAAGTGGAATGAGGAAGAATTTTTGAAGCACATTGATAAACATGTGTTGAATAATGATATATTCATATTTTGAATGAATCAATATATAACACATGTTATCAGTTAGACCCAGATCGTTGTTGATAAACATCTGACGTCTATGACATGGTTTATGGTGTAGGCATACGGTCTAATATTTTATCTTTTAATGCTAGTTAACCGTTGTTGATGTTTTGACCGATGTTGATAATGTTGGAGTTCGATCATCCATTCCTTGCACCATATTCCAGTTGGGTAACCCGGGATCACATAGATTGCCCGTTAACACAACAGTTACAAAAACTGTGTGACCTACGTTCAGTGTTGGCTTTGATGTTGGCACTGGTAGGATTTCCATTCAATCCTTGTGGAATACCAATATTTTTGGTATCACTATGAATGTTCTGGCAATATCACAAAGATATGCTTGGTGGTTTGCCTGTGTCCTAATGGTGTTTGATATATCGGTTCTAGACTCAATTGTGGACAAACGAAGGCGAGGACTGGAGGTGGGTCCCCTTTTTTAATATCAACAATCTCCAAATGAGATGTCGATAGTGTATGTGTTAATCTCCGTGATTTTGAAACAAGTATTTTTCGTACTTGAGTGGCTAGTGGGGTTGTGCATTGCATCACTGGGTCCATGATGACTTTTTAAATATCAGAGAGCAACATATGCAATCTGATGAAAATGTGGCTACCCAGCTTTTTAATCGGTTAGGTGAGGGTTTTCCATTTTCTTTAACCCTGTCACACGCTCTTCACACTAGCTCACTTTTTCACTTTTCGACTACTCCCTCGTTTCATTTCATTAGCTGACTTGCACCCCATTCTTCATTCCCCCTCTCAATATTTCTGCTCACCCCAATCAAGATCTCATGATACTTGATTCTGCTCACCTAGACCTAAGGACCTTCACAGTATGGCCTATATTGTAGGTGGCTCCTGGGAAGATCATGCTGGTTTTAGCAGATCATAGGAGTTATTTGAGAGTGAACTATAACGCTCATGTGCAATTTAGTCAGCATTTGAAATCGATCAATTTAAATAGTTAGAACAGAGATTGATGAAGCTAAGATCTTAAACAGATGCAATCTTTACTGAATAAGTTCAGTAAAGAGATCGTTTACGAATAAGATCTAAGCCTAACCAAATACAGTTCTAACAAAAGATTTTGATGTGAAGATCGAATTTTGAATGAAAAATTTGTCATTTAAAATATTTGAGAGAGTAAGTAACGAGAACTAAAAGAAGTTGTAATAAACAGATACAATCTTTACTGAATACATTCAGTAAAGAGATCGATTACGAATAGAACAACAACTTATAACTATCGTTACATGTAAAATGTTTTTGATTTTGAATGAAGAAGTTAAGATCAAAAGCAACAGAAATTAAAAGGAGTTGTAATAGACAGATGCAATCTTTACTGAATAAATTCAGTAAAGAGATCGTTTACGAACATTACAACAACTTATAATGACAGTTGCAATAAAAAACGATTTTGGATTAACACACTGACCTTTTAGGTTCTGTTTTGATTTATGAGATTTTTGAGCAACGAGAATCATAATACTTTGTAATAAACAGATGCAATATTTACTAAAGTTTTAGTAAAGAGATCGTTTACGGATATTACACCGACTTGTGATCAACGTTGCTAACAGAAAAAGTTTTGTTTGTTTTGTTTCTTTGAAATTTTCTCCCCCTAAAAATAATAATTCTCCCCCTAGAATTAGTATTTCTCCCCCTCGACAAAACAAAGGTATTTAAAAGTTTATTCGATTAGAGGTGTACCTTAAACATCGTCGGAGGGGTGGAGAAGAGGTTTTGCATTTATGGTTGTTTGAGCTCGTGCTTTCTGGTTGTGAGCGGATTCTGAATCTGAGTTGATCAGAAGCCATAGTCCGTTGAAGGGCAGGTTCGAAGCTGATGTACTTGAAAGCCGTTCATATGAAGCTCGAGTTATACACTGAGTTGTGTATAAGTCATACTCCTGCAAACCAAATCATACAACTTTTGGTACCCATTTTTGTTTGGGTCCGATGGTGTTAGTGTTAGAATGAAACCATCGATAAGTTGTATCTATATTATGTAAGGATTTGGAATTCCATGAAAAATTGAAACTCGATGTTTCACTTTCAAATAATTTCCGGGAAATTATTTGAGATTTTGGAGTTTTAGGAATCCATTTTGCATTTGAACTCGTAGGAGTTTTGTAGACAAAAGCAGGGTTTGCAGTTGGCACTGATTTACAAATTGTTTTAGGTGCCAGAGAAAGTAAATATTTTCTTGAGTACGTGAAAGATTTAGTTTTGAAAATGAATTTTTGTGAAGGTGTAGAATGTTTCAAGACAAGTTTTGATATAGACGAACAAGGTTCCGAAGATTGTGGTTTCACAAACAACTTTTTACTCTTCTGAAGTGAATAAGTTGTGAACTGTGAGACCTTTTTAGAAAAAGATTTTGAAGATTTACCGGTGTAAATCTTAATCGGAACTTGTACTGCTTGTTTTCCTTTGTCAAGGATTGTAGATTTAAAACTTTCTTCTAGCTTAATTTTCAAACCTTCGTTTTTAGTTTGAGACAAAGAAAGATCTGTTTCAAGAGATGTAATTTTATATAGCAATTTTGTTTTATCAATATTAAAAATATTGATTTGTTTTTGTAAATCAGATCCAAAATTACATTCATGTTGTTTGAATTTATCAGTCAAAATATATTTTTCAGCACAAACAGAATCATATTTTTCGATGTACAAACTATTCAACTGGTTGGAGTCATGAAGTTATTTTGTTAGTTCAGCAATCTGAATTTTAAAGTTCTCAGAATCTGTTTCAAAAGTTGTAATTTTTGATTTCAAATTTGCATTTTCAGATTCAAGTGCTTGAACTTTATCAGTTAGAATATCAAATTTGCAATTAATTTTCTCACTTTTCTCCAATTTTTCTTTGAACTCATTACTTAATCGTAAATTCTTAACTTTATCATGAAATGATTTCTCAAATAAAACATAATTCTAGTTCTTGAATTGAAATTAATTAATTGCTTTGAACTATCTATATCTTTCGTGACACTATTAATAACTAAAAGTGTCACAACAAACAAAAGCATGCACACAATTCTATCTCTCTTGACACTTTTAAGCAAACAAAAGTGTCTCAAATAAAATGATGGTGAAAACAATGGAGGTGGTTGCTGTAAAATAAAGTCTGTGGCGGAGATAGAGCAGCTGTCGGCAGAGGGGTGTGGTGTTGATTATCGGTGGTGGCTGGAGATACACTAATTGTCGCCGGAGAAGTCAGTGGTGGTGTTGTGTTTGACGGTTTGCCGGAAAAGATGGTGTAAACAGGTTCGGGGTGGTGGTCGTCCGGAGATGTAGATTGTTACATGCGATGCCGGAGGAAAATGATTGGTGATGCTCGGTTACGGTTACGGTTGCCGGAGAGGATGGTTAGCAGCAGTGGAGGTTATCGGAAATGGACGGTTGCCGGAAAAGATGAATGTCGACGAAGAAGAGGGAGAGGATTCGTGAAAGAGGTTGGTTAACAGAAATGAGAGGCGGAGGACGGAGACTTGAACGTTGGTTGCTGAAATTTCAGTACTCGCCGAAGAAGATGGTGGAGGACGGTGGCTGATTTCGGAGGTCCGGTGGAGGACGATGGTGTCGTTTTAGTCTAGCCGGAGATGGTGTGTATCTGTGATGGTTGACGGAAAAGCACGGTTGCCGGAGCAGTTGCCAGAGAGAGGAGGCGGAGATGGAGGAGAAGATACGAAGTGGAGGAGAAGAGTTGTTGGACGGATGGAGGTTCTGGTGAAGATAGTCACGATGATGATGTAAATTGATGATGATAGGTTATATGAGGAAGACAAATGATTCTTTTTAATATTGACATTATTATTATTATAAGTATATATGTGAGGATCGAGAGTATGTATGGGGAAGTGATTTCTATTTAATATTTATGGGTAGCTGAACAATCTGACAACCTTTTCTTTTCCTTTTAAACAAACGATGTCGTATGGTGGTACTCTTTAAAAATGTCAGCCTTTTCTTTTTTTTTACTGTGATGTGATTGTACAATGACCGACTTTTTCTTTTTAAAATGAAGCAATACGACGCCGTTCAGCCTATTTGAATAGTAACTCTTCGGGCCGAGATCCACCCGAACTTTTTTGGGTTTGCGGGTCGAACTCTTTTGAGTATCGGGCCGAACTCTTTTAAATCAGATCTCGATTTTTTAAAAATTCACAAAAATCATCATAACTTGCTCATTTCTTAACCAAATCGAGTGATTCTTTTTGCAAAACGTTCGATTTTCAATTACCTACAATCCTATTCAAACACTTTTTCGAAAACAAGTTCTGATTTTCTCGATTTTAGTTTTAAATCTCCGAAAATATGGTATTCTTCATGTGTTCTTCATTTTTAACTTTAAAACAGAAATTAAACTTCGTTTTTGATGATTTTCAAGTGAAATTTGTTACTGATTTGCTCGAAATCAGTAATAAAACAAAGCTATAATACCAAAAACATGAAACATACATTTGATTTTGAATTTGATACCACTTTTGAGCACTTTTTCACCAAAATCTTCAAAAACCCATCAAAATCTTCAATAAAATGCTTAATCACAGCTGATTTGGATCAAATCTAATGAGACTTTTGCTCTGATACCAATTGTGGATTCTGATTCAATGATTAATTCATAGATTAAGCATAAACAAGGTGAAATTAGGAAGATTGAGATGGAAAAGAAAAACTTTAACACTTTGCAATTGATAGGGAGGTTACAATTTAGGGCAAAGGTTAAAGAAATTAGGTTACTACTAACTATTTATACCTAGCCTAAGTTTAGACTAAATACACAAATGGTCCCTAGACTATTGGTTACAACATATGAGACCCAACAAGTAGCCAGTAGGCAGGGGCGTCCTTAAGATTCTGAAGACCCTGTGCGAATATAAGAAAATAGACCCTTAAATACAAGATTTATAAACAAATTTGACTTTATAATTTTTTTTTCATGTTAACTTATTAAGTTGACTTAAAACTGTAAGATTATACATATCTTAACCTATATATGAGGTCTAGGTATGATTTTATTTTGCCAACTAATCAATTTCAAGCTTTCTCATTGGTCCACAATGCCACATGTAATTACCCTATTGGTCATGTGGCATCCTCCCTACATTCTACAAATTTCAAACTTTCCAAAGTTTCTAGAATCTCACCTCCGATTTCACAGCCACTTTGTTAACAAAAATATAATGCATTCCATAGATAGATATTAAAACATTCAATTTACCTATTAACAAATCTGCGTAAAAGATATGTAAAAGTTTTCTACCTTAGCCCAACCCATCATACGAAAGCAAAAATCCAGCTCTCTTAGCCCAACAACAAAACCAGCCCACTACATGTATTTAATTTATAAATGCTTCGATAATACGTAATTATTAAAATTATAACGAAAAATGTAATACTATTTCTAAATTAATTATAATACATTTTTCTTATAATAACATTTAGTATAACGAAATTTAGTTATTATGCCGTTTAGTATAATACATTACTTATAACGAATACATTTTTCTAAATTAAAATGTTTCGACAACACCATTTAGTTATAACAAATGGTATTATAACAAAAAATTTTTGGTAAGAATCTCCGCAGTAATGTCTCTGTTAGATTTTCCGGTCGAAATACGGGAAAAGTCCATTCAATTCTTGATGGAAATGGAGTAATACTGTTTTTCTTATTTTTATTTTATATAGCTATAAAATACCTATTGTGTCGTAATGTTATTAAGCACATTGATAATATTTAACTTACAATATTTAGAAATTGTTTCGTATACTAAAATTTATATTGTGCCAAAATACGTAATTTAACACGCAATAACTATAGCTATACTAAAAAAAATGTAACGACCCGAAATTGTGAATAAATAAAATATGTAAAAATATGATAAATAAGGATAAATCGTTTAAAGAACGTAGGAATTGGTTTCGTGTCGTTTGGAGTCCGTACGAGAAAGTTATGGACGAAACCGGGTTGAAACCTAGACCGAAAAGTGCAGCCCTGCTGCACAGGCAAGTTCGCGGCGCGAGCCAGGCGCGAGCGAAACGCGAGGTTGAGCAGAAGGACCAGAGCTGAAACGCGAGCATCTCGCGTTGACTTCGCGTTGACTTCGCGGCGCGAGCCAGACGCGAGCCTGGCGTGAAGTCTGGTAAAAATCGGCAACTAGCGGGCAGACCCGCGTCTCTTCGCGACGCGAGCTCGGCGCGAGCGGGGCGCGAGCTCTTCCGACCAGAGCAATAAATTCGGGTTTTTAGCCATAAATGCATTTCCAAAACCCTAGTTTCTTCCATTGGCGATTTTGGAGTGCAAGAGCTGATTTGGGTCGATTTCTCCATCAAAGCTTGATAGATTTCACTCCTAAGTGAAGATTAAAGGTATATCTTCAATCCTTTGTAGTTGTAGCTTTAGATCTATGGATTTAGAAGCTTGGGGTTGAAACCCTAGTTCTTGGGGTTATGAGTTATGGTGATATAATTGGTGTATACACTTAATAGATGGTATTTTAACAAGGGAAACAAGTGTATGATTATGATTTGTAAGAATCTTAAGGGTTGGTTAAACCTAGGGTTTGGTAAATCACCATATTTGGGGGAAATGGATTGTTGGGGGTTATCTAGAGGTAGATGAACACATTAGTAGTAGTAATTGATGTTGATCATATTGTGATAATTGTATTAGGCTTTTGGTGAATTCTTGGAAAGTTGATTGGATTGAGAAGCAAGAGATTTGGGTGTCAAGAACACGGTTCGAGCATCTCATTGCTAAGGTGAGTACGTGTGGAACTTTACTGAGTACATAGCCTATGAAATACATTTTTATACTTGTGTTACGGTCTAATTGCTTAATTGAATAGACTTGTAGTTGTTTAGTCAGTTATGAATTATTGTTAATATATAACTAATTGGTTTAATGATGAATGTGATAGCCGAGAACCAGTTTGATATAACCTTTGAGTTATTGTAAGAACGAGATGACGTGATGCTAGTTAGTTCGGGGGTAACCCGATAACTAGACATGGTGATGTTTCTAACTAGTTCGGGGGCAACCCGATAGTTAGGTAGGATAGTGGTTCTAGCTAGTTCGGGGGCAACCCGATAGTTAGATTTGAGGGTGCTTCTAACTAGTTCGGGGGCAACCCGATAGTTGGGCACGTTAGTGTTGCTAGTTAGCTCGGGGGCAACCCGATAACTAGATATGTGTTGCTAGGAAAGCAAGGTTTGAGTCACCATAGGGTGACTATATGGATGGATGATATTACTTGTTTTGTTGATTACTCGGATAAACGATTATTATTAATGGGTCTAAACCCACGTAACTCATGAGACGTTTTTGTCTCACGTACTCCTTGTTATTTTGCTATGTACTCAGGTTCGGGATCGAAGGCTTAGGTACGCATGGATAGAGATGCGGGACCTAGATTAGAAGAACACTAGATTGGATTTAGTCTTAGCTTGGTGATGATCTATTTTGTAACACCTACTTTTATACTCTGATTTCATACCAAGGTTTTTGTAAATCCGAATTGAGGATGTTCTTCTATTTATAAAAATGTTTTATTTTGGCCAATATTTGGTATTAAAATTTGAGGTGTTACAACTTGGTATCAGAGCTATAGTTTAAGTGAATTAGGTTGGATGACCATCCTAGTCTTAGACTGTAGCATTAGGAATATAAGATTCCTTGAGATCATAGGTTGACCTTGAGTCTTTATATTAAGTTTAGGGTTGAACCTAGGGGACCGATGAATTTGATATGATTTTTGGATATTGAGTCTTATGCGACTAATGGGTTGTACACAAGGTACTAAATGTTTAATATCTTTCGTATAGTCTTGATTGAAAGAAATGGTGACCACACGTAGGAGTGGTAAAGCCTCGGAGGGCCGGGAGGAGGAAGTACCTCCTGTCGAGAGGGTGGTTGAGCAAGAAAGTCAACCGTCGATGCATCGGGTTGATGAGTCGGAGGTCGGAGCTAATAGAACTCCGGTAACCATGGCGGATCTCCAAACTATTATCGATCAAATTAAGGGAACGGTGGCCGAAGAAGTGCACCGTATTATTGGAGACCGTGAGAGGTCGGGTGGAGACCGGGAATCCGAGGCTAAGTCGGATGAGAAAACGGGAGGTAGTGGCACCGGGGAGGGGAAATCCTCCACGGGTGGCCAAAGTGATGCTAGGGCTAGGCCCATTGTGAAAGAAGGTTGTTCATTTAAATCCTTCATGGCTTGTAAGCCAAATGTGTATACGGGTAGTTCGGACCCGAAGGTAACAATGAGGTGGATCCGGGAAACCGAGAGGGTTATCGGTAGTAGCAAGTGTAAGGATGCCGACATGGTGACGTATGCGTCACAACTATTGAAAGAAGATGCTATGGTATGGTGGGATATCGTGTACGAGACCCTCGGAAAGCAGGTGGTTGAAAAGATGTCGTGGGATGAGTTCACCACGAGGTTGAAAAAGAAGTTTTGTCCCGAGAGGGATTTGGAGAAAATGCACGAGAAATTCTTGACCCTTAAGAAGGGTGATATGTCGGTCGAAGAATACTCGAGAGAGTTCACGGGATTACTCCCGTTTGTTGCAAAAACTTATTCGGAGGAGAGAATGAGGGTAGTCCGGTACGCTTGTGGGTTACCGTGGGACTACCAATTAGATGTCAAGAGGGCGGTCACACTTGATGAGGCCATTAGTGCCGCCCGGGGTGTGGAAGAAGTGAATGAGGCACGGGTTGCCGAGAGGGCCCATGTGGGCGAGAAGAGGAAGGCCGAGAGCGGCTCTAGTTCGTTCAAAAAGGAGAAGTTCACTTCGAGTTTCTCTAAACAAGGGAGTGTTGCCTCGTGCAAGAAGTGCGGGAAGAATCATACCGGCGAGTGCCGAAGTGGGTCGAGGTCTTGTTTTAGTTGTGGTAGACCGGGGCATGTAGCCCGGGATTGTAAGGTCAAGTCGTTGGCCGATGTGGAGTGTTTCTCGTGCCACGAGAAGGGGCACTATAGCAATGTGTGCCCAAAGAAGGGAATCGAGTCGATGGTGTCCACGGCTCAAAAGAGAGTGGAACCGGCGAAGGTGAAGGGGCGGTCCTTCCAACTCACTCGGGAGGAGGCGAAGGAGGCACACGATGTGGTGTCAGGTACTTTATTCATTAACTCCTTGCCAACTCATATTTTGTTTGATTCGGGTGCTAACTATTCGTTTGTGTCTTATGAGTTCGGTCGTAAATTGAATGTACCGTCCGAAATGTTAGATGAGGTTTATGAGATAGAAGTAGCCGACGGGAAAACGTCTATGGTTGAATGTGTTTATAGAAATTGTGAAATAGAAATAGACGGTAGAAAGTTTAAGGTAGATTTATTGCCCATGGGAATTAGGGCGTTTGATGTGGTTATCGGTATGGATTGGTTGGGTATGCACCAAGCCAAGATTTTGTGTGGAAAGAAAATAGTGTCGATTAGGACACCCGAGAATGAGAAAATATATGTGTATGGGGAGAAGCGACATCACATGCCTAATGTGATTACCGCCATTAAGGCGAGGAAAAGTATATCGAAAGGTTGTGCATCGTTTATTGCATATGTGTTAGATGGCCGAAAGGAAAAGAAGTCAATGGATAATGTCAAGATTATTCGGGATTTCCCCGAGGTTTTTCCCGATGACTTGCCCGGTTTGCCACCGGAGAGACAAGTTGAGTTTAAAATTGATTTAGTTCTGGAGGCGACGCCGATTGCTCGTGCTCCCTACCGTTTAGCTCCCACCGAGATGAGGGAATTGATGACCCAATTGCAAGATTTGTTAGATAAAGGTTTTATTCGTCCGAGTTCGTCACCGTGGGGTGCACCGGTGTTATTTGTTAAAAAGAAAGACGGTTCGATGAGAATGTGTATCGACTACCGAGAGTTGAACAAGGTAACTATTAAGAATCGTTACCCGTTGCCGAGAATTGATGACTTATTCGACCAATTGCAAGGTGCTAGTTATTTCTCGAAAATTGATTTGAGGTCGGGTTATCACCAAGTTCGGGTGAAAGAAGGCGACACCGAGAAGACGGCTTTTCGTACACGTTATGGTCATTATGAGTTTCTAGTGATGCCGTTTGGTCTTACAAACGCGCCGGCTATTTTTATGGATTTGATGAATCGGGTTTGTAAACCGTTTCTTGATAAGTTTTTGATCGTGTTCATTGACGACATTTTGATTTATTCGAAAACCGAAGAAGAACACGAAGGTCATTTGAGGCTTGTTCTAGGCGTGTTGAAACGGGAGAAGTTGTATGCAAAATTCTCGAAGTGTGAATTTTGGTTGCGGGAGGTGCAATTCTTAGGTCACGTGGTGACGTGTGATGGTATTAAGGTTGACCCGTCCAAGATTGAAGCGGTGTCAAATTGGGAGCCTCCGAGGACTCCTACCGAGGTTAGAAGTTTCCTTGGATTGGCCGGTTATTACCGAAGGTTTATACAAGACTTCTCGAGAATCGCGATTCCACTCACGAAGTTAACAAGAAAAAGTGAGAAGTTTGTGTGGGAAAAGAAGCAAGAAGAGGCGTTTAAGTTGTTAAAAGAAAAGTTATGTAACGCGCCGATCCTTACGTTACCGGATGGTATGGAGGATTTTGTGGTTTATAGTGATGCTTCGAATCAAGGGCTCGGTTGTGTGTTGATGCAAAGAGGAAAGGTAATCGCGTATGCCTCGCGACAATTGAAGAATGCGGAATTAAGGTACACGACACACGACTTGGAATTGGCGGCGATTATATTTGCCTTGAAATTGTGGAGGCATTATTTGTATGGTACTCGGTGTACGTTGTACACGGATCATAAAAGTCTACAATACGTGTTTACTCAAAAGGATCTTAATATGCGACAAAGAAGGTGGATCGAGTTGATAGCCGACTATGATTGTGAAATTGTGTATCACGCGGGTAAGGCGAATGTGGTGGCCGATGCCTTGAGCCGAAAGGTATATGAAAAACCGAACCGAGGAATTTTAACACGTATAGAAGTCGTCTCGAGCATCATCGAAAGAATCAAGAATGCCCAACGAGATGTTATGGAAAAAGACGAGTTAAGACAAGAACGGTTAGGTAAGAACCAACATTTTCTCGAAAATGCACAACGGTTGAAGACCGTAGGCGGTCGTATTTGGGTTCCTAAGTTCGGTGGTATCCGAAAAGAGTTGTTGTATGATGTGCACAAGTCGAAATATTTGATTCACCCGGAAAGTACAAAGACGTACCAAGATATGAAACGGGTTTATTGGTGGCCCGGAATGAAGGCGAGAGTGGCCAAGTATATCTCTAAGTGTGCCACGTGTGCACAAGTAAAAGCCGAGCATCAAGTACCGTATGGGGTAGCTCAATCATTAGTTGTACCGGCCGGGAAGTGGGAAGACGTAACTATGGATTTCATAGTAGGGTTACCGAAGACGAGTAGAGGTCACGATGCCATTTGGGTCATAGTTGACCGGTTGACCAAGAGTGCATTATTTTTAGCAATTCGGGAAACGTTGCCACTTGAGAAATTGGCTAAGTTGTATGTTGATGAGGTGGTTCGACTCCACGGGGTTCCGTTATCGATTGTGTCCGATAGAGACGCGAGGTTTACCTCGAGATTTTGGCGATCTTTACAAGAAGAGTTGGGTACAAAGTTGCGGTTGAGCACGGCTTATCACCCGCAAACCGACGGTCAAAGTGAAAGAACGATTCAAACGGTTGAAGATATGTTGAGATCGTGTGTGTTAGATTTTGTAACACCCTAAAATTTACAAGATTTTTAAAAAAATTTTAAATTCAAAATTATAATAAAAAAAATCCTATAAATAATCCCCCAAAATAATTATTTAATATAAAATGTATTTAATGCGGAAATGTCATAAATAAATTCGGAGTTTTGAAATAATAAAAACGTTTCACATCAGCACTAAGAAGTAATACAGCAGTCAACCGTCCACCTTCTCCTTTTCTTTGCTAGTACCTGAAAAATGGGAGGGAGTTTTTGGGTCAGCGGGGAAGCTGAGTGAATAAACTAAAAATGCAAACAACTACAACATACAATACATGAGGGCACACAGGTGAACTCCTAATCATTTACCACTAAGTTAATTTCTCAGTTTTTGTATCTTTTAAATTTATATAGCGCGCTTGTGTAATTCGAGTCGAGAGATCAACCTCGCCTCTCCTTACACTAAAATGCCACAAGGGCCCACACAGAATTTGCCACAAGGGCCCACACAGAATTTGCCACAAGGGCCCACACAGAATTTGCCACAAGGGCCCACACAGAATTTCCACTGAGATTTGTTAATTATTTTTATGTTTCCATTCCTAACATAAACCACACAGATAGCCCTATCACTTAGTAGCACAGAATGACTTGGTACCGTCTCAGATACTCGGCACGTCCGTCTCAGATCAGTAGTATATAAAACAGTTACTCAGAAAACAGATCAACACACAGAAAGTACAGCAGATCAAGCAGTTAACCATATGAGTCATGCACGTATCGTTATAACTGAATACACGGTGAGAATACTCACCTTAGCTTTGCTAATTTCCAAACATCCACGCAACAGCCAAAAATCAGAACCGAGGCACTCCCCGACCTATATCACATTTACAATAAAACCCTAGTCAAAAGCCGACCTCAAAATACCAACAAAAACAGAATCTGCCCAACCCGCGACCACTTATCGTAACGGTTATAACTCTCAAACCGTTATTCGGAAAGATCCCAAATTTTTACAGCAATTAAAAGACACCTAACGCTACAATTTGTCTTCACAAAGTTCGCTCGGTTCTGCCCCGAAGGGTCCCGGAACAGGTCTGCAACAGAGTTGTTTAAGACTGAGTTTCAGCACTGCAGACCCGTATTAAAATGCCCATAACTTGAGAACCGTAACTCCAATAAATTATTTAAAAATATGGGCGGAAAGGTACAAGGACGGGCTACAGAAGTCTAGAAGACCCGGAGCCCGGATTCAGATTCAAAACGGGTCAAAAACGGGCTTGAACATTGCGAAAACAAGCTGTCCAAATTGCAGCTCAACTAAACCTTAAAAAAATTAAAAAGACGAACCCGACACAAAGAGGTTAGAATCCGTCGCCATTAGCTAGGATCGAACAAAAAGAACCAGAAATGGAAATTAACATAAGAAGGAGCAGAAAACAGGAACGAGATTTATACCGAACAGGTCTTGCACTCGACCACCCCAAACTCGACATGGGTTCACGTTTTCTGCTTGCTCTTTTCCATCGGTGAATCCCTCTGCTCGAATCCGTGGCATCAACATTTAATCAGAATCGGAAATGAGAAATATATAAGACGAGAAGAAGGATAACCAATACCCTTAACGAACTTGCAACCAATTTCTCCCAACTCGATTAGGACGATACAACAACAACAAGTCCATAACCAAACTGGACCCAACTAAGGCTCGGTACTATACCATAAAATCTCACCCGTGCTAGACCTCTGCACGAAATAGATTAACAAGTTTGGTTTATGGGAAAAATCGGTACAATGAAATAGGGTTTGAGGACTACCGAAACAAGGTTAAAAGAATTGCCGACACTACAAGTTTCCTGCTCGATGATGCTTGATGTTCGATCCCCCAGATTACACACACAAGGACTGATATCGATCGGGATTTAGGAACAAGGATGGAACAGTAATAGAAGAGTTATAAACCGAAAACCCTCCACGACACACCTTGCACTTTGACTGCTTGAATCCTTTTTCTTGATTGCGACCACCAATTCAAATAGAAGGCTGCTCGAATAGTACTCCTTCTCGTTGCACTATACCACAGAACTGACCCGAAACAATCATGAAATATCAATTAAATAATGAATCGGTGGAAGGAAAACAAGAGAAAGACGAATCAAAATCGTTACCTACGGTCGATCACTTGGTCACTCTTCTTGTTGTTGCCTCTCACGCACCACCGAAAGGAAATAAAACAAGGTTGAAGTGGTTCTTGTCGGCTGCAAGAAAACAAAACGAGAGGATGGAGCTGCTCTAGATCACGGCTGGTAGAGAAGGTTTAGGGCGACACTTAACTCATGTATTCTGTTAATAATCTATGGACTCGATTGGGCCTTGGGCTAAACAACTTCGTTGGATTCTTGGGCTGCTAACTCGGCTCGCATGAATTGAACAATTTATCACTGATTTAATTCTTTTAACTAAGCAATTCTTTTTGGCTGAAACTTATGTTCAAGTTTAAGTCATTAATTTATTAGCTGACACAACTTCTTCCATTTAATGCCTTCTATACAATCTACAATTTACCATTTAATTATTTCCGCCAATCAGAAAACCATTCTCGCGAATAATTTAATTTTATGACTAAGGTTTTTCGCGAGACACGCTCAGGCTCATTAATATACTAAAACGTCTAAACTTAATTGTAACTATTACTAGAACTTTTAAACGAATTAATTTAATAATTAACAATCTCTAAACCCGACACAATGATTAATATAGGACCACATCGGGACGCTCTCGTGTTGCATGGAAACGGACCGTCTATCTATAGGTCGTTTAAATAATACGAACCGCCTAACTTCATTATAAATATTATTGATTATTAATTTTAAATTTAAATATGACGATTAAATTAATATTATTTAATTATTAAAATTTCAGGGCGTTACAACTCAACTCCACTTGAAACAGACTCCGTCCCCGAAGTCATTGCTCGGATGAAACTAAAGGTAGCGATCTCACATCTCAGTCTCAGGCTTTTCATCATCACACATCCTCAAATGGGAAATATGAAAATTATGAATAACAAGAAGCTCTTCAGGGTGAGCTATTCGACCAAGATGAATTCCGACTCTCACAACTGCTCCTTAAAATCTTACATCTCTGGCGGCGCGAGACGGTAAGGCTAGATTCAGAACGCTTTCTAAGAATCTCGGTTTATCGTCAAAAAATGTTGTCGATAACATACGCAAAATTACGCACGATACTTTGCTGAAGGTGTCTTCTTGCTCTCACAACCGGACACAGTTCCTGCACCCAATGATAAACGTTGCGTTGAATCTCCGATTCAACTCCACTTGGAGATTTGTTACGGATTTATTTGTGGCGGCAGATGATATCGATGTGGTACTCGGTCATTCAATCCATCTTCACGGTCACACTCGGCTCTCTCATGACGATAAGAATAAGTTTTATGAGGAATTTCTTCGTGCGGAGGTCTATCAAATGATCATTAAACATTTGAGCAATCATGTAAAAATTTCATTATCAGCAATTCTCTATCAGAAATACTCAGAAGATCCTTTACTCTATGGGACAATAATTTGCTTAAGGCATAAAACAATTTAGTGGTTTACACCACTATCAACTGATACAAAAGCAGACAAATTATTCACAAAGAATATACATATCACACAATATTCACATATACTCATGTATATAACTCAGAAATATGATCTGGAAATATAACTCAGAAGTCCCACTCAGAAATAAATTCAAAACATATCTCAGGAGTATAACTCAAAAATGTATAACTCAGGAGCAAACGTATAAATCTTAACTCAGAAGCAAACCCAAAACTTTAACTCAGTAACAACTCATAAGGTAATAATATCTACAAGTAATAGCATTAGGTATAAATCACATTTTTTTTACTCATTCTTATTACTGCTCGCGTGTTCCAATTTACCAGCTTATAATACTTGGAATGATATGCTCTCTCTCAACCGTGTTATCGGTTCTCAAAATAACTCTTCTTTAACATTATATTGTTACCTTACTCTACTAGGTTTGCATATTACCGTTGTTGATAACCCTTCAAATAGCTCAATTTAACGATCTTGTCATTTAATTCCCTTTAATAGGTTCTCATTCTATTACATTTAGTGGTTTCTCGATAATATTTTAATAGATGTCTTCTCATTCATCTAGTTTAACGATCTTTTAATAGACCGCTTCACTGATTTTACACAATTTAAAATGTCTCTTAATTATTTTGACCATATCTACTCATTAATTTCATGTTACCCACAAAAAAATTCCAATTAAATTTCATACTCTTATTTATAATGATTTCTCGTTACTCAAATTACGAATTAATTCCTTAGTTCTCATTTACTCAGTTCGCAATTACACTTTATTCTAAATCTTACGGTTTACTCATGGTTCATCAATTCTGTACATTCTCGTCTTTTCGAAATCTCTCCTAAGTTCAATATAAATTTATTGAATAGTTGTTCTCATCTCAAATTTAATAATTATTCATAAATAGAGTTTTCTCATATAATTTTATAATACCTCAAAACTCATAACACTTTATAATACTTCGAAAATTTGAATAAAACCTCCCGTTAATTTAATACTTTTCTCTTTTGGCTCATTTTATTAATTTGCTTATGTAACTCGATTTGCAAATTTCTTATAACTCAAAATTACTCCATAATTAATCAAAATAAAATTTTATCATTTAGCTCGTTTTAATAATAACTCATTACCAGCAAATTACCGATCTCATTTTAACTCATTTTCCTCAAAATTTCATTGAAGCAGTTTTCTCATATTCGACTCTTTAATAAGTTCTCATCACTTTAATTTAATGATTTCTCATTATCACATTTATAACCACCCAAAAATAAGTATACTCTCTTATTTTGTATATAATGGTAGTATTACTACTTCCCTTTTGTACGATATTCATTCAATCCAATTAACTTGATTTGTTAATTTCTCCAGTAAACCCGATTTATCATTTTGTTGAAAACTCTATAATTACCCATAGAATGAATTTAGTTATTCTCAACTGCTTGATTGATAGTTACTCTTATAATTTATTTGATCAATTATATGTATCTAGATTTCGCACTTTAAATTCATACCAACAAAATCTCTCTGCATAAGCATCATGCTCATAATATTTATAAATCATAATTAATGATAATTATTTCTTGATAATTTTTCCTTTTTTTACCCCTACTCAACTCCACTTGGAGAAAAACTCGTCCTCGAGTTTGGAACTATTATTGTCTACCAAAATAAACAAGCAAGTATGAAGTCACACCAACAATTAGGATACACATACTAAATTCACAATAACAAGCATTGGTCCATCGTTCCCTTCAAAATCTCCCCATAACCAACCAAAAGTTCGGTGTGTACGATAATAGGGGCCCTCTATTACTTTCGACACCTACTTCTGTTTGGTCACGAGTAAATCCCAAAGTTTAAAACTTCCCACATATAAACCCACCAGCAAATCACACTCAGAGAAAAATAATAATAATAATAATAATAATATATTTTCCATATCGGAAGAAAAAAAATACAAATTCGCACTCAGTTGTATGTACTCAAAATCTTATAAACATTACTCAGAAATGCACTCAGCAAAAGGCACTCAGCAAAAGGCACTCAGCCAAAATATTTTATTATGTTTTCAACAGTTAAACTCAGAACATAATATAGCTCATAACTCTTTTAATTCATTTTAAATAGATCACCACCGAATTAATGATGATAGTTTCCCTTTAGTTCACTTTTAATAAATACCGTTTAAGATAAGCTTGAATAACTTATTTTTAATTCAGCTCGGAAATTCTCGATGAGTTAATATAACAAACTTATATAGTTTATTCAATATCTTTGCGTTAATTTAATAATTCTTCATTGAACTCATTAATCACATAAAGAGAAATTGAAGGATTTTCATACTCCTTTTTTTAAATCACATACTTTAAAGGTTTATTTTTTTATTATTATTTTTTTTTATTTGATCTCAATTTAATAAATCTCAGTTTATTATTTACTAGCATAATTTTTCCTCAATACTCGCGTTTCATCTCTTTATAAAAACATTTTCCTTTTTAATTGTACCAAGATTTTATAACACCCGAAATTCTAAAAATTTCACAATTTATAAATTTGATGAATAACTGAAAACTTTCACTAAATAAAATCTCAAATGATAATTTAACATTTAAAAACATGTTTAATCCAACTGAAGTTTTAACACAACAAAATATGTTCTCGGTATTTTCACTTTACTCCTCTTGGTAAACTATCATAAAAATATTCTTTAAATTAGTTGATAATATAAATATATTTTATTTACTCGTTTCACAGTTTATTCGTTTCAATAACTCTTTTTAGTAAGTGCTTTCCCAAAATGTAAGATTTTAACATTTTCTCAAAATTCTTTAAATTAGTTGAATAATATATTTATTAAGATTTTTATGATTACTCAATGAATTTGACACATTGAGAAAATGTTAAAATCATTACTCCTCTTCAATACTAATAACTTCCTCATTTATTCAACCATATTTCTCATTTAAATAATTTATGGATTTTATATCCACAGTTTATATCCATTTATTACTCTTTTGGTTAATTGTCTCAGAAATATAAAATCTCACAAGTTATATAAAATTATATGTATATAATTTTTAGCGTGTATAACGCAGATGCACTCAGAATAACACACGAAAAATATACTCAGAAAAGCGATCCTCGTCGCGAAATACTCTCAGAGTTAAATCAGAATTATACTCAAAATAATAACAGCAATTCTCATATTTGTCATTCCTCAATACACATAATTCAACAAAATCCCCAAATAAATAAAAGCTCTTAAATATTACCGGCGTCAGGAAAAGCGAGAGTCGACGTGACATGCTGTACGTTTGATGTGAAACTTCTCTTAGAAACTGTTTTACTCTTTTCAAACAAAAAAATATATATATATTTCAACTTGAGTTTGAATTCGCCCCATGCGAACCCAAATCCCTCAAGTCAGTGCTCTGATACCAACTTGTAACACCCTAAAATTTACAAGATTTTTAAAAAAATTTTAAATTCAAAATTATAATAAAAAAAAATCCCATAAATAATCCCCCAAAATAATTATTTAATATAAAATGTATTTAATGCGGAAATGTCATAAATAAATTCGGAGTTTTGAAATAATAAAAACGTTTCACATCAGCACTAAGAAGTAATACAGCAGTCAACCGTCCACCTTCTCCTTTCCTTTGCTAGTACCTGAAAAATGGGAGGGAGTTTTTGGGTCAGCGGGGAAGCTGAGTGAATAAACTCAAAATGCAAACAACTACAACATACAATACATGAGGGCACACAGGTGAACTCCTAATCATTTACCACTAAGTTAATTTCTCAGTTTTTGTATCTTTTAAATTTATATAGCGCGCTTGTGTAATTCGAGTCGAGAGATCAACCTCGCCTCTCCTTACACTAAAATGCCACAAGGGCCCACACAGAATTTGCCACAAGGGCCCACACAGAATTTGCCACAAGGGCCCACACAGAATTTGCCACAAGGGCCCACACAGAATTTCCACTGAGATTTGTTAATTATTTTTATGTTTCCATTCCTAACATAAACCACACAGATAGCCCTATCACTTAGTAGCACAGAATGACTTGGTACCGGCTCAGATACTCGGCACGTCCGTCTCAGATCAGTAGTATATAAAACAGTTACTCAGAAAACAGATCAACACACAGAAAGTACAGCAGATCAAGCAGTTAACCATATGAGTCATGCACGTATCGTTATAACTGAATACACGGTGAGAATACTCACCTTAGCTTTGCTAATTTCCAAACATCCACGCAACAGCCAAAAATCAGAACCGAGGCACTCCCCGACCTATATCACATTTACAATAAAACCCTAGTCAAAAGCCGACCTCAAAATACCAACAAAAACAGAATCTGCCCAACCCGCGACCACTTATCGTAACGGTTATAACTCTCAAACCGTTATTCGGAAAGATCCCAAATTTTTACAGCAATTAAAAGACACCTAACGCTACAATTTGTCTTCACAAAGTTCGGCTCGGTTCTGCCCCGAAGGGTCCCGGAACAGGTCTGCAACAGAGTTGTTTAAGACTGAGTTTCAGCACTGCAGACCCGTATTAAAATGCCCATAACTTGAGAACCGTAACTCCAATAAATTATTTAAAAATATGGGCGGAAAGGTACAAGGACGGGATACAGAAGTCTAGAAGACCCGGAGCCCGGATTCAGATTCAAAACGGGTCAAAAACGGGCTTGAACATTGCGAAAACAAGCTGTCCAAATTGCAGCTCAACTAAACCTTAAAAAAATTAAAAAGACGAACCCGACACAAAGAGGTTAGAATCCGTCGCCATTAGCTAGGATCGAACAAAAAGAACCAGAAATGGAAATTAACATAAGAAGGAGCAGAAAACAGGAACGAGATTTATACCGAACAGGTCTTGCACTCGACCACCCCAAACTCGACATGGGTTCACGTTTTCTGCTTGCTCTTTTCCATCGGTGAATCCCTCTGCTCGAATCCGTGGCATCAACATTTAATCAGAATCGGAAATGAGAAATATATAAGACGAGAAGAAGGATAACCAATACCCTTAACGAACTTGCAACCAATTTCTCCCAACTCGATTAGGACGATACAACAACAACAAGTCCATAACCAAACTGGACCCAACTAAGGCTCGGTACTATACCATAAAATCTCACCCGTGCTAGACCTCTGCACGAAATAGATTAACAAGTTTGGTTTATGGGAAAAATCGGTACAATGAAATAGGGTTTGAGGACTACCGAAACAAGGTTAAAAGAATTGCCGACACTACAAGTTTCCTGCTCGATGATGCTTGATGTTCGATCCCCCAGATTACACACACAAGGACTGATATCGATCGGGATTTAGGAACAAGGATGGAACAGTAATAGAAGAGTTATAAACCGAAAACCCTCCACGACACACCTTGCACTTTGACTGCTTGAATCCTTTTTCTTGATTGCGACCACCAATTCAAATAGAAGGCTGCTCGAATAGTACTCCTTCTCGTTGCACTATACCACAGAACTGACCCGAAACAATCATGAAATATCAATTAAATAATGAATCGGTGGAAGGAAAACAAGAGAAAGACGAATCAAAATCGTTACCTACGGTCGATCACTTGGTCACTCTTCTTGTTGTTGCCTCTCACGCACCACCGAAAGGAAATAAAACAAGGTTGAAGTGGTTCTTGTCGGCTGCAAGAAAACAAAACGAGAGGATGGAGCTGCTCTAGATCACGGCTGGTAGAGAAGGTTTAGGGCGACACTTAACTCATGTATTCTGTTAATAATCTATGGACTCGATTGGGCCTTGGGCTAAACAACTTCGTTGGATTCTTGGGCTGCTAACTCGGCTCGCATGAATTGAACAATTTATCACTGATTTAATTCTTTTAACTAAGCAATTTTCTTTGGCTGAAACTTATGTTCAAGTTTAAGTCATTAATTTATTAGCTGACACAACTTCTTCCATTCAATGCCTTCTATACAATCTACAATTTACCATTTAATTATTTCCGCCAATCAGAAAACCATTCTCGCGAATAATTTAATTTTATGACTAAGGTTTTTCGCGAGACACGCTCAGGCTCATTAATATACTAAAACGTCTAAACTTAATTGTAACTATTACTAGAACTTTTAAACGAATTAATTTAATAATTAACAATCTCTAAACCCGACACAATGATTAATATAGGACCACATCGGGACGCTCTCGTGTTGCATGGAAACGGACCGTCTATCTATAGGTCGTTTAAATAATACGAACCGCCTAACTTCATTATAAATATTATTGATTATTAATTTTAAATTTAAATATGACGATTAAATTAATATTATTTAATTATTAAAATTTCAGGGCGTTACAGATTTCGGTGGTAAATGGGATGAACATTTACCGTTAGTCGAGTTCTCGTATAATAATAGCTATCACTCGACTATTAAGATGCCGCCTTATGAGGCGTTGTATGGAAGAAAATGTAGAACTCCATCTTGTTGGTTGGAAGCGGGAGAGACAAGACTCACGGGTCCCGAGATAGTGAGAGTGACAAATGAGAAGATCGGTATTATTCAAACTAACATGAAAGTCGCCCAAGATAGACAACGAAGTTATTCGGGTTTGAAGAAAAGGCCATACGACTTGGATGTCGGTGATATGGTCATGTTGAAAGTGTCACCTTGGAAAGGTGTGATGCGGTTTGGTAAAAAGGGGAAGTTAAGTCCAAGGTATGTTGGACCGTTTAAAATATTGAAACGGGTCGGGCTTCAAGCTTTTAAGTTGGAACTTCCACCCGAGCTTCAAGGTGTGCATGACACCTTTCACGTGAGTTATTTGAAAAAGTTTATCGGGGAAGTTGAAAATATTATTCCGTTGCAAGAGTTGCGGGTTGACGGCCCGAACCGGTTGATTGAGGATCCCGAGGCTATATTAGAAACGAAAACAAAGAAGCTTCGGAATAAGGAGATCGAGTTGGTGTTGGTCAAGTGGAAGCATTCACTTGGGCCGAATTTGACTTGGGAAGTCAAGGACAAGATTCGGAAGAGGTACCCGGATTTCGTGAACTATGATGAGATTCCGAGGACGGAATCTTCTTAAGGGGTAGATAGTTGTAACGAACCGAAATTGTGAATAAATAAAATATGTAAAAATATGATAAATAAGGATAAATCGTTTAAAGAACGTAGGAATTGGTTTCGTGTCGTTTGGAGTCCGTACGAGAAAGTTATGGACGAAACCGGGTTGAAACCTAGACCGAAAAGTGCAGCCCTGCTGCACAGGCAAGTTCGCGGCGCGAGCCAGGCGCGAGCGAAACGCGAAGTTGAGCAGAAGGACCAGAGCTGAAACGCGAGCATCTCGCGTTGACTTCGCGTTGACTTCACGTTGACTTCGCGTTGACTTCGCGGCGCGAGCCTGGCGCGAGCCTGGCGCGAAGTCTGGTAAAAATCGGCAACTAGCGGGCAGACCCGCGTCTCTTCGCGACGCGAGCTCGGCGCGAGCGGGGCGCGAGCTCTTCCGACCAGAGCAATAAATTCGGGTTTTTAGCCATAAATGCATTTCCAAAACCCTAGTTTCTTCCATTGACGATTTTGGAGTGCAAGAGCTGATTTGGGTCGATTTCTCCATCAAAGCTTGATAGATTTCACTCCTAAGTGAAGATTAAAGGTATATCTTCAATCCTTTGTAGTTGTAGCTTTAGATCTATGGATTTAGAAGCTTGGGGTTGAAACCCTAGTTCTTGGGGTTATGAGTTATGGTGATATAATTGGTGTATACACTTAATAGATGGTATTTTAACAAGGGAAACAAGTGTATGATTATGATTTGTAAGAATCTTAAGGGTTGGTTAAACCTAGGGTTTGGTAAATCACCATATTTGGGGGAAATGGATTGTTGGGGGTTATCTAGAGGTAGATGAACACATTAGTAGTAGTAATTGATGTTGATCATATTCTGATAATTGTATTAGGCTTTTGGTGAAGTCTTGAAAAGTTGATTGGATTGAGAAGCAAGAGATTTGGGTGTCAAGAACACGGTTCGAGCATCTCATTGCTAAGGTGAGTACGTGTGGAACTTTACTGAGTACATAGCCTATGAAATACATTTTTATACTTGTGTTACGGTCTAAATGCTTAATTGAATAGACTTGTAGTTGTTTAGTTAGTTATGAATTATTGTTAATATATAACTAATTGGTTTAATGATGAATGTGATAGCCGAGAACCAGTTTGATATAACCTTTGAGTTATTGTGAGAACGAGATGACGTGATGCTAGTTAGTTCGGGGGCAACCCGATAACTAGACATGGTGATGTTTCTAACTAGTTCGGGGGCAACCCGATAGTTAGGTAGGATAGTGGTTCTAGCTAGTTCGGGGGCAACCCGATAGTTAGATTTGAGGGTGCTTCTAACTAGTTCGGGGGCAACCCGATAGTTGGGCACGTTAGTGTTGCTAGTTAGCTCGGGGGCAACCCGATAACTAGATATGTGTTGCTAGGAAAGCAAGGTTTGAGTCACCATAGGGTGACTATATGGATGGATGATATTACTTGTTTTGTTGATTACTCGGATAAACGATTATTATTAATGGGTCTAAACCCACGTAACTCACGAGACGTTTTTGTCTCACGTACTCCTTGTTATTTTGCTATGTACTCAGGTTCGGGATCGAAGGCTTAGGTACGCATGGATAGAGATGCGGGACCTAGATTAGAAGAACACTAGATTGGATTTAGTCTTAGCTTGGTGATGATCTATTTTGTAACACCTACTTTTATACTCTGATTTCATACCAAGGTTTTTGTAAATCCGAATTGAGGATGTTCTTCTATTTATAAAAATGTTTTATTTTGGCCAATATTTGGTATTAAAATTTGAGGTGTTACAAAAAATAAGTATACAATTCTTATTGTGTCGAAACACGTAATGTTGATTACCTACTTTTACAAAATTAAAATAAGATTATGTAATTTTACAATTACATATAATTGTTCGTCAATATATTTTACAATAAAAATTGTGTTGAAAATTAGATTACACTAATTCAACAACAAATGTTGTTTACAAAGAAGTCTTAGTTCGTTTCTAAATTTTCTATAACATTTATTTATGTATCAAAATTTGTACCAACTTATCATTACAATTATGGTTTGTTATGTCATTTTCAACATCAATATTTTTAGTATTATTTTACATATATCTCAAAGCATGCCCGCCCAGTCGGGGCGGGTTTTGAAGCTAGTAAGATGTATATAAGGGCTCCCTCCAAAATATGGGCAATGTGCGGATGCACCTCCTCAAAGACACCTCTGCCAGTAGGGGCATTCAAAATCAGGTATCCGGAATTTTAGATATTTGAATTTCAGATATTAGAGTTTTGTTGCACTGTTCGTGTTTGATTTGTTGATCAAGTAAACGTCTCCAATCGAAACGAGTCAATCAGGCAATCACAAATATTGCTCGAATGTTGAGCACTTGAGCTACATGTTACAATGATTAGCATTTCTAATTTTTCAACTTATTTCAAATTTAACACCAAGGCAGTATCGCCGTTTATGAGGTCCAATGTTTAAATCCAACTACGTCAAAACAATTTATCTTGGTGAACCATCGCCAGCATTTATACTATGGTTGGTAACTAATGGTGTTTATGACTACCAAAAAACCCTTCAAATCATTGAAAAAAAATCATAACTGAACAAAAAATAAAAGGGATTTTCTAACTTATAATTAAACTATCTTATAATTTCTTAAATATGGATTGATAAATATTAATGACGTGTACTTTTTACCTTTTCCAGACAGGCAGACATGCATTAAAAACTTTTTCAGTTTCAATAGTAATTTTAAGTGAATTAAACGCTTATAATTACTGTATACCCTTAGGGCACACATTAGAAAGACCAAGAATAAAAAGGGGTCAAAAATGTGTTGTGTCAAAAATGTGTTGTGTCAAAAATTGGAACCAAGCGAACCGGGATGTTAAGAGCTTAATTCGGGTACGCTATTTCAATAAAAATTGGGGTTACTTCCCACAAAAAGGTTACAAGATATGGTAAATTATCATAATATGGTCTTCCTAAAAAAACGTTACACTCTAAACAGAAAATTTACAAATGTACAATTTAGGTTGCTAAAGAAAAAGGTTCTTCAACTCTCGTAATCGTTTGTTTTCGCTCGTGTATAGATACATCATGTGTAAGTATACTTACAAAATTTACACATTCACAAAGATGGAAGAAGCCATAGATTGAATAGAGAAGAAACCAAAGACAAAAACCATGACAAGAAAGCAAATATGGTAGAAAGCAAATATTGGCTGCATACGATTGGCGGGAAGACAAACCCGTTGCCCATCATCAATACATCCACCACACTGGCGGCAGAAGAGGCGGCGCCTAGAGTGAGAAGAGACAACACCTACCTCCAATTATATTGGATGAAATGATTAGTAACTAATTATGGTTAACAAGTAGAAAATGGTTAATTATTTTGAAATAAAAGGCGTTACCAAATCGCCAATAACGATGATTAGGAGTATTCCCTTTTGTCGAATCGGGCATGTTTTGAGCACCGAGTATCCATCAAGTAGAGCCAATGTGAAACTCCATGGAATTACCAAACCCATGATTGTCACCAAGAAACTGTTGGATGTTGGATCGTTTAAACAGGAATTTACACACTGATTTAAATCAAAGCATAAACTTTTTATTCAATCACAGGTTTTTACATTATTGATTCATCATCTACACTTTCTAACCGAAGATCCCGATCAAATGAAAAAAGGTATTTTTAACCATTTTTCAAAAATTTGTGCAGAACCAAAACGATCAAGACCGGAATTCAGCAGTCGAAAATTCAAAACCCTTTCTCTGGCCCAAAAAAACCAATTGGAATCTAGCTTATCTCGTGAGGAGATTAAAAAGGCAGTATGGGATTGTGGAGTGGAAAAAGCACCGGGGCCCGATGGTTTTACGTTTGCATTTTACAAAAAATATTGGAACATCATTGAAGACGATTTAATGAACGCTGTTATCCAATTTGAAAATGGGGGTGATTTAAAATTCGGTTGTAATGCATCATTCTTCACCCTCATTCCAAAGTGTGAGATCCCATTAGAAGTCACAGATTTTAGCCCTATTAGCTTAATTGGAAGTTTTTATAAAATCATTGCTAAATGTTTGGCGAATCGTTTAAAGTTAGTGATTGGAGACGTAATTAGTGTCGAGCAGTCGGCATTTATTGAAGGTTGAAATATGCTAGATGGCCCGTTAATTTTAAGTGAAGTAATTGCGTGGTGTAAAAAAGTTAAAAAACAGCTTCTAATCTTTAAAGTGGATTTTGAAAAGGCGTATGACACTTTAAATTGGGACTTTATTGACTCCATTATGAGACAAATGAATTTTGGTGAAAAATGGAGAAGCTGGATTAGAGTGTGCTTATCGTCGGCTAGAGCTTCGGTCTTGTTAAATGGGTCCCCCACTGACGAATTCAATATTAGTAGGGGTCTTAGACAAGACGATCCAATGGCTCCTTTTCTATTTATTATTGCGGTAGAAAGCATTCATATAGTTATGCTTGAAGCTTTAGAAAAAGGTATTTTCCATGGGATTAAGATCCCAAACGTTGATGTGCCGTTATCTCATCTCCAATATGCCGATGACACAATTTTTATTGGCGAATGGTCTGAGATAAACGCAAGGAATCTCCAACGAATTCTCAACTATTTTCATCTTGCGTCTGGATTGAAGGTTAATATGTCAAAAAGCAATATTATGGGAGTCGGGGTGTCAAATCATGAGGTGGAGAGAATTGCTTCTAGATTAAACTGTGGTATTGGGTCCTTCCCGTTTAATTATCTCGGTCTAACCATAGGGGCGCCGATGCACAAAATCTCCCATTGGGATGTAATTATCAACAAATTTCAGAAAAAACTCTCTTCATGGAAAGCATCAGCACTCTCATATGGTGGTAGATTAACCCTTATTAAATCCGTTTTAGGGGCCCTTGGTATATATTATTTTTCTATATTTAAAGTCCCGGTAAGTATTCTTAAAAAATTAGAATCAATCCGGGCTAAATTTTTTTGGGGGTCAAAAAACGGGGAACGGAAAATACATTGGGTAAAATGGGAAAAGTTACATGATTCAATTGAGTCGGGAGGTTTAAACGTCCCAAGTCTCAAAGCTCAAAATCTTGCACTTTTAGCTAAATGGTGGTGGAGGCTAAAAACGGAAGATGGATCTCTTTGGAAAAAGGTAATAGTGGCACTACACAACATTTCGAGTCCGTTTATTCCGGTTAGTAAGTTCACGGGCGTTTGGAATAACATAGTAAAAATAAGAGCATACTTTGATAAATTAAACATCCCCCTTGACTCTTGGTTTCAAATTTCGGCGCACCCGGACTCGGGACCTATGACAACTAAATGGGTCCTAGAGAATGATGGAATTTTCACGGTCTCATCGGCAAGGGTCGCTATTGAAAGGACAATCTCGGGTCCGACTACAATTTCCAAATTTTCATGGGTAAAAGCCGTTCCACCTAGTGTTAATATCTTCTTTTGGCGTTTTTGTTATAATAGGCTACCCACATGTTTCAATTTGTTAAAGCGGGGTATAACTTTGGATTAGGCGCTTTGTCCTTTTTGTGAAAGAGAGATTGAAGATGACGGACATTTGTTTTGGAAATGTAGTAAATCTCGTGTTATTTGGGTTGATTTTTGTAGATGGTGGGCCATCCACATCGGAGAAATAAGGGGAATTGATCAATTAATGGAGTGGCACATCCGATGTCAATTATCGAAGGAGAAAGCACAAAGATACCTCACCGCTTTTATATCCACTATTTGGCACATATGGAAAGCTAGGAATGAGTTAATCTTTAATAAAAATCTTGGTGCCTATCATTTAATTAGTATGGAATCACAAGCCCAATCATTCTTTTGGATAAAAAACCGAACAAAGGCGAAATGGAGTTCCATAGACTGGGGAGTATTGTGTTCGGATCCAGTGGCAACTTAACAAAAAGATCTTGGATTAAAGGAGTTTTAAAAGTACGGCGGATCTTATATATATTGTCTTCAGGTGCTTGGAATGTTTGAGAGTTTTTTGTTGTTTTCTTAATTTCTAGTTAATATATAGTATAAATGTAATAGGTGGTAGGTGGTATTTTCAGTTTGTGGTGTATTATTAAAAAAGTATAAATGAAATATAAGGCTGATCGGGATGAGTGATGGCAATGCCGAAGCTTATTTTTGATTAATCTTTTTGCTGTTCAAAAAAAATCTACACTTTCTATTTAGATTCCCGAATCTCACATCCGGAATGATTTACATTGATGAAATCTACTTCTATTTATAGTAATCGAACATGTGCGATTCAACAGTCACGACCGTTGGTTGTGGCGGTTACGGGCGGTTACGGTGGCAGTTATGGCAGTGCCGGAAGTTGTGGGGGTGGCGGCAGTTGGCGGCAGTTATAGACTGCCGTTGTTTGCCTTTGGTTGCACCTTTTCTTCTATTTTAATTATATCATAAGTATTATATTACAAATACTTATACTTTAACAAATGACTAATGATATTTAATTCCAACACTCCCCCTTAAATATCAAGTCATTTGTTCGCGTCTTTGATTTGAGCTTTATGTTGGTTAACTCCACCGTTGTCTTTTTGGGCATTTTAGGTGCTGTTTGTTTTTTGGCAAAAGATCTGCGTGGGGTCTTTTGTCTTCGCCACGCAGATGACGCGCAGAAAATAGCTCCTGAAGATGTTTGATTTTTGGAAGCTAGAAGACATAAAATTGTCTGCTGGACATCTTCTCCCCACAGACTTGGCAATTAGCTTTTTGTGTCTTCCAAGTTCTAACCTAACAAAAAAAACGTGAGCTTATCATTTCAGCTCCAACCAAAAGCCTCCCCCCAAGCTTCATCTTCCACTTCACTGCCGATCGACTTCTCCCCCTAACCGCCGCCGCCGAGTTCTTACCATTACCGTCGCCGTCGAAGTCCTCCGGTCACCATTCACCATCTCCGTCAAAGTCCTCCGGTCACCATTCACCATCTCCGTCGAAGCCCTCACCAGTCACCGCCGCCTCTTTCTCCACCGTGCTCCTCCGCCATCGAAGCCCTCGCCAGTCACCGCTTTCTCCACCGTGCTCCTCCACCGGTCGAAACTCCAACAAGAAGAAGAAATTAGGGTTTTGTCTTTAATTGGGAGATGATGAAGATGAATTTGTTGCAATATGGAGAAATTATGGTTTTGTTTAAATTAATTATTAGTGATCTATATGACTGTGTTGCTTTGAAGGGAGATAGACGAAAGAACTTTTGGAGTGAGAAACCAGCAAAAGCTTTGTTTTTGCTTTCGGCAGATAAAAAAACAAACAGGAGAAAATTTTCATTTTACAGACCTTTGGTCCACCTTCTTGGTACAGATTATGGCAGATGTGGTCCGCAGACAGCAGATCTTTTTTGTTTAAAAAAACAAACAGCACCTTACTCTATCCGTATGCTTTTGTGGTGTTGGTTCACTCCACCTATGTCTTGTTAAGCATTTTATTCCATCCGCTATGCTTTTGTTGGTTCACTTCACCTATGTCTTGTTAAGCACTTTACTCCATCCGCTATGCTTTTGTTGGTTCACTCCACCTATGTGTTGTTAAGCATTTTACTCCATCCGTTATGCTTTTGTTATGTTGGTTCACTCCACCGATGTCGGTTCACTCCACCTTTGTTGAGATCTTCTTTGATCAAACGTCCATCCTGACTGACCACCTTCTTTGATCAATCGTCCATCCCGATTGACCACCTTCTTTGATCTGATTGAGTCACACAACCATTTATTTTGTCATATCACATGACTATTTACAAGTGGGGCTAACTCACTTGGCTAACATGGAGTAAAACTAACAAGGAGGTCTTGGGTTCAATCCCAAGCATAGGAGATTTATATGTAATTATTTGCCGTTTCAAAAAAAAAAAAAAAAAAACATGACTATTTGCACCTTTCACAGGTTATTACCACATCACACGGGTTTTTTTTTTACTTTAATCGTATCACATGATTAAAGTCTTATCTTTTCTTTCCCCGCCATTTTATAAAACTTTATTTAAAATTTTATAAAATATCTTTTAAGAATAATTTATTAATTATTATTTGTAATTAATAATTACCCGTATTAATAATATAATAATATTTCCTTTAATAAAAAGTATTAAATTTTTAATAAAACGTGTATTAAAAACAAGGAAAAATATGTGGTTATTTCACAACATAGGGAAAGTAAATAGATGAAAAATGAACGGGTTCTTTTGGGAAAATAGAAAACGTGTATGGGGAAACACAATACGGTGGTTTTACACGGTTTCAATTTGGTCAAAAGGATTTGTTTTCACACATATGTGTGTGTTTCTTTGTCATCTCTCCTCATTCAAGTTTCAGCCATTTCTTCGTCTTCTGTTTTAATCGGCGGCGATGTTTTCGCCGGTTGCTCCGATCGTTCTTTCTAAATCCATCGGTTGATGATAGATCTATGGTTTTTCTTGTACGACGCTAGTTGTGCCCTTATTACGAACTTTCACGGTTCGTCTGCTTTGGCCGTTTATCGTCGGATCTCTTTTCCGGCGACGGTTTGACGGCGGTGTTTGCGACGGTGGCGGATCCCTATGGATCTCCTTGGTTGTCGCATTTGGGCATCAATTACGCACTAATTTCGAACTTGCGGCTCTGTCCGCTGCTGTTCGGGGAGTGCTCCGGTCGTCTTCTTCCATCAGGTATGTTATCCTTTAATCGGCGGTTCCAGTTTGGTGGTAGATCCTTGTTGATTAGCCACCCTGGGAGTCCCTTTGATATTGCAATCTGAACCCTCCGCTCTCGTTTGCGGTGGTTTATAATGTTGCAATTCGCCGGCCGGATGCTCTCTGATTTTGGTAGATGATGAACATTTGCTTTGATTAATTACCAAAGCTCTGATACCAATTGTTGGATCGTTTAAACAGAAATTTACACACTGATTTAAATCAAAGCATAAACTTTATATTCAATCACAGGTTTTTACATTATTGATTCATCATCTACACTTTCTATTTAGATTCTCGAATCTCACATTAAGAATGATTTAAATGAAATCTACTTTTATTTATAGTAATCGAACAGGTGCGATTCAACAGTCACGACCGTTGGTTGTGGCGGTTACGGGCGGTTACGGTGGCAGTTATGGCAGTGCCGGAAGTTGTGGGGGTGGCGGCAGTTGGCGGCAGTTATAGACTGCCGGTGTTTGCCTTTGGTTGCACCTTTTCTTCTATTTTAATTATATCATAAGTATTATATTACAAATACTTATACTTTAACAAATGACTAATGATATTTAATTCTAACATTGGAGACCCAAATTATATAATTAGTCCCTTAATCAAACTAATTAACTATATATGAGTTAAAACTTTTGACATCACACGAAAATAAATGAGTTAGGGTTGTACATTGGCCAACCCGCCTAAACCGTTAAATTATCAGGACGTGTTTAAATGGGTTAACCTACCAACATGTTAACCCTAGTCCACCAATTCAATTAGCTAAACATGTCGTGTTCGGGTTGTGCTGCTAAATGTGCCGACCATGGGTGTCTTTAAGAAGGTGCAACTGTACATGACTCACAATTTAGAGGGTCCAATTTTTTATGTAGATGTTATATGTATTGTTTTAAGCAAACTTAACATATAGTTTAATAGAAAAAAAATTAAACAATCCTTCTTTTTTTATATATCTTATATTTAGGAGGCCCATTTTCATCTATTCGTACATGACCTTCAAAATCTTAAGAACACCCCTGGACCACACCAACCCGATTAGCTAAAGATGTTGTGTTTGGGTTGGGTTGTGGTTAAACGGGTTGACCCACCAACTTGTATATTATCAACGAATCAACCTGAACCCACCAACATGATTAGCTAAACAGGTTGTGTCCAGATTGGGTGATACCAACCCAGAGCTACCACAAATTGCCACCCCTATGGAATTATGGATTGTGATTTAAATATAGAATAAGAATACCAGAAAGAAGTATAGCTGTAAAACTGAACACCAAACGACATGAAGAGAAGTGAACCAGATGAAAAGATGGTTTGACCGAGCCTAAGAGCGAATCCCGCACTGGTCCCCGTGGATCCGGGCACATCATCCATAACCATTTGAACCGTGGGCTCGGTTTCACCATATCGAAACCATTCATGTGGCTTTTGCGATGGTCTGTTTTAGTATCACCAGATTCATGTATTTGTTGGTTTTGGATTGTGCAAGCAAAAGGAGGTTGAGGGGTTAATTGATAGTGTTGTTGAATGATGCTTTATTTTTTTGTCAAATAATGATAATGGTATCAAATGTGTCGGCGGCATAACCATTGATCAAGAAAACATGTGTGTTGTGTGGCTGCTTTCATTCATTAATGTACTTTAGTTTTACAATATGATAGTACATGTAATTTGTTTATCATGTCTGTGGTGGGGATGGATAGTGCACCTTTTTTTTTTCTTCTTATTTGCCTAATTAATTTTTAAGTAATGATATTGTTTTTTATCATTTGTTTATACTTATTTTTCTACTCATTAGATTAAGACATGTGTTAAAATCCAGGGATGATATTAAAAGAGATAATTAGTGGATTATACATGTCATCTTATCAAATGGGTAGAATGTAAAGTGGGAATAAATGATAGGAATAAATAAAGGGCAGATTAGTAAAAATGTAAAAATATGAACATGGCGCATTACGAAGTTTGGTTAGTTATGAAAATTAGACGAAAAGAGCAAAATCTAATAGAAGCAAAATCTAATAGAGGGCAGATTCGTGAAGGGTAAAAATGTAATATATGAACATTGCAGGGACACTTTGGTTAATTATCAGAAATTCAGAATTAGATTAATAAAGAAGAAACTAAAAAAATGGCCTATGCAGGTCTCGAACCTGCGACCTTCGCGTTATTAGCACGACGCTCTAACCAGCTGAGCTAATAGGCCGATGGATTTCAACCTTCGAATCCGTTATTTAGACTTTATTTGAGATAACATTATTGCTAGTAAACTGAAATCCACAGTAACGATTTTAAGGAGACTGCGAAAATAGAAAAAAGAACTTCATTTGCATCGAGTTTAAACACAAAAAATTAATACTCAGTCATTCGATTTATGTTCTCGTATCGTTTGAAATTCATGTAAAGAGTTTTGTTAATAACAAATACGCCAATGTTTAGTCTATGGTGGGAAATGTTTGTGTCACCGTGAACTATGAACATATGATATTGATTAATGTTTTTATTTCAGTACCTCATGATCAATTCCTTCAACAAATTAAGTTGTTTCGATCAATGTTGTTGCTTCAATACTTATCATCAAATGTTTCCTTTTCAATTCTTTTAACCGCCTACTTCGGGCCCCGAGCCCTGAGTCAACCAATTTACTATACAATCCGACTCAGGTCTGAAAAAGAACATCAACCAAAATATTATATGATCCAATGTATATTGCAAAGCTTGAATGGTTAATCATCATCACCTCTAATATGAGATGGTAATGTGAATCATATCGTTAAGGATTTTATTTGGCCCCAGTTGTTGATTTTAGGCGATTAGCGAATAGCCTCCAAAGCTAATTTTGTTCTTGTTTGTTTTCTCCAAAAAGCCCAACGATGCCCAAAATGTATGTTTTAGCCCATTCAGGGATGTTTGGAAAACTTATTTTAAAGGGGTTTTTATGCTTATTAACTTATATCAGCCTAAATCATATGTTTATTTACGCTTATATAAGCTAGCTTAAAAGTCTTTAAATAAGCTTTCTCAAACATGCACTTAAACCAATTTCTTTTTACTATCTTTATCTTCTTATACCGGCACTAACCGTTGTTTTGGTTGGCTTCAGTTTGGCTTACGTAAATGAAGTGGTTGGCACCACAACTTCAATGTGTGTCACTTGATTTTGCTTCGCTTGGTGGCAGAAGTTTAGAATAATTTTGTAGGTATGAGTATTTTTTGTGTGTATTTTATGATGAAATATTAAGTGAATTGATATTATTGACATGAGTACGTAAAATGTCAATTGAAGTATCAGCTGATATGACGCTGGTTAAGTAAAAACTGAAATATTAGTTGGTGTCACGGTTGGAAGCGATCTTATAAATCACATAGAAACTGAAAGAAAGATAGAACATAGACACATTTAACAACAATTGAAATAAAAGTGTTAACTTTCAATAACAACAAAATTCATATCTTCAAACCACGATGTACTTTCATAAAAAGTTTGGGACCAATTTTTATTTTTGGTGCAAATACAATAGTACTTTGAGATACATGAAACTTTATTCAACTCACCTGAATCGAAAATCTCAAATTACATAAATACACACATCAATCCAATGAATGATTCACAAATGAAAATGAATACAGAAATCACTAAACAATCATATAATCACAACAACTGGAGTTCAATTTTTATATCAACCCGATTAAAGCCCACACAGGGAACACAAACAACAGAACAATACCAATAGTGTTGGAAATACCGTTGGATTTGGTGAATGCATTACGGAAACCTCCAGAAGCTCTAATGTGTTCTTGAAGCAAATAGCATCCAATACCTAAGCAGATAAACACACCAATCCATCCTGATCTTACATAACCAGATACAAAGCTTGGAGATACCACAACCAGAAGAACCAATGATCCAGGCAACAGCAAATAATCTGCAGTTTTTTTTTTTTATCACAATCATGTTTTCAGAATCAAACAATTAGATCTATTGATGTCGTAATAACAAAATTAAGACTAATCAACCACAATTTTGATTATATAGATCACATGAAGCAAAATTGGGGGTAATTTTGACCTGGAAAGTGATTTGGGAAGAACAGACGCAATATAACTCCGACGAGAGTGATCCATCGCCCGATATCTCCACTGTAATTACACAATTCGATTAAAATTTGAAGGATGAACGAAAGAACTGTAATCACACGATTCGATCTGATGATATTTACCTCAAAATTCCGAAGAGCCAGTTAGGAAAAGTTAAGAACACATAAGGAACTAAGAGTGAAGTAAGCATATTCGTCCTCCAATTTGTTCGATCCAGAATCAACAAATAACTGTAATTACACAATTAACAGCTGAGATCGAATCGAAATAAACTAAACACGAAGAAGATGATGAATTGATGAGAAACGTTTTGCTTACACGGCGGCTACGAACGCGAACCATTGAAGGATGCTAGTCATGAGACCGCCACTGACTCCGAGCTTGATGACGTGATTAGCCAATTTTTTGGTTGCATCTCCGATTTCTTTGAAATCTGAGCTGATTAATTTGGTTGCTGCTTCTGATGCAGTTGGATCAGTCGCCATTTTCAGGTAATTTCTTGCTCCCTTCATCATTTCGTTCGGATTCCTTGTGATCTGAGATGAATCTCGAGGAGTAAAATGTGATATCAGAAATGAGATTTATGGAAGAGGAAGTTCAGTTGGCTTGATTTTGACTAATTTCAATTATTTTATTGTAACGTTTATTTGAGACTCTAACTAACATATCCATTCAAAACGGTCAGCAACAGTTGGCGTGATTTAGAATTTTATAAATACCATAAATTGTCCGTGTGGTCTTGGGTTTTCTGGCATTTTGTCCCTAAACTTTTTTTTTTCTTCAAATTTTTGTCCTTATACTCTTTAAAATTCTAGTTTATCGTCCTTCCGTCCAAAATCCTCCGTTAACTAACGAAAATTTTGTCTTTTTTACCAAATTACCCCTAATTCTAACTTTCTTCCTCTTTCACCTTGATTTTTCATGCTTTCCTTTTGAAAACCCTACACCACCGTCATTGTTGCCAACGTCTCTGCTCCACCCCAACAGATGCAACCAGTTACTTAGGGTTCGAACTGATTCGTCGACGTCTGTATCTTGTCCCGATTGCAACGGTGAATTCATAGAAGAGATAAATAACCCCAACAGATTTAATGACTCCGTGATTTCGGACTTTCACCGGAGTCGGTCTCCTGCCGCCGCCATGTACATGGTCGGAAACGGCCAGCAAAGCCCAGGACCCAGCCCTAGCCCTAGCGTTACTCCGGCGAGCTAGAAGAAACGGGGGTGAACGGTCACCTTTTAACCCCGTCATCATTATCCGTGGACCCACAAGCACGCCTGAAGAATCCAATAATGAGGAATTCGGCACCGGTAGTGGGTTTGAGTTGTATTACGACGATGGATCCGGCTCGGGTCTAAGGCCGTTACCAGCAAGCATGTCGGAGTTTTTACTCGGGTCTGGTTTCGACCGGTTATTGGATCAATTGTCTCAATTAGAAGGTAACGGATTAGGCAGAATTGACAATAACCCCCTGTATCAAAATCAGCAATTGAATCCATGCCAACAATTGAAGTGTATGCAGCTGATTGTTTGATGGGTGGTAGCTGGGTGTTCTGGATGATGATGATAGAGAAGAGTAAAATACGAAAATTGGGGATTAGGGTTCTTGTGGTATGATGATGAAGAAGAAAGGTGTGGAAGAGACCAAAATACCCTCACATGTTCAGCATGTGGGGTTACTTAACAGCTAAATTTGGACGGAAGGACGATAAACCAGAATTTTAAAGAGTACAAGGACAAAAAATTTGAAAAAAAAAGTTTAGGGACAAAATGCCAGAAAACCCAATACCACAGGGATAATTTATGGTATTTACCCTTTATAAAAATAAAAATAATAATGTATTAAATCTCAGCCTTTTAAATCAGACATATGTGCAAACGAGATACATCAGGAAAAAAAAAAGAATGATTGAGATAAGAACATATGCTTACTATTGGAAATCAATTGTTTCATTGAATTCGAATGAGGTACAATACAAGGTATTTATACAAGACTTTCCTAACTAACTAATGGAAAGATAATCACTAAATTAATTACAAAATATTCTAATGATCTCTATCTATAATAGAAGATATGTACAATATTTAATACACCCCCTCAGTCTGAACGGTAGGTTTGCGAACGTTTAGACTGTCTCGAAAAGATGTAAATAGTGGCTTTGACAGTCCTTTAGTGAAAATATCTGCAAATTGATGTGATGATGGAACATGTAACACCCGAATTTGTCCTAATCGTACCTTTTCCCGGACAAAATGTATATCAAGTTCGACATGTTTAGTACGTTGATGTTGAACCGGGTTTCCCGTAAGGTAGATGGCGGAGACATTATCACAGAAAATGACTGTAGATCGTTTAATGGGCATCTGTAGTTCGAGCAATAAATTTCGTACCCATGTTGTTTCAGCGACTGCATTTGCTACGGCTCGATATTCGGCCTCTGCGCTAGATCGTGAAACTGTTGCTTGGCGCTTAGAAGACCATGAGATGAGGTTGTCTCCGAGGTACACACAATACCCGGAAGTAGATCGGCGAGAGTCAGGGCATCCTGCCCAATCGGCATCGGAATACGCAGTGAGGGTATGTGACCGTGATGATGAGAAACTGATTCCATTGTCAATGGTTCCTTTGACATATCGTAACACTCGTTTGAGCAAGTTAAAGTGAGGTTCACGTGGAGAATGCATAAATAGGCAAATTTGTTGAACGGCATATGCGATGTCTGGACGATTGATAGTCAAATATTGAAGAGCCCCGGCGCGGTAGTGTTGCGGATTGGACATGAGTGGGCCATGAGTGGCACTTAATTTACCTTTAGTGTCAACGGGAGTATTTGTGGGGTTACATGAGGACATCTTTGCTCGAGATAGAATTTCTTTGGCATATTGTGACTGAGAGAGAAACAACCCTTGCTTATTGCGGGTAACGTGCATGCCCAAAAAATGGTGAAGTGGCCCCAAATCTGTCATGGCAAATTCATCTGACAAAGTGCTAATAATAGTGGTTAGTAATGATTGGCTTGAAGCCGTTAAAATAATATCGTCAACATATAAAAGTAAGTAAGCGGTTTCTTTGCCATGGTTCAAAATAAATAAGGATGTGTCACATTTGCTGCTGATGAAGCCTTTGGTATGCAGAAATGTGGCAAACCTGTGGTACCACGCTCTTGGGGCTTGTTTTAACCCGTAAAGTGATTTACGTAAGCGACATACATGATTATGGTTTTGGGGGTCAACAAATCCCGGTGGTTGGTGCATAAACACAGTCTCGGTTAGGTGTCCATGAAGAAAAGCATTCTTCACATCTAATTGATGAATCGGTCATGATCGAGATGTGGAGAGGCTGAGAACTGTGTGAATAGTAGTTGGTTTTACCACAGGGCTAAATGTTTCGTAGCAATCAATACCAACCTGTTGAGTTTTGCCATTTACTACAAGCCGTGCCTTGTAGCGTTGAAGAGTACCATCTGCATTAAATTTATGTCGAAATAGCCACATACACCGAATAACCGGTGCGTCAGATGGTCTCGGGACTAACTCCCACGTATCGTTAGTTTGTAGTGCCCCAAATTCATCGTGCATGGCAGCATTCCAGTTGGGATCCAGTAGGGCATCACGTGGGGATTTTGGTATAGGTGAGATGGTTGGTTTGGTGGAAACATGTAGGTCAAGAATGGTCCGGGTTTTAACAATACCGCTTTGCGATCGAGTTTGCATGGGATGTGTGGGTTGAGGTGGGTTGGGTGGCTGTTGGGGTGGGGGTTGTGGTAGGGGTTGGTCGGGTAGGGGTTGAGGTGGGTGGGGGGTGTTGGGGTGGGGGTTGGGGTAGCGGCTGTTCGGGCAGGGGTTGAGGTGGGTGGGGGGGGGGGGGCTGTTGGGATGGGGTTTGGGGTATGGGTGGTGCGGGCAGGGGTTGTGGTGGTCGGCTAGGTTGTTGTGGTGGAGGATTGGCGGGAATGGGTGGGGTGGTAGGGGGTGGAAGTGGGTGCGTAGGGAGGGGTGGCGGAGAAGGGGTTTGGATATCCTCAAAATGTTGAGGAGGGAAGGTGTCAAGAAAAGAGTAGGCGGAAGGTAAAGGTGGGTTGGGACCGGCAAAGGGGAAGATGGTTTCGTCAAATGTGACGTGACGGGAGATAATAACTTTGCCGGTAGCGGTGTCGAGGCATCGGTAGCCCCGGGCTTGGGGTTGATAACCAAGAAAGACACAGAGGGTGGAACGCGTGGCGAGTTTGTGAGGGCGTTTGGCGGATAGGTTGGGGTAGCATGCGCATCCGAAGACACGTAAGTGAGTGAGGGAGGGTTCACGAAGAAATAGGGCAGCGGTAGGTGATTTGTTTTGGAGTGTTTTGGTTGGCAATATGTTGTGTAGGTATGTAGCGGTGTGGAGAGCTTCGACCCAAAAGGTGGGAGGGAGAGAAGCGTGGAAGAGGAGAGCAAGCACGATTTCATTAAGGCGGCGAAGCATGCTTTCGGCTTTGCTGTTTTGTGGGGAGGTTTGAGGGCAAGAAAAACGGAAGGTGAAGCCTACGTTTTTGGCAAAAGTATGAAATTCATTGTTGTCAAATTCTTTGCCTAGATCGCATTGAAATGATTTTATGGGTATGCCGAATTGGGTTTTTATTAATTGATAGAATTGTTTGAATTTGGAAAATGTTTCTGATTTGGTTTTTAAAGGGTAGACCCAGACAAATTGTGTAAAGTTGTCAATTAAAACAAGGTAGTATTTATATCCACTTTTACTTAATACGGGTGAGGTCCAAAGGTCACTATGTATAATATCGAAAGGAAGAAAAGTACGAGAATTAAAATCACTAAATGGTAATCGAGTGTGTTTACTAATTTGACAAGAATTGCATAAATGGGAGTTAGACTCCTTACAATAAATAAAAGACCTAGACCTAAGAGTAGCTAAGATAGATTCGCCGGGGTGACCCAAACGGTTGTGCCAAATCGTTGGAGAGATGGCGGCAAGGCAGGTGGATGAGGTGCCGGTGGTGAGGGCAGTTGGGAACGGGTAGAGATCACCCGTACTGTTGATCCTATTGAGGAGCTTCCCATCCTTGAGATCCTTAATAGAAAAACCAAACGGGTCAAATTCGATAGTAACCCAATTATCAAGTGTAAATTGACGGACGGAAATTAGGTTTTTAATAATGTGAGGTACGTGAAGTATATTTTGAAGGTGAAGGGTACGGTTGCCAATAGGGATATGGGTGGAACCGGATCCAACTACTGGAATACTGTGGCCATTTCCGACAAATATGGAACGTACAGAACTACGATTAGTAGGGTTAGAAATCATACCAGAATCCGCCATGATATGAGAAGAAGCCCCGGTATCCATATACCAATTGTTGTTCGTCGGGGCTTGAAGGCTCATGGCCTGGAATGCCTGAGCAAGGTCCGATGGTTGCATCGGATTGTAGTCCGCAAGGTGAGCATGTCCCGTGGGTGCAGGTGGGGCTGGTTGCTGCTGCTGCCGTTGCATGGGGTGTGGCGGTGGTGGCATGGACCATGGATTCCATGGTGGGGCTGACCACGGGTAAATGGGGAATGGGCAGGGTGGTAGTTGCCATTGAGGAGGCCATTGTTGCTGCGGTCCTCGATTGTTGTTTGGGGGACGATTTCCCGATCTTGTACATATCTTCTATTATAGATAGAGATCATTAGAATATTTTGTAATTAATTTAGTTATTATCTTTCCATTAGTTAGTTAGGAAAGTCTTGTATAAATACCTTGTATTGTACCTCATTCGAATGAGGTACAATACAAGGTATTTATACAAGACTTTCCTAACTAACTAATGGAAAGATAATCACTAAATTAATTACAAAATATTCTAATGTTCTCTATTTATAATAGAAGATATGTACAATATTTAATACTTACACATCAACCGTTGATTGTTTTTTACCCTAAATAGAAATTCATAACGACAGTTAGAAATCGTTTTCAATTACATGTGGAATTTTGTTATGATCGGTTAAAACAAGTTAGAATCGAACTGAATCGGGAATCGTTTTGGGCTGGATTGCGAAACCATGGAGCGAATTGTTAGGTTTGGGCGGTTCTAATTCAGTTTTGGTTCGGTTCTAGTTCTAAATGGTTTTGTCCACTTTTGAACCAGACCGAACAAAAAACCGTTTAATTCTGAAATAGAGAATGTTCGACCAGTTCAGTTCTAGTTACTTTCTTGTTTTTTGGTCACCCCATAGATATCCTACTAATTAATAGGGCAGCTCCAACTCTTTGTGAATGATAACTAAGGTGATGTTTGATATGAATATTACTCCATAATTCAGTAGTCTGAATAATTAATAAGTTTTGTATAAAACTTGTTTTGAATATGAGAAACTTTTATATAAAAATTCTGACTGCTTAATGAATTAGCATACGTTCTTATGAAGAATGATTCAACAGTTGTTTGTAATCTCATTCAGCATATATTTCATTCAGATACGCTAAAGAAACATACTGAATGCTGAATGATTCAGCATTCAACGCTGAATGATTCCATTAAGCTGCAAAACAAACACCACATAAGATAGTAAATGCCACATCAATATATGGATATACACGAGTGTGGGGTCTTTTGTTGAGTATGACCTCTCAATTTTTGCCTACTGTCCTAACTCTACCCAACCTCTTTTGGGAGTTATAAATCCCACATGTTTATCTATCCAACCTCTTATAATATATTAATATGTTCATTGAAGATTTGAATGATGCGTGGAATATGATTGAGCATTTGATCTAGTCGATTGTCAAAATATTATAATATTAAAAATATTAAAATTGGCGGATATTTTGATACGCTGATCGGCCATTTGGATCTTAATTAAGCATTTGCCTGTCAATTTTTATTGTTTGAAAAAACAATTAATTACATATCCAGCTGGTTACTTCAACATTATTATATCATATTAACTATTTATTTTTTTCTAATAAGTTGGTGGCATCTACAACTACAAGTATCCCATATCGGGATCTTTGACTACTAGAGGTTACTTGTCCGACTATTATTAGTAATTATTAATAAAAAAAAAAAAAATGAGGAAAACAGCTTTTAGTGTTGTGATTAAAATGTTAATATATTTATAAAAAAATTAATACATCAATTTATTATAAATTCTTGGATCTTAAGAATGAATATATAATTTTTTATGCATTTAAAGATAACCGTTAGGCTATCATTAACAAATTTTAAGTCATTTTACTTTGAAAAATATGTATATATATATAGCTATGTTTAATAGTATAGTATGTCTAAGAAAAGTGTAGCATACATAATATAATCAAAAGTGAATATATAAAAGAAAATTATATATTTCTATGTGTTACTAGCTAGCTCATTGAATAAATTAAATATGTTTTTTGTGATGTATATTATTCATATATCTTTTTAGTAAGTTTTATTTTGTTTAAAATATTTAAAAATAAAATGCTAAATTGATGTGTTTAGTGTAATATAACATTATATTGAATTACTATGTTAATCATTTAAAATCTGTATGCTTTTTACTTGTGATTTGTGAAGTCATGGTGAGTAAAGTGTATCATAAAATGAACAGTTACACCAAAATGACCGAATCAATTTAATTTGATGTCTTCACTCTTATATTTGTTTTCATATGTTATTACATAAATTTGAAGTATGATATTCAACACCAAGTATATCGATATTAGTCTTTAGTTTATTTGCCTAATACGAGTACTAATTATGCTTTGACATACCATATGGATTAGTTGGGTCAAAGGTATATAACGTTGAAACAAAGGAAGGTGATTCTCTCACGGACACTTATGACATATTTACAGAAAAGACTACCGTATTTAGTTTTCATTTTTGTTAGACTCAAAATAAATCAAATGTTTTGGTAATTTAACTTATAATTTGGTAAAAATTAGTAGACTTCATACTCACTAACTATTTCCTTCAATATACTAATGTAACACCGCAAAATTTAGAAACCGTTTTTTTAAAAAGGTGTGCGGAAGCATAAAGATAATAATAAGTTCTAGGTTTAGGTTTACAATCCAAACGTCCCAAAATACACTTAACGAAAATGCTCATTTTACAAAACATATCAAATTGAGCTTGGTCATCCATTCCGTCCAAGGCACCGATCATCCTGAAAAGAGTCAACGAGGGAGGGATTAGCACAAAGCTAAGTGAATGAACATAATCTACAAATTATGTAAAGCTCAACAAGCAAGCACAAACATCTCCACGATCGATAATCCACTTAACCACTTGATCACTTAACCACTGTTCCACTTAACCATGTAACCTCTTGATTCAGGTAACCACTGTTCCACTAATTCACTAATTGTTCAAGAAGATCGGGGTCCTGTCGGAGCCTTAAACCATTGTTGGCCTAACAATGGTAACCGATGACCTGTACCCGACTCCCCGGGTAAACCCCCTTACGTGTAACGCATACAGGTAAGGTCCATTCCACCAATTAGTCGGTACACTATGCCAAGCCGTTATCCCTCTGACACTGACTTCTCAAAACCTCGGTCACCTAGTTCAAACCGAGTTGTTGCCACCACTGAAGCCAAGCCTCCTCAAATATGTGCACATAACTGTTGGTTCCCAACAACACAAACGTGTTGCGTTACGGCTAAGTAAAGACAAGAATATAAATACACACAAGGTTTCAATGATTAAGAGTTTATTAAAACAACTTAATACATTACAAAGTTTGCGGAAATAGATAGTACACACTAACTAAAACTTTATACTTGAAGTGACACTTTTACTCGCTCAAACTAAAAGGACTATGCAAGGAGAGTAATATCAGCTGATACTAACAGCTGATATTGAATGCCCGAGTAATAACTATGAAGGAGTTAATACCAGACAATAACAAACTCTCAGAGAATGTTCTTGTGCTATGAATGTTAAAAGGTGTGTGTAAATGCAAGCATTTACGTCTCTATTTATAGCCCAAGATCCATGTTCCTTTGTCCACAAGTTAATCGACGTGTAAACATATCATTCGTCGATGTAGACTTGTCCACGAAAACATTAAATGCTCTTGCATACGTTATAGTCTCAATTGTACTTTGTGTCAACTTCTTTTGTAACATTTTCTAATGTACAGTGAAAAGATGTACTATGATAGTACAAAAGATGTTGACTTTCTCTATACATGCTTGGAGGGACAAACGATGATGTTCTGACAAACTATCTTCTATTACCGAAATAGAAGATCCTCATCGTTTTCTTCTTCTTTGAGCGGGAAAGGAAAATATTCAAAGTGTCAAGAATATTTTCCACTGACTCTCTATCTGCAGCGGGTACCATCAGCTGATTCCACATCAGCTGAGTGGTCTTCTTCTTGTCTTTGTCCTTCGGCCATAGACTTCGAATGATCACTCTTGAATTGCTGCTGATTTGACTTGATTCCTAGAGCTAAGTACTAACTCAGCTGAAGGTTTATTGCATATACTTGTTTCAGCTGAGATACGTACTTCAGCTGAATTTATTCGTCTTAGCTATCGATCCAGCAAATCTTATTTACTTAGTCTTGGGACTAACAATCTCCCCCTATTTGATGCAATCAAATAGCTGTATAATTGTGACCCTGTAATGATTCAGCTGATCTAGTCAGCTGAATGCTTATGTACTTTGACCCTTTGGGTTCTTTTGACTATTTGTATCTTTTTACAGTATTTCTACAAGTATATTACAAAAATAATTTTCCATTGATATGAAGCTGATTAAGTACAAGGAAAATAAAACATAAACATAGTCTTATTCTCTTAAGACTTTCTGATACACGGAGCTGATGGCTGAGTTGATTAGTTTCTTCATTTCTTTTCCCTCTTCAGTAGAGGAGCTCAGCAGTTTGTGTTAGACAATGAGCTGGTCAACGTCGCACATGTCTAATTCATCAGCTCTTTGAAAGCAAGGCCTCTTATTTTCACCCAGATAGCAGAAACCATAAATGGGTTCTATTACAATACGCCCAGGGATAAAGTCAACTCCCGTGGGTACGGTTCTTGAGAGGTTGAGTCTTGGCCGTTTAGCATATATTATTGAAGACCCAACCTCAGCTGATCTGGGTTCAGCGAAAGGCTCGGGGAGAATAGACTTACGTTTCTCCCCTCTTGCTGCGGAGCTTTCACCAGCAGGTTCTCTAAAAGTCTTAGCTTGAGGTTCACGCAATTCAGCTGGTATGCGATTTTCCAGATCAGGAGAGTATCTCTTGATCTTGTCGCATAGAGTCTTGAAGGAGAAGATTGCGATTCTTGTCTCACTTTCCAGATCTGCAATGTTTGGAGATGGTTTTGCAGTCTTGGCAGCTTTTAACAGCTCATTCCATTCATCATAATTAGGCATGGCAAAAAAACCCGAAGCCGACGGGGAAAACCCGAACCCGACAATTTTCGGGTCGGGTCGGGTATGTCATTTCGGGTATCGGGTCGGGTTCGGTTACAATTTTCGGGTATTTTATCGGTTTCGGGTTCGGGTCTAGCTACCCCTCGACCCGACCCGACCCGACCCCGATATGTATAATTTATTTAATTTATAATTATTTTATATATATAATATAAAAGACTAAAGTCATTTAGGGTTTTTTTGATCTTGCAGACTTCCACTCAGCCTCTCGTTCTCGTCTCACTCTCCCAAACAGAAAACCCAAACCAGCCTCTCACACTCACTTGTTCCCTCAATCTCGTCTCCCTCCAGCGACCACCGTCCACCGACGACCACGCTGCTGCTACGAACGATTAAATGATTGAACGATTGAACGACGATGAACTGCTGAACGAACGATTGAACGACGACTGCTACGAACGATTGAACTGCCTCTCTGCTACGACTTGCTAAATCGAAGGTATTAATTCAATATATGCTTAATGCTTTCACAGATTTAGAGATTTAGGGCAGATTTAGGTTTTTTGACAGATTTAGGCCGATTTGGGGCAGGTTTTTTTGACAGATTTAGGCAGGGTTTTTTGACTGATTTAGGCAGATTTTTCCACTGTTTTAGGGCAGATTTATGATTTTTTTCACTGTTTTTGGGCAGATTCAGCTATTTCACAGATTTAATTATCCTTTTTCACTGATTCTTGTATGTTTGTTTCAGTTCATATGGATTCACAAGGAGAAGGTGCTAAATCTGCTTCAAACACTGCTGTTCCTGAAGGAAGCAGCCAAGGGATGCATGATTCTAATGAACCACCACCAACTAACTCTAGTACCCAAGGTGAGGCTGAGAATATCCTTGATGAGGACGATGGTAAAAATGTTGGTTCTAAAAGACAAATATCTGATGTCTGGAACCATTTTAGAAAGATGAAAGTGAATGATCTAGTTAAGGCGGAATGCAACTATTGTAAGAGTAAGCTAGGAGGAAGTAGCAGACACGGCACGAGCCATTTACGGGAACATATTAGAATTTGTCCACGACGGACATTTAGAGATATAAGACAAAGCATTTTGGTTAAGGAGCAAAAGAAAGCTGTCGGTAGTTCATCATATCTCTCTAACTACGTCTTTAATCCAGACAAATCAAGGAAAGATCTCGCGGAGATGATTATTGTGCACGAGTATCCTCTTACAATGGTGGAGCACCATGGTTTCAGAAAATTTTCTCAAGGCCTTCAACCTTTGTTTAAGGTTCCATGTCGAAATACCATCAAGAGTGACATTTTAAAGATTTATGAATATGAAAGAGTGAAAACTAAGAAGCTATTAGGGAGGATCTCAAGTAGAGTAGCAGTAACTACTGATATGTGGACAGCTAGCCATCAAAGAAAAGGGTTTATGGCGGTGACTACACATTTTATAGATGATTTTTGGAACTTGCAAAGTCGAATCATGAGGTAAAGCTTAATTATTGTACGAGCATAATTAGTTTAAATGTATTTTTATACTTATATTTCACATTAATTTTCAACAGGTTTATTTATGTGCCTGCACCACATACAGCTGAAGTTATTGCAGAGATTCTTTATGATTGTTTATGTGATTGGAATATCGATAGAAAAGTGTCCACTATTACCGTTGATAATTGCACCACAAATGATGCAATTATTAACAAGTTACTAGAGAAGCTTCCGTTTAGAAGACTCATGAGGCAAGGAGCGTTGCTTCATATGCGTTGTTGCGCACACATTCTCAATTTGATTGTTCAAGATGGCTTATCTATTATTTAGGAAGGGATTGAAAGAATTAGAGATAGTGTTTCATTTTGGTCTGCAACAGGAAAGAGGCAACAAAGATTTGAGGAAGCGGCTAATCAATTAGGAATGGAATACACAAATAAACTGATACTTGATTGCAAGACTCGACGGAACTCTACTTATTTGATGCTTAATGTTGCTATACCTTATAAAGATGTTTTCATACGATTAAAGGCAAGAGAGAAAAGTTATACTTGTTTGCCTACGGACCTTGATTGGGACTTTGCAAAGGTGATATGCGACAAGCTACAAATATTCTATTGGGCAACTCTTTTGTTTTCCGGTAACAAGTATCCTACTGCTAATGTCTTTTTCCCTTTGATATGTGAGATTAGTTTTAGTCTGCGTGAATGGTCAAAGTCTCGAGTTGATGTGATTAAAGAGATGGCAGAAAATATGATTGCCAAGTTTGATAAATATTGGTCTGTAATCCATGGGATTATGGGGATGGCGGCGGTTTTAGATCCACGTTACAAGTTGAAGTATGTAAAGTTGCTTATGCCTGCATTATATGGTGAAGAAAAGGCAAATGACGAGTTTAACGCTCTTGAGGAGTCCGTCAAAGCTTTCTTTAGAGAATATGAATCTACAAACTCACGCGGAAAAAATTACTATGAAGGTATAATCACATTAGTTATTTCTTATTGTTACAATTAAATTTTTTTTTGCTAATATATGATTTATCTTGATTCACATTGATCTGTAGGTGGTGGTTCTAGTTCATGTTCTTTCAGCTCGGGGTTATCATCTGAGTGTTCTTCTGGTAATTTCAAACAATTCATATCCATAGTTAAATCCAAAGCTAGGGAGAATGATGATAGCTCGAATGATTTGGCGGAGTTGGATAACTATTTGAAAGAAAATCTTTTGCCTGAGGAAGTAGAGCTGGATTTGTTGATGTGGTGGAAGACGAATGGAAGTAAGTATCCGACACTTCAAAGGATAGAAAAAGATGTATTGGCAATTCCTGTTTCCACCGTTGCCTCAGAATCCGCGTTTAGCACAAGTGGAAGATTAATAAGTCCTCACCGAAGTCGGCTTCACCCAAAAACTTTGGAGGCTTTGATGTGTGCTCAAAGTTGGTTGTTGAATGAGATTCGAGGTAACACTATATTGTATATTACTCTTGTAATTTTTCATCATGAATAATCATATAATATGTTTATATTATTTGTTTTTAAATATAGAAACTTGTTCGGAAGAGACTGAGGCATTTTGTCGCACCGTTGAATATGATATAGACGTGGAAGAGAACGAGGTAATAATATTTATAATAATTAGTATCTTTGGTTTTGTAGCTTTTATAATTGATGGATTTCTTTATGTAGGGAGGTACTAAAGAAAATGAAAAAGATTCGACTACTTTGGATGATTTAGTTTGATTTGGTATTTGTGTTTGATTGCAAGAAGTTTGTGGTTGTAACTTGATTAGTTAACAAAAACTTGATTTCTTTTGTGTTTGTTTTAGATGTTTGAACAATGTTTTGGATTTGAAATTTGTAAACACTTTGTAGTTGTATGTGGGTTAGTGTTTTAGACTTTTTCTCAGGTTTCGGTTTCCTATGTTTAATGTTTTGTTGCAGAATGCAGATTATGTTTTATGTTGGAGATTTTGATTTTTCAGGTTTCTGTTCGGGTTTCGGGTTTCAGGGAAATTCGGGTTTCGGGGGCTGATTTCGGGTATCGGGCGGGTTCGGGTATTACAAAATACCCGACGGGGGAAAACCCGAAAAATACCCGACGGGTATCGGGGCGGGGGCGGGTAAGGTTTTTGATTTCGGGTTCGGGGGCGGGTATGCCAAAACCCGCCCCGAACCCGCCCCGTTGCCATTCCTAATCATAATTGAAATGAGTGCTGACCTTGTTCAGAGATACCCTTTCAGGAGCGAAGGGCCCTCCAGCTCTATATATGATGATTTCTTGTGGAGAGATGGATGTTGATTTAGGGCACCTTACGCTGCTGATTCTGGCTTCTTGCCGACATTTGTAAAGAACTTTGTTGAACAACCTAATTTTCTCAGCTCTTTCCGCTTCAGCTCTTTGAAACAGCTCTTCTTGAGTTTTTCTTTGAAGAGTAATGGCTGCTTCAAGATCTGCGGCGGTTCCAGCTTCTTCAAGAAGAGCAGCTGCAATCGTGGCATCAGAACGCTCCCCCTCAGCAGGTTGAGGATTCACCTGTATAATAGGCTGAGGATTTTGGATTTGCGGGGTTTGGACTTGTGGGACCTCAGCTGATTCAAAGATATCAACGATTTGCACGTCAGCTGAGGTGTCTTCTTTCCTGATATCTTCAGCAGTGGTGAATATTGAATGTGTTGTTTCACCTGCTGAAGTGATTACCTCAGGTGTTTCAGTAGGGACGAGTGTTGTTGAAATTGGAGTCTCGTTTACTGAAACGTCTTCTTCTTCTTCTGGTATTCCAGCAGAGGTGAATGTTGGTGATTTTGGAGTTTCACCTGCTGGAATATCTTCTTGAACATTGGCTTCAACAGCAGAGATGACTATAGTTTGTGAATCTTGTCCACCTTGTTGTTCACCTGCTGATGTAGCTTGCTCTTTCTCCCCCTCGGAGAGTGCCTGAAGAAGTAAGGTACTCTCTGGTGCAGCAGAAGGACGGACAGCTGGGGCACCCTCATTAAGTTTTTGCAAAATGAGGTCAAGGGTGCCTTGGAGACCAGTGACTTGAGAGGTTAACGAACAAACCTCAGTCTCCAGCTTGTCCATCCGAGTGGACACAGCAGCAGCAGAAGCATCAATAGCCATGGCGAGATGGCTATGAGTATTGGCCAGCAGAGATTCCTGCTTTTCTTGAGCAAGGCCAATACGATCAACAGCGGAGATGAGAGGGGTGACCTGAGATTGTAACAAGGTCAGCTGTCGATCAACTTCTGCTTCAGTTGCCCGGGCTTCAGCTAGAAGCCTATCCTTCTCAGTTCTGTCAGATTCTTGAAGAGAGCGGAGCTCTCTCAGAGTGAGCTCTTAAAGCTTGATGAGCTCGCTGGTGTTGCATCGAATCTGATCAGAAAGAAGAGCCAGCTGAGGAGTGGCAGTGTGGACTTCAGTATGCAGAGAGGCAATACTCATTGATAGATTTTCAACGGATTGAGCATACTGCTGAGGAACATCCCTGCGAAGGGTGTTCAACTGCTTCCTCAAGATGGCCATCCCAGGACGTATCTGGGATTTTACAACTCTAGACACCAAGGCAGCAAGGGCCTTGGTGGGAATGCCTTCACCAGCTGTGCTGGTTCCAGCATGGGACATTTGGACAATTTGGGGAGAGGGGTCCGGAATGTCTCCAGCTGAGGTGGTAGCCTCAACTGTGGAAGAAATCATTACTGAGTTAGGAGGAATGGCTCCTATGGGTTGCTCAGTAATTGTGGGGGGTGAGTTGGGTCCAGCTGAAACTTCTGAGGTTCTGTCAGAAGGGCCGACATCATCTGTCAATTCAAATTGAAGCCAAGGTGCATCTACTTCCTCATCTGCAGACGAGTAGTAGGGTTAAATGGGTTCTTCAGCGGAATCAAACATTAAGGAGTAAGCTGTTTGATTACCTTGTACTTCAGTCTCACCAGTCGGCTGTACTGGTATAGAGACATGAGGAGAAAGCCCTCTGGGTGGTGTGTCAGCTGCCTCACAGATCAGTTGGCGAATACGTTCGCGATCACTGGCAGCTTGGGTGAGTGCCTCAGTAACAAGCGGGTCTACAATTGTCCCTTCATCGGCGGTGGTGGTTTCCTCGATCTCCAGCTGGTGTAAGCTGGTGACGTTGTGGGAAACAGAAAGAACAGTTTCAAGATTGACTTGGTTTCAAGTCAATCTATCATCAACTGCTGACTCAGAAAGTGATGACGAAGTTGGTGGTGGTGTGTGTGCAGCTGACTCTCGGGTGGCTTGGGATGAGCCAAAAACTTCACCAGCAGTCTGTTGAGAGACTGAGGTTGCTTGTGGAGTTTGTCCCCTTGTTACAACAACTGATAATGAATCAGTTGAGGAGCTACGCAGAAGTGTGGAGCCGACACTAACTCCTAAAGAACGAAATTGCTGTTTTGAAAGCTGCTGACCTGTCGAGAGATCAGCAGGTGGAAGAGAAAGAGGAAGAGAAAGAGAGAAGTGATCAGCTAGGAGTGTCTGAATAGAAGCTACGAGAAGAGGAGACGTTTCTAGTGGGACACTGCAAGAGTGAAAATGAGAAGGGAGCTCAGCAGTGGATGCTGGCAGAGCTTCCGATCGTAATTCACTCAAACTGGAGCTTAAAAGGGGCCCCAGTGGATCCTGGCTGAATCCTGATGATGCTGCGAATGCCAAGTCAGCATCATCTGTTGCCATACCTTCTCCACAGGTGGCAGATCCTCTCTCCCGCAGCTGAGGAGAAGAAGGATTGTTAGGTCACAACACCCTGATTTAGATGGTTAATTGATTGTTTAATTATAACTTAAGACAAATATTGTATAAGAACAAGATATGAGTCAAATGTATAATTCCACTAAGTGTGGCTTGTTGCGGAATAACAAGACCACTGATCAATTACAAAAGGTATGAAAGTGTAAAGTGAATTGGTGAGTTCTCCTTTGCAAGATGATCTCTATTTATAATGATATAGAGATCTTACATAATGGGCAAAGGAGTAACCGAAGGACTAAGCTAGGAAAATGACTAAGATCAAGGGATTTGATCTTAGTCCGTTACATATTGTAACTCAGTCCTTCTACTCAGTCCTTGTACTCAGTATCACTATCTGATACTGAGTACTGATACTGAGTTCCAATACTGATCACTCAGTATCAGACCTAAACTTAGCTATATTATTCTATATATTAATCAAAGCTAGTCTAGGTTGTTTTGTTATCTTAAGATCCAAAGGGCAAGGCTTTTTGCCTTAACAATCTCCCCCTATCTAATGATAACAAAACAATTACAAAGAGATAAGCAAAAAATACAACATCATAGGTAGCAATATCTTCTTCTTTATCTGCTGTTGATGGCTTCATTCTCATATAAGACTTCTTGTTTGATGTGGACAAACTCTTCTCTGCTCTTGAGTTCATCCTTTCTACAATTCAGAACTGCAACAATCTTCTTTCTGAACCAAGAGTCTTCTTTCTTGGTGATCATCCATTTCAGTCCAACAAGATGACTGATTTGAGCACTTGGTAGATCTTCTTCAGAAATGAAGCACTCTCTATCCTCTGAGTCAGTATACATATATCCAGAAGTTGGATATATGACACTCTTTTGATCCTGAAAAACAAGGTTAGGAGGAAGAGGGTACTTTCTAAGATACTTGTATGTATGAAGGCATTCTGGTCTGTTGTTTGAGTAAGCTTCAGTCATCACACTGAGCGTTCTATACTCTATCTCATGAAGCAAGCCCTTCTCATAACATACTGCAGAGACTGCACAGATCTCATCCAAGACTATTTGATCATATGTTGATTTCTTTGGAAGCTCTTTGATCAGTCTTGTAATCCTCATCCAGTCTTGAAGACCAATTCTTTGAATATCATGAATAAATAACTTCACGGGAGGACTGGTTAAGCCAGTACAAGTGATAGTGATTCTTCCTTCTTTGAGCTTCACTTTTACTTTATTGATATCCAGATTTAACCAATGTATCCCCCTTACATTCGGAAATGTTTTGGTCTTCAAGAACTCCTTTCTTTCCTCCTTATACTGAGTCCTGGCAGCAACCATATTCCAGTAGTGTTGAATATGGTCTGGACCCTTTCTTGAGATTCTATGGGAAGGACCAGTAGTGTCAGTATCTTGGTCAGATTCTGGTTCAGCTTTGACTCCCAACTCTTGCTCATATAAAAATCTTTCTTGTTCAGCCCAGAGTTGTTGAGAAGTCAGTCTTGGACCCTGCTCGGTATCACTGTCCATTGTATGAACAGGTCTTCTTTGTCTTGTTACCAAAGGAGCAGATTCCTCACTTGATTCAGAAGAAGTGAGAACTGCATTTATAGGTCTTCTTGATAAAGAACTCCTTCTTCTAATCACCAGATTTTCTGGTTCTTCATCATCCGAGGATGATGATGAAGAACTTTCTTGTTCTACCATATTTAGTGCATAGTTTACTAAATCTGGTTCTTCATCTTCATCATCAGCAATAGGCCAGATGAAAGGCCTATAGACCACAATTTGCAAATTATTCTCTTCACGAGCAGGTGGCTCAGAATAAGTTTGCTGTGGTTGGTCAGTATATGTCTCCCCCTGAGCAGATGGCTCAAGTGGGTCTTGAACTTGTAAAGCTGACCTGGATCTTTGTCTTCTTCTCTCATACTGAATCCGAATTGACTCGGTATGAGGGCTTTGCTGAGGTTGCTGTTCTTGTTGTGGAGGTTGATCTTCATTCAATCTTCTTCTTTTCTCCCCCTGAGCAGATGGCTCAGTTTGATCAACCTCAGTATCTCTTTGTCTCTTCTCCCCCTTATTGTTATCATTGGATGGTGAGGGAAGAGGATCAGTATCACCACCCATGTCCCCTTCAGGTTCTTGAAGAGTAGGGGAGGGCATGGGCTCAGTGGCAGCATCAGTATCACCAGCACCTCCTTCTCCTTCTCCTTCTTCATTGTGGTCACCATGTGAAAATGGTGGAGTTTGTGGAGGCTGATGTGGTTGTTGAAGTAGTGAGACTGACTGTTTTATTGAGTCAATATCACTACTCATAGTGTCCATTCTGGCCAGTATTATAGTTTGAGTATGTTGGATGGCCAGAATTTGCTGCATGATTGCTTGCAGAGTCACTTGGTCTCCTGCAGCCTGTGATGCCTGAATGCCCTGCACATATGGTGCTAAAGAAACAAAAATATAAAACTGGTTAGAAAGAAAGGTTTATCAAATAGAATTGTGGTGTTGTTTAATTCTATAATCATATAAACAGAGTTTGTGAAGTCTGTATTTCATCTGGTTTATGATGAAATATTGTGGACTTGTGCATAGCATGTGTAAGAAGATTTTAGTAAAAGTGAGTGTGTAAATTTAAGTAGCTCAGTATAGGATAAGTCACATTTACTAAAAGGTTTGGGTTTGGGAATTCGAAGCCTGGGATGTGCTTCTTGTTATATTCAATGTTTATCACATTTTTGGATTCTGTGGCTTAAGGGTTTGTGATCATTTCTTGAATTATGCTACCCAACTGAAAAATAAGTTGGACATTATTCAAGCAGCACCAGTGGGTGTCAGTGTGACATCAACCACCATTGTCTCTTTAATGATCAATTTTGTGTGCTCAGTATATGAATTGTGCATAGCAGCCGTGGGCTAGCTATGTTGGCCATAAACGGATATATATTTGAAAGATCGTGTGAGACTTTGGTCAGTATTGAGTTGGTACTGGCCAATACTTAGTCTCTATTTGGGAATGAAATATATATATATAAGTTTAAGGGCTTTTTAGAAATTCATACCTGAGACTCTGTCAGATTCCCTTCTAGCATCGGCAGAGGTCGGTGCAGGATCATGTGATTGTGGATTTGCAGCACCAATATCTTCAATACCGACCTGTATGTCTTGCTGAGCACCTTCCAGTGTAGTTTGCTCATATTGAATCTCCACATCAAGAGGAACATGAGGTTCCTCAATTGGTTGAGCAGTTGGAATTAGTTCTGGACCTGGAAGGTCAGCGGTGGCTGCAACTAGGCTTTGGGCTTGAAGAGATGCAGTTAATGATGGAACATTTGCAGGCTGCACCTCCTCAGATGATAAGTTTCCCATAATTACAGGGGAAAGATTTCTTCTTCTTCTTTGGAGGACCAGTGGTGTATCTTCTGAGGACTCAGTATCAAAAAACTGGTTCAATATGGGGAGCATCAGGATCCTGTGCAGGTGGAGAGATATGTTGTTGAGTCGGTTCTTGAGCTAGTGGAACATCCTGCATCTCAACATCTTGTCCAGCCTGTCCTCCACTACCACTATGATCATCATTATCATCATCATCATTGTCTGATTCAGTATCAGACATGTCTTCATCCTCATTTATCTGTTCTTGAACAATGGCCCACATATAAGGACTCAGTAGAGGCTCTCCTTGTCTTGGCCTGTAAAAGAAGATCTTCTCACTAAGAGGAGGAAGATCAACCCTTGGACTGTGAAACTCATCATAAGTATGTGTGGGCATTGAGTGTTGAAAGATGAGTGATAAAAATCTGCAGAAAGGGACATTACACTCCCTTGTGTTAGCCCGAACCAGAGCAGCTAATTCATTGAAAATGAGCCGTGCATAATCAATGTTTCTTCCATAGTACAAGGCATGTACTATTTGCATCCCAAATTCATTTATTTGGTCTAAAGCACCCGTCTTGTGGGTCATACACCGAATTATTGTTGTAATGAGAATACCCCACATAGGACCAAATTCGTTTCTTTTGATTGTGCCCGTTGTTCCTCTTCGACCCAAAAATGGTAATACTGAGCGTGCCTCTGTTCTATCAACGAATGGATCGTACTGAGCTTGGGCGGGAAGTCTCAGTGCTTCACGAATGATGGCAGTAGAAACAAATGCCCTTCTTTGATCTCTAATTACCCACCCAGCAATCATATCTGGAGAATCGAGTGTGGCAGAGTACCAAAACTCGCATAACATTTCTGGGTAAATTGCTCGAGGAGATAATGTCAGTGCACGAGCAATTGGGCAATTCTTCATAAAAGTCACAATGTTTGTGAATTCTTGGCATACCCAGGCTTGAGGAATATTGAAATTAGCTGTTATGTTGTTCCTTGCAAACCTGGGCAGTTCATCGTTTCGGAATTTGATTTCCGATTCAACCTCTGGAGCGACGAAAGTGTAATTTGCCATCTGTGATTTTGATTTAAGAGTTTTTTTTTTTTTTTTTTTTTTTTTTTTTTTTTACTTGCTAAGAAAGAGTGAAATCGTTAATCGCAGAGAGAATTTACAAGAATAATGAAATAACTCTTTAAAAATATTTGAAGTAAGAAAAAAACGGTTATTTATAAGAGATTTGAAAGATAATTAAGGTATTGGGAAGTAAAAACGGCTGATTTGACTGCCTTATCCTGTGGCAACGGTAACTTTCCTATTAAGAAAGGTTACCGTTGAGCAGTATGAGGATTAAGCTCGGTGTGAGCGCCGTCATACCCCAATACTGAGTTAAAAAAAAATTAATTCAAAAAAATTTTTAAAAATATAAAAACAATTAATTTACTCTTTAAATTAATAAAAAAAATAAAAATTTGAAATTTTGATGATAACAGACTAGTGATACTGAGTGGTCAGTATCATCAGGGGTGATACTTAACACTCAGTTTTAAAGAAAATTAAGAAAAATCAAGGATTCAGCATACCTAATTGCCCTGGTAAATACATAAACCTTTCCTCAGGAAGAGGTTTAGTAAACACATCTGCCAATTGTTCATCTGTTGGTACATAATCTACCTCAACCTTACCTTTTTCCACATTATCTCGAATAAAGTGGTGTCTGATATCAATGTGCTTAGTTTTGGAGTGATGGACTGGGTTCTCTGTGATAGCAATAGCACTCTTGTTATCACAATGAATTGGAGTCTTGTAAAAGTGGAACCCATAGTCCAATAGTTGATACTGCATCCATAATAATTGAGCACAATAACTTCCTGCAGCAACATACTCTGCTTCTGCTGTGGAAGTTGCTACCGAGTTTTGCTTCTTGGATGACCAACCTACTAGTCTTCCACCTAGGAATTGACATCCTCCACTTGTTCTTTTTCTGTCCAATCTACAACCTGCAAAATCTGCATCTGTGTATCCTTCAAGATCAAAGTTTGAGTCTTTGGGATACCAAAGACCCAGGTTAAGAGTACCTGTAAGATATCTAAAGATGCGCTTAACTGCTTTCATGTGTGATTCTTTAGGATCAGCCTGATACCGAGCACACAACCATGTTGCAAACATGATATCAGACCTGCTAGCAGTTAAGTAAAGTAAGGAACCAATCATACCTCGGTATGTGGATTGACAAACTGGTGTACCAGTTTCATCCTTACTTATCTTATCCTGAGTACCCATAGGAGTGTGCATGGAGGATAAATTTTCAAATTTGTATTTCTTTAACATATCATGCACATACTTACTTTGATTTATAAAAGTGCCATCAGGCTTTTGTTGAACTTGTAAACCAAGAAAATAAGTAAGTTCTCCCATCATACTCATCTGATACTGAGTTGACATTATCTTAGCAAACCAGTGACACATGGACTTGTCAGTGGAGCCAAAGATAATATCATCTACATATATCTGAATGAGTAAGATGTCAGAACCATTCCGTTTTGAAAATAAAGTTTTATCAATTTTACCTCTTGTAAATTTATTTTCAATAAGGTACTCAGACAGAGTATCATACCAGGCTCTTGGAGCTTGTTTGAGCCCATATAGAGCTTTATCAAGCTTGAAAACATAATTAGGAAATTTAGGATCAACAAAACTTGGAGGTTGTTTAACATAAAATTCTTCTTGTAGTTTTCCATTTAGAAAAGCACTCTTGACATCCATCTGATAAACTTTGAAATTTTTAAAGGCTGCATATGCAAGATACAACCTAATAGCTTCAATTCTTGCTACTGGTGCAAAAGTTTCATCATAGTCAATGCCTTCTTCTTGCCTGTAACCTTGAGCAACTAACCTTGCTTTGTTTCTGATGACAACACCATCCTTGTCCATCTTGTTTCTGAACACCCACTTAGTACCAATAATAGTTTTGCCAGTAGGAGGTGGTACTAAGTTCCAAACTTTGTTTCTCTCAAACTCTGTGAGCTCTTCTTGCATAGCCTCTACCCAATCTTCATCTAATAAAGCTTCATCAGCTTTCTTTGGTTCAATGGTAGATAGAAAACTTGATAAGAAACAAAAATTTGCAGTTGCTTGGGGTGGAAACTCTAATTTTCTTGCAGTTGTTTGGACACCTTCTTCAATAGGACCAATAATGTTTGAGTGTGGATGGTCTCTGTGTTCCCTTAAATTGTTTCCTAAGGGAGCATTTGAAATAGGATCAACAATATCTTGTTGATTTGGTGTGTCGTGTGTCTGATACTGAGTGGAATTCTGGTCAGTATTAGACACCGGAGGTTGCTGTGCAGCTTCATTTTGCAGAGTTGATGTGGATTCTTGTGAAGTGTTGGATGTTTCACCTTCTTCATAAGTAGAGTGGTTCAGATCGTTAGTTGGAAACTCAGTGTGAAGATTTTCTGTTATGGGAGCCTCAGTGTAAGTTACAGTTGAGTAAGACTGAGTTCGAACTTGATCAGTTTCATTAAACTTATTAGGAATAAAATATGGATGAAACTTGGGCTCTTCAGCAATGGAGTTTTCTGGATTGCATAGGATATCTATGCCACTTATGTCTTCACTTGCTGAGGTAGAATGCTCATTCTGATCTTCATCAAATGTAACATGAATGGATTCTACAATCATCTTAGTTGAGATGATATACACTCTGAAAGCTTTAGAGTGTGGAGAGTAGCCCATGAACACACCTTCATTTGCTTTGGGAGCAAATTTGTTGAGATTTTGTTTTGTACTGAGTACAAAGCATTTACTCCCAAAGATGTGGAAGTAATCCACATTAAGAATCTTGCCATTATATAACTCATATGGAGTCTTCAGATGTCTCTGGACTATAGTGGCTCTATTCTGAGTGAAGTTTGTACAATTTACAGCTTCAGCCCAGAAACTCAGTGCCAGTCCAGCATGGCATAACAAAGTTCTTGCAGCTTCAATTAATGTTCTATTCTTTCTTTCTACAACACCATTTTGTTGTGGTGTGTAAGATGCAGAGAAGTTTTGAATGATTCCTTTTTCTTCACAGAAATCGGCTAATACTGAGTTCTTAAACTCAGTACCATGGTCACTTCTAAGTTGCTTGACCTTGTTGCCTTTTTGAAGTTCCTCTCTTTTTATAAAGGCAATGATTTATGTTGTTGCATCTGACTTAGTCTTGAGGAAGATTACCCAAGTATATCTTGAGAATTCATCAACCAAGACTAGGGTATAGATCTTTTTGGCCAAAGATGGTGTGCTGATGGGGCCAAAAAGATCCATATGTATCATAGTAAGAGGTTCATTAATAGAATGATTGACCTTTGACTTGAATGAACTCTTCTTCTGCTTGCCCATTTCACATGCTGAGCATAACTTATCTTTTGAATAAGTAATAGTGGGCAACCCTCTCACCAGTTTCTTCATACTGAGCTCGTTGATATTTCTAAAGTTGATGTGAGAGAGTTTCTTGTGCCATAGCCAATGCAATTCTGGCTTGACTTTAGAAAGCAGGCATACTCGAATAGTTGGGTCTATTTCAGATAGGTTGACCACATATACATCCTTTTCTCTTCTAGCAATGAGTACAGGCTGCCCTTTATCATTGTAGATGATTCCTGCAACCTTCCTGAACCGAGCTTCATTGTCATCATCACACATCTGGCTTATACTGAGCAGATTGTGTTTAAGACCCTCTACATAGGCAACTCTTTTAAAAGTTATGTTGCCTGCCTTGATCACACCATAACCTCTTGTCTTTCCCACCGAGTCATCTCCAAACCTAACAGAAGGACCCTTCTCTGGAGTATAATTGAGAAGGTATTCCATACTGCCTGTCATGTGTCTTGAGCAGCCACTATCTAAATACCATTTTCTGTCACCCTGCACAAGACACAAAGTAAAAGTTAGTTCCTTTTAGGCACCCATTGTTGAATGGGACCTTTGGTGGAATGAACAGATTTTGTCCTGATCTCTTTATTTGGAGAGGTCAGTAACACTTCAGGGGAAACTTTTGAGGTTTTCTTTGGTGATACTGACTTAGTTTCTCTCCTTTTCTTTGGTACTGAGTACCTAGGACTTGAGAGATCAGTCCAGCATTCATCTCCCTTATGACCAGTATGATGACACCTATAACATTTTCTAGGTCTATTTCTAAACATGTTTTCATAAGGTATTTTAGAAAAATGTTTCACTTTTGGTAGGTCAGTATGAACAAGTTTTGCAAATTGTTTACTTAAAGATTTGACCTGATCACCAAGTGTTTTTAAAATGTTATTTTTGTCATTTTTAATAGGTGTTTTAACATTTTGTTTTACTGGTTTAAAGGGTGGTGGATCTGATTGCTTCTTTTTATTTGGCAGAGAAGTCTTTCTAATATTATTAGTGTAAGACTTCTTGATTTTGCCAAGTGTGGACCTAGTTGAAGTTGTTTTTTGTTTATCATGTTTTGAGGAAACAACTTTAACAGGATCTTTAGATATCTCAGTATGTGATGTTTCTGTTCCTGCAACTTCTGTATTAGATGAAACATTTGAGATAGAAGTTGTCTTATTATCATTATATAATTCAAAAGTTGTCGTATTAAATAATAATTCAAAAGGTGGAACAGTAGAATTGTCATACTGATCTATTGGGAGCTCAGTATCAGAAATTTCAGTTATATGAAATTCAATACTGAGTTCTTGTAGCTCAGTATAGCACTTTGAGCAGATGGAGGGACCAATAGGTTTTTCTAAAATTTCATTTTCCTCATCATCTGACTCGGTTTGACATCCAACTTCACAAAAAGTTTTAGCTTTTATAAATTTAATAGAGTTCATATTAGAAAATTCTTCAAATAAATCAGCAAAATTATTCCTATTTTTAAATTGAGGATCAACACCAAGTGCAGCCCTTACATTTTCTGGAAATTGTTGATTTAAACATTTATTTAATTTTATTGAAGCATTTCCCCAAGATTTACACTGTTTTTCAAATTTTTCTTTTTCAAGTTTGTGTAAGTGTGCTTTATCAGCTAATCTTTGGTTAATGTCCTTTAAATCTGAAAGGTTTAGTTCTAAATCTTTATAATTTGCTAATTTATCTAAGTTTTCATTATTTACCCTTTCAAGTTCTTGAATTGTTAATTTTAAAGCTTTTTCTTTTTGTACAGAAGTTTTAAGATCAACAATCATATACTCAAAAATCTTAGTTTTTTCATTCACTGAATAAGTTTGAAAGGAACTTACCTTGTACAACTGAGTGGAATCCCAATCAGTATGAACACTCATCCTCTCAGCCTCTTTGATATCCTTTTCAAAGGAGCTCTTCAAATCATCTTCAGTGAAAGCCATAAAGGCTTTATTCTCAATCTCTTCCTCATCATCACTTAAGTCCTCATCCATCCAAGCTTCAGAGTATAGTGCTTGATGAGGTGCTCCATTCCCTTCTGCCCTCTTGCCCTTGCTCCAGTTCTTCAGTTTGACATACTTGTCTCAATACCTCTTTGCTCGGTAGGCAATCTTGTCATTCTGATCAGTCTCAGAAGACTTGGTATGACAATTTGCAGCAATATGTACAGGTTTTCCACACCTATAGAAAAGACCTGATCTTGGGTCAGTATTAGAAGAGCTAACACCAAGCCTCTTCTTCTTCAACTGATCCAGCTTCATAGACATAAGAGCCATTTGAGTCTCAAGCTCTTCTGCCTCAGCATCAGCAAGATCAATTACTGGTTCATCTGGCTCAGTCACAGTATATGCTTGTTGCACAATGAGAGCCATTCCATTTGAAGATTGGTCAGTTTTCTTCCAGTTGATCAGTCTTGAAGCAGTGTTCTCTTCATGATTCAACATTAGGCCATATAAAGTTTGAATAGTATATGACTCAATGTTATTAGCAGCATTGACAGAATTTGACATGTCAAGAAATTGTTGAGGAAGACTGTCCAGGAACTTTTGAACAAGTTCCCCTTCCTCTTTTACAATGCCAACACTAATTAGACCATGAACAATAGTATTAAAGCTGTTGTAAAGAGAGGTGATGTCTTCATTTGGATTTGAGAAGAAGTTTTCATACTTTCTTCTCATGTTGCTCTTTCTTTGCAACTTCACTTTTGGTGTGCCCTCATAAGTGACTGATAGGCTATCCCACATAGCCTTTGCTGTTGGCAACTCCATGATTGCATTGAGAATTTCTTTGGTAACAGCATTACCAATCACACCTTTAGCTCTGGAGTCTAAAGCATACAACTGACAGTCAGTATCAGTCCAGTTGTGCTTTAGTTTAGGTACAGTTCTTATGCTCTCAGGAGCATTATCAGTTGCAGCAACGGGTTCCACAGTTTGTGGGATGATAGGACCATCATTTAGCACAGTGAGCATTTCATGATGAATGGATTCGAGATACCACTGAGCTTTTAGCTTCCATTGATGGAAGTCTTTACCATCAAAGATGGGTACTCCCTTTCCAGACATAATTGGTGCAACAATGGTAGACATTTTTGATTTTGGAGTAAGTGAAGGATAAGTATAAGGGATGGCTGCCAGGGTAATAGATCGACTAAATAAGAGTTTATTTAGCCTGCTCTGATACCAGTTGTTAGGTCACAACACCCTGATTTAGATGGTAAATTGATTGTTTAATTATAACTTAAGACAAATATTGTATAAGAACAAGATATGAGTCAAATGTATAATTCCACTAAGTGTGGCTTGTTACGGAATAACAAGACCACTGATCAATTACAAAAGGTATGAAAGTGTAAAGTGAATTGGTGAGTTCTCCTTTGCAAGATGATCTCTATTTATAATGATATAGAGATCTTACATAATGGTCAAAGGAGTAACCGAAGGACTAAGCTAGGAAAATGACTAAGATCAAAGGATTTGATCTTAGTCCGTTACATATTGTAACTCAGTCCTTGTACTCAGTATCACTATCTGATACTGAGTACTGATACTGAGTTCCAATACTGATCACTCAGTATCAGACCTAAACTTAGCTATATTATTCTACATATTAATCAAAGCTAGTCTAGGTTGTTTTGTTATCTTAAGATCCAAAGGGGCAAGGCTTTTTGCCTTAACAAGGATCACGTGAAGTGGGAGAAGATGGCGGGAGGAGGGGAGAAGAAGTGGTGAGACGATGAGCTGATATTTTGACTCGTCTCTTCACCACCAGAGGAATGAAATCCTCTGCCTCATCTTCCATCTCTGTGGGAGCTGAGATCCCAGGGGAAGTGGGGTTCTTTTCACCAGCAGCTAGCGGACGACTAGCAGCCGATGAACCCTGCAGATGAGAAAAGGACAAACCTTCTTGTAGGGAAGATTTCTTCGTTGTGGTGCCCTTTGGTTGATCCCTCCTGGATCTAATATGATCTTCAGCATGTACGAGGAGGGGGGAACATCCTGACCAGCTTCCTTCTTAGAGTTGAAGATGGTGTTGGATAAGGTCCGAACCTTGAAAGATTCCCCTGGAAGGTCATCGTAATCGATCTCCAGCTTCTCGGTCATCACATGAGCGATGCACAAGGTGAAGAATCGAATATAAGGGATGTGATTTCCCTTTCCTTTGAGCTTGGTTTTGACCTCCTCGTACACCAGTCTCCCATAATCAATCCGCTGACCGGTGATTAAGGCTTCAGCAAAGATCTGAAACTTAGAGTTGCACTGGTTTTGAGACACATGGTTGCCGCCTATGCACTGAATGATATGAGTGAAAAAATAGGCCCATGGTCTCGTCAGCTGAGAGTTCTTGAAGATCGGAACCCTGTCTTCAGCACTTTCTAATCGATCTCCAGTGATATCGATCAGACTTTTCTTTGCATCCTCAGCAGATTTCATCTCCTGAGGGTCTTCATTAGGGTTTAAGTAGTCGAACCCACAAGCAGTTTTGAAATCATCAACAGTAATGGAGATGTGATGATTTCCTACTTGCGCAACAATGTCGTCCCAGAGATGGAGGCAGACATCCAAAAATCACGCAAGAGTTCGTAAAAACTCTTGGTGAAGCACAAAATTGCACCACTGACCAGACAGTGGCGGATGAACTTTCCAACCGGACGGTAGACATTCTTGAGGTTGTCCGGTGGGGAGGTGTTTGCCACCAAGTTCGAGTTTTGAGTAAACTCGATGGCATCTCTGGATAAGGTTGCTTTTTTAGTTTTTCTGGAGGTAGCCATGGTTGGAAAGAGAGAAAAGAATGGGAGCGGGAGAAATTTGAAGGTGGTTATTTGGGAGTAGTGGGGAAGAATGAGGAGAGACGTGGGGTATTTATAGAGAGAAGAGGAACCATTTCGGGTATATTTTTGAATTCAAACCGGGTAAAAATGGATAGTTGGAAACCAACTATGGAAATATTGGTTTTCGTGCGAATAAACAGGTACGATTTGACAGTAAGGGTTAGTGGAGCCGTTTCGGTGTCAGGGATGTCAAATCCCTCATAAAAGCCAAATATTTTCACATGAGTGCAAATATTTGCCACAGATAACGTGTGGATAGGGTTAAAAGATTCATTTTCCTTTGAAAACCAAACGTTTTAACTTATAAAACTTGACAAGTATCATTTTGAGATGAGTTACTCAGCTGATTGATAAATTTAAAACGTTTTAATCAACTGAATGTACTAAGTGACAAGGTGAACATTTTCAGCTGCTGATAGTACTTCAGCAGATGATTTAAGCATTTAACATACCCAGCTCGCTGATTAAAAAATTGAAACGTTTTTCATCTAATGGTTTAGTGAACAGATCAGCTAGCTGAAGGTCTGTTGAAATGAAGTGAAGTTTCACATCACCTTGTTCAATGTGATCTCTAATGAAGTGATACCTTATGTCAATATGTTTGGTTCTGGAGTGAAGAACAGGGTTGTTGCTGATTGCGATAGTACTCGTGTTATCACAATAGATAGGGACCTTTGAAAAGTTCATATCAAAGTCAACCAACTGATTCTTCATCCAAAGGACTTGAGCACAGCAGCTTCCAGCAGCAACATATTCTGCTTCAGCTGTAGAAGTAGAAACAGTATTTTATTTCTTGCTTGTCCAGCTGACTAGCTTTCCACCTAGCAGCTGACATCCTCCAGTGGTGCTCTTTCTATCCATCTTGCAACCTGCAAAGTCTGAATCTGAATGGCCAATTAGATCAAACCCGGAGTCTTTTGCATACCAAAGACCTAGGCTTGGAGTACCTTTAAGGTACCTCAAAATTCGTTTAGCAGCTATTAGATGAGATTCTCTAGGATCAGCTTGATACCTAGCACACATGAAAGTAGCAAACATAATATCTGGTCTGCTGGCAGTGAGATAGAGCAAAGACCCAATGATTCCTCTATAGAAAGTAGCATCAACTGATTTCCCAGTTGAGTCAGCATCTAGATTATTTGGAGGAGCCATTGGTGTTTTCATGGATGATGATGAATTCATATCAAATTTCTTTAACAGATCTTTAATATATTTTTCTTGATTTATAAAAATTCCATTTTTAGATTGTTTAATTTGTAATCCAAGAAAATATGTTAATTCACCCATCATGCACATCTCATACTTTGTAGACATGCGTTTTAAAAAACGTCTACAAAGTTTTTCATCAGTAGAACAAAAAATTATGTCATCCACATAAATTTGAACAAGAATGATATCACCTTTTTGATTTTGCGAATGAATAAGGTTTTATCAATCTTTCCCCTGGTGAAATCATTTGCTAGAAGGAAGGTGGAGAGTGTGTCATACCATGCACGAGGAGCTTGTTTCAACCCATACAGCGCTTTATCCAATTTAAACACATAGTCTAAATACTTGGGATTTTCAAAACCTGGTGGTTGCTTGACGTAAACTTCCTCTTGCAGCTTCCCGTTTAAGAAAGCACTCTTCACATCCATTTGAAAAACTGTGAAGTTCTTGTAAGCAACATAGGTTAGAAATATTCTAATAGCCTCAAGCCTTGCTACTGGGGTAAATGTTTCATCAAAATCGATTCCTTCTTCCTGTCTGTACCCTTGTGCAACAAGTCTAGCCTTATTGCGAACAACCACTCCTTCCTCATCCATTTTGTTCCTAAACACCCACTTAGTACCAATTATTGTCTTACCAGCTGGTGGGGGCACCAACTGCCATACTTTGTTGACTTCAAATTGGTTAAGTTCTTCCTGCATCGCTTGAATCCAGCTGGAGCTTTCTAAGGCAGCTTTAATATTTTTCGGTTCTTCAGCTGCTAGGAAACACGACCATACGCAGAGATTACATGATGCCTTACTTCTTGTGACTACTCCTTGTTGTGGATCTCCAATGATTAATTCAATTGTATGTTCAGAGGTCCACTTAGATTGAGGAGCAGCTGTAGAAGAGGAAGATTCAGCAGAATTTGATCCTTGTTGAGCGGCTGAATGCTCAGCAGGATTGTGTACTTCATTATGAATTAATCTTCTTGAAGTAGGAAGAGGTGGCCTAGAGTTAGATCTAGCCTTTGATGATGCTTTTGCTGTCGGGATCTCTTGTTGCACAGCTGCAATATCTACAAGATATGTGGGAGCATCATGAAATGTGTCATCTGAATCATTTATTGGAACATCAAAGAGATTTAAGGCATCAACAAAGGTTTCAGCAGAGTCGTTAGTTGATGGTTCAGTCGGTCTTTGAAATGAATCAGATGAATGAGCAGAGGTGGGGTTTAAGGCCTTTGAGTGTTCTTCAAAAGTAACATTGATAGATTCTTCTAGTGTTTGTCTTCTTTTGTTGAAAACTCTGTATGCCTTGGATGTAGTGGAGTATCCCAAGAAGATAGCTTCATCAGCCTTAGCATCACACTTGCTTAGCTGATCTCGTGTATTTAACACAAAACACACACAACCAAATACATGGAAGAAGCCGATGTATGGTTTCCTTTGACGTAGAATCTCATAAGAAGTTTTCTTATGTCTCTTCACATAGAGAGATCTATTTTGAGTGAAACAAGCTGTGTTGACAGCCTCTGCCCAGAATTGTTTTGGCATGTTTGACTCAGCAAGCATTGTTCTTGCAGCTTCTATTAGGGTTCTGTTTCTTCTTTCAGCAACACCATTTTGCTGAGGTGTTCTAGCAGCTGAAAAGTTTTGTGAAATCCCAACTTCTGAGCAGAAGTCTTCCAACATACTGTTTCTGAATTCAGTACCATTATCTGATCTCGGTATCTTAACTCTTGACCCATTCAGAAGTTCCATCTTTTTGATGAACTTGATAATTTCATCAGCTGCATCACTTTTGTGACGAAGAAATATAACCCAAGTATATCGTGAGTATTCATCAACGATAACTAGTGTATACTTCTTTCCACCGAGACTTTCGATACTCATAGGACCAAATAGATCCATATGGAGCATCTGCAAGCAGTTGTTGATGGAAAAATATTTCTTTGATTTGAAGGAGCTTTTATGCTGTTTTCCTTGTTCACAAGCTGAACAAAGTTTATCCTTTTCATACTTGATTTGAGGTAGACCATTCACCAGCTGACCTCTAGCTAGTTTTGATATATTTTTGAAATTTAGGTGAGATAGTCTTTTGTGCCACAACCAATTCAGCTCTTCAGTAGAGTGAGAGCATATACAAACTTCTTGATTTTGAGGATTCATATCGAGTGTGTAAACGTTGTTGTTTCTTGGTGCAACTAATACGACTTTTCCACTTTTATCCGTAACCGTTCCTCTATATTCATTAAAGTTCACTGAGAACTTTGCATCACATAGTTGGCTAATGCTGATTAGATTATGTTTCAGCCCATTCACATAACCAACTCTTGTGATTTTTATAGATCCATTTGAGATGGATCCATAGCCTTCAGTTGAGCCTCTACCATTATCACCAAAAATTACTGGAGGACCAGCACGAACTTCGAATTCTTCAAGCAGGGATTTATTTCCAGTCATATGTCTTGAGCAACCACTGTTTAGATACCAGACATGTTTGCTTTGATCACCCTGCACAAGAATTAAAAGGAGTTAGTTCTTTTTGGGAACCCACATTTCTGTGGGTCCATGTGATATCCTGCTGGAGCTCACAGAGGTTGGTTTTTCAATAGATTCACAAGCTGAAGTTGGGGGTGGTCTTAAGCTTGGACTGTCACACTCATTTGCCATGTGCCCACGATCTCCACATCTGTAGCATTTTCTGTTCTTCTGTTGTGGAGTGGAGGGCGAGACAGCTGAATTGGGTACTCGACCCAAAATCCCTTTCATCTTCTGATTTTCAGAGATAGTCAGGTTTTGAACGAGTGACGTCAGATTACCGACTTTTCTTTTCAGCTGTTTGACAGAACCAGGTGAGGAAGGACTAGGAGTGTTTTTGGAGACACCCTTACCCTTGTTCTTTGCAGCCCGAGTACGAACTCCAGTTGGCTCACCCTTAAAGGGTGTAAGAACAGTTTTCTTTCCTGCTGTCTTGCTAGTCTTCTTCTGAAGTCTAGCAGCAGACACAATAGGCGCTGAACCCAAGATAGACTTTCTTGGTTCAACTATTACTACAGTTGGTGTCCTAACAACCATGGCTGAAGAATCAGGTGATGATTCTTCACCAGTGGTTTCAGAAGGTTCTTCTGTGGACATCTCAGTAGCATAGGTTTTGGTAGACCTAACAAAGGAACCAAAAACCAACTCTTCAGCTGGCACAGAGTCATCAGCTGATGAGTAGTACAGATCATCTGTACTGCTGTCAGGTATAGCGGCTGCAGCAAGGAAGTCTCCTCGTAAAACAGCTTGTACTTGACTAGGAATTTGTAAGTTAACACATTCACTCACACGTTTGGATGAACGAGACCATGATTCACAAATCTTTTTAATTGCTTCAAGTTCTTTAACTTTTTCACTTAGATCGTGTTGAAGAACTGAATTTATAAATTTAGTTTCAGAAAGTTCCTCCTTTAAAGTTTTATGATCAATTAATCTTTCTTTTAAAAATGCATTTTCACGAAGAATAGCACTGTGTTTATCCAAACATTCACCTTTCAGCTGATCAATGAAGTGCAAGTCACAAATGATAGAATCAACAATATCTTTGGCTTTGGTAGCCTCAGCAGAGATTAGAGAGGTTACCTTTTTATGGACTATATTGACCCATTGATAAGAACTAGCATCATCAGCTGTAATACTTTCATCAGCACGGGCCATCAAACACATTGTGGCCATTGGTTCATCATCATCGGATGAGCTGTCACCTGAGTCAGCCCAATCGTGAGTTTCAGCTACAAGACCCTTGTCAGCAGCTTTGCCTTCAAGTGCCTTCTTTTCTTCTAGGATCTTTTTGGTGAAGGCTTGTAGCTTTTTATATTTTTCTTCAATGGACTCACCAGTTGAAGATGATGAACTTGCTTTCTTCTGCTTGCAGTCGTTAGCATAGTGTCCCTTCTTGTTACAGTTATAGCACGTTATCTCAGAGACATCAGGTGTACTTCCAGAGGGTCTGGAAGGTGCAGCTGACGAGATAGGTCTGCTACTAGAGCCTCTAGCTGAGGAGCCAGATTTGCCTTTGAAAATTTTTCTGTTTTTGACAAGTAAGGCAAGCTCAGATATAAGGGTTTCGTTGTCTTCATCTTCATCGATCTCCTCGATGCTCACTTCAGGCATGTTGAACAAACCAACAGCTGAAGTATTGTCAGCTTCATCATCTGATGGGGGATATTCAATTCTGCTGGGCTTGTTTATAGAAACAAGAGCAGTTGAAGATCCTGAGGAACTCACTTTAGAGTCCTTTGTAGGTTGAAATTTGTTGAGTACAGTTCTCTCATGACTTAGAAACATTCCATAGAGAGAGGAAAGAGTATAATCTTTTAAAGTGAGAGATGTACTCATGTAAGTTATGATGGTAGCCCATTTAGAGGGTAAAGCAGGCATAAACATACACATTTTGGACATATCGTCCTTATCAACTCCATGAGACTTCAGCTCGTTTAACAAAATGTTATAACGATTGAAAGTTTGAGCTATAGTCTCAATAGGCTTGGCTTTAAACAGCTCATAGTCATGGATGAGCATGTTTTTGTTATATTCACGCACAACAGATGTGCCTTCATAAACTTCACCAGCCTGTCCCACATCTCTTTAACTGAGTCACAAAATTGTATATTGTGATACTATTCATCACCAACTGCTTGAAAAAGCATGTCCCTTCCCTTATTCTCAAGGTGAACAAGATGTTTTTCAGCGTCCGTCCATTGAGCTTCAGATTTAACAACATAATGTTCTGGTATTTCAGGAGTACCATGAATGAGGGTTTGAGGAATATATTTTCCTATCGTGATGTTATCTTGAAGTTTTGGGTGATAGGTAACCATGTGAGATAACATGCGAGTTTTCCACATGAGATAGTTGGTTTGGGTGAGTTTGGGAGGTTTGCCAGATGATGGTAGATCAGATGTAGGTTCAGCTTTGACACTCGCTCTGATACCAGTTGTTGGTTCCCAACAACACAATCGTGTTGCGTTACGACTAAGTAAAGACAAGAATATAAATACACACAAGGTTTTAATGATTAAGAGTTTATTAAAACAACTTAATACAGTACAAAGTTTCCGGAAATAGATAGTATACACTAACTAAAACTTTATACTTGAAGTGACACTTTTACTCGCTCAAACTAAAAGGACTATGCAAGGAGACTAATATCAGCTGATACTAACAGCTGATATTGAATGCCCGAGAAATAACTATGAAGGAGTTAATACCAGACAATAACAAACTCTCAGAGAATGTTCTTGTGCTATGAATGTTAAAAGGTCTGTGTAAATGCAAGCATTTACGTCTCTATTTATAGCCCAAGATCCATGTTCCTTTGTCCACAAGTTAATCGACGTGTAAACATACCATTCGTCGATGTGGACTTGTCCACGGAAACATTAAATGCTCTTGCATACGTTATATTCCCAATTGTACTTTGTGTCAACTTCTTTTGTAACCTTTTCTAACGCACAGTGAAAAGATGTATAATGATAGTACAAAAGATGTTGACTTTCTCTATACATGCTCGGAGGGACAAACGATGATGTTCTGACAAACTATCTTCTATTACCGAAATAGAATATCCTCATCGTTTTCTTCTTCTTTGAGCGGGAAAGGAAAATATTCAAAGTGTCAAGAATATTTTCCACTAAGTCTCTATCTGCAGCGGGTACCATCAGCTGATTCCACATCAGCTGAGTGGTCTTCTTCTTGTCTTTGTCCTTCGGCCATAGACTTCGAATGATAACTCTTGAATTGCTGTTGATTTGACTTGATTCCTAGAGCTAAGTACTAACTCGGCTGAAGGTTTATTGCATATACTTGTTTCAGCTGAGATACGTACTTCAGCTGCATTTATTCGTCTTAGCTATCGATCATCAAATCTTATTTACTTAGTCTTGGGACTAACAATAACCTGTTTATCTTAACACACTCAAATAGGTACCAAACAAGCAAGCTAGATACGAAAAATCGCGTCGTGACCATCGCAGGCAACTTCACGTCGCGAACTCACGTTCGCGTTCGTGAAGTGGCCCGCGAGGAGTTCACGTTTTGATCCCCAACACTCTGTCCATAGTTCACGGCCGTGAACCAAAGTTCACGGCGCGAACTCCCTGGTTCAGCACCGTTTTCCTGCATTTTCCCACAAGTATGCAAATACCAAGCCAATTGCAACTAAACACAAGTTGGAGGTTAAATCCACTCACCGTAACCTTCAATCCCGTAACTCATTGAGCTAATATCACTGAGTCTCCTCCTCGGTTCCTGTAACAAGTATACCGAATTAGTAACAAACTCACCGAATTGTCACAATCGTCAAACTTAACAATTAGCAATAGAAGACTCATAAAATACACATTTTATGGCATTTACAACCAGCCTAAGGTTACCAGCATATCAACGAGTCATCTATGACCATCTTACCAAATTATCACAAGTAGTTGGCCCAAACGGGTCAAAACCCGAACATAATTATACACTTACAAAACTCCACCATTTAGCACCCTTTTGCTACAACTAACAAGTCATAATCATGTAACAATTCATCAAGTCCATAACTACCAACAATCCGTGTATTTTACTTCCAAATTACTAGTTCATCATTTTCACCAAAACATCCAAACACTAGTTGGTTCATTTCTCAAATCCACCAATACTTGGTTTAATACAACTAACATATTTAACATGTCATTTTAACATAACTAGACATAAAATCCATAAAATATATAAATGATATTTTAGTCCAACTAGCCATACCAACACCATTACTAGTTCATAATGTGGACACAAAACCCGTATAACCTTTTTTTAACTAACAATTTTATCATCTCAAGTCACAATCCACCATCTTAACATTTAATACTTTCAATATATTAGTTTAACCTAAACTAACCATAAAAATCCAAGGTTCCAAGATTTGGAAGAAGCTTCATCTTCCTCATGACTCCATTAATGGAGGTTGAAGATGAACTTCAACAATTCAAGGTTCCAACAACAAGTAATACATACAATACATGTCAAAGCTTATATAAACACATAATAACAAACCATAACATCATTTAATCAATAATCATCAACTAATATAAAACCCTAGTTCATCAAAACTCAAGAACTATAAGAATAACCAACAAGGAACACTTTCTTACCTAAATGCTTGCACAAACTCGAGATTTAAGCTAGATGTGAAGAGATTTGAGCTAGGTTTCTTCAAAAAGTGCCAAGAACACAAATGGGTGTTTAGGTGGTTATTTTTTTTGTTAAGAAAGAAATGCAAGAAGAAAAGATGAGGATAAGGTGTCACCCTTATCCTCCACATCCGTCCAACATGAGGGGAGGGGCCCACTTGGTTGATTTCTATATTTTAGCAATACAATATAAAAGGTCCGGTTCGTAGTTAATTTATTTAAAATACCAAACGAACACTGTTTTCAAAAATGAATACATTTTCGGAAACGAAATAAAGAGGAGAATCCAAAAATATAAAAATCATAAAATTATTTAAATATTTCAGAAACCGGATATTTTAATCCTTTGATTAAAATATCACAAAATGACAAAAGGTTAAACAATTCATTTAACATTATATCAATTCATTTCACATAAAGTCAAATAGACATTTATCAAATACCAATATATACCTAAAACTACTAGGCCGGTTTTAGGATGTTACAACTCTACCCTCCTTAAAAGGATTCCGTCCTCGGAATCCAAAGTAATATCCCAAAATACAAGCATTTATAATAATATCCTACGGTTTTATTCCAAAAAATCTCATACATACGTGTCCCAAACAAAATTCACATCCAATTTGTCATACACTTCCCACTGTACTTAGCAATTCCAACTTCTACCTTAATACTTACAGTCAACATCATATTATATAGCACGTTAAGGGTATCATCAATCAATCACAATTTAACTAGTTCTTGACTTTTACTAATAGATCATCCAAATAGTTAGATAATTTTATCAATTCAATTCTTTAGTCTATACACATTCAAATTAATCTCAATACTCATATAGCAATTACCATTCATGGTTCTGTTAGCACTCCTCATGACATGAAAAGATGACCAACAAGCATAAGTTACAATATTATTTCCATATATCCGGTCGCGGTAATTATTTCAAGTCTTAGATGCCTACTCGTTGTTTCCTTTATTCTACAAAAATTCTCAATCTTGCACAATTCAACTTGTTAAAGGACCCGCAGTTTTTAAGACTTTCAAATTAAAAGTTTACTACCTTAATCAACTACTTTCAAAAATACACTTTCATCAGATACAGTCACGTCACTTTTGCATATACTTGCGTCAAAACTCATCAATTCAAAACTTTTCTCAAATAATCTCACAATCAATTCAAATCATTTAAAGAAAACTCATTTATCTTCAATTATTATTATCGCAAGTCAACTCAAAATGATCTACACATACAGTTTACTAGTCACTTCTCAGACTCCAAATTCAACATAGGAAACGAATGGGGTATTTCATCATAAAACATTTCAGGTCATTCAGACATTTAATCGTTATAACAAAAGCAAACATCAATTTATTCATACTGGTCAGGAATTACTATTATCACTTTACAAGTCACTACATGTGACCTGACAGGTCACGATTTAAGTTTTATCATTACACATAACAAACACTAGTCCTACCCGGACTATTCAATTCACGTCTATAAATACATCCATTTTAATCACAAGCTTTACATCAAAGCCATTCACAACAATTATTGAAAACCAAATTTACCTATAGTCACATATATTGTGACCTATACCGGCCTACAACCAATTCATTGGTTACTTTCTAGACTCTAAAAGTAACAATCAATCATTTATTTTACTTCAAGTGACATAAAACACCAAAAGTACACAGTTCAGTTTATGACAGAATTTCACAACTCCAAGGTAAGCAGTTCACTCAAGCATCAATTTACACATGCCCGAGTACGGATACATACATGCAAAATTTTCTCTACAAAATATAAGTACAGTACCGAGTTTCATAAGACATACCCGTATCATCATCAGAGGTGGTGTCATCTTCCACTGTCATCCAGAAAGCCCTACCCGGGGGCGACGATTGACCCTTCCTCTTTTGCCCCGCGAACGACCCACCGCCCGAACCGGAACCCGAACTCTCTCTCGATGGATAAACACCCGATCTATGACCCTCTTTCTTACAGTTCCAATAAACACTACAAGGAAATTCACAATAATCTCCCGTGTGTCCTACTGTCCCACATCGGACACATCGCACAGTCTGATGGCTACACGGTCCTGAATGAAAATTTCTACAATTATTACACCATTGAGTCCTTTGAGAATTCTTTTCTGCAGTCGATGAAGATTTCCCGACCACCCTAGTCTTTGACTTATACCCCGCTTTCTTTCCCAAGGGACAATCACCTGCTTCATGTCCCTTATTTTGACAATTCCAACACACATCCCGTGGAAACTTACAATCCTTACCCTCGTGCCCCAGTCGACCACAACTCTTGCACTTCCTGGTGTGAACAGTGCACATCCCAATATGAGCAGACCTACATTTACGACACCATGGGTTCTTTTGACCTGATCGGTGGACAGATTGTTTATGACTCATGCTCCCCGGCTGTTTATAAGCAGCTGGTTGTTCTAACCCTAGATGTGAGGGGATTCCCAAGTGTGGGTACGGGTAAAATCCTTGAGGTGGAGGTGGATGATTTATCTGACGCGGGAAAGGTTGGTTCATTTGTGGTGGGAATGGATAATTTATTAGTGGTCGGGTTGATGGAAAGGTGAATTGCAATGAGGAGCGGATCAAGGGGTTCATTTCTACGATGGTACTAAATGGAGTAACATGTGTTTGTGCAACAAAGTTTTGTCGTTGTAGTTGGTGTACCTGGTTTCTCAAAGTATCCTCGAGTTCCTTGTTTCTAGATTCCAATACTAGAATGTACTCCTCACTAGTCATTTCATTATCGCCGGAGCCCGATGCTCCAATGTTTCCGGGGTCGCGGTTCTCCAACAAATCATCATTAGTAGTCATTCCTGCTAAAAACACAACATCTCACCAAGGCTTAGTTTTAAATCGTTAGTAACTACATACTAACTACAACTAACTTCATTCACCGTTGCTCTAATCCCGCTCGTCTGGAATGCCCGACCAAACTCGAGCCACGATTTGGGAATGAAACACCTAAACGTGTATCCATCGCCAAACCGAAGCTCTGATACCAAGTTGTAACACCGCAAAATTTAGAAACCGGTTTTTTTTTTAAAGGTGTGCGGAAGCATAAAGATAATAATAAGTTCTAGGTTTAGGTTTACAATCCAAACGTCCCAAAATAACAAGGTTGTTTAAACGGTGTCACTTAACAAAAAGGCTCATTTTACAAAACATATCAAATTGAGCTTGGTCATCCATTCCGTCCAAGGCACCAATCATCCTGAAAAGAGTCAACGGGGGAGGGATTAGCACAAAGCTAAGTGAATGAACATAATCTACAAATTATGTAAAGCTCTCCACGATCGATAATCCACTTAACCACTTGATCACTTAACCACTGTTCCACTTAACCGTGTAACCTCTTGATTCAGGTAACCACTGTTCCACTAATTCACTAATTGTTCAAGAAAATTGGGGTCCTGCCGGAGCCTTTAACCATTGTTGGCCTAACAATGGTAACTGATGGCCTGTACCCGACTCCCCAGTAAACCCCCTTACGTGTAATGCATACAGGTAAGGTCCATTCCACCCATTAGTCGGTACACCATGCCAGCCGTTATCCCTCCGACACTGACTTCTCAAAACCTCGGTCACCTAGTTCAAACCGAGTTGTTGCCACTACTGAAGCCAAGCCTCCTCAAATATGTGCACATAACCTATTTATCTTAACACACTCAAATAGGTACCAAACAAGCAAGCGAGATACAAAAAATTGCGTCGTGACCATCGCAGGCAACTTCATGTCGCGAACTCACGTTCGCGTTCGTGAAGTGGCCCGCGAGGAGTTCACGTTTTGATCCCCAACTCTCTGTCTATAGTTCACGGCCGTGAACCAAAGTACACGGCGCGAACTCCCTGGTTCAGCACCGTTTTCCTGCATTTTCCCATAAGTATGCAAATACCAAACCAATTGCAACTAAACACAAGTTGGAGGTTAAATCCACTCACCGTAACCTTCAATCCCGTAACTCAGTGAGCTAATATCACTGAGTCTCCTCCTCGGTTCCTGTAACAAGTATACCGAATTAGTAACAAACTCACTGAATTGTCACAATAGTCAAACTTAACAATTAGCAATACAAGACTCATAAAATACACATTTTATGGCATTTACAACCAGCCTAAGATTACCAACATATCAACGAGTCATCTATGACCATCTTACCAAATTATCACAAGTAGTTGGCCCAAACGGGTCAAAACCCGAACATAATTTTACACTTACAAAACTCCACCATTTAGCACCCATTTACTACAACTAACAAGTCATAATCATGTAACAGTTCATCAAGTCCATAACTACCAATAATCCGTGTATTTTACTTCCAAATTACTAGTTCATCATTTTCACCAAAACATCCAAACACTAGTTGGTTCATTTCTCAAATCCACCAATACTTGGTTGAATACAACTAACATATTTAACATGTCATTTTAACATAACTAGACATAAAATCCATAAAACATATAAATGACATTTTAGTCCAACTAGCCATACCAACACCATTACTAGATCATAATGTGGACATAAAACCCGTATAACCTTTTTTTTAACTAACAATTTCATCATCTCAAGTCACAATCCACCATCTTAACATTTAATAATTTCAACATATTAGTTTAACCTAAACTAACCATAAAAACCATAAAAATCCAAGGTTCCAAGATTTGGAAGAAGCTTCATCTTCCTCATGACTCCATTAATGGAGGTTGAAGATGAACTTCAACAATTCAAGGTTCCAACAACAAGTAATACATACAATACATGTAAAAGCTTATATAAACACATAATAACAAACCATAACATCATTTAATCAATAATCATCAACTAATATAAAACCCTAGTTCATCAAAACCCAAGAACTATAAGAATAACCAACAAGGAACACTTTCTTACCTAAATGCTTGCACAAACTCGAGATTTAAGCTAGATGTGAAGAGATTTGAGCTATGTTTCTTCAAAAAGTGCCAAGAACACAAATGGGTGTTTAGGTGGTTATTTTTTTTGTTAAGAAAGAAATGCAAGAAGAAAAGATGAGGATAAGGTCTCACCCTTATCCTCCACATCCGTCCAACATGAGGGGAGGGGCCCACTTGGTTGATTTCCATATTTTAGCAATACAATATAAAAGGTCCGGTTCGTAGTTAATTTATTTAAAATACCAAACGAACTCTATTTTTAAAAATGAATATATTTTCGGAAACGAAATAAAGAGGAGAATCCAAAAATATAAAAATCATAAAATTATTTAAACATTTCAGAAATCGGATATTTTAATCCCTTGATTAAAATATCACAAAAGGACAAAAGGTTAAACAATTCATTTAACATTATATCAATTCATTTCACATAAAGTCAAATAGACATTTATCAAATACCAATATATACCTAAAACTACTAGGCCGGTTTTAGGATGTTACAACTAAGACCGCTGCCAACGCTACGTCCCAACACCCGCCACTAACACTTTTTTACCCGTCGGGGAGTGACGCCATTGGCACCACCCCATTCGTAAACCCATCACTAAATAACCATCCTTGTGGCGACGCGGGGGGGGGGGGGGGGGGGGGATATTCGTCGTAGCATGTGGGGGTGGTAAATGTAATATTGGGGGGGGGGGTGGTTGAATGTATTATTTTGTGGGGTTGAATGTAATATTTAAGGGGGATTAAATGTAATATTGGGGGTTTAAATGTAACATTTTAATATTTATTTTAAGTGGGAATGAGTTAGTGATGTGTTATGGTTGGCACGACCGTGTCAATAGCGTGTCAGTAAGGATGAGATGATATGTCGGTACTGATGGGTTTAGTGACGCGTCACGGTTGGGAGTGACCTAATTGACCATTTTACTTTTAAAAATCATTAACATCACTTTATTTAAGAAGTGTGAGAGTCATTACCACTAATCTAATTTAATTTAATATAATCTTCACTACATTCATAAATCATAAAACTAATAATAAATAATTTATTTTGAAATGAAAGGATACGTGTATATATCACGTGAGAATATGAGATAATTGTAATGTTTGTACTCTAAATAAAATGAAGATATAATCATATATGTCTAGCCAAACTGGCCTATCCGGAGAATGGGCCAATCTGATTGAATTCTTAAGATCAAATATGGGTAGCTGGCCTTTTTATTAGTTAAGGGCCAATGGCCCATGAATCCGTTACAGTGAACAATTATAGAAGGCCAGAAAACTTTTGTGGTCAACCTCGGTCCTCAAGTCCTCAAAACACATTTGAGCAAAAACAAGTTGAGAATGGAAATTAGATCCAGGAAAATTGAACATGTTTGGTTCTACTCCAGTTCTGATTATAAGGTACTTGGTCCCAAATCAAACCGAAACAGTTAATTAAGTTATGATCAAGAACATAAATATTAGCTAATATCATATTTGGGAAATTTTGGCTCTGGTTATACTTTGCCAAATCAGTATGATTGACTGGCAGTTTAACTGACACTCAACTAACAATGCACAATATACTTTCATTTTATATTTTTAAACTTTACAAACTTTATTCAAATACCTACTCAACCCAATCTCTTAGCAAAGAAAACAATGACACGGTGTTGAGGTGTAAAAATGATTTTTTAACAAACAACCGAATTATATGATAGATTCAATAACAAAAAATGTTAATGTTACAGAACTAGGTTGTAATTAACTCAACACAAGAAAGTTGCTAAACGGATTATCAAATTAAACTCACTAATGTTTTTTATATATAACATTTTCACACGAAAACGAAAACTAAAAGTTCATATACACTAATTAATACACATGTTGTTAAAATAAGAGTGTTTATTTTTTACTAATTCAACACTTTTAGTTTTGTTTGTTTTGTTCAGATTTGTCAATTCCAGAAACTTATGTGTAAATGAAGGTATGTTATTTTCTTTATTTTATACTTGTGGTTTGTCTTTTGTGTGCAGGTACAAAGTTAATAATAGTTGAAGGGTTATAGTGTAACTTTTGTAATAGTTGTTATTTAGTGGCTGAGAGAGAGAGTCAGATTTACTTTTCAACTTTTTGGTTTTTCACTCAATTGTCTTCTCTCTCTCTCGTTTTAGGGTTTTGTTCATCTGTAATTTGTTCAAATAATTCTTGAACGTTTTAGATTCAATTTCTGAGTGTTTGAGAGTTTGTAGTGAGTTTTCTGTTGTAACTCGTTTCATTAACCATTGCATTAATAAAAGGATGCATTAGGTTGGCTAATTCTGTGTTTGTATTCAGATCTGTTAGATCTGTAGTTTTGTACATGGTATCAGAGCTAGCGTTGCTCGAATCTGGTTGATTTGGTGTTCGTTCTGAAACAGTTGAGTCTCGATTCGGTTCTTCGATTGATTAGTTCGTGATTCCGTGGATTTAGAGTTCGATCTTGAGAACTCGCTGTTTTTCGCTGAAGATTAACTGAGATTTTCGCTCGTCTTCATCGATTATTAAGATCCTGGTTAGTCGGTGGTTTATTCGTCAAAAATTAGGGTTTTGGTTTTCTGAAAACCCTAACTCTTGAAGATTCTGTTGATTTTGTGGTCTTATCTGGTTGATTCCGCTGCGATTTATGGTCTTGATTATTCGAGACACTCTGGATTAATCACTGTAACTCCCTCTTTACCTACTCTGAGGTCGTAGCAAGTAACTTCGTTGATCTGTGAAACGAAGAGCTTGACCTACACCAGAGATCCTAACTGGTTTGTCTGAATCTGTGATTAATTTTGATATTTTTGTTGTTAATAACTTTGCCGTGTAGAAGAGAAGGAACTGAGTTATGCATGTCCAGACTTCATAGAAAGTTTCTGGAATCTTGCCTCTGATTTAGTTTTCCTTATTAGGTTCTTTTTTGGCTGGTTTTGTTATCTGTGTTTTTGTGATCTGTTTTCCCTTTGCTTCTTATTTGGTTGTGTTTATGCTTAATATTTTTGGTGGAGATATGGCTGATCAAAATGAAATTACCTTAATAAATAAACTTGATTTTAGTGATCCATTATACTTACATGCTAGTGATACTACCGGAGTTCCATTGATTAGTCTTAAACTTAAAGGTACTGAAAACTACAATGTTTGGAGTAGATCTATATTACTTGCCTTAGAAACTAAAAACAAAGTAGGATTTATTGATGGTACATGTGTTAAAAGCTTAACTAATGATGTTCTAGCAAGACAATGGGATAGGTGTAATTCAGTGGTCTTATCTTGGATATTAAGTTGTGTTTCTGAAGAATTGTATGCTGGTCAAATTTTTAACTCTAACGCTGCTGTTGTGTGGAGTGAATTAAAAGAAACTTATAGTAAAATAGATGGGTCTATTGTGTTTAACATTCATCATGAAATAAATACTTTGAAACAAAATGGAGTTCCTATATCTGAATATTATCATAAACTAAACTCTTTGTGGAAACAATATGATGCTATGTTAGAACTTCCCACTTGTCAATGTGATGTAGGAAATGCTTTACTTAACCATAATAAGTTTCTGAAGTTAATGCAGTTCTTGATGGGTCTAGATGATTGTTATATGCCTCTTAGAAGTAACATCCTATCTAGGGAACCAATTCCTGATGTCAAGGCTGCATATGCCATTATCTCTAGAGAAGAGTCCCATAGGAATAATTCTTCTGTTGAAATTGCTAATAAAACTTATGCTTCTGTTTTTATGTCTCAATCTGATAATAAGAAGAAATTTAATAAAGGACCTAGTTTAAAATGTACTAACTGTCTTCAAAATGGTCACACTGTGGATAGATGCTATGAGCTCATAGGATATCCTCCCTCATATAAAAAGAAGAATAGTTTTCAGTTGAAAGGAAAAAATGTAGTTAATATGTCTAATACTTCTGAAAATCCTGGTTCTACTAATATTGGTAACTTTTTTACTAGTGAACAAATTTCTAAATTGATGTCTCTTATAAGTGAAGACAAGGATGGATCTTCATCAAATATTAAATCTAACATGTCAGGTATGTTTTGCAATAATAGTAAAAATTTTAACCAAAACTTTGGAATTTTTTTTTAGTTCAAATACATCGCTTAATACTAATACTACTGCTCCTACTGGATGGATAGTTGATTCAGGAGCCAATCAACATATGACTGGCTCCAGTGTAGGTCTAATGAATGTTGTTGATGTTGATGGGTTAAAAATCTCTGTAAAACATCCTAATGGTACTCAAGCTTTCATTAAACATATTGGCAATATAAAAATAAATGAAAAAATAACTCTATATGATGTTCTGGTTGTTCCAGAATACTGTGTTAGCTTAATGTCAGTTCAAAAACTTGCAAAAGATTGTAAGTTGTTTATTGGTTTTGATGAGTCAACTTGCTATGTTCAGGATTTGAAAGCAAAGACCATTGTGGGGACTGGTAAAGAAATTGATGGTCTATATGTTTTAAATGTAAGTAATGATAACTATAAGAGTAATTGTGTGAATAATTGTTTTTTGTCTAAAACTTTGTGGCATAGTAGGTTAGGTCACCCTGCTGATCATGTTTTAAATCTGTTAGCTGATCAATTAAAAGTAGATAAGTCTAATTCTGTTTCTCCATGTGAGACATGCCACAAAGCTAAGCAACCAAGAGAACCTTTTCCCTTAAGTGATCACAAGACCAAAGAAATAGGAGACCTTGTTCATTTAGATGTTTGGGGTCCATATAGGGTGACTAGTAGAGATGGTTACAAGTATTTTTTAACTGTGGTTGATTTTACTCGTGCTATTTGGGTGTTCCTGTTGAAAAGTAAGGCTGAGGTGTTTGAGAACATATCAGATTTTTTCAATTTAATTAAAAATCAGTTTAATAAAACAGTTAAACTATTTAGATCAGATAATGGTACTGAGTTTATAAATTCTCAAATGAATCTGTTTTGTAAAACCAATGGTATTGTTCATCAAACATCTTGTGTTCATACTCCTCAACAAAATGGTGTTGTTGAGAGGAAACATAGACACCTTCTTAATGTTGCTAGGTCTCTTATGTTTCGGGGGGAATTCCTTTGTATATGTGGACTGAGTGTATTTTAACAGCTGTGTATTTGATTAACAGGATTCCTTCTTCTGTGCTGAATGGTAGATCTCCCTATGAAATGATATATTAAATAAGACCTTCCATGTCCCATCTTAGATGTTTTGGTTGTTTATGTTTTTCTAAAGTTTTAGATGATGGCGATAAATTTAATAGCAAATCAGAAAAGTGTGTTTTACTTGGTTATATTTCTCAAATTAAAGGATATAAATTGTGGAGTGTTGATAATAAGAAAATGTTTTTTTCAAGAGATGTTCAGTTTTATGAGACAGTTTTTCCATACAAAATGTCTAATCTTGGTAAAAAATCTAATTTTGAGAAAACATATTTAAATCATTCTAATTTTTTTGATTTGCAACTTAATGAAAAACAAAATGATCTCCGTGTACCCAATGATGACGGGGGGTATCTGAGGATGATGGCAGTAGGCTTAATTTTCCTAGTAGTTGTGCTAGAGACACTAGTGAGGATGTAGCCACAACAACACATGATAAGAACAGAGTTGATGATAGGTTTAATTTTCCTATTAATTCTTCTAGACAAACTAGTGAGGATGTAGCCACTGCAACTTCTAATGATAATAATATAGAAGGTGAAAATTCTGAGGGTCAAAATGTTTTCCATGGAGATCAGTTAAGGAGTTAAGGAGGTATGCTAGAACTTCTGTTTTACCTAAAAAAATTAGTTAATTTGTTCTTAATAACAATACTAAATATGGTTTAGAAAAAATAGTTAATTACTCAAATCTTTCTAAAGAAAATTTTTCCTTTGTTAGTATTCTAAATAAATCTGATGAACCTAAAAATTATAAAGAAGCTTCAATAGATCAGAATTGGGTAGAGGCCATGAATCTTGAAATGGAAGCTTTGTATAGAAATAAAACATGGGTCATAACAGATTTACCTAAGAATAGAAAAGCAATAGGTTGTAGATGGATTTATAAAATCAAATATAAATCTAATGGTGAAATAGATAGGTATAAAGCTAGACTTGTTGCTAAAGGCTATAGTCACAGGGAAGGAATTGACTATGATGAAACTTTTTCTCCGGTAGTTAAAATGGTCACTGTTAGGTGTGTTATTAGTCTAGCAGTTCAAAACGGTTGGTCTTTATTTCAATTAGATGTTAATAATGCATTCTTATATGGTGACTTAACTGAAGAAGTTTATATGGAATTACCTGAAAGGTACTTTGATAATGATACTAATAAGGTTTGTAAATTGGTTAAATCCCTCTATGGTCTTAAACAAGCCCCTAGGAAATGGAATGAAAAATTAACAAAAACATTAATTGAAAATGGTTTTGTGCAAAGTTAGAATGATTATTCTTTGTTTGTTAAAATTAATGATAATGTTGTGTTAATTTTGTTAGTCTATGTTGATGATATAGTGTTAACTGGAAATGATCTAAATGAAATTGAAAAGTTTAAATGTTATTTGAATTCCAAGTTTATGATCAAAGATTTGGGAAAATTGCAATATTTTCTAGGAATAGAAGTTTTGGAGTCTAACAATGGGTTGTGTTTGTCCCAAAGAAAATATGCTTTGGAGTTGTTGAATGAATTTGGTCTCACGGGTTGTAAACCTGTGAACACACCTATTGAGGTGAATGTGGTTATTTCTGATGCTAGCAATTCCAAGAATGGTGATTTGCCTTTAACAAATTTAACAGAGTATCAACGGCTTATTGGTAAGTTAATTTATCTTACAATTACTACACTAGTACAAAAATAGCTTTTAGCCACGGTTTTTTTTAAACAACCTCGCCACAGGTTCACATGTTCACGTGGCTAAATATCACAAATAATGTTCTAATGTTGTTTTAGCCACATTTTAACTAAATTATTGTGGCAATTGTAATTTAGATTTGAACACTTTAGCCACGATTTAACATGATAAACGTGTCCATTGCTAGCCACGGTCATGTAGCGTGGCCATATGTCACACTTTCGCCATGATTTTTTTTTTGTTAAAACATGACATTATATTGTGACGGTTAATACGTGAGGCGAAAGACAACATTTAGCCACATGAATCAACTACTTGTGTGTCCAAAAATTGGTTTTCATTTGCCACATGAAATTCATTGTTGTTGAAAGAAGTATATAGCCATGGTCGTGTGTGTTATGTGGCTATACAATAAACAATAGTCACTAAAAACTTTTCTTTGTCTGTATGGCTATATGATGGATAATTGCCATACACTAAATCAAATCAAGATAAAACTAAAATTGTGTGTGGCCATAACCTAAATAATAGCAATGGTAAAGGTAGAATTAAAATTGTGTCTCTATAATTAGTTTATAATCACCATTTTATCGTATATAAATGTGTGTCTACAAGTAGCAAATTGTCACGTTAATAATGTTAAATGTGGCTAAATATTATCTGGGGTCACATAAATGTGATAACGACTTATGTGGCTAAAGGGCAAAAAATAGCCATGATTAAGTGTGATACTAGTATTTGTGGGCATATGTGTTTATTAGCCACATGAAGTCGTTGTTGTTGAAAGTTAGTATATAACCACGATCATTATTGTGTGTCATGTGGCTATAGGACAAAATAAAGTCACTCAATTTTTCATGTGGCTATAACAAGATTATGACTACAGTTAAATTGATTATGTGTCTAAAAGCAACCAATTGCCTCGTTAATTGGTTTAAATGTGGCTAAATGTTGTCCCACATTGCTATTTGTATGAAAGTTGGGTGAATTACTTTCACTATAAAAAGAAGTGTGCACCAACTATGTTAAAGCCATTAAAGCTTGAGTCCCTTATGCCTTTCACGTTGTGTGGCCATTTGACTTAAGACTCGGTGCAGTGCAATTCTTTGGCCATTTAACGGTTTAAATTGGTTTTTTACTCGGGTTTAACTATTACCAATCGGGTTTGACAGGTCAAGAAGGAAATAATAACCATGTTAGTATATTTTTTAGTGTGGCCAAATGATATCAAAAGTCACGGATTAAAAATAATTTAATGTGGCTATAGGTTAAACTATAGCCACAATTACAAAAACCTTACGTGCCGATAAGAACTCTACGGTCACCCTCAACATAACTACACGTGACAATACACAATAGATTAATCACATTGTATATAAAACTATGTGTCTAAAATCGGGCTTGTAGTCACCATCAATATAACGATATGTGGCTATATGGTAACCATTAGCCAAAATTTACAATAAATTGTGTCTCTAAAAGTAGGATTACAACTATTGTCATTTTAATTACATATGACTATATGGTAACCATTAGCCACGGTTGTATGCTATCGCCACACTTTTCCATATGATATGGCCACTAAAATTTAGCGTAGCCATATATGCACTTTAAAACGCGAGAGAATAGACTACGCTTTTGATGTAAAATAAAACCGTGGCTAATTACATATGGCCACAGTTTTTTGTAGTGGCGATTGATGTTTTTTGTACTAGTGCTAGGCCTGATATATCTTTTGCTGTTAGTTGTTTAAGTCAGTTTATGCACTCACCTTTGGAGTCTCATTTGAAACTTGCCTTGAGAGTTTTGAGGTATATAAAAGAATCTCCTGGTAGGAGTGTTTTTTAGCAAAAGTGATTCGTTTGGTTTAAAAGCTTGTGTTGATTCTGATTGGGGTAAATGTTTGGCTTCTAGGAAGTCTGTAACTGGATATTCTGTTTTTCTTGGAAATTGTTTGGTTTCTTGGAAAAGTAAAAAACAACAAACGGTTTCAAGGTCAACAGCAGAAGCTGAATATCGTGCCTTAGGAGATGTTATTTGTGAAGTTGTTTGGATAGAAAAGTTGTTAACCGAATTGGGTTTAACAGGGATGTTGCCTGTTGATATATTTTGTGACAATAAAGCAGCTATTTTGATAGCTGCGAATCCTGTATATCATGACATGACTAAGCACTTTGAGATTGATCTTCACTATATTAGAACTAAGCCATCTGCTGGAGTTGTTACAATTCATAAAATTGAGTCTGCAAAAATGTTGCAGATGTGTTTACAAAAGGTTTACCTTCAAAGGCTCATACTATGTTTTGTAAAGAGTTAAAACTTTTTGATGTTTTTCAAGTATTGAATTAAGAGGGGATGTTAAAATAAGAGTGTTTATTTTTTACTAATTCAACACTTTTAGTTTTGTTTGTTTTGTGCAGATTTGTCAATTCCAGAAACTTATGTGTAAGTGAAGGTATGTTATTTTCTTTATTTTATACTTGTGGTTTGTCTTTTGTGTGCAGGTACAAAGTTAATAATAGTTGAAGGGTTATAGTGTAACTTTTGTAATAGTTGTTATTAGTGGCTGAGAGAGAGAGTCAGATTTAGTTTTCAACTTTTTGGTTTTTCACTCAATTGTCTTCTCTCTCTCTCGTTTTAGGGTTTTGTTCATCTGTAATTTGTTCAAAGAATTCTTGAACGTTTTAGATTCAATTTCTGAGTGTTTGAGAGTTTGTAGTGAGTTTTTTGTTGTAACTCGTTTCATTAACTATTGCATTAATAAAAGGATGCATTAGGTTGGCTAATTCTGTGTTTGTATTCAGATCTGTTAGATCTGTAGTTTTGTACACATGTAGAGATCAGAAAAAGCAGTAATTCATATACACATATTTCACATCAATTAAAAAAAGGAACTAATTAATTAAGAAGGTGCAAAACGATCCATGATGACAAAAATCGTTTCATCGGATACTTGTTTCTCCTCAGAAGCCGATTTTCTGCTACTAATTCTTGATCCTTGTTCTTGTTCTTGATTTCTCGATTTGAGTGATAGATTACGGTTTTTTGTGTTCTTCTTCTCCAACTGAATCTTGTCTCGAAGCTTTGTAACCTCGCCTAACCATATATTCACCATTGTCGCCATTGTTGCTTGATTGCTGGTTAAGTTTTTGATCTTGATGAATATATGATATGAATGAATGGATATATTTATAATATGGTAACTTGAGCAGGTGGTGGTGGCAGGCGCCCATTGAATCCATGGTGATTCATGGGATGCGAATATTATTAAAGAATAAAGAATTGGATATACTTTAAGTGCTAAGTGTCTAGAACTCTCGAAGTGGTCCTTCTAGGGATGTAATTGTAAATTGTAGTTACAAAAACGAATAAAATCAGTTAATCTGAGGTCAAAAGTATTTCGAATTATATTGATCGATTCTGGTAATTTGTTATCCACATGTCTCCAATTATTTCCTGTTTAATTATATTTAATTAATGGGTTTTGATAATGATGTCTCTGTCATGAGACATGCATAAAAGAAATTGTATATTCGTATGTAACTTACTCCTAAATTTTAGGAACTACCCCCATAACTTAATGTATACGTTTTTATGCACTTAGTGACAACCTAAGAAATGTCATTATCAAAACTCTTAATTAATATTGTTTTCAAATTTTGGCATTGTAAGTTTTATATTTAATTTTTATTTTTGAGAATTCGTTACGTCGATATCTCTTTTAAATTTTTGATCAAATTTATTTAAAAGTTAAAACGAAAAATTGCGATAGGGATGGAAATTTGGTTGACGGTTTAATAGCTGAAACAAGACGTGTCGGTAAACCACCAGCGCCAGCAGTAGCACCGACCAATTCAAAAAAAATTTGAACACTAGATTATATCAATTATTATTTAATTTAAAAAACGAGTTTTGTTAATGACAGCCCTTAGGACTGTCATTAAAAGGTAGTTACATGCATAAAACGTTTGTACTTTTATTGATGGTGGTTTATTCCTAAAATGCATGGGCGGTTATTTATTATTGTACAAATTTTTAATGCGTGTTATGGGATCTTATTAACAGCCCTTAGGGCTGTCATTAAAATTACAATAATAATTTTATTTCCGTAAGATTTTGTAGCCGTGGTGCTTTTGACCAATGACTAACAAAAAATTATAGTAATCCCTGTTCACAAACAAGTTTCTCAAGTTATTATCTTACAATATTTTTTTATTTAAATTTTAATAATAATATCTCTTAAATTGTTATTAAAGTGTTAAAACATATATGTATAATTTATAGTGAAATGTTTAAGGTATTCTATTAATTTTATCTAGTCTCAAGGTACATTTATTAGCCCTTGGATCAAGAAAAATTAATGGTCAATATCAAGATTTAAAACCACCACCACCACTACAAGCACATGTGCTTCTCCGGTGGCCGGAGACGGCGGCCGGCGGCGGTGGACGGCGGCGATGGGCGGCGGAGGACGGCGGCCGGAGGTGGCCGCTGACGGTGGTGACCGGTGGTGGTGGTTGTGACTGGAAGCACATGTGCTTCGTGACTTGTTTTGATTTTTTTTTCTGTGTAGTGAAGCACATGTGTTTCATAACGTCAAGCACATGTGCTTCGTAATTCAAACACAAATGACTTGCTTGTAAGTTACATTTGTTCAGGAAAAAAAACACATGTGTCTGGCTTTATGAAGCACATGTGCTTGGCTTTATGAAGCACATGTGCTTCATAATGATATGTTCGTCACTTGTTTTGATTTTTTTTCTATGTATTGAAGCACATGTGTTTCATAACTTCAAGCACATGTGCTTCGTGATTCAAACACAAATGACTTGCTTGTAAGTTACATGTGTTTAGGAACAAAAACACATGTGCTTGGCTTTATGAAGCACATGTGATTGGCTTTATGAAGCACATGTGCTTGGCTTTATGAAGCACATGTGCTTCATAATGATATGTTCGTCACTTGTTTTGATTTTTTTTCTGTGTAGTGAAGCACATGTGTTTCATAACGTCAAGCACATGTGCTTCGTGATTCAAACACAAATGACTTGCTCGTAAGTTACATGTGTTTAGGAACAAAAACACATGTGTTTGGCTTTATGAAGCACATGTGCTTGGCTTTATGAAGCACATGTGCTTCATAATGATATGTTCGTCACTTGTTTTGATTTTTTTTCCATGTAGTGAAGCACATGTGTTTCATAACGTCAAGCACATGTGCTTCGTATGCTCCCTTGTGTGTTTAGAAACTCATGTTTTTAGTGACTTGAAGCACATGTGTTTCGTGACCTGAAGCACATGTGCTTCGAAGTAATATGATGTGTTAGTGAAGCACATGTGCTTCGATACATCAATACCACCACCACCCCCATTAGCACCAGCACCTTCACTGTCAGCCACCACCACCACCGCCGGCCGCCGCCGGCCACCGGCGGCGGCGGACGGCGGCGGAGGACGGCGGCCAGAGGTGGCCGGAGGCGGCGGCCGGCGGTGGCTGTAGGTGGGGGATTTGATCTTGACCATCTTGATCCAGTGACTAGGATTTATCCCTTGAGACTAGACAAATCCTTTGAACTCCCTAGAATACAACTCTCAATTTATAACCAATTTCTAAATTTTATAAGTTACTTCTTAATAAACTAATATTACGTATATAATTTTTATGTATTTTAAGATATTATCAAAACCATATTTATTGAGAATTGATTTTGGTACCATAATTTTTAATGGTCATACAACACAATATAAATTTCACAGCTAGCTGTACAAGTATATTAAGCATAGGATGCGGTACATAAATTAAAAATTATGGTAAGAAAATCACCTCCTCTATTTATTTTATCTTAAACCTTTTTTTTAGGGTTTGATAATTAGGGCTGTAATAAGACATGTATAAAAAACTTGTATATTCATTCATAATCGACTCCTAAATTTTAGGAACCACTTTACCCATAGATTAATGTACAACATTTGATGCACTTAGTGGCCGCTCTAAGGCTGTCATTATCAAAACTTTTTTTTTTATTTTCTTATAAAATTTTCTTTCCCTTATTAAAATAGTCCAAGTACAAATTTCTATATATGGATTGTCATTCGCAATCCGTTAGTATGAAATTGTGTCGAATACGATCTCTAATCATTATTTAGGGTAAAGTTTATATATTGGGTCGGTTGTAACAATAACGGTGATGTAGCTCATATGGTAGAGCGCTCGCTTCGCATGTGAGAGGCACGGGGTTTGATTCCCTGCATCTCCACTTCCTTTTTTATTTTGTTTTAATTTGTTGATTAAACGATGTACTCTGTAAAAAAACGCGTAATCCTAAAGGAACTAATTTTCTACATTACAACTTTTGATTTATATATCACAACATATAAGTACAAAAAAACACATAATTCTAGGGGAATAATTTCTACATTACAACTTGATTAATATATCACAACAGTATTACTTCAAACTGTATAAATATATGAAACATTAGTTGTGGTGCATCTATTAAAAGATATGATACATTTATCACTCTCTATAATTTATACTTGAGAATTGCATTTACAACCAAAAAGCTAATTTCATTTTACAGGAGTAAAAGTGAAGTACAAGATAGATAGCACAAAGTACAACTGTACACAACACGGATGACCATGGTTTCGAGAATCAAGGGCTAACGCAATCGACAAGCATAGAAACGGAATCATCGGAGTATGCCGGAAACACCGTAGACGGCGGTGAGTTGAATCGCTTGAGTAAAGCCTGTGCCCATATGGAGTACTGGTTCGGTACCTCCGGTGCAGATGGGCTCGAACCATGGTTCGTAGTCTGAGTCTGACCCTCGTTATTTTGTAGCTTCTTCATCTCACTGGTCCATATATCGATTAAACCAGACATGATTTTGAATAATTGATTGTGTTTTGTTTTGTGAGTATTTGATGTTTTAAGATGAAAAAAAGGAGATACGAATGAATATATAGAGTGAGAGTAGAGATCGAGACGGCGCACGTTGAGTGCCGGTGGTATTGAAATAGAGTTTGAAATCTATCCTACAAAACCAAACTGCTGCTCATGTTTTTTATCTTACTAGCCTATAACCCGTGATAAATCACGGGTAACTTATAAAAATTTTCATATTTTACTCCTCTAAAAATACTATATTTATTGAAAATTTTATACATTTGAAATAATTTCATAGTTAAAACAAATACTAAATAATGATGAAAAAACAATAAATAGAGTTGGATATTATACCTAATTAATATATTTGTTTCGACTCGTTTGAGATAAAACACAACCCAAATCGACCCATTTGGCTTTTAGCAAATAAATCACATTATCTGTTTGAGATAAAAACACGACCTAAATTGACTCATTCATAAATAAACGGATCAAAATTAATGAAATCACATGACAATGCTCGTTGTTTTGGATCTGAAACTTAGAACTTCGGCCGCGAGATGTTTAAGTGTGTTGCTACACGTGTACGCCCATCTGTGCATCATATACGTTTAGTTAGAAATGTAAAAAACTATTTTCCTACATTGCATATAAATTTGAAGAAAAAATAGAATAAAAGGAGGTTTAGAAGCAATACTTTAGAAAGGGGTTGACATTATGTGATATCTTGTATCTTCTTTTCTAATTCAGCTACGAGTGCTTGCATTCTGTAATGAAAAATGAACAAAATACTCATCAAAGACTATAATTTGTAATCTTATAATGCTTATAAGGCATATATACACTTAATTATAACTAAAATTAGTAAAATAACTATAATTAGAATACCTTTAAAAACGGTTGAAAATATATTAACTCATTAAAGAAGGTTAAAATATTAATATAGTATAAATAATCAACTTCTATATTATTTAAAGAAACATAAACTAAAGGTATGTAGAGGTTTTTGCACCTGAACCCATTTTGACCCGTTACCCAACGTACCCATCCAATTATTTTGATATCTCTACTATAACAGTTAGGGCATACAATTAATGTACCTGCTAAATGTTTGCCCAAACTTCATTATTTATGTACTCTACTTCATTGAGGAAATGAACTTTATAATCATATAACTTTTCATTGTTTTTTGATTCATTATATTTAAGGAAGATGATCCATCGGTGCCAGGTAAAATTTCTCAGCAGCTCATAATCCCCAACCATTCTTCACTTCACGAGTTTAGTTTTTAAACTGCAATGGATTTTGAAATAAAACTAAATTTGAAAGTAGAGATACCTGCAGCCCAGCTCACTTTTAAAGCAATCATATTGTGTCAATTTCGTTTAACAACTGATGTAGCTGCAGTTGTACCTGCACACACAGTTCAAACTTCCAAGAGACATATCAAAGTTTTATATGGAAAAACAAATCATCAAACAAAAGCTTAATATATGATAATGAAAAAAATTATCCTCGATGTCATAGTAGGTTAAGTCAGCCTCTTCTTTTAGGACTTGTAGGGTTGACCCTAAATACTTGTCCATATATTTTATATTTTTTTAAAGATGATTAGTGTATTTGATATGATAACAAAATACATACTAATCTAACTTTTCATATAAAATTATTTAGAAGGTTAAAACTTTTGAGCATTATAAGTACACTTGGGGAGATTTTTGACCCATTTCACCCAATTCATTTTTAGGCAATTTATTTTACCCATTTGACCCTTTTAATCACTCAATTTGATTAGTACATTATAGTTGTAAAAAGGTAAACTTTTTCCTTTAGGTATGAACAATAAGTAAGGTACATTTCCATGTAGATTTTAGAAGGGTTAAAATGCAACCTTATTTCTATACAATTTTACAGTGGCATTATATCAAACACTTAGTATGCAATATAAAAGACATATCGATCCCACCCATGTGCCATGATCTTTCCATTGATCTCTGATGAATTATAGCTCTTACATGCGGTAAATAAGAACAAATATTATGAAATTAACAACACTATCGCAATAATACCTTGGAAATTCATCACAAAGGGACGCAGATCGGATGTATCCGTGTTGACCAGTAACTGATGAAAAACAAACTATCGAGGATGTGGTAACATATCAGAGATCGTGTATGAGACGACAGAGTATGATTCAATTTTGGAATGTATCCAGAGATGTCGCCGGCGATAGGGTTGGGTATTTTTCAAAAATAGGCATGATCGGAGATACATTTTCACAAATAGGCTTCTTTCTTTTTTCGTTTTCAAAAATAGGCTTTATGGGGTCCCCGAGGCCGGCTTCCCCATTAAAACCGGCCACCGGCTTTGGCTTCTCTGATGTGACCACTGGATTGTGGTACTCCCCGAGACCGGCTTCATGAAGCTTGCCTCCCCGAGGCCGGCTTCACTTTACGCCCACCATAAATGGAGCATTTAATGCTGAGGCAATTGATGGAAATAAGGTTGCTGTAATATTTTCATAATATTAATTGTTTTGTAGAGAGGGGGATTGTATGGGTGGGCCAGGTGGCCTTCAGCCCTTCACTAAATTGATGGAAACATTATTAGTGTATAATGTTTAAAATGTTATAGAAAACTTTTTGATTTTTGTAGCAAACGAATTTTTATTTACAATTTTTATTACTAAATTACATGTCACAAATTTAGTGTAATATTATACAGTATAATAAACGTTATTCACCATTGAATTACATCAAAATTGATCTTTGCCAACACGTCAATTTTTTTGATCTCAAAATCTGCTTTTTTATAATTGAAATTTATAGTTTTCGTAAGTTATTGTTTTCTTAAGAATAAAATTCATATTTTTATTTTGTACCCGGCGCATTTTTATGTTTTGAATGTGAGAAATAGCTAATTAGCCACCAACTTGAGAGGTGGTCTGGAAGCTTACATAAAAGAATACTATAGAAAGAAATAAATAATATTGTATGGACAAAAAACATATATCAACATATAACTAGACGTGGAACAAAAGGCCAATGGCCTAGCGGTAAATGTGTTTGTCCCCAACCTTGAGGTTGTGGGTTCATCCCATAGTAAACATAGGTAGATTTAGAAGTAGATTAGGTTGCCGTTCAAAAAAAAAAAAAAAAAACTAGACGTCAAATTTTTTTCATAAAAAGCTTTACAATTTTAGGGGTAGTCTTTTAAATCTACCGGGTTTCATATGTTATCACATTATTCACACATAACCAAATATATAACTTTTATTTTTTTTAGAAAATATTTCAAACATGAATATTTTTTTCTTTTACATTGAAGATACTTATATTGTAATGTAAAACATGAACACGGAGTAGTAGTGAAGGGCTGAAGGCCACCTGGCCCACCCATACAATCCCCCTCTCTACAAAACAATTAATATTATAAAAATATTACAGCAACCTTATTTCCATCAATTGCCTCAGCATTAAATGCTCCATTTATGGTGGGCGTGAAGTGAAGCCGGCATCGGGGAGGCAAGCTTCATGAAGCCGGTCTCGGGGAGTACCACAATCCAGTGGTCACATCAGAGAAGCCAAAGCCGGTCTCCAGGAGGCCGGTTTTAATGGGGAAGCCGGCCTCGGGGATCCCATAAAGCCTATTTTTGAAAACGAAAAAAAAGAAGCCTATTTGTGAAAATGTATCTCCGATCATGCCTATTTTTGAAAAAAAAATCTGGGTATTGCTCCTTACTCCCTATAAAGATAATGGAGGAAGCTGGACGGTGAAAGCGTAACGGGATGCGGCATAATTGTTGAACGGAATTTGAGCGATAGTTAAAACTTTAATTTGCGCACTGGTTACTTTATCCAAATCAGACGACCAAAGGGTGAATTAGGGTTCAGGGTTTTACAGGGCACGTGTCTTAGATGAAGATGTAGACTTTTAGCTGGCATTTTTCTAAAGAATTCAAAAAAAATTTGATTTATTATATATAAAGATAAAGATTGTACCACGTTTCTAAAAATTATTACCATGAATATAATATTCCAATAATTGTTACCATGTATAACTGTAACTGTTAAATAGGGGATATTGTCATAGACCCATGCACACACAAGGTTTATGGTGACATGTACTTCCATGTCATTCATTAGGTGGCAGAAACTGTTAAGTGGCTTTTAAAAAAATGACATGTGGCTTTATTAATAAGGGTAGAAATCAAAAAAAGTCTCCTTTTATTATATACTAGCCTATAACCCGTGATAAATCACAAGAGGCTTATAGATAATTTTATTATAAAAATTCAAAGTAATAAATATGTCAAACAACAAGGAAAACCTTGCATAAAAAGAATCATAACATGAAACAAAAGTTTGCATTAGATGAAATAACACAAAAGGCTCATTGTCAAGAGGTACACAACCCGTTTTCTCATAGCTCATTTGTCATCAAGAGTTACACAACCCATTATCATAACATAATTAACGTGCCTAACTATTAATTTTTTTTATAAGAAATGTTAGTAAGTCAAGCCAACATGGTCTTGTTTCAATTAGAATTCATTTTCACCTGTTAGCCAACCCACTCATCCAACCATTACTAATGTAAATCATTCGGTTAAGTGTTTGATCAATGCGAAATCTTTACCAGAAGAAAAAACCCTTCACAAAATTAGAGAATAAAAAAAATAGGAAATATAAATAATGAGAAAATAAGGGTGGAAAGTGTAGATACGCAAATACTTCAACTATATTTTGGAAATACACTGACAATTAAGCCTGAATAGTTCTTCACCAAACCTATATACATCAATTTATCAATTAATGAAACATAATTGGTAAGATAATGAAATATCAACACAATTAACCCTTTTAATTTCTAATTGGTTAATTTAATGCATACATCTTTGTAAATTAGACAAAATGGACAAAAGAAATTGCAGGTGCTTGTAGCCTTGTTTGTAAAAATTTTTTGGAAACGGCAAATATATTAAAAGACCCAACTTAGCAAGAAATTAAGAGGGACAAGACTTACAAAGACAAAAAAGGAGAAACACTCCGATCAAACCAATTACATGTAAACTTACTCCTATGTTTCAACCATAAGAAAGACATCGAAATAACATCGCCCGCAATAATTGTATGACTCTTCCGTATGTTGTTAAAAACCACGTCATCTCGAGCCTTCCAAACACACCAAATCATACATTGTATTATCATTGAGAGCAACTTCTTCTCTTTTGGACAATTTCCCCATACCGAACCGAATTCAATTAGATCAATAATCGAATTGAATGAGGGGACGTGTATACCACACCAATTAAACATCCATGATAATACATCCATACCAAAAGGACATCTAAGGAATATATGATCAACATCTTCAACCGCATGATTGCATAATTTACATAACGTAGAACCAACATTGATACCTCTTGTCTCCAAGCATTGAGCAACCGGAATGCGGCCTAAACCAACTCTCCAAACAAAACATTTTACTTTTAGTGGCACAACACTAATCCATGGCATATTTTTGAGTCAATCCATCTCCTAATATAGTGTACCTTGAATATTCCATCATTGATGGTTTACACGTAATGGAATCATGATTAGTATTTAAACTAATATTGGTCAGTAGATGTATTAACGAGCAGAATTCATCCACAATTAAATGATTATTAAAACCATTCCTCCATTCCCATACAAAGCCCGCCATACTAATACGATCTGCCACAACACAAGTTTTTTTCTTTTCTAAACCGTATAGATTTGGGAATCTAAACTGGAAAGCGATATTGCCACACCACACGTCTTTCCAGAAAAGAAAGGAATTACCCGAACCTATACAAAGTGAGAAAGCATCGTGAAAGTCTATGTCAAGCTTACCCAATTCCGAAGATACCTTGCATATGTTTTGCCACACTCCACTTGAGCTACTGTTTGCCATAATATGCATGGGTTTTGAACGCAAACTATGGATATTTGTTTCCAAAAACAATTATTTATATCTCGTAATTTCCACCACCACTTGGATAATAAGGCAAAATTTTGAGCTTTTAGAGAACCAACTCCAAGACCACCTTGATTTTTTGGGGCTAAAACAGTGGACCATGCTACCCAACATATTTTGTTTCCATTTTCGTTGCTACCCCAAAGGAATCTTCTTCGAATTTGTTCAAGGAGATTGAGAATACAAGATGGAGCCTTGAACAAAGAAAAATAATACAATGGTAGACTACTTAATACCGATTTAGCAAGTGTAAGTCTTCCACCAAATGATAGAGTCTTTGACTTCCATCCGGATAGCTTTGATTGAAAACGATTTACTACCGGTACCCAATTCTTTTTTAAGTTCATATTGGCACCCACCGGTACACCAAGGTATATAAAGGGGAGAGAACCGGGGATACATTTGAGAATATTGGCCCAATTATTTATTTGAGAAGGAGAAGCACCAACACCAAAAACTTTTGATTTATGAAAGTTCACTTTTAAACCGGAAGAAGCATGAAAACATCTCAAGATTCTAGCAAGGTTCACAAGCATAAAAAATAAATGCAATCACAATAAAATTTGTTTGTATTTATGGCAATCACAATAAAATTTGTTTTGCCTCCTAATAACATTTGGATGAGGAATGCATGAGGGTGTGACAAGTGTCAATAATGAGGTGGCCTAGAAATGCCAAGTGGATTTATCTATGTGGTACAAATTCAAAAAAAGCCTCTTTTATTATATATAGAGATATATATATATAGATTATAAAGCAATTAATAATTTTTAAGGAAATGTTAGACATTGCCCTTAGGGTAATGGTTAAGAAAATTTTGTTTGTTTAAAATCATTGTACATTAACTAATAAAAAACCACCCCCTTGAATTTCATTAATAACCTTTGAGTAGTTATGCATCTTTAATTGTACATAAACCAATCAATTCATTCTTAACCATTGCCCTTAGGGCAATGGTTAGCAAAGTCCGAGTTTTTCTAACGTATGCCCATGAGGCACATGATAACGTGTATTTAATGAAATGATAATTTCCTAATATGTATTGAATAACATTAATGAACTCTAAGTCCTACCATTTAAGAAGATGAATTAAATACAGTTTTATGTTTAAATAGAAATTATTGCTTAATTGAAAGCCGTTATCATATGCCTCAGGGGCATACGTTAAAAAACCCTATATATAATGTTATAAATATGTTAATTTATAAATATAGAGTTGTATTTTAGGAAGTCCAAAGATTTTGCATAATCCCAATGGACAAATCCTAACCATTGGATCAAGATGGTCAAGATCAAATCCCCCACCTACAGCCACCTATAGCCACCGCCAGCCGCCGCCTCCGGCCACCGCCCGCCGACGGCGGCGGGCGGCGGCGGCGGCGGTGACTGACAGTGAAGGTGCTGGTGGTAATGAGGGTGGTGGTGGTATTGATGTATTGAAACACATGTACTTCACTAAAACACATCATATTACTTCGAAGCACATGTGCTTCAGGTCACGGTTTCTAAACACACAGGGGAGCATACGAAGCACATGTGCTAGACGTAACGAAACACATGTGCTTCACTACAAGAAAAAAAATTCAAAACAAGTGACGAACATATCATTATGAAACACATGTGCTGCATAAAGCCAGTCACATGTGTTTTTGTTCTTGAACACATGTAACTTACAAGCAAGTCATTTGTGTTTGAATCACGAAGCAAATGTGCTTGACGTTATGAAACACATGTGCTTTATTACTTGAAACACATGTGCTTGGTTGTACATATAAACTCCTTTATTTTCAAAACAACTGTTATTAGTGAAACACATGTGCTTCTAGTAACGAAACACATGTGTTTCAAGTCATGAAACACATGTGCTTGGCTGTACATATACAATCCTTTATTTTAAAAACACATGTGTTTCAAAAGGTGAAACACATGTGTTTCAAACACATGTGCTTCCAGTCACGACCACTACCACCGGTCGCCACCGCCGGCGGCCACCTCCGACCGCTGTCCGTTGCCGCCGGCCGCCGTCTCCGGCCGCCGGAGGTGGGTGGGGTATTGATGTATTGAAGCACATGTATTTGTATGGTTTGAATCTTGATCTTAATCTTTGACTTTTTCTTGATCTAATGACTATTAATTGTCCCTAGGGACTAGCTAAAATTCTTGGACTACCTTCAACATTTAACTATAAATATAATATATGTTTTTTTCAAACCTGCCGCCAAATGTGGAAACATGCTCATTATTTATCTTAATATTTGGTACTAAAATCTAAATTAAATTAGCATTTTAGGAAAACTAGATAAGAGTGTTTTTTTCAAAATTCCAAACACAATCATTTATGTATAGACAGTTCTTTTAAATAATGCATATGATTAGTTAAATGATCATTTTATTGCATAATAGATGTTTAAAATGAGTGTCCAGATAATAAAACAGTACATAAATGACTAAGTTTGGATTTTGCAAAAGATATAACTAAAGTTGACCATTTATGAAATTAAAGATTTTTTTTTTCTTACGATGGAGATTCAATCACTGGCCTGTAATTGTGTCTGCCATTTTTATCGGTTAATCTTTGTTCTTACAATAGAAATATGCATCATTTAATCAAGATTAGCTTGTTTGATTTGTTTCTCATTGTTCTTGAAGAGTATTTGACTCCATATTAAATGAGTTCTATTCTTCAAGGACTAAACTTGCCAAACCTAGGAAACTTAATTAATTCCTATAAGTTTACATCATGTGGCGTTTTAGATAGATACACAAATTCACAATTCACTTTCTCGACTTCGACAGTTTCGTTCTTACGAACAGCTGCGCTACGAACGTACGAATTAGGGATTTTTAACCCCAATAGATTCTTATACCATTTATTCACTTATTCACTCTGTAAGTCCTTTTGATTAAAAGCTTTATAAACACTGCAATATTATAGTGGATTGATTCTCGGCTTACTCCGCCCGTGGTTTTTTCCCGTTTTGGGTTTCCACATAAATTTCCGTGTCTCTTTATATTTACTACATTATATATTTCGTTGTGTGGTTGATTGCATATTGATAGGGTAATCTTATTCCGCTTATAACTAATATTGATTATATCGCTTGGATTCGGGAGAGGGTTTTGATATTATCCTAGTTTCATTGATTAGGGTGAAATTAGTGTGTCAATTTTTACCCACATTTTACTACAATTGGTATCAGAGCTTCCGGGTTTTAATATTAGTTTATTGAGATTATTTATCGTGATTAATCATGTCTTCGATGAAATATGATATACCGTTATTAGATCGAAACACTCGGTTTCCTCTATGGCAAGTAAAGATGAGAGATGTGTTGATACAAATGGATTTACGCAAGGCACTTTTGGGTATTGATAAAATGCCCGCTTCGTGGTCCAATGAGGAAAAGGAGATGAAAGATTTAAAGGCACTATCTAAAATTCGTTTGCATTTGTGTAACGATGTTTTGCAGGATGTTTTGAAAGAAACTTCAGCAGCGGCTTTATGGTTAAAATTGGAGCAATTATTGATGACTAAGAGCTTACCTAACAAGTTGCATTTAAAGCAACGGTTATTCAATCTTAAGATGATGGAAGAGAGTTCTTTAGCCGAACACGTATCCACTTTCAAAGAGTTAGTAGGTAACTTGGAAAATATGGATGTTGAATATGATGATGAGGATTTGTCTTTATTTTTATTGTCATCTTTGCCCGAATCTTATACTAATTTTCGTGATACTATTATTTATAGTCGTGACACTCTTGTTTTAGATGAAGTTCTTACAGCTTTAGATTCAAAAGAAAAGATGAAACATATTACAGGTGGTGGTTCAAGTGACGTGAAAGCCGAGGGTTTAAATATTAGAGGAAGATCGACAAATAGAGGTAAAACCTCTCAATACTCTAATAGACCGAGATCGAAATCTAAGGTGAAACGAAAGTTTTGCACCTATTGTCGCAAGAAAGGGCATATTATCGATGATTGCATTAAGTTGAAGATTAAAGAGAAATCAACAGCAAATGGTAAACAAGGTAATACTTCGGGTGAAGCCGATGTTGCAGAGATTGGTTGTATCGGTGAACTTCTTACAGTTATCCAGATGACGTTAAATCTACTACAGAATGGATACTCGATTCCGGTTGTACTTTTCACATATGTCCCAACAGAAATTGGTTTTATACGTTTGAAGAGGTAAACCAGGGTCATGTTTTGATGGGCAATAATACTTCGTGTTCGGTTCTCGGACACGGCTCATTGAGCATCCGTATGTTTGATGGAGTTATTCGAACCATGGAAGATGTTAGATATGTTCCCGACCTTAGACGTAACTTGTTATCACTTAGTACTTTTGATGAAAAAGGGTATGGGTTTACTGGTGAAGGTGGAGTTATCAGGGTATTCAAAGATGGTTCTGACAAATTAAGAGCCAAACAAAAAATGTAACATCCCAAAAATCAGGGGAAATTTAAAATTTTTTAACAAAATAAAAGTAACATTTTCCCCAAAGTACAAGTACACGAAAGGTCCCACTCTTTAATAATTTTAAAACTAAACCATCTCATGGTTAAATGCGTAAAATAAAATAATAGTTTTAAAAACATTTTACTCAAATAAACGTTTGAAATCCAAATCCATAAAAGCTTATCGAGTAACAGCTCATTCAATGCACTTGCTCTAGTACCTGCAAAATGGGGGGAGTGTTTGGGGTCAGCCACCGCTGAGTGAATAATACCAAAATAAACATGTAAGTACAAAAACTCAAGTCACATAAGTGATCCCTAAAGACTCTACTCAATTCTCAATTACTCAAGTTTATTTCTCAGATTTTAATTTATATAGCGCGCCGGTGTGACTTGGGCTGAGAGATCAACCTCGGCCCGCCTCACACCACTCAAGGCTCAACACCTGTACTCTTCGGTGTTGAGTCAAAACGTCTGGCACCAGTACTCTTCGGTGCCAAGACAAACATCTGACACCAGTGCTCTTCGGTGTCAAGTCAAGTATATTATGTTTAATGATTTAACTCAAGAACTCAGAACTCAGATAACTCAGCAAACAGATAACTCAGATCACAAATAACTCAGATCATAGGTAACTCAGATAAATCGCACAACCAATACTCAAGCTCAAACAACAAGACAATTCATAACATATAACACATAATCATGAATCGAAAGTAAGTACAAGTTTATAGTGAGATTACCCACCTCGAATAGACGTATGCTCCTAAATATCCTTGGTGCAGAAGATCGTCTCTTATCAGGTCCTAGAAGGCCCTACATAACACAATGAAGCTCGGGTTAGGAATAGACTCGGGGTAGTTTCAGCAGAAACTAAACAACACTCAGCACTCTCACAGGAACGGTCATAACTCCCAAACCGTTCATTAGATTTGTCCCAAATTTTTACAACAATTAGAAAACTCAGAAAGCTACAAATCATCAGAAGGCCCGGAAACTCAAAAACGAACAGAAAGGTCTCGAAACAGTCTCACAACTCAGCCCCATCGCATATATGAAATTTCTAACAGCAACAGATTAGAATAGGGATAACTTTTAGACGGAAAATCAGATTAACGAGCTGTCAGCGGCATCAGAAAGAGGAATCAGAAAACTAGAGACCAGCTCGGGCAAAATATCCAGAAACGTATTTTAAGTGACGTAAAAACAGCACAGAATTCGGAGAACAGATTCTGATAAAACTCAGCATATTAAATAAAACCCGTTTTGAATCCCGACCTCAACCCGACAATTCCCGAGACTCCCGACAGCCCCGAAACTCATTTTAAATTTCAGAAACATGTTTACAACAAATCTAGTCTTTTATTTAAAAATGTTTCTCGATTTAGGAAACCAAGAACCTAAAGGTTCGGTTTCTGGTTTTTCGGTTAATAAAATGTTTAGCCGCTAAACTACGGATTTTATCCAACCCAACAACAAAACCGACACTCACGAAAAGTCAGTGGCTTAAAACTCAGATTTCCAAAACCCACCAGCTTAGCCAAAATAGTGACCTGATTTATAGAAAGTTAGGACTCGAAACTCAAACGATACAAACAATTAAGTAGGCACACAATCGCCCGGATAATTAATCAACAGAAAAGAACAACCCGAACCCACTCGGTCCGATATCAGCCCACAACTTCATAGCAGCCCTATACATCTCGAGTCTACACTCAATCAGATCATCATACGAGTATGGGAATAAAACGAACGGAACAAGAAAGAAAACGATGACTACCATAAACTGCTCATCCTCAATCCATGACCACGATCACCAACTCGAAGAATCACAAGTTGCTCGAACTCAAGCAATTTCGTAACACCTAACTGGTCAGAATCAGATTAGGGAATCAATGATTAAAAGAGTAAGCCAACTGAGAAAATCATCCTACCGATAACGAACACCAACTCTAGACTGCGAACTCAGTTTGGTTTATTGCCGGTGAAGACCTGCTCGATTACAAACCCAGCAGAAACAACAATCAAATGGTGGTTAAACACAGGTATCGGTTGGGAAGGAAACGAGATAAATAGAAGAAGATTACCTACGGATTCCCTTCTCGAGTTTGCAACCAGCAAAACGAATACTACACAAACTGCACTTTGATTTTGGTTTCTTCTCTAGTAGTCGACGATCACAAGGGTAGGAAAAGAAAAATGTCGGCTGGAAGTGGTGGGAGGATTAGGGTGAATAAAGAATGGGTTTAGAGGAGGATTGGTTACCTAATGTTCCTTACTGATACTTCAATAGCTCGGGGCCCATAGTCCGACTTCTTGACACTTCGGGGCCAGACAAAGGAAAACAATAAAAATGGCCCAGCCCTACCCTACTCTCACCTAGCACCACCGAAATTACAAGGGAAGTAAAGAAAAATACCGCCTTAAACCTCTACTCTTGGATCCGGAAATTGGCCCTTGGCCAAAATGGTCGGGCCTCGAAACTCACTCAAAACCGACATACATACAAAAACCGAGGCTCGGGATTTAGAATAACTAAAAAAAATAAATAATAATAAACGCTTAATAAATAACTACAAACCGCCACACATTTAATAATTATAACTACTCAATAACTCACAAGACGATCCGCATTCGTTACTAAAATCACAACTTAATTATCATATAATTTAAATTAATTTGAAAGTAATATTTAATTACTTAAAAAAATTTCAGGGCGTTACAAAAAACCTCAAATCTCTATTTTCTTGACGGTCAAACTATTACTAGTGATGCATCTGTTGTTTCAAAATCCTTATCTGATGCAGATCAATCTAGTCTTTGGCATCTTCGACTAGGTCATATGAGTATTCAGGGTATGTCTGAACTAAGCCGAAAAGGTTTACTTGGTCAACAAAAGATTGTCGATTTAGAATTTTGTGAAGACTGTGTTTATGGCAAGGCAAAATGAGTGAGATTTATGAGTGGTATTCATACAACAAAAGGACCACTTGATTATATTCACTCGGATTTATGAGGACCGGCTCGTGTTTCTTCTAAAGGAGGAGCTTATTATATGCTTACGATCATAGATGATTTTTCCAGGAAGGTATGGTCTTTCTTTTTAAAGCATAAATCTGACGTATTTTGTACTTTTAGAAATTGGAAAGTACAGGTTGAAAAACAGTCAGGATTAGTGGTAAAGTATCTTCGTACGGATAATGGACTCGAGTTTTGCTCAGAAGAGTTTAATGCCTATTGTCGAGAAGAAGGCATAACTCGACATCGTACTGTAGTCCATACACCTCAACAAAATGGTGTAGCCGGAAGGATGAATCGCACCATAATGGAGAAGGTTCGTTGTATGCTTTCGAACTCTAAATTGCCGAAGTCTTTCTGGGCTGAGGCTGCATCGACTGCTTGTTATATTATCAACCGATCACCGTCACGAGCAAAGGAAAACAATAAAAATGGCCCAGCCCTACTCTCACCTAGCACCACCGAAATTAAAAGGGAAGTAAAGAAAAATACAGCCCGAAACCTCTACTCTTGGATCCGGAAATTGGCCCTTGGCCAAAATGGCCGGGCCTCGAAACTCACTCAAAACCAACATACATACAACAACCGAGGCTCGGGATTTAGAATAACTAAAAAAATAAATAATAATAAACGCTTAATAAGTAACTACAAACCGCCACACATTTAATAATTATAACTACTCGATAACTCACGAGACGATCCGCATTCGTTACTAAAATCACAACTTAATTATCATATAATTTAAATTAATTTGAAAGTAATATTTAATTACTTAAAAAAATTTCAGGGCGTTACAACTCAACTCCACTTAAAATAGACTTCGTCCCCGAAGTCATCGCTCGGGAGAAGTTCAGGGTGGCGGTTTCGCAACGCAGGCCCAGACTCGTCCACGACGCACATACTGAGATAGAAAAAAAATATGACAAGGTTACGAAAAGAAAAGACAATTCTTCAAAGTGACCTACTCGATCAGAATAAACTCCAGCTCTAGCAAATGTGCATACAACTCGTCCATCTCTGGCGGCGCAAAAGTTAAGGATAAAAGAAATATAAACGAATGTTCTCTAAGGGTCTCGGTTTAACGATAAAAAGGATGTAAAAAATGACGCACAATAACACTCGTTACTCTGATGAAGATGTCTTCTTGCTCTCGTAGTCGAACACAGAAGCTGCACCCAGCGGTTAACGTTGTGTTGAATCTCCGATTCAACTCCACTTGGATATTTATTACGCTTTGGTTGATGGCGACAGATAATCTTGGCGTGGTACTCGTGAAGGGTTTCATTGATACTGATTGACCACATGGGTCAATCTCCTAGTCACGTGGTTCGAACCATACTGACCAAGAACATGAACTTGTTCTTGACCGGTTAAAACCAACTAGCTGATTTAATCCCTAAATGCGGAACTGAGATTAAACCTAATCCTTAAACCCTAAAGGATTGGGATATTGGAGATCTAGATTAGATTACCAATGGAAGAAACCTTGTACGAAAAACTTGAACACACACACATGCTTGTGGTATTCGAAGAACACCAAGAACCCTAGGGTTCTTGGGTTCGAATTCGGCCAAGAAGAGAAGGGAGAAAAGGGTTTTCTCAAAACATACCTTATTGTTTGCTTAAGATAGATACACTGATGATGAACAAATCGAGCGATCTTCTAGTTGATCTAAGCAATGAACTTGATCTTCAAGAACTTGAAGAACACGAAGAACGAAGAAACACAACGCTTGTGTTCTTGGGGTGTGTTCGGCCAAAATCTAGAGGGAGGAGGGGGAAGATTTCGTGTAGGGTTGTAAGGGGTTTTAGGGTTACCCTAAGTCTCTTATTTATAGATAAATAAGTTGCGCTTAGGACCCTCTAGTTTAATTAATATCTATTCTTTAATTAAACTTTCTTTTTTACGTTTCCTTCCCTTATAGTTTAACTAGTTTATTATTATTGCACTTAACTATTAAATGTCTAGTATTAATACACTAATAATTCGGTACCCATATACACGAATTACATACTTGTATTTATACTTTTAATAATTAATTATATAATAACCTTTATATAATTTATACAACAATATTATCCAATTTACTATATGATTTAATAGCTTTAAATCATATCATGGATAATTTATAATTAACACACGGTATATTTACTCAACTAGTAAATGTACAAATACTTGTATTAATTAGTTAGTTAAACTAATCTAGTAATAAGTTAAACTTAACTTAATACTTAACTGATTCATAACGACTATTATGAATCATTCCTCTTTGTAGTATCATTGCTTATCTTGCTCGTATTACATGCAATCACCGGTGTGACCCTTAAGTGTTTCGTAGGCATGGATGTATCATCATAGGTTGACTAACTGTGCACATAAATCCTTCAGACTCCCACTTGTGCAAGTTTGTAACCTTTGTCTTAATGATACGAGCTACAGTGGCCTTCTAGATGGGCATGTAGGTAACCAACCCCATAAAAACAGCTTACGTAACCCAGGTATAGTTTTGAAAAACTCTTTAATAGCGTCTCCTAGTAAACAACACTCTGTCTCTACTTCTTGGGCAACTATGTTAGGTTTATCCCTTGCAGCATGATATTTGTGATAACGAATACGAGCATGGTAGAAAATATCAACTCCTGAATTCGAAATCATTTAATGACTTCTTGATTCAAACTGTTGTGATAAACGACAAAGAACAAATCAGTTCATTTGGGCATGGTCATGCACTTTCCAGTTATCTCATCATGTCAAAGGACCCATAAATATCTCTCCTAAGAAGGAGGTGCAATTGCTATCTTGTTATATTTCGATTCAAAATACAAATTCCTTTGTACCCAGTAAGGCCTCGTATGACAACCATATTTTAGAATTGCCTAAGACGAACCAAAGCACATTAGTCAATGTATCCCAAACCAAATACCTCAGGCTTAAGGACAATCCTAGTGAATAATACTTTTGAACTTTTCAACCATGAAGTATTATCACGGTGGTCAATCCAATATTCTTCGAGCTCCAACAGAATATCACCGATATTTGGTTTACACAAAACTTGTGTAGCCATCTTCGAAGAACTTCGAATCTACCACCAAATACCGCGATTACGTTAACGTCCCATCAAGGTTCCCACCAAGACGAGTAGTCACGGATTTATATCTTTTTGAATAAATAGACCTTTATTCATGGATGTTTGTAAAACATACAAATTCTGAATAACAATGATACTAACTCATGTATTATTTCTCACTAGGCATAGATATTGAATTATTACTGGATCATTACTTATTCTTTGCGTTTGTGTTGATTGCTCAATGACTTTTAATTGTAACTTTTATCACTAATTACAATTAGTCATTTATATTAAACTAAAGACATAAGACGAGTATTTAAGTATACTACTTCCTCCGTATCAAAATAAGTGACACAAATTGTCTTACACGTTTTTTGAGGTAAAAGATTAAAGTAGAGGTTAAAATAGATTAAAGTACATAGTTAGTGGAGAATGGGTCCCACTTTTCTTGAATAAAGTGATATTAATGAGTTTTAAAAGTAAAAGTAAGGGTATAATGGTAATTTCACTTTATTAAAGTTGATAGTTAGTGGGTATGGGTCCCACTATTTTTACCAAATAAGGAAAGTTTTGAAAGTGTGTCACTTATTTTGATACACCCCAAAATGGAAAGTGTGTCACTTATTTTGATACAGAGGAAGTATTACTTTTGTCTTTGCTAGATATTGTTCATGCAACATTTAGAACATGTTCTAGTCTTTCCTTTCTATATGATTCGGTAAACATATGAGGATTGGAAAATAACTCCTTAGTTTCTTTAATCTATAAAACTTGACTTGTAACTAAATCTCTTTTAGCTACTTGATTTGTAGAAATTCTTACTAGTTAAAGAAATTTCCTTAAATGATTGACTTGTTCACTGGAGTGTGAACATCCTATTAGACATGCAATAATTAGTCACAAGACTTGTGACCACGTTATTAGGTTTGCAATAATCTAATCAATGATCATTTAATTCTCTTAACTCTTTGGCTAACGACTTGGTAAAACCTTGTTGTTAATGTCCTAACTAACTTTAATATATTCATTAGTACCTATAGTGAATATGTTAGTCATAGCTCCCACTAAATTTTATGGAAATAAGCATTACTTAAACTACTACTTTTGACCTAGTTAAAACTTATAGTTTAACCCTTTAAGAATTAATCAATTATCAAAGTCATCCTTTGGATTTGCGAATATCCAACATTCCTTTTAAGGGAATTATGACTTTCATTGATTAGTGTATCTAGCAAGTATGAAACACTTGAAACGATACTTTCAATTCTTAAGTGTATTAGTATCTTTTAATAATCTCATTTAATGCCAAAGTCATTTCTTGGATTTCTCAAATATCCATTATTCCTATTAGGGAATTTTGACTTGATTAAATATTGTATTTATTACAAGTATAAAAGACTTGCAACAATACAATTTAATTCTTAAATACTTTAATATAGTTTGTCTCTTTTAAGAGTTTATTTAATGTCTAAGTCATTTCACTTGGATTTTGCGAATATCCAATTATTCCTATTAAGGAACTATGACCTCATTAAATTCCTTTATTACAAGTGTAAAAGACTTATAATAATACTCTTTAAAGTCTATCTTGATTATATCCAATATAATCATACTATATTAATACTAATATTTAAAACGCACTATCATAAGTAATTTAATACTTAAGATGTTTTAACTATGTTCACTAACTTTTGAACCTTATGCTTTTCATAAAATTTCTTAAATACTTTAGAAGAAACTTCTAATTTCTAGTATCTAAGTATTTGAGCTATCTAAAACATTATTTATCATACAACAATCAAACAAGTATAAAAAACATGAAATATATAGTAAATCAAAACTTGACTTACAATCTAGTCATAAAACTTGACTAGTGTAATTATCACACATGCACACAATATAATTCAACGATGAATTCTTTATTAAAACCAAAACCATTGTTTTAACATAATAAAAAATTATCCAACAAAAAATAAGATTGTTTTACTGAATCCATAAACAACTGAATTATAAAATCTTGGTGCTCGTGGAATCATCATCTCATGCTGGTCACCTTCACTTTCCATCTCCTCCTGCAATAAACGATTGCAAAAGTTATATTACTCGTAATGTACTTTACAAGTATCTTAAAAGTGAATAAGAAGTGTGGCTGTGTTACCTGAGGAACTTGCGTTTCCTCCACTACCACTTGCACCCTTTGGACAATTCCTTTTCCAATGCCCAGCCTCACCACACTTGAAGCACCGATTCTCGATCTTTGTTGTGTTAGGCTTAACCTTCTTGACCTTATGTTTGATACCTTTACCATTAGGCACTTCTTGGCTAGGATTGGTTTTACCCTTTCCTTTACCATCATGCCCTTCTTCATCGCTATCATCAGTTGTGCGACTCCTTTTAGAATTGGTCTTAATATTCAACTCAACAGCCTCGAGCATGGATCGTAGCTCGGGAATGGAATTATCCATATTACGTTTGATGTAGTTGGCTACAAAGACTTTGTAGTCATCTGACAATGAGTTAAGTACAGTGTCAATTGCTAACTGCAATGGCACGTGGTGACCAAGTCTAGTAAGGTTATCAATGTGCACTTTCATTTTCATGACATGTGCACCTACTGATTCTCCCTTAGCCATCTTGCAAGAAATCAACGACCTACAAGCGTAAAATGCTTGTCTTGGTTCATTATTTGCATCCTCGGCAGGGGCTTTCAACACGTTTCTTTCTCGGTCAATCCTATTCCTCTCTTATCTGAGCATGATTTTTAAATCACTTCTCCAATTGAGGAAATTTGACCCTGTCAATTCTTTCTTTCCTAGAAAGAAACGTCGCGAGAGTTTGTTGTAAGTTATCGTTGTGGTTGTTGCTGCCATCTACAAATCAAACCCAGTTTAATTAGTAATCATCAATAAACATTCTTTAAAATATATTATAAACCCATAATTTATATTTTAGGCGTAGGATCCATATATCACATTCTCGCCACAAGGTTTGGGCACTTCCCGACGAGACATGTTGTTTCTGGTAGGTAACATCCTTACCGATCGTATCAACACTTGACACGATTCCTAGGGGTCGTAGAATCTTTAGACTTATAACTTATTACAACCTTGTACAATCTAATTGTACATTTCTAAGTTAATAATAAAGTCTAGTATGTTTATTCTACTCAAGTACTTCTTGGGCCGGGACTCCCGATTATCACCAAAGTAGATCAGACCATCTAAGACAGTGTGATGTTCTGCGCCGGGACTCCCGATTATCACAGAACCTTACGCACCCTAACACTCGCAATGATTTGAATCCATATCTAAGGTTCTTTATCCTTACAATATGAATATCGTTGAACAAGTGAGGTGTTCCATTAGGTGGATAGTACTTAGATCTAAGATTTTCTTAGGTTTGTTTAAGTCTTGAACTAAACTTAAACCTTATTCCAATCTTAATCCTTGTTTAAAATATGTGACTTGTGAATTCTAGAATTCAACAAGACATCCTTTTTAAACTTTAAGAACTTTTCTTAAAACTTATAGTTTCAAGAATTTGTGCGTTTTATATGTATACCTAAAAACGAGGTGTACAAAACGTATCACTAGGTTTTGTGGAAAACCTTATTTAGAGTAAAACTTACTTATTTTATCTTTCTTGAAAAACTTAAAACACTTATGTTAAACTTTTAATCCTTTTACGATTCATAAACTTGAATCATAAATCTAGTTTAACACACCTAGTTTTTCATATGTTTAATAATGAAATCAAACATTGTTAAACATTGTTTTGACTAATTAGATTCGACCAAAACTTATGTTTTGACGACACATCTATAAACTTTGTAATTTTCTTGTGTAGCTCCCACTAGCTCCAACAACCATGATGGAACTTAAGCAAATACAATCACCGGTCTATACTTGGTGAAACTAACAACCTTATTATATAAATACTATATATAATAATTCTTAGTTTGTTTAAATATTTCTTATATTTAACTTGAACTGGTTAAATATAGGTTCTAAAGTTATCTTGTTATTTAACCCTTGATCATTAGTCTAGTATTTTACATGACTTGTAAAATACTTATATTATACTTGTATAATTATCTAGTTATAATAACTTATAAATTTATACACCTTATAATAATAATATATAACTTTGTATATTTCTAGTTCATCATATAATTTCAACTTGTACAATTTCTAGTTATAATGAAATTATAACTTTGTACTTTCTAGTTTTTAATTATATAACAACTTATACGATAACTAGTTATATTAATAACCTTTAAAGATCAAAAATAACATTAATTTTTAATGTTCCATTTAATCTTGTATTTAATATATACATATATATTTCTCTTTAAAATAAACTTGTAACATTCTAATAAGAATATTACATCTAATTTATACATATGTATTTTAACTTAATCTAATTAAAATACGTATAAACTATTTTATTTATTAAAATTCATTTTACCTTTTTAAATATTAAAAAATCCGAAATATAATATATAAATATAAATAAATACATCTTGTTAATTTCTTGAACTAGAAATTAACACTTCTTTTAATTCTCATTAATTAGTCTAACCCTAATCTTGTTCTTGATCAATCAAAACTAGGGTTTTGACTTTCTTGATCAAAGACATTATTTAATTAAAAGATTAATTTTAATATATCATATTTAAACAATAAACTTTGTTCAAATCCTAGGATATATTATAACCCTAATAAATTTATTTAAACTTTTTAATTTAAACCTTATAGACAATAAACTTTGTCTAGATTTCTAGGTTTAAAGAACTAGTCTTAATAAATCTATTAAAGTAATAATTAAACATATTAAACATAAACTTGTTTAATTATCTAGGTTTTAGATTATTAACCTAATTAATTGTTTTAAATCATTAAACTTAAACTAGTTTAATGTTCTAGGGTTCTAGATTATATCTAGGGTTTTTCGGAAAAATCCTTAAAGCCTAGGAAACTTTTTCACCAATTAAACTAGGCTAGTTTAACAAACTTGGTGTCCAAGGAATCCCCTTGATCACGAAGATCTAAAAAAAAGAAAGAATCTTTTTTGATCAATTAAACCAAATCTTGGTTTAACATACTTGATCCTAAATTTTGAAGATCAATAAATTAAGGAAAGAATCCTCTTGATCAAAAATTTTGACAATCTTGATCCTAGGTTTCCTCCTAAATTCCGAAAATACTAGGGTTAGGGAAAAGAAGTCTTTTGATCAATTAAACAAAACTTTTTTAATGTTCTTAATCCTAGGGTTCTTTTGCCTTACACGAAATTTCTAGGGTTTTCTAGAATCCTTTTAACCAATTAAACTTAACTAGTTTAACATGCTTGGTCCTAGGGTTCTTACCCTTTTTCGTGAGTTAAGAAGAAGAAGAAAAAGATGGAACAAAAAAAACTTTAAAATTAAACAAACAAACTTTGTTAATCTAGTTTAGATCTCTAAACCACCGCTCTGATACCACTGAAGGGTTTCATTGATACTGATTGACCACATGGGTCAATCTCCAAGTCACTTGGTTCGAACCATACTGACCAAGAACATGAACTTGTTCTTGACCGGTTAAACCCAACTAGCTGATTTAATCCCTAAATGCGGAACTGAGATTAAACCTAATCCTTAAACCCTAAAGGATTGGGATCTTGGAGATCTAGATTAGATTACCAATGGAAGAAACCTTGTACGAAAAACTCGAACACACACACATGCTTGTGGTATTCGACGAACACCAAGAACCCTAGGGTTCTTGGGTTCGAATTCGGCCAAGAGGGAGAAGGGAAAAAAAGGTTTTCTCAAAACATACATTGTTGTTTGCTTAAGATAGATCCACTGATGATGAACAAATCGAACGATCTTCTAGTTGATCTAAGCAATGAACTTGATCTTCAAGAACTTGAAGAACACGAAGAACGAAGAAGACAACGCTTGTATTCTTGGGGTGTGTTCGGCCGAAATCTAGAGGGAGGAGGCGGAAGATTTCGTGTAGGTTTGTAAGGGGTTTTAGGGTTACCCTAAGCCTCTTATTTATAGATAAATAAGTTGCGCTTAGGACCCTCTAGTTTAATTAATATCTATTCTTTAATTAAACTTTCCTTTTTATGTTTCCTTCCCTTATAGTTTAACTAGTTTATTATTATTGCACTTAACTATTAAATGTCTAGTATTAATACACTAATAATTCGGTACCCATATACACGAATTATATACTTGTATTTATACTTTTAATAATTAATTATATAATAACCTTTATATAATTTATACAACAATATTATCCAATTTACTATATGATTTAATAGCTTTAAATCATATCATGGATAATCTATAATTAACACATTGTATATTTACTCAACTAGTAAATGTACAAATACTTGTATTAATTAGTTAGTTAAACTAATCTAGTAATAAGTTAAACTTAACTTAATACTTAACTGATTAATAATGACTATTATGAATCATTCCTCTTTGTAGTATCATTGCTTATCTTGCTCGTATTACATGCACTCACTAGTGTGACCCTTAAGTGTTTCGTAGGCATGGATGTATCATCATAGGTTGACTAACTGTGCACATAAATCCTTCAACTCGGTCGTCCAACCCTTGCTCGCAATCATACTCGGCCCTCCAACAATTTATCACTTTTACATTCTATTAACATATAAAATCTTATTATTGGCAATCTCTACCAATAAGTGGTATCTCAAGGTCCTCTACTCTATAGGACATTAGTTTGTTTTAAAGCAAAATAAACAAATTAGCGGTTCGCACCACTATGAATCACTACAACACAAGTACAAAATTCTCATAAATGTGTTTTATCACACATAAACCCCAGATAGTAGGCAACTCATGCATTTTACTCAATTTGCATATACTCAAATGCACTCACCTCAAGTATCTACAACTTGTTTTGAACTCAACGCAAACTTATATTATCAATTTAAACTCAAATCTCGTTTAATGACTTCTCATCAGTCAACACAATGTATATATTTACTTGCTTTTACGATTTGTCACGTGATAAAATTTAATTATCAGACTACTCGAACAGATAATTTCTCTTTTAAGCTGCGTTATTAGTGCTCTTGTTAACTTGTATTTAACAAATTCTCGCTGACTCATTTAATATTGCTCGTTCATCTCATTTTAATGATACTCATCAACTCATGTAATCATTTAGTTCGTTAATTAACTTCTCGCTTTGTTCTCGTTTAATTTGTGTCTTGATCAATTTGACTACTGTCCACTTATAAATCTCATTTTATTTTAAATTTTGAACGCCTCAATTAAATTTATTCTCTTTACTCAATTAATTAACTCGTTAATTACTTACCTCATTAATTCTCGTGTATTTAGTTACTCAGTTACTTCTCATTCCCAGCATAAAGTTTCCTCATTACTTTATATCTTTATTGCTTTCTCGATTTAGAAACTCATAGTATTTTAATAATATTTTATTATTTGATACACTTATATTTTCTCGTGTACTCATTTTAATAACTATTATCGATTTAGTAATTACTCAATAAAGCATAATATTTGCTGACATTCAATTTAATGGTTTAACTTGATAATCCCCTTAGTTCAATTTTAATATTTGCTTATATAAAATTTTCTCATTTGATTATTTGAATAATTTATTCGCTTAACTTGATTTAGTAGTTCTCCAATTGTTTAAAACCTTATCTTTTAAACTTATTATAATAATTTTTATCACTTTAACTTGATTTGAATTATTCATAAATAAATTCTGATTATTCTTACTTCATGATTTCTCATTGACTCATTACTTTTGTAATTAAAGCACTTGTTACTTCCCATTTGCACTATTACTCTTGGTTATTAATTTCCTACAATTTAATCATTACACCATAACATGAATTTAATTCTTCTCAATTACTCTTATAAATTCTCTAATCACATGCATATAAATTACTCGACACAATAATTTGACTCAACAATTTTCTCGAATGGGTTTAATAACTTCTCATAATCATGTTTTTCTCATTTAACTTGACTTGAATATTTCATAATAAATTCTCATATTTTAATAATCTCTTTTTATCTCATTATGTTCCCACAGGAATAATTTCTCGATTAATTAATCACTCTTAAATTATTATTATTATTTTTGTCAGTTATATGCAAATATATGCTCATAATAACACATAACAACATTTTCTCTTGGTAATTCTCTTAATTTACTCCTTACAAACCTTATTTTTCACATTTAGCTCGATTTATTAATCTCCATTAGCTCAATAATATGAATTTAATAATCCGTAACTTTATAATTATTCTCTATTCTCACTCTTAATATTGGTAATTTTCCCTTTTACCACCACTTAACTCCACTTGGAGAAAACTCGTCCCCGAGTTTGGAATTGGCACTCAAAATCTTTTATACAATACTCATAGAATTCATTTCAAACACTCAGTAGTTCAGTGTATGGGTTCTCATTTTTGTTTACACATATTAAGGGTTCATTTAATTACTCGATAATCAAATTCTTATGCACAGGTGTGAGTCGGTCCCAACGTATACTCTTTACGCCCCTCTCACACCCCTACTCATTAAATTTTTATCATTTTATAAAAAAAAAATTCATTGCTCATAATAGGTGTTAGCTTTCTCATTAGTCTTCTCATGGATTCTCACATCCTTATTAGATTTTCTCGGTTATAACTCATTACTCTTTATTAGTCTCATAATTACTTCTCTATCAATTTTCTCATTAATAATTAGTCATTTTATGACTCCTCATAAGTCAAGCTTGTTATATTTATTAGCACCACAACTTGTATTTCGCGTTACACATTCACGATTATCTCTTGTTCAAACCTGAGTATTAATCCTCATTTTGGTTTACTCATAGCATATTGGTATTATTATTACCATGTAACAATTTCTGTCTTTAGATAAAATTCTCATTTAGTTCGTACTGAACAAACCTCGTAAAATTTCTCTTGTCAATTAACTCATTAATTAACTCGTTTTGGGTTTCTCATCCCACTCAATTAGTGACGTCTCAATGTTCACAATTTTTATTAACTCTATTAGAATTTTGTCTTTTACTCAATTAATAGTCCTCCATAATCAAGCATATTTATTCAACACAATTATTTATTAGGTCAAACATATTGACTAAAATTAGTGAATACTTATAACTTTAAATATAATTTTCCATTTAATTCGTTTTAAATAAATTTCCATTCATCTATTGATTTATTAATTTCTCATAATTCATAATTTCTCATTTAAGACGAATTAATCATTCTCAATTATATCATTCGATTTATTATTCTCCATTCACAATTAAAATATTAATATGTCTCTTATTAATCGTTAATATTTTACTTGTTAATTTAAATTTAGCGTTATCTCATTGTTTCATGTAATCTCATGATTTCCTCGTTCAATAATATTTCATACCTCAATTTAATAATCTCAATAAATAGATCTCTTCATTTATATTTATTTTGGATAAATTCTCATTCATCATTGATTTCCCATTAATTTATTCTCACTCATTTATTTTTACTCAATCATTATTCTTTATTTTCAAACATTTATTTTTCTTTAACGATTGCTCAATCGTTCTTGATGTATTAATAACTCCTTTAAATCATTTAACGAATTCGACCCAATTTGGTTTATTGGTCTCTCTCTTGACATGTTCTGAAAACTCTTTATCACTTCGTGTTTGATGACTCTCTTATTCAATGGATTGCACTGTTTTCTCATAAATCTCTTTTAGTGATTTTTATTGTCAATTATTATATATAATAATAATTGGGGGTTTTCATGATACTTAAATGCTTGACCAATGGTCTCCTTGAATCCTTTTCGAAACATAGACAAGAGTCATGTGCGTATAATAATAGGGGCCCTCTATTATTATCAGCACCTACCCCTGTCATGGTTTCGAGCCAGTTTCAAAAATTCCACGATCTCCCATCCTCATACCATCCACATAACAAGTAATTCACATCAGCAAGTATAGTATATATATCTATATATAGTCGCACAATTCACGCTCATCGTGAGTTAATTCTCTTTTATTCTTTTAATAATCAATGTCACTCGCGACGTTTTTAATAAACGATATAACTCATAAATAAGTACTAGAGGCATAAGACCGTCGTGATGCGCTGCTTCTCGATTTGGATTTGGACTCATTTTAAAACACGTTTGAAAAATTCATTTTGAAAACTCGTGCTTCGACTTGAGTTTGGAATCCACCCCTTGTGGACCCAATTCTCTCAAGCCAGAGCTCTGATACCAACTTGTAACATCCCAAAAATCAGGGGAAATTTAAAAATTTTTAATAAAATAAAAGTAACATCTTCCCCAAAGTACAAGTACACGAAAGGTCCCACTCTTTAATAATTTTAAAACTAAACCGTCTCATGGTTAAATACGGAAAATAAAATAATAGTTTTAAAATATTTGACTCAAATAAACGTTTGGAATCCAAACCCATAAAAGCTCATCGAGTAACAGCTCATTCAATGCACTTGCTCTAGTACCTGCAAAATGGGGGGAGTGTTTGGGGTCAGCCACCGCTGAGTGAATAATACCAAAATAAAATGTAAGTACAAACAACTCAAGTCACATAAGTGATCCCTAAAGACTCTACTCAATTATTAATTACTCAAGTTTATTTCTCATATTTTAATTTATATAGCGCGCCGGTGTGACTTGGGCTGAGAGATCAACCTCGGCCCGCCTCACACCACTCAAGGCTCAACACCTGTACTCTTCGGTGTTGAGTCAAAACGTCTGGCACCAGTACTCTTCGGTGCCAAGACAAACATCTGACACCAGTGCTCTTCGGTGTCAAGTCAAGTATATTATGTTTAATGTTTTAACTCAAGAACTCAGAACTCAGATAACTCAGTAAACAGATAACTCAGATCACAAATAACTCAGATCACATGTAACTCAGATAAATCGCACAACCAATACTCAAGCTCAAACAACAAGACAATTCATAACATATAACACATAATCATGAATCGAAAGTAAGTACAAGTTTATAGTGAGATTACCCACCTCGAATAGACGTATGCTCCTAAATATCCTTGGTGCAGAAGAGCGTCTCTTATCTACATAACACAATAAAGCTCGGTTTAGGAATAGACTCGTGGTAGTTTCAGCAGAAACTAAACAACACTCAGCACTCTCACAGGAACGGTCATAACTCCCAAACCGTTCATTAGATTTGTCCCAAATTTTTACAGCAATTAGAAAACTCAGAAAGCTACAAATCATCAGAAGGCCCGGAAACTCGAAAACGAACAGAAAGGTCTCGAAACAGTCTCACAACTCAGCCCCGTCACACATATGAAATTTCTAACAGCAGCAGAATAGAATAGGGATAACTTTTAGACGGAAAATCAGATTAACGAGCCGTCAGCGGCATCGGAAAGAGGACTCAGAAAAATAGAGACCAGCTCGGGCCAAATATCCAGAAACGTATTTTAAGAGAGGTAAAAACAGCCCCGAATTCGGAGAACAGATTCTGATAAAACTCAGCATATTAAATAAAACTCGTTTTGAATCCCGACCTCAACCCGACAATTCCCGAGACTCCCGACAGCCCCGAAACTCATTTTAAATTTCAGAAACATGTTTACAATAAATCTAGTCTTTTATTTAAAAATGTTTCTCGATTTAGGAAACCAAGACCCTAAAGGTTTGGTTTCCGGTTTTTCGGTTAATAAAATGTTTAGCCGCTAAACTACGGCTTTTACCCAACCCGACAACAAAACCGACACTCACGAAAAGTCAGTGGCTTAAAACTCAGATTTCCAAAACCCACCAGCTTAGCCAAAATAGTGACCTGATTTATAGAAAGTTAGGACTCGAAACTCAAACGATACAAACAATTAAGTAGGCACACAATCGCCCGGATAATTAATCAACAGACAAGAACAACCCGAACCCACTCGGTCCGATATCAGCCCACAACTTCATAGCAGCCCTATACATCTCGAGTCTACACTCAATCAGATCATCATACGAGTATGGGAATAAAACGAACGGAACAAGAAAGAAAACAATGACTACCGTAAACTGCTCGTCCTCAATCCATAACCACGATCACCAACTCGGAGAATCACAAGCTGCTCGAACTCAAGCAATTTCGTAACACCTAACTAGTCAGAATCAGATTAGGGAATCAATGATTAAAAGAGTAAGCCAACTGAGAAAATCATCCTACCGATAACGAACGCCAACTCTAGACTGCGAACTCAGTTTGGTTTATTGCCGGTGAAGACCTGCTCGATTACAAACCCAGCAGAAACAACAATCAAATGGTGGTTAAACACAGGTATCGGTTGGGAAGGAAACGAGATAAATAGAAGAAGATTACCTACGGATTCCCTGCTCGAGTTTGCAACCAGCAAAACGAATACTACACAAACTGCACTTTGATTTTGGTTTCTTCTCTAGTAGTCGACGATCACAAGGGTAGGAAAAGAAAAATGTCGGCTGGAAGTGGTGGGAGGATTAGGGTGAATAAAGAATGGGTTTAGAGGAGGATTGGTTACCTAATGTTCCTTACTGATACTTCAATAGCTCGGGGCCCATAGTCCGACTTCTTAACACTTTGGGGCCAGACAAAGGAAAACAATAAAAATGGCCCAGCCCTACCCTACTCTCACCTAACACCACCGAAATTACAAGGGAAGTAAAGAAAAATACAGCCCTAAACCTCTACTCTTGGATCCGGAAATTGGCCCTTGGCCAGAATGGCCGGGCCTCGAAACTCACTCAAAACCGACATACATACAAAAACCGAGGCTCGGGATTTAGAATAACTAAAAAAAATAAATAATAATAAACGCTTAATAAATAACTACAAACCGCCACACATTTAATAATTATAACTACTCAATAACTCACGAGACGATCCGCATTCGTTACTAAAATCACAACTTAATTATCATATAATTTAAATTAATTTGAAAGTAATATTTAATTACTTAAAAAAATTTCAGGGCGTTACAAAAAACCTCAAATCTCTATTTTCTTGACGGTCAAACTATTACTAGTGATGCATCTGTTGTTTCAACATCCTTATCTGATGCAGATCAATCTAGTCTTTGGCATCTTCGACTAGGTCATATGAGTATTCAGGGTATGTCTGAACTAAGCCGAAAAGGTTTACTTGGTCAACAAAAGATTGTCGATTTAGAATTTTGTGAAGACTGTGTTTATGGCAAGGCAAAACGAGTGAGATTTATGAGTGGTATTCATACAACAAAAGGACCACTTGATTATATTCACTCGGATTTATGAGGACCGGCTCGTGTTTCTTCTAAAGGAGGAGCTTATTATATGCTTACGATCATAGATGATTTTTCCAGGAAGGTATGGTCTTTCTTTTTAAAGCATAAATCTGACGTATTTTATACTTTTAGAAATTGGAAAGTACAGGTTGAAAAACAGTCAGGATTAGTGGTAAAGTATCTTCGTACGGATAATGGACTCGAGTTTTGCTCAGAAGAGTTTAATGCCTATTGTCGAGAAGAAGGCATAACTCGACATCGTACTGTAGTCCGTACACCTCAACAAAATGGTGTAGCCGGAAGGATGAATCGCGCCATAATGGAGAAGGTCCGTTGTATGCTTTCGAACTCTAAATTGCCGAAGTCTTTCTGGGCTGAGGCTGCATCGACTGCTTGTTACATTATCAACCGATCACCGTCACGAGCAATTGAGAAGAAGACTCCATTTGAGTTATGGTCCGGGAAACCTGCCGATTATACAGATTTGAAACCGTTTGGTTGTCCAACTTATGCACGTGTTGACAATGGGAAATTAGAACCGAGAGCAGTTAAATGTGTTTTTCTTGGGTACAATTCAGGGGTAAAAGGTTACAAATTGTGGAGTTTTGAATTGAAGAAGATAATTATATCGAGAGATGTTACTTTTGATGAGACCACTATGATTCAAAAATGTAACACCTCAAATTTTATAACAAAAACATTTGGCCAAAATAAATCATTTTCATTAAATATAAGAACTATTCCCAAAATATGGATTTACAAAAACCATTAGTATGAAATCAGAGTATAAGTTTTGGTGTTACAAAATATATCAAAACCAAAGCTAAGTTTAAATCCAATCTAGTGCTCTTCTATTCTAGGCCCCGCATCTCTATCCATGCGTACCTAAACCTTCGATCCCGAACCTGAGTACATAGCAAACAAACAAGGAGTACGTGAGACAAGAATGTCTCGTGAGATACATGGGTTTTTTACCCATCAATAATAAAATGTCACATGTCAAACAATCTTACATATATACGTCTATATATAAATAGTCCATCAATCCAATATAGCCACCCTATTGTGGCCCTATCAATCTTACTTTCCTAGCAATCATATCTAACTATCGGGTTGCCCCCGAACTAGCTAGAAGCACATGTATATCTAGTTATCGGGTTGCCCCCGAACTAACTAGAAACAAGATACCGGCAAGAGGGAATCGCCCAATTTACCGATACCTGCCTTACTCGACGGAATACGTCCAGTGAGCAAGACTACTAACGTGGATGAGTCGACGGGAATCCACCCAACTGCCCCTCACTCCACACCTCATGACCGGGAGTCGCCCGTGTCATCACATCACCTCAATCTTACCATGACTCAACAGTCATGTCAATCTAGCTCTCGGCTATCACATCAATAGTCAACAAGTTAGTCCAATATTATCAATAATATATCACTAACTAAACCACTACAAATCTATACAAGTAAGCAATTAGACCGTAACAAAATTAATAAAACATAATTCAATGGCTATGTACTCAGTAAAGTCCACACGTACTCACCTTAGCAATATGATGCTCCGACCGTGTTCTTGACACCCAATCTCTTGCTTCACAATCAATCAACCTTCCAAGACTTCACCAAAAGCCTAATATAAAAATCACAAGTTGTTCAACATCACATTCTACTAATAATGTGTTCATCCAACTCTAGATAACACTTACTAACAAGTTTCCCCCAATTATGGTGATTTACCAAACCCTAGGTTTAACCAACCCTTAAGATTCTTACAAATCTTAACCATACACTTGATTCCGTTGTTAATATACCATCTACTAAGCATATACACCAATTATTTCACCATTAATCACCAACCCAAGAACTAGGGTTTCAAACCCTAGCTTCAAGATCCATAGATCTTGAGCTACAAAGATGAGAGAGTGAAGATATACCTTTAATCTTCCACTAGGAGTGAAATCGACCAAGGATTTGTGAAGAAATCACCCAAAACCAGCTGCTATGCTCGAAAATCGCCAAGAGAGAAAACTAGGGTTTGTGTTTTGCATTTATGGCTGAAATCCCGAATTTAATGCCTGGTCGGAAGAGTTCGCGCCGCGAACCACCAGTTCGCGCCGCGAACTTCCCTTTGTCGCGAACAGTTCCCGATCGTGAGCTAGCCGTGAACTTCGATCACCAAAAACCCAAAGTTTCTTTTCGATGTTCGCGATCGCGAACTACAGTTCGCGCCGCGAACTCCCCCATGCAGCAGGGCTGCAGTTTTCGACCTTTGTCTCGACCCGGTTTCGCCCATAACTTTCTCATACGGTGTCCAAATGACACGAAACCAATTTCTACGTGTTTTATATGATTTATCCATAATTATCATATTTTTACATATTTTATTTATTTATAATTTTCGGGTTGTTACAGAAAATCTGTAAACTCTTCTGTTAATACAGAGGAATCATCCGAAGCAAGTAAAGAGCAGACTCAAATTGAGGTGGAGCTTCCTACCTCTTCTACTACCGATCCGAGTACAGTTGAGCATCAACCGTCTACCTCGTCTGATGAGCCTGTAGTTGTTGAAGATTCATCACATTCACAACCACAAGCTACAACACCGTGCATTGCAAAAGAAAGACCGAGAAGACAAATTGTACCTCCTAAAAGGTACGCTCACACTGATATCGTTGCTTATTCTCTTAATGTTGCTACAGATATTGAGTTAGGATTTGAGCCAGTAAATTATGATGAGGCTATTAATTTTAAAGACTCAAGTGATTGGATGATTGCTATGCATAACGAGATGGAATCTTTGCAAAGTGGGATTTAGTCCCTACTCCGAAAGGTAAAAATCCAGTTAAATGCAAGTGGGTCTACAAACTCAAGGAACCGATTAACCCGAATGAGAAACCAGGGTATAAAGCTCGGTTAGTAGCTAAAGGTTACAGTCAAATTCCAGGTATCGATTATAGTGATATTTATTCCCCAGTTGTTAAACATACTTCCATTCGTGTATTGTTGGGATTAGTTGCTTCAAATGACTACGAGTTAGAGCAACTTGATGTTACTACAGCTTTTTTAAATGGTGAGCTTGAGGAAGAGATATTTATGCAACAACCTGAGGGTTTTGTTATTCCGGGCAAAGAAAATTATGTCTGTCAGTTAAATAAATCTCTTTATGGCCTCAAGCAATCTCCAAGACCATGGTATAAGAGGTTTGATTCATTTATAACCAGTCACGAATTCAAAAGGTGCACCTACGATAGCTGTGTTTATTACAGGAAGTGTGATGATGGTTCAATGATCTACTTACTTCTATACGTGGATGAAATGTTGATCGCAACGAAAGATATGAAGGAGATTCGAAAACTAAAAGACCAATTAAAAGCTGAATTTGAAATGAAGGACTTAGGACCTGCTAAAAAGATATTGGGTATGGAAATTTTGCGTGACAGGAAATCTAAATCTTTGCAACTTTCTCAGAAAAGTTATATCGAGAAAGTGTTACGGCGTTTTAATATGCATGAAGCAAAGCCTGTCAAAACACCCTTTGCAGCTCATTTCAAGCTATCATCCGCTTTGAGTCCTACTACTGAGACTGATATGGAGTACATGGCACGTGTACCGTACTCTAGTGCTGTTGGATCTTTGATGTATGCTATGATTTGCACGCGCCCTGATTTGGCTTACGCCAGTAAGCATGGTTAGTAGATATATGGCGAATCCGGGGAAAGAACATTGGAAAGCAGTACAATGGATATTCCGTTACTTGCGTGGTACGTCTTCTATGTGTCTAAAATTTGGTAATTCTAATAATGGGGTGCTTGGTTATGTCGATTCAGATCATAGTAAAGACTTAGATAAACGATGATCAATTACAGGGTATGTGTTTACTTTAAATGGTGGTGCTATTAGTTGGAAAGCCCAGTTACAGTCTACAGTTGCATTGTCCTCTACAGAGGCAGAATATATGGCGATTACAGAAGCTATTAAAGAAGCTATTTGCTTGAAGGGATTATTTAAAGAACTTGATGATGCAATAAAAGTTAATACAGTTTATTGTGATAATCAAAGTGCTATTTATTTGATAAAAGATCAAATGTTTCATGACTGCACAAAACATATTGATATGCGTTACCATTATGTGCGGGATATAATTGCTGATGGTGATTGTGTTGTTAGCAAGATTGATACTAATTATAATCCCGCTGATATGTTCACCAAAAGGCTTTCGGTAGCCAAATTCAATTTGTTTTTGGATTTGGTTGGTGTTTCTGGTCGCAATTGAGCCGTTTGGCTCATGGCGGAGGAGGTATTTTTAATTTTTCAGAATCATTCTTTTCTCTATATATACGGTGATTGCAGGTTCTTATGAAGTGTCAGAGTTTGATGTGGTGTTGGTTTTTCGTTTATGTTCGTGTTTCGATCTATTTCGTTTGCCGTATAATTTTGAAGTCAAGGTGGAGATTGAAGAGTATTTGACTCCAAATTAAATGAGCTTTATTCTTCAAGGACTAAACTTGCCAAACCTAGGAAACTTAATTAATTCCTATAAGTTTACATCATGTGGCGTTTTAGATAGATACACAAATTCACAATTCACTTTCTTGGCGGCTACGTACACTGACTTCGACAGTTTCGTTCTTACGAACAGCTGCGCTACGAACGTACGAATTAGGGATTTTTAACCCTAATAGATTCTTGTACCATTTATTCACTCTGTAAGTCCTTTTGATTCAAAGCTTTGTAAACACTGCAATATTATAGTGGATTGATTCTCGGCTTCCTCCGCCCGTGGTTTTTCCCGTTTTGGGTTTCCACGTAAATCTCTGTGTCTCTTTATATTTACTGCATTATATATTTCGTTGTGTGGTTGATTGCATATTGATAGGGTAATATTATTCCGCTTATAACTAATATTGATTATATCGCTTGGATTCGGGAGAGGGTTTTGATATTATCCTAGTTTTATTGATTAGGGTGAAATTAGTGTGTTAATTTTTATCCATATTTTACTACAGTTCTATTTTTACACTCTCACTTTTTATGTACCTAAGTATCGATCTTATTTAATCTTATTTAATCTGATTCGATCTTATTTAATCTCACTTTTTATGTACCTAAGTATTCGATTGTTTCTAGCGAAAAAAAATAATACATAATAGATATAGTTAAAGTAATTTCATCCTCTATATTTTCAAAATGAAGGAATTTTATATTCCAATCACTCTCTATCACTCCAATCCTTCAAATATATCACTCCAATCCTTCAAATATAAAGTGAAATGTTTTCTCTCTATCAATGAATCTTAGACTACGAGTAACGCACGACCCGACCTCCGGTCGCGACCGGCCACATAGGCAACCGGGACGCGTCGCCCCCGTTACGGGCCCTCCTCCCCGACGCGTCGAGCATCACGAACGGTCGAATAGTCGACCGTTCACCAACGTCTCTCTCGCTCTCTCCAACGGCTCTTTTTCCCTTTTTTTTTTAATAAATACCCAATTCTTTTACCAAATCATTCACAACTCTCAATTCTTTCTACACTTCTCAAACACACACTCAATTCTCTCAATCACCATCTCCAAAAATGTCTTCCTCCAAGAACAAAGGCAAGGCTCCAAAATCTCGACGCCAAGCAAACACTCCCACACCCTCTCAATCACCCTCGATCAACTTTCAACCACCAACTTTCGTACACCAAACAAATCAACCAATCCCACAAGGTTATCAAAATAATCCATTTGCTCCCCCCTACTACCCACAACCATACCGACCATACCCTCCACAACAACAACAACAACCACAATATCAACAAGGTTATCAACATTATTTTGGTGGGGAGCAATACGACCACCAAAGTTTTGATCCTTTCGCCGGGCTCGACCAATACGACTACCAACCACGAACACAAAGTGGTTCCCCCGCCACTCCCGCCGCGCCCCTCGACGTCGAGTCTTCCGAGTCGTCCGACGAGCCCGAGCCCGTTGAATGTAATGTAATGTTTTTTTTTTATTATTAATGTATTTGTTTTTTATTTAAATTAATTTTTTTTTTTTCCGAACGGTCACCCATTACGGGCATTTGGTCGCTGTCTGGTCGTGTGGTTGATCAGGAGAGAGAAAGCTGATGTGGCGCAGAGGTGGCAGGGGTGACCAAACTGCGAACGGTCATGCGTTACGCCCAGTCTTACATATTTTGTGACTATAATTAGGGGTGACAATATCTGACCCGACACGAAACCCGACCTGAAACCGACACGAAAATAAACAGGTTTGGGTTGAGGTAAACAATAATTGGGTCAGTCTCGGGTTGAGTCAGCTGACCCGTTTATTAAACAGGTTAGGTTCGGGTCAATGATAATTTAAATGGGTCAACCCGCCAACCCGTTTAATTATTAAAATATATTTTCAAATATATATATTTATAATTAATTTATAGTTTACTAGTTATAAAGTAATTAATAGTTAGATAAAAATTAAAAATGTTACTTAGTAATTTGGTGTTCAGTATTTTGTTATGAATTTGTGTAATAATAACACCATTTTGACCTGTTTGACTCGTTTAACTTGTTTGACCTGGTAACATGTTTAACCCGTTTTGTTAAATGGGTTATATGGGTTAGGTTTGGGTTGATGTTAAACAGGTTAGGGTTGAGATATCTGGCCCGTTTATATAAACAGGTCGGTTTCGGGTTGAACGTTTCTGACCCGCCAACCCGCGAACCCGAACCCGTCAACCCGAACCTGACATGAATTGCCACCCCTAACTATAATTAATAGTGGAATATGGGTCTCAATGATTTTAAAATATTTTGAAGAAAAGAATAAAGTGTATTGTTAAAAGGTAATGATATTTGATATCACACAAATTACTTCCTATACCATAATTTATATTTAAATATAATTATATAGTCTGTTTTAATTCTTATAAAGTATAATAGAAGAATATTTTTTATGATGTAAATATCAATTCTCATTGTTAAAGTTAATTTTATTTAGAGAGAGATCTCATCATTAATATATAGAAATATGAAGAGTTTTATTGAAGGTATGGTTCAACTTGATAGTTCATCATTCAATTCTATGGTTTAGAGAATCAAATCAACACGATCGACTCTATATTATCAGATAATAAGAAATCTTCTTAATCAACACAAACAATTCTTGTGTATTTTCGAGACTAAATCAACAAACCCTGACCGTTTAAACAAGCAGCAGACTGCTCGATTCACAGGTTTCGTTTAAGCATACTTCAATAATACCATGGATGTTTTAGCATAGAGAATTGATATTGCTACCATAACTTTTAATAGTTATATCATACAGTAAATTTCACAGGTAATTGTACAGTTATACTACCTCCGTATCAAAATAAGTGATACATTTGGGAAATTGCTGTTTCTGAGGCAAAAGATTGGAAAGTGATTTAAAATAGTATAAAGTGGATAGTTAGTGGATAATGGGACCCACTTTTTTTGGATGTAGTGAAATTAATGATGTTTAAAAGTAAAAGTAAGGGTAAAAGAGTAATTTTACTTTATTAAAGTAGATAGTTAGTGGAGAAGGGGTCCCACTTTTTTGCCAAATAAGGAAAGATTTTGAAGTGTATCACTTATTTTGTTCCACCCCTTTTAGGAAAGTGTATCACTTATTTTGATACGGAGGTAGTATTAAGTATTGAATGTGGTATATACCTTAAAACCTATGGTATATATAAACCGTGATCAAATATGAAATCTGTACATCGTTATTGGGAATTTACTTCACAATAATCTGTGACAAAAACGGGGATGTAGCTTTCGCATGCGAGAGGCACGGGGTTCGATTCCCCGCATATCCATTTTTTATTGGTTTAAATTTTATTTTATCAAGGTTAAAAGAAAATGGTACTTCATGCAATGAAACTTGTACCTTTTCAGGTTGTTATTGGGGGAAAAAGCTATGATACAACAGTAATCTAATTTCATATCATAATTTACAATGAACAACACGGATGCTCTCGATACATAATCAAGGACTAATGCAATCTACAAGCATAGAAACGGAAGCATCGGAGTACGAACGGAATATCGCCGGCGGTGGTGAGTTAACTCGCCGGAGTAAAGCATGTGACCAGATGGAGTAGTGGTTAGTTGACTCAGGTTCAGATTGGGTTGACCCATGGGTCTGATTCTGAGTCGGACCCTTGTTGTTGCTCTGCAGCTTCTTCATCTCGCTAGTCCAAATATCTATTAAACCAGACATGATTTTGAATTCAAGTGTTTGATGCAAAAATGGAGATAGGAATGAGTATATATATAGAGTGAGAGTAAAAAGGATATATGTTGTTCTGGTGTGATTGTTATCTGTGTGCTGCCGGTGATGAGATAGATCACTCTGAAATCTATCCAACCAAACCGTCTGCTGCAGCCACCGTTTTCATGGTTTAGACTTTAGATTACATTAAATAACAATATATTTTTTAGTAATATGATTCTATGAAGGATTCGCTTAGTTATAGGGTAATGGTTAAGAATTAGTTAATGGTTAATATACAAATATTAAAGCATAACTATTATTGGATGATTGATGATTTTTAGAGGTGTGGTTTTTTTATGGTTTTTATACACTAATTTTAAGTGTGCATTTTTTCTTCTTAACGATAGTAATAAGGGCAATGACTAGTATTTTCCTTCTTTTAATTCAAAGATATTAGTAGTAACGATTACAACTGTCACCTTGGTGTATTCTTAATTTTCTCTCTTGCCCAAATAATTGAGTAATTGACAAATTTTTAGGGCAGAAAAAGTGGGTAACAAAAATTGGAACCCGAACCGTCTCAGAACCTGAGGTTCCGGACCAAGAACTTGTTAGGAGGTTTTAGTTCCGATTCCTAAAATCATGGAGCCTGTCTAAAAGGTTCCGGTTCTCAAAATTTAGGAATAATTACCCGATGGGTAACTACCGGTTCCGGTTCCTGTCCCGGATAACCGGAACTGACGGATAACTGGAACCGGAACTGACGCTCACCATGTGTATTTTTATTATACATTAAATTAAAGTGGTGGTATGAAATTTGATGTATAGTTGGGTTTCATTTTTCAACTGGGCTTTATTATTTATAGTGGGCCGCAGGGGTGGCGACAGGTCGACTCGGATTGATAGTTTCGGGTTCGCGGGCTGGCGGGCTAGAAATGTTCAACCTGAAACCAATCTATTTATATAAACGTGTCAGATATCTCAACTCTAACATATTTGCATTCAACCCAAACATGACCCATATCATATACTTTACAGTCAAAAATCTTTAATGCTACTAATGATGCAATACTTTACAATATACTCCCTCCGTCCCTTAATAAAGTTCCCATTTCTCCTAACATGTTTGTCCCAAAATAAAGTTTCTATTTCTTAAATTGGAGAGACTCACTAAATAAAATAATATTATTACCATATACCCCACCACTAACTATCTCCTAAAAACACATTCTCTTTCAAAAAAAAATCATTTATTTTAATCAAATTTATTACCAATGAACCACCACTAATTATCTACCTAAAAACATATGCCCAAGAGAAATGAAAACTTTATTAAGAGACGGAGGGAGTAGTATTATTGAATTTAAAATAGTAAAAAAGAACCTTTTATGTTGGGATAAAGTGATTTGATTATTAGACTACTCCCAATGGTGGAGGTTACTGATACCGTCAGTTGTTACCAAATCAGCGCCACGTCAGCTCACTCTCCAACCGACACTAAACTGACGTACCCATTCTAACAATACAACTTCCCTTTAATTTTTTGGGACTCACCATTAGAAAACCCACACACACAAATTACCCCTTTTGGCCCACCCACCCAAACTAACGCTTCCTTCTCCTCCATCTCCAAACTGGGGTGTGCAAACCGGCGGGACCACTGGCGGACCCGTGCCAATGGTGTCCCCAAACTCACAGTAAACTCACGGTAAACTAACGCTATGATTGGCACCCGTTTTATAATTCCTCATTGATAGCAAAAACAATAATTTAAAAATATTAAGATTACCTATTTACTACTCTTTACCCAAATTCTTTATTTTTAACGAATACTAGTGAAAATGATAATTATCATTGGATTACTTATTTAATTATTTTAAAATTAATTGTAAACGATATTTTTTAATACTTAAACGATACATAAGAATGCCATTTTTATAATTTTACCTCAAATTAAAACTCAAATTACTTATTGTATGTATAACTAAAGTTTACATAGGTTAGTAGGTTTGGGTTAGCAGGTTAGAAATAGTCAACTTAAACCCGACTTGTTTATAATTTCAGGTTAGAAAATCAATACTTATCCGGATACATTAAAAACCTGGTAACTCAAACACGGTCCGTCTGACCCATATAACTTAATAAGTTGGTGGGTCAAAACTAGGGGTGGCGATTCAGGTCGGGTTCGGGTTGGCGGGTTCGGGTTCGCGGGTTGGTGGGTCAGAAACGTTCAACCTGAAACCGACTTGTGTATATAAACGGGTCAGATATCTCAACCCTAACTTGTTTACCTTCAACCCAAACCTAACCCATATATTAACTAAACGGGTTAAACAGGTTAGCAGGTCAAACAGATTAAACGGGTCAAACAGGTCATACATGTTGTTATTATTCTACAGATTCATAACAAAATAATAAAACAACACATTACTAAGTAGCATTTTTAGTTTTTATCTAACTATTAGTTACGTTTAAACTAGTAAATTATAAATTAAATATAAATATATATTTTTAAATATATTTTATTAATTAAACGGGTTGACGGGTCGACCTGATTTAAATTATCATTGACCCGAACCTAACCTGTTTAATAAACGGGTCAGCTCAGTCAACCCGAGACTGACCCAATTATTTTTTATCTCAACCCGAACCTGTTTATTTTCGTGTCGGTTTCAGGTCGGGTTAGAAATTGCCACCCCTAGTCAAAACCATATATTAGGGTTAAACAATAAATATGGACCCAAATTCAATATTAATCGTGAAGAAGTGAAATGTCAAATGGAGATTCAAATATATTTTAGGCGAAATTTAGACAATTTTATATTATTTATATCATTCATAAAAAAATATAAAACTAAATGTGTTGTCAGGTACTCATTTCAAACCATTTATACAGTCATCCTCAACATGACCTCATTTGTAACCACACATATTTAGAATTAACCCGAACACTTCGAACTTGATCAATTTCATGTAATGTATATGTCGGATTTCAAGCCGATTATCTAATTAAGATTGTGTCGTACCATATAATCAGTTTTAGGGGTGGCAATAATGCGGGTTGGGTCATAAACGGGTTGACCCGTTTGGGTTCGCGGGTTGAAAATCCCAACCCAACCCAACCTTTTTATCTAAACGGGTTGAGATCTTCAACCCAACCTATTTATTAAACGGGTCGAGTCATAAACGGGTTGACCCAATAAAACATCAATTTATAAAAAAAATAGGAAAAATACACATAATTAAAGACTAAAATACCAAAATAAGTTGATTAGTTGCAAAATATAAACAAATTTTTTTTAAGCCTATTGTTCAGTGAAAAGTTACTCTTTAAAAATATTAAATATTCAAATAGTAGTATAATATAAATATCTTATAAGAGATTTAGGCTATTTAAGCTGTTTATTTTCCAAAAAGATAAATATGTGACTCATATTATGTGTATGCCAGATTTTAAATTATAACATATATTATATTATGTATTTAAAATGAATAAATATATAGTAATATATTGTATTATATTATGCATTTAAGATATATAAAATATTTAAACGTGTTGACGGGTCATAAATGGGTTGGAAATTTGAACCCAACCCGACTAGTTTTATGACGGGTTATAAATGGGTTGACCCGTTTACGACCCACGGGTTGAAAGTTATGACCCAACCCACTAATTTCAGGTTTTAAACGGGTCGGGTTAACAGGTCGGGTTAACAGGTCGGGTTAACAGGTCGGGTTAACAGGTCGGGTTTGATTTTACCGGCCCTAACCAGTTTCAAAACCACATCGAATGGATGATTTTTGTTATAGATAACTTGAAGAACTGAAGAAAGCATAAATGATGGTATTATATAACATCTTCGCCATACATATTTATGATTGATTCTACATGAATTCAACAATGAAACAAAGATACAATTTATGGGTAAAAAAATGCAGAAATCCCTTAAAGAATTCTCACAAATATCTTACTCTGATTCTTCAACCGATGCTTCAATCCGAAGCAGAACAAATCCAACCGCAACTCCAACAAGAGTAAGTCCGTTCATAATCGCAGCTATCCTGAAAATTTCCGCCGCCGCATTGCAGGTGGAGGTCAGCGCACCACCGCCGCTTCGAGACGACGGTTTCTTCAACGAACAAACAAAGTTCGCAAATTGTTGTTCCGTACAAATAGGGAGTCCCAATGAAGCCACAGTGTTGTGAGCTTTAAGTCCACCAAAAGAATTGATTCCCTTGATGTAAGTCACCTTGGTGGCGGCGGTGGTTCTGCCGGAGGACCGGGTGCGGGCAACCACCGTGAAGTTGACCGGAGATAGGGTGGCTGAGGCGGTGGCCATTGGGGAATTGATTTAACAAATTTTGGTGGGTTTGAGAAGATGATTGAAATGTTGAGTGGGTGAAGGAATTGAAGAAAAGAAAAAGAGAGATAGATAGATAAGGTGGAAAGATGAATGGTTGGTTGTCAAGAAGATGACAAGATGAGGAGAATTGAGAACTTGTGTTTTGCACATATACTTCATTACTTTGCCTACTTGCTTCAACTTAAAATCTTGACCAAGAAAATTATAATTATAATGGTGAAAAAACAGGTAAAAGATAATCTTCACATTAAACTAGAAACCATTTTTCAGAAAACTGAATATAATCGAAAAAATTTGTCATTTTCAAAGGCTTAACATTTTACTAAAGTGTACATTAAAATGATTAAATTAGAGTATCCGTTAAGTCATTGTAATGACTATTTGTAATTAACACATAAACTTTTCACTCAAAATTTATAATAAGCTTTTAAAAAAGCTTTTAGTCCAATGCATGTAAATGTAGAAAAAACTTTTTGTGTGTCTTGAAAATGACTTATAGAAGAAAAAACTCTTTACAACAGAAGTTTTTGTTGCTAGAATGTCATTTACCTTCAAATGACCTAGACAAAAGGTAAAAAGCTTTGTAAAAAGCTCCCATTGGAGATGCTCTTACGAATGAAAAATGGTATTGGTTCCTACAATTTATGTCTACCCGTGTGCCAACCAATTTGATCATGATAAGTATCAAAAGAGAAACAATATTTCTTCCTACCTTTTATTCCTACCCATAAACCTACCCACTTCTAAGTTTAACATGTGTCATCCACTAATTCTCTTTCGTCATATCATCCATATTTTGACACTTGTCATCATCAAAATGGGTAGGAATAAATGGTAAGAAGAAATACCATTTCTCGTATCAAAATTAAGAGATTAAATGACGAAACATAATTAATGAATTACAGATGTTAAGTTTAAAAAAGAGTATCTGTAGGAAAAAAAATATGTAAGAACCGGATTTGAGTAATTATCATTTATATGCCACGGTGGAAATTCGAACAGCAGATCAGTCTGACTGTACCTTTGCTCTCCCTCCCTCTTCAACGGAAAATCAAAACCAAAAAAACTACGGTAACATCATAACAACAAATCCCCAAAATTCCTAATTTCTTAATCCCTAAATTTTGGATTAAAGAGTTCGATCGTCCTCTGGATCGAATCATTTCCGCATTCAGCTTGCTACAATTCATAATCCTCACAATCTACTATTTCATGTCGTTAATTTCTCAACAAACGATGTTTTCAATCACACATTAGGGTTTGAAATCAAGGAACGCTATGGAAACGTTGCAGGATCTAATCGAAGAAGCAAAACTTCGTACTGTGTGGTGGGCGGTTTGTATATTCATCGTCACTTACTTTTTAACTCGTAAGCTTCTCCAATTTCATATTCATCTGATTTAATCATCCCTGTTTTGTTGTTTATGTTTCAATTTACGATGTTTTTCCCCTAATTTTTCGAAAACCTAATTACAGAACCTCGTTAAATTGTATCTGAATGCTGATTATTTAATTGTTACAGATACCAGTAAATCCATGTGGATGAATGTTCCTATAGCAATTCTTCTGGTATCAGGGATTCATATTCTATTAAGCGAAGTTGAATTCCATTGGAAAATTAGAAAACCTAACAAGCATTCATATCTAAAACACCTCGAGAACAAACAAATGTCTATTAATGATTCTCGTCTTACCACATTACCTCCACCAAAAAAATGGCAGAGAAAGATCGAATCACCAGTAGTCGAAGCTGCAATGGAGGATTTTGTCAACAAAATTCTGCAAGAATTTGTGCTTGATTTATGGTATTCAAGTATAACGCCTGATAAAGAAGCACCAGAGTTGATTCATGCAATCATTATGGATATTTTTGCTGAGATTTCCACACGAGTCAAAGATATAAACCTTGTTGACTTACTAACGAGGTTAGTATTGGTATTTCTCAAACTTAATTTGATTATGAATAATAAGAATCAACTATTAATTACTCAATTCCATTGTTTTCAGGGATGTAGTTGACCTAGTGGGAGATCATTTAGAACTTTTTAGAAAAAATCAAGCTGAAATTGGGAGAGAAGTTATGGTGACATTATCTTCTGAAGAACGAGATGATCGGTTAAAACATCATCTCACGGCTTCTAAAGATCTTCATCCAGCTTGTATATCTTCAGAAAGTGAATACAAGGTGTGAGTGTAGAATTCTAAAGTAAAATCATTAAAATCTTAACTAATTTTGTGAATTTTATCTGATAATGTGTTATTTTCTAGTATCTTAAACGGGTTGTGGGGGCCGTTTTGGCTGCAGTTCTTAGACCAAGAGAAGCCCAATGCCCGTTAGTTAGATGCATTACACGTGAACTTTTAACATGTTTGGTTCTTGAACCCGTAATGAAATTTGCAAGCCCGGGGTGAGTTCTATATAAATAAAAGGGATAATTTCATATACGTCCTTGCAAACTTCTAATATTATGTATATATCCTTGCAAACTTCATTATTACGTATATATCCTTCAAAAACCTCATGATTCTCACATATATCCTTTTACCTAATTTAATACAATATTTAAATATTTTAGAATTTTTAATACATAAATCTTAATCTAAATTAATGGTATAATAGCCTAAAAACGCTTGACAAAAGAAAATGCAGTTGTCGAGTTTCGTAAGAAAAAACCCTTGACCTTTAAGGTATTTAGGGCATTTTGCAATTAGTTTAGTTTAGGATTTATGTTTTTTAAATTATAAATGATTTAAATATAGTTAAATTAGGTAAAAGAATATATGTGAGAATTTTGAGGTTTCAGAAGGATATATACGTAATAATGAAGCTTGCAAGGATATATACGTAATATTAGAAGTTTGCAAGGACGTATATGAAATTATCCCTCATTGATTTTTTTTTATATTTTTTAATAATAAAATATATATTTTGACAGGCGCATTAATGAGATAATTGTGGGTATATTTCTCGCCAACAAAGAAGAAAATGATGATCAGCCTGTTACTACAAACGGTGAAAAAAGTCAAGATTCTAGTCAAAAGAGTGAGAAAATTTTGTCTACACCTAACGAACAAAATGAAAATATACTAAATCTAAATCCAGCTGGGACCGGGCCCGGGCTCATTCCAGATGAATCATTGCAACCACTATCATCTGGATGGGCCCGTGTCCTTGAGGTAGCAACCCAAAGAAGAACTGAAGTTCTTCAACCTGAAAATCTTGAAAATATGTGGACTAGAGGACGAAATTACAAAAAAAAAGCTCAAAAAAAAGGTATCAATGAATATAATTATGATCAACAAAATGCTGATTCGGATCAAAGCCAAACTACATTGGATCCTTGTGAATTAGTGGATGAATTTGAAAGATCAAATAGTGCTTTTGAGTCAAACATTCAAAGTCAATCCGAAACCTCGATTCAAGTTGGTGGGACCATAATTTCAGAGTTTTATAGTCCAAATGCTGGAAATGATAATGAATTCAATAAGGCTAATAGTTTTTCTGATAAAGTTACACGAAGTGAAGGATATATTCCCAAGCTTAAGTGTCGGGTAATATTACAAAAAAATAAAAAAATTAGTTTGTGATTTTGTTAATTTGTAATGATTTTGATTTTGATGATATGTTAATTGTGCAGGTTCTAGGAGCATATTACGAGAATATTGACTCAAAATCATTTGCAGTTTATTCAGTTGCAGTGACAGATGTTGATAACAAAACTTGGTTTGTTAAAAGAAGGTGCCATTTTTGAATTTGTTCTAGAACATTCTTCGTCTATTGTTGATGTTGAAATTAATTAATTTTTATTTGAGTAAATCACAGATTTGTCCCTTTGGTCTTCCAAATTCTACGATTTTGTCCTTATACTTTCAATTTCGTGTTTTTATCAAATTTCATTTTTTTGGTCTATTTTGACCTAAAATGACCAAAATACCCTTATTTCTAATTTATCTCAATTTTTAATATTTTTTCTTTTTACCGGTCATCTTCTCTGAAGACTCCGGCGAACTGAAACTTCTCCGGTCACCTGCAAGTCATCTTCTCCGGCGAACTCATGTTTTTGTGTCAGTGGCTTCTATTTTGTTTCTTTCTTGGCACAAATCATGTTTTTTGTGACACCACAAACCTGCAACTGTGTGTGTTTTAGTGTGCGAGATAGAGACAGAGAATTAAAAAGAAAAATAAAAACAATAATAATAAGGGTGTTATGGTCATTTTAGGTAAAAAAAAATGGACGAAAAACATGATATGTGAAAATCATAAAATTAAAAATTATGGGGACAAAAACACAAAATTAAAACCACATGGACAAAGATAATCTCTCTAATTTACTATTTTTATTTTAATTTTTGTGAGCAGATACAGAAATTTTGAGAAATTGCATCGTCATCTTAAGGATATTCCAAATTACACATTACATTTGCCTCCAAAAAGGATATTTTCATCAAGTACAGAAGATGCATTTGTTCATCAACGGTGTATACAGCTTGATAAATATCTTAAAGATCTTTTGTCTATACCTAATGTCGCTGAGCAGCATGAAGTTTGGGACTTTTTGAGCATGTCTTCCAAGGTTTATTTATTTATTTATTTTGAAAATATCTAATATTAATTTATTAATATTTAAAATAATTATAATATTATTATTATCACTGCAGAGTTACTCATATGGAAGATCATCATCAGTAGTGAAAGCATTAGCAGGTATCATGTAATAATTAGCAACAACCTAAATGGTAACGGTCAAACAGGTTTGACTTTTTGTATGTCAATTTTGACCTCTTTTTTGTTTGGTCAAACAGTCAACGTGGATGAGGCTGTGGACGATATTGTACGTCAATTCAGAGGCGCTTCAGATTTGGCCAACAGCTTTTCTGAAAACAGAGAAAATGAATCAAATTCAAAAGAAAATGAACGGAATTTAGAAATTGAGTCTACTGTTGAACGGAGTTTTGAAATTGAATTAAATTTAAAAGATAATAAAACCGTAGATTTGGAGGGGAAAAATAGGTCTGAATTACTCAGTTTGGCTGCAAATTCTCCTTCAACTTCTGGTGGTAAGGAAGATCCACTTGGTATGCCAGCAGAGGTAATATAATTTTTAATTTATATCTGTAGTATATATTAATTTTAGCTTTTTATGATAATTAATGTTATTTATGTACTAATCACAAGTTAATACATACAAAAAATACTTTAATCCATAATTTCTTTTTTGCAATGATTTAGTCCCTTAACTTTTATATAAAATTTTATACCAGTTTTTGTTAACAATTTTACACCTAGAAGAAGTTACACCTCAACACAAAATCATTGGTTTGACCGGTAAAAGGTCAACAAAAGGGTTAAAACAACAAGTCAACAAGTTTAAGGGCTAAACTGTAAGTCAATCAAAGTTTAGGATTCCCACCAAATCAGCAGAAGTTTGAGGATTAAAGCATAATTAACCCTTATAATTACATTTCAAAGCCCTTGTGTTTTTTTTGTCTCAATTGGTTATTTATTTTGTTTTTGTGCAGTGGACCCCACCTAACGTAAGTGTTCCGTTGCTAAATCTAGTCGACACGATATTTCAACTGAACAGAAGAGGCTGGTTAAGGTGTGCATTTCATTTTTTTTATCATTTTTCTTTTGGGGAAATGATAAATTTTTTTATTTTTTAATTTAATTTAATTTTTAATTAAGGCGACAAGTGTTTTGGATGTCGAAACAAATATTGCAACTAATGATGGAAGATGCAATTGATGATTGGCTCGTAAGACAAATTCATTGGCTTAGAAGAGATAATGTTGTTGCTCAAGGAATTCGTTGGATTCAAGATGTAATTTACTAATTTTAAATTTAATAATATTCTATGTATTTAAACTAATTTAAACTTTTTTGTTAGATTCTGTGGCCTGAAGGCACATTTTTTCTCAAAGTAAAACCAAGTCAACCGGAATCTTGTCAGTCAAACCAAGGATCTTCATCTGCCAATAATAAAAATAATAATAATAATAATAATAATATCAAGTTTGAGGAACAACTTGAAGCAGCTCGTAGAGCTAGTGATATCAAGAAGATGATATTCAGTTAGTATTATTTTTTTATTTTATTTTATTCCATTCCATTTTATTTAATTGTTTTTTTATGAGTTTATTTTGATATATATAGATGATGTTTATTTTTTTCAGAGGGAGCACCAAGTACGTTGGTTAGTTTGATCGGAAGTAAACAATACAAACGATGTGCTAAAGACATATATTATTTTCTCCAGGTACATAATTCTGTAATTATTATAATTATAATTATAATTATAATTATAAATATACTTATGGAAGAGTAATTTCTAATTTTTAATTAATTATAAAATTGGCAGTCTGCGGTGTGTTTGAAGCAACTTGGGTATGGTTTACTTGAACTTGCTTTGATAACGATTTTCCCTGAGCTCCAAGATGTTATATCGAATGTTCATGATAAGAAAGAAGAGCAGCCTGTGTAGATGCCACATTGCTTAGATCAGAATTTTTTTATATTTAGATTGAAAAAAGATTGTAAAATTGCAAAATGGGTATATAGTTTACACACAATAAAAACAATTATAAATATTTTATTCATTCTTGTTACATTTAAATGGTTTTTATTACTTGTTACATTTTATTGATACATCAACCGACACATGTGCCAACAATAATTTTTCGGTTATTTTATCACTTTAGCAAAACATAAAATATGTTACAAAATGTACAAGTATCAAATGCATTCACTTTTCTCTCGCGTCATGACTTACTTCGGTTAACGGACGAAAACACAATATCAAGTAAAGCAACAAAGTGAAAAAAGGTGACTTATTTCGTAAAGGGGGTGATTTTCACACCACAACTTTTATGGCATGTACCACAATTATTACATGACATGCTTATACAGTTAGCTGTAAAACTTGTACAATGTGCTATAGGAAGTAAAAACTGTGTGCATAAATGAATTCCCATTTCGTAATGGGTGGGTCTATATAATTAGACTAAATGCAATAGGTAGTCGTTATACAACTCCTTCCAATGACGTGTCCCATTATTACGCGACAACCAGCGACCGCGACCAGACCCATTTTTTCCTCAATATGGTTGTGCAGGCGATTAATGGTGGTCACTTGTACTTATGTAGTGATAGCTTGTATATACATGGTAAGTGTTACGTGCATATAATAATAAATCAACTTTTTGCTGGGTTTGTTTACCATTATGAAAATTTTGTTATGTGTTTTGTACGAAAACAAAAAAAAGTTTATGTAAAGTATATTATATACAAATAGTCTTAGGGTGACAATGAGTCTTAACTCTTAACGATAGGGTCTAGATGTATACCGAAAGTTCAATATATGTGCTATAACAGTAAATTTTAGCAAATACAACCTTTTTAGTTTTTACTATATATATTAAAGGGAAATACTAAACATTACACTAAGGGTAATGGTTAAGAATTTTTTTTAACATAAACTAATTGAAAATTAACTAATAAAAACCACCCACATGAATTTTAATAACCACCTTTAATTAGTTATGCTCCATAATTTATACATTAACTATTTTAACCTCCTTTAATCATTGCCTAAGGACAATGATTAGCAAAAAATTAAAATACTCCGTATTAAATAAGACATTTCTCGAAGAATAGCGAAAGGTCGGTGGGCCGCATAAAATATCCCACTGACATGGAGTTTTATCTGCATAGATCGCACCATACCGTAGTCGCATTCTCAACGCCCACGGGTAAACTTAACGGCTAACGCTCATTGAAAACCGTCTATTATAACCAAACCGTCAATTATAACCATCCAACGGCCAGGATCACAGCTTTCACCATGAAACCATGAGTACCAGCAGATCTAGCTTCACCAGATATATAAGAAAAAGTCATTAAAAAATTTCTCATACTTATCCATACGAGTAATGGTATTTAGGCCTACCATTTAGACCTACCCATAGGTCTATTCATTAGATGAATACGCGTATTAAAATCAAGTGATAATATTAGGAGAGAGAATTAATGGAATACACATGACATTCTATCAAGTGAGTAAACCTATAAATAGGTTTAAATAATATGACTAAATATCATTTATCTATCCATACACACTCGACGTCTATTATTAATATGATATGAATATGAATACTCACAAAAGAATATTTAAAATCTCAGAAAAAATTTGCATCACTGACGATGATGATGATAAGATCGGTGCCGTGTAAAGCTCCTTCCGGTTACTCTCCGCCGTTAGCTCCGTCGACGACGATTTGTTGTTCTTCGAGAAATAATGCTTATATACCTAAACTTGAACCGTTTAGCCGAAGCAAGTTCGATCGAATGGTTAAGGATCCTCCGTTGATTCAGAAATCCGAAAACGATTTAGCAGGTATTCTTTCTAATCGCCATTTTTTAAACGTGTTCTTCACTGATTAAGCATAAAAACTACTAAAAGCTATTAGATCGGCTTATTTTTAATTCTAATTGAATTTCATCGATCAGATTACTGTTCAACGCTGGAAGGAGATCGATCGTACAGCTGCTGGAGAGCCTATTTCGAGCTCAAGGATCTCGAAGTAAGAACACGCAATATAATAACTCGATTAATCGACTTCAATTTTAGGTATTAATTGTTCTAATTTCGGTTATGAACAGAAAGAAGCACCAAAGGAAGAGGTGGAGAGAGTGATTCTGGAATCAGGAGGAGTGAAATCATTGGTCGGATGTTTACACGGAATCTCGGAAATTCACAAGGGGAAGAAGCGATTAGAACATGAGAACGGATCTAACATGAATAATTTGAAGCCGGAGAATTCACCGGCGGCTGTTGATGGCGGAAGAACGTGTCCGGTGGCGGACGGATTACCGAAGAGTAGGGAGGAGATGGAGGAAGAAGAGAAAGGGAGGATGCCGGATTCAGCCTTCACCAGATTGCTCCGGTCAAAAGGAAGGTCCCCTGCTTGGTACTCCCCTGTTCCTGATCATGAAACGCAATAGATTACATTTCGATTAATTAATTAATTGATTAGTTTTTGGTAATTTTTTTTTTAGTTTTTGTTGTGGTGATTGTATGTAGATATATTTTGAAGTTAGGTTAATATGTTTCGTTATATCTTGCTATGTATATATTGCACGTTTTACTGTATCTCGTATAAGAAAGAACATAATGAAGTTTGAAGGAGACTGTGTTTTAATTTACCTTTTTTTTTATCAGAACATGATAATAACTAATACTACCTCCGTATCAGAGTGATACATTTTCTTTTTAGGGGTGGAATAAAATAAGTGATATACTTCAAAAGGTGGGATCTCTTTTCCACTCACTATCTACTTTAATAAAATGAATTACTTTTTTACCCTTACTTTTACTTTTAACATCATTAATTTCACTTTTTTATAAAAGGAGTGAGAATTATTCTCTACTAATTATTTACTTTAATCTATCTTAATCCATTTTTTAATCTCTGTCTCAAAAATTATGAAATCCTAAATGTATCACTTATTTTGATACGGAGGTATATAAAGAGTTTAACTAGAAAAGTTACTTACGAAAAAGAATAATCAAATTAAAAATATGTCCTTTATTTTCCTAAAATGATGATTACTTTGTAGGGGTGAACATGGTACGGTACCATATATATTTTCTCCATACCGTGTACTGTACCAACTATAATTGGTACATTGATTTAGCTACCATTACCATACCAAGTTTACTTGGTACCAATTTGTTTGGCTACCAACAATCTTGGTTGGTACAAATTGGTAATGGTATAAACCAACATCACAAACTAATACGAAATTAAAAAAATTAATAACAAAAGAACAATGATATTTTATCATTATCAACCAGTTAAACATATTAATAAGTTTTCCAAACACGGAAACAAAATAGGTGAAATAATATAATATGTTACGTGAAATATATAAACATAATCTAGTACGACAAAGTAACAAAAGATGTAGCTATATTGTCGTAACATACTAGGTTGTAACACTTTCGCCTACTTCACACCCTTGATTATAAATATTATCTACAAACAACATAACAACAACGTAATTTATTAGTTAGTTAGTCTAAGAACTCATAACTTGAATAATACACATATAGCGTGCCTTTTTCGAATTCTTTTAATTCATAATAAAGCTTCAGGGCATCTTCATGTATGTTGAAGTTAACAAGAGAGGCACGTAACCAATCAGTTGTGCAAATATGTTGGTAGTTTGGTACACTATATTAAACTAAGAATCATATAATGCACATATCTTGGTTGGTACGGTATACCATGGTATTTAGAAATTTTGTACCATTACCGTACCATGACTACACAATTGGTACGGTACTACCAACCAAACATGTTGGCTACCAACATACTGGCTACCAACTATACTTGGTATGGTTGGTAGCATGTTGGTTGGTTTTGTTTGGTACAAATTTGACACCCCTATTACTTTGTGGTTGTCCTGATAGAGTTGCGTTCAGGAAAGTCCATCATAATTTTAAAATCGCAAGGGACAACTTACAATATTCAGATCAAACTTAATTAATGATCAAGATCACTCTAAAAATTATACATGTAGGGTATTATTGTCATCTGCAAACATTTAACAAATTTCCGAATCAAGTCTTCCTCACTTCCATCGATCTTCCTCACTTCCGTCGATTTTCCAAACGAATGTCGGAATCACCTCTTCTCGCTTTCCGGCGATCTCTAAGGCGGCATTCATCGAATCAATTGAATCACAAACAGTGAATCGCGTTTTTGTTGAATTTGAGCATATCTAAATCACGAAATTATGAAAATCAAAATCGCGATTGGATAAAATCGCCTTAATCAAAATCACATGTGATTCGCTTCTACGATCACATGTGATTGTAAGCTGTACTTTGTTTAAATGCGATCAGGTGAGATTCATAATCGAATCACATGTGATTTTTTTGAAAAAAAACAGGGGAGTTTATTACATAACAAAATCACATGTGATTCGCTTCTACGATCACATGTGATTGTAAGCCGTGCTTTGTTTGAATGCGATCAGGTGAGATTCATAAGCGAATCACATGTGATTAACTATACAGGGGAAAATACTACCTACGAATCACATGTGATTTACTTAAAACAAGGGTTTTCCAAAATACAGACGAGAATATTACTATGAATCACTTGTGTTTCATAATGTGAAACACGTGTGATTTACTAAAAAGGTTTGGAAAACAAAGAAGCGTATATCTACAACGAATCACATGTGTTTCATAATGTGAAACACATGTGATTCACTTATTAAAAACGATAGAAACCTGAAGTATTTAACAAATCACTTGAGATTTTAATAGAAAACAACAAAATAAACAACAACTTATCAATAACAACATATGAAATTGACTAACAGTGATTAACAAATGAATTTCCCAAACTAGTGACAAAAATCGAAGTAAAACAGTGAAAAGCAAGGGTTCCGATCGACTGTGTGTGAGAGAGAGGGAGAGGAGAAGACGTAGAGAGAGAGAGAGAGATAGAGAGAGAGAGAGAGAGAGAGAGAGAGAGAGAGAGCAGGAAGAGAGAGTTGAGACAAGATACATTCAGTTATGTTCGCGGAATGACCAAAATACTCCTCCGCCCATAAAACCCTTTAAAATTCATGATATAACCTGGACTATAGATCTTAATGATCCAAGGTCCAATAATTATCCCTTGAGACTTTATAATTTTGCTAGACCTCCTTAAACAAACAACTGTCCTGATAACATGTTTACTTGATCTTGAAGGTCAGTTAACCTTATTTTTTGTTTCTCATTGTCAGTCTACAAACATCAAAAATTCATCAACAAAATTCAGTAAGAAATTATAAATATGACCAGTTAAACTAACCTTTACAAAGTTATGCATTAATTGAACTACATCATCAAAAATCGCTGCCTTTCTTGGATTTTTCTTTTGTGCCAAATATCACTTGATTTCGAGAGATTCATAAGCACCACCATATTACATAAAATACACCTTCCAATATCATCTTCTATCTCTTAGACATGGAAATTTATTAAACCAAATAAGCCAATCATCATAAAAAAAATATATAAATCAGGATAATCTAAGTTCCACTAGTAATAAAAGAAGATGGGATGTTGATTATGTTAAAATATTACATATAGAACCAAACTCACTGATTAGTGATTGCTAATTGGTAATTGTTGAATAGACATACATGATGTATAGTGGTTTGATTGTTTTATTAAACAAGATTAGATAACTATTAGTGGTTTTAAATATATTTTGTTAAGATTCACTTGTTCTTGAATATTCGTAGTTCAATGACTAAAATATTCACATAATGTTTTATATAACAAGTAGACATAATCCAGTGGATACTATAAAATACATGAAAAGATGTTTGATAATCAAAGTAAAAGTTAAACAAAGCTATATATTTTGTATTCAATTAAATCCAATTGTTTTCATCCAAAAACTTGCAAGCAATAATTGTGATGCTTATGGGATACTCTCGTGAAGATTTATATATTTTTCTGAAGATTTATCTAGAAATAAGTGATTATACTAATTCCAACCATCAAGATTCCTTCGTTGATATATTGGACAATGGATATCTTTGCTTTTGGAACCGAATCGAATCAGATTTGAATTGAAAAACTAGAAATTGAATAATACAAAAAACAAGAACTAATAACCGGACCGAAATAATGGTTCAGGTTCAGGTTCGGTTTGGTTACTTCAGAACTAAAAACAGCATCATCAACATAAATTATATTTTGAGTTAGACTCGAAATTATTAAATTCGGGTTTTAGAACCGAAAAAATGAAACCGAGAATCGACCCGAAAGCAGGATCGATCCAACTGGTTCCAATTGATGTTTAGTTTTTCGGTTAAAATGCCCCTGTGTTATACTACTTTTATCACATTTAATTAACATCAAACATTAAACAATACAATAAATAAATAAAAGCTTTTGGAGCTTAAAAAGTGTTTGTGTCGTTTTCAATTGATGATCGTACGTATTTGTTGTAGACACTTTGACATCATGATATTATTATGCCACTCGGTTGGAGCAAGGTTAGCTACTGTTTTAGAGAATATTATCTGCTATGTGAAAGATACTTCGAATATCCTTTTAAGGAAGGGATGCGATTTATACACCATATAAACTACTTCATACGTCACAATGTACAACATCTGAAGCAAATTATACAAGTGTTGTAAAACAATGATTATGGTGTGCAGAGTAGTTCCGATGGCGTAGAAATCACATCTCTTTTTAAAAAATGAATTTTTGCTAATAATAATGATGGTAAACAGTGTTGTTAACATGTTGTAGGTTACATATTATAATGGGGATGGGGTTTTGAAAAAGGGAGATTTCAAGTCTCCATGTTTTTTTTAACATTTATATTATACAATTCCCACCTTTTTCTATATGAGACGGAGAAATAAATCTAGAGAATAGGAAAGGTCAATTCTCACTCCTTTCATTTTCTCAATACAATTAAACAAAGGAATTGATTGCTAATTCCATTTCTCATTTCTCAATTTTCCTATACCAAACACACCCTTAGAATGTTTGATATCCAATATTTAAAACATGTGTAGTTCAATGACCTTAATAAACAAGAATACAATGAATGACTAAACTTAACATTTTGAAAAATATAGTATGAATTTGCTTTGTTTGAGTTTTTATTTTACCCAAGTATTGAATTATCATATCACCTTTATTTATGTATATAACTAGTAGGTTTTTACCCCGCGCGATGTCGCGGAGGATTTTTATATGATACATAAATTAGTGTTTACTAATGTCCGTACAATAATAAATTCATATTCTCATTAATTTGGATACTATAAATAAATTAAGTTATAAAATCAAGTTGACAGATGTTATATTACTACTTTGTATATTACTTTTTTGGATAAAAATGTCAACATATTAAAATAAAATGGGTTAAAATATAAGTATTCAAAATCTAAATGTCAAAATATTAAAAAGGCTAAAATTGAGGGGGAAAAAAGGTTAAAGTCGACGACTAAGAATAATAAAGAAAAAAAATATAAAACTAACCAGCCTACCGAACACTATTAATCTACTTCGTAAATGTATTATATACTCCATGCGTCCCTAAATAAAGTTCTCATTTCTCTTGGACATAACTTTTTAGGAAATAGTTAGTGGTGGGGTATTTGGTATTACTTTTGATTAAAATATAAGGTTTGATTGGAGAGAGAAAATATTTTAGGAGATAGTTAGTGGTGAAAATATTGGTAATAATATTATTATATTAACCGGGGCCCTTAAGTTTGAGAAATGAGAACTTTATTTAGGGATAAAACTTGAAGGAGAAATAAGAACTTTATTTAGGGACGGAGGGAGTATATAATAAGTATATTATATTTAATTAACTTAGAATGTATTGTGGACATAATGTAAAGAAAACAAAAATCAAATTTGGTTTTTCTAATCAGCAAAGTGAAAAGAAATTAAAAAAGAGTTGGGCTATAAAAAAAGAGCTTTTGCTGGCATATTCATTTGATGGCCACGTGGTTTTATTCAATTACTGATCATGAATTTCAAAAATGTATTATGTTATTAACTAGTGCGCGGGAGATTTTCATATGATACCACGAAATAGGTCAAAATATTAAAAAGGCTAAAATTGAGGGGGAAAAAAGGTTAAAGTCGACGACTAAGAATAATAAAGAAAAAATATATAAAACTAACCAGCCTACCGAACACTATTAATCTACTTCGTAAATGTATTATATACTCCATGCGTCCCTAAATAAAGTTCTCATTTCTCTTGGACACAACTTTTTAGGAAATACTTAGTGGTGGGGTATTTGGTATTACTTTTGATTAAAATATAAGGTTTGATTGGAGAGAGAAAATATTTTAGGAGATAGTTAGTGATGAAAATATTGGTAATAATATTATTATATTAACTGGGGCCCTTAAGTTTGAGAAATGAGAACTTTATTTAGGGATAAAAGTTGAAGGAGAAATAAGAACTTTATTTAGGGACGGAGGGAGTATATAATAAGTATATTATATTTAATTAACTTAGAATGTATTGTGGACATAATGTAAAGAAAACAAAAATCAAATTTGGTTTTTCTAATCAGCAAAGTGAAAAGAAATTAAAAAAGAGTTGGGCTATAAAAAAAGAGCTTTTGCTGGCATATTCATTTGATGGCCACGTGGTTTTATTCAATTACTGATCATGAATTTCAAAAATGTATTATGTTATTAACTAGTGCGCGGGAGATTTTCATATGATACTACGAAATAGGTCAATCGGGTCAAACCGGTCATGACAAATGGGTCTAATGTAGCCGAAAATGAGTATTTATTAGCAAATAAGATAAACGTGATAGTCAACTACAGGTCAAAAGGGTTAATTGACGTAACCAACTCTCAGCAATATGCTTAGCAATATGTCGTGTGATACCTAATTATATTAGCAACAACATTGGTTCAGAACCTGGATTTCCTAGGTTCACATTTGTGATACGATCCTAATTTATATTAGGATATTATTATTATTAGGATATTATTATTATTATTATTATTATTAAGTATTATTATATTAGGATTTTATTATTATTTCGTTTCCTTGTTTATCTAGGTCTAGGAATAGGACCGGCTCTATTAATAGAGACCAAATCCCTCATTGTTAGTCATTGAGAAGTTTAGTCGAATTATTTGTGTCTTTCATTGTTCTTAGGGAGAAACCTGGTTCTCCAATTCCAGGATTATCAATAAATCATTCGATTGCTTGTGTCTTTAACTAGCGGGTGTTTACCCGCGCGTTGCCGCGGGGGACTTTTATATGATACTCAAAACAATGTCTAATAATATTCGTATAATCATAAATTCACATTCTCAATAATTTGAATACTATATTCCCCAAATGCCACCTATGTTCTTTTTTAGTATAAACATCTTTTAATCCATGGATTACCCACCGATTAATATTATACCCAAAAGACATAAGGTGGCATTTGGTTTCTATGTGTTTACAAATGAGTATAAGTTTGATAGAAAAGTATAAAATACAAAATGTATAATTCTTCTTATTACATTTTGTCATCAATAAAGAAAAACTTGATATTATTTAAATACCAGTATTGCTGCAGTGTAAAGATGTACATTTATTGATAAATAATAAAGTAAATTTGATTAAATATAGTTTCATCTCATATTTTATAAATTAATAATAATATAACTTTAATATCAATTTAGAATGCTAACAATATAATCGAAGGAAATTACTAATAAACTAAAGAAGAAAATATATAGCAAGTCAAAAGTAAAAAGAGATAAGAAAAAAACAATGTTTGATCGTGATTTCGGTTCTGGATCAATCGTTACACACAAAAAAAAAGTACTGTTCACGCGATTACTGTTCATCCGATTACTGTTCATCGCGATTACTGTTCATCCGATTACTGTTCATCCGCCATTGTTCATCGTGCGCACTGTTCACTAGAGAGCCGTTCGATCCAAGATGACGAAAAAAATTGCTGATGTCGACACTGAGTTAACCCAGCACAAAACCGACACTACTGCCCAATTCGCAGAAGTGCGAGACACCATGGGAGCTATGCAGGCTCAGCTTACTGCTATGCAAGAAGAAATGCAGGCCAAAAACGCTGAGATGATGCGCTTGCTGCTCAACCTGCAGAAACAAACACCGTCGCCGCCGCCGCCATCGTCAACAAACCCTATGACCACCACTGCCGCACCTCCCCCGCCAATCTCTACCGACGCCACCACCAAACCGCAACCAACCCTAAGGCCGATCGCGCCGCTCAACAACACCAGCGGTCCGTATCTCTTTGATGAGGAGGGATTTCCCGTGTTCTCAGCCAACGTCGGGGGCAGTAGCTCGACGAACCGCAACAAACAACCCTACCAGTCGGATCAGTCACAACCTAACTTGTACTACCCTGCCCGAGGTATACCCCAATGGCAAAACGGACAGGGCAGCGGCTCGGACCGGTCTGGAAATCGGGGATGGCCGCCAGGGGCGGACCAGCGAATGAGAAAACTGAAGATGCCCATCTTTGATGGTGAGGATGCTTATGGTTGGATTTATAGGTCTGAATGGTTTTTTGATGTGCAGGGTATTGTATCTCCCGAGGATCGATTACGGGCAGCCGTAATCTGCCTCGAAGGGCAGGCACTGTCATGGTTTCGCTGGAACGATCAACGAGCACCGTTCCGAGGGTGGGAACAATTAAAAATTAAATTGCTTGAGCGGTTCCAACCATCACAAGAAGGCGACCTACATGAACAATTCTTGGCAATCCAACAAACGGGTACGGCACGCGAGTATGTCAGCCTGTTCGAATCAATGGCGGCTCCACTCGAAGGCATATCGGAGAGAGTGCTAGAGGGAACGTTCATCAAGGGCCTTAAAACGGACTTGAGAAATTCAGTTCGTGTACTACAACCGGTGGGTTTAGACCAAATTATGGGACTAACCCTAATGATTGATGAATCTCGACCAGGTTCCGTGATTGACAAAGATAAAGGGGCGGGCAAGCCAACCTCCCCGCGAACCAGTGGCGGGGAAACTAAATCAGAGGTAATTCCAGCAAGCGGGGCGACCCGACCACCAACACCAGAGGCGAAACAACCGTTAAGGAGGATGACCGAAACCGAGTATGCTGAAAAAAGGGCAAAAGGGCTTTGTTTTCGTTGTGACGGAAGGTTCGCGCCAGGCCACCGATGCGCAGAAAAAACATTGCAAGTCCTTATTGTCACCGAGGTGGACGAGATCGAGTCACAAGCTGCACCATGGGATCCAGGACTCAAGATCGATTGAGATTCACAAGCCACACCTTGAGGACAAGGTGTGTTTTTTGACGGGGAGCAATGATACGATCCTAATTTATATTAGGATATTATTATTATTATTAAGTATTATTATATTAGGATTTTATTATTATTTCGTTTCCTTGTTTATCTAGGTCTAGGAATAGGGCCGGCTCTATTAATAGAGACCAAATCCCTCATTGTTAGTCATTGAGAAGTTTAGTCGAATTATTTGTGTCTTTCATTGTTCTTAGGGAGAAACCTGGTTCTCCAATTCCAGGATTATCAATAAATCATTCGATTGCTTGTGTCTTTAATTCCGGTTCGTATCAATTTGATCAAAGAATAACATCACATTTCATCCAAAAAAATTGGTTCAAAATTAGGATATCATTGGTTCAGAACATTTTTAAATCCTACATCATATTAGCAATATGTAAACAACATAGTAAACAAATACTTTTTGACTGCCATCTATTTTTTTAGACTTTAAAAAAATATATTCTGATACATGACCTGCTACGAAAATTGCTTATATTTTCAGAATAATCAACTCAAATGTTGTTACTGCATATACACATAGAAACACCAAAAGTCAAAGTAGCCTATAAAACAATCAATTTGACCCCTAATTATCTAAAAAAAGTCAAAGCTTAAAACGGGTTCTAGGAAATGACAAATCAAAACGAAAAAGCTAATTCATTAAATTCTCCTAACCAAAATTTGCAACTGCATACAGGCGTATATGTTCTTACAAAAAGCAAAATTCAAAATTACCTCTTTGATTGTAACTCCCTAACCACTACCATTGGTTAAACTTTGTGATGAATCATTAATCTTTGGTTGGTATTTGACTATTTGCCTATCAGGGACTTATGTTGACCATTTGAAACAATCTCTTAGTCTTACATATAGAGATTATATATATCAATTCATAAAAGCATCTCTGCAGATAATATGTTTCTCAGTTCTCAGTCTCACTACTTTAGAGCACATATTATCCTACAAAAGTCCAACCTATCAAATTTGGATCAAATGTACAACCTACAAAATTAGCTGAATGCATTAATGTGAAAATGTTTAAACATCAAGATACTAAAATATAAAACTTATGGGAATAATTCACCTCAGGGGAGGACCTAGTATGGTGCCCGGGGTTGCCCGTGCAACCCCTGAAACTTTTCCGAATAGTGTAAAAAAAACGTTAAAATTTTTAAACTTTCTTTTTATTAGTGTAGGTGCAACCCCTGAGAAAAAAATGTGCAACCGGTGACACCCCTCAACTTTTTCTCTGGGTCCGCCACTGATTCACCTTCAATGTTTCTTCACTAATCACAATTATATGGAAAAAGCAGTGTCCATAGTCAACCTAAATAATTAGTAGCTGAAAAGTGCATAACCACCAAGCTGAAGAATTAATCAATGAATTAAGATTTAATAGTAACAGATAACAGATACTACTATTAAACTTAAAAGAAGATAATACATACATCAAGAGCGTGGCAGTAGATCCAATTAGCCAGAATTCCTCGATTCTTCTTCCTCCTTTTTATTTACGTAATTGAAGTGGAACCCTAGAATCATGGTCGTACGCAACACAAAGTTAAAAATTAAATAAACAAAAGTTGAAGAAATAAGCTTACGTTCACATATGATGGAAAGTGAATTCAAAAAACTGAAGACATAAATTCGTTAAAAAAAGGTTTAAAGAGTAATAGGAGACTTAAACTTTTTGAGGAAGATGTCCTGATGCAAACGGAAATCCAGATGATAAAAGGTTTGATGGGAAGCCTAATCCAAAATTGAAAAGGGAAACTTTAAAAGAAATTTACCTGATGAAGAAGACAGAGCAGCAATGGTGATATGTCGGCAGGAATGAGCGTTGTTAACTGGTTTTGTAGCTTCAATAAGATGGCAATTATAGGTTTCTTAGGTAGGCAAAATATGGCGGAGTAACCGAAGCAGGAGGTGGCAACAATAGGTAGGCTTGATTGACGAATACAGCAACACGTAAGGGTTTGAAGCAGGAGCTGCTATTGGAATACTTACTATTCATCTTTTGATGAATGTAATAGAGTTAATACGGAAAATGATAATGACAGTCCTGTCAATAACAAGGCAAAATTAATACTTCCTCCGATTTAAAATAAGTGTTATACTTTTTTTTATATGGATGATTCAAAATAAGTGCTACACTTTGAAAAATTACCTTATTTGGCAAAAAATTGTACTCGCTCCGTTCCATTTTTATTGTCCACCTTACAGATTTTAGTTTGTCCCAAAATAATTATCAATTTCATATTACAACCAATCATATAAATTATAAGTGGGTAAATATGAGATTTTACTGGTGGACAGTGTAATAATTGCATTTTCTTAAAACTGTGTGCCTTTTGTCTAGTGGACAATTAACTTGGGACGGAGGGAGTATGACTCACCCCCACTAACTATCTACTTTAACAAAGTGAAATGACTCATTTACCCTTACTTTTTAATTTTAAACATCATTAACCTCACATCATTAAACTTACTTTATTCAAAAGATGTGGGACCCATTATCCACTAACCATTCAATTAATCTAATTTAACCGTCATTATAATATTTTGCCTCAAAAATCGTGAAATCAAAGTGTAGCACTTATTTTGAATCGGAGGAAGTAATAAAAATTATTCCTTGAATTTTAGGAACAGTAATCTGTCAATAAATGTACAATTATTTTATATATATTAAAGACAACCCTAAATACTATTATTAATATTAATTGAGCAGTTGATGTTTTTGGATTAATTAGGTCATTACCAAATAGACTCCCTATAATTAATTTCATATCAATTTCTTTTTCCTAATTTCTACCAGAGAAATTGATCTTTTCGCCATTTCTTCGGTCAATTCTTTTGGCTTACCAAACAGCATAACCTATGTAGTTTCTTTACTAATTTCATTTTCATGCATTTTGAATTTCTCAGCTTTATTTGATTTCTCAATCGTAATCGTAACCCAACCAAATCGATCAATTAATTATGTCAAAAAGATAAACTTTAACAAAAGAACATTTATTAAATAGGTTAGTCATGTTGAGTCGTTTACGGTCTAAGTATTCATAGGGTGCACAATAATTATTGAAGGCGAAATTTGAATTATGTTGAGGGTGTATGAGATGGCTTGGTATAAAGAGATTATTATAGCAATGTTATAAAGTTTTTTACCTTATAATATTGATATGATATTATCCCTAAAATCAACTCCCCATGTAACAATGTTATAGGGCAATTGAGTCCCAATTTTTTACTTCATTTTCCATTTTTATGTTCAAAATATTTTCGACTAAATTCAAATATTATATTAAATAAACACATTACATTTTTACATTAAATTAGTTAAAAATCAAAAAACAAATTACATCTTACTACTTTATAATGCAAATTAGACATTTCTAAATAAGGAATGTCTGAATTCAAACCTTCCATATTTAGCAATTGTCACTTTGCCTCAAAAAGATGGAAAATGCTGCTTTGGACGAGGATCGAACCCGGGTGGGTGTGCTCCATAGGTGAAACTCTTACCACTAGCCAAAGTCATAACTTTGGTTCCAAATTCGTAACACTTTATACACAAGGTGTCTCCTAAGTATATTTAAACCGGCCGATCAAAATTAAATAAAAAACTGCTTTGGACGGGGCTCGAACCCGGGTGGGAGTGCTCCATAGGTAAAGCTCTTACCACTAGCCAAAGTCACAACTTTGGTTACAAATTCGTAACACTTAAACACTATGCTTTCATGTGGGGACGGATTTCAATATAGTCATTAAAACTTTACGTTTTAAAACTTTTATTTATAGAAACCATAATCAGTTAACGTAAATAGAGAAATATATTGAATTTGAACATGCGTTTTAAAATACTTGGTTTTAATTACGTCTGTCGAGATTTAATTGGTTGACTCGTTTTGTAGAACCATTTAATGGTTTGACTTATAATAGTTGTACTTTATGCAACAATAATAACAAATTTAAATTGTACCCCAAATGCATTTATGCAACAATAAAAACAAATTTTTTTATGATCCTGTCAAGCAAAATTATATAAAATTCTCAACTTTCCCAATTACTGTTGCTTGGTTATCAAAAAGATATCCATCAATTATGCGATATCCGTGCATCTAACTCGAATTTACATCAAAACATATCTACTGTATTTCATTTTCATATTAAATGCTAACCGTCTTACACTTTTATTACCTCAAAATTCCCAAATTTAAATGGTCAACGATTTTTTTATACCATTTACGCCATTACACGGAGTTGTGATTTGGGGATGCCATTCAAACTTCTTTGACTTGATACGTTTTTTCACAAATGTACTGTTTATATAATATGACAATTATACGTTTTTTGTAAACAGATTAAGGAGTGTTACTATGAAAGTTAATATGAAAGAATATAAACGTTTAAAGATTATTAATTTGGCATTTAATGGTTTGACTGACAATTTTTTCTAAAAACTCATTAATTGACGGTTTTATTGTTGCGGAAAAAACCGGAATTACCATAGTTATAATGCTTCCTCTTTAAAAAATTTAAATACGTTTCTAACTTTAAGTATTAAATGGTTTATTACATTTAATTACACATTTAATATATACGTTTTTTACGTTTTATTACACATTTAATATGGTTGACTCGTTTTTCAGCAAATGTTTAACACATGTAGACAAAAATAATGACGGAATTCATCGCATTATAATACAGCTGCAATTAATTGTTTTCCATATATGTAATAGAAAAGATAAATACAGAAGTAATTGGAATATTCGAATATTGAAATTCTTTCTATATAAGTATACAAAAAACGATTTAATGGTTTGACTTACAATAGTTTTAATTACGTTTATAATGGCAACTTGCACACTTATACGTTTTTTGTAAACAGATTAAGAAGTGTTAATATGACAGTTAATATGAAAGAATATAAACATTTAAAGAGTGTTAATTTGGCATTTAATGGTTTGACTGACAGTTTTTTCTAAAAACTCATTAATTGACGGTTTTATTGTGGGGAAAAAAACCGGAATTACCGTAGTTACAATGCTTCCTCTTTAAAACTTTAAAATACGTTTCTGACTTTAAGTATTAAATGGTTTATTACGTTTTATTACACATTTAATATATAAGATGTTTTATTACACATTTAATATATACATTTTTTATGTATATAAATTGACGACTCAACCATGTAACCTTTGCATTCACGATACGAAACACATACCACCAACCATCACCCGTCACCGTTGTCATCATAATCCTACAAACCATTGTAAACACCGGTATTACTTATCACCCACTGCTCTGTTTTTTTTCATTTCTTAAACTTTTGATACAAATTTTATTCCTCTTGTGTATGACTTTCGTAAATTATAATCTTTTTATGTAAGGTATTCTTAACATGTCAACAATCGGATTGCACTTTATAAGAAACATTCATGATTTTAAGGCCAAGATTCACCTCAAGGCCAGAGGTCTACGAATTTGGCCCCACACGAACTTCAACAATACAAACTTGAGATGCTGTTAATTGACGAGGAGGTATTACACTTAATCATATTCGATAAATGATCATTATGTATAGATATTATTTATACTAAATTAACTATTAATTAACATCATATGTATTATCCAATTTTTGTATGGAGGCAGATAGCCAGGGAATGTTTGGGGCTAGAGATAGCGAGGTAAAACTTTCTTTTCTCAAGTATTTTGTTTTTAAGCATAGTACGTGTTATTAAGTATATACAATTATTATTGTTATATAAAACATTTGTCATCTTCATCAATTGTACCGTGACGGCCGACAACCACATTCTCATCCATCTCTTTATTTGTACAATTTGTTTAAGGAAAATACTTGTAACCAAATAATATTTAACCGCCACAAAATATAGTTCGCAGCCCGCCGATTCGCGCGGGTTTTAACCTAGTTAGTTATAAAATTTAACACCCTTCTTGGTTTTTTTTTCTCCAAAAAAGGGAATTCCCTAGGAGAGAGCTTCAGCATTGCCATCACCCCCTCCTAGAAAAACCTATATATATATATAAAAACCAATAGGGTACAATACAGCAACAACTCACAAATACTAACCCAAATAACAGACTTATTTGGGTGATACAACAGCAAAACCAACATAAAACAAACAACAGAATACAATACCTACAACTACTGAATTTGTAGCTGCACATTCCAATCTTTAGCGACCTTCCTAACCCAACAGAATCTTTAACCTTCATACTGATAAGCTGCAGTTTGATATTCTCTTTAACATTATTCAACAGAATATCCACTGGGATGTTCTTCTGATTAAACAGCCTGCTATTTCTTTCCCTCCAAATATGATAAACCGCAGAAGCCACTGTAATTCTTCTCAAAATACTCATAATGTTGTTATTACATCTTCTTTGCGATAAAGCACTAACAATATTCATTCAATCATTCGGAAGGTCATTCATTTTACTAGCAATTTTCAAACTTTCCCAAATAGTTTTTGAATAAGGACAGTTGAAAAAAAGATGATTGTGAGAATCATTCCCATGATTGCATAAAGGGCATATCAGATCATTTCTGGGACACCAAACAGCCATTCTATCTTGAGTCTGCAGTCTTTCCTGAACTGCCAGCCACATAATGAAAGCCTGTCTAGGGCTTCCTTGAGAAAACCACACAATTTTCTTCCATGGAACAATAGAACTGTTGGTATTCAATTCATCTAACACACATCTAGCACTAAAATCAACCAAAGTACCATCCGCCAACTTCCATTTTACCCTGTCTGGCTCACTATTCAGAATAGGAGCTGCAATGTTATTAATATTAGGGTAATCCTGATACCAACCAGCAGGCCAATTCCAACCATCATTAAGCATCATTTTATTCACAGTCAAATTATCTTCCATTCTGGCTTCATATCTTCCTCTTTTTGTAACACCCTGAAATTTCGGATAATTAAATAATAATTTAAAAATATTTTTTTTTAAATTACTTCTTGTGGACTATGAGTTGTCCGTATATTATATTATAGATTTATAGATTTATGTGGTTGTATAATTAAGGTGTAGGCCTTATTATTTTTTTTTAGTGACGTTTCGAGTTTTAAACAATTAACTAGAGTGTTATTTATTTCGTGAGGGTTCGTGTCGATTAATTATGAGGGCCGAATTCTTTTATGATGATTGTTTTCATAGCCCAACAATTCGCACCCACTTTGGTTTGCCAGTCGATCTAATGTAGTTTAGAGCCCATCAATTTGTTGCTTTGTGCCCAAGTAATCAACCGTTAGCCCAATTGAGATGATACTTAAATTAAAACTATCCCTAAACCCTATTCTAAACCCATCGATCGTGAGAGCATCTCCAGCCGCTGCCGTCTTGTTTCTGCTCGTCGAGAATTGGAGAAAAACCAGCAACAATTGAAGGTTGATCGATTTCTAGCAGAAGCATTCCTTGTTCGGTATTATCTATTTCTTTTCTCTTGATAATTCATCTCGTCCTTTATTTCCGAATTCTCATTGTATTGTTTTGTGCGGTGGAATTTTATGGTAGTCAGCGGATGGATTACACATATCAAAAGAAAAAGGAAGTCTTGGAATTATTTAGTTTGTAGATGACGGTGGGAGTGTAAGTTATTTGAGTGAGGCGTACAAGTTGGTGTCCAATGGCTTTTTGGATGGAAATAAATAATGACGGCAAGCAGGAGGTATTAAATTATGGTGGTCCCATACAAACATCTGATTTCTTGAATTCTTTCGGTTAAATTCGTCGAGCAGAGTTGCGGGGCCTCGTGTTGATTTCTGGTAATCATTGTTCATTCCTTCTTGTTTCCTTGTTTCCTTCGTGCAAAGCTAACTATTATACCCGAATGTTTTCGCCATTGGTTGCGGGTTTATGAGCAGGAGAAGAATTAGAGTGGGGAGAATCTCGAGCTGAGGCAATTCCGATTCCAAGCAGATTGTAGCCGGAACTCGTATTCCGATTCGGTAGTTGTCCCTTCGTTCATTTTTTTTTATCCCTGTTTGATTTGTAATCTAATTGGTTTCCTTGTAGGCATTTCGCGAGCAGGTGTAGGTACCATTGTGACCGAGCCATGTAGGGCTCGGTGCTGTTATTTGTTTGATCAGTGTTCGTTCGTTATCGGCTTAATCGTTTAATTCATGATGTGTTGTTTGTTGTGGTTCGGTTTTGGAATTCTAGATTTTTATAAAAATGCGAGCTCTTATTTACGTGAATTATGATGTCGGCTTCTAGCCACTGATTTCTGAGTGTCGGGTTTGGGTTGGATAAAAACCTTAGTTGAACGGCTAAACGTTTTGATAACCGAAAACCGAACCCGTAGGTTCTTAGGTTCCTAAACCGAAAGAGACTTTTAAAAGAAGAGAGTTAAATTATATTTTATCAATTTCAGAGTTAAAAATGGATTCCGGGGCTGTCGGGTGTCTCGGGAATAGACGGGTTGATATCGGGATTCAAGTTGGGTTTTAAACATCAAACTGAAATTGTGGCAGAATCTGTTCGCCATGTTTATGTCCGTTTTTAACACACTTAATTACGTTCCTGGAATTTTGGCTCATGCTGCTCTCTAGTTTTCTGAGTTCTCTTTCCAATGCCGCTGACGGCTCGTTAATCGGATTTACGGTTTAAAAGTTATCGCTGTTTTAGTAAACCATCGCAGAATAGTTTTCGGTTCAGCTATTCTGTCTTGTAAGCCTGATTTGAACCTTTTCTGTTTGGATTCAGTTTCCGAGGTCTTCTGTAAAATTTTAGTTCTCTGGGTCATTTAACTACTGTAAAAATTTGAATAATATCTAGTGAGCGGTTTGAGAGTTATAGCCGTTCCCGCGAAAGTGCTGAGTGCTGTTTAGTTTCTGCTGAAACAACCTTTGAGCCTAATCCTAACCCGAGCTTCCTTGTACATTGTAGGACCTTCTAGGACCGGTTAGAGACGCTCTTCATTACTGAGGATATTTATGAGCTTACGGTTATTCGAGGTGGGTAATCTCACTATAAACTTGTACTTACTTTCGATTCATGATTTTGTGCTATGTGTTGTGAATTGTCTTGTTGATTGAGCTTGAGTATTGATTGGGTGATTTATTTGAGTTATCTGTGATTTGAGTTATCTGGAGCCTGAGTTATCTGAGTTTTGAGTTCTTGAGTTAAAACATTAAACATAATATACTTGAGTTGTCTTGGCACCGAAGAGTACTGGTGCCAGATGTTTTGACTCAACACCGAAGAGTACAAGTGTTGAGCCTTGAGTTGTGTGAGGCGGGTCGAGGTTGATCTCTCGTCCCAAGTCACACAAGCGCGCTATATAAATTTAAAATCTGAGAAAATAAACTTGAGCAATTGAGAATTGAGTAGAGTCTCTAGGGATCACTTATGTGGCTTGAGTTGTTTGTAATTACTTGTTTATTTTGATATTATTCACTCAGCGGTGGCTGACCCCAATCACTCCCCCATTCTACAGGTACTAGCAAGGGCAAAGAGAAGGTCAATGGTTGATGAGCTGCGTTTCTATTTTTATATTTATGGATTTGGATTAAAACCTTTATTTCGAATCAAACATGTTTTGTTTTAAAATCTTTTATTATTCCGCATTTAAACCACGAGACGGTTTTATATTTTTATTCATGAGTTGAGACCTTTGAGTTACTTGTACTCTTGGGGAAATTATTTTATTTTATTATTAAAAAAAAAAATTTAAGTTTCCCTTGATTTTTGGGTTGTTACACTTTTATTCACAATATTACAGATAGGACCATAATCATCCCATTTATCATACCATAAAGAAGTGCTTTGACCATTACCAATAACATGCCAAATAGCACCCCTGATCTTTATTCTGAGATTGAGAAGACATCTCCACATCCAACTATCTGTATTATTGGGAGCTATATCCCAGAAATTCCTTCCTTTCAGCTTTACAGCATTAACCCATTTGACCCACAAAGAACTTTTCCCAGCTGCAATGGCCCAAATATGTTTGCATAATAATGCTTCATTCCAGGTGCCCAAATTTTTTAATCCCAGACCCCCTTGATCTTTCGGTCTGCAAATACAATTCCAGCTTACTTTAGCAAGACCTTTCTTATCATCATTATTATTCCACAGAAAATTCTTCATAAGCTTATTAATTTCCTTCACCACAGCTTTCGGAATCAGGAACACAGACGCCCAATATATGTGCATGGAAGCCAGAACTGCAGTTATCAACTGAAGTTTTCCTGCGTAAGACAAAAATTTGTTCTTCCAATCACAGATTCTATTTCTGATCTTATCCACCAACTGCTTGCAATCCTTTATACCTAATTTCTTATCAATAAGAGGAACTCCTAAGTATCTTACAGGCAGAGTACCAGCATTAAAAGGTAATTCATCCAGGATAGCCTGTTTAACATTGTCACTAATATTAGAGCAAAAAATAGTGCTCTTACCAATGTTTGGCAGAAGACCAGAAACACTACTAAACTCCATTAGAGCAGCTTTAATAATTCTCACAGACCTAGTATCACCATGACTCAGAATAAGGAGATCATCAGCAAAACATAAATGGGTTAACTTCAATTCCTTACAACCCTTATGGTACTTGAAACCAGGAACATTATTTATTTTCCTTTTCAGCATTAGGGTAAATATTTCCATAACTAAAGTAAACAGATATGGAGAGATAGGGTCACCTTGTCTCAACCCTCTACCACTTTTAAAATTTCCTTCTTTGCTACCATTTACACATATAGTAAAAGAAGCTGAAGACACACAAATCATAATCCATTCAACCATCTTACTGTGAAATCCAAAATTAATCAAGATCACCCTAAGGAAATCCCAATTCACAGTATCATAAGCCTTAGCAATGTCAATCTTGAAAGCACATCTCTTAGCACCCTGCTTTCTATTATACCCTTTAAGAATTTCTTGAGTAACAAGCAAATTATCTTGAATTAATCGGCCAGGAATAAAGGCACTTTGATTTAAGTTGACCAAATTCTGCAAGCTTAATTTGATTCTGTTTGTAAGGATCTTGCTAATACATTTATAGACCACATTGCAGCAAGCAATGGGTCTATAATCCGAGACCTTCACTGGATGATCCTTCTTTGGGATAAGGTTAATGGTAGTAGCATTTAATTCACCAAGCAACTTAGAATTTCTAAAAAATTCCTTAACTGCTAAGCAGACATCATCTCCAACCAAATTCCAAGTTTTTTTGAAAAACAGAGCAGTATACCCATCAGGGCCAGGGGCTTTATTGTCCCCAATATCAAACATTGCATTTTTTATCTCTTCATTAGTAACTTCAGTGATCATCTCATTAGCTTCCTCACTAGACAGGGTATTCTCAAACAGGCTATCAATATTATCAATGCTGCTCACATTGCCAGAACATCCCAAGAAGTCTTTAAAATGTTTAATAAACTGCCCTGCAACTTCATCTCCTTCAAAAATATTATCATTTTCATCTCTCACAGTAAGAATTATATTATGGTTTTTCCTGGATTTAATACATTGATGAAAAAATTTAGTGTTTCTATCACCTTCTGACATCCACTTTATATTAGCATTTTGGTACAATAAACTTTCTTCATCCTTAACTGCCTCATTATAATCATTTAAGACCTTAGCAGCTTTTTCTTTTATTTGCTCATTGTGAGGATGGTTTACCATATTATTTTGAGCCTCTTTCAGCTCACTTCTAAGTTTCTCAACAAGCTCATACAAATTACCTCTATTCCAACTCATATGATTAATATGGTATCTTAAAGCTTTTAATCTTTTCATTAAAACATACATCTTCCTACCATAAACCTCAATATTCCACTTATTCTGCACCATATTCAAAAATTCACTTTTCGCAGCTAAATAATTTGGGAATCTGAAAGTTTTCTGCCTTTTCTTTATATTTCCAGGAATACTCAAAACTGCAGGACTATGATCAGAGGTCATAAAAGGTAAGAAATTCATATTAGCCTGCTCAAACAGATCAATGAAATAGTTGTTGGCCATCCCTCTGTCTAACTTTTTCATTGTACTATTGGAAGGGTTTTTTGGGGATTTAATCCAAGTATACAACATCCCAGAACTGCATAAATCTTCTACTTCAATTGTGTTGACACGATCTAACAGATCCTGCATATCATTACTAATATGGGAACTGCCAGCCGAATGTTCCATACATTTTAAAGTGACATTAAAGTCACCCATTAACACCCAAGGGTTACCTTTTATGATGCTTTTAGTCATACACAAATCTTTCCATAGGTCTTTCCTCTCCCTGCTATAGTTGGCCGCATACACAAAATTACAAAAGAAACGCTTCTTACTTTGGCATAATTCAATATGACACAGCATAGTCTGCTTGGAAGTGTAAATAGTACTAACATTTACAACACCTTTATTCCACCCCACCACAATTCTGCAGCCCATTTTGCTATTGGCACTGTTAGAATTCCAATCCCAACCACCAAAAACTTTATCCATAATACCTTTAAGTTTATTCTCTTTTATATGAGTTTCCAGAATTGCACACACATGAATTTTCTCCTCTTTAATAAGGTTCATGACTTCCTTTTGTTTATTCAACTTGTTCATACTTCTGATGTTCCAAGCCACCATTTTAAAGTCCATCATCAGATTTCATGCAGGACACTACACCCCATACTCCTAACTTCATTCTGCTTTAGGATATCAGCCATCTTCTCAATATTTTCAAAAACATCCTCCTCTTCTTCGTCTATTAAATTCTTATCTTTATCCTCTGGAGGATTGTTAGTATTATTCATATTCCTTCCCACTTCCACATTTATATTCTCAGGAATTTCCTCATCCTCATCCGCAAGGACTGCATATTTGTTAGCAGTAACCCTCAATTCCTCAACAATTTTCTCCTTCACCTTCCACTTATTAGCCTTAGTTTTCCCCTGATCATACTTGTCATTCAAATGTTTATTCATGTTATTTTTATGACTTACTTCTGTAAATGTCACCTCATTACTAGGGTTGACAAGTTTATTTTTCAGTTCCAGGTCCTTTTCAGCCTCCTTTAATTCCTCCTCAGTTTTCTCTCTTTTAGTACATTTCTTAAACTCATGCCCAAAAACCGAACAATGGGAGCACCTTTCAGGCTTCCAAGCAAACTCCACTCTAACAGTTTTAACACCTTTGATCCTGTTTTCATTATCTCTATACTGTAACTCCACCTTCTCCTTATACCCAACCTGAGCATCAATCTCAATAAGAACCCTAGCATATTCCATTCTCCCTGCACCACTACTACAAACATTAGCAGTCATAGTATCCATGAGTATTGGATTTCCAATACTACTTGCAATGGCACTTAAGCCATCCACACTCCATGCTTCTAAAGGAACATCAACCAATTTACACCATAGAGGAACTTTTTTATGTTCCACTTTTTCCATGCCAATATCTGGATTCCATTTCTGAACAATAAGAGGCTTGTTATTGACCATCCATGGCCCTAGCTCAATGATCCTATTCATTCCCTCTTCATTTTTAAACTTGAATAGGTATTGATCAGAACTATATGCTTTAACATCCACCAATCCATATTTACCCCACATTCTCTTTAGATTATATCTCAATTCATTAGTATGCAGAGCATAACCAACAAAATATCCATAAACTGTCATATTCCATAGAGCAGAGCCCTTACTAATGAGGTCAGCATCAAAAACAACTATATCATCACCATTCTCATTCTTCTGAGTTGGAATAAACTTCATTTTCATCTTAACAGTTTTATCAGAATCGTTCTTTCTAACTACATTAGCATACGAAAAATGATTATTATGCACAGTATCATTATTACTTCCATCCTTCTCCTTATTCACAGGTAAATTCTGAGCAGAATCAGTATTATTCACACCATTCATCAAATTCATATTCGCAACATCATCATCGCTAGGATCTACTGTAAAATCAGCAGAATCATTGCTCAATTCGCCTTCCTCTCGCACATAATCCCCAATTTTCTCAATATGATCCCTAGCAACATCCTCCACCACAGAACGACTATCCGTCTCCATCGCACTCGAGGACTTAGGAAACAGTTCAGAGGAGCTTCTCCTATTCCCCAATTTATGCATCGAATCACCAAATTTAGTCGGAATCTTCGTATTTCTTTTTGAAATTCTCCGAGAAGCCATTTGAAAACAGGAAATGAATCGCGAAGAGCAGAATCACAGAAGAAATTAATTGGAAGGAAAAACAACTAGCATGCAGACAAGATCGAGGGAAATCAAAGGGAGACAATGGCGGATTTGGCGTAATTGTTATTCCCGCCAAATCGCCAAATCGCCATCAGAGAGAGAGAGAATATTGACTAGTTGTTCACACCCTTCTTGGTTGTCAAATGTGTCATGACTACTTTTTTAATAGTTGTCATTTTTCACACGTTGTGTATTTAATTCACCCTTTTTTCAAATACAACATTTTAAAATCATGAGAAGACATTTTAAAATCATGAGAAGATAAGGCTTGCATATTCTCGAAATCTTTTGAGTCAATCATGTCTTGCCGTACAACTTCCATGCATTTTCTACATCACACGTTCAATTCAATTATTGAGATATTGGTTATTTTTTTTATGTGCCCCTTCAAGGGTTCCAAAGGCCAAATACAACCTACTTCATTACCTTCACTTTCATCATTTATACACAAACTAAATACACACATTTTTACGCCTATATATAAACGGTTCTTGCATGCATATACAACACAAAAAGAAGAAAAGTAAACATAAAGATGATTGAGAAACTAGACATGTGGATGAAAGTATGGACGGTGGGGATTGAGTTTGCTATGGGGATCTTTGGAGAATTGAAGTTTGCAGTTCATCACACCAACCTACAAAGTCGTTCTTCAACTTCTTCAAGTTCAACTCCATACATTGGGATTCTTTTTTGACAAAATTTTGCGGTCTCTGATTTATTTTTGGTTAGATTTTGCTAATATTTTCTTGTTCGGTTTTTGGATTTTGTTTATGAAATTAAATCGCCTTTTGATTTGCGTACGATGTTGTAGTATTGATTGATTGTCATTTTGGGTTACGACATACAAATGTTAAATGTTAGATAACCGTTCTATTAATTCCATATATTGTTTATGATATCGGTCTCCATTTTGAAGTATTGGCGATTGAAATGGTGCTCTAATTTATGGTAGTGCTACATTGATCGACCATATCTCATATTGCTTTCTTTGATTTTTAGTAACTTGAGATTCATATCATAATAGTTTTTGGAAATCGTCATTCAAGTATTCTTTATATATATTGTCTCACAACACTTATTTTTCGCCTTTTAGGAATTTAGGCTTTAAGCTTATTCCTAATTTCCTATTTGGCTCATTCCTTTTGAATCCCAAACACTGTCTTAATGAGTTTTTTAAATAAGAGAAAAGAACGAGTAGAGAAAAATCACAATAGAAACACACAAGATTTTCAGAAGAAATTATTTATAATTTCGTATTATCAACTTTGAAAGAAAAAAAAAAAGAAATTAACCATGTTTTGTGTTTCTGAATCAAAGACAACAAATTATATTATCAAATTTACAACTTTACCTTTAATGTGCAATTTAATTAGGCTATGTTAAGGCTAATTAGGTAATTAATAATTCTTTTCTCTTCAAATATTCCCACAGAAGAAAATATATGAAAAAGATTTGGCAAACTTTTTGTTGTATTTTCTCTTCATTTAAAAGAGCTATGAAAAACAAAGATTCTTTTATTGTCTTTCCAAATCTCTTCTGTTCTTTCTAAGTTAAAACTCTAGAACATAGAGAAATTGTCAAACATGACAAGTCGACAACTAATCTAGAAACCGTAAATGACTAAACCGTGCCTTGACCAAACTTGGCAACCAAAACCTTGTTTCGTTTGTAGTTGATTAGCGTGTTTGTGTTTTCTAACGCTCTAACGTTCACATATCTAATTGCTTTAAAAGATGTACATGTTTACAACTACATATAGTCGACCATTAAATGTCTTTTCGTAGTAAGATTAATAAACCACACGGGTAGAGGCGTAATTCTAAACTTGTTTTTGAATACCCACGACTTTACGGGCGTGAAATAACCACGGACGCGAATAATGCTTTTAATTAAAGAAAATGATAAGGGCTATCATTAAGACGTCAGTACACGCATAAAAAACTTATACAATAATCAATAACCGCCCCTGCATTTTAGGAATCAACCCTTACTAATAAAAGTACAAACGATTTATGCATGTAACTACCTCTTAATGACAGCCCTAATAAGATGGCATGGAATGTGATTTTAAATAAGAACGTAGTTTTTTAAAATAAAGACAAAATGGGCATTTGGTCTAGTGGTATGATTCTCGCTTAGGGTGCAAGAGGTCTCGAGTTCAATTCTCGGAATGCCCCTCTTTTTACTTTTTTTGTTTTTTTTTTGAATTTTGAAGATTTTTCCAGATACCCGTATAACTATTATGCTCAGAATTTTTAATTTTTGTTTATAAACCCATAAAACTATTAAGAGGAATTATAGGGGTGGTAATTCTGATACGGCCCGTAACCCAACACGGAAAAGGTCGGGTTTGGGTTGACCATAAATGGGTTCGGGTAAAAAACATGTCGACCCATCCAACCTATTTATATATCGGGTTGGGTTCGGGTTGTCTTGTGTGAACCCGGGTCGACCCGCCAACCCGTTTAATTATTAAAGATTTTTCAAAAAAATATGTACATAGTAAATACCATAAATAATACTAGTATATGACATTCCTTAAATTAGTTATATTACCTAAAGTATTTCCATATCATTTTTACCTTTTAAATTTGAATTTCTCCTTCCAATCTCATGTTATTAAGTTTTGGCATATTTTCCTAACTAAAACCTTGTAAATTTGGGAAGTGAAGAATTTCTTATTTTCCTAACTAAAAGCTTGTAAATTTCACCAATCTAGTTCTGACCTGCTAACTCACTTGTCCTTCCAACCTGTTAAGTTTATGAGTTACACAAGTTGGGTCTGTGTTACCTTGGTTTAAATGAGTCCGGGTTAGAGTTGCTTTTTCTGACCCAAAATTCTAACAGGTCGGGTTTGGCTTTAGTGATTCCAACCCGCCAACGCTAACTCAAACCCAACCCAATTACCACCCATGTGAGGAAACAAACGATAAGGAAACGATATGTGGTAACCAATAAGTGATAACTATTCATTCATTTATATTAAAAAACAAAACATAATAAACCACCGTCATAACTAGCCTATATTTGAGGTCGAGTTCGAGCTAAGAATAGAGTCCATCGCACATCAGCATATCACAAAATTATTAAATATCTAAACGAGCATCGTAATATTTTAACTAAATTTCATCATAATATACCAAAATATAAACATTATAATTCAAACATGACATTGTTGAACCACAGTAACACCCATTTTTATAGTAACAAGATAACAAATACAACACTTTATAATAACTTTTAATAAAACAAAAACAATACAACATTCTGATTTACTGAAATCACATGGCGTAAACAATCTCCCCACTACTATCAATATCAAGATCTGCATCACTTTCAAGATCTTCATCCATATCATCATCAATATCCAAACTTCCAGTCAAATATTGGTTCAAATTATTCGATCCAACGGCTGGAATTGTAGCTTCTGCTATTATTTGCATTATTTCATCAACACTTTGACTCGCTTCATCGGGCCCACCAAATTGCTCCATTGCATTCTCGTTTACAAGTTCTACTGGTAAGTTTTTCACAAACCATTCATGGTTTTTTATCTCATCCATTGTTATTCTCTGTTCAGATTTACCAAATATTTTTTAATTCTCATTTTTTAAACCAATAAAATAAAAGAGTAAATTACATATAAGGGTTAATTTCATATAATACTAACAAAGTTTCAAAAGTGTTCCGTGCAGGTCACTCAAGGAATTAATTTGCGTACCACATCTTTTGATTCTTATACCACAATGTACAAATATTCATGCAAACTGTACAAATATATAAAGCAATGATTGCGCATTGCAGTACATAGATTAAAAAAGGTGGTGTAAAAATCACCACTTATAATAATATCCAAGTTTCAAAAGTGTTCCAGTCGTGTGAAATTTACCTTATATTATAGATTACCAGGTCACCTTACATATAAATTTAAATGAGTTTTTCGTATATAAATTTAAATAAGGTGACCTGGTAACCTATAATAGAAGGTAATATTCACATGATTAAAACACTTTTGAAACTTGGTTATTAATATAGAGTGAAAATAAAGTTTGACTTACCTGCATGGAACACTTTTGAAACTTTGTTACTATTTTATAAAAAGATACCTTGATTTTTTTTTATTATGAAATTATGGATTTAGTTCTTTGACTTTTTATGAAATTTAGAAACTTGTAAGCTGTAACACCATTTGCTTTAGGGAATGTCTTAAGTTTCAAAATTCGGGACTACTTGTGTAATAATAAAAAGTCAAGGGACGAAATACATAATTTCATACAAACTACAAGTCTACAAGGACGATTTATGCAATTTAGTCAAAGTAAAAAAGATACCTTAGCAGGATCAGCTACAAATATTCTGGAGATTAAGTGACGGCACTCGGGAGATATATGAACATATGCTGGAATTGAGTATTGCACGTTTAGAATTCGCTGCATAAAGTCAAACAAGCAGCCCGTTTAGTCAACTCTAACAAACGGATTTTTCCTAGCCCGTCACACAACCCGACCCGACCCGTTTTGACCAGTTTATACCTGTATGGTCTTACGGAAATTTTTAGGCTCTTCAGGATCTTCAAAAGGGTAAGCTCCAACAAGCATGACATATAATGTTACACCACAAGACCACACATCTGCAATCTGGAATATAAAAAACAACAAATAAAAAAGACTAATAATTTACATATAATAATAATAATATAATTTAATTAATATGTCACAAACGGATTTACCTTGCCATCATATTCTTTCTTAAGCAAGACTTCAGGAGCAATATATGCAGGTGTTCCAACAGTAGATTTTGGTTGTGAATGCAGTACAGAGGACTGACCAAAATAACCAAAAATATTAAAAAAAAATTAAGTATTTTAGAATAATGAAATAGTTCCAAAAATCATAGTACCTTGGAGTACCCAAAATCACAAATCTTGAGACGAGGAGCAGGGCTACCATCTAAAAGTGTGTTCTCCAATTTTAGGTCACGGTGACACACTTGCTATGTTACATAAAAGCATAAATTATACATATATGGAGGCTGTAAGTAATTATATAAAAAAACAGAACGAATTATTACCATATTATGGCAGTAACTGACTCCCGAAATCAGTTGCTGGAAAAAGAAACGAGCCTGCAACACAACAAACATTAAAAGCTTTTAAAAAAATTAAAAGACAAATAATTGTTTATGAACCTCATCTTCTGGGAACCTGCCAGCATTACATATCCTCTCAAACAATTCTCCACCAGATGCATATTCCATTACAATTGCTAGATGTGTTGGTGTTAAAATGACCTAAAGATTATGAAACCGATTTCTCAATATAATTACAGATTATAAACATAAATTTTGAGGATGAACAGCTCACAAAGTCACAAACCTCTTTGAATCTGACAATATTGGGATGCCTCAGTGATCTGTGGTTGATAATTTCCCTTTGTACATTTTCATCAATCTGTTGAATTCATTATATGGAAAGTGAGTAAATGAGTCAAGTATCAGTTAATTAGAACTTAGAAGTGCTCTGTTCAATCGATTCTACTAATTAATTCTCTAATACCCTGTTTACAGCCTCTAATCAATCAATTCATGATCAACATGAATGAATTAGAAGTAGAATTTGAAGAAAATGCACGAAATTGAGAAATTAAAATTCAATTTGAACACTAACCTTCTCACCTCTCTCGATGTATTTGACTGCAACAAGCTCATTAGTCTGTTTATCTCTCATCAATCTCGCAACCCCAAAATTACCAGAACCGATGTCTCTCACAAGTTCATAGCGATCACTATCGTGCATAATTGGCAAATCCATACCTGGACCCACCGTAAGTGCAGATCGATCCATCCAATTTTTCAGCAATCAAAACCCTAAAATACCAAATTTCTCCAATTCACATCACAAATCACAATCGGACACGTATTGAATGCAAAATATCAAGTCGATTTCCAATTCGTCACCGAATTCATCAAAATCGATCAATTGAATAACGTGGCAGAACACCGATCACACTGATTGGGGAAAAAATGTATGAATTTGGTTGGGGAATAGAGACAGAGATAGAGATAGTGATAGAATACTGAATACGGGAGTGAGTCCACAAAGCCCGTGAAGCTTTTACGTGCACAACCACAAACAAACACCCAACAAAAAATTAGGTTTTTTTTTTTTATAAAATAACAGCGATGGCTGAAATCTAGGTGGTGATGATGACGATAATTGATGATAATAATAACAACAATATTAGCAGTGACATATGCTGCAAGCTTAATAAATTAGTTGAGATATATACATATAGAGATACAGATAGATATACGGAGAGAGCTCGTGAAGATGGTTGATTTTTTGCTTCACTTTCTCTCACTAAAAAGCAAAGCTACAGTGACTGTGTGTTTTGTGATGTGTGCTGTGTGTTTGAAGGCGACATAATTCATATTTTAGTTTTTTAATAGAGTAAATTACACGGAAGGTCCCTGTGGTATACCACTTATTACACCCTTAGTCCTTTAATTTCGTTTATTACACTGGATGTCCCTGATGTATACACTTTGTTACACCCAAGGTCCTCACCGTCAACTGACCATTCATTTTAAACGCCAAGAGTGTCACATGCTTCTCACATGATGGGCATAAATGTCATTTTGCAACCCTTCTTCCTTCACCCCTTTCTCCTCCCTTTTCTCTTCCCTGACATAAAAAATTCTCTTTCACGGTGGTAGAAGACTAAGGGGGAATGATGAGACCGGAAGAAGAGGCGGAGGCCGGAAGTTTGCAACCGGAGCAGAGACACAGTCTCTATACGACACCAACAATGCCGCAATAGATATCGACTTTTGATTCTGGTGACGGATTCCGGCGTGGTAGCGGTTGTTTGTTCTGATTGTCCGTCGATTTAAGACGGTTCTTCCGTCGTTCTTGGGAGACGGTTGTTTCTGCCCTAGTTTTGAATCGATGATTTCTCATTCTTTTCTGGCGGCGATTTGATCGGCGATGGTTGCTTTGGTTGATCGATTGACTGTTGACCGATGATCCTTTGTTCGTTGCCTTGGGAGATGATGAATTTATGTGCCCTAATTCGAAGTTATGTGATTCTGATTCTTCGATTTGCTTCGTCGATTGTCTTCTACGATGAGGTATGTGGTATAGATCCATGAGGTCGTACACAAGTGATAAAGAAACCACATATTCATCATCTCATTAGAAAGAAATGGATTAGATCTTTTATGCAAGTGAAATCGATGGTGAAGAAGACGATACATGGATGTGAGTAGTAGGTAGGATTTTTTAATTTTTTAATATATTAATTTACCAGGGGTGTGTAATTTTATGAAGGGTAGATTTGTCATTTAACATGTTTTAACAGCCCAATTTAACGGAGGTTGACGGCAAGGACCTTGGGTGTAACAAAGTGTATACACTAGGAACGTCCAGTGTAATAAACAAAGTTCAAGGACTACGGGTGTAATAAGTGGTATATCACAGGGACCTTCGGTGTAATTTACTCTTTTTAATATTTCATCCATCCCAATTTTATTGTTTATATGACAAAATGTATAAACGAGTAACATATTTTAGATGAACGTTCATTTAAGGATATCTATTTTTGATTTGATCATTAAAGGGTAATCAACTCTTATAAAACTTTACAAAGAGTATTTATTTTTGTTATGATTGCTAAAGGGCAATCAACTCTTATAAAGTTTAAAAAAGGGTATCTACTTTTATTATGATCACTAAATTGTAACCAATTTTTAAAATAATTTCTACACTTAACATTTGACAGACTTCTTTAACTTCCAATAGTTTGATGTAGATCTGTAAATGAACCAAACGAACACGAACGAAGCTTCCAATGGGTTGATGTACGCCCTGCAAAGGAGGCATTTGTTCGTGTACGTGTTCATTTTACTAAACGAATACAAATGTTGTTCACATTCATTCATTTAGCTAAACAAACAAACATAAATTCACGTCAAAATGTTCACGAACGGTTCATTGAATGTTCAATTGTTCACAATACTAGCTTGATGGATCATAAATTCGACGTTTAATAGAAAAACGATTCAAATAGATAAAATTAAAAATATACATAAATGACATATTAATTTGAGAAGTTAACCTTTAGTGTCATCCTTATTCCCATTCATTATTGGCAAATCATCGTCTGAGTGATTTTCTATCGTGGCTATCTCAGCTTAACACTCAGACAAGTGATTCAGTAATGCATTATTTGATGAATATATGTTATAATCCATAAAATTCTCACTTACAAGTTACATATTCTCTTTTTTAGTCACATATGAAAGTTGGTTAGCCTTTTGTGATCAAAATAAAAGTAATTTCATTTATCATAAAGTTTTATATAAGTTGGTTACCCTTTAGTGATCAAAATAAAAATAGATTATTTTTTTATAAACTTTTATAAAAGTTGATTATCCTTTAGTTATCAAAACAAAAGTAGATACCCTTAAATGAATTTCCAATCAAAGTATGTTACTCTTTTATGCATTTTACCCTTGTTTATATTTACTTTTGACAAATGGTACTGCAACCTACTAATTGTTCCTATCAATCTTTATACTTATCTTGTAATAAATATGAAGATATTGTATGAACAAATAATATGAAACAATACTATTTCTCTTTCCTTTTTAATATGTGGCGAAATTATTGTTAATTTGAAAATTATATTAATAAAAAAACATGTAACACTTCCAAATTTTCTTAAAAATTTAATTTTTTTAATTAAATAAATAATGCCCGCTTATGCGGAGCTCGAACTCGGGGTGCTCGCTGAAAAATTACAAGTAGGCTTCTGTTATTTCATTTGCCGTTTCCAAAAAAAATAAATAAGCAATAAAATCCAATTAATAAAATGTCATTTAATGAAAATCACCCAACCATCATAATAAATATTATTTAATGCGGAAACTTAAATAATAAAAGTGTTCATAAAATAAATGCTTCGACATCCAAAAGTCTTCAGGATCTAGATCACGCGTCAGCCATTTTCCATGCCCTTTGAACCATAGTCATTGGTTAGGGTGCGAACTGCGTACTGGACGCCGCGCATTGAAACGCGATACGTTGGTGTACCGAACGCTACAGGGATCGCTTTTTGGTACGCCAAGTTTGAGTTCCCGATAAAAGAAGGTAAATGAATTGGTACGTCGTAATTCGCGTTCCCATTAGGTGGGAACCTCGTACCCGATTTATATGGATCGCGTTTCTCATGAAGTCAGGAATGTATTGGCATAATTTTTAAACTTCAGGATCGATTGTGTATATCTTTTTATTATAGGAATGATTCAAAATCAAATCACCCCTATAGTTTAGGAAAAGATCGTTATATTTGTATTTTTTATCAGATCGATTTTGGTATATGCTTAAGTATTTTCGTTAATGACTTTAAAGTTTTATGGATTTTATGTTATGTTTTTGTTATGTGAAATTTTGAACTTTGAACTTTTATATATAATTATATATATGCAAAAGAAACTTAATTTAAGGGTACATCGTATGGTACATCGTTCCAAAACGTAAGGTACACCGTACCGGACACGTACCGAAATGAACCTACCCCCTTACGTACCCGATACACCTAAACTAGTGAATCGTGTTCCCGTACCACGTACCCATACCGGAGCGCGTCCTTTGTGACTATGCTTTGAACCACTAGTGCCTGCACATTGGGAGGGATTTAGGTAAGCGAAACGCTTTGCAAATTCCCTACGCGAATTAGCGGGTTCGCCAAGTACTGTCAATCACAAACAATTTCACGTACGTAATTTAAACAATATTAAATTATATTATTAAGTACTAGGTATGTTATGACCACCCATACTCTAGCACAATCTTTATATTTTTACCAGGTGGCCACGTGTTGCATATACTGACACACCCCCTCTTTCGCACTGTAAACTTGTGCCTGGATGCCACGTCATCGTGTAAACCACATCCAGCGAAAGTGCCACGAAACTTCCCGAAAAGAGTTAACTTTCGAATTGACATTCAATATTAGTATAATGTACACACATACCTGTCATGCACAATATCCATCACTTTCACAAACCATACAATATAAAACATAATGCACCAATCATACTCAACTAGCACGTAATCACATAACAATATCGGGTAAGCTACTAAACGCAAAATGAATAGGAAACTCACCTTAGCAAAGAAAATGATCCATAAAATATCCAAAGATGGCCAACACACCGATTCATCACACTTACGAGCCTAACCAATCAATTCCTACTTCACTTTCTCCTAAACTCAGAATCTGAGTTCACTCACTGCGCTTACCAAAACGGTCATAACTTTCAAATTGTTTACCGGTTGCCACCAAATTTAAATTGTAGCTTCTACACAATCATGGCTATACTTCATCTTTAGAACTCTCTTCCCTAATCTGTCCCGAACGGTCTCGAAAACAGTCCACAACTTGGCAGATTCATGCAGTGAATTCAGCACTGCGACAATGCACTAAAACAGTGATATATCGCAAACCATAAGTCCTATTAACGAACGCTTTGCAGCCACGGAAAGCTAAGTCGGAGGACTAAAACTTTCCTGAAGGCCGGGAGTTAAAATTCTAACTCTAAGCAGCCTGAAAACAGCCATGAACATGGCAGACCGGATCTCCCAGGAAACTATAATCCCGCAAACAACTATATCTACCAAAACGGAACCCGACACCATCACCTACAGGTCACCGGGACGTTCAGGTCTAGGGCTCATCGAATTCATGACTCGGGATTATATTAATCACACGGAAAAGAGTTATGATAACTACCTTACAATTCCACCAACAACAACCGAGCACCACCACTATCACCATCGATCGATGGTTTTCTCAATTGGGACGAACGACCGAATGGGATGATTATGGGGTTTAGGGGATTAATTGAGATACAAATATACCCACAGAAGGGCCCTTGACCTCGTGGTCGGCCCCCTCTCGAACCCAACACCCCCCCCCCCCCCCCTTCCTCGGCCCGACTTCTAATCTACACAACCCGACCCACATAATGCTCCTTACTCGAAACCGGGCTAAACCCGAGCCGTCTAATTAATAATTGTTTAACCGAAACGTCAAACTTATTAAATGTTTAAATAATTATTTTAAATTAAATAAGGGTGATTAAAATAATTACCTCAAATTACGGGGCGTTACAAGGTGATAAAAATAAAGTTTTATTGGTTGCACATTGTAATAAATATATTTTTCTTAAATTTTGTGCTTTTTATTTAAGAATAATAATTTTAGGACGAAGGTAGTAAGTACTAACTTATATTTAGCCGGGGATTGAAGCCCCCGAAAAAGGCAACCGCATATCTCTATTTATAAATACAAATATTTATCTTTATATAAAAATTTATTTACTACTATGTATATGCTAATTTAAAACAAGTGTCTTCAACTAATGAACATATGATGATTTAGTATCCCAATTGGTTAGGACATTAATAACATATAAAAGTTTCAAGTCCTACATGATACATATTTTTTTATGGATTTTGTTAATGACAGCCCTAAGGGTTCTCTCTAACGTGCATAAAAGGCTTGCACATTCATGGATAGAGTAGTGTTCCTAAAATTCAGGGGACGGTTTTTACTTTATTTTTACATTCTTATTGACAGCCCTTAGGGCTGTCATTATCATTTTCCTTTTTTTATAAACACGAATATGTTTCAAAATAACAAGTATTTTGCCTAAAAATTAAGTTTTGCTAATTTGGGAAAGTCCAAATGCATTATATATATAGTAAAGAATAAAGATAAAGATAAAGATAAAGATAATACATTTAGAACCTTTCCGAATTAGCAAGTTAAATTGCAACCAACACTTGTTATTTCGACACAAATCTATGTTTATCAAAATATGTACCATGTAGAACTTGAATTTACGACTACTACGTTATTAACACAATGCCCTAACCCTATCCAACTGAACTGGTAGACCATATGTTCATTAGTTGATTATAATTATCTTTATTAATATCTTAAAATTTAAAAGATTGAAATTACTACCACCATCACTAAGCAGGGCACCACCGCCCACCACCACCATCATTAAGTAAGTGATTGAACTTATGATCATTAGAAATTCATTTTAAATCCCTTTACTTTTATATTTTCACCCAATGGTTTACTTGTGTGACATGATCCTGAATGGAAATACTTATAAAAAAGTCAAAATATTTACGTTTTAAGTTATTCGAAATATTTATTATCTTTAATCCTAAAAAGAGTATCTCAAAATTTGTCAAGTTAATAACTAGAAATTTAGAGAAATTGAAACTTGCAAGTTGCATAAAAGTTAATAGATAGTCAATGAGTTTATAATAAGTTGTGATGGCTTTTTAAATATGCGACATATGACGTAGTATATGCAATAAAACATGGTAAAGATATGGTTCGGTACTTCGGTATATGTGGATAAGGCATGAACAGTATATAATCCCGTCAAATACGGGATATGAAGAATATGAAATGTATACAGTCATATCTCTACAGGATAGCAAAAAGACTGCTTCCTGACATACCATCACTAATATGTGTTGCGAAAAATGTATGACTAGATAAAAATAGTGTGAGACATGTATAAAATATGAGTAATGGTACTGATGTTTATCTTTTGTGTCTACCTACTTGATCAAGATATGTATCAAAATCAAATGATAATATTAAAAAAAAAATTAGTGAATTACACATGTAATCTTTAGGTAAGTATCAATATGTAGTTGAACTAAAAAGTAAACATCAATATCATTTGTCACAAAATATACTCCGTATAACTCAGAAAACATGTAGATATGTATCTGTAAATTACACAATATACGGAAATTCTACGACTCAAATTCGATGAATTTGAGAAATAGACTCACTAGTCTATCACACTTTCGAACACATGCATACAAGGGAGATTAAAGAAGAGCAAACTGCTAATCTGCATGACTTTGTAATTTTGGGTTTGCCTTAGATTTGGGCTTTCTTTTAATGTTCTAAAATAAATTTTGGGCCTCGTCTGTAGTTTTAATTTAAGGCTTCAGCTCACAACTCCCAAGCAATCAGTGCGAACATCAGGAAATTTAGGATCGGCTCGTTTAATAAGTACTCGGCCCGAACTCGACCCGAGCTCGAATAAGTTTTTAAAATTGAGCTCGAGCCCGAGCTCGAATTTTTATGTAGTGTTCGAGCTCGAGCTCGAAGCTCGTTTATGGTTCTATATTTTTTTGAAATGGACTAATTTACAAACTCGAAAATCTCGTTAACTACTCAACTCGTTAAGACCCCTATTAATATATGTATATTCTTGTACTTATTGTATCAACACTTGCACTTATTATATAAAATACTTGTTCAGCTCGTTAGGATCGGCTCGTTAAGATCGTCCAACTCGTTCAGCTCGAGAATAAACGAGCTATCGAACGAGCCGAGTCGAGTATCAAATTATTAGGCTCGGCTCGTGAGATTAATCGAGTATTTTTTTATGTTCGAGCTCGACTCGAAATCGAATAAGTATAGGCTCGAGCTCGAGTAGCTCGTTAAAAGCTCGACTCGTAAACACCCCTAAGTGCGACTACTAAATAGACTTTGGACTAGTGATATGATGTGTGTCATTCATCTTTATGGTTGATGGTTCAAGTTAAATAGTGAACATATGTGGTATGTAGATGTAGTTTAGGATTTGCTGATAAAAAAATTAGTACAAGAAGAATATCATGGAGTGAGAACGAAGAACGATAATCCCAGGGTTGAAGGAAGTTGTTATTAGGTTCAACAAGGCCACAATTTCAAGGAACTTTTTTTTTTAAACCGGAGATCAGTATTTGGCAAAAGTTTATGAGATTTACAATACTTCCATTGCCATTATACATAAGCATGAATATATATTTTATGTAACAATCGTTATTTTAATTTACTGATTTTAATTACTGCATTTCAGTTAATGTATGTTTTTAGAAGTTGTAATTTTTTTTTTTTTAATTTAATGAATGTATTTCTTTTAATTTAATTTTGAAATTCAAAATCTAAAAAGATTAAATCAGAAAGTCCAGAATACTTTCATCCACTTTTCAGTAACAATGTTCTCACGACACTATGCACTTCTCGTGCTCTTAAAATTTAGGATTTTTCTAATGTATGCATCCGGGGCATACATTAACGTGCATTTAATGAGCAAATAATTTCTTAAAAATATTTTGATTAATATTAATGCACTTAAAAATTACCATTTTAGAAGATGCATTAATTTCAATTTTCTATTTAAATGGAAATTATTAGCTTATTAAATGCACGTTAACGTATGCCCCATAGGCATACGTTAGAAAAACCCTAAAAATTATTCCTTGTGCAAATACTAGTTTATGCATCCCCTCCACTAATTGAAGCCACCAATTTCAAGTGTTTTAGATGTATTTTTTGACCAATAAATTTATTACTTCCCTTTTCTCTTATACATTAGTTTCCAAATATGTAAAAGGCGAAATTCAAGACTAGTAAATTAATATTGCTATAATCATACATATTATACATAGTAATATCCACATATTTTTTCTTAACTCTGATTGCGTTGATTATAATACTGATAAATTAATCATCGTGCTCGAAAAGAATACTAGAAAGAAAAATTAATAAAAAGAAATGAAAACAGAGAAAACGCCAAGTTCGAGAATATTTTCCGCATGATGAGTACTTAGAGCATCAGGTGTGGTCACACTAAGTCGGAGTGCCACCTCCACGCCATCTATGCGCCACATCATTATTTCACATTTCACATTCAAAACCTCAAATACCCCCTCTACCATAACTTAACTTAAAATATATTTTTTATACCCACTAAAATACCCCTTACCCAATAAAAACACCCCAAAATATTCTCTCTCCTCCCTATTGGCTCGTTGATTCAGCCATTGCTCCCACTTAAGCGCTCACTCACACCACTTACGGTGTGGTGACGAGTGGGTTTGGGTCTAGGTGGCATCCGGCGAGGTGGCCTCACGCCACCACACCCCCTCTCTCTTATTACACAAATTTCTTTTCTCGTGTTGGTCGTAGGAGTAGGATCGGTCGGTGGGGACTGCTAGAGGGTGGATTACTTTTTATTTATACAAATTATTTTACAGTAACAAAATTTAAAAAATAATATAACGAACAGTAATAATTTTATTGCATATGTATTTATTATGTCATACAAGTATACACTACTTTTATTTATTGTATGAAAAATTTCTTAAAAATATTATTTACAAAGTACAAACTTCCTATTTGGATTTCATCACCGGAAGGGCCACTCCACATTTCATATTTTCTTTTTAGCATCATTTCGTAGACCGGACTTCTCCATTGCGTTTGGACCACGGCTTTAGTTTCCATTTGCACCACCCTTTGCTCCATTTTCCACAAGCCTTGGTTTTAAACTTACTATTTAATATTATAAATTAAATTAATCATCTTTATGATATATTCAAATTTCATCAGTGATCATTTAATTTCAAAATTTACTGTAATAGCCTTTATTTTAAAAAGATTTTACAGCAACGGTCCTTTTGGCTGATGTTAATTTTTTTTTTTTTTTGTTAATTCACCCATGTGTAATGCACGTGAGACAGTTGAGTCTTTAAAATATTCGTCAAAAAATCATAAAATGTTTTAAGTTTTAAGATAATACAAGATCTTAATAGTTATGGAATAAAAGTATTATTATAATAAGAGTTTTGTTAATGCAGCTTCCAAAATTGTCTTAAAATGCATAAGAATTTGCATATTAATCTATGGATGGATAATTCTTAAAATTCAAAGGTTGGTTATAAATTGGTATACAAATTTTAGATATATGTCTTGAACCCTTAGGTGCTGTTTAGTTCGCAGAATGTTTCTGATTGAATTGGAATCGGTGAAGGAATTGGAATCCTTTAGGAATTGAAATCCAATTCCATACTATGTTTGGTTGCCATGGAAGAGAATTTGAATCCAATTTAATATTCTCTTTGGTTGACATTAATTGGAATTGGAATTATATAAAATGATGAATTTACCCTTATTGCTGGTGTTAATTGGTGGTGGTGGGTGGTTGTGGTGGTGGTGGATGGTGGTGGTGGCGGCGGTGGTGGTGGGTGGTGGCGACGGCAGTGGTGGGTGGTGGCAGTATGGGTGGCTGGTGGTGGCGGTGGGTGGTGGTGGTGGGTGGTGGTGAGGTGGTGGTAGCGGTGGGTGGGGGGGTGGTGGTATGGGTGGGTGGTGGTGGCGGTGGTGGTGGGTGGGTGGTGGTGGCGGCGATGGTGGGTGGTGGCAGAGGCGATGGTGGTGGGAGGTGGCGGGTGGTGGTGCTGGGTGGCGGGTGGTGGTGCTGGGTGGCGGTAGTGATGGTGGAGGGGGTGGCGGTGGTTGGGCTAGTTGTGGTGGCAGAGGCTGCGGAGGCGGTGGTGGTGGTGGGAGGTGGTGGTATGGGTGGGTGGTGGCGGGTGGTGGCGGTGGGTGGCGGTGAGTGGCGGTAGGTGGTGGTGGTGGCGGCGGCGGCGGCGGCGGCGGTGGTGATGGATGATGGTGGTTGTGGTGGTGGGTATAAAGTGTATAAAGGTTTAAGAACAATCCTTCAACTTTGAATTCAATTCCATCAACATTTTGATGGAATAAGATTCCTTCATTTGGTAGAATGTTTCCATCATTTGGGAATTCAATTCCTTTCATTTTTTGAATTAAACACTGGAATGTGGTGAAATTGGATTTCATCAGATTTCATCACATTCTAGCGAATCAAAAATCACCTTAAGACTTTTATATGGATTCCCTCCCTGTCTTTAGTTTTAATTTCTTACATTGTTTGGGATTCTCTTGCAACAAATGTAGACAAAATGAATAATAGTCAATGTCGGAGGATAATTAATACGTGACGAGCCGATATATGAGAAAAGAATCTAACCTTTTTCTTAATTTTCTAGATTCCTTCATTCTTCCTTTACAATTTTCTCCACAAATATATATACCTCCATTTCTCTTTGTTTTTCTCTTTCTCTTTATGTCTTACTTTTCATCATCAAATCAAGAACAAAAAGAATCCATCTGAAAAGCAATTTCTACATGGAGAGATTAAATCCGTCTCCTGAACTAAGCTTGGCTTTCAAACCAATTTTCATCCCTAAAACAATCAATTACTTTCTTGAACACGTATCAAAGATAAGTAACGTAAAGGAGAAGGTATTGCAAGTTGATGATTTTGTTAACAGATTAGAAACCGAAACACTGAAAATGGAAGCAGTCAAACAAGAAGTCCCTCTATGCATGCTCCTCATCAACGATGGTATTAATTTTTTTTTTATTGTAATTTAGTAGTGTCTTGAGATGTGTTTACCTTGGGAGTGGCAATTTATGACCCGACACGGAAAAAAAAACAGGTTAGGATTGAGTCAAACAAGTTTCAGGTCTGTTTTTGGGTCTACTCAATTAACCCATTTATCATGTAAGTTTGAGGTATATTTTATCATGTAATTTTGTTAAATGGGTATATGGTCTTTGATGGTCTTGTTCTACATTGTACTTTTTTTTATTTTACTTTTTTTTTTTGGGATAATTATGAAACGGGCTCACTTTTTATTCAATGATATGTAAACTTTTCAGCAAGTGTTGCTTTGAAAGAGGAACTGGAAGTGTTACAGAAGTCGTTAAAAGTCAAACCAATACTTGAAGACTTTATACCGCTCAAGAACAGTTCATGTTATGATGATGATAATGATGTAAAAGTAGAAATCATCACAAAGCAAGAAGACAATGGTGCTAAGAAGAATTGGTTGAGCTCTACACATCTTTGGGATGCTAATGAGAACCTTAATCCGAAAGCATATTTTGTAGCTAAAATGGTATGTTTAGAGTTGAGTATAATTTGAATATGTACGAATTTATATGTTGTAGGTTTAATCTGGTTGCAGAGTGACGAAGAAGAAAAAGACGTAGGAAGAGCGGTTTTTAGCCCTAAAATCAAGAATTCAAGAAGATTGATCCCATTTTCTACACCAAATGCTCCATCAAACGTACAAATGTGCGTTAATGTGCCATCTCCACGACATATGCCTAGGAAACAAAGGCGTTGCTGGTTAGGCGAGTTCCATAGACGATTTGTCAATGCCTTGCAACAACTTGGAGGTCCACAAGGTTAGACCTTTTCGAACAAAAAGATATAAATTTTAGTTGAATTGCAAGACAATTAAGCTACTTTAAGACTTCTGACAAAAATGTGTGGGTGGGGGATGGAAAGCATGTGAAGAATTATGTAAATCTATAGTTCTAAAAGATCAGAGATATAAAACATGTAAAACATATGAAGTATTCATGCTTGGTCATTATTCTAAATCAAGATGCCTATAACGACTTTTGCAGTTGCCACCCCTAAACAAATTCGAGAGATTATGCAAGTAGATGGTCTCACCAATGACGAAGTAAAGAGCCATTTGCAAGTTAGTTATTTTCATATTTATTTATTTTTTTACAAAATCACCAATTCAAAACGGCGTTGATTGTCCACAACAAAAAGCAAGGTTCTAGAAAGCGTAAGGCGTGGCGTGACGGCACCATCAAGCCTCAACTAAGGCGAGCCATGGCGGGCCATGGCGTTTCTCAAGGCGTCGCTTAAGGCGGCAAATTTTTTATATAATTTATATATATACGTATATTAAATTAATTTTTTTTATAAATCTATTGATTTATATAACAATTCATATATAGCTCATAAAAAAATGTTACATTTAAATTTATAATTATATATGTTAATTTTTTTTAAAAAAAAAATTCATTTGTCAGGATCGATTAACAAAACAGTTAATAAACACAATGATCTACTCAACAACAGAAGTTACAGCGGATTAACACTATGTTGATTTAATCAAGAACAATAAACTGTAAATTGTAAGAACAATTATAAGAACACGGTTATCACAAAAAGCTTCAATGTATATTGATCGAATGAGTTACAATACACACGTATGTTTACAATTCATAAGGAACTATATATAATAGTCCTTGAAGCCTAACTATTTACCCTAGTTATTCTAGGATACGATTACAATCGAATTACATAAGATATTAATTCTAAACAAACTTTCCTAAGATCTCGGACTCGATATACTACATAAATAAGTTGATCAGCATCAACCTTGAATGATCAGTAGTAATTTCATCAAGCAGTAGTAAATGTTGATCATCAGTAACAAACACCAAGATCAGTAGTAAATTGTAATTCTGCCCCATCAGTACTAACTCTTGTAGCAGTATCAATTCTTGTTCAGTACTAACTGCAGCATCAGTAATATATCTTTTATAACCCAACAATCTCCCCCTAAACTTATTAATTCAGTTTGAATTAATTAAGTTTCTTTCTTTTCTCTTCTTCTTCCTTTGCTCTTCTTTCATCTCCTTCCTTCTGTCTTTGATCTCTTAATCTTCTTTGTTCATCCACATATGCTTTATTCTTTTGAAATAATTGTCTGTATTTCTCTGTATACATACCTGGATCATTAGGTCTTACAAATGCACAACATACAATTTGATACAGAGTCTTCTGTGAGTGATTGTAGTCTCTTTCCATTAAATACAACTCACATCTTCTATTTGTTCTTTCAAAGAAATACATATTTACCGTGGGAAGAACATTCCATGCAAATAAATTGTCTTCACTTGCAATCCTTTCAACATACTTTTCTGGATGAAATGCTGCATCAAACATCTCAGTTAAATATCCAGCTCCAGAGTTTTTCCACCTTTTATTTGTCATTCTAGGTTTTCCAATTTCTAGCATTGTAATGACATCACTTCTGTTGAAGGATAATAACATAGGTTTCCATGCTTTGAATTTCTGAACACTCTTGTCTGCTCTAATAATTTCATGGATTCCTTGATTTTCTCTCCAGTTAAGAATAGGATTGTCTTGTTGAATAGGTTGTGGATCTTCAATAATTTGGGGAGTTTGTTTTAATCTCTTTGTAGTTGAATCATCACCTTCTGTTATTTTTCGTTTCTTTGATCCTTGTTCTGAAGATTCACCAATTACAGTTTTTCTGTTAAGTACAATCTTAGGATCAATCTTTATTACATTTGAAGGTTCAACAGCTTGTACACCTTCATTTAATTGTTTCTTTTTCTCAGTGCAATATCTTTCAAAAAGTGTGATAATTTTCATTCTACCAAAGGATTTTGCACTCTGACCTCTTGTCTTAAGATATTCAATCATAATGCTTTTCTCTTCATCAAATGGTTCAGGCATATCAATCTTGCATCTTTTGCATTCTTTTATTTGTTCTTCAAGAAGGTACAGTCTTTCTTCTTCATATCTCTTGATTTTGTCAAGTTCTTCTTGTTGACCTTCTAGAAGAAATTCTTCTATTTCTTGAATTGCTTCAGCTGCAGATTGTTCTTTTTGAGCCTTCTTTTTGTTCTCAAGTTCAAGAGTTTTGGCACATTTTCCGTGGTACCTCATTCTCTTAACTTTCCAATGTGATTGTTTTAGTTCCCTGACTAGATTCATCTTGTTCACCATATAGTGACCAAGTGCTCTGTGTGGATATTCATCATCAAACTTTTCTTTTCCTTTACCCATGCATTGTGATGGAGGTGTATACTTCATATCTGGTACCTCATTTATTTGTATTTTTGGTGCAAATGTATGAGCTTCATCATCATCCAGAATTTTTGGGTGAGGAGGCAATGTACATTCATCTACCTCTTCCCAATTTACATTTGCATCAAAATCTGGGACAATGATTTCTATTGGTGCTGTTGTTGTGGTTACTATAGGTGAATCAGTAGTAATTGGTACTTCTATTGTTGCTGCTACAGACTCATTAGTAACCAATGTAGTTACTACTGGTATTAAATTTTGAAGGTTAACGGGTCTGTAAAGTACCATTTGTAGAGTAGAGGGGTCTGCTACTGTTGAGGTTGTTGTAGTTGTCATCAAAGGAGTTATTACTGATGTTGCTTCATGTGTTTCTTCTTCAATTTGACCAGTAATAAGTACTTCAGTTGTTTGGATGACTTCAGTGGTGTTTATGGGATCAGTAGTACCCATGACTTCAGTAGCAACTTGAGAAGGTACTTGTTCTGCTGTAGGTGATTGTTGTGCAGACACAAATACATCTTCCATGCTTTTGACTCCTCTGTCAAAGTCTTCATCACTTTGACCTGTTTCACCATGAGCTTCTTTAAGATTTAAGAGGGAGGCTGCTGCTGCTGCAATAGATGTATCAATCATCTCTTGAATTTAATTTATCTCCCCCTTAGTGATCTCAACCTGTTGTGTATCACTAATATCAACCTTCTTCTTTAATTTTCTGATTATTAAAGTTTGTCTGTGAAGTCTTTGGTCAAGTCTTTACATTCTTCTGTTCAGAACATTGATGTAGTGCTTCATATAGCTCATGGTTCTACCTTGATTGTTGATTAAAATTTGGCAATTTTGTACAGTGGTTTCAAGGTTTTCCATCCTATCCATCAATTCAGTTTGTTTCATACTACACTCATCACTGCTTGGTGAATCATTGGGTGATTTAGATACTCTCTTCTGCCTAGCAGAAGCAGAGGTATCTCCCCTTGTGGTTTCTTGGCACCGGGGTCCTTTAAGTGCTGCCTCAAATGATGAGTCATCACTTAAAGTTGCCGAGGTCTGGGTCCTAATGATGTTCTCACTAGCCTGTGCACCAACCTTTGGTGCATCAGTAGTGAGAGCACTCTCCTCATGACTTCTCTCCTCCTTGGAAGTCAACTCTTGGAGTCTGGGGTCTGACTCAGTTGGTCCCCTGGTGTCCTTTTTAGAAGTTCTCTTCCGTTTATATTTTGAGGATATGATTTGGCTTTTAGGAAGGTTTACCAAAGAGTGAAGAGTAACACTCTGAGGTTCAATTTCATGTTCCTGGGACACATGCAGGACATTTTGTGGTGAGGTTGTTTGAGTGGCTTGAGGTTCTGTTTGGGCTGCAATATTTAGTGATGGAATGGGTTGGGGTTCAATGGGGTGACTTGAACCTTCTCCAGTTGAGGGATGATCATGGATCATGTTGGGAAACAAAGGTGTTACCTTTCCAGAAAATTTGAATAACCTTCTCTTGTTTGAAAAAACTTTTTTGTTTAGAGAAGGTGCACTGTAAATTTCTTTTGGTTTAGTGAGATCTGGGATCTCATAATTTAAAATATGTGCAATAAATCTGGGATACATTAAAAATTTAGAGGATGATAGATTTCCAATCATACCATCAAAAATCATTTTTGAAAAATTGAACACTTGGTCTGTGCTCAAACAAACAACAGCAGAGGCTATTGACTTGTTGAATTCATTCCAAGTGCTCTTTTTAGGAGAGATGCAGTGTTGAATAGTATGAACTAAAAATTTCCATTGGGGAGAAAGAAGCCCTTTTTGAAAAGTAACAATGTTTTGCTTTCCTTCATACCCCATTTTTATTAAGTTTTCAACAAGCTCCTCCTTAGAGAGTAGAGATATACCTGTGTCATCATGAAGTTGTAGATATAGCCTGATAGTTTGCTCTGTTATGAAAATTGTTTTTCCATCTACTGTGGATTTGATTTTTGATGTGTCTCCTTCTTTAATATGTTCTGCAGTTTCCCTAAATTGAACTATATGTCTCTCATGAATTGTAGGTTGGATTGTAAGGGCATATTTGATTGATGAGTGTTTCAGAAACATCACAATTTCCCTAAAATCTTTAGTTCCGTCTGGGTTCTTTAGGAATGCAATCATATTGTGAAATTCACAATATTGTAGATCTGTTTGAACAGCTACTGGTTTGATCATTGCCATTTTTAATTGTAATTTGAAGTTACTTTTATAGTGTGTGATGGAATTTGAAGTTGTTACTGCCTTATGAGGGTTTCAATTTGGATTGCCGACTTTAGGGTTTATCGTGGGTTATAGCAGATCGAGGTTTGGATAATGTAAGATTAACCGACTTTTGTTATTTATAGTTTTCGAAATTAACCTGCAAAAAGTCACAAATACCATTCGAATCATAGCATAACGGCTATTTTCATGGGGTTAGTTTGGTAATTTTATCAATTTTAAGAGTAAACTGCCGATCAGTAGTAACTAAGTACCAGTAGTATAAAACATCAGTAGTAACTGAGGTTTTAATACTTTAAAGGCTGATCAGTAGTAACTGACAACTACAATCAGTATTAAGTGAAAATTCAATAGTAAAATAAGACAAACTTAGGTAATATTGTACAAGAACTTTACATGTGAGATTGTTGATGTATTTAATTTATAAAAATCATTCCAATACTGTTAACTAAATAGTTAAACCTTCCTACATCAAATGCCTTTGTGAATAGGTCTGCTAATTGGTTATCAGTATGAATTTTAACCACTTTAATTAATTTCTTTTCATTACAATCTCTTATAAAATGAAATCTGATTTCTATATGTTTAGTTTTTGAATGTTTTACTGGATTATTCACAATACTAATTGCACTTTGATTATCTATAAAAATAGGAGTTTTAAGAATAGACATACCAAAGTCCATGAGTTGATTTTGAATCCATAGTACTTGAGCACAACATGCAGATGCAACTACATACTCTGCCTTTGCAGAAGATGTTGAAATATTTGTTTGCCTCTTGCATTGCCATGACACAAGTCTTGATCCAAAGAATTGACATCCACCTGTAGTTGATTTTCTATCCAAGCATTCACCACCATAGTCACTATCTGTGTATGCTGTTAGTTCAAAAGGTGAGTCATGTGGATACCAAAGACCTAGTGATGGTTTCCCTTTCAAGTATCTAAATATTCTTTTGACTGCTTACAAGTGTAGTTCCTTTGGTTTTGCTTGATATCTGGCACATACACAAACACTATACATAATATCAGGTCTAGATGCAGTTAAATACATTAAAGAACCTATCATTGATCTATACAAGTGTTCATCTACATCCTCCCCCTCAATGTCAGGATGTAGGTGTTTATGTATTTCCATGGGAGTGCTTGCACTTTTGCAGTCTTTCATGGCAAATTTCTCTAATATGTCTTTGACATATTTTGATTGACTGATTAAAATTCCATCTGATTTTTGATTGACTTGGAGTCCAAGAAAGAAGTTCATTGGACCCATTGAGCTCATCTTGAATTTGATATGCATAAGTTATTCAAATTCTTTGCACAATTGATCATTTGTTGATCCAAAGATGATATCATCTACATATATTTGAACAAGTAGGATGTCATCTTTGACCTTCTTTGTGAAGAGAGTCTTGTCAATGGCACCTCTTTGAAATTTGTTCTTTAAAAGGTATGATGACAGTGTGTCATACCAAGCTCTTGGTGCCTGATGTAGGCCATAAAGAGCTTTGTCTAATTTGAACACATAATCATCATGCTCAGGATCTTCAAATCCTGGAGGTTGACAAACATACACTTCTTCTTCTATCCTTCCATATAAGAATGCACTCTTTACATCCATTTGATAGACTTTGAACCTTTTGAATGATGCATATGCCAAAAATATTCTGATTGCTTCAATTCTTGCTACAGGAGCATATACTTCATCATAGTCTATTCCTTCTTCTTGAGTGTATCCTTGAGCTACAAGTCTTGCTTTGTTTTTTATCTCTATTCCTCTTTCATCTTTCTTATTTCTGAAGATCCATCTGGTTCCAATGGCTCTTTTTCCTTTTGGAAGAGGTACTAGTGTCCAAACAGCTTGTAATTTGAACTGAAGAAGTTCTTCTTGCATTGCTTCAATCCAATTTGAATCTTTCATGGCTTGTTGGATCTTTTTAGGTTCATCCTGTGATAGAAAACATGCAAGCAAACATTCATTAGATATTAGACTTATATTACAAGAATTATTATTTAAGCTTGAATTAAATTTGCTTTTTGTCTGCATATTTGAATTGACATCACTTAGAACAAGCTCTAAAGGATGATTCTTTTGAGCTCTTGAGTTGGAAGTTTTGTCAACAACTATTTGACTGTCAAGATTTGATTCATTAGTTTCAGGGACTTGTGCATCTGTCCAGTTTTCTTCTTGAGTTTCTGAGTTTTCTTGATTTTTTTCATTAACACTGTTATCAGTAACAACAAGATCATTATTGAACTCTTGTGTCTGTGAGTTGGTACTGGTATCACCATTTAGATTTTCTGAGTTACTACTGGTGTCAGTATTATTACTTGTTTCTTCAAGATTTTGAGTTTCTGAGTTATTACTGACACTAGTGTTGTTTGTATTATCAGAGTTGTTACTGTCCTCAGTATTAACTGTAGGGTCAGTATTAACAATGATATACTGCAATGGATTCTGACTTCTATTTAATGATGATGAACCCTCTTTGGTTGGTTGATTGTTTGAGACACCTGTATTAAAATTAAAACTAAAATCAAGAGATTTTGTTAGTGAGTCAATATTAAACAACCAATCTGCACCATTTCCTTTTTCATTTATAAGATTTTCATTAAAGGATACATCAGCACTTTCTTCAATGATCCTTAGTCTTTTGTTGAACACTTTGTATGCTTTGCTTTGAGTTGAGTATCCTACAAAGATTCCATCATCTGCTTTGCAGTCAAACTTACCAATTTGTTCTCTTGTAATTAAGGTAGTACATGGACAACCAAATGATTTTAAAAAGCTTATTGAAGGTTTTCTTTTATTCAAAAGTTCATATGGTGTCTTAAAGTGTGGCTTGACTATTAATACTCTGTTTTGCACATAACATGCAGTATTAACAGCTTCAGCCCAAAAGGTTATTGGTAATTTAGCATCTGCAAGCATAGATCTTGCTGCTTTAATGATTGTTCTATTTCTTCTTTCAGCTACACCATTTTGTTGAGGAGTTCTAGGAGAGCTATACTGTCTGTCAATACCTTTAAGATCACAAAAAGAGATTAGATTTTCACTTTTAGATTTTGTGCCATTGTCACATCTAATGGCTTTCACTTTGAGATCTCTTGTGTTTTCTAGCTTGATAATTAGGTTCTTAATGAGTTCACTTGCTTCATATTTAGTCCTGAGAAAGAATACCCAAGTAAATCTAGAAAAATCATCAGTAATAACTAGACAATATTGCTTCTTTCCTATACTCATTACATTTGTAGGTCCAAATAAATCCATGTGAAGTAGCTGCAATGGGTTAGAAATAGAGTTGATTGATTTGGACTTATGAGAAGTCTTGTGCTGCTTACCTTTTAGGCATGCAACACAATGATGATCACACATGAATTGTTTTTGTGGTAAACCAATTACTAAGTTCTTTTTGACCAAGTTGTTCATGTTTTTAAAGTTTGTGTGACACATCCTTCTGTGCCATAAATCTGATTCATTTATGTTTGCCTTGGATATAAAGCAGTTAATTTCATTTGGAGAAATGATTTCTCCCCCTATATCCAGGAAATACACATTATTTCTCCTTGGTGTTCTCAAAACAATAAATTTTTCATCTAAAACAAAGTCAGGAGAAATAATGATGCACTCTGTATTGGTAAAAAGAATTTTGTTCTTTTTATCACATACTTGTGAGACACTAACCAGATTGTATTGAAGTTTAGCAACATAAAAGACATTATCAAATGTGATCTTACCATTTGATACAATCCCTTTACCGGTAATACGACCACCTTTAGGATTTTCACCAAAAGCAACATAACCACCATCATATTTTTCAAAGTTTCTGAGAATTTGAAGATTCCCAGTCATGTGCCTAGAGCATCCACTATCAATATGCCATGTATTCATCTGGATGTTCTGCACAAAAGAAGATTAAGTTAGTTCTTTTTGGGAACCCAAGCTTGTTTTGTCTTGGGTTCATCCTTTTTAATGAGGAATGAGCTATGTGTAACTTGGTTAATACTGGTCTTTGGAGTTACTACTGATTTCTTCTTAGCTGACCATTGGGTCTGTTGTAATTTGGTTACTACTGATGGATCAGTAGTAACTCTGTGAAAATATTTTCTGAATTTATCAGTAGTATTTGTGTAGGTATATCTTACTGCATTGTATCTTGGATACTGATCAGTAGGATATCTTTGTTGGTTTCTTTTTATGGTTGGATGTGCTGGGTAATTGTAGTAAGTATCAAAACTTCTTTTATTTTCAAAATTTTGATTTGTTTTTGGATTTCCATGTATGGTATTTTGAACAAATCTTTTGGCTGACCTACCAAACTTTGGAGTTTCAACTTGTGGAAGTTTGGACTGTTGTTTTAAATTTAATTCTTTAAATTTTTGTTCTTTGAGTTTTAATTTGTTTTCCTTAAATTCCTTGAATTCTTTGCAATTTATTGGATTGAAGTGACAATCATTTGCTATATGATTTACTTTATTGCAGATTACACATTTAGGTTTGGTGGATTTTAAGGGTTCTGGTTTTCTCTGTTCCTTTAACTGATTCATGTTTCTTTGATTTCCCATTTTTTAAAATAGTTGGAATATTTTCAGAATTGTATTTTGGAGATTCTTGACTTTGTGTAGTGTGGAAACTTGTATCATCAGACTTAATGGTGCTTTCTTCATCAGATGAATCATTACTTATTTCAGTTTGACTTTCTAATTTCAATTCATCTAAGATTCTTTCTGAACTAGACTTAAGTGGAGGAATAAAATTTGTTGGAGGAGGAACTGCATGATATCTAACTCCATGAATTACTTTTTCTGTGGATTGATTGCTAGTTAATTCATCAATTATTTTAGAACTTCTTTCAAATTTCTTAATTGTTAGTTTATTTTGTTCTAATTCTAATTCACATTCCTCTAATTTAATTATAGCTTCTTTTGCTTTTGATTCAGCATATTCTTTATCATACACAGCTTGTAATAGTTCATCTTTAAGTTTTTGATCTGTTATTTGATAGATTTAATTTGATTTTCTAAATCAGCTATACACCATTAAATTCTATTCGTCTCTTTCTGTTTTTAATTAAATCTTCATTGATTTCTTTTTCAAGAGTTTTAAATAATTTAATGCATTCAGGAGAGCATGGTTTAGGATTTACCTCAGATTTAGGTTCAGAGAATGCCATAAGTGCTTGATTTTGAGCATGTTCTTCAGCTTGAAAGCTCCAGTCATATCCTAGTCCCTCTTGGGATAGAAGTGCAGATGAGTTTGTCCTTTTGTCTTTGTTGGGACATTCTCTGGCAAAGTGACCAAGATTGCTACAGTTATAGCATTTGACTTTGGTTTTGTCAAAACCTGCCCTGTCACCTTTGTTGAAGCTCATGCTTGATCTACCAGTTCTTTTTAGGAACTTCTTGGTTCTGAAACTGAGCATAGCCATCTGCCATTTGATATCCATCTCTTCAAGATCATCAGGATTGATTTGCTCCAGATCTTCACTAATTAATGCAGTATGCACATGACTAGTGAAGAACATTTCTCTAGCAATATCTTCTGATTCCTTTGCCTTTCCAGATGTAGCATCTTGATTTGAACCTGCAGTGGACACAAAAGCAGCATTGTTGGAATTTAAAGTAGGAGTTTTCTGGCTTACCTCAGATTCGAACACTCTTAAGTCATTGTAGAGTTCATCAAGTTCCTTCTCTTCTAAAGCATCACCTTGTCTATATACTACAGTGTACATAGACCATTCTTCACTTAGAGATCTAAGAAACTTTCTATTGATATCATCTTTGTCTGGTTGAACTCCAACTTGGTTGAGTTCACCAATAAGTTTATTGAATCTATCAAAAACTTGTGACAAAGATTCATTCTTTTGTCATTTGAAGTTTTCAGACTCTTGTTTCAGCACAAATTTCATGTTTCTTTTTGTGCTCTTAGTACCCACAAACCTTTTCTCCAAGGCTTGCCATAGCAGTTTTGCATCATCAAATTCAACAAACAGATGTGGATAGTCATTAGGAATTGCAAGCAATAAGGTACTTAAAGCTTTTAATTATGTTCCTCTCTCCTTCCTTTCCTTGTCACTTTTGATTTTGTCAGTCTCAGTTGATGTGCTGGTTGTGGCAATTGGAATGGTTTTGTTACCTTCCAACACAACTTTCCACATGCAATAATCAGTAATAAGCATGTATTGCTTAATTCTGTTTTTCCACATCCCAAAGTTATTGGGAGTGAGGATGGGGATTTTGTTTGCTTGTGTGCTTTCATTGTTTTCAGACATGATGAAAACTTTGTTTGTGAAGGAATTTGAAAATTTTTTGTGAGTTCTTGATTCGTAGATCTAGAGTACAAAGCTCTGATACCACTTGTCAGGATCGATTAACAAAACAGTTAATAAACACAATGATCTACTCAACAATAGAAGTTACAGCGGATTAACACTATGTTGATTTAATTAAGAACAATAAACTGTAAATTGTAAGAACAATTATAAGAACACAGTTATCACAAAAAGCTTCAATGTATATTGATCGAGTGAGTTACAATACACACGTATGTTTACAATTCATAAGGAACTATATATAATAGTACTTGAAGCCTAACTATTTACCCTAGTTATTCTAGGATACGATTACAATCGAATTACATAAGATATTAATTCTAAACAAACTTTCCTAAGATCTCAGACTCGATATACTCCATAAATAAGTTGATCAGCATCAACCTTGAACGATCAGTAGTAATTTCATCGAGCAGTAGTAAATGTTGATCATCAGTAACAAACACCAAGATCAGTAGTAAGTTGTAATTCTGCCCCATCAGTACTAACTCTTGTAGCAGTATCAATTCTTGTTCAGTACTAACTGCAGCATCAGTAATATATCTTTTATAACCCAAGGCGAGCCATGGCGGGCCATGGCGTTTCTCAAGGCGGCGCTTAAGGCGGCAATTTTTTATATAATTTATATATATACGTATATTAAGTTAAATTCTTTTATAAATCTATTGATTTATATAACAATTCATATATATAGCTCATAAAAAAATGTTACATTTAAATTTATAATTATATACGTTAATTTTCTTTTTAAAAAAATTCATTTTTTACAGCCGCCTTCAAGAAAACTCGCCATAAGGCGCGCCTTATCGCACCTTATCACGTCTTATCTCAAGCCACGCCTAGCCCAGCCGCCATGGTCTGTTTCGTAACGTCGACGCCGCGCTTCACGCCTTGGCGCCGCCATGGCGCGCCTTTTAGAACCTTGATAAAAAGTGATCATTACACAAAAACACGCATACATGGTGTTTCATGGTTCCACCGTGTTAGTTAATATGGTAACTTTAAAATGTATATATCACCTTTTTTGTTTACAAATTTTGCGCTTATGTTAGTTAATATGGTAACTTTAAAATGTATATATCACCTTTTTTGTTTACAAATTTTCCGCTTATATAGAAGGACAAATTGTAACTGTTCACTTTTTACCAATATATGCACATCTTTTCATACATTTAACTCAACATGTTGCATAGTTTATTAAATGGTATAGTACCAATTTCATGTAGTTTGCTCTTTCACTATCACTTAATATATTCATACTTTTTCCGGTTAACAGAAATACAGGCTTCATATACGAAAGCCTCCATCTCTAAACACAAATCAATCTAGTCGTGTTGCGGGACAAGGATTATGGATGTCTAAATGTTGAAATTCTCAATCGCGCTCTCCTAATGGGCCCCTCTCGAATGGCGGAAATAACATTGATGATGAAGAAGATGAGAAATCCGAGAACAATTGGTGGACCAAAAACGTTTAGCGAATTTTAGAATCGAATATGATACCTTGTCGGTATTTAGAAAGAAAAACATGTAACTTATACACAAATAGTAATTTTTTGCAGGATTAGTTTCATCTTTTTTTTGGAAGCGGCTATTGAATTAAACTTAAAAAACTAGCAAGAAGCTAGAAAAAAAAAACAATTCAATCAGAAGTTACAAGGTAAAATCAACCATTCAATCCAACTAACTCTATATTTAACTTTACGATTACTAATCACAAGTAAGCAACCTCTTTAATAGCATCAATCATCCAATTTCTCCGTGCTTCCCGATCTTTAAAAATAATAGCATTTCTGTACCGCCACACAATCCAAAGAGTTGTAAAAATAACCGCTTCACAAATCAACTTGGATTTGCTATTTAACGAGCTTGTATCCAAATTTTCCAACAACTCGACCAAATTCTCAACATTAAAATCCAGAACTTGGAGCCAATTACCAATACTGCTCCACACCTGTTTAGTAATCACGCAAGACCAAAATATATGATCTACATCTTCTATCCCATCGCCACACATGTCACACTTCGAGTTCTCCAAATTAATCCCTCTCCGCAACAAATTGACTTTTGAGGAAATCCGATCTAAATTAATATTCCAAAATAATATATTAACTTTGCGAGGAACCAAAGTATTCCATCTCGTATGTAATACCGACGCCGGAAGAATCAAATTATCAAGCCATCTTCTAGTATGATTCACCTGAAAATCCCCATCATTGGCAATTTCCCACACCCATCTATCGACATTATTTGATAACACAAAACCATGTACCAAACTGCTAATCTCCTCCACTTGACCTTCTTCCCTACCTCCCCTAATACCTCTACTCCACTCCCACACGACGGATTCATTGTGAATCCTATCCGCCACCGAACAATTTTTATTACTCTCCAATAAATATATTCGGGGGTATAAAGTGGACAAAGATTTCGACGCAACCCATGGGTCCGCCCAAAACCTAGTATTCTTACCATCCCCAATCCGTTTTTTCAAATGAAGCATAAAATCCATCCCTTTATTTCTGTAACTACGGATCATATTAATAATTCGCATCCATGGTGTATCACCCAACCTACGCCGATCACTACCATTTAAACCACCATCATCACCATGAATTCCTGTAATAACTTTAGACCATAACATATTCCCATTAGTCACAAATCTCCAAACCCATTTTAACAACAAAGCAATATTAAAAGCATGTAAGCTTCCAATATCCAAACCTCCATTTTGACGAGATGCTAATACCGCGTCCCACTTAACCCAATGAATTTTTCATTTTAATTCGGTCCCACCCCAAAAGAAGGAAGCTCTCAACTTTTCTAAACTTGCTTCAACACATTTTGGCAATACAAACAGCGACAAAAAGTAAATACCCATACCACCTAAAACAGATTTTAACAGCATAGATCAACCCCCTATCGATAAAGTATTAACCTTCCAACATGACAACTTTTTCTTGAATTTATCAATCAAGACCTCCCAGTTTTTTCTTCTATTCATACACGCCCCAACCGGGAGGCCTAAATACAAAAACGGAATTTTTCCTTTACAAACACCAAGAGAACTCGCCATACTACTAATCTCAGCATCCGTCACCCCCACCCCATACAAATTAGACTTATGCAAATTTATTTTCAAACCAGATGACATATGAAAAAAATGAAGAATAATAAGCAATTGATGAATATTCTTAAAAGACCACTCACCCATAAAAATCACGTCATCTGCATATAACAAATGCGAAATAGACAACGAATCATGCGTAATATCCACACCTTTGAATAACCTGGTTGTCGCCTCCTCCTCCATAGCCACATGTAACCCTTCCATAGCAATAATAAATAAGAAAGGCGATAACGGATCACCTTGTCGTAGCCCCCTTTCAAGACTAAATTCTTTAGAAGCATTACCATTTAAAATAACCGAAGCCTTTGACGACGTCAGAATTGCCTTAATCCACTTCCGCCACAAACCTGGAAACGCTATAAACTCCATCATCCTGTCTAAAAACTCCCAGCTTAAAGAATCATACGCTTTTTCAAAATCAATTTTTAAAATCATCATTTTCTTTTTTCTTTTCTTATACCACACAATTATCTCATTCACCATCATAGGGCCATCCAAAATTTGTCGACCCTGAATAAAAGCCGATTGCTCTGTACTAACAATGGAATTAACCACCAATGCTAACCGCAATGCCAAAACTTTTGAAATAATTTTATATTGAACCCCAATCAGGCTGATCGGTCGATAATCATTAACTGTCATAGGATTTATAACCTTAGGAATAAGCGTAATAAAAGAAGAATTACACATCTTAACTTTTATTGAACTACTGTTGATTTAAATTATTGTCATGTTGTTGAATATATGGTCCAGTTTTACATATGTACTAGATAAGAACATATACATTGAAGATAGAGGTTATTCTATTATTTATGCGTATTATTCATGTGGGAAATCTCGAATTATTCTTTTGTTTGAATTGACTTGGCTCTACTCACGTGTTGATTGGGGCAATTAGATGCATTATAGTAGGTGGGAGGTGTGGATACTTTGACATGTCAAGCATGTGGTGATTAAATTAAGCTCCATAGCTAATTTCGGTTTTTTTTGTATTTTAATACGTTTACGTAATAAAGTTGACTAGTCAAACACTTATTAAAAACTTACGAGCTTGTATATTACCCCCGTCTTATAAAAAACTTCTTATTTTTTTTGGGCACAAGCTTTAAGGGGTTAATTAGTGATGGGGTCCTTGGTAATACTTTTAATTAAAATATAAGGTTAGATTGGAGAGAGAAAATATTTTATTAGACGGGTGTCAACCATTCAGTCTCTTTGGTGTGAGTTTTCCGCCACTTTGGAGACACCATTGGCACGCCCATGCAGTGATTCCGCTGGTTGGATGCTCGCCGCTTTGGAGACGGGAAGGAAGGTTGCGTTAGTTTGGTGGGTGGGGCCCAAAGGGGTATTTTGTGTGTGTGTGTGTTTTGTAATGGTGGGTCCCAAAAAATTAAAGGGAAGTGGTATTGTTGGCATGTGTACGTCAGTTTAGTGTCGGTTGAAGGGTGACCTGACGTGACGCTGATTTGGCAACAACTTACGGTATCAGTTGGGTGCATTGTTGGGGGCGGTCTTAGTAGAATCATTGATAATAATACTCCCTCCGTCCCACAAAAAACTTCCCATTTGAGTTGGGCACAAGTTTTAAGCTGATAGTTAGTGGTGGGGTCATTGCTAATAATTTTAATTAAAATATATGATTGATTTGGAGAGAGAAAATTAATTAGTGGATAGTTAGTGATGGGATCCTTAATAATAATATTATTTTATTATGTGGAGCCCGTCAAATGTATGAAATGGGAAGTTTTTTGTGGGACAAGAATATAAGGTTAAATGGGAAGTTTTTTGTGGGACGGAGGGAATATTATTTTATTAAGTGAGTCCCTTTAATTTAAGAAATGAGAACTTTTTTTAGGACACGATTTTAAGATGAAACAAAAGCAGAATCCTAAAAAATAAGCTAAAACAAACATCCCCTTAGTAAGGTTTATCCAAACCATCATTTCATGGGTTTTATTTTTCATATCCATAACCATACACCAAACATAATTTAATACTTTTACACTCTAGCTTTAAAACCAAACCCTCAAACGGTCATCGTGAACTAACTGTAGTTGTGATCATCATATACTGAACTTTTCACTGACTATCTGGTAATGTTTACTTAAGGTTGCATCGAATTTATGACCTCTAAGAAGTTATTAGAGAGCCATTAGAGCAACGGTGACTCAAGCAACTTCACTAACTCAGCGCACATCAGTGCCACATCAGAATTTCACATTCACACATCTAAATACCTCCTCACTTATAATCCAACCCAAAACATTCATTTTGAGACTCACTAAAATACACATTATTCATAAAATACTAAAAAAACACTCATTCTCTCACCTCTCTTCTCTGTCGCTGACACCACTCATCTCACGTAAAAACCCACTCACACCGGGTACGGTGTGATGGCAGTGTTACTTGGCGATACCACGTCGAAAAAATGAAGGTGGTGTAGGAGGTAATACCAATTTTCATTAATAAAATACAATTACAATAAGGGATATTGACGAATACGTTTACAAAGAATTGAAACAAATAAATAGAACAAACACGTCAAATTCACGATCATCTTAAAATGGATTCATTGCACCCCCCCCCCCCCCCCCCGCGCGTAGGCGTGCGGGTAAAACCCATGTATAAGAATTTAATCTTCCATCATACTTCCAAACTTATAAACCAACACATGGTTTGTCATTTTGCCAATGCGGGATACTATCCCAACTCAAGATTTCTTGTTTCAAACACCCTACTTTGAGAGTCGATATCTCATTCACCACAACTCTACTTTGGATATACTATATACCGTTGCGTAGCTCTCACAAAGGAGAACACAAAGCTACCAACCAATAACTATATATAATAAATACATATAACACTATATAGGTCTAAAATTAGTAAAAATTTATTTTATCACAAACTTTTCCAACAGGTGGTGCGTCACCATACGGTCCATACCGGAAACTCTTACACCTATACAATCACGAGGAGTAAAGTGTGTTATTACTTATGGTAAGTGATACCAGTCCATCACCTAATCCACACGAGCCCACCAAGCAGCCCAGGCCCAAACGCAATACCCAGAAGCCCACACGTTTTCAAGATTGAACTTGTCAAAGTCTTGGAGGAAAAGACTCCACGTTCTAGTATTCATGCAGTTCCCACCTTCCCCATGCAACAACTAATTCTCCAGTCAAGATCCACTGCATCACGTTTTCCTTTATTTTAGCTAAGATAGTTGTTTTCTTCTTTAAATACTTGTCCACAATTAATAAAACGATCATCAGAAAATTGCCCCACTTTTATGTGTTATTTACTTTACTGCATTAATATTTGTCTGCCATCAATTGGTGCTTTCATTCCCTTACCATGCCTCCACGAAAAGAACACCCACCACTCGAGGATTCCATGCAACTCGTTCTCGATTCCTTGAACCGTTTCATCCAATCCACCACCACAAATACCGACAAATTACTCGCTTCCCAATCCTCATCCCAAACCCAACTCGATCTTATTGTTAAACAACTCTCCGTTCAATCCGATCAAAATTCCGCCATTCTCAAAACAATCACCCCCACCGGACCACCACCTCCACCACCGTTTTCCTCTACTCCCCCGAAATCACCCAACCACCAGCTTCCTCCACCCACGCCACCAAAAACTCAGCTCCACACAAACCCATCAACCCAAAACCAACCACCGCCACAACACACTTTTGTTTCTCACCCACCGCCACCACCAAACCACAACCAACCACGACCACCGAAAATCCTCCTCCCCAACTTTGATGGTTCCAATCCCCTCGATTGGGTATTCCAAGCCGATAACTATTTCACATACTACTCCATTCCACCGAATCAACGACTACCCTTGGCCGTTTTTTACTTCACCGGCGAAGCGTTGAGTTGGTACAAACACCTCGCACACAACAACCTGCTCCGTACTTGGCCTGAATTCACTCGTGACCTCGAGCTGCGCTTCGGCCCATCATCTTACGAAAATCATGAAGCCACCCTGTTTAAGCTCCGCCAAGCCACCACCGTCGCCGCCTATCAAGCCGAGTTCGAGAAAATTAGCAATTGTGTCACCGGGTTAACACCTCAAACTTTACGCAATTGTTATATTTCTGGCTTACGTTCCGACATCCAATCTGAACTTTCTCTCCATAACCCCACCACATTACATCAAACATATGGCATCGCTAAGCTCATCGAAGACAAACTCAATTCATCCCGGTCTCGATTACCCTACTTTAACCGTTCCAACAACACCGCCACAACATCCAACTCCACCCTTAAACCGCCCACCCTCACATCTACCGTCACACCCACCATAACAGCCCCACCCACCAAAAATCTGCCATTTAATCGCTTATCCGCCGAGGCCCTGCAAAAACGCCGAACAGAAGATCTTTGTTTTCGGTGTCCCGAAAAATACTTTCCGGGTCACAAATGCAACCCGCCACAGTTCTTGTTAATCGTTGACAATGACAAACCACCTGATGAATTCCCCGATGTTCTAGTTGAACCACAGCCGGCCGAACCACTGTCCGACACACCGCCACCACAATTCCTAGCCTTATCTGACGCCGCCTTTTACGGGCTCCAATCACCACGAGCATTACGTGTTACCGGTTACTTGAATGGCCACCCCGTCACCACATTGATCGATTGTGGTAGTACCCACAATATTATTCAACCACCGCCGACCTGCACCTCAACAAAACCAAATTCTCGGTACCTTTATTTGTCCTACCGGTGGAAGGTGCCGACATCGTACTCGGGCTTGCATGGCTCAGCTCATTAGGTACACTTACAGCCGATTTTTCGATTCCTCAAATTTCATTTCAAGTGAATGGCCAAACTTGTACTCTCAAGGGTGAACCACTTGCTACCCAAGTATCCCCCAGTTCACTCCATACCCTCATCCGTAAACATTCTGTAGCTTCACTTCATACCATGATTTTTCATCATGAAGTCACCACCCCTAACACCAACCTCACCGTCCCTAACCCCCTGCACCACACCGATTCCACTATCACCAAATTACTTCAACAATATTATACACTGTTCGACCCACCCACATCCTTACCACCACCACGAGCTCACGATCATCACATTCCCCTATCACCAACCACAAAACCCGTAAACATTAAACCGTACCGTTACCCCCATTACCAAAAACAAATCATGACCACACTCTTCAACGAAATGTTAGCCGACGATGTCATTCGCCCTAGTCAAAGTCCTTTTTCATCTCCGGTACTACTAGTTCGCAAAAAGGACGGTACTTGGCGTTTTTGCGTCGATTACCGCGGTTTAAATGCCGTCACCATCCGCGATCGCTTTCCAATTCCAACAATCGACGAATTACTCGATGAATTACACGGTGCTACATTCTTTTCAAAAATCGACCTACGCGCCGGTTACCATCAAATTCGTGTTACACCAAATGATACCCATAAAACCGCTTTCCGTACAATCGACGGTCATTACGAATTTCTCGTCATGCCATTTGGATTAACCAATGCACCGTCCACTTTTCAAGCGCTATGAATGATCTTTTTCGTAAATTTTTACGACGGTTCGTCTTGGTTTTCTTTGACGATATTTTGGTGTATAGCAAATCTATGGAATTACACTATGAGCATCTTCAAACGGTGTTTGAAACACTCCTCACAGGTCACTACAAAGTTAAAGTTACAAAGTGTGAGTTTGCTACTTCTCAATTACAATTTCTAGGCCACACAATTTCATCAGCGGGAGTATCGGCCGACCCTGAAAAATTACAATCAATTCAACAGTGGCCGCCACCCACCTCATTCACCACCTTGCGGGCCTTTTTAGGCTTAACGGGTTTTTACCGACGTTTTGTTCCACGCTACGCACACATCACCTCCTCGTTAACAGATTTACTTAAACACCTCGTTTTCTCTTGGCCATCCACCGCCGAAACCGCCTTCCACAACCTCAAAACCGCCATGAAAACAGTAATCACTTTGGCACTCCCCGATTTCACCAAACCTTTCGATCTCACCACCGATGCTTCCGGTCATGCTATTGGCGCGGTTTTGTCTCAAAAAGACAAACCGATTGCTTTCTTTAGCAAGAAACTCACAAATCGTATGATGGCCGAATCTACATGTATCCGCGAACTATATGTCATCACCGAATCCGTCAAAAAATGGCGCCAATACTTATTGGGCAACAAATTCCGCATATTCACCGACCACCATTCCCTCAAACACTTATTAACCCAAACCATCCATACACCAACCCAACATAAATGGATCACCAAGCTTATGGGTTATGATTTTGAGCTCCATTTTAAAAACGGGAAAGGAGAATATTGTCGCTGACGCATTAAGTTGTGTTGATATTCCAACAATTCATGCTCTTACCGGTCCCACCGCCACATGGCTCGATGAGTTACGAACCTATTTTACCACCGATGAGGCATGCATAGAATTAATGCAACAAATTTCACATAACCCATCATCATTTCCTAACCACATCATCAGTGACGGCTTGCTCTACCACCACAACAAAATTTTCATTCCTAACATTATTTCTTTACGTTTAGCTCTCTTGCAGGAATTTCACTCGTCAACCCTTGGCGGTCATGCGGGGATCGACGCTACGTTCAAACGGCTCGTTACCAATTTCTCATGGACCAATCTCAAGAAGGAAGTTATCACATACGTTCATAATTGCACCATTTGCCAAACTACCAAACCACCTAATCACCTTCCGTATGGCCTAATCCAACCACTGCCAATTCCATCCAAACCATGGGAAGCTATATCAATGGACTTTATAACCCATTTGCCACTCTCTAACGGTAAAACCGCTATATGGGTTATAGTCGATCGCTTATCAAAATTCGCACACTTTTTGGCCCTCCCTACAAACTACACCGCCACTTCACTCGCCACACTATTTTTACGAGACATCTACCGCTTGCATGGTCTACCAAATTCAATTGTATCCGATCGAGACCCACTGTTCTTAAGCCATTTTTGGAAGCAATTATTTCACCAACTCGGTACAAAACTTCATCATTCTAGTGCATACCATCCTCAAACGGACGGTCAAACGGAAGTCGTGAATCATTGTCTCGAAGCATACCTTCGTGCGTACGTTCACGACAAACCTAAATCTTGGCATCAATACCTTTATCTCGCTGAGTTTTGGTACAATACAAGTCACCATTCATCAATCAACATGACGCCATTCAAGGCTATGTACGGGAGTGAGGCTACTGTTATTCACAATTATATACCAGGCTCTGATCCAATGGCATCTATCGATGAGTCCTTAACATCCCACCAACAAATCATCGAGGATCTCAAAGTGTCGTTAGCAAAGGCTCGAGAAAAGATGACGAAGCAAGCAAATTAAAAGCGAATTGACAAAGAATTTCAAGCTGGGGAGCTCGTCTATCTACGTTTACAAGATTTTCGCCAGCAATCAGTGAATATCGCTCAAATCGAAAACTTTCAAAAAAATACTTCGGGCCGTTCAAAATCCTCTCAAGAATCGGGAAGGTCGCGTACAAATTGCAACTTCCCACAACCTCGCGAATCCACCCTGTTTTCCACGTCTCACTCTTAAAAGCAAGTCATGAAACTAAACCCACCGAGACGCTACCAGAAGATTGGCCAACAACAACCGATACACCACTAGCTCAACCGGAATCCGTTTTAAACCACCGCTCTGTTAACAACCAACATGAAGTACTGATTAAATGGGCACATCAGGAACTCGCATCCGCAACATGGGAAAACCTCCGCGAAGTACGTCTCCGCTACCCTGATTTTCCAATTAACCTCGAGGACGAGGTCATTTTTGAGACGGGGGAATTGATACCAGTCCATCACCTAATCCACACGAGCCCACCAAGCAGCCCAGGCCCAAACGCAATACCCAGAAGCCCACACGTTTTCAAGATTGAACTTGTCAAAGTCTTGGAGGAAAAGACTCCACGTTCTAGTATTCATGCAGTTCCCACCTTCCCCATGCAACAACTAATTCTCCAGTCAAGATCCACTGCATCACGTTTTCCTTTATTTTAACTAAGATAGTTGTTTTCTTCTTTAAATACTTGTCCACAATTAATAAAACGATCATCAGAAAATTGCCCCACCTTTATGTGTTATTTACTTTACTGCATTAATATTTGTCTGCCATCAGTAAGGGAAAAGCACTCTTTATAAATATATAAGTTGATTTTATTTTACACTATTTTCTTATTTCTTTTGAACATTTTATAAATATACAATTCCCGATACGCTTAAATTATTTTGAATTTTGAGAAACTTGGTGCCAAAGCAAATCTTTTTCTTTGGCCAGAAGGTTGATGGATAAGGAGATGATGATAATAATCAATTAAATGTGCTATATTGAAGGAACTTCTTGCATCTTTTTTACTAAATGCCTAAAAGTCATTTCGATTGACCATCAAATTTCAAAAAATAAACCCGACAGGGGACCAGGGGCCAAAAGTTGCAAACCATCCAATTTGTTCTAAGTCGTAAAAGAAATACTAGGTGGAATGTGGATTTAAAGATGGCTCGACAATGATAATGTAAATAAGTGAGTCAAATGTCGAGCGATATTGAGTTTATGGACAACAATTCGGTTCACTATTATTTGGGGTTTCGTCGGTTATAAAAAATGAGTTTTGATAATTACAGCCCTTTTAAATGCTCGTGTTTTAAAACCCGGGTTCGACCGGCCGGTCCGACCGGTCCGACCGGAATACGGAAATATGTCGGGCCGAATCGACTGGTTTAAAGTCCATTTATGAACCGCTTCAAACCGGCCGAGTCAACTGTGAACCCCGGTCGGACCGTATTTTTGTAATTTTGGTAAATTTTTGTAATTTTTTTTTCAGAATAATAGATTTTGTAATTTTTTAGATTTTATAATATTTGTTTTATAATTTGTTAGGATTTTTTTTGCATTTATAAGCGTTTTACGTAACTAATTTAATATAAATATTCAATAGCATTGTAATCCGGTTGAACCCCGACCGCTTCGACCATTTTTAGAGCATCATCAGGTCCGATTCAAAATCCGAGTTTTAAAACATTGCTAAATGCATTAAAAATTGTACAGATGAATAATTCTTAAAATTCAGGAGTCGATTATAGATACATGTACAATTTTTTTATGCATGTCTTATGACAGTCTTTTAAGACTGTCATTATCAAAACCCATAAAAAATCTAACATATCTAGATCTCATAGAATATCAATACTATTTCTTCAAATTGTCAATCTTTATAATTATTTTAGCTAAATAGGCTATTTGGGTAATTAAAATTATATTTTGTGTTGTATGGTAATTAAAGTTTGGTATAAGATCGAAAAAGATACAATTATCAAAGTCAGTCACTTTTTATTATATTAATATTTTAAATTTGAAATAAAGAATATTGACAAAAAAACATTCCTAGAAAAAAAAACAAGAAAGTCATAGAAAAGAATAAAGATAACATTCTTTATTAGCACGCAATTTACGCAAGAGAAGATTACGAAGGAAAATGATTTTAAAAATTTAAAAGTAGGGAAATGCTAATAAGTGTCCTTAGGGTATTGTTTAAGGAAAAAAACAAAGCATTAAATCATTGTAAATTAACCATAAAAGAAAACCGCCCATGAATTAACTTCAAAACTTGTACATTGATGTCCTTAACCATTACCATAAGAGTACTAGTTAGCAAAACCCTTAAAAAGAATGCAAGAATCTTGAGTTTTCTTACAAAAAAACGAAATAAAATAATATATCGTACAATAGACTTCCTTTTGGGTGTAAATAATAATATAACTTCACAAAATAACGTGTTATCTTAGTCTTATAATATGAAAACAATGCAGAGTCCATGAATCTAAAGAGAAAACAAACAAAGCTCTTAAAAAGGTGTCAAGTTGAAATGGACAACACAAATGTTTCAAAATAGATTTTTTTGTGTTTTCCTTACTTCATCATCTTTAACCACTTGAATCTAATTCACTACTCATTCCGTCCCACAAAAAACTTCTCATTTTGTTTTTTCACAAGTTTTTAGGTGATAGTTAGTGGTGAGGTCATTGATAATACTTTTAATTAAAATATATGGTCAGATTGGAGAGAGAAAGATAGTTAGTTGATATTAGTGGTGAAGTCTTTATAATAATAGTTTTTTATTGTGTGGAGCCCATGAAATGAGAAGTTTTTTGTGGGACAAAAATTTAGAGTCAAATGGGAAGTTTTTTTTGGGACGGAGGGAGTAGTTAATATCTTAAATATGATTAAATCGGTTTAACTTGATTAACCTGGCAATTAAAACGGGATGATAATACTGTTGAGTCTTTATATACAGTAATTATGTAAATTATTTACAAATGTCAAAAATCTAGAAAAATATAAAATACATATCATAAAAGTATTTTTTAAACCAAAACCTAATTTTTAACTAAGTTTATAAAATTTTGAGTTTTAAAACATAAATAAAAAATACACACATCTATTTTATTTATCTATATTTTTGGAAAAATATTGTTTTCTGGTTCAACCGGGTTTTTATGTCTAACCGTCCAGTTTCGATCAAGCTATAACCATCGATCTAATCGCCTTATTCCGACCGACAAACTTTCCGCTTTCTAGTTCATCCAGTTAGTTTGAATCAGATTTTTAAAACATTGATCACATCCCAATTATAATACAATATTATAGGTGTGTAATATGGCCCCTAACCAAAACAAAATAATTGTGAAGAATCTTTGAGGACAAAGATGTTAGGAATGGGCCAAGTCTTATAACCAATTGGTCTAGATTAATTGGCTATCAATGATTACCGTGGGGTTTGTCTTCAAAGGGTCTTGGGTTCAAGACTTGTTGTGGGCATTCCCCAGGAGATAAAAAAGGAGATATGGTTTATTTCCCAAAAAATGGAGATATATTCGACGAATACATACTACCCGTTTGGATGTCACTACATATATCAAAACACAAACTTACTAACTTTGCTATTAAAAAAATGGGGGCCAGTCTTATTGCTTGTTTGGTGCACAAAGATTGGGAATATGTTCCTTTTATTTACTTTTTAGTAAATTATAGGAATCTCATATATGATATGTATATAGTGAAATGTTCAAGGTAGTCTATTAATTTTATCTAATTCCAAGGGATATTTATTAGCCCTTGGATTAAGAAAAATTAATGGTCAAGATCAAGATTCAAAACCACCACCACCACTACAAGCACATGTGCTTCTCCGGCGGCCGGAGACGGCGGCCGGCGGCGGCGGACGGCGGCGATTGGCGGCGGCGGAGGACGGCGGCCGGAGGTGGCCGCCGGCGGTGGTGAACGGTGGTGGTGGTCGTGACTGGAAGCACATGTGCTTCGTGACTTGTTTTGATTTTTTTTTCTGTGTAGTGAAGCACATGTGTTTCATAACGTCAAGCACATATCGTGATTCAAACACAAATGACTTGCTTGTAAGTTACATTTGTTCAGGAATAAAAACACATGTGCTTGGCTTTATGAAGCGCATGTGCTTGGCTTTATGAAACACATGTGCTTGGCTTTACGAAACACATGTGCTTCATAATGATATGTTCGTCACTTGTTTTGATTTTTTTTCTATGTAGTGAAGCACATGTGTTTCATAACTTCAAGCACATGTGCTTCGTGATTCAAACACAAATGACTTGCTTGTAAGTTACATGTGTTCAGGAATAAAAACACATGTGCTTGGCTTTATGAAGCACATGTGCTTGGCTTTATGAAGCACATGTGCTTCATAATGATATGTTCGTCACTTGTTTTGATTTTTTTCTGTGTAGTGAAGCACATGTGTTTCATAACGTCAAGCACATGTGCTTCGTGATTCAAACACAAATGACTTGCTTGTAAGTTACATGTGTTCAGGAATAAAAACACATGTGCTTGGCTTTATGAAGCACATGTGCTTGGCTTTATGAAGCACACGTGCTTCATAATGATATGTTCGTCACTTGTTTTGATTTTTTTTCCGTGTAGTGAAGCACATGTGTTTCATAACGTCAAGCACATGTGCTTCGTATGCTCCCTTGTGTGTTTAGAAACTCATGTTTTTAGTGACTTGAAGCACATGTGTTTCGTGACCTGAAGCACATGTGCTTCGAAGTAATATGCTGTGTTTTAGTGAAGCACATGTGCTTCGATACATCAATACCACCACCACCCCCATTAGCACCATCACCTTCACTGTCAGCCACCACCACCACCGCCGTCCGCCGGTCGCCGCCGCCGGCCGCCGGCGGCGGCCGGCGGCGGCGGATGGCGGCCGGAGGCGGCGGCCGGCGGTGGCTGTATGTGGGGGATTTGATCTTGACCATCTTGATCCAATGGCTAGGATTTATCCCTTGGGACTAGACAAATCCTTTGTACTCTCTAGAATACAACTCTATGTATATATAGTCTAAATGTTTAAAACGAGTTGTATAAATTATGTCTGTACAAGCTGCAATTTAATTTAGTGTTAATAAATAGTTGATTAGTTATTCAATATTTTCCATTTACTCCCTCCGTCCCACAAAAAACTTCCATTTCACTCTAAATTTTTGTGCCACGAAAAACTTCCCATTTCTCATATTTGATGGGCTCCACACAATAAAAAAACTTTTATTACTAAAGATCCCACCACTAATATCCATTAACTACATTTCTCTCTCCAATCCAACCTTATATTTTAATCAAAAGTATTATCAATGATACCACCACTAACTATCACCTAAAAACTTGTGCAAAACCCAAATAGGAAGTTTTTTGTGGGACACAGGGAGTGATTAACAGTAAAAAAAATAGTTAATTCTTTTAACATTCAAATCACCTATATATTTGCTCTTAGTAGAAATTAAATAGAATAATTGACAAAATTAACTCTTTTGGCTAGAATATAATTAGACTTATGACAACTGAAGATTATCTATCAAAAATAACTTTATCATTGAATTGTATATCATTGTTTTTGTGAAAAACTGTGTTCAATAATTCAGATTCAAGTCATTCAACCTATAATGACATATTCACTTATGACTTCAGACTTGAAATAAGACCGACCTATCTATGGAGGTCACAACGACCTGTCTATGGAGGTCACAAACACAAGCTGGCAATTTTTAAACACAAAATTAAAAGATGAGAAAAGATGTTGACTTGGTCAATGATCTCGGAAAGGGAAACCCGGAAACGATTTAGTGAAGCTGATTGGATCCATTTTACACTTCGGTGTCGGTTTTCGAGTTTAAGTAACTGATATACAACTGAAACGATTTCAAAGAGATGAAGAGGAATTCCGTCTTCTTCATCGTATATTGCCCATATTTGTTTCGGATAGATTGGTGTCAAAATCATGGAAATCTGGGTTCGGGATTGTGATTGGGCCTGGGCCCGAACCTTGGCCCATTTTCTTCAACATTCTCGTCTTTTTGAAGCTAATTTCATTTCTTCTAAATTACACTGAATCACCGATCTAGGTTTATCAATTAAGCGTTGGAAATCAAGCCCCCAATAACTAGACATTGACATCCACAAGGGGCAGTATGCCTTCCCTCGAACCTTCCACCTTTTTGTCCACGACGGAAGTTGAACCCATGACCAATAGGTCATGGACAACACCTTAAATCCTCCTCTTTTATTACTCACTTTAAATAGGGAAAAATTACAATAAGAAAACCCATTTAACTAAATGTCTAGATTCAGTCAACATGCTATTGAACAAATAACAACAATAATTTAATTAACAAAAGAAAATAAACGGCGGCAACCTACAACTAATTAGATAACAAAAAAAAGTAAATTACACGGATAGTCCATGTGGTTTGACCTAAGTTTTGGATTTGGTCCCTAAGTTCCGGAAATTACACCCGTGGTTACCGTGGTTTGGACTTCGTATCAGTTTTGGTCCCTAACGCTAACTGACGTTAAAAATGGTCTCTTAACAATTTTATTCTCCAGCGAGGCATCTTCTTATCCGGCGAGCCATCTGGTCATCACCATGGTCGCATACGTCCACCGCCACCTCCAACAACATGGTATCTCCCTAACACAGTTGAAGAAGATGAAAAAAATTAGTCACACTAATTGCTTAGCCCATACCAGAAATCGACCACAACTTCCGACAACTCTTTCTTTGCCGGCCCCGATCTTGTAAAACATTCTAGATCGAAGAGGATGATCGAGTATATCGATCTTGGTTTCGCCATCTCCGTCGTGATTGATGATTCCTTCTTTTTTCTATGGTATGTGGTCGGATTTTGAGTCACCTTCGTGGTTATTGTGGTCAGATGCATATCGTGAATTCTCTTGTGGGAAGAATACATCGAACCAAGAAAACCTAATTCTTCAAACCTAATTGGTGATGGTGTTCTTGTGAGATGTACAATCAGAAGAGAGAGATACATAATAGAAAAGAGAGAGAAATAATAATAAATAATTACCTCTCATGTCGTTTGTTGGGTCACATTAGTTGTAATCAATAGTGTAGGGACTAGTTATGTAACATTGTATATTAGTTCAGGATTAGTCTTAGGACTAATTAGACAATTAGGGAGATGGTATATAAACCAAGGATGTAATCCCTAATTGTAACTTTTGCACATTAATCATATTAACATTTCTGCAATTGTTCTCTCTACTTCTCTCTAGATTTCTCTCTCTAAAAACCCTTCTTCTTCTCCAAGTTTTCATCACAAATTCATCATCTAACAACAAGTATGGATTGATTTAGTATTATTAAGCTTTTCAGTTGGTATCAGAGCATAATTTCACCATGAAAACGATCCATTTCCATTGCTTGCTGTCCAAATCAGAAGATCAAAAGGGTTTATCAAGTTTTTGAAGAAAAAGGGGTCAAAAATCAAAAAACGGATTTAAGGTATTAATTCTTGTTCTTATGGATTAAATAGCTTCATTTTGTTAATATATTAAGCTTAGAATCGAGTTAGGATCGAATCCAATCCATTCAGATGAAGAATTTGGATTTATAGTAATAACCATTAAAGCTTGAAAACCTTGAAAATTCAAATTTTGGATTAGATCCAAGTTGTTTTTGATTAAGATTGTAGTAATGGATTGAAGGAAAAAGGTTTGGGTCAGTTCGCAAAAAGAATCAAAGAATTTGGGTAAGAAACGAGCATTTTTAGGATCAAATTAGTGTTTTTTTTGGGCTGTACGTAACTGCTCTGCTCAAGAACTTGTTCGGCCCGAGAACAGTAACAAGTTCGGCCCGAACTCATCTTTAAGTTCGGCCCGAACATCAGAACGAACTTCGGCTCGAACTATACTCAATCTTCGGCCCGAACTTCTTTCAAAGACTTCGACCCGAACACCACAAACTCTTCGGCCCGAACACAATACAAGTCTTCGGCCCGAACACTTAACAACTCTTCGGCCCGAGGATTTTCAACCAACACTTCAAATTTTTCCATCGTTTTCTTAACCCTACCACTCAGAAATGACTTCCAAGGACGCCTTATCCATTGGATCAGACACAAAACCACCTGTTCTCTACCGAGGAGAATACAGACAATGGAAGAAACGGTTTCTCCATTTTATCATGAGTCAACATGCCGGTCCAGATATTCTTGACTCTCTCCAAACCGGACCCACTAAGTTCTACCGTGCAGTGGTAGCAAATCCAAACGCTCAACCACCTGTACAAGGAGGTGTGATTGAAATTCCCCCGGCGGAATACACCCAAGAGCAGAAGGATAGGGCTAGAGTTGACGTGTATGCACACTCTTATATGCTACAGGGCCTTACGAATGAAATTTACAGCAGCCTTGATAGTTTCAGCACTGGTAAAGAGCTCTGGGATGAGATCCAAAAGCAAATGTAAGGTACTGACCTGGGTAACAAAGCCAAGATGGTATCCACCCTTAACACCTACGGTCAATTTAAAGCTATACCGGGAGAAGAACTGGAGCAAATCTATCACAGATACTGGAACATGCTCAATGAGCTCAGAAAGAACAATCTAAACAAAGGCAAACTTGAACTTAACATCAGATTTATTCAATCCCTACTACCGGAATGGGAAATGTTTGGCAACAGTGCTATGCAGCACAAGGACTTAAGTCTCATAGATGTTCATGAATTATACGAGTATCTACATCAAAATGAACCTATGGTGAAAGGAATCGTCAAAACTAGGCAAGATACTGCTGACACTCTTGCAATGTTGGCCAAACAAAACAAGGCTCTTAACAAAGGTATCAATGAAGCAATGATTGCAGCACAATCAAAAGAAGTGGTACAAGAAGAACCAGAGACTCTGATCCCAGCGGGGACAAATGATGAAATAGAGTCGGTTCGTCAAGCTATAGCTCTCATTTCAAGCTATAACAAAAAATACTATAACAAGCCAACAAACAACAACCTCCGATCTTCCTCAAACTTCAAATTCAACTCCTCTTCCCAAACCCCTAACAACAAATTTTCATCTTCCTCTACTGAACCACTCAAGAAATGCTACAACTGTGGCATGACGGGGCACTTTGCTAAAGAGTGCAAGAAGCCAAAGGTGAAAGACTCAGAATACTTCAAGCGGAAAATGCTCATGGCTAAGCAAGTTGAAAATGGCAAGGTCTTACTCGCTGAGGAACTACAGCGGTTGGAGGACTCAGATGATCAAGAGGAAGAGGAATGCACTGCCAGCCTGGCTCTTATGGCGAGATCAAACGAATTAAGAGCTGAACTGGTCATCCCTGAAAACGATGAAAATGAGGTACACTCTTTTTCATTTGACTCTATATTATCTGATTCAGACACTGATGAATCAGAGAATTCCTTGTTTAATGAAAAACTTTTTCTTAAAATTGATGAAAAATCATACTTGACAAAACAACTTGCTGACTTGAAATCTGAAAAAGCACAAATCTTATCCGATTTGAGTGATTTAAGTCAATGTTCTCTTCAAATAACTCAAGTAAACAAGGAATTATAAAATCAGTTGTCTGTGTCAAAATCTGCTCATCAATTTCAAATTTCTGAATTACAAAATAATCTACAAAAACAAGTAAACATAACCAACGAATCAAATGCACAAATCTCAAACTTAAAAGCAGAAAATTTAACCGTTCGTCGTAAACTTGAAACTCTTGTTCCTCAAGTCAATCAAAATAACCTCACAAATCAAAAAACACAAGAGTTACAACAACAGTTGTCATCATTTCATGCTGCTCACACCAGTGAGATCAATCGACTAAATCAAATTATTAATGCAAAAAACCTTGAAATCTCGAATCTCAAAACCATGAAAACGGTGTCAAGTGTTCAAGATGACTCCAAGCAGCTGATCAACGACTTGGCTAATCAATTACATCGAGAGCAAACATGGATGAAGTCTGCAGCCATAAAGATGAAAGACTACCAAGATCAGTTGAAAACAGCTGACAACGAAATTCAAAAATTAAATGAACAAATCACTAACATATCAAAAAGTTTTAAAAGGGAAATCGATGAATAATCAGCAACTATACACAGTCTCACTGTCAGAAAAGAAAATGCTGAAGAACACATCTCAAAACTGGAGCAAACAATTGTGAAAGCTGGTCATACTGAACAAACGATAAAATTCAACGAGCCAAAAGAGTTCAGATCATACAAGTCAAAAGTGGGACTTGGAGCAGAAAACACACGACCTCTGGAAAAGGCTGCAGATGTTCTCCCAACGTTATATAACTACGATTACATGAACTTGGGGATCTGGCAAAGCTTCCTTCATATGCCAGATGAAGGGGCAGAAGTCGAAAAGTTCAACCGGGAAAAGGAAGAATACGCTCAAATTAGCTTCAATTACAATGCCTTAAACTCAACATACGAAAAGAAGAAAGCGAAATTTGAGCACAATGAATATTTTCCAATCATCACACCAGCTGAATTTTCCATCCCTGAAAATGAAACTCTAAAGCAAACCAAAGAGCCAAAGCTTTATGTTCCACCATTAATTTTAGAAAAGAAAATTGTCCAATTAGAATCTGAAATTGATGACACTCAAAAGGCCTTTGACAAAGAAAAAGAAAATTTTCAAACCAAAATACATAATTTAGAGGACACTATTTTAGAATTAAAAGCTAAAACAAACAAAACTGTTTCTCAAAATTCTAAAGCCTCTTTATTAGGACCAGCACCAACAAATCCAGTTCCAATCATCTTGAAGAGAAATTCTAATTCACCGGTCTTAAATGCTTCAAATAGAAAATTAGAGCCTCAGAGCAAGGAGCCCAAGCCCAATGGAGTAAAAGGAGATGTGCAGTCAAAGAAGCAGAGTTCGTCTAAGTCTAGTACGCTTGAGAAGCCTTGCGAGCTTAAGAAGTCTAGACCATATATGTCTTCAGTTTCTTCGTCTACTGTTAAAATTAATTGTAACAACACCAAAAAATTTACATCCCCGGCAATTGCGTTTGGAACAGTGTATGATGCTTCTGTTTATCATCCTGTAAATTACTCACCTGATTATGATACTGTGTTCTTTAAACATGATGCATTTGGTAAAAAGAGACTGTATGATAAACTTACAAAGAAACAAATTTCTCAAACTGATGATCGATTTTTTGTTAAGCTAAATGCTCCATGTGGTTTAAAAATCAATGTTTTCCATCAATTTGGTAAAATTATAAAATCATGCAAAACATGTTTTCCACAACCATGCAAGAAATCTGTCTCTCGTCCACACAAACCTAATAAAAAAAGGTTCATCTTCACATGCCTCCAAACAAACGAAGAGTTCTTCCAAAACCCCACCAAACTCTGATAAACATTCGGCTACTCGTCGCCAAGTCTTTCGAGGAAATTCCGCACCTAAGCCAAAGTCTTCAGGTTCCTCAAACAGAGACAACAAAAAGGCGATCAAATCTTCAACATTTGTAAAATACACTTGGATCAAAAATGAAAAATCTCATTGGATTATCCAATCCTCTGAGAAATCTTTAAAATAGGTCGTCAAATCCACAACCTTTGAACTGCCTCCTTGCAGTTCTCCAAAGCTCTAAATTGATCATAAAACAATTCTAAATAAAACATCTGTCACTAATCGTATAGGACCCATAGATAACTGGGTACCAAACATGTTTTAATTGTTTTATGTAGAATAACCAGCAAGGTCTTTGGAGATCGCAGAGATGACTTATACACACTTCAGTGTATAACTCGAGGCACAACAGAATGGCTCTTACACACTTCAGTGTATGACCCGCGCTTCAATGCAATGGCTTTCAAGTACATCTGCTTGAAACCCGTTTTTCATCGATATCATTGGTTAAGGGGAAGAATTTCTATATTCACTTGTCGAGGGGGAGAAAATCGATATTAATATGTCGGGGGGGGGGGGGGGGGGGGAGCAAAACAGATTTTATGATTTATGAAACTCAACTGTTGAGGGGGAGCATCCTTTCAGAACTGCTAACCAATTTTCCAGTGCTCCCTTCAAATATTTTTATAATTATCAATATGTGGTATCAATTTTTGTAATATCCGTAAACGATCTCTTTACCAATTTCAATTGGTACTGATAGCATCTGTTTATTACAAATCTTCCTACTCTATATTGCTAATAAATTCTTTTATTTTCCTCAAACAGTTTTTCAACCTCTTACATATTTACAATCTCACAAGGTTATCAATATTTAGTATTAGCTTTTGTAATATCCGTAAACGATCTCTTTACCAGTCTAGGTTGGTACTGATTGCATCTGTTTATTATAAATTCTCTTATTTCTCATTGCTGCCTTTTTGTTACTTCATTGTCAAAATTTTCAATTGTAAATCGATTTTTCTCATTATTCATACAAATTTCATTTTCCATGTATTTGAAGTTCTCTGCTGCCACACGACCAGGCACACATCAATACTCAATTAAAATTTGTCACTCAAATTGAGTTGCTGACATCACATTTTTATCAATTTTTTATTATTCAGTGATGATCAACATTCCAAAAATTTTATCTCACTTTGTGCTCACAAGGATGTGTTCACAACGTAGGATATAAATTTTTGTCATATTCGTAAACGATCTCTTTACTAATCTCGATTAGTACTGATTGCATCTGTTTATGACAAATTTTCGTCTCTTGCGTTGTGGCACAAATTTTTCAAATCTCTGATTTTGCACATAAATTTTCAATTTTTCAAAAATACTTGTTTGCAACATTCAACACAATTGGCTGTTAAATTCGTCGATCTCTTTACTGATTTCCATCAGTAAAGATTGCATCTGTTTTTAACACCTTCTTGAATTGAGTGTTCTTACCATTTTTCAAATGATTTTCATTCTTAAACGATCAATGGAGAAATCATTTTTCATTTTCTCCAAAATGTTCAGATTCAATTAGATCATTGATCTTTGTATATCCGTCGATCTTTTCTCTGCACAAGTTCAGAGAAAATTGCATCTTTGTAAGTGGTATACTTCACTGATCTTTGATATAACCACACAAATTGATTTCTTTTAAATTTCAAATATTTGATTAACAATGTCTTTAATCATCGTGTTCGTCATATCCGTAAACGATCTCTTTACTGGAGTTCTTCAGTAAAGATTGCATCTGTTTATGACTTCACGTGATTATTGACATCGCTATTCTTAATTTTTCAAATATTTTTCTCCAAGATTCTTGGATAAATCAATTTTTATCTGGTTACTTCATGAGTACTACATGTTACTGGTTCTAGATTCCGAAACCCACAAATATCAAAATCTTGGCTCACATATTACATCGACACACAATTTCCTCTCTCCGTCTTCACAAGACAAACATTTAGCATTAGCATGAGGACCCTGGTCATGATCCTCATGAGGGGGAGAAAAGAGCAAGAAATAGTGCAAGTACTGGGTTTATCACTGAACAACATCAAAAAGAACCACAAATATCTCATCAAAGAAGAAAATTCACATCGTATGTACTCAGATCAACTGCAAAATCAGAAATATTCTAAATCAAGTGAGAATCAATGTATTAAACAGAAAAACAAGTGAAGAAGAAGAAGAAACCGATTCATCTAAAGAAATCTCTCTCCAAAATCTCAACCACTTAAATCTAAATCTTAACCGTACAAATCATCCATTTCAATATAAATCTTAAGTGTACAAATCATTCCTTTCACATTCTCTATCATCACAATCCAAACCCTTAAGCGTTCAAATCATTCTTTACAAAAACTCAAAACATTATTATCCTGTCCTCACAAAACCTTTATCACAAAATCCAAAACAAAATCTCCAATAGCCAAAATCCCAGACAAATCCTTCCAAATTGACATTCCATTACCAGAACTTTTAACCTTAAATGAGACATTTTTTAGAACTTTCTTACACCAACTAATTCAACGAAAAATGTTCCTTTGAGTGTTTGAAACTTCGAAGTTCTGTAACGGAAATTATAATTGCTTCTACTGCCACTCAGATGTTATCATTGAAAAGCGAAACCTAGAGATGTTAATTACAGCCTTTGACAAAGAATTGAAATGATCAAACGTAATTCACCATCTTGAAGTACATCTGAGAATACATGAACATTGTAGCTTGCCCATCTTTTCACAAGGTTACACAATCCTCTATCAACATTTGATCAGATCAAGGATTTGCAATGAGATCTTGAACTTACTTCATACGTGAGAAGGAGAGCAACGGGCCAATAAAAGCAACTGAAGATGGAAGACTGGGATGGAGTGCATCAAGCACAAAAAGGGGGAGATTGTTAAGACTAGTTAAACTAGTTAGTGGTGATTAGTGAGAGGAGGTATAAATAGGTGAGATTAAGGCTAATGATTGTTTAATCCAACTCCCGTGAAAAATAATTGTTTGTTTGAGGGGGAGCGTAACTGTTATCAACATGTTACCTCAACAACAATTACCAAGAACCATAGATCGACATAAAGCCACAAACTTCAAAAAAAAACACTTCCGCTGCTAATCTCTCTATTAATATGGGTCTTAGTTTGAGTCGGTCTATATGTATCTTCAAAGTAAAGTCTTCAAAATACTTCTTGTGGTTGAAAAGCTACAAGAAGTATCCGTTTTCACAGGTTAACAAAGCTCAAGCTGATCCTGATACATCACTATTCAACGAAATATCTACCAGGTGCAGCTTTTGCTAAAGATGAAGACTTTGAAGATACGCTTCCCAGACTATTGTTACAAAGGGGGAGATTGTTGGGTTATATTTAGTTGTAATTAATAGTCTAGGGACTAGTTATGTAACATTGTATATTAGTTTAGGATTAGTCTTAGGACTAATTAGACAATTAGGGAGATGGTATATAAACCAAGGATGTAATCCCTAATTGTAACTTTTGCACATTAATCATATTAACATTTCTGCAATTGTTCTCTCTACTTCTCTCTAGATTTCTCTCTCTAAAAACCCTTCTTCTTCTCCAAGTTTTCATCACAAATTCATCATCTAACAACAAGTATGGATTGATTTAGTATTATTAAGCTTTTCATCGTTCATTGACGCCATAGTCGAGTTTGATTTCTTGGTTTTAATACAAAATTGATTTTGGTTTCAGATATGATGTATGATGTTGGGTTTTGACACAATTGATTCTTGGGTTTTGACACAAACGATTTCTGATTTCAGATCTTGATTTGAGTATGTTATCATTGATTTGAGTATGTTTTCATATATTTGTTGGGTTTTCTATGCATCTAGCCACACTTTACTTGAGGCGGAAATCTCAAGTAACTTGATTAGAACATCGACCCGATAAAACTTTTGGACCTTTAGGTTTACAATTTTAACGCAACTAGAATTATTTAATAACTAATTAAATAATAAATTCAAAACTTACATTGTTATGGTTTGGCGAAGGAGGCAAACCTTGTGATCTTGTTCTTGCTAGGTTATCACACTATGCCTAGGATTCAAGAAGGAATCCCTCTATTGGTTCACACCCAAGGTTGATCACGAACAGGACGATGTACCACAGTGTAGTACAAAGCACCTTGAGAAAACGAGAACCCCAAAAACCCCGAAAACAATTTCGGCGGTGGCGGTTCGCGGAGGTCCGGCGGCGGCGCTGTGGTAGCAGCGACGGTCCGGCGACGGTGGCTGCGGCGGCGGCTGTTCTCGGTCGAAGGAGGTCGGCCGAATAGGGAGAGGCACAAAGAACAAGTATTAAGTGTGTTTAGGTTAAACTCTTAACCCTCTATATATACTTGTGCCAAACCTAATTAGAGTCAAACTCTAATTAGCCCAAGCCCACCTTTTAATTAAGCCCACAAGTATTATTAATCATATTAACTTAACACTTGGCCCAATTGTAGTGTTTAATTAACTAGTTAATTACCCATTAACTAGTTTAGCCCGTCAAGCCCGATAGTCTATTTAATTAAACAATTAATTAAACACTACGTTTTTCTCGTGTTCGTTGATTCCTCGAGGGCAACCCGAATAGGACTCTAAAAATACCCGAACCGTAATACCGGTTTATTTGATGTGTTGGACACCAATTCCAACAGTCTCCCACTTGGACATCTCATCAACTATAAACGGTATGCGTAAGTGTATCTTTTAGAGTGTGCATAGCACGTGCAGATGCCGAACTCTGAAATATCAGAAACGGTCCTATGATAAGTGATCATATGTCCTTCGTTTCACGATATCACATAACTAGTGACATGGACTTTGTCAATCACTCTAGTTACGATTATGTTTTCTGATTCGAGATTTATGATGACGTTTTGACTACTTAATTGAACTTTCAATTTAGTCATGACCTGCACAGGTACTTCAGTGTCACATCAAATCAACAGGGGGGCCATAGATATCACCTTTATCACTTTGATCAGAGGGAACGAATAAACCTTAACTACTCCTTCATAGTCATCACATGATACATGGAACTAATCTGTATAACTACCAGTTATGAATAGCGTAGGAGTTAGACCAATGCATCACGAAATCGTACTAAGGAAATGATGCAACTTGGTTTGAAGACTCATACGATATTATCGCCTCACAATTACCCATGATTAAGTCCATGGGGTAACTCTCTGAGCGTGGGTTTGTCCAACATTTAAATACTCTTTTTAAATGCTCATGAGAGTAGCAGCAATCTCCATGCAATGTTCATACCTTTGAACAATCTACTAACTCTCCCATGACATCTTAATTCAGTTCTCATTCCCATAAGAACGACTGACTGTGGACGTTTAAGCAATCTCTTAGATTTCTTTGGAATAGGTTCTAAACATGCAAAAGGTTGAAAAGGAATAATTAAATACTATATGAATGATAGAACACTTGCAAATTATTTAATCTCCATAAATAAATCATCAATTCATACAATTTAATTTTTCACTACAAATTTCAAATGAATAACAATTTAAGATAAGTCACTATGAAATCTAATTCCTATCGTCCTCGCATGAATATCATGCTTGACACGACTCAGTGCTTTAGTGAAAGGATCAGCCGGGTTGTTTTCCGACAATTGTATACTTTCATCAACATCACGACCTTTCTGAGATCCACACCCTCTTCCCCAACCACATTCAAAGTCATCCTATTTGAACTTCCACCACCATGATGGTCACATATTTTTTTCTTAAAATTTTGTAATTGGATTTAGAAAGTCATTTCATTTTTATTTTCAAAATCTATTGCATGTGCTTTACATCATTGGGAAATGAAAATTTGCATGATCGATGACAAACATTCAAAATAGCATACTAATGAAGTAATCGAAGCAAGTAATTCTCTAAACTGAATTTAGTTGTCTATGCATCACCAGGCAACATGCAAAAGCCCCCTACTACAAACGTTCACTAGGCCTTGTTTGTTTTGTCATAATCATCCGTAATTCTTCATAATGTAATTCAATTACATTACGGAGAGACGTTTGGACGGACTTTTTTTCGTAATTCAATTATGACGTAATTTTGAAATACGATATTCGTTGTAACTGAAATCCGTCCCGACACCCAATGAATACAATTACGGTCCTTTAGTTAACTAATGATTTTGAATATTTTGTATGCTTTAGATTTTAAATTTCATTGAAAATATTAAAAAAATTTATAAAATAAAAAGATAAAAAAAAAAATTAAAAAATTTAAAAAGTAAAAAATTTTAAATTAAAAAAAAATAAATAAAATTTAAATTAAAAAAAAAAATACTTCCTCCGTTTCAAAATAAGTGATACACTTTGCATTTTTGAGCATTTCAAAATAAGTGATACACTTTGAAACTTTCTTTATTTGGTAAAATATAGTGGGACCCATATCCACTAACTATCTCCTTTAATAAAGTGAAATTATTCATTTACCCTTACTTTTACTTTTAAACATCATTAAATTCACTTTAATCATAATACGTGGGACCCTTCACTCACTAACTATCCAATTTAATTTAATTTAACCTTAATTATAATCTTGTCTCAAAAAACGTGAAAACTAATTTGTATAACTTATTTTGAAACGGAGGAAGTAAAAAAATTAAAAAAAAAAAATTTAAAAAAAAAGTAAAAAATAAAATAAAATAATAAATAATAAAATTTAAAAAAAATCTAAAAAAGTTAAAAAAAAAATGTATAAGTATGGATATGAATTACAGCTAAAACATTTGTAACCAAACACGTAAAATAATTCAATTACGAAGGTATTCCATTACGGCATGCCAAACAGCCCCTTAGACTAGTCGTAACCGTGAGGTCATACCACGACCATTATTTGCATGCTTGAAAACGCGTCTCCCCCTTTACATGGCAAGCCTAGGACGCGTCCAATTTGGGTCAAGGGTCGTTTGGACGACCTTTGTGGGTCGTATGGGAAGGGAAGTTAAGGGAAGGGGTTTGGTCGCCGGTTACGTGCGGGGTTTAGTCGGGATTTTTCATGTGTTTAGTCGCGAGAGAAAAAACTAACGCGACGTTGAGGGGTAACTACTGAAACAGTGGTCACCTATTACGCATAGTTTTAATATCAAATATAGAACCATTTCCATCTCACCAAACAAATATCAAATGCCAACAATACTTCCTTATGAAACCATGCATTAAGGTGAATCCTGGAATAAATTGTCCTGAGAATTTTAAGAGTCAACGAGATTAATCCGAGTTCTCGTTTTTTAGTCTACGTCAACTAAACATACAACTTTACACCCACTATAATTGTGCCCCAAAATCCCACAAATGAACCATGTTGTCACCATTACAAGCCGCTACATATCTTTCATCTGCAACAATAGCAGTTACATCCACTATCCTTTCTCGTAAAACGTACGAATACTCACCATGATCCAACTCCCGAACCCTAATCCCAGCCACCAGTGCACATAATAATGTAGCCACCATTCATGCAACCCAACAACCCACCACGTGCCATAAACCTACAAATGTCACCCAACCTATCTTGCCGTATGTTAACATACACATCAGTTGTACCAATATTTATCCTTCTTGAAAACTCTTATTCATCTAATATCATTTGGTTTTTTAAATCAAATACGCTAAAACGGGTGCTTGTGAAAATGAAGGCTAAATCGTCGTCTGTTATGTGAATTCGACCAACGTGCTTGGTTAGGTCGGTTAGTGTTGGGATATAAAACAAGTTACTACTGATTTGCATACTTGTTACTGATATGCAGTTAATGTTGATTAACTACTTAATGTTGCTAAGGAGTTGATACTGATTACAGAAGATACTACTGATCTTGGTCATTACTACTGATGTTCATATTTACTACTGACGATGGCATATACTACTGAAGTCTATATATGGTGCTGATCGTGTCCGAGATCTTCGTATAGATAGTTTAGAATATCATATCATTTGAAATTCGAATTGTAATCGTATCCTAGAATAACTAGGGTAAATAGTTAGGCTTCAAGGACTATTATAAATAGTTCCTTTTGAATTGTAAACATACGTGTGTATTGTATTCGATCAATCAATATACATTGAAGCTTTTTGTGATAACTGAGTTCTTAATAATTCTCATATTATTTACAGTTTATTGTTCTTGATTGAATCAACATAGTGTTAATCCGCTGTAACTTCTATTGTTGAGTAGATCATTGTGTTTATTAACTATTCTGGTTAATCGATCTTGACAAGTGGTATCAGAGCTTTGTACTCTAGATCTACGAATCAAGAACTCACAAAAGTTTTCAATACTTTCATAAACCAAGTTTTCATCATGTCTGAAAATAATGAAAGCACACAAGCAAACAAAATTCCCATCCTCACTCCAAATAACTTTGGGATGTGGAAAAACAGAATTAAGCAATACATGCATGCTTATTACTGATTACACCATGTGGGAAGTTGTACTTGAAGGCAATAAAACCATTCCAGTTGCCACAACTAGCACAACTACTGAATCCGATAAAATCAAGTGTGATAAAGAAAGGAAGGATAGAGGAATTGAACTAAAAGCTTTAAGCACCTTATTGCTTGCAATTCCTAATGACTATCAACACTTATTTGTTGAGTTTGATGATGCAAAACTGCTATGGCAAGCCTTGGAGAAAAGGTTTGTGGGTACTAAGAGCACAAAAAGAAACATGAAATATGTGCTGAAACAAGAGTTTGAAAACTTCAAAGGATAAAAAAATGAATCTTTGTCACAAGTTTTTGATAGATTCAATAAACTTATTGGTGAACTCAACCAAGTTGGAGTTCAACCAGACAAAGATGATGTCAATAGAAAGTTTCTCAGATCTCTAAGTGAAGAATGGTCTATGTACACTGTGGTATATAGACAAGGTGATGCTTTAGAAAAGAAGGAGCTTGATGAACTCTACAATGACTTAAGGGTGTTCGAATCTGAGGTAAGTCAGAAAACTCCTAGTGTAAATTCAAACAATGCTGCTTTTGTGTCCACTGCAGGTACAAATCAAGATGCTACAAGAGGAAAGGCAAAGGAATCAGAAGATCTTACTAGAGAATCCTTCTTCACTAGTCATGTGCATACTGTACTAATTAGTGAAGATTTGGAGCAAATCAATCCTGATGATCTTGAAGAGATGGATATCAAATGGCAGATGGCTATGCTCAGTTTCAGAACAAAGAAGTTTCTAAAAAGGACAGGTAGATCAAGCTTGAGCTTCAACAAAGGTGACAGGGCAGGTTTTGACAAAACTAAAGTCAAATGCTACAACTGTAGCAATCTTGGTCACTTTGCAAGAGAATGTCCTAACAAAGATAAAAGGACAAACTCATCTGCACTTGTATCCCAAGAAGGACTAGGATATGATTGGAGCTTTCAAGCTGAAGAACATGCTCAAAACCAAGCTCTTATGGCCTTCTCTGAATCCAAATCTGAGGTAAATCCTAAACCATGCTCTCCTGAATGCATTAAATTATTTAAATCTCTGGAAAAGGAAACAAAAGAAATCAATGAAGACTTAATTAAAAACAGAAAAAAGAAAAATAGAATTTAATGGTGTTATAGCTGATTTAGAAAGTCAAACTAAAATTTATCAAATAACAGATCAAAAACTTAAAGATGAGCTATTGCAAGCTGTATATGATAAAGAATATGCTGAATCAAAAGCAAAAGAAGCTATAACCAAATTAGAAGAATGTCAATTAGAACAAAATAAACTAACAATTAAGAAATTTGAAAGAAGTTCTAAAATAATTGATGAATTAACAAGCAATCAATCAACTGAAAAGTTGTTCATGGTGTTGGTTATCATGCTGTCCCACCCCCAACAAATTTTATACCTCCACTTAAGTCTAGTTCAGAAAGAATCTTAGATGAATTAAAATTAGAAAGTCAAACTGAAACAAGTAATGATTCATCTGATGAAGAAAATACTATTAAATCTGATGATACAAGTTTTCACACTACACAAAGTCAAGAATCTCCAATATACAATTCTGAAAATATTCCAACTATTTTAAAAAGGGGATATCAAAGAAACTTGAATCAGTTAAAAGAACAAAGAAAACCAGAATCCTTAAAATCAACCAAACCTAAATATCTAATTTGCCATAAAGTAAACCATATAGCAAAGGATTGTCACTTCAATCCAATAAATTGCAAAGAATTCAAGGAATTTAAGGAAAACAAATTAAAAATAAAAGAACAAAAATTAAAAGAATTAAATTTAAAACAACAGTCCAAACGTCCACAAGATGAAATTCCTAAGTTTGGCAGGTCAGCCAAAAGATTTGTTCAAAATATCAGATATGGAAATCCTAAAACAAATCAAAATTTTGAAAAGAAAAGAAAAGAAGACTTGGTAAGTACAACAAATACCCAACACACACGACCACAAAGAGAAACCAACAAAGATATCCTACTGATCAGTATCCAAGATACAATGCAGTAAGATATAACTACACAAATACTACTGATAAGTACAGAAAATACTTTCACGGAGTTACTACTGATCCATCAGTAGTAACCAAATCAAAGCAAAGTAAATGGGCACCAAAACAGAAATCAGTAGTAACACCAAAGAGCAATATCAATCAAACTACTCATGGTACTTTCTTCATTAAAAAGGATGAACCCAAGACAAAACAAGATTGGGTTCCCAAAAAGAATTAATTTAATCTTCTTTTGTGCAGAACATCCAGGTGAATACATGGCATATTGATAGTGGATGCTCTAGGCACATGACTGGGAATCTACAAATTCTCAGAAAATTTGAACAATATGATGGTGGTTATGTTGCATTTGGTGAAAATCCTAAAGGTGGTCGTATCACTGGTAAAGGTATTGTATCAAATGGTAAGATTACATTTGATAATGTATTTTATGTTGCTAAACTTCAATACAATCTGGTTAGTGTCTCACAAGTATGTGATAAAAAGAACAAAATTCTTTTTACAGATACAGAGTGCATCATTCTTTCTTCTGACTTTGTTTTAGATGAAAAATATGTTGTTTTAAGAACACCAAGGAGAAATAATGTGTATTGCCTGGATATAGGGGGAGAAATCATTTCTCCAAATGAAATTAACTGCTTTATATCCAAGGCAAACACAAATGAATCAGAATTGTGGCATAGAAGGACGTGTCACACAAACTTTAAAAACATGAATAATTTGGTCAAAAAGAATTTAGTAATTGGTCTTCCACAAAAACAATTCATGTGTGATCATCATTGTGTTGCATGCCTAAAAGGTAAGCAGCACAAGACATCTCATAAGTCCAAATTAATCAACTCTATTTCTAACCCATTGCAGCTACTTCACATGGATTTATTTGGTCCAACAAAGGTAATGAGTATTGGAAAGAAGCAATACTGTATAGTTATTACTGATGATTTTTCTAGATTTACTTGGGTATTTTTTCTCAGGACCAAAGATGAAACAAGTGAAATCATCAAGAACCTAATAATCAAACTGGAAAATACTAGAGATTTTAAAGTGAAATCCATTAGATGTGACAATGGCATAGAATTTAAAAATGAAAATCTAATCTCTTTTTGTGATCTTAAAGGTATTGACAGACAGTATAGCTCTCCTAGAACTCCTCAACAAAATGGTGTAGCTGAAAGAAGAAATAGAACAATCATTGAAGCAGCAAGGTCTATGCTTGCAGATGCAAAGTTACCAATAACTTTTTGGGCTGAAACTGTTAATACTGCTTGTTATGTACAAAACAGAGTATTAATAGTCAAACCACATCTTAAGACACCATATGAACTTCTCAACAAAAGAAAACCTTCAATAAGCTTTTTAAAATCATTTGGTTGTCCATGTACTATCTTAATTACAAGAGAACAAATTGGTAAGTTTGACTGCAAAGCAGATGATGGAATCTTTGTAGGATACTCTACCCAAAGCAAAGCATACAGAGTATTCAACAAAAGATTAAGGATTATCGAAGAAAGTGCTGATGTATCCTTTAATGAAAATCTTGTTAATGAAAAAGGAAATGGTCCAGATTGGTTATTTAATATTGATTCACTAACAAAATCTCTTGATTTCAGTTTTAACTTTAATGCAGGTGCCTCAACTAATCAACCAACTAAAGAAGGATCATCATCACTTAATGGAAGTCAAAATTCTCTGCAATATATCATTATTAATCCTGATCCTACAGTAAATACTAAGGACAGTAACAACTCTTATAATACAGAGAATACTAGTGTCAGTAACAACTCAGAAAATCAAAATCTTGAAGAAACAAGAAATGATACTGACACCAGTAACAACTCAGAAACCCTAAATGATGATGCTGCAAGAAATGATACTGATACCAGTAATAACTCTCAAACACTTGATCTCAACAATGATGTTATTGACAACAGTATCAATGAAGAAAATCAAGAAGACCAAGAAGATTCAGAAACTCAAGAAGAAAACTGGACTGATGCTCAAGTTCCTGAATCCAATGAATCAAATCTTGACAGTCAAATAGTTATTGACAAAGCTTCCAATTCTAGAGCTCAAAAGAATCATCCTTTATACCTTGTTCTAAGTGATGTCAACTTAAATATGCAGACAAGAAGCAAATTTAATTCAAGTTTAAACAAAAACTCTTGCAATATAAGTCTAATATCTAATGAGTGTTTGTTTGCATGTTTTCTATCACAGGATGAACCTAAAAAGATCCAACAAGCTAATGAAAGACTCAAATTGGATTGAAGCAATGCAAGAAGAACTTCTTCAGTTCAAATTACAAGCTGTTTGGACATTAGTACCTCTTTCAAAAGGAAAAAGAGCCATTGGAACCAGATGAATCTTCAAAAATAAGAAGGATGAAAGAGGAATAGTGATCAAAAATAAAGCCAGACTTGTAGCACAAGGATACACTCAAGAAGAAGGAATAGACTATGATATATGAAGTATATGCTCCTATAGCAAGGATTGAAGCAATCAGAATATTTTTAGCAGATGCATCACTCAAAAGATTCAAAGTCTATCAAATGGATGTAAAGAGTGCATTCTTATATGGAAAAATAGAAGAAGAAGTCTATGTTTGTCAACCTCCAGGATTTGAAGATCATGAACATGATGACTATGTGTTCAAATTAGATAAAGCTCTTTATGGCCTACATCAGGCACCAAGAGCTAGGTATGACACATTATCATCATATCTGTTTAAGAACAATTTTCAAAGAGGTGCCATTGACAAAACCCTATTCACCAAGAAGGTCAAAGATGACATACTACTTGTTCAAATATACGTAGATGATATCATCTTTGGATCAACAAATGATCAACTGTGCAAAGAATTTGAAGAACTTATGCAGATTAAATTCAAGATGAGCTCAATGGGTCCAATGAACTTCTTTCTTGGACTCCAAGTCAATCAAAAACCAGATGGCATCTTAATCAATCAATCTAAATATGTTAAAGACATATTAGAGAAATTTGCAATGAAAGACTGCAAAAGTGCAAGCACTCCTATGGAAACACATAAACACCTACATCCTGACATTGAGGGGGAGGATGTAGATGAACACTTATATAGATCAATGATAGGTTCTTTAATGTATTTAACTGCATCTAGACCTGATATTATGTATAGTGTTTGTGTATGTGCCAGGTATCAAGCAAAACCAAAGGAACTGCATTAGCAAGCAGTCAAAAAATCTTTAGATACTTGAAAGGAAAACCATCACTAGGTCTTTGGTATCCACATGACTCACCTTTTGAACTTACAACATACACAAATAGTGATTATGGTGGTGAATGCTTGGATAGAAAGTCAACTACTGGTGGATGTCAATTCTTTGGATCAAGACTTGTGTCATGGCAATGCAAGAAGCAAACAAATGTTTCAACATCTTCTGCAGAAGCAGAGTATGTAGCTGCATCTGCATGTTGTGCTCAAGTCCTATGGATTCAAAATCAACTCATACACTTTGGTATGTCTATTCTCAAAACTCCTATTTTTATAGATAATCAAAGTGCAATCAGTATTGTGAACAACCCAGTAAAACACTCAAAAACTAAACATATTGAAATCAGATTTCATTTCATAAGAGATTGTAATGAAAAGAAATTAATTAAAGTGGTTAAAATTCATACTGATAATCAACTAGCAGATCTTTTTACAAAAGCATTTGATGTAGGAAGGTTTAACTATTTAGTTAACAGTATTGGAATGATCTTTATAAATTAAAATCTCATATGTAAAGTTTCTGTATAATATTAATTAAGTTATTAAAAATATTGACTACTGGTTCTTCATTTATTACTGATTATAGTTGTTAGTTACTAATGATCAGTCTTTAAAACATTCAAGCCTCAATTACTACTGACGTTTGTTATTACTGATACTTAGTTACTACTGATCGGCGGTTTACTCTTAAAAATGATAAAATTACTTAACTAACCCCATGAAAATAGCCGTTATGCTATGATTCGAAGGGCATTTGTGACTTTTTGCAGGTTAATTTCGAAAACTATAAATAACAGAAGTCGGTTAATCTTACATTATCCAAACCTCGATCTGCTAAAACCCACTATAAACCCTAAAGGTCGGCAATCTTGTTTAAAACCATAAAAGGCAGTAATAAATCTCAATTCAATTCAAAAACTCTCAGACAAACCGAATTTCAAACACAATCCAATCAAAAATGGCGATGAGGAAACCTCTAGTTGCTCAAACAGATCTTCTTTACTCAGAATTTCACAACATGGTTGCATTTCTAAAAAACCCAGATGGAACAAGAAAGTTTAGGCAAATAGTTATGTTTCTCAAGAAATCCACAATCAAATTTGCCTTAACAATAAATCCCACACTCTGTGAACAACATATTGTTCAATTCTGGGAAAAAGCTGAAAGAATAGAAGAAGAGGATATCATCAAAATCAAATCAGACATAGATGGACACTCCATTGTAATCACTGAACAAACCATTAGGCAACATCTACAACTCAATGATGAAACAGGTATATCTCTTCTCTCTAAAGAGGATTTGATTGAAAACATTTTAAAAATGGGGTATGAAGGAAGAACAGATATTCAAACTTTTCAAAAAGGTCTTCTTTCACCCCAATGGAAATTTCTGGTACATACTATTCAACATTGTATGTCACCTAAAAAGAGTACTTGGAATGAGTTCAACAGATCAATAGCACCTGCTTTTGTATGTTTGTGCACAGACCAAGTATTTAATTTTTCAAAAATGATTTTTGAAAGAATGCTTGGAAACTTGTCTGTATCAAAATTTTTAATGTATCCAAGGTTCCTTGCACATATTTTTGACTGTGAAATCCCAAATTTAAATAAAACCAAAAATATTTTTCCTATTCCAAAACTTAATAAAAAGGTTTTCTCAAATATGAACAAAAAGTTCAAATTTTCTGGAAAGGAAACACCTTTGTTTCCAAATATGATCCATGATCAACCCCAAACTGGAGAAGGTTCAAGTCACCCCATTGAACCCCAACCCACTCCATCACTAAATATTGCAGCCCAAATACAATCCCCAATAACCACTCAAACATCCTCACCTCAAGATGTCCTGAATGTGTCCTAGGAACATGTAATAGAACCTCAGAGTGCTACTCTTCACTCTTTGGTAAACCTACCCAAAAGCCAAATTATTACATCCAAATACAAAAGGAAAAGAATCTCCAAAAAGGACACCAGGGGACCAACTGAGTCAGACCCCAGACTCCAAGAGTTGACTTCCAAGGAGGAGAGAAGTCATGAGGAAAGGGCTCCCACTACTGATGTACCAAAGGTTGGTGCACAGGCTAGTGAGAACATCATTAGGACCCATACCTCGGCAACTTTGAGTGATGAATCATTTGAGGAAGCACTCAAAGGACCCCGGTGCCAAGAAACCACAAGGGGAGATACTACTGCTTCTTCTAGGAAGAAGAGAGTATCTAAAACTCCCAATGAATCACCAAGCAGTGATGAGGGAAGAATGGAACATATTGATTTGACGGAAAGGATGGAAAACCTTCAAACCAATGTACCAACTCAACCCGATGATGTTCCTAGAAGGACTGAGGGTAGTATGCAACAATCTGAATTGATGGATAGGAAGGAAAACCTTGAAACCACTGTACAAAACTGCCATACACTCATCAACAATCAAGGTAGAACCATGAGCTATATGAAGCATTACATCAATGTTCTGAACAGAAGGATGCAAAGAATGGATCAAAGGCTTCATAGACAAACTTCAATAATCAGAAAATTGAAGAAGAAGGTTGATATTAGTGATCCACAACAGGTTGAGATCACTAAGGGGGAGAAAGATACAATTCAAGGAATGATTGATACATCAATTGCGGCAGCAGCAGCCTCCCTCTTAAATCTCAAAGAAGCTCATGGTGAAACAGGTCAAAGTGATGATGACTTTGACAGAGGAGTCAAAAGTATGGAAGATGTATTTGTGTCTGCACAACAATCACCAACAGCAGAACAAGTACCTTCTCAAGTTGCTACTGAAGTCATGGGTACTACTGATCCCATGGATACTACTGAAGTTCATCAAACAACTGAAGTGATTATTACTGATCCAACTGAAGAAGAAACACAAGAAGCAACATCAGTAATAACTCCTTCACCAGTAGCAGACCCCTCTACTCTACAAATGGTACTTTACAGACCATTTAACATTCTAAATCTAATACCAGTAGTAACTAAATCGGTTACTACTGAGTCTGTAACAGAAACCATTGAAGTACCAGTTACTACTGATTCACCAGTAGTAACCGCAACACCAGCAACAACAACAGCATTAATTTCTCAAGACTTTGATGCCAATGTAAATTGGGATGAGGTGGATGAATGTGAACTACCTCCTCACCCAAAGATCTTAGAAAAGAAGAAAGTAAAAACCTTTGCACCAAAAATACAAATAAATGAGGTACCAGATATGAAGTACACACCTCCACCTCAGTGCATAGGTAAAGGCAAAGAAAAATTTGATGATGACTATCCACACAGAGCTCTTGGTCACCATATGGTGAATAAGATGAATCTAGTCAGGCCTTTGAAACAATCACATTGGAAAGTCAAGAGAATGAGGTACCACAGAAAATGTGCCAAAACTCTTGAACTTGAAAACAAGAAAAAGGCTCAACAAGAACAATCTGCAGCTGAAACAATTCAAGAAATTCAAGAAATAGAAGATTTTCTTCTAGAAGGTCAACAAGAAGAACTTGACAAAATAAGAAAATATGAAGAAGAAAGACTGGAACTTCTAGAAGAACAAATCAATGAATGCAAAAGATGCAAGATTGACATGCCTCAACCTTTTGATGAAGAGAAAAGTATGATGGTTGAATATCTTAAGTCAAGAGGTCACAGTGCAAAATCCTTTGGAAGAATGAAAATTATTACACTAGTTGAAAGGTATTGCATTGAGAAAAAGAAACAACTGAATGAAGGTGTACAAGTCATTGAACCTTCAAATATAATCAAAATTGATCCCAATATTGTATTAAACAGAAAGACTGAAGTTGGTGAATCTTCAGAGCAAGACTCAAAGAAAAGAAAAATTACAGAAGATGATGATACAACTACAAAGAAACTAAAACAAACTCCCCAAATCATAGATGAACCACAACCAATCCAACAAGACAATCCTATTATTAACTGGAGAGAAAATCAAGGAATTCATGAAATCATAAGAAAAGACAAAAGTGTTCAGAAGTTCAAAGCATGGAAACCAATGTTATTCTCTTTTAACAGAAGTGATGTTATAACTATGTTGGAGATTGGTAAACCCAGAATGAAGAATAAAAGCTGGAAAAACTCTGGAGCTGGATACTTAACTGAGATGTTTGATGCTGCATTTCATCCAGAGAAATATAAAGCAAAGATTAAAAGTGAAGATAATTTATTTGCTTGGAATGTTCTTCCCACAGTCAACATGTATTTCTTTGAGAGAACTAACAGAAGATGTGAGCTATATTTAATGGAAAGAGACTATGATCACTCACCAAAGACTTTGTATCAAATCATATGTTGTGCTTTTGTAAGACCAAATGATCAAAATATGTATACAGAAAAATACAGACAATTATTTCAAAACAATAAAACATATGTGGATGAACAAAGAAGATTAAGAGATCAAAGAAAGAAGGAAGGAGATGAAAGAAGAGCTAAGGAAGAAGAAGAAAAGAAAAGAAAAGAAACTTGATTAATTCAAACTGAATTAAGAAGTTTAGGGGGAGATTGTTGGGATATAAAACAAGTTACTACTGATTTGCATACTTGTTACTGATATGCAGTTAATGTTGATTAACTACTTAATGCTGCTAAGGAGTTGATACTGATTACAGAAGATACTACTGATCTTGGTCATTACTACTGATGTTCATATTTACTACTGACGATGGCATATACTACTGATGTCTATATATGGTGCTGATCGTGTCCGAGATCTTCGTAGAGATAGTTTAGAATATCATATCTTTTGAAATTCGAATTGTAATCGTATCCTAGAATAACTAGGGTAAATAGTTAGGCTTCAAGGACTATTATAAATAGTTCCTTATGAAATGTAAACATACGTGTGTATTGTATTCGATCAATCAATATACATTGAAGCTTTTTGTGATAACTGAGTTCTTAATAATTCTCATATTATTTACAGTTTATTGTTCTTGATTGAATCAACATAGTGTTAATCCGCTGTAACTTCTATTGTTGAGTAGATCATTGTGTTTATTAACTATTCTGGTTAATCGATCTTGACAGTTAGTAAGTGCCAACCGATGACTGCATCTGGGTTGGTTAATGCGCCACCAATGAATACGACTTCCCCGGTGTTTCCATTTCTTACATGGAATGAACGGTTTGGAACACCTAGAAAACCAAATTAAGAAAGAAATCAACGCACAACCAACAAGTTGTATTTAGTTTAGTTTCAAAAAGCATAAGTATGATCCAAAATCTTATGAAAAATATAGAAGTGGCAATTTCAACCCTTCTATTTCATGAATTGGTGGATATACTTAAATACATCCCCGACTCGTACCTCGGGAAAGTTGGGCCAGGTATGTTTTTAATACATAAAATCCTTCATATCAATTTCTCTAACAATTAAAATGTTTAAGGTAATCCTTAATTTTTTATGTAGTATAAAGGAATAAATCTCAATCATTAATCAATAATATTTAATAGTCAAGATTAATCACATATTCTATACATAAAGGGGTATTTGGTCATTTGGTACTTACAAAAAAATTCAATTTTTTATTATTTTTTTAAATTATTTTATTTTTAAAAAAATTATTATTTTCTTATTATTTTATTTTTTTGTTAAAAACAATATTATTTGATAATTACGTGTGGTACATAATCACAATTTTAGTATTGTATATTTAATTTACCCAGCCCATCTAACCAACTTATTATGCCACCACTACTTGAACGAAACACGTTCAATATAATTTGTATAATCAAAAAATATTTGAAGCACCTGCATAAAGCCCGACCCACCATCGGTCACACCCGGTGAAATCCACAAGAACTCCATCAGTAACCACATCACCCAAATGAGCCCTCCGAGTAACTCCCGGAACATTGATAGACGCGATATGAATATCACCATCAAGTGAAGCAAATACAATCCTATTATCCATAAAAAAGATCCCAGAAACCGCTCGTGAAAACGGTCCCAAATGATTGCGTTGGTGCGGGTGGAAAGTGGACAAATGGAGCCGGGTCGGGAGGTGAAACAAACGAACCGACCCGTCAGAAAACCCGGCAGCAAGGTGGTAGTCCGACAGTGCTAGACGGCGGCAAATCAGGCGGCCATTGTTGTTGTTGTTATCATTTGGAGGGAAGTTGAGGGCGGTGTAGATGTACCTCCGGGAACGGAAGTTTCTAGCGGTTTGGTGGCGGTAAATGTATTCATCATGCCACGTGGCATGGAGGAGTTCGTTTCGGTGCCATATACGTCTTGTTAGGGTTTGCCAAAGTAGGTCAGATTGGGATACATTTCGCCATGTTCGACAAACCTGAAATGGGACCCACGTTAAGAAATGTTTGTATAAGTGTTGGGGGTGTTAGTTTTTTGAGCCAACCGAATAACTCACCCGAGCCATTTGTTATTCGGATGTTTGGATTTTGGTTTTGGGGTGAAACTGAATAAGAAATCTATTTATAAATTTTCAATTTTATGTTTGTGTCTTTTGTGATGCAGTTTCAGGTTTTTCTTTTTAAAAATTTATTATCATATACCCTTACGTCATATATTATCAAAATCCTTTTAGAAAACAGGATCCAAGTACCCGAATAACAAAAGGATGATTGAATTGGTCGACCCGAGAAATGAAGAGTACTCGTACTTTTAAGAAGAAATTCATCTACTTGTTAAATAAATAGGCTGCGATTTAGATATTTAAATCGGATGAAGATGAGCTATTGCCAACTCAAAGTGTATCACTTATTTTGAATCGGATGAAGTAGCATTAATAATGTAATCGATTTACTTTAAAAAGTTTTTTTTATTATCGTTTTGCTATATACTCCGTAGTAAGTATCTATTCAGTAATTTTTTTTTGAATGGCCCTTTGCCTTTGGTATGTATTCCGTAATATACCATGTAATATTTATAAGCATCATCATTTTTTTCAACTTTTATCATTTGTTAGAGAAAAGTATATAAATATAATGAAAACAAATAATGATTTATTTTTAGTTGGATGAGTTAAGGACTTAAGGTAATTGGATCCTTGGAACAAATTTGTAAATAATAATCAAACGGTTTATAGACTATAATTTAAAAAAAATATTGAATAACCTTTACTTTACATAAAATATTCATATTTAATACTCTCATTAGATATTATTTTTTGTCAAAGATGTGTTAATATAACACTTCATTTAATTATTAGTATTATTATCAATTTATGGTTATTACAAGTATATTTTTAGATAAATTAAAATTAATTTAGATAAAAAAATTTATTTCATGTGCAAAAATACATATTGTAGATACCGTTGCAACGCGCGAATATTTTATGCTTGTTAACTACACTCACCATAAAAAGTATAATTGATTAACAAAGTTTCCAAAACTAATAAAAATTTATATCTAAAATTAAGATATAAATAATAAAGTTGAAATATAAAATCGAATTTTATTTATAAAATATAATATTAGAAACTAATAAAAATAGTGAATAGTTCATGTGGTTAGCAAAAGTACACGTTTGATGCTTATGGTAATAAAGTGTATGGTCACCGCCATGGTTTGCACTTTTTGTATATGCAAAAAATAAATGTTTAAACCAAAAAATACTTAATTTTAGATGATTTAATACCTAAGTTTATGTACGTTACAATCACAAAGTTACTATCCTCTATATATATATATATATATATATATATATATATATATATATATATATATATGATATGTCGTAACATGCGTTCGGATTTACCGTTTTACGGAGAGGTTTGGTGGCAAGAAACTAGAAGGTGAGGCCATTGGTGAATGCAAATGTTTTAAAGTCGTTATTATCGAATTCTCCCCCTAAGTCACATTGAAAACATTAATTTTGCGGTTGAATTGTGTAAGGATAAGTTTGTGGAATTTTGTGAAGTTGGTGAATGTTTCGGATTTATATTTAAGTTTGTAAATCCACACATATTGTGTGAAGTGATCAATTAGAACCATATAGTATTTATAACCGGAATTACTAAGGATTAGGGATGTCCATAGACCACAATGAATAATATCAAAGGGTGCAAAAGTAATAGTAGTGGAATCATAAAAAGGTAATCTTTTATTTTTAGCTAATTGATACGAATGACAAACCGTAGAAGGTTTAAGTTTACTAGCATGGTATCCGCGCAATGCGGCGACGGGAACCCGTAAGTATATTTTGTGGCGAATAAAATTGTCCGGTAGCGATATGTTGTCTTAGATACTTTACTTTGAAAGACAATGTATTAAACGTAAAGTTTATAGTTATTAGGGGCTGCAATAAACCAAAGTAACCAAGTAGCTGAAGTAGTTAACACGCACGCTTAACTCCCAAATGGTCACGGGTTCGATTCCCATATGATGTGTTTTTAATATTTTGGGTTGTTTAAGACATTTCCCAAAGTAGAAAGGGGAAATTAAGACCTTCCATTAGTGGAAGGCATAATTGCATTATTAGTAGTTATAAGATATTAGAAGTCCTAAATGCATTAAGAGTTGTATAGATTACAAGAAATAAAAAATGATTACGTAAAAAATCTAAGATAGTGTGGCCCGGATGACCGAGCCGGTTGTGCCATTGCCCCGTAGAGGTGGTGACCAAGTGTGCGGAAGGTGGTGGTTCGGGTTTGGTGAAGGGGTAGAGGTCACCTGAGCTATTGTGGCGCTAAAGTATCGTCCCACTCTTGAAATTCTTCACATGGAAACCGAAATGGTCAAATTCAATAGATACATTATTATGGCGAGTAAATTTTCGAACGGAGAAAAGGTTTTTGATAATATTTGGGGTGTAAAGGATGTCACGTAAGTGGTAGATTTTGTGTGGGGTGGTATGTAAGCCATTGCCGGATCCGTTAATTGGTATACTAGTGCCATTACCAACAAATTCACTACGAATAATAGAATTTGATAAAGGTGTTTGTATTTTACCTTCATCCGAAGTCATGTGTGAGGTAGCACCGGTGTCTATGTACCAATTTGGATCGGGTTGATTTAAGTGCATAGCTTGAAAAGCGGCTCCAATGTCGGTAGGATGTAGAGCATTGTAGTCATGGACGGCTTAGGATGGGTGGGCCGATTGGGCCAAGCTATCGGCCTGTTGAGGGTTGGGCCCCGCTTGTTGAGCAACATTTGCTTGGGCCGAGTTCGGTTTTGGAGAGGAGCCTGAATTGTAGCTATTGGGCCAACTGTTTGCCTGAGTTGGGTATGTGCAAAGAGGAGCCCACCAAGCCCAACGAGGGTATGCATGCGGTGAGTATGAGTGCGGCGGTGGCATCGGGTAACCCCGCCCAAGGCCGCTGTTTGTTGAGCTTCGTCCCCCGCGATTCGAAGAGCGGCCACGACCTCGTTCTCTTCCATAGTTGTGTTGATCATTGGATGTAGAAGAGTGTACGGCAAATTGCGGTTTGGTGGCCGATGGTGCTATTATGGCCGAACCGGTTTAGCGGGCGGATTGGCGGTGTTACTCAAGTTGAAGCATGCTACAAGAAACATCCCAATTAGGTGAGCCTACGTTGATAAAAGATGCTACGATATCAAACTCGGCGGGAAGGCCACAAACAAGTTGTAGGACCATTCGGGTTTGACTAACCGGTTTGTCCATGTCGTTAAGTTGATCGGCTAGTGCTTTGAGTTATTGGCAATAGTCTTCCATAGATGAACACACGGCAAGAATGAGGTTGGTGAAGTCGTGCTCTAGGGTAGCGACCCGAGAGCTTTGTTGTTTAAGAAGATATCACGAATTTTCTCACGTGCATCATGAGCTGTCGCGTCCGAATCAAGTATACGAGCCAAGAGATCATTAGACAATGTTCCGTAGATCCATTGTAAGACGATAGCGTCGATCTCGGACCATGTATCGTATGCGGCGTCATCGACATTGGGTGACGGCGTACCGTCAATGTGATCTAGCACCTTGTATCCTCTAGCATGAAGCTTGAAAAGCTTGACCCAAGAAGAGTAAGAAACCGTTGTACCGTTTAGCACCTGAACTTTATTTTGTATGTTCGTAACGGTGTAAATGGGGTGAAGGTTTGTTGGTTTGGGTTGTTCGGTCGTGCTACTGCTTGCGGCCATGGCTACGAAGCAATTATCACCGGAAGTGGCGAGGGCTAGGAGGCGACGGCTAGGGTATTTTTAGGGTTTTTCTCCGATACCATAATAGTGTTTATGATACGTTATTGAGTCTTTCATTAACATAATGATCCCTATATATATGGTAATACAAAGCAAGAGAATCTACATAATCTACCTATTCAAATTCAAGATATACATAATCAAACTAATCTAATACTAGATATGTACGTATTTACTAATAGACTCTTTTATGATAGGAAGAAATTCATAGTTCCTCCGATTCAAAATAAGTAATACACTTTGAGTTTTACGGTTTTTGAGGCAAAATATTATAATGATGGTTAAATTAGATTAAATGGATGGTTAGTGGGGAATGAGTCACACACTTTTTGAATAAATGAGGTTAATGATGTTTAAAAATAAAAGTAACGGTAAATGGGTCATTTCACTTTGTTAAAGTATATAATTAGTGTGTGAGGATCCCACTATTTTTTGCCAAATAAGATAATTTTTCAAAGTTTATCACTTATTTTGAATCGCCCTAAAAAGAAAAGTGTATCACTTATATTGAATCGGAGGAAGTATATCACTAAAATTAGTCGTAATTCATATTCTGTAATGTTAGACCACTGCCAACTACTCCATTTGGCAAATCAAGTGATCTGTGTAATTTAATTGAGAAGGGAAAAGACAAATTGACCAAAATACCCCCATGTGCATCACATGTGATGTTAGTTAACTTAAAAAATAGACGGACTTTTTTGTAAAGGACCATCGGTGAAAAACCTTTCAAAAATAAGGACCATCAGTGTAATTTTTTAAACTAAATGACCATTGGTGAAATTTGCTATAAACCTAAAGGACCATTCATGTAATTTACTCGTATATTTTATAATATAGTGGGCTCAAAAATATGAAGTGTGTATTTTATGTGTATTTTATAATATGGTGGGCTCAAAAATATGAAGTGATGACTATGTATTGTTGGCAAAATATGTTAGTTTTGGAGTAAATTACACGAATGGTACCTGTGATTTGCTAAAAGTTTTGGATTTGGTCCCTAATTTTCAGAAATTACACTCGTGGTCATTGTGGTTTAGATTTTGTATTGCTTTTGGTCTAAAATCCTAACGAACGTTAAATTAAGCTGTTATATATTTTGATATGACCAAAATACCCTTTACTTTAACCTTTTTCAAATAATATCCAGGTTGTACCTCATAAGTCATAACCACCGTTTTCATTTAATTCCTCATGCTTGCAATGATCAGAACTCTTACCTCACTCCTGGTTATACTCTTGGCTTTGGTGTTTGTACCTTACTTCAAAGAACTGATCTCATTACCATCTCCGGCAACCTCACCGGCAACCTCACCGCAGATTACCTCATTACAACAATCAGTTCCGATAATTCTCCCGGAATCTGACCTGAGAACCGTGAATTCGATAAATTCAAGTACAACAATCTTGAAAAATCCCCAACTCGTTAAGGAATTGGTGTGAAATTGAAGTTATTTGCAGCAAGATTCAAGCTTTCAAGATTCGTTAGATTGAAAAGAATCGTTAGATTGAAAAGAACGCTGGAATCATTGATTCCACTCAAAATTGTTTTGTTGCTTAAATCTAGCCCGATAACCCGACCCAATTCACCCCTGTTGCTGCAAGTAACACCTTCCCAATTGCAACAATCTGTAACATGAGGGTTCCAACTTGAAATTTAAGAAAAATACGTAACATTGTATGAAAAAGATATGAAAACAGAGGTGGGTTCTCATTGGAAGCTAGAATTTGAGCTACCAACGATGGTTATAAACCTTAAAACAAGTATTGAAATCTAAAATCCATAAACTGAAATAGAAATTTCTGTGAAGTATTTCCGTGGCAAAGAAAATTCAAAACAGGGGAAAGAAAGATAGAGAGAGAAAACAGAGGTTGAAAATTGGTATTTGGTTTTTCTAAAATCGAAATAGTATATCTAAAATCGTTGTGATTTGTTCAGTGAAATTAGGAGTTTAAAATGTATTTTTCTTTAAACGGAGGTAGAGAACGATGGCGGTGGCGGCGAGGTTGCCGGAGATAGTGGTGCTGGTGAGGCACCCGGAAATGCTAGGGGAGGGGAGGGGTGGTTAAATAAATTAAAAGGAATTAAATGAAAAGTATAAGTTAAGGGGTATTTCAGTCACTTCAAAATATTTAACAGCTCAATTTAACGTCAGTTAGGATTTTGAACCAAAAGCAATACGAAATCCAAACGACAGTGACTACGGATGTAATCACGATTGAAAGTGTTCTTATCCTACTACTTATTATACATTAGACTAAGGGTATAGTAACAGTGACCGGTGCGACATCAGTTTTCTCTCCACAGACTAAACACATTACAAAACACGACCAAACCACGTTACCAAACTCGCGACCATTTTGTGTTGGACACTGATTAATGATGTTCAAATTTTAACTTTGTCTTTGGACAGGGACCCACTTTTAAAAAAAAAAAGGTGCAACTATTTGAACACCCCTATCTACTAAATAAACACCTCAATTAAAATCAAAACTTGAAATAAAATCACAAACAATTAATTAAAATAATTATTCAAACTTTTTTTAATGTAAAACTGGTGGTCGACGATGGTGGTGGTGGTGGTTAGCGGCATATGCGATGGTGGTGGCGGAGTTTGTTGGTGGTGGCAGAATGGACAACTAGGGGTGAGCATTTGGACCGAAAAAACCGAACTGAACCGAACACCGACCGAACCGAACCAAAACCGATAACATGTTATCGGTTCGGTTTCGGTTTTAAAAATTCATCGTTTTCGGTTCTATCGGTTTCGGTTCGGTTTGCAGAAAATGATGAACATTTGGCCTAAAAAACAGAACCGGAACCGAACCGGACCGAAACCGAACCATACCAAGACCGATAACATGTTATCGATTCGGTTTCGGTTTTGAAATTTCATCGTTATCGGTTTCGGTTCGGTTTTTGGACCGAGCTCACCCTTATGGACGACAAATTGAACATCGAAGCGAGTTGGTGGTGGCGGAGTGAGCGACGACATCGAGCGGCGACATCGACCGGCCGATTCCGATGCGAGTGAGTTGGTATGGTGGTAGTTAGTGGCAGAGTTCGATGGAGGCTTCGAAAAAATTTATTAGTTAATTATTAAAAAATTTAGGGTGTTCAAATAGAATTATGGGGTGTCCCAATAGTCAATCCAAAAAAAAAACATATAGAGAGCTTATTTTCGGTATACTGACTTACATGGTTTTTATTTTATGTGTAATTCATCCTCTAATATCAACGTCCTCCAACTATATATTTTAAGGTATTTTAGAGCCCTATAAATTTGGAGGTTGATGTTTACTAACGATTAAGAGCAGGATAATATCAGACAATATGATATAATTCCCTCTATCTTTTAGAGGATTTCCCTTTTCTAAACATTCAAAAGAACGCCAAAAAGTAATGTATTCTATTGACTATTCTCAACCTAAGTCGTTATTGATATTTTAGTTTGTGTCACATCAGTTTATGTCAACTAGACACACAAATTAACCTATTAATGTTAACAATATACATTTATTTCAATTTTTTTGGAAACCATTAATTATTTTACTTTTTATATTTAAAAATAGAGAAATGATATTGTGCATAGAAGAAGTGGGATCGAGTGAAGACTCTTTTTTGTGTGAGGATTGCGAGGATAAATCTGAGCCTTTAATCGAACAAAATAAATACCTAAGATTCAATGTGAAGAAAAATAAACAATAGTTGAAGTTCAGGGGGTTTTGTGTAAAGTTTAGCAAAATAGGGGGGAAGAAAATTAAGAGGGTTAAAATGATCATTTACAAACACTTTCTCTCTCCTTGTGCCACTTGTCACCTTGTGATTCGGTGGAGTTTTTTCCCCCTCACTTCTTTTTTCGGCCATAACTTTGTTTTTTATTTGTAAAAAAAATTCTGTAAAAAACAAAGTTCTTAAAATTAAATTATCTACAAAATGAGTATAGTCATGAAAATTTGAAAAATAAATAAATAAATAACTTTGATGATATTTTGGATCATTTTGAATTTATGATCATTTTGTAAATTTGGACCATTTTGTTATTTTTGGATCATTGTTAATTTTGTATAAGCATAATTTTGTATAAATAATTAGTTAAAAAATAACAATCTACATAATTTTGATCGTTTTATTTACATTTGCATCATTGTTAATTTTGAATCATTTTAATTTTGGATCATTATTAATTGGGGAGCATTTTTTTCAAATTTTCACGACTATATTTATTTTGTGGAAAATTTAATTTTAAAAACTATGGCATTTTTAGATTTAAAAAAAAAGTTATGGATGAAAAACGAAGTGGGGGAAAAACACACATCCATCATTGGATGACAACTGGTACAAGGAGAAAATATAAGTTTTCAAAAAGACCTTTGTGCCCTTGAAGAAATGAGTGGACGAAAAATGTACTCGCGGTACTCATCGGTTTTTGAGTCCTCATTGGATCCCAACCCGTGCATAGAATTTGTGCCTACTTATTTGTTTACTTATCTCTAAATTTGACATGTGTATTCCATTAATTTCTTTCTTCATATCTTCTCTTGATTTTGACACTTGTCATTATCAAATAGGTAGGCACATGAATATGGATAAATAGTAAGTATCAATACCATTCATCTTAAATATAAGAGTAAATTACACTAATGATCCTTTAAGTTTATAGTAAATTTCACCAATGGTCCTTTAATTTCAAAAATTACATTGATGGTCCTTAACTCTGAAAGGTGTTTCACCAATGGTCCTTTACACTAACTGACATTAATATTTATGTTAACTTACCCCATATGCAATGCACATGAGGGTAAAAAAGTCATTTTTTATTTCTTTTCTTTTTATTCTTAAACTAAAAACTTTTATTTAAGATAAATAAATAATAATTACTAATGACTTTTTACCCTCACGTGCATTGCACATGGGGTGAGTTAACAGAATAAATTAACGTTAGTTAGTGTAAACGACCATCGGTGAATTTTTTTTCAGAATTAAGGACCATCAATGTAATTTTTGAAACTAAAGGATCATTGGTGAAATTTTCTATAAACTTAAAAGATCATCGGTATAATTTACTTTAAAAATAATTTTAATAATTAATTTAATTAAAAATAATATACAAAGGACACCACTGTCACGTGGAAGCCATTTTGATGCCGCATTTTTAGGCGTTAACACTTAACACACCATCCGCCCAAAACTATTTCCCAAGCCATTTTAGTGGTACTTCGTTAAAGTGAAAAGTGAGGTGATATTTTGGTGTGGTGTAAAATAGTGGGTTCCGAAAATGTTATTTTTGCTTGAGTAACAAATGAAAAGATAATTTAATATGTCGAGTGAATAAGGAAAATGTGGGCAGTAATTTATCAAAATGACTTAAGTTATTATACCAGGGGTGTTCACTATTTAGATATAACCGAATGATCTAAATGAATAATTTGATTTGGATCGTTTAGATAGGTTTTTTGGTTTATAGATCAGGTTGGACTCAAAATAAATTAATAGTTTGGTTTTCTGATTGAATTTGGTTTCCATTGTAAAATCCGGATTATTCGAAAAAACCAAATAATATATACATATGTTATTGGGTCATATGTGTTTTAACTAATAGTCTCTGTTTAATCATTATTTTTCAACCCACATGTTTGTGTGTTTGTATATTTATGATTTTTTAATTATATATAACCTCTTTATTTATATCTTTAATCCATTTTAATTATTTAACCTAAATACACAAGCTCATGACCCAATCATTTTAAATATCAATTAATTTATTTGGCTCATTTCCCGATTTTACAAATAACCCTACCAAATCTTCATCTCTTTCAGTTCCAGACGTACATCTTCTTCACAAATACCTCCACAGAAGGCTACATTTTCGTAAAAAGTATGTGGATACAGATGGTTCTAATCGAGCAAGATATAATTACCCTAACAATTGAATCATTAATCTTCTTAAACATGTTAAAATATGTCCCAATCACGCTAAAATATTTTCCAATGACGCTAGTAATAAGCAATCTACTAAACTTGGTGGAAATATCATTTTGGGATTGTACATATTAAACTTAATATTATTTATATTACTCCCTCCGTCTCACAAAAAACTTCACATTTGCCTTTTGCACAAGTTTTTAGATGACAGTTAGTGGAAGAGTTATTGGTAATACTTTTGATTAAAATATAAGACTGTGTTGCAGAGAGAAAGATAATTAGTGGATATTAGTGGTGGGGTCTTTAATAATAATAGTTTTTTATTGTGTGGAGCCCATCAAATATGAGAAATGAGAAGTTTTTATGGGACAAAAATTTAGAGTGAAATGAGAATTTTTTTGTGTGACGGAGGGTATATACTTTTGTAATTTGGTTCGGATCAAACCAATCCAACTAAATTATAATTTGATTCGGAGCGGTTCGATTTTTAAATTAATTTGAACGATTCAGTTTGAATTTTTAAAAACTAAAAATCATTTGATTTCTCCTATTTGGTTCAGATAAAACCAAATAATCCAAACTAACTCCTATATAGGGTACAAATTGATCATTAGTAGAATCTTGGATGTGGGCTCAGACATATTACTAGAATTTACCTGATGCCATAGTTGACAAAGTCCTACGGAGTACTATGTGCCTTTTTAATGAAATGACAAATGCTTTCAGTATCATCTTTCTCCCACTATATAACTATAAGTCTAAAAGCATCAAGTATTCTTTTTAGGGGATTCTATTGCTACTACTAAAATCCAGTACTATTTTTCCAAAATTCGAATTTGCCTAATCTAATAAAAAAGATAAGTGACATTTTTTTTATTTTCCTAAAATATTTCTTATTAAAATATATAATAACAAATTTCTTGCATACACAACTAAAATATTTAGAAATTTTTGTGGATAATATCGTTATGACATATTCTTTTTTATCTACAAGACATAAGTTTTCTACAATATGATATGTATCTATGATATTTTTTCGGTTCCACCGTTATTTTGTATATATAATTGGAAAGTAAATTTTCAGTACGAAATTTCATAAATATACAAAATTAAGTAGTACAAATTTCAAATTATATACATTTGGTACAACTCTTTAATAGACTAAATTAATTTTTTTTTATAATAACAACTCTTAGTGATGTCTTTAGATGCATAAAAAGTTGTATGATAATTTATGGAAGAGTAATTCATAGAATTAAAGAGTTAGTTACAGATTTATGTACAAATATATCTTATGACAACCCTAAAAACTATCATTATCAAATAAAATAAAATAAATAAATAACGTCTATGTGATTTGCTCAAAATTGCAGATTTGGTCCTAACATATTATTTTAATTATTATAATTCTTTAATCGTATTTATTTTCTTAAAACTTTTATTAGTACGTATTGTTTAAAAAAAATAACTGAATTCTTAATCATGAACAACTTATTTCTATCTAAACTTGATTATTGATTTCAACATAATCCTATCTGTATCCAATTTGTCATACATAAACTTTCAAAAATTGAAAAAAAAAACTAGCTATATTCGTAACGCAACAAGTTTAACACATTGTTCAGTCATGTTTCCTGAAGAATGCCACCATCATTTACGATCAGTAATGTTTCACTAAAGCATGAAATTATCATTGTGGAGGTTGGATATTCAGACGATTATATGCCCGATTTGCATAAAAAATGTGGAGTCAAATGAGCATGTATTTTGTTCATGTGATACAACTTCGAATACTTAGCATTTAAGTCGTATGTATTGGGAGTGGTTTTAAGCTTCCAACTTTTACTTCAAGTGAGGATTAGATTAATTTTTTATGTACGGAGTATCTATGAAATTAAAAGGTTTATGTTATTTTGGCTACGATAACGTGTGTTTTATCACATTATCGAACTAATTCACTTTTAATTCTTAATGCACGAAAAAAGTAAGTTTATTTATAACATTCGTCTTTATATTTTTCTTGGCTTAATACAGAAGTTTTAAATTTAGTAATTGGAAAGATTAATTAAAATATCCATAAGGATTTTCTAGTCAATTGCTAGATTTTTTTTATTATATATTTCGTCGTATAATGTTTTTACCAAAAAACCTCTTTAATAAAAAATACAAAAATATACCAAAAATATAATCCAAAAATTATCAAACAAAAATATCATAAGATATTAATTAATTAAAACATAAAAAATTTCAATTCGATCATCATAACAGTGCAGACATATTAGGGGTGTTCACTATTTGGATATAACCGTATTGTTCAATTGGATTGGATTGATTATTTGGTTTTTTGTATCGGTTTGGACTTGAACCAAATTAATAATTTGATTTTCGGATTAGATTTGGTTTCTATTTTAAAAATCGGATTATCCAAAAAAACCGAATAGCAATATATATATATATATATATATATATATATATATATATATATATATATATATATATATATATATATATATATATATATATATATATATATATATATATAGGTGAAGGTTCATGCGAGAAGGGATTTTTTTGCGAGAAATGCGAGAAGTAATCATAACCATTAGATTAAAGGATCAAAGGTCTGGATTAACAATGGTACTATTGTAAATAAGCAAATAATAATGGTTTAAAAATAATGAGGAAAATGGTAAGGTTGTCAATTTGACTATTAAATATTTAGAGGAGGGCATTAATTACGTGTGTTTTCCTACCCACTCCCCCACATTTCACGTGTTTCCTTCTCTGTAACTCTCTCTTCCCCCATTGCCCCATTCCAACTGCAACTCCTCCACAACCATACTTGCCGGCCGAACCAGAGCACCGAACCACCACCATTCGACTCGAAATAGCCAAAATCGCCAAATCGCCGGATTCATGAAACCCTAAATTGGCTGGAAGTGTGACATCGGCGGCGCATCCCTTTTCCGGCGGACTGTTTGCGGCGGTCTTGTTGCTTCGTGATTCCGGCGACACTATCCCGTTTATATCCACCCCCATCCTAGTAAAAAATATGGTTTGAGTGGATATGCAATGAACAAATCTTATGATTACCACCGACAACAAAATCTATGAAAAGAGTATTGATGAATGAATTGTTTTAAGAATAGATCTGAGGTATTTTGTATGAAATTGTCAACGTCACCTATATACATGTTTTTAAAATGTTCTAGTATACATATCATATTATAATAAAAATGGTTTAAGAAATCTGTTGCTTTTTATTTATGCGAGAATTTGTTTTGATTTGATATGAAATCTGTTGATTTTTATCTGGTTGTGTGGATTTGTTTTGAATTTGTTAACTAATAAACATTGATGGACCGAACTACAAACAATGGTGAACATAATGGATTTTCTGGATCAGCGGTTCATTTCCGGTGATTAATGTTTTGCATCAATTTTCTGGAATCATGACCCAACTCGTATCCATTTTCATCTCCACCATTGATTTCAAAAACCAAACTACTATTTCATGGTTCTTATTTCTTTTTATTGATGAAGAGTGTATGTTTCTATTTTACGTTATTCTTGATGAACAACCTTAGTTCATTCGATTTAGGGTTCGGACATTGTTGTTCATAATGGTCTTTTTTGTTGTTTTTAGGTTCATTATTGTGTTTGTTGTTCACTGACGCGTAAAGTGTGACGAACTATATATATAAAAATTTCATGTTTAGATGTTGATTGATAATTAGATAAAAATTTCAGGTGTTTGCGTTCATTCATCAATGAACGAATAATACCACGCTTAATGGTTAACAGATTCATCAATGAACTAACAATATTTCATTCATGAAAATGGTTCATTCATAAAATTATACTAAATCATAAATCTGTAACTTATGATTTCACCAATGAACGTATAATACTATGATTAGCTTAGTGATTTCAACAAT